>CM077011.1:76417660-77801536 GCA_039090855.1 Macrothele yani
TGATGCTGCAAAATTTCAAAGGGATTCAGTTTCTAGCTGAGCATAGAGGTCAGGGCAATATGTGGTACCTCTATTTTCACTTTGTCAAAACCATGAGTATGGAAATGCTCCAATTCAAAAGGTAGAGTACTTGGTTGGCGTTTGTGGAGGGTTCACTCCTGAATTAGAGAACTTGTTTACTAGAGACCTGTGACCATTAATCCTAAGATGAAGAGGATTTTTACTTTGGCCAATATAGCTAAGGTTGCAGACAGTACAGGTGAGCTTATAGATGGTATTGTAGGCTTTGCAAAACTTGTTGGAGCAATTATCCACAACAGAAGAATACAGGTTAGGATCTGCAGATTTACATGTCAAACAGCGTTTATCATTTCTTAACTTTAGATTACCTTTGCCAGCGAGTTCATACACTATGGGAAAGGGTGCTAGCCTAACCGAGCGGGAGGACTTAAAATAACAGAGCTGACCTCCAATCCTTTCATCGTCATACCAGAACTCCACTTGGGCCAAAACATACAAATTCTGAGCAAGCCAACTGAGAAAAACTTTTTAGAAATAAGCAGTCCAAGAAAAGACCAAACTCGAGTATAAACTACACTCCAAAAAGCTGCATCCAAAACAATACTAAGAAGAAAAATTAGAAAATGAAAAAAAAACCTCAAGTGAAAAAAATAGTAATAAAAAAAAAAAAAAAATATATATATATAATAATAATAAAACATTTCAACTAGAGTTTACTTGCATGAGCTGCTAAATAATAAATTGAAATTAGTTACTTAAGAGCAAAACTGAAGACTAAGGAAAAAATTTTAGAATTTAAAACAGAAGGGTGCCAAATAACCTGAAAATCAAAACGCGCAACGCAGCAGTTTTGAAAATTCAGAAGTCACATTCTATAAAGAAGATACCTAAGCAAAAAAATACATATATAATTTTGACTCACACCTAGTACAACATAGAAAAGGTTATGTATCTACCTGTGTGAGTAAAAAGGAGAAAAGATAAAAAAATAAAATAAAACAACTGAATGTAGAAGGTGTCGAGAATACTGAGCCTTAGCTTTATCAAGGACCAGCAAAAACTCTGCATTTTCTCACTTCCACAAAAACCTAGTTGGAAATGGGTTTCTGCAAGGCCATAGATGCAAAGTAACATTCCCACCTAAAATAGTTTTAAAAGCAATATATATATAAGTCATGTCCTCCGTAGAGTAGCATGACCTAGCACTAGTTAACAATTTCGCTTGCATCCATTAACCTTCATGGCCCGACCCATGCTCTTCATCTGTTGTGCAATAAACAGAGAGAAGAAGATTAAAGAGAACTCAAGCTGTGAGAGTGACATAATAAATAGAAATGATTTTCAGCTATAACAAAATTCCAAGTTCGTTTTGAGAAAATTAAAATTGAAAAACAATGCAAAAAAGAAATCCAAATTTTACATTGCAATTAAAAAAGGAAATGTTAATTTATAACGAACAGATTTTTGAAAGAAAACTTGAGTCTAAAACCCCCTACTCTACAACTTATGACAGCACAAAAACGAGAATAAGTTAAAGATAATAATTAACTAAAGAAAACTTTGTGAAAGTTACTCTCACCTTAAACAGTTAGTTGCAATATGTACAAAGTATTTCAGCAGTGCTTTAAGTGCATAATTAATTAGTTATTAAGAACGCTACTTTGAAAAAACAGCGCATAGACAGCGCATAGAAAAGGAACAAGCTTAGCCTTCTTCTGTTCCTAGGTACTAAAAAGACGCTCAAAGTTACAAAGAAAAGTAAGAGTTAAAGCCCGCATAAATGTTGACAGACAAACCAATGCTTAAAAGCTGAAAAGCTATAAAAAACGACAGAGAAAAGGTGCATAAAAAGTACAAACATTGAACTTATAAAACCTAGAACCCAAAAACAAGGAAGAGAGCTTACCTCTTGTGTGACGCGAAAACTTTTCTCCTCACAAGAGGAGAACATAGCTGACCCCTTCCGCCACTCCCTAGACGCTGGGGGGCAGTGAGGGTGGGGCTGATGGCTATCCTCATACAGCAAGAAACCAACGCGCGGAGATTTTAACCAGAGAAAAAAATATATAAACTTAAGACTGTGGATCTGTGCTCAGTCAGAATGAGCAGAATTAACTCTCCGAAATACATGAGAAATATTATAAAATACACGAGCAGTTTGTTGTGGCAATCTTTGCATGTATTAAGTCCTGCCTTAGTGAGCTTCTATAGATTAATCAGAATCTTATTAAATTACTAATGTTGGTTTTACTATTTTTAGTATAAGCTATCCTAGTGATGAATAACTAGTTTTCTTTTTTATTTGTTTTTATTTTCTTTTATAAACAGATTTTTTAAGCTTTTTTTGTGATTTTGTTTATATTATTTAATTTTTTGTTTTAATAGGACCGTCATATCCATAGCACTAAGGTTCCTTTAGGTAGTTAATAGGCATCCTCTAGCGGCAACTTCCTTACGGCTTTGATTGGTCAGAATCATATTATTAACTGTGTAGAAAATTAAAACCAGATCTGCATAACCTTACTCCTTATTAAGAATAATTTTTCTTAAAGTTCTTTTGATGAAAGAAGAAGGAATTTCGTTCTCTAGCAAACTTTCTAATAGTATATTAATGTAGTAGTTGAAATCCAAATTGTTGCTGCAAATTCTTGAAATTCTTAGGACCTGAGAAATTAGTACATTCTCAGTTACCCAGGTTGAGCTCTTAACATTATTCCAGTGTAGATATTTAATTACTTTGAAAGGAAAATTAACTCTTTGATCAAAGGAGCTAATAGATGGGTTACCTCTGTTGAGCTTAATGCTTAAGTCTAGGAACTCAAGTTCCTGATTACTGTGGTTGGTTTTACATAAATTGAGAGAGCTAGGATAGATATTATCAAAATCACTCTCTATAACTTCTGAATTATTGATACACAGCAGATGTCAACTATATCTAAAAGTGTAAAAGGTAGTTATCTGAGCAGGTGGGGTGATTTTTAATGAATTTATATTCCTTAAGGGCAGGGGGAATAGATTAGCGATATTTTGTGGACGTTGATGTTCCCATTGGAACACCGTTCACTTGCTTATAGAGAGTATTATTATATAAGATATGGTTATTTTTTATGCAGCAATTGAGATAAGAGTTCCAAGTTCCTACATCAACAAATTGGTTAAGTTTAAATTCTGCATACAGCTCTTTAAAGGTAGTGATTATATCTGATAGAGGCAGATTAGTATATAGGTTTTCAAAATCATAACTATTAATATCTAGGGGACAAACTTTGAGTATAGTAGAAAGTACTTCTGCATTATTATTAATTATCCAAAAATCTCTGTACATCAAGTTAGAACAGTTTCTAATGTGTTTCAAAACCTTCTTTAAGACATCTTCAAAAGCAAGATCTATTTTCTTTTTATGAGCTCCTTACTCCACTAAGCTATGAACCTGAACTTCACAGGATCCTTATGAAACTTAACCGTTGCAAAAAGAAATGGAAATTCAGACCCATATCTTCTAGTTTGACGGAATTTTAAGTTTCTTGAAGAATGCCTTAAACCGATTTTCTAACTGCTTGGTAGAATAACTTACGGGCTCGTATGTTACTCTATTATTGAGTTCCATAGTTAACAGTTCAAAATAGAACTTCTTACAGATAATTGCAAAATTATTGCTAGCTTTATCCGTAGTGGTAAAAATAAGCATTGGTCTTGTAGTTTTGAGAGTGAAGCCTTTTAGCTTCTCCAGAGAAAAAGAGATTTCTGTCGAAACAAAAGTCCAGGACCTGCCAACTCGCAGGTGAAGCTATTTGATTATATTCTATTTCCATTCTGCGAGAAGGCCTCAATAGGCTGATTGTACGTTAAACTGGTTTTTACGATGTACTTATTTACATCTTGAGTGAAGCTCTCAAGAATCCTTTCTTTGGAAATTGTGAAGGAAGGTCAAGATTTAGAGCCATACTCTAATAGATTCCCTAAGCTTTTCATTTTCAACATAACTCAAGTTTCCGGTGATAATATGGTTGTAATTCTTATCATAGTGAACTGTTTCTTTATGTTCATCACAAGAACAAGTAGTAATTACAGGAATGTAGCTCGAAGAGTTAAGTTTGTAGTTTTTAACTATTGACCCTAAGGTCTTAACATATTTAAAACTTACAATAGACTGGTGCCTGTGGATGGAGAAAAAAACTGCATTATTGTAGAACAGCTTCCTTACATTGAGATTATCAGGAGGGGCTTTATTTATAGGAACCTGATGGTAACAAAATTACTGGAAAATTCTTTAAGAGAAATTTTATCTTTAAGAATATGTTTAAGAATGTCCAGAACCAAAGCAAAAACATGCTTATCAACATGGTCAGCAGTTTCATTCCAGAATTTGAAAAAACATTTAAGGACAGAGTGCTTGAAGGACTTGAGAATTTTGTAAGTGTTTTTAACAAAATTAGTGCCAGTTTTAAAGCTTTCCAGAGTTTTTAGCAAGTTAGCAAAATCAACTTTGCTTGATGTGCGAAATAACCTCTGGCCTCTATTACCTCTAGAGCAGCTCTTATTATTAACAAGAAAGAAGAGTTCACGAATTGAAAATTTATGCTGATTATGCTTATTGTCAGATAGAGAGTGGAATTAAGGCCATAGGGATAAAGAGGCTGATGCTGCAAAATTTCCAAGGGATTCAGTTTCTAGCCGAGCATAGAGGTCAGGAATAATATGTAGTAGTGTTCTCTATTTTCACTTTGTCAAAACCATGAGTATGGAAATGCTCTAATTCAAAAGGTAAGAGTACTGGTTGGCGTTTGTGGAGGTTCACTCCTGAATTAGAGAACTTGTTTACTAGAGACCTGTGACCATATTAATCCTAAGATGAAGAGGATTTTTACTTTGGCCAATATGAGCTAAGGTTGCAGTACAGTACAGGTGAGCTTATAGATGGTATTGTAGGTCACAGAAGCACCAAACTTGTTGGAGCAATTATCCACAACAGAAAGAATACAGGTTAGGATCTGCAGATTTACATGTCAAACAACGTTTGTCATTTCATAACTTTAGATTACCTTTGCCAGCGGAAGTTCATTAAGTACCATAGGAAAGTGGTGCTAGCTCTTAACCGAGCGGGAGGACTTAAAATATCTGAGCTGACCTCCAATCCTTTCATCGTCCTTAGAACTCCACTTGGGCCAAAACATACAAATTCTGAGCAAACCTAACTATTAGGAAAAACTTTTTAGAAATGCAGCAGTCCAAGAAAAGACCAAACTCCAAAGGAGTATAAACTACACTCCAAAAAGCTGCATCCCAAAACATACTAAAAAGAAAAATTAGAAAATGAAAAAAAAACCTCAAGAGAGTGAAAAAAATAGTAATAAAAAAAAAAAAAAAAAAAATATATATATATAATAATAATAAAACATTTCAACTGAAATTTGCGCATGAGCTAAGCTACAATAATAAATTGAAATTAGTTACTTAAGAGCAAAACTGGAAGACTAAGGAAAAAATTTTAGAATTTAAAACGAGAGGGTGCCAAATAACCTGAAAATCAAAAATCGCCATGCAACGCAGCAGTTTTGAAAATTCAGGAATTCACATTCTATAAAGAAGATACCTAAGCTACAAAAAATACATATATAATTTTTGACTCCCACACCTAGTACAACATAGAAAAGGTTATGTATCTACCTGTGTGAGTAAAAGGAGAAAAAGATAAAAAAAATAAAATAAAACAACTGGAATGTAGAAGGTGTCGAGAATACTGAGCCTTGGCTTTATCAAGGACCACAGCAAAAACTCTGCATTTTCTCTCACTTCCACAAAACCTAGTTGGAAATGGGTTTCTGCAAGGCCATAGATGCAAGTAACATTCCCACCTAAAATAGTTTAAAAAATATATATATAAGTCATGTCCCCTCCGTAGAGTAGCATAGACCTAGCACTAGTTAACAATTTCGCTTTGCATCCATTAACGCTTCATGGCCCGACCCATGCTCTTCATCTGTTACTATTAAACAGAGAGAAGAAGATTAAAAGAAGAACTCAAGCTGTGAGAATGACATAATAAATAGAAATGATTTTCAGCTATAACGAAATTCCAAGTTCGTTTGAGTAGAGAATTTAAACCTGAAAAACAATGCAAAAGAAATCCAAATTTTACATTGCAAATTAAAAAAGGAAATGTTAATTTATAGAGCAACGAACAGATTTTTGAAAGAAGAAACTTGAGTCTAAAACCCCCTACTCTACAACTTATGACAGCACAAAAAACGAGAATAAGTTAAAGTATAATAATTAACTCAAAGAAAACTTTGTGAAAAGTTATATACCTTAAACAGTTAGTTGCAATATGTACAAAGTATTTCAGCAGTGCTTTAAGTGCATAATTAATTAAGTTATTAAGAACTTAACTACTTTGAAAAAACAGCGCACCTTAGACAGCGCATAGAAAAGGAACAAGCTTAGCTCTCCTCTTCTGTTCCTAGGTACCCCAAAAAGACGCTCGTAAAAGTTACAAAGAAAAGTAAGAGTTAAAACCCGCATAAATGTTAACAGACAAACCAATGCTTAAAAGCTGAAAAAAGCTAAAAAAACGACAGAGAAAAAGGTACATAAAGTACAAACATTGAACTTATAAAAACCTAGAACCCAAAAACAAGGAAGAGAGCTTACCTCTTGTGTGACAAAAACTTTTCTCCTCACAAGAGGAGAACATGGCTGACCCCTTCCGCCACTCCCCTAGACGCTGGGGGGCAGTGAGGGTGGGAGGCTGATGGCCTCCTCATACAGCAAAGAAAACCAACGCGCGGAGATTTTAACCAGAGAAAAAAATATATAAACTTAAGACTGTGGATCTGTATGACTCCAGAATGAGCAGAAATTAACTCTCCAGAATACATGAGAAATATTATAAAATACAATGGAGCAGTTTATTTAATAATCTTTGCATGTATTAAATCACCTGCTAGTGAGCTTCTATAGATTAATCAGAATCTTCTTATTACTTTTAATGTTGGTTTTACTATTTTTAGTATAGCTATCCTAGTGATGAATAACTAGTTTTCTTTTTTATTTGTTTTTATTTTCTTTTATAAACAGATTTTTAAGCTTTTTTTGTGATTTTGTTTATATTATTTAATTTTTTGTTTTAATAGGACCGTCATATCCATAGCACTAAGGTTCCTTTAGGTAGTTAATAGGCATCCTCTAGCCAACTTCCTTACGGCTTTGATTGGTCAGAATCATATTATTAACTGTGTAGAAAATTAAAGCAGATCTGCCAACCTTACTCTATTATTCAGAATAATTTTTCTTAAAGTTCTTTTGATGAAAGAAGAAGGAATTTCGTTCTCTAGCAAACTTTCTAATAGTATATTAATGTGGTAATTGAAATCCAAATTGTTGCTGCAAATTCTTGAAATTCTTAGGACCTGAGAAATTAGTACATTCTCAATTACTTTGGTTGAAATGTTATTATTCCAGTGTAGATATTTAATTACTTTGAAAGGAAAATTAACTCTTTTGACAAAGAGGCTAATAGATGGGTTACCTCTGTTGAGCTTAATGCTTAAGTCTAGGAACTCAAGTTCCTGATTACTGTGGTTGGTTTTACATAAGTTAAGAGAGCTAGGATAGATATTATCAAAATCACTCTCTATAACTTCTGAATTATTGATACACAGCAGATCATCAATATATCTAAAAGTGTAAAGGTAGTTATCTGAGCAGGTGGGGTGATTTTTAATGAATTTATATTCCTTAAAGAACAGGAATAGATTAGCGATATTTGTGGACGTTGATGTTCCCATTGGAATACCGTTCACTTGCTTATAGAGAGTATTATTATATAAGATATGGTTATTTTTTATGCAGCAATTGAGATAAGAGTTCCAAGTTCCTACATCAACAAATTGGTTAAGTTTAAATTCTGCATACAGCTCTTTAAAGGTAGTGATTATATCTGATAGAGGCAGATTAGTATATAGGTTTTCAAAATCATAACTATTAATATCTAGGGGACAAACTTTGAGTATAGTAGAAATTACTTCTGCATTATTATTAATTATCCAAAAATCTCTGTACATCAAGTTAGAACAGTTTCTAATGTGTTTCAAAACCTTCTTTAAAGACATCTTCAAAAGCAAGATCTATTTTCTTTTTATGACTCCTTACTCCACTAGCTATGAACCTGAACTTCACAGGATCCTTATGAAACTTAACCGTTGCAAAAAGAAATGGAAATTCAGGCCCATATCTTCTAGTTTGTGGAATTTTAAGTTTCTTGAAGAATGCCTTAAACCGATTTTCTAACTGCTTGGTAGAATAACTTACGGGCTCGTATGTTACTCTATTATTGAGTTCCATAGTTAACAATTCAAAATAGAACTTCTTACAGATAATTGCAAAATTATTGCTAGCTTTATCCGTAGTGGTAAAAATAAATTGGTCTTGTAGTTTGGAGAGTGACCTTTTAGCTTCTCCAGAGAAAAAGAGATTTCTGTCGAAACAAAAGTCCAGACCTGCCAACCTCACCGGTGAAGCTATTGATTATATTATATTTCCATTCTGCGAAGGCCTCAATAGGCTGATTGTACGTTAAACTGGTTTTTACGATGTACTTATTTACATCTTGAGTGAAGCTCTCAAGAATCCTTTCTTTGGAAATTGTGAAGGAAGGTCTGAATTTAGAGCCATACTCTAATAAATTCCTAAGCTTTTCATTTTCAACATAACTCAAGTTTCCGGTGATAATATGGTTGTAATTCTTATCATAGTGAACTGTTTCTTTATGTTCATCACAAGAACAAGTAGTAATTACAGGAATGTAGCTCGAAGAGTTAAGTTTGTAGTTTTTAACTATTGACCCTAAGGTCTTAACATATTTAAAACTTACAATAGACTGGTGCCTGTGGATGGGAAAAAAAACTGCATTATTGTAGAACAGCTTCCTTACATTGAGATTATCGTAGGCTTTATTTAGGAACCTGATGGTAACAAAATTACTGGAAAATTCTTTAAGAGAAATTTTTATCTTTAAGAATATGTTTAAGAATGTCCAGAACCAAAGCAAAAACATGCTTATCAACATGGTCAGCAGTTTCATTCCAGAATTTGAAAAAACATTTAAAGACAGAGTGCTTGAAGGACTTGAGAATTTTGTAAGTATTTTTAACAAAATTAGTGCCAGTTTTAAAGCTTTCCAGAGTTTTTAGCAAGTTAGCAAAATCAACTTTGCTTGATGTGCGAAATAACCTCTGTCCTCTATTACCTCTAGAGCAGCTCTTATTATTAACAAGAAAGAAAGAGTTCACGAATTGAAAATTTATGCTGATTATGCTTATTGTCAGATAGAGTGGAATTAAGGCCATAGGGATAAAGAGACTGATGCTGCAAAATTTCAAGGGATTCAGTTTCTAGCCGAGCATAGAGGTCAGGAATAATATGTAGTACCTCTATTTTCACTTTGTCAAAACCATGAGTATGGAAATGCTCTAATTCAAAGGTAGAGTACTGGTTGGCGTTTGTGGAGGGGTTCACTCCTGAATTAGAGAACTTGTTTACTAGAGACCTGTGACCATTAATCCTAAGATGAAGAGGATTTTTACTTTGGCCAATATAGCTAAGGTTGCAGACAGTACAGGTGAGCTTATAGATGGTATTGTAGGCTTTGCAAAACTTGTTGGAGCAATTATCCACAACAGAAGAATACAGGTTAGGATCTGCAGATTTACATGTCAAACAACGTTTGTCATTTCATAACTTTAGATTACCTTTGCCAGCGAGTTCATACACTATGGGAAAGGGTGCTAGCCTAACCGAGCGGGAGGACTTAAAATATCTGAGCTGACCTCCAATCCTTTCATCGTCCTTAGAACTCCACTTGGGCCAAAACATACAAATTCTGAGCAAGCCAACTAGGAAAAACTTTTTAGAAATAAGGAGTCCAAGAAAAGACCAAACTCGAGTATAAACTACACTCCAAAAAGCTGCATCCAAAACATACTAAAAAGAAAAATTAGAAAATGAAAAAAAACCTCAAGTGAAAAAAATAGTAAAAAAAAAAAAAAAAAAATATATATATAATAATAATAAAACATTTCAACTAGAATTTGCGCATGAGCTGCTAAATAATAAATTGAAATTAGTTACTTAAGAGCAAAACTGAAGACTAAGGAAAAAATTTTAGAATTTAAAACGAAGGGTGCCAAATAACCTGAAAATCAAAACGCGCAACGCAGCAGTTTTGAAAATTCAGAATCTCACATCTCTATAAAGAAGATACCTAAGCAAAAAAATACATATATAATTTTGACTCACACCTAGTACAACATAGAAAAGGTTATGTATCTACCTGTGTGAGTAAAAGGAGAAAAGATAAAAAAATAAAATAAAACAACTGAATGTAGAAGGTGTCGAGAATACTGAGCCTTGGCTTTATCAAGGACCAGCAAAAACTCTGCATTTTCTCACTTCCACAAAAACCTAGTTGGAAATGGGTTTCTGCAAGGCCATAGATGCAAGTAACATTCCCACCTAAAATAGTTTAAAAAATATATATATAAGTCATGTCCTCCGTAGAGTAGCATGACCTAGCACTAGTTAACAATTTCGCTTGCATCCATTAACCTTCATGGCCCGACCCATGCTCTTCATCTGTTACTATTAAACAGAGAGAAGAAGATTAAAGAGAACTCAAGCTGTGAGAGTGACATAATAAATAGAAATGATTTTCAGCTATAACGAAATTCCAAGTTCGTTTGAGAGAGAATTTAAACCTGAAAAACAATGCAAAAGAAATCCAAATTTTACATTGCAATTAAAAAAGGAAATGTTAATTTATAACGAACAGATTTTTGAAAGAAAACTTGAGTCTAAAAACCCCCTACTCTACAACTTATGACAGCACAAAAACGAGAATAAGTTAAAGATAATAATTAACTAAAGAAAACTTTGTGAAAGTTATATACCTTAAACAGTTAGTTGCAATATGTACAAAGTATTTCAGCAGTGCTTTAAGTGCATAATTAATTAGTTATTAAGAACTTAACTACTTTGAAAAAACAGCGCATAGACAGCGCATAGAAAAGGAACAAGCTTAGCCTTCTTCTGTTCCTAGGTACCCCAAAAGACGCTCAAAGTTACAAAGAAAAGTAAGAGTTAAAACCCGCATAAATGTTAACAGACAAACTAATGCTTAAAAGCTGAAAAGCTAAAAAACGACAGAGAAAAGGTACATAAAGTACAAACATTGAACCCAAAAACAAGGAAGAGAGCTTACCTCTTGTGTGACAAAAACTTTTCTCCCTCACAAGAGGAGAACATGGCTGACCCCTTCCGCCACTCCCTAGACGCTGGGGGCAGTGAGGGTGGGGCTGATGGCCTCCTCATACAGCAAGAAACCAACGCGCGGAGATTTTAACCAGAGAAAAAATATATAAACTTAAGACTGTGGATCTGTATGATCAGAATGAGCAGAATTAACTCTCCAGAATACATGAGAAATATTATAAAATACACGAGCAGTTTATTTAATAATCTTTGCATGTATTAAATCACCTTAGTGAGCTTCTATAGATTAATCAGAATCTTATTAATTTTAATGTTGGTTTTACTATTTTTAGTATAGCTATCCTAGTGATGAATAACTAGTTTTCTTTTTTATTTGTTTTTATTTTCTTTTATAAACAGATTTTTAAGCTTTTTTTGTGATTTTGTTTATATTATTTAATTTTTTGTTTTAATAGGACCGTCATATCCATAGCACTAAGGTTCCTTTAGGTAGTTAATAGGCATCCTCTAGCCAACTTCCTTACGGCTTTGATTGGTCAGAATCATATTATTAACTGTGTAGAAAATTAAAGCAGATCTGCCAACCTTATTCTATTATTCAGAATAATTTTTCTTAAAGTTCTTTTGATGAAAGAAGAAGGAATTTCGTTCTCTAGCAAACTTTCTAATAGTATATTAATGTGGTAATTGAAATCCAAATTGTTGCTGCAAATTCTTGAAATTCTTAGGACCTGAGAAATTAGTACATTCTCAATTACTTTGGTTGAAATGTTATTATTCCAGTGTAGATATTTAATTACTTTGAAAGGAAAATTAACTCTTTTGACAAAGAGGCTAATAGATGGGTTACCTCTGTTGAGCTTAATGCTTAAGTCTAGGAACTCAAGTTCCTGATTACTGTGGTTGGTTTTACATAAGTTAAGAGAGCTAGGATAGATATTATCAAAATCACTCTCTATAACTTCTGAATTATTGATACACAGCAGATCATCAATATATCTAAAAGTGTAAAGGTAGTTATCTGAGCAGGTGGGGTGATTTTTAATGAATTTATATTCCTTAAAGAACAGGAATAGATTAGCGATATTTGTGGACGTTGATGTTCCCATTGGAATACCGTTCACTTGCTTATAGAGAGTATTATTATATAAGATATGGTTATTTTTTATGCAGCAATTGAGATAAGAGTTCCAAGTTCCTACATCAACAAATTGGTTAAGTTTAAATTCTGCATACAGCTCTTTAAAGGTAGTGATTATATCTGATAGAGGCAGATTAGTATATAGGTTTTCAAAATCATAACTATTAATATCTAGGGGACAAACTTTGAGTATAGTAGAAATTACTTCTGCATTATTATTAATTATCCAAAAATCTCTGTACATCAAGTTAGAACAGTTTCTAATGTGTTTCAAAACCTTCTTTAAGACATCTTCAAAAGCAAGATCTATTTTCTTTTTATGACTCCTTACTCCACTAGCTATGAACCTGAACTTCACAGGATCCTTATGAAACTTAACCGTTGCAAAAAGAAATGGAAATTCAGGCCCATATCTTCTAGTTTGTGGAATTTTAAGTTTCTTGAAGAATGCCTTAAACCGATTTTCTAACTGCTTGGTAGAATAACTTACGGGCTCGTATGTTACTCTATTATTGAGTTCCATAGTTAACAATTCAAAAATAGAACTTCTTACAGATAATTGCAAAATTATTGCTAGCTTTATCCGTAGTGGTAAAAATAAATTGGTCTTGTAGTTTGGAGAGTGACCTTTTAGCTTCTCCAGAGAAAAGAGATTTCTGTCGAAACAAAAGTCCAGACCTGCCAACTCACCGGTGAAGCTATTGATTATATTATATTTCCATTCTGCGAAGGCCTCAATAGGCTGATTGTACGTTAAACTGGTTTTTACGATGTACTTATTTACATCTTGAGTGAAGCTCTCAAGAATCCTTTCTTTGGAAATTGTGAAGGAAGGTCTGAATTTAGAGCCATACTCTAATAAATTCCTAAGCTTTTCATTTTCAACATAACTCAAGTTTCCGGTGATAATATGGTTGTAATTCTTATCATAGTGAACTGTTTCTTTATGTTCATCACAAGAACAAGTAGTAATTACAGGAATGTAGCTCGAAGAGTTAAGTTTGTAGTTTTTAACTATTGACCCTAAGGTCTTAACATATTTAAAACTTACAATAGACTGGTGCCTGTGGATGGGAAAAAAACTGCATTATTGTAGAACAGCTTCCTTACATTGAGATTATCGTAGGCTTTATTTAGGAACCTGATGGTAACAAAATTACTGGAAAAATTCTTTAAGAGAAATTTTATCTTTAAGAATATGTTTAAGAATGTCCAGAACCAAAGCAAAAACATGCTTATCAACATGGTCAGCAGTTTCATTCCAGAATTTGAAAAAACATTTAAAGACAGAGTGCTTGAAGGACTTGAGAATTTTGTAAGTATTTTTAACAAAATTAGTGCCAGTTTTAAAGCTTTCCAGAGTTTTAGCAAGTTAGCAAAATCAACTTTGCTTGATGTGCGAAATAACCTCTGTCCTCTATTACCTCTAGAGCAGCTCTTATTATTAACAAGAAAGAAGAGTTCACGAATTGAAAATTTATGCTGATTATGCTTATTGTCAGATAGAAGTGGAATTAAGGCCATAGGGATAAAGAGACTGATGCTGCAAAATTTCAAGGGATTCAGTTTCTAGCCGAGCATAGAGGTCAGGAATAATATGTAGTACCTCTATTTTCACTTTGTCAAAACCATGAGTATGGAAATGCTCTAATTCAAAGGTAGAGTACAGGTTGGCGTTTGTGGAGGGGTTCACTCCTGAATTAGAGAACTTGTTTACTAGAGACCTGTGACCATTAATCCTAAGATGAAGAGGATTTTTACTTTGGCCAATATAGCTAAGGTTGCAGACAGTACAGGTGAGCTTATAGATGGTATTGTAGGCTCTGCAAAACTTGTTGGAGCAATTATCCACAACAGAAGAATACAGGTTAGGATCTGCAGATTTACATGTCAAAACAACGTTTGTCATTTCATAACTTTAGATTACCTTTGCCAGCGAGTTCATACACTATGGGAAAGGGTGCTAGCCTAACCGAGCGGGAGGACTTAAAATATCTGAGCTGACCTCCAATCCTTTCATCGTCCTTAGAACTCCACTTGGGCCAAAACATACAAATTCTGAGCAAGCCAACTAGGGAAAAACTTTTTAGAAATAAGCAGTCCAAGAAAAAGACCAAACTCGAGTATAAACTACACTCCAAAAAGCTGCATCCAAAACATACTAAAAAGAAAAATTAGAAAATGAAAAAAAAACCTCAAGTGAAAAAAATAGTAATAAAAAAAAAAAAAAAAATATATATATAATAATAATAAAACATTTCAACTAGAATTTGCGCATGAGCTGCTAAATAATAAATTGAAATTAGTTACTTAAGAGCAAAACTGAAGACTAAGGAAAAAATTTTAGAATTTAAAACGAAGGGTGCCAAATAACCTGAAAATCAAAACGCGCAACGCAGCAGTTTTGAAAATTCAGAATTCACATTCTATAAAGAAGATACCTAAGCAAAAAATACATATATAATTTTGACTCACACCTAGTACAACATAGAAAAGGTTATGTATCTACCTGTGTGAGTAAAAAGGAGAAAAGATAAAAAAAAATAAAATAAAACAACTGAATGTAGAAGGTGTCGAGAATACTGAGCCTTGGCTTTATCAAGGACCAGCAAAAACTCTGCATTTTCTCACTTCCACAAAAACCTAGTTGGAAATGGGTTTCTGCAAGGCCATAGATGCAAGTAACATTCCCACCTAAAATAGTTTAAAAAATATATATATAAGTCATGTCCTCCGTAGAGTAGCATGACCTAGCACTAGTTAACAATTTCGCTTGCATCCATTAACCTTCATGGCCCGACCCATGCTCTTCATCTGTTACTATTAAACAGAGAGAAGAAGATTAAAGAGAACTCAAGCTGTGAGAGTGACATAATAAATAGAAATGATTTTCAGCTATAACGAAATTCCAAGTTCGTTTGAGAGAGAATTTAAACCTGAAAAACAATGCAAAAGAAATCCAAATTTTACATTGCAATTAAAAAAGGAAATGTTAATTTATAACGAACAGATTTTTGAAAGAAAACTTGAGTCTAAAACCCCCTACTCTACAACTTATGACAGCACAAAAACGAGAATAAGTTAAAGATAATAATTAACTAAAGAAAACTTTGTGAAAGTTATATACCTTAAACAGTTAGTTGCAATATGTACAAAGTATTTCAGCAGTGCTTTAAGTGCATAATTAATTAGTTATTAAGAACTTAACTACTTTGAAAAAACAGCGCATAGACAGCGCATAGAAAAGGAACAAGCTTAGCCTTCTTCTGTTCCTAGGTACCCCAAAAGACGCTCAAAGTTACAAAGAAAAGTAAAGAGTTAAAACCCGCATAAATGTTAACAGACAAACCAATGCTTAAAAGCTGAAAAGCTAAAAAACGACCGAGAAAAGGTACATAAAGTACAAACATTGAACTTATAAAACCTAGAACCCAAAAACAAGGAAGAGAGCTTACCTCTTGTGTGACAAAAACTTTTCTCCTCACAAGAGGAGAACATGGCTGACCCCTTCCGCCACTCCCTAGACGCTGGGGGGCAGTGAGGGTGGGGCTGATGGCCTCCTCATACAGCAAGAAACCAACGCGCGGAGATTTTAACCAGAGAAAAAATATATAAACTTAAGACTGTGGATCTGTATGATCAGAATGAGCAGAATTAACTCTCCAGAATACATGAGAAATATTATAAAATACACGAGCAGTTTATTTAATAATCTTTGCATGTATTAAATCACCTTAGTGAGCTTCTATAGATTAATCAGAATCTTATTAATTTTAATGTTGGTTTTACTATTTTTAGTATAGCTATCCTAGTGATGAATAACTAGTTTTCTTTTTTATTTGTTTTTATTTTCTTTTATAAACAGATTTTTAAGCTTTTTTTGTGATTTTGTTTATATTATTTAATTTTTTGTTTTAATAGGACCGTCATATCCATAGCACTAAGGTTCCTTTAGGTAGTTAATAGGCATCCTCTAGCCAACTTCCTTACGGCTTTGATTGGTCAGAATCATATTATTAACTGTGTAGAAAATTAAAGCAGATCTGCCAACCTTACTCTATTATTCAGAATAATTTTTCTTAAAGTTCTTTTTGATGAAAGAAGAAGGAATTTCGTTCTCTAGCAAACTTTCTAATAGTATATTAATGTGGTAATTGAAATCCAAATTGTTGCTGCAAATTCTTAAAATTCTTAGGACCTGAGAAATTAGTACATTCTCAATTACTTTGGTTGAAATGTTATTATTCCAGTGTAGATATTTAATTACTTTGAAAGGAAAATTAACTCTTTTATCAAAGAGGCTAATAGATGGGTTACCTCTGTTGAGCTTAATGCTTAAGTCTAGGAACTCAAGTTCCTGATTACTGTGGTTGGTTTTACATAAGTTAAGAGAGCTAGGATAGATATTATCAAAATCACTCTCTATAACTTCTGAATTATTGATACACAGCAGATCATCAATATATCTAAAAGTGTAAAGGTAGTTATCTGAGCAGGTGGGGTGATTTTTAATGAATTTATATTCCTTAAAGAACAGGAATAGATTAGCGATATTTGTGGACGTTGATGTTCCCATTGGAATACCGTTCACTTGCTTATAGAGAGTATTATTATATAAGATATGGTTATTTTTTATGCAGCAATTGAGATAAGAGTTCCAAGTTCCTACATCAACAAATTGGTTAAGTTTAAATTCTGCATACAGCTCTTTAAAGGTAGTGATTATATCTGATAGAGGCAGATTAGTATATAGGTTTTCAAAATCATAACTATTAATATCTAGGGGACAAACTTTGAGTATAGTAGAAATTACTTCTGCATTATTATTAATTATCCAAAAATCTCTGTACATCAAGTTAGAACAGTTTCTAATGTGTTTCAAAACCTTCTTTAAGACATCTTCAAAAGCAAGATCTATTTTCTTTTTTATGACTCCTTACTCCACTAGCTATGAACCTGAACTTCACAGGATCCTTATGAAACTTAACCGTTGCAAAAAGAAATGGAAATTCAGGCCCATATCTTTCTAGTTTGTGGAATTTTAAGTTTCTTGAAGAATGCCTTAAACCGATTTTCTAACTGCTTGGTAGAATAACTTACGGGCTCGTATGTTACTCTATTATTGAGTTCCATAGTTAACAATTCAAAATAGAACTTCCCACAGATAATTGCAAAATTATTGCTAGCTTTATCCGTAGTGGTAAAAATAAATTGGTCTTGTAGTTTGGAGAGTGACCTTTTAGCTTCTCCAGAGAAAAAGAGATTTCTGTCGAAACAAAAGTCCAGACCTGCCAACTCACCGGTGAAGCTATTGATTATATTATATTTCCATTCTGCGAAGGCCTCAATAGGCTGATTGTACGTTAAACTGGTTTTTACGATGTACTTATTTACATCTTGAGTGAAGCTCTCAAGAATCCTTTCTTTGGAAATTGTGAAGGAAGGTCTGAATTTAGAGCCATACTCTAATAAATTCCTAAGCTTTTCATTTTCAACATAACTCAAGTTTCCGGTGATAATATGGTTGTAATTCTTATCATAGTGAACTGTTTCTTTATGTTCATCACAAGAACAAGTAGTAATTACAGGAATGTAGCTCGAAGAGTTAAGTTTGTAGTTTTTAACTATTGACCCTAAGGTCTTAACATATTTAAAACTTACAATAGACTGGTGCCTGTGGATGGGAAAAAAAATTGCATTATTGTAGAACAGCTTCCTTACATTGAGATTATCGTAGGCTTTATTTAGGAACCTGATGGTAACAAAATTACTGGAAAATTCTTTAAGAGAAATTTTATCTTTAAGAATATGTTTAAGAATGTCCAGAACCAAAAGCAAAAACATGCTTATCAACATGGTCAGCAGTTTCATTCCAGAATTTGAAAAAACATTTAAGGACAGAGTGCTTGAAGGACTTGAGAATTTTGTAAGTATTTTTAACAAAATTAGTGCCAGTTTTAAAGCTTTCCAGAGTTTTTTAGCAAGTTAGCAAAATCAACTTTGCTTGATGTGCGAAATAACCTCTGTCCTCTATTACCTCTAGAGCAGCTCTTATTATTAACAAGAAAGAAGAGTTCACGAATTGAAAATTTATGCTGATTATGCTTATTGTCAGATAGAGTGGAATTAAGGCCATAGGGATAAAGAGACTGATGCTGCAAAATTTCAAGGGATTCCAGTTTCTAGCCGAGCATAGAGGTCAGGAATAATATGTAGTACCTCTATTTTCACTTTGTCAAAACCATGAGTATGGAAATGCTCTAATTCAAAGGTAGAGTACTGGTTGGCGTTTGTGGAGGGGTTCACTCCTGAATTAGAGAACTTGTTTACTAGAGACCTGTGACCATTAATCCTAAAGATGAAGAGGATTTTTACTTTGGCCAATATAGCTAAGGTTGCAGACAGTACAGGTGAGCTTATAGATGGTATTGTAGGCTTTTGCAAAACTTGTTGGAGCAATTATCCACAACAGAAGAATACAGGTTAGGATCTGCAGATTTACATGTCAAACAACGTTTGTCATTTCATAACTTTAGATTACCTTTGCCAGCGAGTTCATACACTATGGGAAAGGGTGCTAGCTCTAACCGAGCGGGAGGACTTAAAATATCTGAGCTGACCTCCAATCCTTTCATCGTCCTTAGAACTCCACTTGGGCCAAAACATACAAATTCTGAGCAAACCAACTAGGAAAAACTTTTTAGAAATAAGCAGATCCAAGAAAAGACCAAACTCGAGTATAAACTACACTCCAAAAAGCTGCATCCAAAACATACTAAAAAGAAAAATTAGAAAATGAAAAAAAACCTCAAGTGAAAAAAAAAAAAAAAAAAAAAATAATAATAATAATAAAACATTTCAACTAGAATTTGCGCATGAGCTGCTAAATAATAAATTGAAATTAGTTACTTAAGAGCAAAACTGAAGACTAAGGAAAAAATTTTAGAATTTAAAACGAAGGGTGCCAAATAACCTGAAAATCAAAACGCGCAACGCAGCAGTTTTGAAAATTCAGAATTCACATTCTATAAAGAAGATACCTAAGCAAAAAAATACATATATAATTTTGACTCACACCTAGTACAACATAGAAAAGGTTATGTATCTACCTGTGTGAGTAAAAGGAGAAAAGATAAAAAAATAAAATAAAACAACTGAATGTAGAAGGTGTCGAGAATACTGAGCCTTGGCTTTATCAAGGACCAGCAAAAACTCTGCATTTTCTCACTTCCACAAAAACCTAGTTGGAAATGGGTTTCTGCAAGGCCATAGATGCAAGTAACATTCCCACCTAAAATAGTTTAAAAAATATATATATAAGTCATGTCCTCCGTAGAGTAGCATGACCTAGCACTAGTTAACAATTTCGCTTGCATCCATTAACCTTCATGGCCCGACCCATGCTCTTCATCTGTTACTATTAAACAGAGAGAAGAAGATTAAAGAGAACTCAAGCTGTGAGAGTGACATAATAAATAGAAATGTTTTTCAGCTATAACGAAATTCCAAGTTCGTTTGAGAGAGAATTTAAACCTGAAAAACAATGCAAAAGAAATCCAAATTTTACATTGCAATTAAAAAAG
This sequence comes from Macrothele yani, assembly GCA_039090855.1. Lineage (NCBI taxonomy): Eukaryota > Metazoa > Arthropoda > Arachnida > Araneae > Macrothelidae > Macrothele > Macrothele yani. Next base: position 76,437,674 of record CM077011.1, read on the forward strand.
GAAATGTTAATTTATAACGAACAGATTTTTGAAAGAAAAACTTGAGTCTAAAACCCCCTACTCTACAACTTATGACAGCACAAAAACGAGAATAAGTTAAAGATAATAATTAACTAAAGAAAACTTTGTGAAAGTTATATACCTTAAACAGTTAGTTGCAATATGTACAAAGTATTTCAGCAGTGCTTTAAGTGCATAATTAATTAGTTATTAAGAACTTAACTACTTTGAAAAAACAGCGCATAGACAGCGCATAGAAAAGGAACAAGCTTAGCCTTCTTCTGTTCCTAGGTACCCCAAAAGACGCTCAAAGTTACAAAGAAAAGTAAGAGTTAAAACCCGCATAAATGTTAACAGACAAACCAATGCTTAAAAGCTGAAAAAGCTAAAAAACGACCGAGAAAAGGTACATAAAGTACAAACATTGAACTTATAAAACCTAGAACCCAAAAACAAGGAAGAGAGCTTACCTCTTGTGTGACAAAAACTTTTCTCCTCACAAGAGGAGAACATGGCTGACCCCTTCCGCCACTCCCTAGACGCTGGGGGGCAGTGAGGGTGGGGCTGATGGCCTCTCTCATACAGCAAGAAACCAACGCGCGGAGATTTTAACCAGAGAAAAAAATATATAAACTTAAGACTGTGGATCTGTATGATCAGAATGAGCAGAATTAACTCTCCAGAATACATGAGAAATATTATAAAATACACGAGCAGTTTATTTAATAATCTTTGCATGTATTAAATCACCTTAGTGAGCTTCTATAGATTAATCAGAATCTTATTAATTTTAATGTTGGTTTTACTATTTTTAGTATAGCTATCCTAGTGATGAATAACTAGTTTTCTTTTTTATTTGTTTTTATTTTCTTTTATAAACAGATTTTTTAAGCTTTTTTTGTGATTTTGTTTATATTATTTAATTTTTTGTTTTAATAGGACCGTCATATCCATAGCACTAAGGTTCCTTTAGGTAGTTAATAGGCATCCTCTAGCCAACTTCCTTACGGCTTTGATTGGTCAGAATCATATTATTAACTGTGTAGAAAATTAAAGCAGATCTGCCAACCTTACTCTATTATTCAGAATAATTTTTCTTAAAGTTCTTTTGATGAAAGAAGAAGGAATTTCTGTTCTCTAGCAAACTTTCTAATAGTATATTAATGTGGTAATTGAAATCCAAATTGTTGCTGCAAATTCTTAAAATTCTTAGGACCTGAGAAATTAGTACATTCTCAATTACTTTGGTTGAAATGTTATTATTCCAGTGTAGATATTTAATTACTTTGAAAGGAAAATTAACTCTTTTTATCAAAGAGGCTAATAGATGGGTTACCTCTGTTGAGCTTAATGCTTAAGTCTAGGAACTCCAAGTTCCTGATTACTGTGGTTGGTTTTACATAAGTTAAGAGAGCTAGGATAGATATTATCAAAATCACTCTCTATAACTTCTGAATTATTGATACACAGCAGATCATCAATATATCTAAAAGTGTAAAGGTAGTTATCTGAGCAGGTGGGGTGATTTTTAATGAATTTATATTCCTTAAAGAACAGGAATAGATTAGCGATATTTGTGGACGTTGATGTTCCCATTGGAATACCGTTCACTTGCTTATAGAGAGTATTATTATATAAGATATGGTTATTTTTTATGCAGCAATTGAGATAAGAGTTCCAAGTTCCTACATCAACAAATTGGTTAAGTTTAAATTCTGCATACAGCTCTTTAAAGGTAGTGATTATATCTGATAGAGGCAGATTAGTATATAGGTTTTCAAAATCATAACTATTAATATCTAGGGGACAAACTTTGAGTATAGTAGAAATTACTTCTGCATTATTATTAATTATCCAAAAATCTCTGTACATCAAGTTAGAACAGTTTCTAATGTGTTTCAAAACCTTCTTTAAGACATCTTCAAAAGCAAGATCTATTTTCTTTTTATGACTCCTTACTCCACTAGCTATGAACCTGAACTTCACAGGATCCTTATGAAACTTAACCGTTGCAAAAAGAAATGGAAATTCAGGCCCATATCTTCTAGTTTGTGGAATTTTAAGTTTCTTGAAGAATGCCTTAAACCGATTTTCTAACTGCTTGGTAGAATAACTTACGGGCTCGTATGTTACTCTATTATTGAGTTCCATAGTTAACAATTCAAAATAGAACTTCCCACAGATAATTGCAAAATTATTGCTAGCTTTATCCGTAGTGGTAAAAATAAATTGGTCTTGTAGTTTGGAGAGTGACCTTTTTAGCTTCTCCAGAGAAAAAAGAGATTTCTGTCGAAACAAAAGTCCAGACCTGCCAACTCACCGGTGAAGCTATTGATTATATTATATTTCCATTCTGCGAAGGCCTCAATAGGCTGATTGTACGTTAAACTGGTTTTTACGATGTACTTATTTACATCTTGAGTGAAGCTCTCAAGAATCCTTTCTTTGGAAATTGTGAAGGAAGGTCTGAATTTAGAGCCATACTCTAATAAATTCCTAAGCTTTTCATTTTCAACATAACTCAAGTTTCCGGTGATAATATGGTTGTAATTCTTATCATAGTGAACTGTTTCTTTATGTTCATCACAAGAACAAGTAGTAATTACAGGAATGTAGCTCGTGAAGAGTTAAGTTTGTAGTTTTTAACTATTGGACCCTAAGGTCTTAACATATTTAAAACTTACAATAGACTGGTGCCTGTGGATGGGAAAAAAAATTGCATTATTGTAGAACAGCTTCCTTACATTGAGATTATCGTAGGCTTTATTTAGGAACCTGATGGTAACAAAATTACTGGAAAATTCTTTAAGAGAAATTTTATCTTTAAGAATATGTTTAAGAATGTCCAGAACCAAAGCAAAAACATGCTTATCAACATGGTCAGCAGTTTCATTCCAGAATTTGAAAAAACATTTAAGGACAGAGTGCTTGAAGGACTTGAGAATTTTGTAAGTATTTTTAACAAAATTAGTGCCAGTTTTAAAGCTTTCCAGAGTTTTTAGCAAGTTAGCAAAATCAACTTTGCTTGATGTGCGAAATAACCTCTGTCCTCTATTACCTCTAGAGCAGCTCTTATTATTAACAAGAAAGAAGAGTTCACGAATTGAAAATTTATGCTGATTATGCTTATTGTCAGATAGAGTGGAATTAAAGGCCATAGGGATAAAGAGACTGATGCTGCAAAATTTCAAGGGATTCAGTTTCTAGCCGAGCATAGAGGTCAGGAATAATATGTAGTACCTCTATTTTCACTTTGTCAAAACCATGAGTATGGAAATGCTCTAATTCAAAGGTAGAGTACTGGTTGGCGTTTGTGGAGGGGTTCACTCCTGAATTAGAGAACTTGTTTACTAGAGACCTGTGACCATTAATCCTAAGATGAAGAGGATTTTTACTTTGGCCAATATAGCTAAGGTTGCAGACAGTACAGGTGAGCTTATAGATGGTATTGTAGGCTTTGCAAAACTTGTTGGAGCAATTATCCACAACAGAAGAATACAGGTTAGGATCTGCAGATTTACATGTCAAACAACGTTTGTCATTTCATAACTTTAGATTACCTTTGCCAGCGAGTTCATACACTATGGGAAAGGGTGCTAGCCCTAACCGAGCGGGAGGACTTAAAATATCTGAGCTGACCTCCAATCCTTTCATCGTCCTTAGAACTCCACTTGGGCCAAAACATACAAATTCTGAGCAAACCAACTAGGAAAAACTTTTTAGAAATAAGCAGTCCAAGAAAAGACCAAACTCGAGTATAAACTACACTCCAAAAAGCTGCATCCAAAACATACTAAAAAGAAAAATTAGAAAATGAAAAAAAAACCTCAAGTGAAAAAAAAAAAAAAAAAAAAAAAATAATAATAATAAAACATTTCAACTAGAATTTGCGCATGAGCTGCTAAATAATAAATTGAAATTAGTTACTTAAGAGCAAAACTGAAGACTAAGGAAAAAATTTTAGGAATTTAAAACGAAGGGTGCCAAATAACCTGAAAATCAAAACGCGCAACGCAGCAGTTTTGAAAATTCAGAATTCACATTCTATAAAGAAGATACCTAAGCAAAAAAATACATATATAATTTTGACTCACACCTAGTACAACATAGAAAAGGTTATGTATCTACCTGTGTGAGTAAAAAGGAGAAAAAGATAAAAAAATAAAATAAAACAACTGAATGTAGAAGGTGTCGAGAATACTGAGCCTTGGCTTTATCAAGGACCAGCAAAAACTCTGCATTTTCTCACTTCCACAAAAACCTAGTTGGAAATGGGTTTCTGCAAGGCCATAGATGCAAGTAACATTCCCACCTAAAATAGTTTAAAAAATATATATATAAGTCATGTCCTCCGTAGAGTAGCATGACCTAGCACTAGTTAACAATTTCGCTTGCATCCATTAACCTTCATGGCCCGACCCATGCTCTTCATCTGTTACTATTAAACAGAGAGAAGAAGATTAAAGAGAACTCAAGCTGTGAGAGTGACATAATAAATAGAAATGTTTTTCAGCTATAACGAAATTCCAAGTTCGTTTGAGAGAGAATTTAAACCTGAAAAAACAATGCAAAAGAAATCCAAATTTTACATTGCAATTAAAAAAGGAAATGTTAATTTATAACGAACAGATTTTTGAAAGAAAACTTGGAGTCTAAAACCCCCTACTCTACAACTTATGACAGCACAAAAACGAGAATAAGTTAAAGATAATAATTAACTAAAGAAAACTTTGTGAAAGTTATATACCTTAAACAGTTAGTTGCAATATGTACAAAGTATTTCAGCAGTGCTTTAAGTGCATAATTAATTAGTTATTAAGAACTTAACTACTTTGAAAAAACAGCGCATAGACAAAGCGCATAGAAAAGGAACAAGCTTAGCCTTCTTCTGTTCCTAGGTACCCCAAAAGACGCTCAAAGTTACAAAGAAAAGTAAGAGTTAAAACCCGCATAAATGTTAACAGACAAACCAATGCTTAAAAGCTGAAAAGCTAAAAAACGACAGAGAAAAGGTACATAAAGTACAAACATTGAACTTATAAAACCTAGAACCCAAAAACAAGGAAGAGAGCTTACCTCTTGTGTGACAAAAACCTTTCTCCTCACAAAGAGGAGAACATGGCTGACCCCTTCCGCCACTCCCTAGACGCTGGGGGGCAGTGAGGGTGGGGCTGATGGCCTCCTCCTCATACAGCAAGAAACCAACGCACGGAGATTTTAACCAGAGAAAAAAATATATAAACTTAAGACTGTGGATCTGTATGATCAGAATGAGCAGAATTAACTCTCCAGAATACATGAGAAATATTATAAAATACAGGAGCAGTTTATTTAATAATCTTTGCATGTATTAAATCACCTTAGTGAGCTTCTATAGATTAATCAGAATCTTATTAATTTTAATGTTGGTTTTACTATTTTTAGTATAGCTATCCTAGTGATGAATAACTAGTTTTCTTTTTTATTTGTTTTTATTTTCTTTTATAAACAGATTTTTAAGCTTTTTTTGTGATTTTGTTTATATTATTTAATTTTTTGTTTTAATAGGACCGTCATATCCATAGCACTAAGGTTCCTTTAGGTAGTTAATAGGCATCCTCTAGCCAACTTCCTTACGGCTTTGATTGGTCAGAATCATATTATTAACTGTGTAGAAAATTAAAGCAGAATCTGCCAACCTTACTCTATTATTCAGAATAATTTTTCTTAAAGTTCTTTTGATGAAAGAAGAAGGAATTTCGTTCTCTAGCAAACTTTCTAATAGTATATTAATGTGGTAATTGAAATCCAAATTGTTGCTGCAAATTCTTGAAATTCTTAGGACCTGAGAAATTAGTACATTCTCAATTACTTTGGTTGAAATGTTATTATTCCAGTGTAGATATTTAATTACTTTGAAAGGAAAAATTAACTCTTTTATCAAAGAGGCTAATAGATGGGTTACCTCTGTTGAGCTTAATGCTTAAGTCTAGGAACTCAAGTTCCTGATTACTGTATTTGGTTTTACATAAGTTAAGAGAGCTAGGATAGATATTATCAAAATCACTCTCTATAACTTCTGAATTATTGATACACAGCAGATCATCAATATATCTAAAAGTGTAAAGGTAGTTATCTGAGCAGGTGGGGTGATTTTTAATGAATTTATATTCCTTAAAGAACAGGAATAGATTAGCGATATTTGTGGACGTTGATGTTCCCATTGGAATACCGTTCACTTGCTTATAGAGAGTATTATTATATAAGATATGGTTATTTTTTATGCAGCAATTGAGATAAGAGTTCCAAGTTCCTACATCAACAAATTGGTTAAGTTTAAATTCTGCATACAGCTCTTTAAAGGTAGTGATTATATCTGATAGAGGCAGATTAGTATATAGGTTTTCAAAATCATAACTATTAATATCTAGGGGACAAACTTTGAGTATAGTAGAAATTACTTCTGCATTATTATTAATTATCCAAAAAATCTCTGTACATCAAGTTAGAACAGTTTCTAATGTGTTTCAAAACCTTCTTTAAGACATCTTCAAAAGCAAGATCTATTTTCTTTTTATGACTCCTTACTCCACTAGCTATGAACCTGAACTTCACAGGATCTTTATGAAACTTAACCGTTGCAAAAAGAAATGGAAATTCAGGCCCATATCTGCTTTAATTTTCTACACAGTTAATAATATGATTCTGACCAATCAAAGCCGTAAGGAAGTTGGCTAGAGGATGCCTATTAACTACCTAAAGGAACCTTAGTGCTATGGATATGACGGTCCTATTAAAACAAAAAATTTAATAATATAAACAAAATCACAAAAAAAGCTTAAAAATCTGTTTATAAAAGAAAATAAAAACAAATAAAAAAGAAAACTAGTTATTCATCACTAGGATAGCTATACTAAAAAGAGTAAAACCAACATTAAAATTAATAAGATTCTGATTAATCTATAGAAGCTCACTAAGGTGATTTAATACATGCAAAGATTATTAAATAAACTGCTCGTGTATTTTATAATATTTCTCATGTATTCTGGAGAGTTAATTCTGCTCATTCTGATCATACAGATCCACAGTCTTAAGTTTATATATTTTTTTCTCTGGTTAAAATCTCCGCGCGTTGGTTTCTTGCTGTATGAGGAGGCCATCAGCCCCACCCTCACTGCCCCCAGCGTCTAGGGAGTGGCGGAAGGGGTCAGCCATGTTCTCCTCTTGTGAGGAGAAAGGTTTTTGTCACACAAGAGGTAAGCTCTCTTCCTTGTTTTTGGGTTCTAGGTTTTATAAGTTCAATGTTTGTACTTTATGTACCTTTTCTCTGTCGTTTTTTAGCTTTTCAGCTTTTAAGCATTGGTTTGTCTGTTAACATTTATGCGGGTTTTAACTCTTACTTTTCTTTGTAACTTTGAGCGTCTTTTTGGGGTACCTAGGAACAGAAGAAGGCTAAGCTTGTTCCTTTTCTATGCGCTGTCTATGCGCTGTTTTTTCAAAGTAGTTAAGTTCTTAATAACTAATTAATTATGCACTTAAAGCACTGCTGAAATACTTTGTACATATTGCAACTAACTGTTTAAGGTATATAACTTTCACAAAGTTTTCTTTAGTTAATTATTATCTTTAACTTATTCTCGTTTTTGTGCTGTCATAAGTTGTAGAGTAGGGGGTTTTAGACTCAAGTTTTCTTTCAAAAATCTGTTCGTTATAAATTAACATTTCCTTTTTTAATTGCAATGTAAAATTTGGATTTCTTTTGCATTGTTTTTCAGGTTTAAATTCTCTCTCAAACGAACTTGGAATTTCGTTATAGCTGAAAATCATTTCTATTTATTATGTCACTCTCACAGCTTGAGTTCTCTTTAATCTTCTTCTCTCTGTTTAATAGTAACAGATGAAGAGCATGGGTCGGGCCATGAAGGTTAATGGATGCAAGCGAAATTGTTAACTAGTGCTAGGTCATGCTACTCTACGGAGGACATGACTTATATATATATTTTTTAAACTATTTTAGGTGGGAATGTTACTTGCATCTATGGCCTTGCAGAAACCCATTTCCAACTAGGTTTTTGTGGAAGTGAGAAAATGCAGAGTTTTTGCTGGTCCTTGATAAAGCCAAGGCTCAGTATTCTCGACACCTTCTACATTCAGTTGTTTTATTTTATTTTTATCTTTTCTCCTTTTACTCACACAGGTAGATACATAACCTTTTCTATGTTGTACTAGGTGTGAGTCAAAATTATATATGTATTTTTTTGCTTAGGTATCTTCTTTATAGAATGTGAATTCTGAATTTTCAAAACTGCTGCGTTGCGCGTTTTGATTTTCAGGTTATTTGGCACCCTTCGTTTTAAATTCTAAAATTTTTTCCTTAGTCTTCAGTTTTGCTCTTAAGTATATATATATATATATATATATGTGTATATATGCGTGTTTGTGCCTTTCCAAATATGTATTTATTGGCTCTAAACTTTTTAATATTCATTAAATTTTTATATTTGAAGTTTTTTTCGTGTTTCCCTCGGGTTATAAAACTCCAATTTCTGTTTCATTATTCTATAATGTATGGAAACATTTCAGTTTGTATTCTATTACTTCTTTATTCAGATTTTTGTGTCAATTTTATAAGGAGCACTTTAAGCTATGAGAGATTTCAGTCGTTATTCTGTTCCCATTCGCATCTGATTGTAATCATAAGGATGTATATCGTTTTGCATCCACAGCTTTTGTTTAAAATGCCTGATGTGCTCTCAGAATATTTAAAATATTTATGCATTTTAGTTTAGTTATCTGTTTTTTCTCACTGGAACTGACATTTACATTGAATCCATATTCTTTTCTGTCCAGCTGCTTAGAAATATCAGGGATATTAAAAAGAAATATCCGCTGTTCTTTCTTCTCTTTTAGTGAAACCTAATAAAGATCTTTAATCAAATTCTGAAATGATGGATATTCAGAATACTTTGCTAGACATAGAAAATACCACATCATGAAGGAACGCACGAAATCATATAACAATTATCACACATATAAATAGTAGGTTGGAAAGACGTGGTTTTAATTTCTGCGGGATTACATGAATGCGATGGGCAAGGAGACAGTATTATGTAGCCTATTTCAGTAGGTCATATGTATTGTTAAATTTCTAATTCTCAATCTTTATTTACTATTTGGATCAATAGATGGCGCCATATGTACATCGCAATGTAGAGATAGTGTATGTGACGTGCGAGCGTAACTTCATCTCCGCAGGGAGATGTTGCCGTGTAGATTCGTAGTGGAGAGTTTAATTTTGTATGTACATGTGTTTTTTGTGTAATAAAATTATTTAAATGTTCTTGTGGTAAGTGATTGAAATGGAATAGTGCTTTGAACAGATGGTAGCAAAAGAAACGAAAGATGATTCACGAAATAATATAATTTTTTTTTGATTGGAGTTTTAACGACCACCATGAGCAACTCAATGGGCTATAAGCAGTCGCCCGTCCCTAATTTAGGGTCACTGGTTCCAGGGAAGGGAAAGAGCCAGTGCCGTAAGACAAACACTACATCCATGCCTCATCGGGATTCGAACCCGGACCCCGTTCGGACGCATGATCAGAGGCCATCGATTAAATTATATGCGCCACCGGGACGGCATATAATTTAATCACCCGTCCAACAGTATGACCACCATGCTTGGTTATACATTCTGGGAAACGACGTGGCCTCGAGTGGAAAAGCCGCTGAATAGTGTTTAGAGGTATCACTGACCAAGCGTCCTTGGCCTGTGTCCACAGTTATTCGACACTGCGAAAGGGTCGTGCATAAGGTTAGTAGACTCCAAGGTTATGCTTATCCACAATTCCACTAGTCACTGTCTCGGGGGCCGTCTTCGTGACGTCACGGTCCAGGATAGCTCCTACCGAACCACCCTGCGGCCTTATTTTACATTGTGTCCCACTTCGGATAATTTGAAGCTCTGTTTGTGTAGCAAACTGATTTTTTTTTCCTGGTTATACGTGAAAACAAAGAAAAATAAACATGCCTGGTGCGTGCGCGATAGCAATGTGTCCAAATTATTCTTCGAAAACCAGAAAGAATGGCATCAATTATCATAGATTTTTGTAGAGGGCTTTGGCAAAAGGTGGAAATTGAGGTGCAAACCAGCTGACAGTTTCAATGAAATGAATTCAGCTATTTGTTCAGAACATTTTTCAGAGAAACACTACAAACGTAATTTAAGGAATTAACTTCTGGGTTTGCCTGCCTGCAAAATGCTAAAAGACACTGCTGTACCAAGTTTAAACCTTCCGGGGCGCTAATAAATATTCTAATTCAGACAAGAAGAATCGACAGGAGGAAAGATAAAAAGCTGATCTTGTTCGCAATTTGAACAAGAAAAATGACACCGAATTTTCGAGTGTAATAAGCACTTCTTTTGAATCCGTTCCGACGCAAATTAAATTTATCAAAGTCAATGGAACCCTGTATGGGAAACCTTAGTATCTGACGAAAGAAAGAAGTTTTTCAATCGGGATTTTAATCCTTCAGATATTGCTGTAAACGGAATCGTGAGCTTACGCCCTCTGATTGCAGACTTGTGCGTTAAGAAAAACATGAATTTATATGAGAAACATTTCGCACCGGAAACGCTCTCCAACACAGAAAGAATTTTTCAAATCGGACTCTTAGAAACAGCGATATCGACAAAAATAAGATGTGACCTTACGTCCCTAGTGGGAAAACCATGCGTTACTTTAGGAAGAAAGTATTCTCAAAAGGTTTATCCATATGAGCGATATCGGTCCAAGGAAAAAAATTCAGTCTAGTTTTCAGGATCCCAGATTTTGCTACAAAAATATCAGAAGCGGAAATCAAAACTTATGCCCCCTGATAGCCAAACCATTCTTTACCAAACATTAGAAATTATATGAAAAATATTTTCCATTAGGACTTGTTTGCGATACAGGAATAATTTTTCAAATCGGAGTTTTAGAAGCAGATATAAGGCAGAAAACGCAATTTACCTTTGTGCCACGTAGCGGAAAGTCTGTCATTTACTTGAAAATTTTGAATTTATATTTATCGGAAACACTGTACAACAAAGAAGGATTTTTTTTTCAAATCGGACTGATAGAAGTAGAGATATTGACAAAAATAAGTATTCATCTACGCCCTCTGGCGTAGAAACCATGCATTATTTCAAGAAGAAAATGTACCTAAAAGGTTTGTCGACATGAGTAGTATCGGTCAACAAACGACTTTTTTTTGCAATCGAGATTTCAGAAGCTCATATTTTGCTGCAAATACACCAGTAGCGGAAATTAAGACTTACCCTAAATGTGGCCAAACCATTTTTTGCAAAAATCAGAAATTACTTGCAAAAGATTTGACATCAAGAGTTGTATCCGGTGCAGAAAGAATTTTTCAAATCTGAGATTTAGAAACCGCGATATAGGGGAAAAAGCAATTTTCCATTACGCCCCCTAGCGGAAAGTCTATGATTTACTAGAAAATTTTGAAATTATACGAAACACATGTCACACTGAAAACACTATCCAACAAAGAAAGAATTTTTCAAATCGGACTCCTAGAAGTAGAGATATTGGAAAAAATAAGATATACATATACGCCCCCTGGCGTAGAAACCATGCGTTATTTTAAGAAGAAAATGTTTCTAAAAGGTTTGTCGACATGAGTAGTATCGGTTTACAAATGACGTTTTTTTTCAATCGATAATTTAGAAGCTCATATTTTGCTGCAAATACATCACAAGCGGAAATTAAGGTTTACGACCCCTGGTGGCCAAACCATTTTTTTACAAAAATTAGAAATTATGTGCAAAGGATTTACCATCAGGAGCTGTATCCGGTGCAGGAAAAATGTTTCAAATTGGAGATTTAGAAGCAGAGATATAGAGGGAAACGCAATTTACCTCTACGCCCCGTAGCGGAAAGTCTATGAATTACTTGAAAATTTTGAAATTATATGAAAAACATGTCACACTGAAAACACTATCTAACCTATCTAACAGAGGAGGAATTTTTCAAATCGGACTCCTAGAAGTAGAGATATTGACAAAAATAAGATATACATCTACGTTCCTAGGCGGAGAAACTGTGGAATATTTTAAGAAGAAAATATTCCACAAAGTTTTATCTATGTGAGTAGCATGAGTCCACGAAATAATTTTTTCAATCGACATTTTAGAAGCTCAGATTTTATGGCAAATACATCAGAAGCAAAAATTAACACTTACATCCCCTGGTGGCCAAAGTATTCTTTACCAAAAATTTGAAATTATGTGCAAAACATTTTCCATAAGGAGGTGTATCCGCTGAAGAAAAAAATTTCAAATCGGAGTTTTAGAAGAAGAGTTATCGGGAAAAATGTAATTTACTTTTACGCCCCCTAGCGGAAAATCTATGAGTGATTTGGAAAAGTAATTATATCTAAAATACTCTTCGCTATAAATGGAATCGAAAGTTAAATTTTTTTTTAATCGGATGTTTAGAAGCAGATATGTAGAATAAAACGTATTTTTTAATTCGACATCATCTGCATTTACGCCCTCTAGCGGCGAAATTGTACAATGTAATAAAGAAAAACGAAATAAAGGATCATCATTCGCATATTTCAAGCTTCACAATGCAGAAAGAATTTTTCAAATCAGACTAATAGTTGCAGAGATATCAAGTTTACAGACGGACGGACGGACAGACGGACAAACTGGTAACATAAGCACGATATTTTTTTTCAAAAGACGTGCTAAAAAGATAGTAGTGAAGAAAAAAATTTGGAACACATGTTGAGTTCCGATGGTTAAAATACAGAAATCGTGTGTATGAAAACCCTGAAAACAAAAAGTGGAATTTTATGGAAGGAAAAAAAGATTTTTTGATGAAGGAAAATGAAAAACTGAAGAAACATATATTATATTTGAGCTCTTCAAAGCATAGTCTAAATTTGCATGTGAAAGTTCTGAAAGGAAAGCAGAATCAAAGGCAGAAAGAATTGTTAGAGTTACGAAGGTTACGGAAAAAGGAAAAAAAAAAAAAAAAGGCATAGAGAATAATGAACAGAAAAAAAATTTGAACCACGACAGGTAAGGGTTTTGTTTGGCCGAAAAAGGGTCTTTTGGAAAATTCTATTGATATTGCAGCTGCCATAACATTAAAAATTGTTTCCAGAAATTATGGGACCGTGCAGATACGTGCTGATATGCACGGCAAGGTGACTTGTCGGTTCCTGAAAGCAATCAATATCTTAAAGTTCTCAAAAATTAAAGATTAAAATATGACGAAAAGAAAAAAAATCATAAAAGTCCATAATGTTAGCTTTTCTATTAAGCGATTAATTACAAACAATAATATACCATTTAATGAAATTAATTTCCAACTTTTTAATTAAGCGAGTTCGTCGAATATTTCTGAAGTTTTTATTTGTTCGGCCGAAAGGGATTCCTTTATGAGATTCGAGTAACATAATCTTTCTTTTTTCCTTCTTCTGAATTTATTTAAAGATAGTATTACAGTTGCATATAACAAAACTTAAAATGTATGATCACTATCCCTGCCTTTCTCTTAGTGCCATGCATATATCCTATTTAGATTAAATAGATTTGAAAAAAAAATTCACACTAAGTTCCTTTAAAATCTCTGTTTGGTCGTGCATAGACGATGGCCCACATGTTACCTACTGAGGAAAAGTTTGGGACTGCAATGGCCAGGGCATCCGCCTTTTAGGCATGGTCTGTTGAAGTTTGAAGTGTTCGGGCAGGCGCTTTCTTACTGAAACTGGGCGTCAGGTATACCACGAAGGTATGACAGCAAAACCATCTGCAGCACCTCATCGACCATATTTTCGTGTTGTCAAGTATCCAACATGCGTACTAGAGGTGAACAACTGTTGAAACTGACAGCTCCCTAAACCATGACACTAAGCTGAGGAGCCATATGACGCTCAGAGATGACACGAAGATCAAGTGACCACATCCCCAGATCCTCAATCGGCGATCGCCGGCGCTGAGACAGAAGGGAGACTGATCGCTGAATACGACAGGGTTGCATTCATCCCGCAATGCATGTGCAATACGGCACCAATACAAACTCGCGTGACGATCTACTGAGGTCCGTGACAGTCGCCGCAATGGCTGGCAAGCGCTTAAACCTGCTTCGGAAAATCTGCGAATCACAATCCGTGTCGATACGGGTAAGTCATGTGGCTCTCTGTACACCTCGCCAAATGTTCTCGTCGAGAGTGGGGCTGCTATGATTTATAATTGAATTAAAAAATCGAGATTTTTGGACGTCCGCCAACATGTACCAACCCCAATATGGCGACGTACGTTACCCTACTCCCAACACTGTCGCCACATTAAGTCGACAATTGTTGCATCCCTATGCGCTTTCGCCGGGATGCGACGCATGAGCCAATCAGCAGTACGTAGCGTATTGATGTAGAATTTGGTAAGTGTGTCCGTGTAATTTCAGGAATACCGCTGACATCGTCCTTGTGTTTTGACTCCGTGCACATGCTTTTGCCACGCAGATCATTCCGATGCAGTGGACCACACTCTTAGAGGAAGACAACCAAACTTAACTACGTCCAGCCGTCTTGCCCTTTATTTCCCTCACCCATCACGTGATTGATTCGCAACTGCAATTATTTACATAATCAAGCTGTCGACACATACCGACCAATTGACATGGCACTCCGACAATTACTTTCTTGTGTCTCTATGTCGAACAGTATACAAAGGGTATCCTGAAAGTAATGCCTCGTCCCTCATAAGAGTTTTATTTGTAGAAGCAAAAATGTGAAACTTGGTAGCAAAATACTTGGACATATTGTTAATAATGCCAGACCTTCAAGTTGGAACTGAAGAACAGGTTCTCTGCTTTAGAAGGCCTAACATCGGAAGAAGTGGACATCTCTGAAGTTAACAGAAAAGTAACCAAAGCTCTTATGGAAACAGCAACAAAAATTAGCTGGGTCTAAGAACAAGTTGCATGTAAATAAATCATCAGGAAAAACGAAAATGTTGATGCAAAAAAGAAGAGAGATGAGGACAACTAAAGAAGATGTGACTTCCAAAGTGGAATATATAGAGCTATGCAAGACAGTACGAAAAAGTATCACTAAAGACGTAAGAAAATTCAACTGTGAACTAGTGAGGAAAGCAATTGAAAACAACCAAAGCCTAAAGATAGCAAAGGGACATCTCAGTAAGGGAAGAAAACAGATTATGGCACTGAGAAAAGAAGATGGTTCTGTAACAAGAAATAGAGGCGAAATTTTGACAAGAGTGAAAGATTTCTACTCCAAATTATATGAAAGGGATGATGTATGCACTCCAGACATCATGAAAGATACCAGTACCAGAGTTCCTCCAGTCCTTCCAGCAGAAGTTGCACATGCAATCAAGAACATGAAGCGAGGAAAAGCTCCAGGAGAAGATGGAATTACTGTAGACATCATACAAGAAGCAAGTGGAGAAATCGAAACAGTACTCGCCCAAATTTTCACTCGATGCCTTAATGAAGGAAAGATTCCTGAGGATTGGAACACCGCTACAATGATCCTGCTACATAAGAAAGGTGACATTGAGGATCTCGGAAACTACAGACCTATCAGCCTCCTATCAGTAGTTTATAAAATCTTCACTAAAGTTCTTTCACACCGCTTGAAGGTAACACTGGACATGGCTCAACCGAGAGAACAAGCTGGATTCAGGAGTGGCTACAGCACAATAGATCATATCCACGTGCTGAGAGAACTAATTGAAAGAGCGAGGGAATATGAACTTCCATTGTGCATGGCTTTTATCGATTATGAAAAAGCCTTTGATTCGGTGAAACCATCAGCAGTTACAATGGCTCTGAAAACCTGCGGTATTGAAGATGCATACATTAATATTATTAATAACATATATGAAAATGCAAGTGCAAAGATTAGGCTGTTTGAAAATACAACACACATAAAAATTGGAAAGGGAGTGAGACAAGGTGACACCATATCTCCGAAGCTCTTTAATGCGACATTGGAGGGTGTTTTTCAGTCACTGAGCTGGGAAAACAAGGGGATAAAGATTAATGGAGATTATCTAACCCACCTTCGTTTTGCTGATGACGTAGTCATTTTTGCAACTAGCCCATCAGAGCTGCAGAGTATGATCCAGGAACTTGCTGACAAGAGTAAAGAAGTGGGATTAAAAATGAACTTTCAGAAGACAAAAGTGATGTTCAATGCTTTTACAAGAAATGAAGGTTTATCGATTGATGGAGAAAAGCTGGAGATAACAGACACGTACGTTTATCTTGGACAGCAGATATCAAGTGAGGGTCACATTGATGAAGAAATTAATCGGCGTACAAAACTTGCCTGGAGAGCTTTTGGAAGAAACAGCATAATTTTCAAGAGCAATATGCCATTATGTCTTAAAAGAAAAGTGTTTGATCAATGCATCCTTCCAGTGCTTACGTATGGTGCAGAGACGTGGACCTTAACTAAAAGTGACATACAAAGGCTGCAGACAACTCAAAGTAGCATGGAGGGGTGCATGCTTGGTGTAACCAGGAGAGATAAGAAGAGGAACTCGTGGATCCGAAAAATGACAAGAGTGGAAGACATCATGATCAGAGTTAAATCCCTGAAAATGGCAATGGGCTGGACATACTGCCAGAAGGACAGATCATCGATGGACAGCCGAAATTTTAGATTGGATTCCAAGGGACAGGAAAAGACCCAGAAGAAGACCACATGGGAGATGGGTGGATGAAATTCGAAAGTATGCAGGGGTGACATGGAGGAGACTGGCACAAGACAGACCGTTGTGGAGGAAACTTGGGGAGACCTTCGTCCAGCAGTGGATTGATAATGGTTGACAATGATGATGATGATGATGATCATAGTATTGTCCATGACCTTCTGTACGCTTCCGCTATCTTTGAACCCATTGGTAAAATCCATTTTGGAAAAATTCCTGAGGCTATCGTTTCACCCATGAGTTTACAGCCAGTTTAAAGTCTGTCACATCGTAGGAATGTTGCCCGTGAAGGGTGTTTTTCAAATGAGCAAACAGGAAAAAGCCTCAGGGAGCCAAATCAAGACTGTAGGGAAGTTGGGGCATCACCGTCCACCCCATTTTGGCAATAGCCTGTGAAGTCACCATTGAGGTGTAGGGATATGCGTTATCATGGTGTAAAACAACACTATGAAGTGAAATGTCACGTCTATTCCTACTGATGCCTTCCTTTAGCTTCTTCAATGTTTGCACATAGTGAACACTGTTTATTGTTGCAAATCCTGGATGGTGTCAGGACGATCAAATCATTCGTTGCCTATTGGCATCTCTCATTGCAGTTGAGGGTTTTCCACACCATTGTTTTTCCGACACTGAACGTTCTCCCTCTTGAAACCTCTTCATCCATCTTTGGACATTACTGATATCGATTGTCGCAGCACCATACACCACCAGGAGTCTTCTGTGGATTTCTGGAGCCTCTTATCCTTCTTTTTCCAGGAATTCAATTACAGCTTGCTGCTTTTCTCTGTCATTCATGATATTTATTTCCGATTCTGAAAATATTTGTTCCCACATTGCTAACATATCATAGTACATGTCAGTGCAGTTTCATTAAAATCAAATTTCAAAAGTTGTTGAGGAGGATGCATTACTTTCAGGATGCCCCTTGCACATTTTTGGAAAAAGCGTAAATTTTCAAACTGTAATTCCATGTAAAAATTGGGTTACAGCCTGTGTAGTTTACAAGTCGTTGCTGGTATAACGGTGACAATGGCAAAGTCTGATCACCGGATAGGTGTTCAATTCAGGAGTGAGTACTATCTCTCAGTTTTAGGAAGCCTTAAGAATAGGATTAAAATTAGGATTTTTTCTGCGCCCGCGATTTTTCAAAGATTTTTATTTTCCGGACAAGTGATAAAATAGTGCTCCCTGGAAATGCATTTGAAGAGATTTTTTTTTTATTGGAGGTTTAACGACCACCGTGAGCAACTCAATGGGCTGTAAACAGTCGCCCGTCCCTAATTTAGGGTCACTGGTTCCAGGGAAGGGAGAGAGCCAGTGCCGTAAGACAAACACAACATCCATGCCTCACCGGGATTCGAACCCGGACCCCGTTCGGACGAATGATCAGAAGCCATCGCTTAGACCACTGCGCCACCGGGGCGGCTTGAAGAGATTTCGTTAGGTGCGAAGAAAAAAGATAAGCGAAAATACATATATGTGAACTTTCCACGGAACCAAATGTTTCATTCCAAGTGGATGGGCACCTCTAAATAGTTCTCTTATGGGACAATGAAAAATATGATCTAAACTTATTTTTTACATGTGTCTGATAGAGTTAGGCATTCCTATTACTTCTGAGAGAAATCATTGCTAGAAAAATATTTTTCACTGAATACCAATTATAATTTTCTTTTAAATTTCACATAATTTGTAGTGTTAAATACATCTCCAGACATGAAGTCATCTTATGCATGAAAAGGCAGTGGATAATTTTGTAAACTTAATATATAGGAGTCATGTATTACTGCTTTACGTAAAACTGGCGAATGCGCACTTAGGTTTCGGAATATACAAATTGTTTTAAATTTCTCCACTGTATCTGTGCATCTTCCGTGGAAATACTTCCGTAAATTTTATATGGCGAGGAGTAATTGTTTTTCTTATTTTCGCATCACAGATCTCACCTCTCAATAAGAATTATACTCATCTGAAAGAACAGAAAACATCTCAGGAATTTTATTTCTTTTGTTTTTCCTGATAGTACTTTGAGAAACTCTGTTTAAATTAAAAGCCAGACGAGATTTCGTAATTAACATTCAAGAATGTTCTACATTCAACTCTTTAAGTGGCCAATGATCCTGAATCAAATGATGCCCAAAAGTTTTGTACTTTTCCCAAACAGAAATTATCGCATAGCGGCCGGGGTTTTAATAAGTCTTCGGCAAGACAACTACTTTTCCCTTCTCTCCTTAAGGCAATCAATCAACTTGGAAGGATTCGCATTAATCCCTCCCCGCTAAATAACCACTTTGGACAACAAAGCTGAGGGAAAGGCCACGATTTCTGAAGCGTATGCTCACTCATCCAAGCCGCGTTCGGCAAGAATGAGTGACAACGAATACATTCTTTCGAGCCGGTATCAGCTCATTTTGCTAACCCCGAGTTAATTCGTTCTAGGCAGTTAAAGGGTTTAAGATCAGATACACTGCAAGTTATTTAAATTTTGACGTCATGTAGGTTATGCTATTTTATGAGGGGCCGGCCCTTTTGGGACCACACGACGGTCAAACTCTAGACACTCAGGTACATGAAAGCTTAATGAACGTTTTGTTCATTTTCCATGAACATGGGAACAGCTACTTAGAAACATAGGGATCTTTTTCTAATTTACAGTCACCATCTACTCTCTTATACCTCTTGATCAGCCTTCATGCGGAAAAAGCCAAATATAGAACCTTTTGTTATTCCTTTTACATAGGTATCATTAAGATAGACGTCATGTTTGGAGTACCACAACTGTAATTCCTATACCAATTTAAAAGATGTGAATCCGTTCATTTGTGCAAATATAACATGGATGTTAAGTCAGATAATATCCGAAAACTTGAAAATGTCGTCCCCGAAATCAATCCCGCGTCTCCCGGACAGCGCCCAAGTAGGCTAACCACTACACCACCCAGAACGACCAAGTTTCAAGTTTACAATTAATTTGAAAACAATCATCACAGGAAATTTTCCAAATTTGTATTGTGCAATGATGTAATCCCGTATTTCATTCATTGATTTCATTCATAATAATTGCTGTGCTGTCATCTTCCGGAGAAAAATATTAATACACACTAGCCATCCAGCTTTCAGTGTCATATCTTTAAATATTTATAAGGGTAAAAACATAGAACACACTTTTATACATCCTCCGAAATACTTCAGAAGTAATCTATTATCCAGGGATAGAAATCAGGCTTCTTAGTTTTTTAATTAAGATATTTGTTAGCAACTCTAAGTGATGCGGACAGCAGTTTTATTTTTACGTTTCTGTGCACCCGTGCATATGCAGCTTCTCCGAAGTAGAGAACATTCCAATCTATATATTTTCGTTTTATCATTTATGTGTGAGCAAAGTGTTATAATAGATCTTGGCTCAAAGAAGTTGAAAATGGATAGACCTTCCTCTCTAACACCTGGGTTCGGAATATTAAATGTAAAGAAGGTGATACTCAGATCGTCCCTGGAAATAATTTTACCAACGCATATAATATGAAAGTGTGTCATCTGAACTGTGTTTAGAGCAGACATTCGCTGGCCCTCAAAACATTAACTTCTTTTTTCTTCCTTTCTTCTGCGCAAAGCAGCAATAGTAAAAAATACGCTGTACTAATTAATATATTTTATTGAGTGCTGCTTTAACCGAGATAGGTGCCATGTTTCTTCAATTCATTTAACGTTTCAGGTGAATAATTTTTAACTTCAGACAAAACTTCAGGTACAAGTGAAGTTGCGATTAATCGCCCTTTTCAAGGAGATGAAAGCTGTCTCTGAAAAGAAAATGATCGAATTAAATTCCGTTAACTAACATGGAATGAATGTCTTACTCTGGAATTCAAGAAGGACACAAGGAGAGAAAGTAGCCCCTTTATCCTCCATGCAGTGTTCTGTGCACCCCTTATAACAGTGTTAGCTGGACTTTTCAATTAGAACGCTTTCAAGTATTTCCCCATTTCCAGTGTATCGTTCCGCTTTGTTTACGTAGAACCTGAACACACACAACGTGAAAGAAAATAGTTCGCAATAAATTGTATGCGGATATTTTATAGAATTTCGTAATAGTAGACGCCTTAATGACTATTTTTTATTTATAAATATATTTTATGAAAGAAATATATAGAAAAATAATGGTACAACGTTTGTTTTTTGTTTATTTTTATCATGATTTTTATGCGAAGCTGTGATTTTATGCTTATCGTGATTTTTATGCCTAGGGTGACTTTTTATGCGAAGCTGTGATTTTATGCCTATCGTGATTTTTATGCCTAGGGTGACTTTTTATGCCAAGCTGTTTCCAACTGTTATTCAAGAATTCCAAAGTTTCACTCGTTTAACAGTCTATTACACACACGTTTTTCTATATCTTGATAGAGCAAATACTCAAAGTATCGAATTCAACTGGAGAGCTCTCAACCAAAATCAGATATGCCATACTTCCAAATCGGAAGAACTATTTGCTGATAGCCTAGTGGGATATTTGTTCCGACGATTTTGTAAAAAATCAAAATTCAGATTCATTTGAACAGTTCATTGAACTACACTGCTGGCCTCCCAAAATGCCACACCAAGAAGGACGCATCCGATTGGCCTGAAATTCGCAGCATGCGTCGCCCGCGAGAGGGCATGCAGTCGATTAGCATTGCAGGGCATATGCAAATCATGTGGGCACGGCACGCCACCGAGAAGCACTATAAGAAGGGTGCACAGAAGGCGGGGTGTAAGTAGTGGAAGTGTGTTGTGCTGCTGGACCTGTGCGTGGGAAGCTTCCTGATGCCTCGTCGCTGAATACGGCAGTCATTCCAGCACGTTTCGGAGCTCGACAGAGGACGAAGAGTGGCTTATCACTACAGCGGTTTATCGTACCAAGACATCGGCGCCCGTGTGGGACGACATCCAGCCACAGTGAGACGAGTATGAATTTTGTGGGTGCTGGAAGGACGGACAGACCGACGTGAGCGATTGCCACATCAGCGGCACACCACCGAGCGAGAGGACCGGCAGTTGTGCGGCGGGCATTGACGGCTCGCACCGCCACATCACGAACGTTTGCGCCGGAATTAGGGTGTGTTGCCCAACAACCTGTGTCAGCACGTACCGTTCGACGTCGTCGGCAGGAGCTGGACTTGTCACACGGCGCCCATTGCTCTGATTACCATTGACGTTACACCACCGGCGAGTGCGGCAGCAGTGGGCCGTTGAACGCCGCACCTGGACTACGGAATGGCACGACATTGTCTTCTCCGACGAATCCCGCTTCTGCCTGCAACACCAGGATGGTCGGATCCGCGTGTGGCGGCGCCACGGCAAGAGACTGTATGACGTCTGGATTATGCATCGCCATACCGGTCCGTCGCCTGGCGTTATGGTAAGGGGCGCAATTGGATATGACATCCGCACCCCTCTGGTACGCATCGCCGGTACACTCAACAGCCACCGCTACATCTCCGACGTTTTGTAGCCTGTAGTCATCCCTTACCTCCAGGACCTGCCAGCGGCCACGTTTCAACAGGACAATGCGTGCTAGCACGTGGCACGCATCGTGCAACAATTCTTCACGGCCCACCAGGTGTCACTACTGCCGTGGCCAGCCTTTTCTCCCGTTATGTCGCCCATCGAACACTTCTGGTCGCTGATCGGCAACCAGGTGGCCCTGCAAGCACCACCCGCGGCTACGCCTGATGAACTGTGACAACGTGTGGAAGCAGCCTGGACCAACATACCCCAAGCCCACATCCAAAGCCTCCTCCGTTCGATGCTGCGGCTTGTAGCAGCCGTTATTGCCAGCCATGGGGGCCACACGAACTATTGATGTCTGCGTGTTCCGCAAGTCGCACGGGCCTGTAAGCTCAGGCATTTCATCTTTGCATCTGTTGTTATATGTGTCCAGTAAATCTTGCTTTTGCTATCTCGTGTCCTTGTTTGTGTTGCATTTTGTGTGGCCAGCAGTGTACTTCATTCCACCGAGTTAAAAAAATGAATGTTAGACACATTAATTTCGTACTATTTACCATATCAAAATGCGGGTTGCATTATGATTCTTTATGTAATTATGATGTGTAAATATGTTTTATGAAATATATTTTTTGTTATTTTTCATAATGAAATAAATGCTTATAAATATCTTTATTAGGATAAGATTTATTACGATGAAAAGAATAATAAAAATCATGTACCGTATCTTGAACTACTTTCTTTCACGTTGCATGTGATCAGGTTCTATTTAAATAAAGGGGAACTGTACACTGGTATTCGAAAACTACTTGAATGGGTGTGATTCGGAAGTTCAGCCTTAGTTTTAAAATTTCAACTGCTCTCAAGCAGACCTAAATAGAGATGTAAGGAATAATCACTTTCTCTTTCTTTCTCAAAATAATTTATTTTGTAGAATTCTGGCAATTCACAGTTTTCATACTTTGGCTAAAAGCCCGATCTTCCGAGACTGAAATGCACAATGAAAGTCATTTACAGAATTCGTAACAGTATTAACATGTCCTTTCGAAATCCAGAAATTCTTTATTTTAAACTAAGCTATTTAACTTCTAACAAACAGTAGTCCATCTATCATTATGTTATTAACATTCCGAGATTTTGAAAGTATTTCACTGCATCCTGGTTTTAAATGGCTCTGTCAAACACGGAATCACGTGAAGAGCAAATTACTGTTCACGTGCAAGAGATCAGTAAACCCGCAAGGTTAAAGCCTGTTCGGCTTTGCTCCTATTCTCATGTAGCGTTCTAAGAATTTGAAATTAGATTCTATTTCTTTTTTTTTCTTTTTTTTTTACAAATGACATCACGAAAATTCCTATTTTAAAAGTAATCTCACATATAGACGACATTTGCTTGGAGAATGAAGACAAGATTCATCTGGAGCACAGAGAACATAAATAATGATCTTGGAAGTTCAAAGCAGCTGGTTCAATGCCAATCGAATCATCGTCAACATTACTAAGACGAAAAAAAAAAGATTCTCTACGATACTGGCTAATCACAGTATTCTTAGCTAGACTCCGCAAAGAATTTCAAAGCAATATGATTAAATTCCGTTAGTTTTTTCATGTCGCTGTTGATTGATTCAGTAATTTTTTGATAAAGCTACATCAGGAAAGTTCCGAAAATTTCAAGATAGGTCTACTTACCTGGAAATGGTTTTAGAGCGCCGTAAAAGGTGCTGATTTTTTTTTCTCTAGTATTGTTTGGTTTTCTTTTTTTCTTCTCACATTGCGGCTTATTGGCAAATGCATAGTGATCGTTGGTTCCAGGGAAAACCCCTGTACAGCGAGTGCAAAGACCAGAGATATTACGGGGAAGTGCAATACTTTGCGTCGCGTTTCCACGAAGAGCACTCCCTTCTGAGGGAAAAAACGGTCATATGAAATGCCAACACACTCAGAGGATGAAATCATTCAAAAGAGCAATAAATCCGTAGATTTCCATCAAATGTTTTCATGAATAACCAGCCCTTCCGTCCTTTTGGTAAGCTGTTTATTCGTGCGATGCATACTTTTAGTTAAGAGCTCTTTTCCTTTGGTAATATTGAACTTTATCGAAAGGGAGTTTATCAAATATCTCCACCCCTTCGGTTTCTTTCTGATATTTGTTCGATAGCCAAACATAGTTTTTAAAAAGTCCGATCCCTCTGCTTCAGTCGTTTGAGTTTTCAAAAACTGGAACCTTACTTACACGGAGCTATGTAAATAATTACCATTTCGCTAAAATGACAATATTACATGTATCTGCATGATAAATTCCTGCTTATAGAATACACTGAGATGTCAGTTTGTTAGGAACACCCGTTGAGGAATAGCACGTACCAGATGCTTGAAGCGGTGTGCAAGAATGTTGTATCATGAAACGACGTAACGTTATGGAAACTGGACTGTGGTGCAACATATTATCGAATGGCCAATATCATCTCATTTGAGGGATGATAGATGGGGTTTAAATCTTCGTATTGTGCAGGCTACTGAAGCAAGAAAAGCTCGCCGCGTGTTCCTAGAACCATTACAAGCATTGTAAACTAGAACGTTTCTCTGCCTGACGCACCCATCCATGAATATTAGCAATGAAACGATGAATTTGATTGACAATGATATTCAGATATCCTTCGATGGGTATCTCGTGACAGGAGGACATCTCCCAACCAGCACACTACCGCCATCGGCTTGTATTGTTGAAACTTTTGAGGATCGCACCATAGCCTCATGTTGTTTGCACCAAATTTGGAGCCTGCCATTTGCATGATGCAGAAGGAATCTGATATGTTCATCCAGAGAGCGTTTTCCAAACCTCAACGGCCCAGGTTCAATGCTCTCACGCTCACTGGAGGCGCGGTTTCCAAACCTCAACGGCCCAGGTTCAATGCTCTCACGCTCACTGGAGGCGCGGTTTCCAAACCTCAACGGCCCAGGTTCAATGCTCTCACGCTCACTGGAGGCGCGGTTTCCAAACCTCAACGGCCCAGGTTCAATGCTCTCACGCTCACTGGAGGCGCGTTTTCCAAACCTCAACGGCCCAGGTTCAATGCTCTCACGCTCACTGGAGGCGCGGTTTCCAAACCTCAACGGCCCAGGTTCAATGCTCTCACGCTCACTGGAGGCGCGTTTTCCAAACCTCAACGGTCCAGGTTCAATGCTCTCACGCTCACTGGAGGCGCGTTTTCCAAACCTCAACGGCCCAGGTTCAATGCTCTCACGCTCACTGGAGGCGCGGTTTCGTGTCCTGCATTGAAAACATCGACACTCGTCCGCTGTTCCAACATGTTCCTTCAGCTGTAGTAGCCCTTTGGCGCGATATAATCTGGTACGTGTTGCATTTGGCGATAGCGCTTGGTACACTAGCGTTGAATTCTGTAGTTATTTTCCAGGTTGTGGCCAGTCTCCTGGCTTGAACGATTCTATCTAATGTACGCGATTCTATCTTGCACGATTCTACCCTTCTAATACATCAGCTGATTTCTTCCACATAATCGTGATTGATGGAAGATTGTTTCGTGTTGCACCATTGACGATAGCCCTTCGTATGGTTTTGCACGAAAAGCCAACGAGAACTGTCGTCTGGGAGATGCTGATAGCGACACGCTAGGCGCCAACCATCATGCCACATGGAGATAGTATCAGATCGTTCGTTTTGCCCATTCCGACCCTTAATCGAACGCTAACTGATTCTTGACGAATTGGCCTGCGTGATTTATACCGCACACAGCGCTCACGTGCTGAAGTGAGACATTTTTATGCTGAACAACAGATTCATGGCTTGAACGGACACGCCTAAAGAGTGATCTCACTCATAGATATGCGCGGGGATTAGATTTCTCTGGCCACAAAAACACCATTAGCGGAGATTCCTCGCTTACTGCCGGAAGTCTATCGTCATCAAATAATAAACTTTCAAAACGTATCAAAATGGCGTTTAAAATTTGCATAGGGTTGCAATGCGTAGACAGCTGAGAAACGCAGTAACAGGCGTTCAACATATATAACAGACATGAAAGTGGCGTGTATAGAGGCTGTGTTGCGAGAAGACAGACGATTGATTAAGCGTCAGATTGCTGACCGCCCATAATAAAGTGCAAACTCATCACGCGCGTATGTCCGAGTGAAACCATATTCCCAGGTGGATCCCGTTTTTAACTTCAATAATTTTCCAGTGCATTGATTTTTTTAGTGCGCGTTGAATATTTCCAGTGGGTGGAATTTTTGTTTAAATTGCTAATGCGAAAAAATGCCTAACAAGCAAGATAAGACATTAACATTGGGAGATAAAAATTTACATATCATTAATCAAAGGTAATCGGAGGTTTCTATTTATCAGCCCAAGGAACTTTACGGTGCTTTCGTACAGAACTTTCTCAAGACTCAAGAATCAGAGGTCATGTGTCTCTGAAGAAAGAAATTGTAGACACGATTCGTTTATAGTTTAAATATATTGCTTAATGTTTACCAAAGGGAAAATATTTTGAAAATTAAACATTAACGACATACATGAAAGTCGTCGCTGTATACTGTAAAATATTTTCTGAAAAAGTCACGAGCAACTTTCCGTAATTCCCTTCGTGAATTAACGAAGCACATTTCAAATATAACTTTTTCCGTGAAGTGACGGAAAAAAACTTGAATTCTGAAAAAATTCTGAATTTTCGGAAACCTTTCCGTAATTACCTTCTCGTATTGATAGTAAATTGCCGTTTTTAAGGTGGGTTAACAGAAAATTCTGAATTTTCACAAATCTTTCCGCAATTGATTTCCTTCCTTTTCTATATTAACAGAAAAATTCTGTCCTCACTTTTTCAATATCCATATGACGAGAAATTTCTGGTAATAGGAGCGACTCGTGGGAATACTTGAGGTTTCACTAACTGCAAAATTTCAGTTGTCTGTCGAAAGATGTGATTTTGAAATTCTGCAGCGAGATTGAATACTGGGGATAGCATATCGTATGAATAAGACAAAAGCTATTATAGCTATCAAGAGTAAATTTTATATTTATGAGTTTTCTGAAATAGTACTATAAAACAGTATATTTCACGTTCCTTAAAGATAATTGAAAATCATGGCTAGTTTAAAACGATATCAAGTTCCAAAGTATTCTGTTACTTCGAAAAAGCACGATTTAAAAATATATAATTTGTGATAAATCCTCCTACAGAAAACATTTAATTATTGCAAACCTATTGAGAAATAAAAAAGGCTCCAACAAAAATAAAATGACTAAATTACTCGCATTAACGACAAAAACAAATTTCTTCATTGCGCAATTAATTTTGTTATGAAAGTGATTCGAATTTCAGCGTCTTTTTGGCTCAGTGGTTGAGATGCGCGTTGTCTGTTAAAACAACTCAAAAGATGTGGGTTCGATCCTCGCCATTGCGACAGAGGTTCCTAATGTAAGGGCTGAAAAATTCAGCTTCTGCGATTTTGCAAAATTTCTGTATAAATATGGAAAATCCTGAAATTGACTTTTCTGAAATTCTTACCGCGGAAAATCTGTAAAAATACGGAAGTAAAAAAAAACGGGCACTTTTAAAATCTGAAATTCCGTTAAATGACGGACAGTTACCGGAAAATTTGCTGCACGTTATTTTCAGAAATTTTCCGTGAATTCATATCACTTATTTTGTACAGTGTGCCAACTGTGTCATGGAATTCGAAAACTTCTCTGTGTGCTAACATTTTTAATTTTATAAAAACCATTAGGTAGAAATTTTGGAAAGCGTATACAAAGACACACTCCTCATGACTCTTTAATACTAGTTACTAATTTTGAGAAATACTGTTTGTTTTAAAGTTTTGAGTTCGTTTAATTAAAAAAAAGTGGGCTGAAATTATGGAAAAATGACATCCAGAAGTGAACTCGCAGTGATTCTATAATATCTGTAACCTGTTATGAGATGCCAGCGCATGTCATATCCCTTGGTGTGAATGTGTTGAGAGGCTACGTGTCATACTGATGATACATCCGTCATTTACGATAAGACAAAGAAA
Organism: Macrothele yani; assembly: GCA_039090855.1. NCBI lineage: Eukaryota > Metazoa > Arthropoda > Arachnida > Araneae > Macrothelidae > Macrothele > Macrothele yani. Next base: position 76,465,916 of record CM077011.1, read on the forward strand.
CGGAATGCTTATCGTAGGCAAATATCCTTAAATTAAATGACAGAAAGGAGTGAAATGTTTATACGGTACTTACTATTCAGGTAATCATGTATTGCAACAACGTAAGTGCTGTACTTTGGGTTTCATTTATATCAAATAATCGAAAAGTCACACAACTTACTGTATGTGTAATGGCAGTAGAACTTTATTCTAACAACCTTTCTTAGGTAACAGCGTGACATTACGTTCAAAAATTGTATGTATATAAATATTACCGCGTACATTATACAAGACGCCAATGGTGAAATTGAAACTACACTCGCCCAAGTTTTCACTAGATCTCGCAATGAAGGGAAGATTTCTGATGACGTGCTACAACAGTGGTGGCCAAACTTTTTATGGCATGTGCCACTTTTATGCTTTTGCATCTTGCGCGTGGCGCTGAAGTCATCCATTCTCCTAACTAAATTGGCCCATATCAGGTTTACATAAAAACGCAATTATTTTCAGTTTCATAAGGTTTATTATCATTCCATCGTTCTTAGTGCACGTTAAATTGAACAACACGTTTGCAACTCACAATGACAATGGGATTTATAAAATTTTAATGCGGCTTTTGAATGTGCATGCTTCTTAAAATCTCATGTATGTTTGGATTTACCTGTGAACAAGCAAGCAAGATTAAATTACTTAGGTGAGCGTTAGTTATTTTTGAATGGTATTTAGTTTTAATCGTATTCATTACTGAAAAAGATTGTTCACAAACGTAGGTTGAGCCAAACCTACAACAGTACCTCAGTGCAAATTCTTGTAAAATCGAAAAATCTGGAACTGGAAGAAATTTCCAGAATTCAACATAATTTGGACTGGTTGAAGTAGAAATAAACTCATTATATTTACCTTTAAGTGCAATATTATGCTGAAGGTCAATAATTTATATCTGCATGTCTGGAGGAAAATGTTTTAGGTCTCCAATGGCAACTGAAAAAGGGTTTGTAAAAAGCTCACTGTTTTTCTTATCTTTCTCGAAATCACAAAATCTGCAAATGCAAATGCTTATGCAAAAGAGTCATGTAAAACAGGTATTAGCTTTTTGTACTTCTCATAATTTGGGGAATTTTCAGTTACTTTTTCGTGTTCTTGCATTCGAGCGAATCGGGGTAATTTTTTTTGAGAAAAATCATTTAAAAACAGCAAACGTGTAGTCATGAAAGATGATACAGAAGTCATCAATGTTGGGAAAAGGCAGTCTTTTTCCTTGTAAAGGCAAATTTAATCAGTTCAGATGCTCCATTATATCTGTAAGAAAAGCGAAATCTCACAGCCAGTCTTCATCCTTGAGAAGTGAGCACTCACTTGTGAGTAAACCATTATCTTCATAATACTTTAAAACACTATGTCGCAGGTTCCAAAATCTCTCCAAGGCCTTTCCCTTTAAAAGCCAACGCACGTTACAGTGAAGAAGCAATTCACCCGTTTCTTCCAGCTCTTCCGCAAACTGCGAAATTCCCGACGATTCAGTGCACAAGCTCGAATTCAGTTAATACAACGCACTACTGGATCTAGGACAGATGATAACTCCAAGTCCTTTGCGCAAAGAGCCTCTTGATTTATGATGCAGTGGTACTTGAATATCTTCCTTTCCAAATAATCTTCAAGTAAAGCTACACACCCCTTTTTCTTACCAATCATTGTTGGAACCCCATCTGTGCAAATGCTGTCTAATTTCCCACACTCTATCTTATTGTTTTCAATAACATTTTTCAGCTCGTTAAAAACATCTTTACCTCTATTTGTTATTAATTGACGCACGTCTAAGAGTTCTTCAATTAAATCAAAGTTGTCGTTGATAGCACGTACAAAAATACTTAACTGGGAAGTGTCAGAAACATCACAGCTCTCGTCTATAGCCAAGGAAAAAACTTACAAGAGTGAATCGAAGACACAATTTCAGTGTTAACGTTATTAGCCATGTTGTCTCCACGACGCATCACTGTATTCCGAAAAAGCGAAATTGCGTTGACCAATTCCGTAGGTTTTGGATCTCCGGCATGGTTAGCAAATATTTGTAGGCTGGACTTGACTATTTCTTTGCCATCAGAGTATGGTTTCTTCTTTCGTGCCAACAGAAGAAAAATTCCGTAGGAAGCCTTCACCATTGATGTCAGTTCTTCACTCTTTTTCTGGAAAAGCAATTGTTGACCAGTTAGTTATTTCTTTTTTTTTCTTGTTAATAAGTCCGTTCGTAATGTTGAGCCAACAGGATACTTAGAATTAAAATCAGAATGATTTTGCTATAAATATCGCTCCAAGTTAAACTTTTCGGTACCGCAAAACAAGATTTGCAAATCAAACAAACTGGTTTGGCTGCACCTTGATTGCCCAACAAAAACTTTTCTTCCCAATCAATGTTGAAAGCAAGTACTGCAATGTCGTCTTCATACTTCCTTTTTAAGTTTAACGGCTTACAAACAGACATTTCTAATATTAAAGCACAATGTGGTGCCAATCGTTAACATTTTAAAAGAGTTAAGCCTTACCTTTTACGATCGCCGTTCGAAAGACACCGTGTCAAGAGAGAGAATAACTTCCACATCACTCGCTAGTATTACGTGACTATATCAACGAATGACGTCAACAGACGGGAATCTCCCGAGCTTCTGTGACCTCCAGGTTTGTTCTCGCTACACAACGCTCAGTTTTTCTGCTTTGCTTTAACTTCGGCTGTGCCTTCAGTGAAGAAAAAATGTCACTGATTTATAACCGTGATAACAGTGGTAATGGAATTAGCCTGATGGTTTCCTGCCCCCGGCAATAGTAGCCGGCAGGGTTATCAGCTTTGCTTTCTGACGCTAGAACGCAAGCAAACAAAACAAAAGGCAACCTTGATTGTAAAGGCAACCTTGATTTGTGTATTTTCGCCAATTGCTTTAAAAATGTTTTTATTTTTATTTTTTTTAATAGGGTACTGACATTTTGAAGGTTTGGAGAATTCAGCGTGCCACCCAACACACCTCCGCGTGCCGCGGTTTGGCCACCACTGTGCTACAATGATCCTTCTACATAAAGAAGGTGACAATGTTGATATCGAACTACAGACCCATCAGCCTCTACTCAATAGTTTACAAAATCTAATTAACGTAAACGTTGTGCACGAAGCCAGTGTAGAAACTACATTCGCCAAAGTTTTCACTAGATATCTCAATGAACGAAAGATTTCTGATGATTGGAGCAATGTTACAATAATCCTGCTACCGTAGAGATCCACCGAGATGATCTCTAGAACTACACCCATCATCCTTCTATCAGTCGTATGGTAAAATCTTTAGTAAGGTACTAACACATTGATTGAAGGAAATCGTGCACATTGCTCAACAAAGAAAACGAGCTTTATTCAGGAGTATTAACAGTTTCAGCATTAGAAATCATACCCATGTACCGTGAGAACTAATTGAAAGAACGAGGGTATACGAACTCTTACTATGTATATCATTTATTAATTAAGAAAAGGCGTAAAATTCCATGAAACCATCAGTAGCTGCAATGTCTTTGAAATCCTGCGGTACAGAAGGTGCATACATTAACATCATTATGTAATAACATCTATGAAAATGCATAGATCTTATCTGTGATGGTTCGGCTATTAAAAGAGACAACACTAATAAAAACTGAAAAAGCAGTTAGACACGATGACACCGTATCCCCCAAATGTTTCAATGCCACGTTGCTGAATGTCTTTCAATCATTTAACTGTGAACAGACAGGAGATAAATTTAATAGATATTATTTAACACACCTTCGTTCTAATGATGACATAGTCATTTCTGCAATTACCACTTCAAAGCTGCAGAGTGCAGAGTATGATACAGGAACTTGCTGACAAGAGCAGAGAAGTGTGTTTTAAAATGAACTTTCAGAAAACAGTATTGATGTACAATGCTTTTACAAGAAACGAAGATTTAGTGATTAATGGGGGAAATCTAGTGGTAGCCGATGCGTGGGTACATTTTCCTTGGACAACATGTATCAAGCGTAGCCCATCTTGATGAAGAAATTAATCACATATAAAATTTGATTGTAGATCATTTGGAAGAAACAGTGCGGTTTTCAAGAGCAATTTGCCATTATGTTTTGAATGAAAAGTGTTTAATCGATGCATCCTTCTAGTTCTCATTTATGGAGCAGAGGCAAGCACCTTAACTAAACAAGTTAGTAAAATCATGCAATACATTAATTATGATACTCTTTCCAACATACCAGAAATCATTACTCAAGCTATTACTCAAGATATGAGGATAATGGCTGTGCAATAAATCTCGCTCTTGTGCCCTGACCTTTGACCCCATTTCGATGATATTAAACAGAAGTGATTCAGTACCTCCGAAACAACATGATAACGTTTTGTCGTAATCGAAGCATTTTATATAAGTTATGACGCATAAGTGCAATGGAATGGATCCCTCTCCTACGTCCTGACCTTTGACCCCATTTCGCCCATTTTCAATAGGGTTCGTCCCTAGTTGTCCCCTACAACATACTAAAATTCCATCCAAATCGAACCATTTTTACGCGAGTTATGACGCATAAAGGCCATTGAGTGGATTCTTCTCCTATGTCCTGACCTTTGACTCCATTTCGCCCATTTTCAATAGGGTTCGACCTGAAGTGATCCCCTATCACATACTAAAATTTTACCATTTTTAAGCGAGTTATCGTGTGGACGGACAGATAGACAGACGGACGTACAGAAAGACAGACATACATAACAGACTGGAGCATATACGCTTCTTCAAAATACGGTTGGAAAGCGTAAAAAAGACATACAAGGGCCGTAAGCAACTGAAAGAAGCATGAAGAGATGCGTGCTTGGTGTAACCAGGAATGATAAGAAGAGGAGCTCGTTCATCAAGACAAGTTAGTAAAATCATGCAATGCATTGGTTATGATACGCTTTCCAACATACCAGAAATCATTACTCAAGTTACGAGGATAATGGCTGTGGAATAAATCTCGCTTCTGTGTCCTGACCTTTAACCCCATTTCGATGATATTCAACAGAACCGGTTCAGTACACCTCAAGAACAACATACTAAAGTTTTGTCACAATAGAAGCAGTTTTACGCAAGTTATGAGAATAAAGGCTGTGGAATAAATCTTGCTTTTGTGCAATGACCTTTGACCCCATTTCGTTGATATTCAACAGAACCGGTTCACTATACTTTCGGAACAACATAACGTTTTGTCGCAATCGAAACATTTTTTGGTAAGTTATGATGCACAAGGGCAATTTAATGGATCCCACTCCAGTGTCCTGACCTTTGACCCCATTTCGCCCATTTTCAATAGGGTTCGTCCCCAGTGGCTCCCTACCACAGACTAAAATTTCATCGAAATCGAGCCATTTTTACGCAAGTTATGACGCATAAGGGCAATGGAACAAATCCCGCTCATATGTCGTGCCTGACCTTTGACCCCATTTCGCCTATTTTCAATAGGGTTCGTGCCCAGGTGGTTCCCTACCACATGCTAAAATTTCATCGAAATCGAACCATATTTACGCATGTTATGACGCATAAAGGCAATGAAATGGATCCCGCTTTTATGTCCTGACCTTTGACCCCATTCCACCCATTTTCAATAGGTTTCGTTCCCAGATGGTTCCTTACCACATACCAAAATTTCATCGAAATCGAGCCATTTTTACGCAAGTTATGACGCATAAGAGCAATGGAATAAATCCCGCTCTTATGCCCTGCCTGATCTTTGACCCCAATTTGCCAATTTTCAATAGGGTTCGTGCCCAAGTAGTTTCATACCACATACTGAAATTTCATCGAAATCGAACCATATTTACGCATGCTATGACGCATAAAGGGAATGGCATAGATCCCGCTCTTATGGCGTGACCTTTGACCCCACTTCACCCATTTCCAATAGGATTCGTTCCCTGGTGGTCTCCTACCACATACTAAAATTTCATCGAAATCGAACCATTTTTATGTGAGTTATTGTGCCGACAGACAGACAGACGGACGGACGGGCGGACAGACGGATGGAAAAAGCTGGAGCATATACGCTTCTTTAACCTACGGTGGGAAAGCGTAAAAAATGAAAAGAGAGGAAGATTTCACGATCAAAGTAAAACACCTGAAACGGAAATGTGGTGGGCATAGTGCTAGAAGAACGAACCGCCCATGAACAACTGAAATTTTAAGCAATGTGGTGGGCATACTGCTAGAAGAACGGATTTCCGATTGACAACTGAAATTTTAAACAATGTGGTGGGCATAGCGCTAGAAGAACGGACCGCCGATGGACAACTGAAATTTTAAACGTGAGAAAGTCCTCTTTCGACTCAGGCCGTTCACTTATATTGCCTCAGATCTCATGTAGAGACTTCTGAGATCTGCAGCAATATGAGTGAACGGCAGTGCATGTAGTAGCTACAGTTTGCATGCTTTTCTGCTCAGTTGCTTACGAAAGGTACATCACATAGTTTCTTTTGTCACCTGAAGTCCCATGCTCGCTCGCCTGGTCTATTTACATGGACTTTTTATGTATGGAGCGTGCACACGTTCCACTGAAGTTTCGGAAAGAACTAACTGACTTGGCCTGATTCATGATGACCTATGCATCCTGTTGATATGAACCATGATTGGCATTCAATAATGGAAGAACGTGCAGGGGGCTTCCCTGTTTCTATTTTCCTTTAAAATCCGCATTTCAGCAGTTGACCACCGTTATACTATAAAACACATGCTGCACGCACTCTGCCAGTGAAGCCTGCTAGTTTGAATTTCTGACTGCACAAATGATCCAACCAACAAATCATATTGCCAAACAAATTTATTATTCTATCAATGCAATGTAATTTATTCTATGTTTATCACTGCACTCATTCCTAAGTTACGATTTTTTTTTAATGAGCGAATAATTTTGGTCCAGTCTGTAAAAACTTGCATTCAGAGCCAACACTGAACAACCTCGCCTAGAAGAATTTCGCTAAAAATGTCATGCTTGTTTTTAACGGATCTCCTCGCTTTCATTTTCCTCTCTTTTCCTATCGTTTGCAAAGGAAATCGTGGGTTATTAAATAATGCATGAAATGAGGCTTTTATCTCACTCATTCATAACAGTGATCTGAAAAAAAACCATTGTGAGGAACGGGATAAAGGGGTGGCGGTAATTGTGTTTTTTTCTTCCATCCCGATAAACGCAATTTTTCTGACGCGCTGCTTTTCGCCACTTAGAGATATGTTATATGTTTATTTCCTTTCGTTTATGAAGAGGAGCCTGCGTGCATTTAGTGGGCATTACAGACATGGTAACAAGCGATGCATCCCGTTACCATCGTCGGCTTCGAGAAATTAGAACCTGGACAGGAATTAGATGCTTATACATAGATTGCTGTTCCATAGTGTTACAACACCGGCATCGTGAATTAAAGAAAGAAAACAAAATAAGTGCTCCTTCTAGCAAAGTGTTTAATTCGTTCCAAAATTCGAGATAAAAAAGTTGAGTTGGAGTTTTTTTAAGGCGAACTATATCAGCTAATTAACGCTCTTGGATAAAAAGGTCATCCGAATTTCCTTATGCAAATGTTTCAAATTACTTTTTTTTAATTCAGTAAATGCTTCGCGAAAAAAATAAGATTGCGTTAACTTTTTGCTAGATGTCATTCTTTGTTTGGGTAAAGTATGGAGACAGGCGATGAAAAGAAAATCAGTTACGGTGTCCATCATGCAGAGTTTGTTTCATCAGAGCTGGAAGCAATAAAGGCAATTGACGGAACTACGATCCATCACACTGTTAGTGACTTAACATATTGCTTTAGATTTCTGTTGCTCGACATTTAAACGAATTATTATGTGTGCATTTTTATGGCAGACGTGGAAATAGAGGTTGAAATCGCCCAAACAAAAATTTCAGGAAAACGTGGTATGTGTATTTCTAGCGATGTTCATGGTGATAAATAGCTGAAAATATGTAGAAAAGTGAAAAAATAAATAGTGACATGGAAAGGATAGAAATCGAAAATAAGAAAAAGTTGGAAAAAACGCTTTGGAAGATCTATGTTTTATGTAAACAAGAAGAAATTATCAGGTAACAATGGAACACTTACCATTGTCGAAGGTAATTTTGAAGTCGCATATTGGTCGTCTGAATAAGAGCAAAGGAAAATTGCAAACTTATTTTCCCTATTATGAATGACAACGCATTTGCCGTTGAAAAGTATTCATTCGCCCCTCTTAAAAATAGTGAAGATGCATTTTCGGTTTGTATAAAACCCATTTTAACACTTTAACGACAATGAACCCAAAATCTTGTATCACTCTTAATACCATAACGCCCGAAACGGTCTCTTGTTTCACTTCTTTGTTTAATAAAACAATAGGGACTGACGGTGACTCCTGCTGATCCCTTATAGATCGAGGAAATTTGAAGACACTCATCCTAGACAGGCGTTTCGGGCGGTTATGACCGTTTGTAGGTACGGGCGTCTTTGCGTCGTTAAAGGGTTAATGTTCTGTAACACAATTTTCAAATTAAAAATAACAGTTTCTCTCTCATTTTATGTCAAGTAAGTTACACCGAATACATTCTTTTTACTTCTACCAGCTTTATCGATAATGTGGGTGCATTATAATAAACAATTTTACATTTTAGGCTTTTACTCCACTGCAGCAGGCCGTCCCGGTTACACAGTGGTCTAAGCGCTGGCTTCTGACTATTTGACTGGGATGAGTCCGATTTCGAATTTCTGTGAGGCATGGATGCTGTGTTTGTCTTACGGCACTGGCTATTTTCGTTCCCTGGAACCAGTTGCCCTAAATTAGGCCTGTACGTCTAATATGCCCACTGAGTAGATCATGGTGCATGTTAAACCCCAAAACCAATCAACCAACAATCACTGCATGAGAATCCAGTCTAAAACGCCTTGAGCTAAAATAACATTGGGGTATGAAGTTATAAATATCGTGTTACCTGGGATAACCAAGTTGTTCTGTATCTTTTGTACCTAGAAAGCAATTTACTATATTCTGATGCCCGGTTTCACTGTAGTTACTAATGAAAGTGACTCAATAGGTGTCAGTTTGATTCATAGATATTTATCGCTGTTTGACTGATTTCAAAGTTTAAGGTAAAAGTTGATGCAATTAGATTCTGAGCTTTTAACATAAGTTTCGCGCTCAAAAGATATTTTTTCTTCGGGAGCTTGTGGGTGATTAGTTTTCGTTTGATTTTTGTCCTGGTTTGCTACAGCCTGAAGAAACCTTGCTGTTGGTTTAACCATTTATATTCGTGTGATTTTCGGTGAAGTTATTCTATTGAATGCTGGTTCGTCAGTGTTATAACTGTTCGCGTAGGTCTGTAAAGTACCATACATGCGTCAAGCTGCAGGTATGACTTTTTTACTGTGTAAGTGGCCGATGTATCTGGACCGAATACTGTCCAACATTTTCTGCACTCCCCAAAACAGGAATGTTCATATAGCGGACGTACATTACGAAAGCTACAGCTAAACAATTCCGTTCCCCCATTTTATCTCCGCAGTATCGACCATAAGACTTTCACGAGTGATAAACGCTCCTTTCTAGTCCTTTATTCGCTGCTCCATGACCAAGAAGGGGAAGGGCTAGTCTTCCTCACATGCGAAAATCTTTTCTTTACTTTTTTAGGTTCGTCGCGAATGTTATAGCTATTTTAGCAGGTAATTGGTCAGAAGGGTTTAGTGCCAATCACACCCTTAACTGATGTTTCTAAAAAAATTCTAAGCGTTTATCAAAAGCAAGATGCCATTAATACGAAAAAGAAAGATGAAATAATAGAAAGAAAGGTGATCTACGAATGACGGACATAAAGAGTTAATAAATGTTATAAAAGTTAATACTAAATTTACGTTGATACAGTGGAATTGATCTCTTGTTTGGATTTCAGAAACTGAGGAAATTAGAATCGCATCAAATCTGGTGCCACATCTTTAGTTCATCACCTTCCGAAATTTACCGTGCTTTACACAGCAAAAAAAATGGCAACAATAAGATTGAAGAACATGCACAGTTTAATCGTGCACGACATATAATACAAACTCTATCATAAAGCCATTCATTTGCAAAGACCGGACGAATTAAGAAAATAACTTTCATTTTTCTCCCTAGATAAAAACGGAACTTTTAGGCACCTTTGATATTAAATTATTTTTACAACCCGTGACTCTTCGTGCTTCACGTAAACGTACGGGGATCCTAATTAACGTTCTGCACGCTGTCCATTTTTGAGAAAAGCGTGCAGTAACGAAGAAAACTTACGTTATTGCCGTTCAATGAACTCCCCTCCGCTGCTAATGACAGCTTCCCAGCGATGAGGTTGGTCCTGCATGCCCCGTAGTACGCCATCTTTGTTCAACTGTCGTATTACTTGGGTCATTTCCAGTGGTAGTTCGTCCAGCGATTCGCATCAGATGCCACGGAGCCGAATTTTTAACTTTGGAAAAAAATCAAAGTCGGGTGGACTGAGATCAGGGCTGTATGGTGGGTGGGATTTATTTTCCCAGCCATATTTCGACAAAAAGTCCCCGTACCGACGCTGTATCATGACACAATGCGTTGTCATGCAGCAAAATCGTTCCGGCTTCCAACAAGATCGGGCGATTTTGACGTATTTTCGGTCTCAACTTTTGTCCTCTGAAGGTCACGATAATATTGTACGTTGACATTTTGCCTCACCGGCACTCGATCAGGTACCACAACACTCTTGACATCGTACGCAAAAATCATCATTTGCTTCACTGTGGGTTGTTGCTGACTACACTTTGAGGTGCGTAGGAACTTGGATGCCACTATTCAGCTGATTGTGACTACAGTTCTGGCTCAAAATCACGGGTCCAAGTCTCATCAATTGCGACAATTTTGTTCAGGAAAGTGTCGCCCTCCCTTTCGAACCTGTGAAGGTAATCGTGTGCGATGCTCACTCAGGCTGCCTTCTGCTCGGGGGTGAGTTGATGGGGCACCCAGCGCGCGGCGGCTTTTCTTTTCCCCAATGAGTCGGTCAAAATCCGGTGAACAGACATGGTGGTCAAATTTGCTTGATGAGCAATCTCCTCGACTGTTAAAAGGCGATTCTCTTCGAGAAGCTATGCAACAATGGTGACAGATGTTTTGTCTGTAGCCGTTTGAGGTCGGCCTGAGCGGTGATAATCTCCGATGCTGCTATGGTCCTCCCGAGAGAATCCCAGATAGAAATTGTTTTTTTATCAATAATTCCTTCTCCACAAACTTCTTACAAGGTATTGTGGATTTGTGTCGGCAGTTTACCTCGCAGAGTTTCTGTTTTCACGTACGAGCTCAATTCTAACTCCGTGACTCGGCCTCAGGAGCTGCACGCTTCCATTTCCAAACCCTCACACTTCCACACAGCAAATTATAGCTCGTCGTTCTGACACTACTGGGTTGCTGAGAGTCTGACCTTGACATGACGCAATTATTTTCCAGATTGCATCATCCGCTTCCGTTTTAGATTAACGTGTACAGAACTTTTCTTATGACCCTCATATTTTATCAATCCTTTGGTAGCAGTCGCCGATTAGGGGGACTACGGGATTGTATACTTTGTGATAATTTATTATAATTTTGTGGGACCTCTCGACTACTGGAGATCATACTGGAATGTTACAAAACAAAGCATGCACAGTCTAGGCCAACAAAAATAACGCTGATAGGATATTAAGGCAAATTCTTGACTCAAGCACAATATATTTTTTGAATGAATGCACAAAACGACACTAATTTAGCTTACGCAATATGAAGTGATAACAATCGACGTAAGTTTGTTGAGACAACAACCAGCACAATTATTAAACTCACTAATTTCATTTAAATGTCAGAGCTAAATATTTCTGTAAACTGTCCATGTCCTATAATTCGAGTTCAGTTTCTCTGTAACCAGCTGATTGGACAATATAGGCATGCATAAAAAAAGTAGGTTAATCGTAATTTGTCGTCTCGCATAATTGATATTAATCCAAAGAAAAATTCTTAGTTGTATTTTTTGTATGTGACACACATATTAACCAGCATGTTAGGGCGCTCATTTAAAGAGCACTTACTTCCGGTGTAGCTGCTTCGTGATGCGATTGGTGTGCTCACCCGCAATGACTAGCATCAAACGTAGTCACACAAACAAAATCAGTTCTCCTCCGCTGGGGTAGAACGGCAGGATATGAGGATCTCTTTCCCTTATACAATATGTTGTACGTAAATAAATGTACACACTTGAATCACTCGTTTTATTTCGCACCCACAAAAATCTTCGCCTGCGAAAGTTGTTGTTTATCTACAAAGAGTACCAGAGTAGTCTCTCGATGTTTTAAGAACAATTCGCGAATGCTTTCAAGGTTTTGTAAGTTTTTGGGTTTCCTTCAAACTTACATTGCTAAGCATAGCCAATATTGATGAACTTATTATTCTGTCTCTTCATCATCAGATAATTTTTGTCTGTTACGCTTGTCTATATTCTCGCTATTCGCTAAAAACGGGGAAATTTTGCAAAATCGTTCAGAGTATCTAGAAGAATATTTTGAATTATTTGTGATTCTGTGTAAGGCGGGTACCGGAATGAATGTGTAACACTTTATCTTAAAAGTATTTACACTCCAAGCTACCATTTCACAATGTTTGCAGCAAATGCATCTTAAAAATTTTCAGTGCCGCCCCCGGTGGGGCAGTGGTCTAAGGCGCTGGCCTCTGATCATTCGTCCGTAAGGGGTCCGGGTTCGAATCACGGTCAGGCATGGATGTTGTGTTTGTCTTACGGCAATGGCTCTCTATCTTCCCTGGAACCAGTGACCCTAAATTAGGGACGGGCGACTGCTTATAGCCCATTGAGTTGCTCACGGTGGTCGTTAAACCTCCAATCAAAAAAAAATCACTAAAATTTGCATCTACAAGAGCGAAGTTCTTGTGTGGAAGTCCCATATAAACTGGAATTTCCGACAACTGATTTATAGTCGATAATTTATTAGTGCACAAACAACAAGACTTTCAATTTCAGTCATTGTTTGGAACATGTTATTTATAACTTTAGAGCACACCTCATACGTTTAATATCTCTGCTTCGAAAGACATATGCCGTTTATTCTAAATTTACTTTCCTCACAAAAGGACATATCCTATTTTGGGGATTTTAATTTAATACAATGCTACTAGATGAGTGATTGCTCGTCATTGCTATATGTTACACATGACATTTGAAAGGTCCAAAGCTTGTCTGAATTTTCCACAGCGACATGGGACGAATGGATTAAATTACTTAAGTAACACCATTGTCTTTTCCGAGCAATTAATTTTATGACTGCTATAATCCTATTCCTTTTAAGCAACTCACAAAGAAGTGTTTTTCATATAAAATGTTTGAAACATTCATACAGAACAGCGCTTCGGTGACCTGCAGCAGAGAATAATGTTGGAAAAAGAAACAACGTTTTCTTGACATATAGACAAAGGAAAAATCATAAATTTAGTGTATCCGCACAAATACAATAAAGAAAATGAGGAGCATTCTTACTGTAGATATATTTAGTATATTTTTGTGCTTTGTTTCAACTAACTTGGCCTGAGCATTTCTTGTTTATCTGAAAAACTTTGGTCCTTCCACTTGAATTCCTTCCGAAATATCCTCCCTTGTCATGATAATTCCAGTCGTCAGTGAGGAGAAAAGGCCAGAGTCAGCTACACGCTGAAGAAAGGATTTCCTACTTTTTATCGAGATGCCCGTGGAATGACGCCTTAAGCAATTACTTTAGTCGATAGCTACCCTTACTTAAGTGTCTTCGATTCATTTGACAGAAGTAGAAACAAAAATCTAAGAGTCTTAGCTCTTAAAGTTGAAAACGGAAAAGGGACAACTGAAAAAAAAAAAGCTCAGAAAAATAAAGCGCTTGTACGAATAAAAATTTAAAGGAAAAGAAAATCTCCATGAAACTATTTCCTACTTGCTATGCCGTCACAGGAAACGATTTCTTTTTGTCTGCAATTTGGTCTTTAAAATGTATTGGATGTTTTGTATATTTGCATGGATCGATGGAAAAAAAGAACCTACATTACGTGAAGCAGAAAAATCCTTCTGGCCATTCGTACGGTGAGTAAAAGCCACAAATTTTTAAATGCTTGTCCATTGCAACGCGAAATGTTATGCATATCTTCTTTGATTAAATATGATTTTTATCCGATTACGAAGCGCTCTATTTTAAGGAGAATATTTACGACATTGATATAAGACTCATGAATAAAAAATAAATAACAGTTTAAAAGTTGAAATATGTTAAAATATCAGACACATTTCCTGTTGTATTTTTTTCTCTTTTACCAAAACGTAGCGCATATATTATTTACACGAAGTAAATATTTTACTAATGTACTTACTTCGCCGAACCAAAACATATTATAACAACCTGTTATTTCCTTTTTTGCTTTAAAACTCATAATTGAGAGGCATATTCGATACAGAAATATTATAATTTTATACAAAATGTCGAAAATATTTTTTTATCCTTTCGGGGTTCAACCATAACATAGAACAACTCTAAGGGCAATAATCCGTCCCTAACTATGGACGACTGCTTCCATGGGGACAGAACCAACGCTTTATAGGGTAAGGACAGTACCTTTGGGTCATCCAGGATACGTGACCGTCACATCTCGGACAACTTGCCAAAAGCCTATGCCTCTGACCACTCTGCCACCGGGAGGCTTTAAGACCCTTACCTAGTTTTTTACATCATGTTTTATAACCACAATGTCATGTCTTCTGCATAGCGAGAGTAATAGATACTATTAACACATTTTATGACATAACAGCTCAATATGAATATTTTATTTCACTAAAAATGTTCATAATAGATGTTAAATAAATGAAGGGAAAAATATTTACAATACTTACTTTTATTTAAAAGCTCCAGAGCTTTTTTGTCATACAGTGCAAAAATGCCTAATTTGTAAACATTTATTCCGGCATCTATGGCGATCGGAAGAAATTCCTTTAAATTCTGTAATGACATAACGCAGAAAAACATTTGCAATTGGAAGCTTAAGAATTGGTATGCACAAAACCCCTATAGAGAATCAAGCATACAATAATTCGTCAGGCTCACAGCAGTGCTAATGCATTTCTTCGTCAAAAAGAAAGAAGAAAGAGAAATTTCATATCCTTTCACAAATGCCATTTTAGGTATCTGTATTTTAACATGAATGTCTGTGTATACGCATGCATACGGAAGATGTCACCATAAAGGAATGATTGCGGTTTTCGAACACATATTCAGGAAGCGGAAAAGGAGTGTTTATGGAGGATGCGTGTTAGAACTTGCTTAAATCTATACGGCATCTGCACTCTAAAAGATACTACATTGGTCGTGTGTGCCATCAGGTGTGTTAGAAGGAAATCCATGCCGCTTCGCGTCTCCATAAAGCTTCTAGTGCGTTTCCTGTGAAACAGTTGTTAACTGAAAACGATCATTCTCAAACTTGAATACTCACCTCACTCGCCAGACTTGTAGACGAATAATTCTCAGCTGTTTCGAAATACGCCTCAAAGGACACATATTAGCTACCATATAGTAGTATGAGAGACTGACGGAGTCTCTGAAGGCAATTTCAAAGG
Source organism: Macrothele yani (assembly GCA_039090855.1). NCBI lineage: Eukaryota > Metazoa > Arthropoda > Arachnida > Araneae > Macrothelidae > Macrothele > Macrothele yani. Next base: position 76,481,552 of record CM077011.1, read on the forward strand.
AGGATTTACGAAAAGTTCTGAAAATGGCTGCGTCTTTGATACAAATCCACAACATCCTTTCTGCTTCGGAAAGCGTTTTCCATGAGACCTGGAGTTCACGCATTTCGAAATTTATCTAGTGCGCGGATTTTTCTCCAAGTGAGGGAAACTTATTTTTCCATGATATCTCCTTTGCAAAGATCATATTGCAGCCTTCGCGACCGGATCTCGACTGAGGCAAGGGTGGTGGACATTTCAAATAACGCTAAATCTGTCCCTTCCGAGGAAAGAGGGCGTATAAATTAAGTATGGTCCGCTACTTAAGTCCCTTTGAATTATTCTGCTTTGTGTTGCTTATGGTGATCGCTAATCTCCGGAAAACAAAAAATACGTCGGGTAGGGAAATTTTTTTTTTGCAATGAATACCTGGAACCATTAAAAAAAAGAAAAAATCTTCGATTCAAGATTTGTTAAGGTGCTTAGTTTTCTTAGGTATCTTAAATGCATATTTAGGCAAAGTGGCATAAAGAGCCATCTGTATTTCGCGTATTATTTCCACTTACGTCGATAATTATTTACTGTTTTCTGTCAAATGTATTTCCTCTAGGTGGCGTAAGTTTTTTTTTCTTTTCGATTGAAATTTTAACTACTATTGTGAGAAGTGGGCTGTAAGCACTCGCCGGCTTCTAATTTAGGGCCATCGGCTTCAGGGAAGGGCGAGACCCCGCGCCGCAAGACAAAGGCAACATCCATGCCTCATCGGGATTCGAACTCGGACCCGTCCCGGACTAATGATCAGAAGGCATCCCTTAGACCACTGCGGCACTACGGCAACCCGTAGGTTTGCATCTTGTTTCCTTTTTACGCAATTCCTCGTCTTTTACAAGTAGAAAATGAAAGGTTCTTTAAATATGAGACTCTTTGGGATTTGACTTTTTTTTCTTTTGGGTCCGACCTTTCGGTATTCTCTCTGCCATGTATTCCAGAAGTGAATTTAAGTTATATTAGCTGCTAGACTTCAATTTCTGGGTGGTACTTGCACTTCCAACATACACTATATTGACAAAAGCCACCGGATACCTAGAAGGGAAACACAACATAGCATTTATTGACATACATTAGTACGGTATCGGTCCACCTTTGGTCTTAATACATGCACTGACCCTTCGAGACAGGTTTTCGATAAAGTTTTGGAACACAGCGATAGGTATGCGTTTCCATTCAGTACATAATGTTGTCGATAACTGTTGCTTAGTAGTAGGCCTTGGTTCCAAAATTCTTATGCGGTGCTCTAATTCATTCCATAGGTGCTCTATGGGATTAAGATCAGGGCTCTATACTGGCCAGTCCACACACGATACGGAATTATCGTCAAAAAACACGGTAACAGTCCTTGCTTTATGGCTCGGTGCATTATCCTGCTGGCACCGACAAAGCTGGGTTCCATAGTATTGCCTTAGAGTTGGTAGGGCATAATTGTCTAGAATATCAAAAGTAGACGTGCTGGTTAACAGGTTTGTCCACGATAACAAATTGGCCGGGACCATACTACGAAAAACAAACCCGCCGGAGTACACTGCCAGCTACAAACTAACCTGTGTCCCCAACGTGAGGGCGCGTGCTTGCGCGCTTGTGTGTTTGTGTCTTTCGTGCTTTCCTGTCTCCCTCTCTAGCTTTCTTGCATCTGTGTGTGTGTATTTCGTGCTTTCTTGTCTCCCTCTCGAGCTTTCTTGCATCTGTGTGTGTGTGTGTACTTCGTGCTTTCCTGTCTCCGTCTGTAGCTTTCTTGCATCTGTGTGTGTGTATATTTCGTGCTTTCCTGTCTGTCTTGCATCTATTTCGTGCTTTTTGTCTCCGTCTCTAGCTTTCTTGCATCTACGCCATTGACCGAATTATACGAGCTCTCAGTATCTCTGCAAATTAATGGTACGTGAATAATGCATGCAGACTGAAACCTGTAGATTCATGTCTCCTTCTGTGTTGAGAAGCTTCACTAGCATTAACGGCACTACTCCTTGTGAAAATCACAGTGCCATGAAGGACTGCAGGTATTAGCTTGAAACTTACAGGATATGTACACAACAGGCGTGGATACGCAAATGATTAAAATATCAGTGAACTGCGCATGCGGTATCGGAGCAGCGCTCTCTGAGCTGTCAGGTCTTGAGTGTAAAGAGATGGCTCAAACGAAATATTGCAATCAGTGAAGAGCCGATGTTGAGTCGAAAGGCTGTTTCTTGTGTCTCACTATACCCCGTCATCGAAAAAGGTTGAATTATGAATATCTGGCGGACTTAGAACGAGTAAAAATTGTTGGTATGAGAGAAGGTGGATTTTTCTATTGCGAAGTTGTCACTGCTACGGGACGAAACACCAGCATACCCATGCGAATGGGTCGTCAGGGGACGGAGGAGTCCTAGACGCACAGCCGCTCTGGTAATTGAGCCCAAATTCGCACGAGATGACAGCTCATGTAGTAGTTACCGATTGCACAGCGACATCAACGGTATTAGCGCAGACCTGGAGCACTGTCGAAAGTAAAACTTTGTCCTCCAGCACAGTGCAACATCGTCGGCTAAACAGAGGACTGGTTGCTACTTGCGCATTCTTTGACCCTCAACCACAAGCTCCTTAAGCTGCAATGGGATCTCGAAAACCGATAGTGGCTTGCGGATTGGCAACAGGTCGTGTTGTCTTACGAGTCACGATTCAGTATGATGCACTATAACATTTGTATACGTCTTCAAAGGCATCATTGTGAGCATCCCCTTATCGCGGGAATTTCGCATCGTCATAGGGGCTCACGCCAAGCGTCATAGTTTGGGGTGCCATTGGGTTCATTTGAAACCTGGCCAGATACGAATCGAGTGAAACCTCTACAGCTAGCGATACATCATGCAACTTTTAGAGGCAAAGATGGTACCCTTCCTTCATGGTTGTCTAGCGCTACATTTCAGCAGACAATGCTCAGCCACATGTGGCATGAAATGTTAAAGACTTCTCGCATGCACATCAAACATTGCTTCTTCCCTGCCCTGCACGTCCACCGGACATGTCCTTAGTCGAACAGGCCAGTCGCTTAGATAACATGTCTAGGACATGGTAACTAAGCGACCGGCCAGTAATGACCCTCCGCATGTAAGCACAAATGGACTCTGGTCCCTCGTGGAAGCAGCCAGGCAAGCTACATCCCAGGACGATTTCAAAAACCTCTTCCACACAATGCCACGCCTTGTAGTGGGTGTTATTGTTGCTTGAGGTGACATCACATGATACTGAGTTTTGAAAAGAAAAAATCTGACTTTCAATGCCACGCCGTGTAGTGAGTGTTATTGTTGCTCAAGGTAGCTTCACATGATACTGAGTCTGAAAAAGAAAAATCTTCCATTCAACGCCACGCCGTGCAGTCTGTGTTACTGTTACTCGAGTCGGCTTCTCATGATACTGAGTTTTGAAAAGAAAAAAACTTCCATTCAATGCCACTCCGTGTAGTCTGTGTTATTGTTGCTCGAGGCGGCTTCACATGATACTGAGTTTTGAAAAGAAAAATCTTCCATTCAATGCCACGCCGTGTAGTCTGTGTTATTGTTGCTCGAGGCGGCTTCACATGATACTGAGTTTTGAAAAGGAAAAATCTTCTATTCAATGCTACGTTGTGTAGTCTGTGTTATTGTTGCTCGAGGCGGCTTCACATGATACTGAGTTTTAAAAAAAAATCTTCCAATCAATGCCACGCTCCCTGTGTACTGGCTGTTATTGTTGCTCAAGGTGGCCTCACATGATACTGAGTTTTGAAAAGAAAAATTCTTCCACTCAATGTCCCGCTGTGTTGTTGCCGTTACTGTTGCGCAAGTTGGCTTTACATGATACTGAGTTTTGGAAAGAAAAAATCTTCCATTGAAGTGCACGCCGTGTAGTTTGCGTTATTGTTGCTTGTGGTGGCTTCACATGATACTGAGTTTTGGGGAAAAAACATTTCCATTCAGTGCCACGCTTCGTAGTCTGTGTTATTGTTGCTGGAGACGGCTTCACACGATACTTAGTTTTGAAAAGGAAAAATTTTCCATTCAATGCAACCCCGTGTAGTGGATGTTATTGTTGCTCAAGGAGGCTTCACATAATACTGAGTTTTGAAAAGGAAAATGTTTCATTCAGTGCCACCCTGTGTAGTGGCTGTTATTGTTGCTCAAGGTGGCTTCACATGATACTGAGTTTTGAAAAGGAAAATTTTTCCATTCAATTACACGCCGTGTATTCTGTGTTATTGTTGTTTGTGGTGGTTTCACATGATACTGTGTTTTGAAAATGAAAATCTTCCACTCAATGCCACGCTGTGTAGTGGCTGTTTTTGTTGCTCAAGGTGGCTTCACATGATACTCTTTTAAAAAGGAAAAATCTTCCATCCAATTGCACGCCGTGTAGCCTGTGTTATTGTTGCTCGTGGCGGCTTCACATAATACTGAGTCTTGAAAAGATAAAATCTTGCATTCAATGCCACGCTGTGTAGTGGGTGTTATTGTTGCTCAAAGTAGCTTCAAATGATACAGAGTCTGGAAAAGAAAAAATCTTACATTTAATGCCACGCCGTGTAGTCTGTGTTATTGTTGCTTGTGGTGTCTTCACATGACATAGAGTTTTGGGAAAAAATCTTTCATTCAATGCCCCGCTGTGTAGTCTGTGTTATTGTTGCTCGAGGCGGCTTCACATGATACTGAGTTTTGAAAAGGAAAAATCTTCCATTCAGTGCCACGTTGTGTAGTGGCTGTTATTGTTGCTCAAGGTGGATTCACATGATACTGAGTTTTGAAAAGAAAAATTCTTCCATTCAATGCCACAACGTGTAGTCTGTGTTATTGTTGCTTGTGGTGGCTTCACATAATACTGAGTTTTGGGGGAAAAAATCTTCCATTCAATGCCACGCTGTGTAGTCTGTGTAATCGTTGTTCGAGGCGGCTTCACATCATACTGAGTTTTAAAAAGAAAAAAATCTACAATTCAGTGCAACGCTGTGTAGTGGCTGTTAATGTTGCTCAAAGTGGCTTCACATGATACTGAGTTTTAAAAAGGAAAAATCTTCCATTCCCTGCCACGCCGAGTAGTGCTTGTTATTTTTGCTAAAAGTGGCTTCACATGATATTGAGTTTTGAAAAGAAAAAAATTTCCATTCAATGACACGTCGTGTAGATTTTGTTATTGTCGCTTGTGGTGGCTTCACATGATACTGAGTTTTGAAAAGATAAAGTCTTCCAAAGAATGCCACGCTGTGTAGTGGGTGTTTTTGTTGCTCAAGGTAGTTTCACATGATACTGAGTCTGGAAAAGAAAAATCTTCCATTCAATGCCACGCCGTGTAGTCTGAGTTACTGTTGCTTGAGGCGTCTTCATATGATACTGAGTTTTGAAAGAAAAAATCTTCCAATCAATGCCACGTTCTCTGTGTACTGGCTGTTATTGTTGCTCAAGGTGGCCTCTCATGGTACTCGGTTTTGAAAAGAAAAATGTTTTATTCAATACCAGGCTGAGTAGTGGCCGTTTTGTTGCTCAAGGTGGCTTCACATGATACTCAGTTTTGAAAAGAAAAAATCTTCCATTCAATGCCACCCCGTGTAGTCTGTGTTATTGTTGCTTGTGGTGGCTTAAGATGATATTGAGTTTTGGGGGAAAAAATCTTCCATTCAATGACACGCTGTGTAGTCTGTGTAATCGTTGCTCGAGGCGGCTTCACATGATACTGAGTTTTGAAAAGGAAAAATCTTTCATTCCATGTTGCGCTGTGTAGTGGCTGTTATTTTTGCTAAAAGTTGCTTCACATGATATTGAGTTTCGAAAAGAAAAAAATTTCCATTCAATGCCACGCCGTTTAGTTTGTGTTATTGTTGCTAGTGGTGGCTTCACAAGATACTGAGTTTCGAAAAGAAAAAAAAATCCACTTAGTGCCACGCTGTGTTGTTGCCGTTATTGTTGCTCAAGGTGGCTTCACATGATACTGAGTTTTGAAAAGAAAAAATCTTCCATTCAATTGCATGCCGTGTAGTCTGTATTATTGTTGCTTGTGGTGGCTTCACATGATACTGACTTTTGAAAAGATAAAATCTTCCATCCAATGCCTTGCTGAGTAGTGGGTGTTATTGTTGCTCAAGGGAGCTTCATATGATACTGAGTCCGGAAAAGAAAAAATATTCCATTCAATGCCACGCCGTATAGTCTGTGTTAGCCGCCCCGGTGGCGCAGTGGTCTAAGGCGCTGGCCTCTGAGCATTCGTCCGTAAGGGGTCCGGGTTCGAATCCCGGTCAGGCATGGATGTTGTGTTTGTCTTACGGCACTGGCTCTCTCCCTTCCCTGGAACCAGTGACCTTAAATTAGGGACGGGCGACTGCTTATAGCCCATTGAGTTGCTCACGGTGGTCGTTAAACCTTCAATCAAAAAAAAAAAAAAAAAAAAAAAATAGTCTGTGTTACTGTTGCTCGAGGCGGCTTCTCATGATACTGAGTTTTGAAAAGAAAAAACTACCAATCAATGCAACGCTCTCGGTGTACTGGCTGTTATTGTTGCTCAAGGTGTCCTCTCATGGTACTGGGTTTTGAAAAGAAAAATGTTTTATTCAATACCAGGCTGAGTAGTGGCCGTTTTGTTGCTCAAGGTGGCTTCACATGATACTGAGTTTTTAAAAGGAAAAATCTTCCATTCAATGCCACGCCGTGTAGTCTGTGTTATTGTTGCTTGTGGTGGCTTCAGATGATATTGAGTTTTGGGGAAGAAAATCTTCCATTCAAGGCCACGCTGTGTAATCTGTGTAATTGTTGCTGGAGGCGGCTTCACATGCTACTGAGTTTTGAAAAGGAAAAATCTTTCTTTCCTTGTCGCGCTGTGTAGTGGCTGTAATTGTTGCTTGAAGTTGCTTCACATGATACTGAGTTTTGAAAAGAAAAAATCTTCCATTCAATGGCACGCCGTGTAGTCTGTGTTATTGTTGCTTGTGGTGGCTTCAGATGATATTGAGATTTGGGGAAAAAAATCTTCAATTCAGTGCCACGCTGTGTAATCTGTGTAATTGTTGCTGGGGGCGGCTTCACATGATACTGAGTTTTTAAAAGGAAAAATCTTTCTTTCCTTGTCGCGCTGTGTAGTGGCTGTAATAGGTTGCTTGAAGTTGCTTCACCTGATACTGAGTTTTGAAAAGAAATAATCTTCCGTTCAATGCAACGCCGTGTAGTTTGTGTTATTGTTGCTTGTGGTGGCTTCACATGATACTGAGTTTTAAAAAGAAAAAAATCTTCAATGCAGTGCCACGCTGGGTAGTGGCTGTTATTGTTGCTAAAAGTGGCTTCACAAGATAATGAGTTTTGAAAAGGAGAAATCTTCCATTCATTGCCACGCTGAGTAGTGCCTGTTATTTTCGCTAAAAGTGGCTTCACAAGATATTGAGTTTTGGAAAGAAAAAAATTTCCATTCAATATCACGCTGTGATGTGGCTGTTATTGTTGCTAAAGGTGGCTTCACTAGATACTGAGTTTTGAAAAGAAAAAATCTTCCATTCAATGCCACGACGTGCAGTTCGTGTTATTGTTGCTTGTGGTGGCTTCACATTATACTGTCTTTTGGGAAAATAAATCTTCCATTCAATGCCACGCTGTGTAGTTTGTGTAATTGTTGCTCGAGGCGGCTTCACATGATACTGAGTTTTGAAAGAAAAAACTTTCTTTCCTTGTCGCGCTGTGTAGTGGCTGTAATTGTTGCTTGAGAATGCTTCACATGATACTGAGTTTTGAAAAGAAAAAATCTTCCGTTCAATGCAACGTCGTGTAGTCTGTGTTACTGTTGCTTGTGGTGGCTTCACATGATACTGAGTTTTGAAAAGAAAAATCTTCCATTCAATGCCACGACGTGCAGTTCGTGTTATTGTTGCTCAAGGTGGCTTCACATGATGCTGAGTTTTGAAAAGGAAAAATCTTCCATTCAATGCAACCCCGTGTTGTGGCTAATATTGTTGCTCAAGGAGGCTTCACATAATACTGAGTTTTGAAAAAAAAATCTTCCATTCAATACCACGCAGTGTAGTGGGTGTTGTTGCTTGAGGTGGCTTCACATGATACTGAGTTTGGAAAAGAAAAATCTTCCATTCAATGCCACGCCGTGTAGCCTGTGTTATTGTTGCTTGCGGTGGCTTCACGTGATACTGAGTTTTGGGAAAAAATCTTCCATTCAATGCCACGCTGTGTAGTCTGTCGAATTGTTGCTCGAGGCGGCATCATATGATACTGAGTTTTTAGAAGGAAAAATTTTTCATTCCATGTGGCGCTGTGTAGTGGCTGTAATTGTTGCTTGAGGTTGTTTCACATGATACTGAATTTTGAAAAAAAAAAATCTTCCGTTCAATGCAAGGCCATGTAATTTGTGTTATTGTTGCTTGTGGTGGCTTCACATGATACTGAGTTTTAAAAAGAAAAAAAATTTAATTCAATGCCACGCGGTGTAGTGGTTGTTATTGTCGCTCAAAGAGGCTTCACATGATACTGGGTTTTGAAAAGAAAAAATCGTCCATTCATTTGCACGCCGCGTAGTCTGGGTTATTGTTCCTTGTAATGACTTCACATGAGTTTTGAAAAGGAAAACTCTTCCACTCAATACCACGCTGTGTAGTGGTTGTTATTGTTGATCAAGGTGGCTTCACATGATACTGAGTTTTGAAAAGAAAAATTTTCCATTCAATTAGACGCCGGGTAGTCTGTGTTATTGTTGCTTGTGGTGGTTTCACATGATACTGAGTTTTGAAAATGAAAAATCTTCCACTCAATGCCACGCAGTGTAGTGGCTGTTTTGTTTCTCAAGGTGGCTTCACATGATACTGAGTTTTGAAAAGTAAAAATCTTTCACCCAATTGCACGCCGTGTAGTCTGTGTTACTGTTCCTTGTGGTGACTTCACATGATACTCAGTTTTGAAAAGGAAAAATCTTCCCCTCAATACCACGCTGTGTAGTGGCTGTTATTGTTGATCAAGGTGACTTCACATGATACTGAGTTTTGAAAAGAAAAAATCTTCCATTTAATTACACGCCGTGTAGTCTGTGTTATTGTTGCTTGTGGTGGCTTCACATCATACTGTGTTTTGAAAATAAAAAATCTTACACTCAATGCCACGCTGTGTAGTGGCTGTTTTGTTTCTCAAGGTGGCTTCACATGATACTGAGTTTTGAAAAGTAAAAATCTTTCACCCAATTGCACGCCGTGTAGTCTGTGTTATTGTTGCTTGTGGAGGCTTCACATGATACTGAGTTTTGAAAAGATAAAATCTTCCATTCAATGCCACGCTGTGTAGTCTGTGTTATTGTTGCTTATGGTGGCTTAAAATGATACTGAGTTTTAAAAAGAAAAAATCTTCAATTCAGTGCCACGCTGTGTACTGGCTGTTATTGTTGCTCAAAGTGGCTTCATATGCTACTGAGTTTTGAAAAGGAAAAATCTTCCATTCACTGCCTTGCTGAGTAGCGCCTGTGATTTTTGTTAAAAGTTGCTTCACATGATATTGAGTTTTGAAAAGAAAACATTTTCCATTCAATGCCACGCCGTGTAGTTTGTGTTATTGTTGCTTGTGATGGCTTCACATGATACTGAGTTTCAAAAAGAAATTATTTTCCACTTTGTGCCACGCTGTGTTGTGGCCGTTATTGTTGCTCAAGGTGGCTTCACATGATACTGAGTTTTGAAAAGAAAAAATCGTCCATTCAATTGCACGCCGTGTAGTCTGTATTATTGTTGCTAGTGGTGGCTTCACATGATACTGAGTTTTGAAAAGGAAAATACTTCCATTTAATGCCACGCTGTGTAGTAGCTGTTATTGTTGCTGAAGGTGGCTTTACATGATACTGAGTTTTGAAAAGAAAAATACTTCATTCAATTGCACGCCATGTAGTCTGTGTTATTGTTGCTTGAGGTGGCTCCATGTGATACTGAGTTTTGAAAATAAAATTTTTTTATTCAATACCAGGCTGGGTAGTGGCCGTTTCTGTTGCTCAACTAGGCTTCACATGATACTGAGTTTTGAAAAGAAAAAATATTCCACTCAATGCCACGCTGTGTAGTGGCTGTAATTGTTGCACAAGTTGGCTTCACACGATACTGAATTTTGAAAAGGAAAATATTCCACTCAATGCCACGATGTGTAGTGGCTGTTAACGTTGCTCAAGCAGGATTCACATAATACCGAGTTTTGAAAAGTAAAAATCTTCCATTCAATGCCACTCCGTGTAGTGGCTGTTATTGTTGCTCAAGGTGGCTTCACATAATACTGAGTTTTGAAAAGGAAAAATTTTCCATTCAATGCCACGCTGTGTAGTCTGTGTTATTGTTGCTTATGGTGGCTTCAAATGATACTGAGTTTTAAAAAGAAAAAAATCTTCATTCAATTAACCGCCGTGTATTCTGTGTTATTGTTGCTTGTGGTGGCTTCACATGATACTGTGTTTTGAAAATAAAAAATCTTCAACTCAATGCCACGCTGTGTAGTGGCTGTTTTGTTGCTTAAGGTGGCTTCACATGATACTGAGTTTTGAAAAGGAAAAATCTTCCATCCAATTGCACGCCGTTTAGTCTGTGTTATTGTTGCTTGTGGTGGCTTCACATGATACTGAGTTTTGAAAAGATAAAATCTTCCATTTAATGCCACGCTGTGTTGTGGGTGTTATTGTTGCTCAAGGTAGCTTCAAATGATACTGAGTGTAGAAAAGAAATAACCTTACATTTAATGCCATGCCGTGTAGTCTGTGTTACTGTTGCTCGAGGCGGCTTCACATGATACTGAGTTTTGAAAAGAAAAATCTTCCAATCAATGCCACGCTCTCTGTGTACTGGCTGTTATTGTTGCTCAAGGTGGCCTCGCATGATACTGAGTTTTGAAAAGTAAAAATCTTTTATTCAATATCAGGCTGGGTAGTGTCCGTTATTGTTGCTCAAGGTGGCTTCATATGATACTTAGTTTTAAAAAGAAAAAATCTTCCATTCAATGCCACTCCGTGTAGTCTGTGTTATTGTTGCTTGTGGTGTCTTTACATGACACTGAGTTTTGGGAAAAAAAAATTCCATTCTATGCCACTCTGTGTAGTCTGTATTATTGTTGCTCGAGGTGGCTTCACATGATACTTAGTTTTGAAAAAGAAAAATCTTCCATTCAATGCAACCCCACTGAGTTTAGAAATGGAAAAATCTTCCACTCAATGCCACGCTGTGTAGTGGCTGTTACTGTTGAGTCTGTGTAATCGTTGCTCGAGGCGGCTTCACATGATACTGAGTTTTGAAAAGGAAAAATCTTTCATTCCATGTCGCGCTGTGTAGTGGCTGTAATTGTTGCTTGCGGTTGCTTCACATGATACTGAGTTTTGAAAAAAAATCTTCCGTTCAATGCAAAGCCGTGTAGTCTGTGTTATTGTTGCTTGTGGAGGCTTCACATGATACTGAGTTTTGAAAAGATAAAATCTTCCATTCAATGCCACGCTCTGTAGTATGTGTTATTGTTGCTCAAGGTAGCTTCAAATGATACTGAGTCTGGAAAAGAAAAAATCTTACATTCAATGCCATGCCGTGTCGTCTGTGTTACTGTTGCTCGAGGCGGCTTCACATGATACTGAGTTTTGAAAAGAAAAAATCTTCCAATCAATGCCATGCTCTCTGTGTACTGGCTGTTATTGTTGCTCAAGGTAGCCTCGCATGATACTGAGTTTTGAAAAAAAAATCTTTTATTTAATAACAGGCTGGGTAGTGTCCGTTATTGTTGCTCAAGGTGGCTTCATATGATACTGAGTTTTGAAAAGGAAAAATCTTTCATTCCATGTCGTGCTGTGTAGTGGCTGTAATTGTTGCTTGAGGTTGCTTCACATGATACTAAGTTTTGAAAAGAAAAAATCTTCCATTCAACGTGCCACGCCGTGTAGTCTGTGTTATTGTTGCTTGTGGTGTCTTTACATGTCACTGAGTTTTGGGAAAAAAATCTTGCATTCAATGACACGCTGTGTAGTCTGTGTTACTGTTGCTCGAGGTGGCTTCACATGATACTTAGTTTTGAAAAGGGAAAATCTTAAATTCAATGCAACCCCGTGTAGTGGCTGTTATTGTTGCTCAAGGAGGCTTCACATAATACTGAGTTTTGAAAAGGAAAAATCTTCCATTCAGTGCCACGCTGTGTAGTGTCTGTTATTGTTGCTCAAGGTGGCTTTACATGATACTGAGTTTTGAAAAGAAAAAAATACTTCATTCAATTGCACGCCGTGTAGTCTGTGTTATTGTTGCTTGAGGTGGCTCCACGTGATACTGAGTTTTGAAAAGAAAAAACTTTTTATTCAATACCAGGCTGGGTAGTGGCCGTTTCTGTTGCTCAAGGAGGCTACACATGATACTGAGTTTTGAAAATGAAAATACTTCCATTCAATACCACGTTACGTAGTGGCTGTTTTTGCAGCTCAAGTTGGCTTAACATGATACTGAGTAGTGCCTGTTATTTTTGTTAAAAGTGGCTTCACATGATATTGCGTTTTGAAAAGAAAAAATTTTCCATTCAATGCCACGCCGTGTAGTTTGTGTTATTGTTGCTTGTGGTGGCTTCATATGATACTGAGTTTTGAAAAGAAAAATCTTCCATTCAATGCCACGCCGTGTAGCCTGTGTTATTGTTCCTTGTGGTGGTTTCACGTGATACTGAGTTTTAAAATAAAAAAATCTTGCGTTCAGTGCCACGCTGTCTATTGGCTGTTATTGTTGCTCGAGGAGGCTTCACATGATACTGAGTTTTGAAAAGAAAAAATATTCCACTCAATGCCATGCTGTGTAGTGGCAGTAATTGTTGCACAAGTTGGCTTTACACGATACTGAATTTTGAAAAGGAAAATATTCCACTGAATGCCAAGATGTGTAGTGGCTGTTAATGTTGATTAAGCAGGATTCACATAATACCGAGTTTTAAAAAGTAAAAATCTTCCATTCAATGCTACTCCGTGTAAAGGCTGTTATTGTTGCTCAAGGTGGCTTCACATAATACTGAGTTTTGAAAAGGAAAAATCTTCCATTTAATGCCACCCTGTGTATTGGCTGTTATTGTTGCTCAAGGTGGCTTTACATGACACTGAGTTTTGAAAAGAAAAAATCTTCCATTCAATTGCATGCCGTGTAGTCTGTGTTATTGTTGCTTGAGGTGGCTCCACGAGATACTGTGTTTTGAAAAGAAAAAATATTCCACTCAATGCCACGCTGTGTAGTGGCTGTTATTGTTGCTCAAGTTGGCTTCACACGATACTGAGATTTGAAAAGGAAAATATTCCACTCAATACCACGCTGCGTAGTGGCTGTTATTGCAGCTCAAGTTGGCTTAACATGATACTGAGTTTTGAAAAGGAAAAAATCTTCCATTCAATTCTACGCCGTGTAGTGGCTGTTATTGTTGCTCAAAGAGGCTCCACATGATTCTGAGTTTTAAAAAGAAAAATCTTCCACTCATTATCACGCCGTGTTGTTTCCGTTATGGTTGCTCAAGGGGTCTTCACATGATACTGGGTTTTGAAAAGAAAAAATCGTCCATTCAGTTGCTGGCCGCGTAGTCTGTGTTATTGTTCCTTGTGGTGACTTCACATGATACTGAGTTTTGAAATGGAAAAATTTTCTACTCAATACCACGCTGTGTAGTGGTTGTTATTGTTGATCAAGGTGGCTTCACATGATACTGAATTTTGAAAAGAAAAAATCTTCCATCCAATTGCACGCCGTGTAGTCTGTGTTATTGTTGCTTGTGGTGGCTTCACATGATACTGAGTTTTGAAAAGATCAAATCTTCCATTCAATGCCACGCTGTGTAGTGGGTGTTATTGTTGCTCAAGGTAGCTTCAAATGATACTGAGTCTGGAAAACAAAAAATCTTACATTTAATGCCATGCCGTGTAGTCTGTGTTATTGTTGCTCGAGGCGGCTTCACATGATACTGAGTTTTGAAAAGAAAAAGTCTTTTATTCAATACCAATCTATGTAGTGTCCGTTATTGTTGCTCAAGGTGGCTTCATATGATACTGAGATTTGAAAAGAAAAAAATTTCCATTCAATGCCACGCCGTGTAGTCTGTGTTATTGTTGCTTGTGGTGTCTTTACATGACACTGAGTTTTGGGGGAAAAATCTTCCATTCAATCCCACGCTGTGTATTCTGTGTTACTGTTGCTCGAGGCGGCTTCACGTGATACTTAGTTTTGAAAAGGAAAAATCTTCCATTCAATACCACGCTGTGTAGTGGCTGTTATTGTTGCTCAAGGTGGCTTCACATGATACTGAGTTTTGAAAAGCAAAAAATCGTCCATTCAATGCCACGACGTGTAGTCTGTGTTATTGTTGCTTGTAGTGGCTTGACATGATACTGTGTTTTGGGGAAAAAAATCTTCCAATTAATGCCCCGCTGTGTAGTCTGTGTAATTGTTGCTTGTGGTGGCTTCACATGATACAGTATTTTAAAAAGAAAAAAATCTTTTATTCAGTGCCACGCTGTGTAGTGGCTGTTATTGTTGCTCAAAGTGGCTTCACATGATTCTGAGTTTTGAAAAGAAAAAATCATCCATTCAGTTGCTCGCCGCGTAGTCTGTGTTATTGTTCCTTGTGGTGACTTCACATGATACTGGGTTTTAAAAAGGAAAACTCTTCCACTCAATACCACGCTGTGTAGTGGCTGTTATTGTTGATCAAGGTGGCTTCACATGATACTGAGTTTTGAAAAGAAAAAATCCTCCATTCAATTACACGCCGTGTAGTCTGCGTTTTTGTTGCTTGTGGTGGCTTCACGAGATACTGTGTTTTGAAAATAAAAAATCTTCAACTCAATGCCACGCTGTGTAGTGGCTGTTTTGTTGCTCAAGTTGGCTTCACATGATACTGAGTTTTGAAAAGGAAAAATCTTCCATCCAATTGCACGCCGTTTAGTCTGTGTCTACGCGGCGAGCAACTGAATGGACGATTTTTTCTTTTCAAAGGATACTGGGTTTTGAATATTGTTGCTTGTGGTTGCTTGTGGTGGCTTCACATGATACTGAGTTTTGAAAAGATAAAATCTTCCATTCAATGCCACGGTGTGTTGTGGGTGTTATTGTTGCTCAAGGTAGCTTCAAATGATACTGAGTTTTGAAAAGTAAAAATCTTCCAATCAATGCCACGCTCTCTCTGTACTGGCTGTTATTGTTGCTCAAGGTGGCCTCGCATGATACTGAGTTTTGAAAAGAAAAAGTCTTTTATTCAATATCAGGCTGGGTAGTGTCCGTTATTGTTGCTCAAGGTGGCTTCATATGATACTGAGTTTTGAAAAGGAAAAATCTTTCATTCCCTGTCGCGCAGTGTAGTGGCTGTAATTCTTGCTTGAGGTTGCTTCACATGACACTAAGTTTTGGGGAAAAAAATCTTCCATTCAATGATACGCTGTGTAGTCTGTGTTATTGTTGCTCGAGGCGGCTTCACATGATACTTAGTTTTGAAAAAGAAAAATCTTCTATTTAATGCAACCCCGTGCAGTGGCTGTTATTGTTGCTCAAGGAGGCTTCACATAATACTGAGTATTGAAAAGAAAAATCTTCCATTCAGTGCCACGCTGTGTAGTGGCTGTTATTGTTGCTCGAGGTGGCTTCACATGACACTGAGTTTTGAAAAGAAAAAATATTCCACTCAATGCCACGCTGTGTAGTGGCTGTAATTGTTGCACAAGTTGGCATCACACGATACTGAGTTTTGAAAAGAAAAAATCCTCCATTCAATTACACGCCGTGTAGTCTTTGTTATTGTTGCTTGTGGTGGCTTCACATGATACTGTGTTTTGAAAATAAAAAATCTTCAACTCAATGCCACGCTGTGTAGTGGCTGTTATTGTTGCTCAAGGCGGCTTCACATGATACTGAGTTTTGAAAAGGAAAAATCTTCCATTCAATTGCACGCCGTTTAGTCTGTGTTATTGTTGCTTGTGGTGGCTTCACATGATACTGAGTTTCAAAAAGAAATAATTTTCCACTTTGTGCCACGCTGTGTTGTGGCCGTTATTGTTGCTCAAGGTGGCTTCACATAGTACTGAGTTTTGAAAAGATAAAATCGTCCTTTCAGTTGCACGCCGTGTAGTCTGTGTTATTGTTCCTTGTGGTGGCTTCACATGGCACTGAGTTTTGAAAAGGAAAAATCTTCCACTCAATGCCACGCTGTGTAGTGGCTGTTATTGTTGCTCAAGGTGGCTTCACATGATACTGAGTTTTGAAAAGGAAAATCTTTCATCCAATTGCACGCCGTAAAGTCTGTGTTATTGTTGCTTGTGGAGGCTTCACATGATACTGAGTTTCGAAAAGATAAAATCTTCCATTCAATGCCACGCTGTGTAGTGGGTGTTATTGTTGCTCAAGGTAGCTTCAAATGATACTGAGTCTGGAAAAGAAAAAATCTTACATTCAATGCCATGCCGTGTCGTCTGTGTTACTGTTGCTCGAGGCGGCTTTACATGATACTGAGTTTTGAAAAGAAAAAATCTTCCAATCAATGAAATGCTCTCTGTGTACTGGCTGTTATTGTTGCTCAAGGTAGCCTCGCATGATACTGAGTTTTGAAAAAAATCTGTTATTCAATACCAGGCTGGGTAGTGTCCGTTATTGTTGCTCAAGGTGGCTTCATATGATACTAAGTTTTGAAAAGGAAAAATCTTTCATTCCCTGTCGCGCAGTGTAGTGGCTGTAATTCTTGCTTGAGGTTGCTTCACATGATACTAAGTTTTGAAAAGAAAAAATCTTCCATTCAATGCTACGCCGTGTAGTCTGTGTTATTGTTGCTCGAGGCGGTTTCACATGATACTTAGTTTTGAAAAGGAAAAATCTTTCATTCAATGCAACCCCGTGTAGTGGCTGTTATTGTCGCTCAAGGAGGCTTCACATAATACTGAGTTTTGAAAAGGAAAAAGCTTCCATTAAATGCCACGACGTGTAGTCTGTGTTATTGTTGCCAGAGGCGGCTTCACATGATACTTAGTTTTGAAAAGGAAAAATCTTCCATTTAATGCAACCCCGTGTAGTGGCTGTTATTGTTGCTCAAGGAGGCTTTACATAATACTGAGTTTTGAAAAGAAAAAATCCTTCATTCAATTGCACGCCGTGTAGTCTGTGTCATTGTTGCTTGAGGTGGCTCCACGTGATACTTAGTTTTGAAAAGAAAAAATATTCCACTCAATGCAACGCTGTGTAGTGGCTGTTATTGCAGCTCAAGGTGGCTTCACATGATACTGAGTTTTTAAAAGAAAAAATCTTCCACCCAATGCCACGCTGTGTTGTCGCCGTTATCCTTTGCTCAAGGTGTCTTCACATGATACTGAGTTTTGAAAAGGAAAAATCTTCCATTCAATGCCACGTGGTGTCGTGGCTGTCATTGTTGCTCAAAGAGCCTTCACAAGATACTGGGTTGTGAAAAGATAAAATCGTCCCTTCAGTTGCACGCCGTGTAGTCTGTGTTATTGTTCCTTGTGGTGGCTTCACATGACATTGAGTTTTGAAAAGGAAAAATCTTCCACTCAATACCACGCTGTGTAGTGGCTGTTGCTGTTGATCAACGTGGCTTCACATAATACTGAGTTTTTAAAAGAAAAAATCTTCCATTCAATTACACGCCGTGTAGTCTGTGTTATTGTTGTTTGTGGTGGCTTCACATGATACTGTGTTTTGAAAAGGAAAAATTTTCTATTCAATCGTAAGCCGTGTAGTTTGTGTTATTGTTGCTTGTGGTGGCTTCACATGATACTGAGTTTTGAAAAGAAAAAACTTTTTATTCAATACCAGGCTGGGTAGTGGCCGTTTTTGTTGATCAAGGTGGTTTCACATGATACTGAGTTTTGAAAAGAAAAAATCTTCCATTCAATGCCATGCTGTGTAGTCTGTGTTATTGTTGCTCGAGGGGGCTTCACTTGATACTGTGTTTTGGGAAAAAAAATCTTCCAATCAATGCCACGCTGTGTAGTCTGTGTAATTGTTGCTCGAGGCGGCGTCATATGATACTTAGTTGTGAAAAGAAAAATTCTTCCATTCAATACCACGCTGTATAGTAGCTGTTATTGTTGCTGAAGGTGGCTTCACATGATACTGAGTTTTGAAAAGAAAAAATCTTCCATTCAATGCCACGACGTGTAGTCTGTGTTATTGTTGTTTGTAGTGGCTTCACGTGATACTGTGTTTTGGGAAAAAAATCTTCCAATGCAATGCCACGCTTGTGTAGTCTGTGTAATTGTTGCTCGAGGCGGCTTCATATGATACTGAGTTTTGAAAAGAAAAAATCTTTCATTCCATGTCGCGCTGTGTAGTGGCTGTAATTGTTGCTTGAGGTTGCTTCACATGATACTAAGTTTTGAAAAGAAAAATCTTCCGATCAATGCAACGCCGTGTAGTCTGTGGCTAATATTGTTGCTTGTGGTATCTTCACATGATACTGAGTTTTAAAAAGAAAAAATCTTAAATGCAGTGCCACGCTTGTGTAGTGGCTGTTATTGTTTGTAAAAGTAGCTTCACATGACATTGAGTTTTCAAAAGAAAAAATTTCCATTCAATGACACGCTGTGTAGTTTGTGTTATTGTTGCTTGTGGTGGCTTCACATGATACTGAGTTTTGAAAAGGAAAAATCTTCCATTCAATGCAACCCCGTGATGTGGCTAATATTGTTGCTCATAGAGGCTTCACATAATACTGAGTTTTGAAAAGAAAAATCTTCCATTCAATACCACGCCGTGTAGTACGTGTTTTTGTTTGAGGTGGCTTCATATGATACTGACTTTGGAAAAGAAAAAATCTTCCATTCAATGCCACGCCGTGTAGCCTGGCTGTTATTGTTGCTTGTGGTGGCTTCACGTGATACTGAGTTTTAAAATGAAAAAATCTTCCATTCAGCGCCACGCTGTCTATCGGCTGTTATTGCTGCTCGAGGTGGCTTCACATGATACTGAGTTTTGAAAAGGAAAAATCTTCCATTCAATTGCACGCCGTGTAGTCTGTGTTATTCCTGTTTGATTTGGCTCCACCTGATACTGAGTTTTGAAAAGAAAAAATATTCCACTCATGCCACGCTGTGTAGTGGCTGTTATTGTTGCTCAAGTTGGCTTCACACGATACTGAGCTTTAAAAAGGAAAATATTCCACTCAATAGCACGCTGCGTAGTGGCTGTCATTGCAGCTCAAGTTGGCTTAATATGATACTGAGTTTTGAAAAGGAAAAATCTTCCATTCAATTCCACGCAGGGTAGTGGCTGTTATTGTTGCTCAAGCTGGCTTTACATGATACTAAGTTTTGAAAAGAAAAAATCTTGCATTTAATGCCACGACGTATAGTCTGTGTTATTTTTGCTTGTGGTGGCTTCACATGATAATCTGTTTTGGGAAAAAAATCTTCCATTCAATGCCACGCTGTGTAGTTTGTGTAATTGTTGCTCGAAGCGGCTTCACATGATACTGAGTTTTGAAAACGAAAAATCATTCATTCCATGTCGCGCTGTGTAGTGGCTGTAATTGTTTCTTGAGGTTGTTTCACATGATATTGAATTTTGAAAAGAAAAAAATCTTCCGTTCAATGCAAGGGCGTGTAGTCTGTGTTATTGTTCCTTGTGGTGGCTTCACATGACACTGAGTTTTGAAAATGAAAAATCTTCCACTCAATACCACGCTCTGTAGTGGCTGTTATTGTTGATCAAGGTGGCTTCACATGATACTGGGTTTTGAAAAGGAAAAATCTTCCATCCAATTGCCCGCCGTGTAGTCTGTGTTATTGTTGCTTCTGGAGGCTGCACGTGATACTGAGTTTTAAAAAGAAAAAAAATCTTCAATTCAGTGCCGCGCTGTGTAGTGGCTGTTATTGTTGCTCAAAGTGGCTTCACATGATACTGTGTTTTAAAAAGATAAAATCTTCCATTCAATGCCACGCTGTGTAGTGGGTGCTATAGTTGCTCAAGGTAGCTTCAAATGATACTGAGTCCGGAAAAGAAAAAATATAGAATTTAATGCCATGCCGTGTAGTCTGTGTTACTGTTGCTCGAGGCCGCTTCACATGATACTGAGTTTTGAAAAGAAAAAATCTTCCAATCCATGCCACGCTCTCAGTCTACTGGCTGTTATTGTTGATCAAGGTGGCCTCACATGATACTGAGTTTTGAAAAGAAAAATCTTTTATTCAGTACCAGGCTGGGTAGTGTCCGTTATTGTTGCTCAAGGTGGCTTCATATGATACTGAGTTTTGAAAAGAAAAATCTTCCATTCAAATGCCACGCCGTGTAGTCTGTGTTATTGTTGCTTGTGGTGTCTTCACATGACACTGAGTTTTGGGAAACAAAATCTTCCATTCAATGCCACGCTGTGTAGTCTGTGTTATTGTTGATCAAGGTGGCTTCACATGATACTGGGTTTTGAAAAGGAAACATCTTAAATCCAATTGCACGCCGTGTAGTCTGTGTTATTGTTGCTTGTGGTGGCTCCACGTGATACTGAGTTTTAAAAAGAAAAAAAAATCTTCAATTCAGTGCCACGCTGTGTAGTGGCTGTTATTGTTGCTCAAAGTGGCTTCACATGATACTGAGTTTTGAAAAGATAAAATCTTCCATTCAATGCCACGCTGTGTAGTGGGTGCTATAGTTGCTCAAGGTAGCTTCAAATGATACTGAGTCCGGAAAAGAAAAAATCTTGAATTTAATGCCATGCCGTGTAGTCTGTGTTACTGTTGCTCGAGGCGGCTTCAGATGATACTGAGTTTTGAAAAGATAAAATCGTCCTTTCAGTTGCACGCCGTGTAGTCTGTGTTATTGTTCCTTGTGGTGGCTTCACATGGCACTGAGTTTTGAAAAGGAAAAATCTTCCACTCAATGCCACGCTGTGTAGTGGCTGTTATTGTTGCTCAAGGTGGCTTCACATGATACTGAGTTTTGAAAAGGAAAATCTTTCATCCAATTGCACGCCGTAAAGTCTGTGTTATTGTTGCTTGTGGAGGCTTCACATGATACTGAGTTTCGAAAAGATAAAATCTTCCATTCAATGCCACGCTGTGTAGTGGGTGTTATTGTTGCTCAAGGTAGCTTCAAATGATACTGAGTCTGGAAAAGAAAAATCTTACATTCAATGCCATGCCGTGTCGTCTGTGTTACTGTTGCTCGAGGCGGCTTTACATGATACTGAGTTTTGAAAAGAAAAAATCTTCCAATCAATGAAATGCTCTCTGTGTACTGGCTGTTATTGTTGCTCAAGGTAGCCTCGCATGATACTGAGTTTTGAAAAAAAAAATCTGTTATTCAATACCAGGCTGGGTAGTGTCCGTTATTGTTGCTCAAGGTGGCTTCATATGATACTAAGTTTTGAAAAGGAAAAATCTTTCATTCCCTGTCGCGCAGTGTAGTGGCTGTAATTCTTGCTTGAGGTTGCTTCACATGATACTAAGTTTTGAAAAGAAAAAATCTTCCATTCAATGCTACGCCGTGTAGTCTGTGTTATTGTTGCTCGAGGCGGTTTCACATGATACTTAGTTTTGAAAAGGAAAAATCTTTCATTCAATGCAACCCCGTGTAGTGGCTGTTATTGTCGCTCAAGGAGGCTTCACATAATACTGAGTTTTGAAAAGGAAAAAGCTTCCATTAAATGCCACGACGTGTAGTCTGTGTTATTGTTGCCAGAGGCGGCTTCACATGATACTTAGTTTTGAAAAGGAAAAATCTTCCATTTAATGCAACCCCGTGTAGTGGCTGTTATTGTTGCTCAAGGAGGCTTTACATAATACTGAGTTTTGAAAAGAAAAAATCCTTCATTCAATTGCACGCCGTGTAGTCTGTGTCATTGTTGCTTGAGGTGGCTCCACGTGATACTTAGTTTTGAAAAGAAAAAATATTCCACTCAATGCAACGCTGTGTAGTGGCTGTTATTGCAGCTCAAGGTGGCTTCACATGATACTGAGTTTTTAAAAGAAAAAATCTTCCACCCAATGCCACGCTGTGTTGTCGCCGTTATCCTTTGCTCAAGGTGTCTTCACATGATACTGAGTTTTGAAAAGGAAAAATCTTCCATTCAATGCCACGTGGTGTCGTGGCTGTCATTGTTGCTCAAAGAGCCTTCACAAGATACTGGGTTGTGAAAAGATAAAATCGTCCCTTCAGTTGCACGCCGTGTAGTCTGTGTTATTGTTCCTTGTGGTGGCTTCACATGACATTGAGTTTTGAAAAGGAAAAATCTTCCACTCAATACCACGCTGTGTAGTGGCTGTTGCTGTTGATCAACGTGGCTTCACATAATACTGAGTTTTTAAAAGAAAAATCTTCCATTCAATTACACGCCGTGTAGTCTGTGTTATTGTTGTTTGTGGTGGCTTCACATGATACTGTGTTTTGAAAAGGAAAAATTTTCTATTCAATCGTAAGCCGTGTAGTTTGTGTTATTGTTGCTTGTGGTGGCTTCACATGATACTGAGTTTTGAAAAGAAAAAACTTTTTATTCAATACCAGGCTGGGTAGTGGCCGTTTTTGTTGATCAAGGTGGTTTCACATGATACTGAGTTTTGAAAAGAAAAAATCTTCCATTCAATGCCATGCTGTGTAGTCTGTGTTATTGTTGCTCGAGGGGGCTTCACTTGATACTGTGTTTTGGGAAAAAAATCTTCCAATCAATGCCACGCTGTGTAGTCTGTGTAATTGTTGCTCGAGGCGGCGTCATATGATACTTAGTTGTGAAAAGAAAAATTCTTCCATTCAATACCACGCTGTATAGTAGCTGTTATTGTTGCTGAAGGTGGCTTCACATGATACTGAATTTTGAAAAGAAAAAATCTTCCATTCAATGCCACGACGTGTAGTCTGTGTTATTGTTGTTTGTAGTGGCTTCACGTGATACTGTGTTTTGGGAAAAAAAATCTTCCAATGCAGTGCCACGCTTGTGTAGTCTGTGTAATTGTTGCTCGAGGCGGCTTCATATGATACTGAGTTTTGAAAAGAAAAAATCTTTCATTCCATGTCGCGCTGTGTAGTGGCTGTAATTGTTGCTTGAGGTTGCTTCACATGATACTAAGTTTTGAAAAGAAAAAATCTTCCGATCAATGCAACGCCGTGTAGTCTGTGGCTAATATTGTTGCTTGTGGTATCTTCACATGATACTGAGTTTTAAAAAGAAAAAATCTTAAATGCAGTGCCACGCTTGTGTAGTGGCTGTTATTGTTTGTAAAAGTAGCTTCACATGACATTGAGTTTTCAAAAGAAAAAATTTCCATTCAATGACACGCTGTGTAGTTTGTGTTATTGTTGCTTGTGGTGGCTTCACATGATACTGAGTTTTGAAAAGGAAAAATCTTCCATTCAATGCAACCCCGTGATGTGGCTAATATTGTTGCTCATAGAGGCTTCACATAATACTGAGTTTTGAAAAGAAAAATCTTCCATTCAATACCACGCCGTGTAGTGGCTGTTATTGTTGCACAAGTTGGCTTCATATGATACTGACTTTGGAAAAGAAAAATCTTCCATTCAATGCCACGCCGTGTAGCCTGGCTGTTATTGTTGCTTGTGGTGGCTTCACGTGATACTGAGTTTTAAAATGAAAAAATCTTCCATTCAGCGCCACGCTGTCTATCGGCTGTTATTGCTGCTCGAGGTGGCTTCACATGATACTGAGTTTTGAAAAGGAAAAATCTTCCATTCAATTGCACGCCGTGTAGTCTGTGTTATTCCTGTTTGATTTGGCTCCACCTGATACTGAGTTTTGAAAAGAAAAAATATTCCACTCAGTGCCACGCTGTGTAGTGGCTGTTATTGTTGCTCAAGTTGGCTTCACACGATACTGAGCTTTAAAAAGGAAAATATTCCACTCAATAGCACGCTGCGTAGTGGCTGTCATTGCAGCTCAAGTTGGCTTAATATGATACTGAGTTTTGAAAAGGAAAAATCTTCCATTCAATTCCACGCAGGGTAGTGGCTGTTATTGTTGCTCAAGCTGGCTTTACATGATACTAAGTTTTGAAAAGAAAAAATCTTGCATTTAATGCCACGACGTATAGTCTGTGTTATTTTTGCTTGTGGTGGCTTCACATGATAATCTGTTTTGGGAAAAAAATCTTCCATTCAATGCCACGCTGTGTAGTTTGTGTAATTGTTGCTCGAAGCGGCTTCACATGATACTGAGTTTTGAAAACGAAAAATCATTCATTCCATGTCGCGCTGTGTAGTGGCTGTAATTGTTTCTTGAGGTTGTTTCACATGATATTGAATTTTGAAAAGAAAAAAATCTTCCGTTCAATGCAAGGGCGTGTAGTCTGTGTTATTGTTCCTTGTGGTGGCTTCACATGACACTGAGTTTTGAAAATGAAAAATCTTCCACTCAATACCACGCTCTGTAGTGGCTGTTATTGTTGATCAAGGTGGCTTCACATGATACTGGGTTTTGAAAAGGAAAAATCTTCCATCCAATTGCCCGCCGTGTAGTCTGTGTTATTGTTGCTTCTGGAGGCTGCACGTGATACTGAGTTTTAAAAAGAAAAAAATCTTCAATTCAGTGCCGCGCTGTGTAGTGGCTGTTATTGTTGCTCAAAGTGGCTTCACATGATACTGTGTTTTAAAAAGATAAAATCTTCCATTCAATGCCACGCTGTGTAGTGGGTGCTATAGTTGCTCAAGGTAGCTTCAAATGATACTGAGTCCGGAAAAGAAAAAATATAGAATTTAATGCCATGCCGTGTAGTCTGTGTTACTGTTGCTCGAGGCCGCTTCACATGATACTGAGTTTTGAAAAGAAAAAATCTTCCAATCCATGCCACGCTCTCAGTCTACTGGCTGTTATTGTTGATCAAGGTGGCCTCACATGATACTGAGTTTTGAAAAGAAAAAATCTTTTATTCAGTACCAGGCTGGGTAGTGTCCGTTATTGTTGCTCAAGGTGGCTTCATATGATACTGAGTTTTGAAAAGAAAAAATCTTCCATTCAATGCCACGCCGTGTAGTCTGTGTTATTGTTGCTTGTGGTGTCCTCACATGACACTGAGTTTTGGGAAACAAAATCTTCCATTCAATGCCACGCTGTGTAGTCTGTGTTATTGTTGATCAAGGTGGCTTCACATGATACTGGGTTTTGAAAAGGAAACATCTTAAATCCAATTGCACGCCGTGTAGTCTGTGTTATTGTTGCTTGTGGTGGCTCCACGTGATACTGAGTTTTAAAAAGAAAAAAATCTTCAATTCAGTGCCACGCTGTGTAGTGGCTGTTATTGTTGCTCAAAGTGGCTTCACATGATACTGAGTTTTGAAAAGATAAAATCTTCCATTCAATGCCACGCTGTGTAGTGGGTGCTATAGTTGCTCAAGGTAGCTTCAAATGATACTGAGTCCGGAAAAGAAAAAATCTTGAATTTAATGCCATGCCGTGTAGTCTGTGTTACTGTTGCTCGAGGCGGCTTCACATGATACTGAGTTTTGAAAAGAAAAATCTTCCAATCCATGCCACGCTCTCAGTCTACTGGCTGTTATTGTTGATCAAGGTGGCCTCACATGATACTGAGTTTTGAAAAGAAAAAATCTTTTATTCAATACCAGGCTGGGTAGTGTCCGTTATTGTTGCTCAAGGTGGCTTCATATGATACTGAGTTTTGAAAAGAAAAATCTTCCATTCAATGCCACGCCGGGTAGTCTGTGTTATTGTTGCTTGTGGTGTCTTCACATGACACTGAGTTTTGGGAAACAAAATCTTCCATTAAATGCCACGCTGTGTAGTCTGTGTTATTGTTGCTCGAGGCGGCTTCACATGATACTTAGTTTTGAAAAGAAAAAATCTTCCATTCAATGCAACCCCGTGTAGTGGCTGTTATTGTCGCTCAAGGAGGCTTCACATAATAGTGAGTTTTGAAAAGGAAAAATCTTCCATTAAATGCCACGACGTGTAGTTTGTGTTATTGTTGCTTGTGGTGGCTTCACATGATAATCAGTTTTTTGGGGGGAAATCTTTAATTCAATGCCACGCTGTGTTGTTGTCGTTATTGTTGCTCAAGGTGTCATCACATGATACTAAGTTTTGAAAAGGAAAAATCTTTCATTCAATGCCACGCGGTGTAGTGGCTGTCATTGTTGCTCAAAGAAGCTTCACAAGATACTGGGTTTTGAAAAGATAAAATCGCCCCTTCAGTTGCACGCCGTGTAGTCTGTGTTATTGTTCCTTTTGGTGGCTTCACATGACACTGAGTTTTGAAAATCAAAAATCTTCCACTCAATGCCACACTGTGTAGTGGCTGTTTTTGTTGCTCAAGGTGGCTTCACATGATACTGAGTTTTGAAAAGGTAAAATCTTCCAATCAATGCCACGCTCTCTGTGTACTGGCTGTTATTGTTGCCCAAGGTAGCCTAACATGTTACTGAGTTTTGAAAAGAAAATTTTTTTTTACTCAATACCAGGCTGGGTAGTGGCCGCTTTTGTTGCTCAAGGTGGCTTCACATGATACTGAGTTTTGAAAAGGAAAAATCTTCCATTCAATGCCACGCCGTGTAGTCTGTGTTATTGTTGCTTCTGGTAGCTTCTCATAATAATGAGTTTTTTGGGGAAAAAATCTTCCATTCAATGCCAAGCTGTGCAGTCTGTGTAATTGTTGCTCGAGGCGGCTTCACATGATACTGAGTTTTGAAAAGGAAAAATCTTTCATTCCATGTCGCGCTGTGTAGTGGCTGTAATTGTTGCTTGAGGTTGCTTCACATGATACTGAGTTTTGAAAACAAAAAATCTTCCATTCAATATCACGACGTGTAGTCTGTGTTATTGTTGCTTGTGGTGGCTTCACATGATACTGTGTTTTGGGGAAAAAAATCTTCCATTCAATGCCAAGCTGTGCAGTCTGTGTAATTGTAGCTCGAGGCGGCTTCACATGATACTGAGTTTGGAAAAGAAAAAATCTTCCATTTAATGCCACGCCGTATAGCCTGTGTTTTTTGTTGCTTGTGTTTGGCTTCACGTGATACTGAGTTTTAAAAAGAAAAAAAATCTTCAATTCAGTGCCACGCTGTGTAGTGGCTGTTATTTTTGCTCAAAACGGCTTCACATGATACTGAGTTTTGAAAAAAAAAATCTTCCATTCAATGATACACCGTGTAGTCTGTGTTATTGTTGTTTGTGATGGCTTCACATGATACTGAGTTTTGGGGGAAAAATCTTCCATTCAATGCCACGCCGTGTAGTGGCTTTTATTGTTGCTCAAAGTGGCTTCACAAGATACTGAGTTTTGAAAGGAAAAATCTTCGATTCAGTGCCACGCTGTCTATTGGCTGTTATTGTTGCTCGAGGGGGCTTTGCATGATACTGGGTTTTGAAAAGAAAACATATTCCACTCAATGCCTCGCTGTGTAGTGGCTGTTATTGTTGCACAAGTTGGCTTCACACGATACTGAGTTTTGAAAAGGAAAATATTACACTCAATGCCACGCTGTGTAGTGGCTGTTATTGTTGCTCAAGGAGTCTTCACATAATACCGAGTTTTGAAAAGGAAAAATCTTCCATTCAATGCCACGCCGTGTAGTCTGCGTAATTGTTGCTCGAGGCGGCTTCACATGATACTGAGTTTTGAAAAGGAAAAATCTTTCCTACCATTTCGCGCTGTGTAGTGGCTGTAATTGTTGCTTGAAGTTGCTTCACATGATACTGAGTTTTGAAAAGAAAGAATCTTCCGTTCAATGCAACGCCGTGTAGTCTGTGTTATTGTTGCTTGTTGTGGCTTCACATGATACTGAGTTTTAAAAAGAAAAAAATCTTCAATGCAGTGCTACGCTGTGTACTGGCTATTATTGTTGCTCAAAGTGGCTTCACATGATACTAATTTTTGAAAAGCAAAAATCTTCCATTCACTGCCACTCTGTGTTGTGGCCGTTATTGTTGCGAACGTTGGCTTCACATGATACTGAGTTTTGGAAAGAAAATATTTTCCATTCAGGTGCACGCCGTGTAGTCTGTGTTATTGTTGTTTGTGATGGCTTCTCATGATACTGAGTTTTGGGAAATAAAATCTTCCATTTAATTCCACGCTGTGTAGTCTGTGTTATTGTTGCTCGAGGCGGCTTCACATGATACTTAGTTTTGAAAAGAAAAAATCTTCCATTCAATGCCACGCTGTGTAGTGGCTGTTATTGTTGCTCAAGGCAGCTTCACGTTATACTGAGTTTTTAAAAGAAAAAATCTTCCATTCAATTACACGCCGTGTAGTCTGTGTTATTGTTGTTTGTGGTGGCTTCACATGATACTGTGTTTTGAAAAGGAAAAATTTTCCACTCAATGCCACGCTGTGTAGTGGCTGTTTTTGTCGCTCAAGGTGGCTTCACATGATACTGAGTTTTGAAAAGAAAAAAATTCCATTCAATCGTACGCCGTGTAGTCTGTGTTATTGTTGCTTGTGGTGTTTTCACATGATATTGAGTTTTGAAAAGATAAAGTCTTCCATTCAATGCCATGCTGTGTAGTGGGTGTTATTGTTGTTCATGGTAGCTTCACATGATACTGAGTCTGGAAAACAAAAAATCTTCCATTCAATGCCACGCCGTGTAGTCTGAGTTACTGTTGATCGAGGCGTCTTCACATGATTCTGAGTTTTGAAAAGAAAAAATCTTCAATGCAGTGCCACGCTGTGTACTGGCTGTTATTGTTGCTCAAAGTGGCTTCACAAGATACTGAGTTTTGGAAAGGAAAAATCTTCCATTCATTGCCATGCTGAATAGTGCCTGTTATTTTTGCTAATAGTGGCTTCACATGATATTGAGTTTTGAAAAGAAAAAAAAATCCATTCAAATGCCACGCCGTGTAGTTTGTGTTATTGTTGCTTGTGGTGGCTTCACATGATACTGAGTTTTGAAAAGGAAAAATCTTTCATTCAATGCCTCGCTGTGTAGTGGCTGTTATTGTTGCTCAAGGTGGCTTCACATGATACTGAGTTTTGAAAAGAAAAAATATTCCATTCAATGCCACGACGTGTAGTCTGTGTCATTTTTGCTTGTGGTGGCTTCACATGATATTGAATTTGGGGAAAAGATATCTTCCATTCAATGCCACGCTGTGTAGTCTGTGTTATTGTTGCTTAAGGCGGCTTCCCATGTAACTGGGTTTTGAAAAGGAAAAATCTTTCATTCCATGTCGCGCTGTGTAGTGTCTGTAATTGTTGCTTGAGGTTGTTTCACATGATACTGAGTTTTGAAAAGAAAAAATCTTCCGTTCAATGCAACGCCGTGTAGTCTGCGTTATTGTTGCTTGTGGTGGCTTCACATGATACTGAGTTTTAAAAAGAAAAAAAAATCTTTAATTCAGTGCCACGCTCTGTAGTGGCTGTTATTGTTGCTCAAAGTGGCTTCACATGATACTGTGTTTTGAAAAGAAAAAATCTTCCATTCAATGATACACCGTGTAGTCTGTGTTATTGTTGTTTGTGATGGCTTCACATGATACTGAGTTTTGGGGAAAAAAATCTTCCATTCAATGCCACGCCGTGTAGTGGCTTTTATTGTTGCTCAAAGTGGCTTCACAAGATACTGAGTTTTGAAAAGGAAAAATCTTCCATTCATTGCCACGCTGAGTAGTGCCTGTTATTTTTGGTAAAAGTGGCTTCACATGATATTGAGTTTTGAAAAGAAAAAATCTTCCATTAAATTACACGCCGTGTAGTCTGTGTTATTGTTGTTTGTGGTGGCTTCACATGATACTGTGTTTTGAAAAGGAAAAATTTTCTACTCAATGCCACGCTGAGTAGTGGCTGTTTTTGTCGCTCAAGGTGGCTTCACATGATACTGAATTTTGAAAAAAAAAATTCCATTCAATTGTACGCCTTGTAGTTTGTGTTATTGTTGCATGTGGTGACTTCACATGATACTGAGTTTTGAAAAGATAAAATCTTCCATTCAATAAAACGCTGTGTAGTGGGTGTTATTGTTGCTCAAGGTAGCTTCACATGATACTGAGTCTGGAAAATAAAAAGTCTTCCATTCAATGTCATGCCGTGTTGTCTGAGTTACTGTTGCTCGAGGCGTCTTCACGTGATACTGAGTTTTGAAAAGAAAAAATCTTCCAATCAATGCCACGCTCTCTGTGTCATCATCATCATCATTGTCAACCATTATCAATCCACTGCTGGACGAAGGTCTCCCCAAGTTTCCTCCACAACGGTCTGTCTTGTGCCAGTCTCCTCCATGTCACTCCCTCATCTTCCATGTGGTCTTCTTCTGGGTCATTTTCTGTCCCTTGGAATAAAATCTAAAATTTCGGCTGTCCATCGATGGTCTGTTCTTCTGGCAGTATGTCCAGCCCATTGCCATTTCAGGGATTTAACTCTGATCATGACGTCTTCCACTCTTGTCAATTTTCGGATCCACGTGTTCCTCTTTTACCTCTCCTGGTTACACCAAGCATGCACCTCTCCATGCCTCTTTGAGTTGCCTCCAGCCTTTGTATGTCTCTTTTAGCTAAGGTCCACGTCTCTGCACCATACGTAAGCACTGGAAGGATGCATTGATCAAACACTTTTCTTTTAAGACATAATGGCATATTGCTCTTGAAAATTATGATGTTTCTTCCAAAAGCTCTCCAGGCAAGTTTTGTACGCCGATTAATTTCTTCACCAATGTGACCCTCACTTGATATCTGCTGTCCAAGATAAACGTAGGTGGGTGTTATCTCCAGCTTTTCTCCATCAATCGATAAATCTTCATTTCTTGTAAAAGCATTGAACATCACTTTTGTCTTCTGAAAGTTCATTTTTGATCCCACTTCTTTACTCTTGTCAGCAAGTTCCTGCATCATACTCTGTAGCTCTGATGGGGTAGTTGCAAAAATGACTATGTCATCAGCAAAACGAAGGTGGGTTAGATAATCTCTTTAATCTTTATGCCTTTGTTTTCCCAGTTCAGTGATTGAAAGACATTTTCCAATGTGGCAGTAAAGAGCTTCGGAGATATGGTGTCACCTTGTCTCACTCCTTTTAAAATTTTTATGTGTGTTGTATTTTCAAATAGCAGAATCTTTGCACTTGCCTTTTAATAGATGTTATTAATAATATTAATGTATGCATCTTCAATACCGCAGGATTTCAGAGCCATTGCAACTGCTGATGGTTTCACCGAATCAAAGGCTTTTTCATAATCGATAAAAGCCATGCACAATGGAAGTTCATATTCCCTCGCTCTTTCAATTAGTTCTCTCAGTACGTGGATATGATCTATTGTGCTGTAGCCACTCCTGAATCCAGCTTGTTCTCTCGGTTGAGCCATGTCCAGTGTTACCTTCAAGCGGTGTGAAAGACTTTTAGTGAAGATTTTATAAACTACTGATAGGAGGCTGATAGGTCTGTAGTTCCTGAGATCCTCAATGTCACTTTTTTATGTAGCAAGATCATTGTAGCGTTGTTCTAATTCTCAGGAATTTTCCCTTCATTAAGGCATCGAGTGAAAATTTGGGCGAGTACTGTTTCGATTTCTCCACTTGCTTCTTGTATGATGTCTACAGTAATTCCATCTTCTCCTGGAGCTTTTCCCCGCTTCATGTTCTTGATTGCATGTGCAACTTCTGCTGGAAGGACTGGAAGAACTCTGGTACCTTTCATGATGCATGGAGTACATGTATCATCCCTTTCATATAATTTGGAGTAGAAATCTTTCACTCTTGTCAAAATTTCGCCTCTATTTCTTGTTACAGAACCATCTTCTTTTCTCAGTGCCATAATCTGTTTTTTTCCCTTACTGAGATGTCCCTTTGCTATCTTTAGGCTTTGGTTGTTTTCAATTGCTTTCCTTACTAATTCACAGTTGAATTTCCTTACGTCTTCAGTGATACTTTTACGTACTGTCTTGCATAGTTCTATATATTCCACTTTGGAAGTCACATCTTTAGTTATCCTCATCTCTCTTCTTTTTTGCATCAACATTTTGGTTTTTCCTGATAATTTGTTCACATGCAATTTGTTCTTAGACCCTGCTAATTTTGTTGCTCTTTCCATAAGAGCTTTGGTTACTTTTCTGTTAACGTCAGAAATATCCACTTCTTCTGATGTTAGGTTTTCTAAAGCAGAGAATCTGTTCTTCAGTTCCAATTTGAAGTTTATTATGGTGTTTTTTAAGGTTGGTTATGTCAATACATTTTGTTTGTCTTATGAGCTTGCTACGTTCGAGTTTAGTGTTGAGGTGCATCTTACATCTCACCAATCTATGGTCACTGCCTGTGTTGAACTTGTTTAGCACACTGCAGTCTTCTATGACGAATTTTTTGTTACACATAATAAAATCAATTTCACTTGTCGTCCCATTTGGATGTCTCCATGTCCATTTCCTGTGTGGCTTTTTCTTGAAAAAGGAGTTCAAGATGAAAAACCCTTCTGCCTCTGCAAACTCTACGAGAGTATTTCCACGCTGGTTTCTGTTGCCGTGACCGAATTTGCCTACTGAAGTTTCATTCTGTTGCCGTTGCCCTATTTTTGCATTGAAATCTCCCATAATTATCTTCAAGTGCTGCTTACCTTTATTATTTAGATCACGAATTTCCTCATGAAATTCTTTAATTTCTTCTTCAGCATGACTTGTGGTGGGTGCATAAGTTTGAATAATCTGAGCCTGGTATCTTCTCGAGAGTTGGATAACGAGTCGTGCAGCTCTGTCAGAGGTGCTTTCAACTTCTACAACTTTATCCTTCAGTTTCTTGTTTATTATAAATCCAACACCACTAGTTCTGCCAGTATCTGTCCCACGATGGTAGATGAGATGTCCACTTTTCAGTTTAATGAGATCTTCTCCTTTTCTCCTTACCTCACTTAGCCCGACGATGTCCCACTTGATCCTTTGTAGTTCCTCTTCCAATTCAAGAAGCCTTGAATCAGAAGATAGGGAGCGTCCGTTATACGTAGCCAAGGTCAGCATCAGATGGCAGCCTAGACCGGACCTCCGGGGATTCTTAGCACCCTCTGCCTTCATGCCGCACTGGCAGCTGCCTTGGACAGGTACATTTCAGCTGCCGGAGACTGAGGGCCAAGATTTAAGTTGTGGAGTCATTTTGGAGGGGTTTGGCCATAACTCACCACGCTGGCCAAGCGGGTTGGTGAGTGTGGGACAGCACTTCCTCAAATCCCGATGGTATAGTTATACCGCTATGGGCGGCCATCAGAGCCACTTTAGTATGAACAGGCTGTGTACTGGCTGTTATTGTTGCTCAAGGTGGCCTAACATGTTACGGAGTTTTGTAAAGTAAAATTTTTTTATTCAATACCAGGCTAGGTAGTGGCCGTTTTTGTTGCTCAAAGTGGCTTAACATGATACTGAGTTTTGAAAAGAAAAATCTTCCATTCAATGCCACGCCGTGTAGTCTGTGTTATTGTTGCTCGTGGCGGCTTCACATGATAATGAGTTTTGGGGGAAAAAATCTTCCATTCAAAGCCACGCTGTGTAGTCTGTGTTATTGTTGCTCGTGGCGGCTTCACATGATACTTAGTTTTGAAAAGGAAAATCTTCCATTCAATGCAACCCCGTGAAGTGGCTGTTATTGTTGCTCAAGGAGGCTTTACATAATACTGAGTTTTGAAAAGGAAAAATCTTTCATTCCATGTCGCGCTGTGTAGTGGCTGTAATTGTTGCTTGAGGATGCTTCACATGATACTGAGTTTTGAAAAGAAAAAATCTTTCGTTCAATGCAACGCCGTGTAGTCTGTGTTATTGTTGCTTGTGGTGGCTCCACATGTTACTGAGTTTTAAAAAGAAAAAAATTTCAATGCAGTGCCACGCTGTGTAGTGGCTGTTATTGTTGGGCAAAGTGGCTTTAGAAGATACTGAGTTTTGAAAAGAAAAAAATTTCCATTCGATTGCACGCCGAGTATTCTGCGTTATGTTGCTTGTGGTGGCTTCACATGACACTATGTTTTGAAAAGGAAAAACCTTCCACTCAATGCCACGCTGTGTAGTGTTTGTTTTTGTTGCTCAAGGTGGCTTCACATGATACTGAGTTTTGAAAAGAAAAAATCTTCCATTCAATTGCACGCCGGTAGTCTGTGTTATTGTTGCTTGAGGTGGCTCCACGTGATACTGAGTTTTGAAAAGAAAAAATATTCCACTCAATGCTGCGCTGTATTGTGGCTGTTATTGTTGCTCAATTTGGCTTTACACGATAAGTTTTGAAAAGGAAAATATTCCACTCAATACCACGCTGCATAGTGGCTGTTCTTGCGGCTCAAGTTGGCTTAACATGACACTGAGTTTTTAAAAGGAAAAATCTTCCTTCAATTCCACGCCGTGTAGTGGCTGTTATTGTTCCATGTGGTGACTTCACATGATACTGAGTTTTGAAAAGGAAAAATCTTCCACTCAATACCCCGCTGTGTAGCGGCCGTTATTGTTAATCACGGTGGCTTCACATCATACTGAGTTTTGAAAAGAAAAAATCTTCCATTCAATTACACGCCGTGTAGTCTGTGTTATTGTTGCTCAAAGTGGCTTCACATGATACTGAGTTTTGAAAAGAAAAAATCATCCATTCAATTACACGCCGTGTAGTCTGTGTTATTGTTGCTTGTGGGGGCTTCACATGATACTGAGTTTTGAAAAGTTAAAATCTTCCATTCAATGCCACGCTGTGTAGTGGGTGTTATTGTTGCTCAAGGTAGCATCAAATGATACTGAGTCTGGAAAAGAAAAAATCTTACATTTAATGCCATGCCGTGTAGTCTGTGTTATTGTTGCTTGTGGTGGCTTCACATAATACTGTGTTTTGGGAAAAAGAATCTTCCATTCAAATGCCACGCAGTGCAGTCTGTGTAATTGTTGCTCGAGGCGGCTTCACATGATACTGAGTTTTGAAAAGAAAAAACCTTCCAATCAATGCCACGCTCTCTGTTTACTGGGTGTTATTGTTGCTCAAGGTGGCCTCACATGATACTGAGTTTTGAAAAGAAAAAACCTTTTATTCAATACCAGGCTGGGTAGTGTCTGCTATTGTTCCTCAAGGTGGATTCACATGATACTGAGTTTTGAAAAGAAAAATCTTCCATTCAATGCCACGCCGTGAAGTCTGTGTTATTGTTGCTTGTGGTGTCTTCACATGACACTGAGTTTTGGGGAAAAAAATCTTCCATTCAATGCCACGCTGTGTAGTCTGTGTTCTTGTTGCTCGAGGCGGCTTATCATGATACTTAATTTTGAAAAGGAAAAAATCTTCCATTCAATGCAACCAGTGTAGTGGCTGTTATTGTTGCTCAAGGAGTCTTCACATAATACCGAATTTTGAAAATTGAAAATCTTCCATTCAGTGCCACGCTGTGTAGTGTATGTTATTGTTGCTCAAGGTGGCTTCACATGATACTGAGTTTTGAAAAGCAAAATTCTTCCATTCAATGTCACGCTGTGTAGTCTGTGTAATTGTTGCTCTAGGCGGTTTCACATGATACTGAGTTTTGAAAAGGAAAAATCTTTTTTTCCATGTCGCGCTGTGTAGTGGCTGTAATTGTTGCTTGAGGTTGCTTCACATGATACTGAGTTTTGAAAAGAAAAATTTTTCCATTCAATGCCACGCCGTGTAGTTTGTGTTATTGTTGCTTGTGGTGGCTTCACGTGATACTGAGTTTTGAAAGGAGAAATCTTCCATTCAATGCCACGTTGTGTAGTGGCTGTTATTGTTGCTCAAGGTATCTTCACATGATACTGAGTTTTGAAAAGGAAAAATCTTCCATTCAATGCAAACCCGTGTTGTGGGTAATATTGTTGCTCAAGGAGGATTCACATAATACTGAGTTTTGAAAAGAAAAATCTTCCATTCAATACCACGTCTTGTAGTGGGTGTTGTTGCTTGAGGTGGCTTCACATGATACTGAGTTTGGAAGAGAAAAAATATTCCATTCAATGCCACGCCGTGTAGCCTATGTTATTGTTTCTTTTGGTGTCTTCACGTGATACTGAGTTTTAAAATGAAAAAATCTTCCATTCTGTGCCACGCTGTGTAGTGGCTGTTAATGTTGCCCAAGTTGGCTTCACACGATACTGAGTTTTGAAAAGGAAAATATTTCACTCAATGCCACGCTGTGTAGTGGCTGTTATTGTTGCTCAAGGAGGCTTCACATAATACCGAGTTTTGAAAAGGAAAAACCTTCCATTCAATGCCACGCCGTGTAGTGGCTGTTATTGTTGCTCAAGGTGGCTTCACATAATACTGAGTTTTGAAAAGGAAAAATTTTTGATTCAATGCTGCGCTGTATTGTGGCTGTTATTGTTGCTCAATTTGGCTTTACACGATACTGAGTTTTGAAAAGGAAAATATTCCACTCAATACCACGCTGCATAGTGGCTGTTATTGCGGCTCAAGTTGGCTTAACATAACACTGAGTTTTTAAAAGGAAGTATCTTCCATTCAATTCCACGCCGTGTAGAGGCTGTTATTGTTCCATGTGGTGACTTCACATGATACTGAGTTTTGAAAAGGAAAAATCTTCCACTCAATACCCCCTGTGTAGTGGCCGTTATTGTTGATCAAGTTGGCTTCACATGATACTGAGTTTTGAAAAGAAAAAATATTCCATTCAATTACACGCCGTGTAGTCTGTGTTATTGTTGCTCAAAGTGGCTTCACATGATACTGAGTCTTGAAAAGGAAAAATCATCCATCCAATTGCACGCCGTGTAGTCTGTGTTATTGTTGCTTGTGGTGGCTTCACATGATACTGAGTTTTGAAAAGATAAAATCTTCCATTCAATGCCACGCTGTGTAGTGGGTGTTATTGTTGCTCAAGGTAGCATCAAATGATACTGAGTCTGGAAAAGACAAAATCTTACATTTAATGCCATGCCGTGTAGTCTGTGTTATTGTTGCTTGTGGTGGCTTCACATGATACTCTGTTTTGAAAAGAAAAAACCTTCCAATCAATGCCACGCTCTCTGTGTACTGGCTGTTATTGTTGCCCAAGGTGGCCTCACATGATACTGAGTTTTGAAAAGAAAAAATCTTTTATTCAATAGCACTCTGGGTAGTGTCCGTTATTGTTCCTCAAGGTGGATTCATATGATACTGAGTTTTAAAAAGAAAAATCTTCCATTCAATTGCACGCCGTGTAGTCTGTGTAATTGTTGCTTGAGGTGGCTTCACATGATACTGAGTTTTGAAAAGAAAAAATATTCCACTCAATACCACGCTGTGTAGTGGCTGTTATTGTTGCCCAAATTGGCTTCACACAATACTGAGTTTTGAAAAGGAAAATATTTCACTCAATGCCACGCTGTGTAGTGGCTGTTATAGTTTCTCAAGGAGGCTTCACATAATACCGAGTTTTGAAAAGGAAAAAACTTCCATTCAATGCCACGCCGTGTAGTGGCTGTTATTGTTGCTCAAGGTGGCTTCACATAATACTGAGTTTTGAAAAGGAAAAATTTTCCATTCAATGCCACGGTGTGTAGTGGCTGTTATTGTTGCTCAAGGTGGCTCAACATGATACTGAGTTTTGAAAAGAAAAAATATTCCATTCAATTGCACGCCGTGTAATCTGTGTAATTGTTGCTTGAGGTGGCTTCACATGATATCGAGTTTTGAAAAGAAAAAATCTTCCTATCAATACCACGCAGTCTGTGTACTGGCTGTTATTGTTGCTCGAGGCGGCTTCACATGATACTTAGTTTTGAAAAGGAAAAATCTTCCATTCAATGCAACCCCATGTAGTGGCTGTTATTGTTGCTCAAGGAGGCTTCACGTAATACTGAATTTTGAAAAGGAAAATCTTAAATTCAGTGCCACGCTGTGTAGTGGCTGTTATTGTTGCTTGAGGTGGCTTCACATGACACTGAGTTTTGAAAAGGAAAAATCTTCCTTTCAATGCAACCCCGTGTAGTGGCTGTTATTGTTGCTCAAGGTAGCTTCAAATGATACTGAGTCTGGAAAAGAAAAATCTTACATTTAATGCCATGCCGTGTAGTCTGTGTTGTTGTTGCTTGTTGTGGCTTCACGTGATACTGTGTTTTGAAAAGAAAACCTTCCATTCAATTGCACGCCGTGTAGTCTGTGTAATTGTTGCTTGAGGTGGCTTCACATGATATCGAGTTTTGAAAAGAAAAATCTTCCTATCAATACCACGCAGTCTGTGTACTGGCTGTTATTGTTGCTCAAGGTGGCCTCACATGATACTGAGTTTTGAAAAGAAAATATCTTATTCAATACCAGGCTGGGTAGTGTCAGTTATTGTTGCTCAAGGTAGATTCATATGATACTGAGTTTTGAAAAGAAAATAATCTTCCATTCAATGCCACGCCGTGTAGTCTGTGTTATTGTTGCTTGTGGTGCCTTCACAAGAAACGGAGTCTTGGGGGAAAAATCTTCCATTCAATGACACGCTGTGTAATCTGTGCAATTGTTGCTCGAGGCGGCTTCACATGATACTTAGTTTTGAAAAAGAAAAATCTTCCATTCAATACCCCCTGTGTAGTGGCCGTTATTGTTGATCAAGTTGGCTTCACATGATACTGAGTTTTGAAAAGAAAAAATCTTCCATTCAATGCCACGCCGTGTAGTCTGTGTTATTGTTGCTTGTGGTGCCTTCACAAGAAACGGAGTCTTGGGGGAAAAAATCTTCCATTCAATGACACGCTGTGTAATCTGTGCAATTGTTGCTCGAGGCGGCTTCACATGATACTTAGTTTTGAAAAAGAAAAATCTTCCATTCAATGCAACCCCATGTAGTGGCTGTTATTGTTGCTCAAGAAGGCTTCACGTAATACTGAATTTTGAAAAGGAAAAATCTTAAATTCATGCCACGCTGTGTAGTGGCTGTTATTGTTGCTTAAGGTGGCTTCACATGATACTGAGTTTTGAAAAGGAAAACATTTCCATTCAATTGTACGCCGTGTAGTCTGTGTTATTGTTGCTTGTGGTGGCTTCACATGATACTGAGTTTTGAAAAGATAAAGTCTTCCATTCAACGCCACGCTGTGTAGTGGTTGTTATTGTTGTTCATGGTAGCTTCACATGATACTGTGTCTGGAAAACAAAAATCTTCCATTCAATGCCACGCCGTGTAGTTTGAGTTACTGTTGCTCGATTCGTCTTCACATGATACAGAGTTTTTAAAAGAAAAAAATCTTCCAATCAATGCCACGCTCTCTGTGTACTGTCTGTTATTGTTGCTCAAGGTGGCCTCACATGATACTGAGTTTTGAAAAGAAAAATCGTCCATTCAATGCCACGCCGTGTAGTCTGTGTTATTGTTGATTGTGGTGGCTTCACATGATAATAAGTTTTGATAAAAAAATCTTCCATTCAACGCCACGCTGTGTAGTCTTTGTTATTGTTGCTCGAGGCGGCTACATATGATACTTAGTTTTGAAAAGGAAACATCCTCATTTCAATGAAACCCCGTGAAGTGGCTGTTATTGTTGCTCAAGGAGGCTTCACATAATACTGAGTTATGAAAAGGAAAAATCTTCCAACTGTATACCACGCTGTGTAGTGGCTGTTATTGTTGCTCAAGGTGGCTACACATTATACTGAGTTTTGAAAAGAAAAAATCTTCCCTTCAAATGCCACGCCGTGTAGTCTGTGTTATTGTTGCTTGTGGTGGCTCCACATGTTACTGAGTTTTAAAAAAGAAAATAATTTCAATGCAGCGCCACGCTGTGTAGTGGCTGTTATTGTTGCGCAAAGTGGCTTTACAAGATACTGAGTTTTGAAAAGAAAAAAATTCCATTCGATTGCACGCCGAGTATTCTGCGTTATGTTGCTTGTGGTGGCTTCACATGACACTATGTTTTGAAAAGGAAAAACCTTCCACACAACGTGCCACGCTGTGTAGTGTTTGTTTTTGTTGCTCAAGGTGGCTTCACATGATACTGAGTTTTGAAAAGAAAAAATCTTCCATTCAATTGCACGCCGGTAGTCTGTGTTATTGTTGCTTGAGGTGGCTCCACGTGATACTGAGTTTTGAAAAGAAAAAAATATTCCACTCAATGCTGCGCTGTATTGTGGCTGTTATTGTTGCTCAATTTGGCTTTACACGATAAGTTTTGAAAAGGAAAATATTCCACTCAATACCACGCTGCATAGTGGCTGTTCTTGCGGCTGAAGTTGGCTTAACATGACACTGAGTTTTTAAAAGGAAAAATCTTCCTTCAATTCCACGCCGTGTAGTGGCTGTTATTGTTCCATGTGGTGACTTCACATGATACTGAGTTTTGAAAAGGAAAAATCTTCCACTAATACCCCGCTGTGTAGCGGCCGTTATTGTTAATCACGGTGGCTTCACATCATACTGAGTTTTGAAAAAGAAAAAATCTTCCATTCAATTACACGCCGTGTAGTCTGTGTTATTGTTGCTCAAAGTGGCTTCACATGATACTGAGTTTTGAAAAGTTAAAATCTTCCATTCAATGCCACGCTGTGTTGTGGGTGTTATTGTTGCTCAAGGTAGCATCAAATGATACTGAGTCTGGAAAAGAAAAAATCTTACATTTAATGCCATGCCGTGTAGTCTGTGTTATTGTTGCTTGTGGTGGCTTCACATAATACTGTGTTTTGGGAAAAAGAATCTTCCATTCAATGCCACGCAGTGTAGTCTGTGTAATTGTTGCTCGAGGCGGCTTCACATGATACTGAGTTTTGAAAAGAAAAAACCTTCCAATCAATGCCACGCTCTCTGTTTACTGGGTGTTATTGTTGCTCAAGGTGGCCTCACATGATACTGAGTTTTGAAAAGAAAAACCTTTTATTCAATACCAGGCTGGGTAGTGTCTGCTATTGTTCCTCAAGGTGGATTCACATGATACTGAGTTTTGAAAAGAAAATATCTTCCATTCAATGCCACGCCGTGAAGTCTGTGTTATTGTTGCTTGTGGTGTCTTCACATGACACTGAGTTTTGGGGAAAAAAATCTTCCATTCAATGCCACGCTGTGTAGTCTGTGTTCTTGTTGCTCGAGGCGGCTTATCATGATACTGAATTTTGAAAAGGAAAAAATCTTCCATTCAATGCAACCAGTGTAGTGGCTGTTATTGTTGCTCAAGGAGTCTTCACACAATACCGAATTTTGAAAAGGAAAAATCTTCCATTCAGTGCCACGCTGTGTAGTGTATGTTATTGTTGCTCAAGGTGGCTTCACATGATACTGAGTTTTGAAAAGCAAAATTCTTCCATTCAATGTCACGCTGTGTAGTCTGTGTAATTGTTGCTCGAGGCGGTTTCACATGATACTGAGTTTTGAAAAGGAAAAATCTTTTTCCATGTCGCGCTGTGTAGTGGCTGTAATTGTTGCTTGAGGTTGCTTCACATGATACTGAGTTTTGAAAAGAAAAAATTTTCCATTCAATGCCACGCCGTGTAGTTTGTGTTATTGTTGCTTGTGGTGGCTTCACGTGATACTGAGTTTTGAAAGGAGAAATCTTCCATTCAATGCCACGTTGTGTAGTGGCTGTTATTGTTGCTCAAGGTATCTTCACATGATACTGAGTTTTGAAAAGGAAAAATCTTCCATTCAATGCAAACCCGTGTTGTGGGTAATATTGTTGCTCAAGGAGGCTTCACATAATACTGAGTTTTGAAAAGAAAAATCTTCCATTCAATACCACGCCTTGTAGTGGGTGTTGTTGCTTGAGATGGCTTCACATGATACTGAGTTTGGAAGAGAAAAAATATTCCATTCAATGCCACGCCGTGTAGCCTATGTTATTGTTTCTTTTGGTGTCTTCACGTGATACTGAGTTTTAAAATGAAAAAATTTTCCATTCTGTGCCACGCTGTGTAGTGGCTGTTAATGTTGCCCAAGTTGGCTTCACACGATACTGAGTTTTGAAAAGGAAAATATTTCACTCAATGCCACGCTGTGTAGTGGCTGTTATTGTTGCTCAAGGAGGCTTCACATAATACCGAGTTTTGAAAAGGAAAAACCTTCCATTCAATGCCACGCCGTGTAGTGGCTGTTATTGTTGCTCAAGGTGGCTTCACATAATACTGAGTTTTGAAAAGGAAAATTTTTTGATTCAATGCTGCGCTGTATTGTGGCTGTTATTGTTGCTCAATTTGGCTTTACACGATACTGAGTTTTGAAAAGGAAAATATTCCACTCAATACCACGCTGCATAGTGGCTGTTATTGCGGCTCAAGTTGGCTTAACATAACACTGAGTTTTTAAAAGGAAGTATCTTCCATTCAATTCCACGCCGTGTAGAGGCTGTTATTGTTCCATGTGGTGACTTCACATGATACTGAGTTTTGAAAAGGAAAAATCTTCCACTCAATACCCCCTGTGTAGTGGCCGTTATTGTTGATCAAGTTGGCTTCACATGATACTGAGTTTTGAAAAGAAAAAATATTCCATTCAATTACACGCCGTGTAGTCTGTGTTATTGTTGCTCAAAGTGGCTTCACATGATACTGAGTCTTGAAAAGGAAAAATCATCCATCCAATTGCACGCCGTGTAGTCTGTGTTATTGTTGCTTGTGGTGGCTTCACATGATACTGAGTTTTGAAAAGATAAAATCTTCCATTCAATGCCACGCTGTGTAGTGGGTGTTATTGTTGCTCAAGGTAGCATCAAATGATACTGAGTCTGGAAAAGACAAAATCTTACATTTAATGCCATGCCGTGTAGTCTGTGTTATTGGTGCTTGTGGTGGCTTCACATGATACTCTGTTTTGAAAAGAAAAAACCTTCCAATCAATGCCACGCTCTCTGTGTACTGGCTGTTATTGTTGCCCAAGGTGGCCTCACATGATACTGAGTTTTGAAAAGAAAAAATCTTTTATTCAATAGCCCTCTGGGTAGTGTCCGTTATTGTTCCTCAAGGCGGATTCATATGATACTGAGTTTTAAAAAGAAAAAATCTTCCATTCAATTGCACGCCGTGTAGTCTGTGTAACTGTTGCTTGAGGTGGCTTCACATGATACTGAGTTTTGAAAAGAAAAAATATTCCACTCAATACCACGCTGTGTAGTGGCTGTTATTGTTGCCCAAATTGGCTTCACACAATACTGAGTTTTGAAAAGGAAAATATTTCACTCAATGCCACTCTGTGTAGTGGCTGTTATAGTTTCTCAAGGAGGCTTCACATAATACCGAGTTTTGAAAAGGAAAAAACTTCCATTCAATGCCACGCCGTGTAGTGGCTGTTATTGTTGCTCAAGGTGGCTTCACATAATACTGAGTTTTGAAAAGGAAAAATTTTCCATTCAATGCCACGCTGTGTAGTGGCTGTTATTGTTGCTCAAGGTGGCTCAACATGATACTGAGTTTTGAAAAGAAAAAATCTTCCATTCAATTGCACGCCGTGTAGTCTGTGTAATTGTTGCTTGAGGTGGCTTCACATGATACTGAGTTTTGAAAAGAAAAAATCTTCCTATCAATACCACGCAGTCTGTGTACTGGCTGTTATTGTTGCTCAAGGTGGCCTCACATGATACTGAGTTTTGAAAAGAAAAAATATTTTATTCAATACCAGGCTGGGTAGTGTCAGTTATTGCTGCTCAAGGTGGATTCATATGATACTGAGTTTTGAAAAGAAAAAATCTTCCATTCAATGCCACGCCGTGTAGTCTGTGTTATTGTTGCTTGTGGTGCCTTCACATGACACGGAGTCTTGGGGGAAAAAATCTTCCATTCAGTGCCACGCTGTGTAATCTGTGCAATTGTTGCTCGAGGCGGCTTCACATGATACTTAGT
Source organism: Macrothele yani (assembly GCA_039090855.1). Classification (NCBI taxonomy): domain Eukaryota; kingdom Metazoa; phylum Arthropoda; class Arachnida; order Araneae; family Macrothelidae; genus Macrothele; species Macrothele yani. The sequence continues at coordinate 76,525,162 of CM077011.1, forward strand.
TTTGAAAAGGAAAAATCTTCCATTCAATGCAACCCCATGTAGTGGCTGTTATTGTTGCTCAAGGAGGCTTCACGTAATACTGAATTTTGAAAAGGAAAAATCTTAAATTCAGTGCCACGCTGTGTAGTGGCTGTTATTGTTGCTTGAGGTGGCTTCACATGACACTGAGTTTTGAAAAGGAAAAATCTTCCTTTCAATGCAACCCCGTGTAGTGGCTGTTATTGTTGCTCAAGGTAGCTTCAAATGATACTGAGTCTGGAAAAGAAAAAATCTTACATTTAATGCCATGCCGTGTAGTCTGTGTTATTGTTGCTTGTTGTGGCTTCACGTGATACTGTGTTTTGAAAAGAAAAAACCTTCCATTCAATTGCACGCCGTGTAGTCTGTGTAATTGTTGCTTGAGGTGGCTTCACATGATACTGAGTTTTGAAAAGAAAAAAATCTTCCTATCAATACCACGCAGTCTGTGTACTGGCTGTTATTGTTGCTCAAGGTGGCCTCACATGATACTGAGTTTTGAAAAGAAAAAATATCTTATTCAATACCAGGCTGGGTAGTGTCAGTTATTGTTGCTCAAGGTAGATTCATATGATACTGAGTTTTGAAAAGGAAAAAATCTTCCATTCAATGCCACGCCGTGTAGTCTGTGTTATTGTTGCTTGTGGTGCCTTCACAAGAAACGGAGTCTTGGGGAAAAAATCTTCCATTCAATGACACGCTGTGTAATCTGTGCAATTGTTGCTCGAGGCGGCTTCACATGATACTTAGTTTTGAAAAAGAAAAATCTTCCATTCAATACCCCCTGTGTAGTGGCCGTTATTGTTGATCAAGTTGGCTTCACATGATACTGAGTTTTGAAAAGAAAAAATCTTCCATTCAATGCCACGCCGTGTAGTCTGTGTTATTGTTGCTTGTGGTGCCTTCACAAGAAACGGAGTCTTGGGGGAAAAAATCTTCCATTCAGTGACACGCTGTGTAATCTGTGCAATTGTTGCTCGAGGCGGCTTCACATGATACTTAGTTTTGAAAAAGAAAAATCTTCCATTCAATGCAACCCCATGTAGTGGCTGTTATTGTTGCTCAAGAAGGCTTCACGTAATACTGAATTTTGAAAAGGAAAAATCTTAAATTCAGTGCCACGCTGTGTAGTGGCTGTTATTGTTGCTTAAGGTGGCTTCACATGATACTGAGTTTTGAAAAGGAAAACATTTCCATTCAATTGTACGCCGTGTAGTCTGTGTTATTGTTGCTTGTGGTGGCTTCACATGATACTGAGTTTTGAAAAGATAAAGTCTTCCATTCAATGCCACGCTGTGTAGTGGTTGTTATTGTTGTTCATGGTAGCTTCACATGATACTGTGTCTGGAAAACAAAAATCTTCCATTCAATGCCACGCCGTGTAGTTTGAGTTACTGTTGCTCGATTCGTCTTCACATGATACAGAGTTTTTAAAAGAAAAAATCTTCCAATCAATGCCACGCTCTCTGTGTACTGTCTGTTATTGTTGCTCAAGGTGGCCTCACATGATACTGAGTTTTGAAAAGAAAAAATCGTCCATTCAATGCCACGCCGTGTAGTCTGTGTTATTGTTGATTGTGGTGGCTTCACATGATAATAAGTTTTGGGAAAAAAATCTTCCATTCAATGCCACGCTGTGTAGTCTTTGTTATTGTTGCTCGAGGCGGCTACACATGATACTTAGTTTTGAAAAGGAAACATCCTCATTTCAATGAAACCCCGTGAAGTGGCTGTTATTGTTGCTCAAGGAGGCTTCACATAATACTGAGTTATGAAAAGGAAAAATCTTCCAATCAGTACCACGCTGTGTAGTGGCTGTTATTGTTGCTCAAGGTGGCTTCACATGATACTGAGTTTTGAAAAGAAAAAATCTTCCCTTCAATGCCACGCCGTGTAGTCTGTGTAATATTTGCTCGAGGCGGCTTCACATGATACTGAGTTTTGAAAAGGAAAAATCTTTCATTCCATGTCGCGCTGTGTAGTGGCTGTAATTGTTGCTTGAGGTTGTTTCACATGATACTGAGTATTGAAAAGAAAAAAATCTTCCGTTTAATGCAACGCCGTGTAGTCTGTGTTATTGTTGCTTGTGGTGGCTACACATGATACTGAGCTTTAAAAAGAAAATAATCTTCAATGCAGTGCCACGCTGTGTGCTGGATGTTATTGTTGCTCAAAGTGGCTTCACATGATACTTATTTTTGAAAAGGAAAAATATTCCATTCACTGGCACCCCGAGTATTGCCTGTTATTTTTGCTAAAATTGGCTTTACATGATATTGAGTTTTGAAAAGAAAAAAATTTCCATTCAATGCCACGCCGTGTAATATGTGTTTTTGTTGCTTGTGGTGGCTTCACATGATACTGAGTTTTGAAAGAAAAAATCTTCCACTCAATGCCACGCTGTGTTGTAGCCGTTATTGTTGCGTAAGTTGGCTTCACATGATACTGAGTTTTGGAAAGAAAATATTTTCCATTCCATTGCACGCGGTGTAGTCTGTGTTATTGTTGCTTGTGGTGTCTTCACATGATACTGAGCTTTGGGAAATAAAAACTTGCATTCAATTCCACGCTGTGTAGTCTGTGTTATTGTTGCTCAAGGCGACTTCACATGATACTTAGTTTTGAAAAGAAAAAATCTTCCATTCAATGACACGCTGTGTAGTGGCTATTATTGTTGCTCAAGGTGGCTTTACATGATACTGAGTTTTGAAAAGGAAAAGATCTTCCATTAAATTGCACGCCGTGTAGTCTGCTTTATTTTGCTTGTGGTTGCTTCACATGATACTATGTTTTGAAAAGGAAAAACCTTCCACGCAATGCCACGCTGTGTAGTGTTTGTTTTTGTTGCTCAAGGTGGCTTCACATGATACTGAGTTTTGAAAAGAAGAAATCTTCCATTCAATTGCACGCCGTGTAGTCTGTGTTATTGTTGCTTGAGGTGGCTCCACGTGATACTGAGTTTTGAAAAGAAAAAATATTCCACTCAATGCCACGCTGTATTGTGGCTGTTATTGCAACTCAAGTTGGCTTAACATGATACTGAGTTTTGAAAAGGAAAATATTCCACTCAATACCACGCTGCATAGTGGCTGTTCTTGCGGCTCAAGTTGGCTTAACATGACACTGAGTTTTTAAAAGGAAAAATCTTCCTTCAATTCCACGCCGTGTAGTGGCTGTTATTGTTCCATGTGGTGACTTCACATGATACTGAGTTTTGAAAAGGAAAAATCTTCCACTCAATACCCCGCTGTGTAGCGGCCGTTATTGTTAATCACGGTGGCTTCACATCATACTGAGTTTTGAAAAGAAAAAATCTTCCATTCAATTACACGCCGTGTAGTCTGTGTTATTGTTGCTCAAAGTGGCTTCACATGATACTGAGTTTTTAAAAGTTAAAATCTTCCATTCAATGCCACGCTGTGTTGTGGGTGTTATTGTTGCTCAAGGTAGCATCAAATGATACTGAGTCTGGAAAAGAAAAAATCTTACATTTAATGCCATGCCGTGTAGTCTGTGTTATTGTTGCTTGTGGTGGCTTCACATAATACTGTGTTTTGGGAAAAAGAATCTTATATTCAATGCCACGCAGTGTAGTCTGTGTAATTGTTGCTCGAGGCGGCTTCACATGATACTGAGTTTTGAAAAGAAAAAACCTTCCAATCAATGCCACGCTCTCTGTTTACTGGGTGTTATTGTTGCTCAAGGTGGCCTCACATGATACTGAGTTTTGAAAAGAAAAAACCTTTTATTCAATACCAGGCTGGGTAGTGTCTGCTATTGTTCCTCAAGGTGGATTCACATGATACTGAGTTTTGAAAAGAAAATATCTTCCATTCAATGCCACGCCGTGAAGTCTGTGTTATTGTTGCTTGTGGTGTCTTCACATGACACTGAGTTTTGGGGAAAAAAATCTTCCATTCAATGCCACGCTGTGTAGTCTGTGTTCTTGTTGCTCGATACGGCTTATCATGATACTTAATTTTGAAAAGGAAAAAATCTTCCATTCAATGCAACCAGCGTAGTGGCTGTTATTGTTGCTCAAGGAGTCTTCACATAATACCAAATTTTGAAAAGGAAAAATCTTCCATTCAGTGCCACGCTGTGTAGTGTATGTTATTGTTGCTCAAGGTGGCTTCACATGATACTGAGTTTTGAAAAGCAAAATTCTTCCATTCAATGTCACGCTGTGTAGTCTGTTTAATTGTTGCTCGAGGCGGTTTCACATGATACTGAGTTTTGAAAAGGAAAAATCTTTTTTTCCATGTCGCGCTGTGTAGTGGCTGTAATTGTTGCTTGAGGTTGCTTCACATGATACTGAGTTTTGAAAAGAAAAAATTTTCCATTCAATGCCACGCCGTGTAGTTTGTGTTATTGTTGCTTGTGGTGGCTTCACGTGATACTGAGTTTTGAAAGGAGAAATCTTCCATTCAATGCCACGTTGTGTAGTGGCTGTTATTGTCGCTCAAGGTATCTTCACATGATACTGAGTTTTGAAAAGGAAAAATCTTCCATTCAATGCAAACCCGTGTTGTGGGTAATATTGTTGCTCAAGGAGGCTTCACATAATACTGAGTTTTGAAAAGAAAAATCTTCCATTCAATACCACGCCTTGTAGTGGGTGTTGTTGCTTGAGATGGCTTCACATGATACTGAGTTTGGAAGAGAAAAAATATTCCATTCAATGCCACGCCGTGTAGCCTATGTTATTGTTTCTTTTGGTGTCTTCACGTGATACTGAGTTTTAAAATGAAAAAATCTTCCATTCTGTGCCACGCTGTGTAGTGGCTGTTAATGTTGCCCAAGTTGGCTTCACACGATACTGAGTTTTGAAAAGGAAAATATTTCACTCAATGCCACGCTGTGTAGTGGCTGTTATTGTTGCTCAAGGAGGCTTCACATAATACCGAGTTTTGAAAAGGAAAAACCTTCCATTGAATGCCACGCCGTGTAGTGGCTGTTATTGTTGCTCAAGGTGGCTTCACATAATACTGAGTTTTGAAAAGGAAAAATTTTTGATTCAATGCTGCGCTGTATTGTGGCTGTTATTGTTGCTCAATTTGGCTTTACACGATACTGAGTTCTGAAAAGGAAAATATTCCACTCAATACCACCCTGCATAGTGGCTGTTATTGCGGCTCAAGTTGGCTTAACATAACACTGAGTTTTTAAAAGGAAGTATCTTCCATTCAATTCCACGCCGTGTAGAGGCTGTTATTGTTCCATGTGGTGACTTCACATGATACTGAGTTTTGAAAAGGAAAAATCTTCCACTCAATACCCCCTGTGTAGTGGCCGTTATTGTTGATCAAGTTGGCTTCACATGATACTGAGTTTTGAAAAGAAAAAATATTCCATTCAATTACACGCCGTGTAGTCTGTGTTATTGTTGCTCAAAGTGGCTTCACATGATACTGAGTCTTGAAAAGGAAAAATCATCCATCCAATTGCACGCCGTGTAGTCTGTGTTATTGTTGCTTGTGGTGGCTTCACATGATACTGAGTTTTGAAAAGATAAAATCTTCCATTCAATGCCACGCTGTGTAGTGGGTGTTATTGTTGCTCAAGGTAGCATCAAATGATACTGAGTCTGGAAAAGACAAAATCTTACATTTAATGCCATGCCGTGTATTCTGTGTTATTGTTGCTTGTGGTGGCTTCACATGATACTCTGTTTTGAAAAGAAAAAAACCTTCCAATCAATGCCACGCTCTCTGTGTACTGGCTGTTATTGTTGCCCAAGGTGGCCTCACATGATACTGAGTTTTGAAAAGAAAAAAATCTTTTATTCAATAGCACTCTGGGTAGTGTCCGTTATTGTTCCTCAAGGCGGATTCATATGATACTGAGTTTTAAAAAGAAAAATCTTCCATTCAATTGCACGCCTTGTAGTCTGTGTAATTGTTGCTTGAGGTGGCTTCACATGATACTGAGTTTTGAAAAGAAAAAATATTCCACTCAATACCACGCTGTGTAGTGGCTGTTATTGTTGCCCAAATTGGCTTCACACAATACTGAGTTTTGAAAAGGAAAATATTTCACTCAATGCCACGCTGTGTAGTGGCTGTTATAGTTTCTCAAGGAGGCTTCACATAATACCGAGTTTTGAAAAGAAAAAAACTTCCATTCAATGCCACGCCGTGTAGTGGCTGTTATTGTTGCTCAAGGTGGCTTCACATAATACTGAGTTTTGAAAAGGAAAAATTTTCCATTCAATGCCACGCTGTGTAGTGGCTGTTATTGTTGCTCAAGGTGGCTCAACATGATACTGAGTTTTGAAAAGAAAAAATCTTCCATTCAATTGCACGCCGTGTAGTCTGTGTAATTGTTGCTTGAGGTGGCTTCACATGATACTGAGTTTTGAAAAGAAAAAAATCTTCCTATCAATACCACGCAGTCTGTGTACTGGCTGTTATTGTTGCTCAAGGTGGCCTCACATGATACTGAGTTTTGAAAAGAAAAAATATTTTATTCAATACCAGGCTGGGTAGTGTCAGTTATTGCTGCTCAAGGTGGATTCATATGATACTGAGTTTTGAAAAGAAAAAATCTTCCATTCAATGCCACGCCGTGTAGTCTGTGTTATTGTTGCTTGTGGTGCCTTCACATGACACGGAGTCTTGGGGGAAAAAATCTTCCATTCAGTGCCACGCTGTGTAATCTGTGCAATTGTTGCTCGAGGCGGCTTCACATGATACTTAGTTTTGAAAAGGAAAAATCTTCCATTCAATGCAACCCCATGTAGTGGCTGTTATTGTTGCTCAAGGAGGCTTCACGTAATACTGAATTTTGAAAAGGAAAAATCTTAAATTCAGTGCCACGCTGTGTAGTGGCTGTTATTGTTGCTTGAGGTGGCTTCACATGACACTGAGTTTTGAAAAGGAAAAATCTTCCTTTCAATGCAACCCCGTGTAGTGGCTGTTATTGTTGCTCAAGGTAGCTTCAAATGATACTGAGTCTGGAAAAGAAAAAATCTTACATTTAATGCCATGCCGTGTAGTCTGTGTTGTTGTTGCTTGTTGTGGCTTCACGTGATACTGTGTTTTGAAAAGAAAAAACCTTCCATTCAATTGCACGCCGTGTAGTCTGTGTAATTGTTGCTTGAGGTGGCTTTACATGATACTGAGTTTTGAAAAGAAAAAATCTTCCTATCAATACCACGCAGTCTGTGTACTGGCTGTTATTGTTGCTCAAGGTGGCCTCACATGATACTGAGTTTTGAAAAGAAAAAATATCTTATTCAATACCAGGCTGGGTAGTGTCAGTTATTGTTGCTCAAGGTAGATTCATATGATACTGAGTTTTGAAAAGAAAAAAATCTTCCATTCAATGCCACGCCGTGTAGTCTGTGTTATTGTTGCTTGTGGTGCCTTCACAAGAAACGGAGACTTGGGAAAAAAATCTTCCATTCAATGACACGCTGTGTAATCTGTGCAATTGTTGCTCGAGGCGGCTTCACATGATACTTAGTTTTGAAAAAGAAAAATCTTCCATTCAATACCCCCTGTGTAGTGGCCGTTATTGTTGATCAAGTTGGCTTCACATGATACTGAGTTTTGAAAAGAAAAAAATCTTCCATTCAATGCCACGCCGTGTAGTCTGTGTTATTGTTGCTTGTGGTGCCTTCACAAGAAACGGAGTCTTGGGGGAAAAAATCTTCCATTCAATGACACGCTGTGTAATCTGTGCAATTGTTGCTCGAGGCGGCTTCACATGATACTTAGTTTTGAAAAAGAAAAATCTTCCATTCAATGCAACCCCATGTAGTGGCTGTTATTGTTGCTCAAGAAGGCTTCACGTAATACTGAATTTTGAAAAGGAAAAATCTTAAATTCAGTGCCACGCTGTGTAGTCTGTGTTATTGTTGCTTGTGGTGGCTTCACATGATACTGAGTTTTGAAAAGATAAAGTCTTCCATTCAATGCCACGCTGTGTAGTGGTTGTTATTGTTGTTCATGGTAGCTTCACATGATACTGTGTCTGGAAAACAAAAATCTTCCATTCAATGCCACGCCGTGTAGTTTGAGTTACTGTTGCTCGATTCGTCTTCACATGTTACAGAGTTTTTAAAAGAAAAAATCTTCCAATCAATGCCACGCTCTCTGTGTACTGTCTGTTATTGTTGCTCAAGGTGGCCTCACATGATACTGAGTTTTGAAAAGAAAAAATCGTCCATTCAATGCCACGCCGTGTAGTCTGTGTTATTGTTGATTGTGGTGGCTTCACATGATAATAAGTTTTGGGAAAAAAATCTTCCATTCAATGCCACGCTGTGTAGTCTTTGTTATTGTTGCTCGAGGCGGCTACACATGATACTTAGTTTTGAAAAGGAAACATCCTCATTTCAATGAAACCCCGTGAAGTGGCTGTTATTGTTGCTCAAGGAGGCTTCACATAATACTGAGTTATGAAAAGGAAAAATCTTCCAATCAGTACCACGCTGTGTAGTGGCTGTTATTGTTGCTCAAGGTGGCTTCACATGATACTGAGTTTTGAAAAGAAAAAATCTTCCCTTCAATGCCACGCCGTGTAGTCTGTGTAATATTTGCTCGAGGCGGCTTCACATGATACTGAGTTTTGAAAAGGAAAAATCTTTCATTCCATGTCGCGCTGTGTAGTGGCTGTAATTGTTGCTTGAGGTTGTTTCACATGATACTGAGTATTGAAAAGAAAAAAATCTTCCGTTTAATGCAACGCCGTGTAGTCTGTGTTATTGTTGCTTGTGGTGGCTACACATGACACTGAGCTTTAAAAAGAAAATAATCTTCAATGCAGTGCCACGCTGTGTGCTGGATGTTATTGTTGCTCAAAGTGGCTTCACATGATACTTATTTTTGAAAAGGAAAAATATTCCATTCACTGGCACCCCGAGTATTGCCTGTTATTTTTGCTAAAATTGGCTTTACATGATATTGAGTTTTGAAAAGAAAAAAATTTCCATTCAATGCCACGCCGTGTAATATGTGTTTTTGTTGCTTGTGGTGGCTTCACATGATACTGAGTTTTGAAAGAAAAAATCTTCCACTCAATGCCACGCTGTGTTGTAGCCGTTATTGTTGCGTAAGTTGGCTTCACATGATACTGAGTTTTGGAAAGAAAATATTTTCCATTCCATTGCACGCGGTGTAGTCTGTGTTATTGTTGCTTGTGGTGTCTTCACATGATACTGAGCTTTGGGAAATAAAAACTTGCATTCAATTCCACGCTGTGTAGTCTGTGTTATTGTTGCTCAAGGCGACTTCACATGATACTTAGTTTTGAAAAGAAAAAATCTTCCATTCAATGACACGCTGTGTAGTGGCTATTATTGTTGCTCAAGGTGGCTTTACATGATACTGAGTTTTGAAAAAAAGATCTTCCATTAAATTGCACGCCGTGTAGTCTGCTTTATTTTGCTTGTGGTGGCTTCACATGATACTGTGTTTTGAAAAGGAAAAATCTTCCACTCAATGCCACGCTGTGTAGTGGCTGTTTTTGTTGCTCAAGGTGGCTTCACATGATACTGAGTTTTGAAAAGAAGAAATCTTCCATTCAAAGCACGCCGTGTAGTCTGTGTTATTGTTGCTTGAGGTGGCTCCACGTGATACTGAGTTTTGAAAAGAAAAAATATTCTACTCAATGCCACGCTGTGTAGTGGCTGTTATTGTTGCTCAAGTTGGCTTCACACGATACTGAGTTTTGAGAAGGAAAATATTCCACTCAATACCACGCTGCGTAGTGGCTGTTATTGCAGCTCAAGTTGGCTTAACATGATACTGAGTTTTGAAAAGGAAAAAGATTCCATTCAATTCCACGCCGTGTAGTTACTGTTATTGTTGCTCAAGGTTGCTTCACATAATACTGAGTTTTGAAAAGGAAAAATCTTCCATTCAATGACACGCTGTGTAGTGGATGTTATTGTTGCTCAAGGTGGCTTCACATGATACTGAGTTTTGAAAAGAAAAAATCTTCTATTTAATGCCACGACGTGTAGTCTGTGTTATTGTTGCTTGTGGGGGCTTTACATGATACTGAGTTTTGGGGGAAAAAATCTTTTATTCAATGCGACGCTATGTAGTCTGCGTAATTGTTGCTCGAGGCGGCTTCACATGATACTGAGTTTTGAAAAGGAAAAATCTTTCTTTCCATGTCGCGCTGTGTAGTGGCTGTAATTGTTGCGTTAAGTTGTTTCACATGATACTGAATTTTGAAAAGAAAAAAATCTTCCGTTTAATGCAAGGCCGTGTAGTCTGTGTTATTGTTGCTTGTGGTGGCTTCACATGATACTGAGTTTTAAAAAGAAAAAAAAATTTTATTTCAGTGCCACGCTGTGTAGTGGCTGTTCTTGTTGCTCAAGGAAGCTTCACATAATACTGGGTTTTAAAAAGGAAAAATTTTCCATTCAGTACCACGCTGTGTTGTTTCCGTTATTGTTGCTCAAGGTGGCTTCACATGATACTGAGTTTTGAAAAGAAAAATTCTTCCATTCAATGCCACGACGTGTAGTCTGTGTTATTGTTGCTTGTGGTGGCTTCACATGATACTGAGGTAGGCGGAAAAAATCTTCCATTCAATGCCACGCTGTGTAGTCTGTGTAATCGTTGCTCGAGGCGGCTTCACATGATACTGAGTTTTGAAAAGGAAAAATCTTTCATTCCATGTCGCGCTGTGTAGTGGCTGTAATTGTTCCTTCCCATTGCTTCACATGATACTGAGTTTTGAAAAAAAATCCTCCGTTCAATGCAACGCCGTGTAGTCTGTGTTATTGTTGCTTGTAATGGCTTCACATGACACTGAGTTTTAAAAAGAAAAAAATCTTCAATTCAGTGCCACGCTGTGTAGTGGCTGTTATTGTTGCTCAAAGTGGCTTCACATGATACTGAGTTTTGAAAAGGAAAAATCTTCCATTCACTGCCACGCTGAGTAGTGCCTGTTATTTTTCTAAAAGTTGCTTCACGTGATAATGAGTTTTGAAAAGAAAATATTTTCCATTCAATGCCACGCCGTGTAGTTTGTGTTATTGTTGCTTGTGGTGGCTTCACATGATACTGAGTTTCGAAAAGAAAACATTTTCCACTTATTGCCACGCTGTGTTGTGGCCGTTATTGTTGCTCAAGGTGGCTTCACATGATACTAAGTTTTGAAAAGAAAAAAACTTCCAATCAATGCAACGCTCTCTGTGTACTGGCTGTTATTGTTGCTCAAGGTGGCCTCACATGATACTGAGTTTTGAAAAGGAAAATATTCCACTCAATGCCACGCTGTGTAGTTGCTGTTATTGCAGCTCAAGGTGGCTTCACATGATACTGAGTTTTGAAAAGAAAAAATCTTCCATTCAATGCCACGCCGTGTAGTCTGTGTTATTGTTTCTTGTGGTGGCTTCACATAATACTGAGTTTTGGGGGAAAAAATCTTCCATTTAATGCCACTCTGTGTAGTCTGTGGTATTGCTGCTCGCGGCGGCTTCTCATGATACTTTGTTTTGAAAAGAAAAAATCTTCCATTCAATGCAACCCCGTGTAATGGCTGTTATTGTTGCTCAAGGAGGCTTCACATAATACTGGTTTTTGAAAAGAAATAATCTTTTATTCAATACCACGCTGTGTAGTTCCTGTTATTGTTGCTCAAGGTGCCTTTACATGATACTGAGCTTTGAAAAGAAAAAATCCTGCATTCAATTGCACGCAGTGTAGTCTGTGTTATTGTTGCTTGAGGTGGCTCCACGTGATACTGAGCTTTGAAAAGGAAAATATTCCACTCAATGCCACGCTGTGTAGGGGCTGTTATTGTTGCTCAAAGTGGCTTCACATGATACTGAGTTTTGAAAAGGAAATATCTTACATTCAATGCCACGGTGTGTAGTGTCTGTTATTGTTGCTCAAGGTGGCTTCACATGATACTGAGCATTTCAAGGAAAAAATCTTCCACTCATAGCCACGCTGTGTTGTTGCCGTTATTGTTGCTCAAGGTGTCTTCACATGATACTGATTTTTGAAAAGGAAAAATCTTCCATTTAATGCCACGCGGTGTAGTGGCTGTCATTGTTGCTCAAAGAGTCTTCACAAGATACTGGGTTTTGAAAATATAAAATCGTCCCTTCAGTTGCAGGCCGTGTAGTCTGTGTTATTGTTCCTTGTGGTGGCTTCACATGCCACTGAGTTTTGAAAAGAAAAAATCTTCCACTCAATACCACGCTGTGTAGTGGCTGTTACTTTTGATCAAGGTGGCTTCACATTATGCTGAGTTTTTAAAAGAAAAAATCTTCCATTCAATTACACGCCGTGTAGTCTGTGTTATTGTTGTTTGTGGTGGGTTCACATGATATTGTGTTTTGAAAAGGAAAAATTTTCTACTCAATGCCACGCTGTGTAGTGGCTGTTTTTGTCGCTCAAGATGGCTTCACATGATACTGAGTTTTGAAAAGAAAAAAATTTGCATTCAATTGTACGCCGTGCAGTCTGTGTTATTGTTGCTTGTGGTGGCTTCACGTGATACTGAGTTTTGAAAAGATAAAGTCTTCCATTCAATGCCACGCTGTGTAGTGGGTGTTATTGTTGTTCAAGGTAGCTTCACATGATACTGAGTCTGGAAAAGAAAAAAACTTTCCATTCAATGCCACGCCGTGTAGTCTGAGTTACTGTTGCTCGAGGCGTCTTCACATGATACTGAGTTTTGAAAAGAAAAAATCTTTCAATCAATGCCACGCTCTCTGTGTACTGGCTGTTATTGTTGCTCAAGGTGGCCTCACATGATACTGAGTTTTGAAAAGAAAAATCTCCCATTCAATACCAGGCTGGGTAGTGGCCGTTTTTGTTGCTCAAGGTGCCTTCACATGATACTGAGTTTTGAAAAGAAAAAATCTTCCATTCAAGGCCACGACGTGTAGTATGTGTTATTGTTGCTTGGGGTGGCTTCACATGATACTGTGTTTTGGGGAAAAAAATCTTCCATTCAGTGCCACGCCGTGTAGTCTGTGTAATTGTTGCTCGATACGGCTTCACATGATACTGAGTTTTGAAATGGACAAATCTTTCATTCCATGTCGCACTGTGTAGTGGCTGTATATGTTGCTTGAGGTTGCTTCACATGATACTGAGTTTTGAAAAGCAAAACATTTCCATTCAACTGTACGCCGTGCAGTCTGTGTTATTGTTGCTTGTGGTGGATTCACATGATACTGAGTTTTAAAAAGAACAAAATCTTCAATGGAGTGCCACGCTGTGTACTGGCTGTTATTTTTTCTAAAAGTGTTTTCACATGATATTGAGTTTTGAAAAGAAAAAATTTTCCATTCAATGCCACGCCGTGTAGTTTGTGTTATTGTTCCTTGTGGTGGCTTCACATGATACTGAGTTTTGAAAAGGAAAAATATTTCATTCAGTGTCACGCTGTGCAGTGGCTGTTATTTTTGCTCAAGGTGGCTTCACATGATACTGAGTTTTGAAAAGAAAAAATATTCCATTCAATGCCACGACGTGTAGTCTGCGTCATTTTTGCTTGTGGTGGCTTCACATGATACTGAGTTTGGGGAAAAGAAATCTTCCATTCAATGCCACTCTGTGTATTCTGTGTTATTGTTGCTTAAGGCGGCTTAACATGTAACTGGGTTTTGAAATGGAAAAATATTTCATTCCATGTCGCGCTGTGTAGTGGCTGTAATTTTTGCTTGAGGTTGCAACTTCACATGATACTGAGTTTTGAAAAGTAAAAAATCTTCCGTTCAATGCAACGCCGTGTAGTCTGTGTTATTTTTGCTTTTGGTGGCTTCACATGATACTGAGTTTTGAAAAGGAAAAATCTTCCATTCAATGCCACGACGTGTAGTCTGTGTTATTGTTGCTTGTAGTGGCTTCACATGATACTGTGTTTTGGGAAGAAAAATCTTCTATTCAATGCCACGCTGTGAAGTCTGTGTAATTGTTGCTCGAGTCGGCTTCACATGATACTGAGTTTTGAAAAAAAAAATCTTTCATTCCATGTCGCGCTGTGTAGTGGCTGTAATTGTTGCTTGAGGTTGCTTCACAAGATACTGAGTTTTGAAAAGAAAAAAATCTTCCGTTCAATGCAACGCCGTGTAGTCTGTGTTATTGTTGCTTGTGGTGGCTTCACATGATACTGAGTTTTGAAAAGGAAAAATCTTCCATTCAATGCCACGACGTGTAGTCTGTGTTATTTTGCTTGTAGTGGCTTCACATGATACTGTGTTTTGGGAAGAAAAATCTTCCATTCAATGCCACGCTGTGAAGTCTGTGTAATTGTTGCTCGCGTCGGCTTCACATGATACTGAGTTTTGAAAAAAAAAATCTTTCATTCCATGTCGCGCTGTGTAGTGGCTGTGATTGTTGCTTGAGGTTGCTTCACAAGATACTGAGTTTTGAAAAGAAAAAATCTTCCGTTCAATGCAACGCCGTGTAGTCTGTGTTATTGTTGCTTGTGGTGGCTTCACATGATACTGAGTTTTAAAAAGAAAAAATCTTCAATTCAGTGCCACACTGTGTAGTGGCTGTTATTGTTGCTCAAAGTGGCTTCACATGATACTGAATTTTGAAAAGAAAAAATCTTCCATTCAATGCCACACCGTGTAGTCTGTGTTATTGTTGCTTGTGATGGCTTCACATGATACTGAGTTTTGGGAAAAAAATCTTCCATTCAATGCCACGCCGTGTAGTGTCTTTTATTGTTGCTCAAAGTGGCTTCACAAGATACTGAGTTTTGAAAAGGAAAAATCTTCCATTCATTGCCACGCTGAGTAGTGCCTGTTATTTTTGCAAAAAGTGGCTTCACATGATATTGAGTTTTGAAAAGAAAAAATTTCCCATTCAATGCCACTCCGTGTAGTTTGTGTTATTGCTGCTTGTGGTGGCTTCACATGATACTGAGTTTTGAAAAGGAAAAATCTTCCATTCAATGCCACGCTGTGTAGTGGCTTTTATTGTTGCTCAAGGTGGCTTCACATGATTATGAATTTTGAAGCGAAAAGTTATTGTATAGTTCCACAAAGGTAAAGGATTGTCTCCTGTGAAATGAGGAATCTGTCATTTAAGTTTCATTTGTATAGCTCTATTTGTTCTCGGTGTTTCAGTTTTCACAAAAAATATTATAGAATACGAATTAGTGTTTTTCTCAAAGCTATAAAGTTCTAAAAATATAAATTCAATACTTTTTTCAAGAAAAAATTTAGTGGTGAAACACTTAACCACGCACTCTAATAGTGATACACCAAGGAACTCGATGGTACTTGCAATCGCCATCGTGGGTATATGTTGACCCACACTTTCAGCGAGTGGATTATTGTTGCTGTAAATTGTTTTTTTTTTTTTTTTTTTTTTTTGTTGCTCTCATGAGATCCCAAAATCTTGTCTTGGTGCCTCAAAGTAAGGGTCCAGAAAAAACCGACAGAAAGGAATAAATGCTTGAAACAGATTAAGATCCAATTGCGAGTTCCAAACCATCACCTTATTATCTTGAGGCTTATGATTCGGCAAGGGAGGATGAGCTTCTGGCTTTCCCTGTTAGAGAGTCCTTTATCTCACCTGCGCAGGAAGTATTTCAAAGCCAAGATGTGCTCCTAGCCTCTGTCTAGCCAACTTTCTTCTTGGATGCAATCTGCTGAAGAGAGGATGTGCTCCCTTGATTATTCTATGGATGTAGCAACCTGCTCGGATGCAAAGACTGAAGTGCTGAGAGGGCTCCTTAAGCCCCTCGTTAATGCTACCTAAGTAGTAGTGGCCGATCAGCAAAGACATGACGCTGAACAACAAAATAACAATGCCTTTTTCCACTTTTCGTGATTTTCGACTCCTTTAAGTCCAAGCTTCTGATCAGAAGGCTTCAACGGAGGCAATTACCACCATATGGAAAAACGTTAATGAGAAGCGTTATTGGTTTGTAAAGACAGAGCGTTTCCAGAAGCTGGCCTTAATGGCATTATACGTCACAATGCTAAGGAGGCCCTCTCTCCTGACTTCATCAGGAACATCCTCATTTCTCACCCGGAGATTATATTTCCGGGACTAAAGAGATTTGTTTCTATTGCAGCTTCACCGGCTTTATTACTGGCGCCTCATTCTGTCCTTCTACATCGCAAAGATGTGCTGCAACTGAAAGGCCTACAGTACGGAAGAAACAGCGAAGTCCGCAGTCTTCAGCCCCTCCAAGTGGCACTTCAAAGTCTGTATCAATTTCTGGCCCTTCTGGTCTTGAGAAATTCGTAATCAACCTGGGATTTTTTTAAAATTAAAGACGAGTGATTTTGAAAGCATTTTTTTTATTGAAGTCAGGAACAGTTGTTTTTCTAATTTTCTTTAAAATATATTAAATTAATTAATTCATTCATTCACCGAAGACTCCCCATACAATTCAATTTTAAATGACACAAATGACAGCTAAAGAAAAGTTCTGTCACCATGTAAAAGCCACCCTGGCATTCTCAATTGCCTCCCAAGACAAGAGTATTTTTGTTGCTGGTAAATTTAGAGAGGGTATCTTAGAACATACTCACAATTCATCACGGCAAATTTTAGGAACAATCGATGGTAAGTATATCCTTCAAGCTTGCGTATTTTTTATTATAATGAGCGCATATCAATAAAATAAAGTTCCAATTATCGGAACTGACAGCCCAGTCGTAAGCCGAATGAGGTTCTGTAACTGTTATTTTCTCCTGATGTAGCATAATTTTCCTTCAGGTCGTTGCAGCTCATGTATTTTCTTGTTTTTCGTCTCTCACACAGAACACAATTATTTCATTGGCAGTCCAGTTTGCATGGTGTTAAACACTCACTGGTAATTTTCTGCATAACAATTAAATTCTGAGATAATTTCATAATCTTTACGAATATTTACAGCATTGATATTTTCGAATGCAAGAACGAAAACAGCAATGTTGTAAATACGAGTATTTTTCTTGAATACTTCAGCCGTTTTTGCCTTAAATGCTAACACGTTGAAGGATTGAAAGAGCTCGCGAACTTTCTTTTGAAAACTTAAACATATACAAAAGAATTTTATTGTTCAAATGTGAAATAGCATAGTGCAACACAAAACCCATTCTTGAACATGTAGCTTCGCTGCACAGCTTTAAATTTCTATGACCTTAGAATTTATTCTTCTTTGGAGAAAAGAAATATCATCGTATCCATGGCACTGTTTTCTCCAGAGAAAGATGATACGACTCCTTTGAGAAACCCTGTGTTTATTACGCCTGGTCTTCGAAAGTTGATTCTTACCATCCCATAAACGAAACTTCTAAATTTAGTTTGGCTACGTTTCCCTGGATGCTTTCTGGGGTAGTTAAGCCACTTTTCGAAAATAGTCTAAAAAGTCAAGAGAACTGCAGTCAAGAACTCGAGGAAGAATTTGAAAAGTCTAATGGGTTTTCAGTGTCTTACATTCCTTTCATTGAAGACAGCACGTTCGCCAATGGCATATGCTATTTGAAAAGTACGATATACCTTTAACTAATGTTGTGTGACAACTTAGGTTAATGGTAGTGCGTGCATTAAACAGAACGAAGGAATTCGAGTTTAGTTATTACGCTGCAGCATTTTCGGTCTCTAGAAAGCTTCCGAGCGGAGGTAAAAGATCGGCGTTTGTATCATTCTAATGTACGTTTACAACATTAAAATCGGATTTATGACCACGACATACTCAGTTTATCTTCGTATTGTTTGTATGGTGTAAATAACTTGTTGTTAATGTTGTGTGCTTTATTAAAATTGCTAGCAAAGGGACCCGGCGTTCCCCGGGTTTAACAAAAAAACAAAAAAACAAAAACAAGAATAGGCGAAAAAGGATAAGTTTGATCCAGGTGAATCCCTCCTCTCTAGCAGGTGAAATTTTTAGGCAAGACAGGAATAGGCGAATCCAGAATTATTTCCTCGCCCAAAATGGCGGAACCCATTAACTTTCGACGTAGCGAGAACAGGCGAAACAAGAATAGGCGAATGCGGAAGACACGGCTGCCGGGGGTGGGATCGAATCTGGAGTTAAAACATGGATGTTTTACACTGCTAGACAATTGCTAAGGACGGATCATAAACGGCTATATAGCGCATGAAAAAATAAGTGTGGTTGGATGCGAAGTGAAATAAAATAATGTCAGAATGCCAGGACATTACAAGAAAGACAATTTATTGTGCTCTGAAATCCAGAAGACTTTGAAACGTGTTCGAGGGACAAACAGGCCATTTTGTGCAGAATACGTAAACGTGAAAAAAATGCAATTACCGTCCGCAGGCGTTCCGGCGTAAAATGTCAATACGGGATATGGCCACCATGGAGGGCGATGCAAGATTCCACACGGCGTGTCATGCTTTGCACAACATTATCAAGCAGCTGTTGGGGTAATTTATCCCATTCCTCTGTCAGTGCACGGATGAGGGTGTCCTTGTTTATTGGAGGGCATTGGCGACCAGCAAGACTCCTCCCCAAAGCATCCCACACATTTTCAATGGTATTCAGATCTAGAGAACGTGCTGGCCATACGAGGCGTTGAATATCCTCGCTCTCAAGACACTCCTAGACAACGACTGTTCGATGACATGTTGCGTTGTCGTCCATGAAAATGAATCTATCACCAACAGCACCACGGAACATGCGAACATGAGGTAGCAGAACATCATTAATGTATCGTTGGCCAGTCATATTCCCAGTTGGAAGCACATAGAGGGACGTACGGCCATTGATCATGATGCCAGCCCATACCATGACATTACATGTCGGATATCAGTCCATTTCCTGTATGTTTGCTGGACAATATGCAGTACCACTATCACGCCAGATCAGTTTTCGTTGACAATCAGACGATAGACTGTATCTACTCTCATCTGAGAAGAGGACAGCAGACCAGTCGTTAGCAGTCCAATTGCGATGTTGATGGCACCATTGCAAATAGGCGGTACAGTGACGTCTGGACAATGGGATGCACAACAGGACGACGGGCGTATAGTCCTCCTTCATGCAAACGTCTGGCGACAGCTTTTCGGGAGATCCGCTTGCCAGTAGCAGCCATAAACTGATTTGCTACATCACTAGCTGTGCTGCGCTGGTGTCTTTTTGTTGATAGCACTATGTACCGATCTTCTGCAGGTGTCGTACTGCCAACACGACCTCCCCCGTGACGTTTGCTACACTCTCCATTTGTTTGAAATGATTTCCAAAGCCATGATACAACACTGTGGCTGACGTCGAACTCCCTGGCAATATCTGTTATTTTTCGCCCTTCTTCAATCTTGCCAATAATACGGCCACGCGTAAAATCATCTAGGTGATGTCGGCAAGACATACTGAAAATTGCAAGTTCGTCAATTGATTCTTTCCCTTTCAACTTTGCATTTGAACAACAACGGTCAATACGCGTCAAATCCTTTATATCTCATCAGCGCTATGACGTCACGAACAAGTTCGGCAATCCAAAATTTGCATACGCACAACACGTCTTACTATATCCCGCACTTATGCTAATTTCCACATTTTCCTGCCTTCCATTTTATGGTTGCTATCGTTGCTATTGTCATCCGTCCTTAGCCATTGTCCGGCAGTGTATTTATGTTTCCGGCGTGATTCTCCCCCTTCCCTGGAACAAGAAACTCTACAGTTTTAGATGCTCACCGGGGTCGTTAACTTCCTCTTGATGAAGAAATGGTGAAATGCTCTAGTCCTTAGCACGATAAAGTAAAGACGTTTTCTCGTTGAATGTATTCCTAAATACATTTTTTTTTCTTAAAGGCAATGTGTGTATCACAATGATGATTTTGCATGTTTCACTAAAACTGCAGGTGAAAACGTGAACTCTGGTTTGCCTATGTAAAAAGCAACTGACTTCACCAGCCACAATTATCATGGAACACACAGCTGCACAAGTAAGCCTAAAAACTGTAGAAGGAATTTAAGTAGCTCAGTAACTAGAGCAACCAACTGCCAGTCTGTTAATTGCGATGTTGAATCTGTTGCTGCTGGTTCTAGTCTAGCCCACTGCGCCTCCACCTCCATCAGGGCTCCCCAGTCTTCATCTCCACCCCTGTACCGTTCCATAAATCTGATTTAGAAGCAGGTGGTTGGTATAAATTGAAGCTTGGGCGAAATTCTTAAGAGAAATTAAAAAAAAAACAAGAAAGATGACACCGAATTTTCGGGTGTAATAAGCACGTCTTTTGAATCCGTTCTGACGCAAATTAAATTTATCAAAGCTATTCAAAATCAATGGAACCGGTATGGAAAATAATAGATTTGACGAAAGAAAGAAGATTTTCAATCGGGTTTTAATCCCTCAGATATTGCTGTAAACGGAATCGTGAGCTTACGAACTCTTAGAAACAGAGATATCGACAAAAATAAGATGTGACTTTACGTCCCCTGGTGGGAAAGCCATGCATTATTTTAGGAAGCAAGTATTCTCAAAAGGTG
Organism: Macrothele yani; assembly: GCA_039090855.1. Lineage (NCBI taxonomy): Eukaryota > Metazoa > Arthropoda > Arachnida > Araneae > Macrothelidae > Macrothele > Macrothele yani. The sequence continues at coordinate 76,545,562 of CM077011.1, forward strand.
TATCCATATAAGCGGTATCGGTCGAAGAAAAAAAATTAGTCGAGTTTTCAGGAGCCCAGATTTTGCAACAAAGGCTTCAGAAGCAGAAATTAACACTTATGACAGCTGGGGACTAAACCATTCTTTACCAAACTTTAGAAATTATGTGAAAATATTTTCCATCAGGTCATGTATGCGATACAGGAAGAATTTTTCAAATCAGATCTTTAGGAGCAGAAATAACGCAGAAAACGCAATTTACCTTTGTGCCCCCTAGCGGAGAGTCTGTGATTTATTTGAAAATTTTGAATTTATAGGAAAAACATTTCGCATCGGAAACACTATCCAACAAAGAAGGAATTTTTCAAATCGTACTCTTAGAAGTAGAGATATTGACAAAAATAAGATATACATCTACGCCTCCTGGCGTAGAAACCATGCATTTTTTCAAGAAGAAAATTTTCCTAAGAGGTTTCTCGACATGAGGAGTAGTATCGGTCAACAAGAGACTTTTTTCAAGCGAGATTTTAGAAGCTCATATTTTGCTGCAAATACAACAGAAGCGGAAATTAAGACTTACGCCACCTGGTGGCCAAACCATTTCTTACAAAAATTAGAAAATCTGTGCAAACGATTTCCCATCGGGAGCTGTATGCGGTGGAGAAAGAATTTTTCAAATCGGAGATTTAGAAGCAGAGATATTTTTTTTTTTTTTTTTTTTTTTTTTTAATTGGAGGTTTAACGACCACCGTGAGCAACTCAATATGCTATAAGCAGTCGCCCGTCCCTAATTTAGGGTCACTGGTTCCAGGGAAGGGAGAGAGCCAGTGCCGTAAGACAAACACAACATCCATGCCTCACCGGGATTCGAACCCGGACCCCAGACGGACGAATGATCAGAGGCCAGCGCCTTAGACCACTGCGCCACCGGGGCGGCGAGATATTTTGGGAAACGCAATTTCAATTTACGCCTCCTAGCGGAAAGTCTATGAATTACTTGAAAATTTGAAATTATATGAACCACATGTCACACTAGAAACCCTATCCAACAAAGAAGGAATTTTTCAAATCGGACTCCTAGAAGTAGAGATATTGACAAAAATAAGATATACATCTATGCCCCCTGGCGTAGAAACCATGCACTATTTTACGAAGAAAATGTTTCTAAAAGGTTTGTCGATATGAGTAATATGGGCCAACAAACGACGTTATTTTCAATCGAGAATTTAGAACATCATATTTTGCTGCAAATACAACAGAAGCGGAAATTTAAAATTTACGCCCCCTGGTGGCCAAACTATTTTTTATAAAAACAGAAATTATGTGTAAACGATTTCCCATCAACAGCTGTATCCGGTGCAGATAGAATTTTTCAAATCGGTGATTTGGAAGCAGAGATATAGGGGGTAACGCCATTTACCGCTACGCCCCCTAGCGGGAAGTCTATGAATTACTTGAAAATTTTGAAATTTCGTGAAAAACATGTCACACGTAAAACATTATCCAACAAAGAAGGAATTTTTTCAAATCGGACTCCTAGAAGAAGAGATATTGACAAAAATAAGATGTACATCTACGCCCCCTGGCGGAGAAACTGTGAAATATTTTAAGAAGAAAATATTCCGAAAAGGTTTATCGATTTGAGTGGCATCAGTCCACGAAAGAATTTTATCAATCGATAGTTTAGAAGCTCCGATTTTATGGCAAATACATCAGAAGCAAAAATTAACATTTACGCACCCTGGTGGCCAAAGTATTTTTTACCAAAAATTTTAAATTTTATGCAAAAGATTTTCCATCAGGAGATGCATCCGCTGAAGAAAAAAATTTTCAAATCGGAGTTTTAGAAGAAGAGTTATCGAGGAAAAGGTTATTTACTTTTACGTCTCCTAGCGGAAAATATATGCGTAATTTGGAAAAGTAACTATATCTAAAATACTCTTCGATATAAATGGAATCGAAAGATAAAAATTTTTTTCAATCGGATATTTAGAAGCAAATATGTGGAATAAAACTTATTTTTGAATTCGACATCATCTGCATTTACGCCCTCTACCGGCGAAATTGTACATCGTAAAAAAAAAACGAAATGAAGGATCATCATTTGCATATTTCAAGCTTCCCAATGCAAAAAGAATTTTTCAAATCGGACTAATAGTTGCAGAAATATCGTGGGTACAGTTGGACGGAAGGACAACCCGATAACAGAAGCACGATCTTTTTTTACAAAAGACGTACTAAAAACGCGAATTGTCTTCAAGGTGACCCTTTTTCAAGTTTTGCTGAAATTATGAGTGAGACATATTGCATGGAAACATTTAATTGAAATAGGTTCCTGTAATGAAATAAAGGGAATTGAAATAAAGGATAAAATTTATAATTGTGACCTCACAATTAACTCAAACCATCAGTCCTTATATTATTGACAGTGAACATAGAAAATTTGAAATACTTGAAACACCTGATATGTTTCAAGTATTTCAAATACTTGAAATACTAAAACACTTCTATGGCGTTACGACGATCAACTCTTTAGATATGATCAGCTAGTAAGTTTATCCTTGAACAGCCTCTGGATGAACGACGTTTAATGATTTTCCATCGGGAGCAAAGATGAAGATGTCTTCATTTTTGCCAATACTGGAGCAACTAACAGAGATGACAATGGGAAAAGTCATTAATTTTTTAGGATGAGTCCAACATCTATTGATCCCCTGCCTCGTTGACACTCATGGTGAAACTGAGACGAATAGGAAACTGTAGGAATCTAAACTGAAACTGAAGGTCAGGTAAAATGATCGCAATGAGTGGAATAAAAGCTTGGAATCCTGCATCATTTCAGTCATGATGTAGCTACTACGACATTGATATAAGTTTTTAGCAATCAGTCGTGTTCTCAGAGTGTTAATATATCCAAAAAACGTCATCACGTAAGTAATCAAGATGAGGTGGAAGAATGCATGAATAGAGCATAGGTGAAACTTAGATCTGAAGAAATGAAAGACGAGAAAATTATATTTGGACTTCATGGAAATCTGTTTTCTCATAAAAAGGATATCGGAATATTTTTTAGTAGTGAACTATTTATAGCACGTAGTAACACACTGAGAGCCGCGGTCTGAAATGTAAACAAATACCCTGGGAACTATCGCGGAGGAATACACGTAACACTTCGGGAGTCTGGCACAATACACCGCAAAATCAAATTTCAAATTGTAATTAACGGCATTATTCCAAACTCCAGCCAATAATTGAAAAACTCTAGTCCAAATCCTGCAGTTGAAATAGCTTCGCTCACTATTTATAATACACATGTAGTAATCGAAAAACAGCGGTCTAAAACGTAAGTAAACCCTCTAGCCACCATAGACCTGACACACAAACACACACACACACACACACACACACACACACACACACACACACACACACACACACACACACACACACACAACCCAATCTGAATATGCCCCACCTCTTAATCGTACACACACACACACACACACACACACACACACACACACACACACACACACACACACACACACCCAATCTGAATATGCCCCACCTCTTAATCGTACACGCACACACACACACACACACACACGCGCCACACACACACACACACACACACACACACACACACACACACACACACACACACACACACACACACACACACACACACACACACACATACACACACACACACACAGCCCCTTCTGAATGGGCTCCATCTCTTTATTTTAGATTGTAGGCTCTAAGAAGTTCTATATTGGAACGATAAAGAGGTGCTTTGCTACAAACTTTGATCAGCATAAGAGGGATATAAAATCTGGAAAGTTTACCACAGAGTTGTCAGGGTAAGTTCCATCCCTACGAGAAACACTAACCCCTCGCTCGCTGTGGTGGACTGGCCAGGGTGTCAGTTTTCCCGATTGCAAGTGGGCGCCAGATGAAGAGGGCCTCCTCTAACCAGTTTGGCTCTACAAAACACTCTTCTCGATCGTGGCTCTTTCGAAGTCACCATGCGGTAGTGGATACAAAAAGAAAGGAGCGGGCGAGGACGGTAGATATATTAGGTGCTTGAATTAATTCCCGCTGTTTTTTGCCACACAAATACCTGTGTGTTGCCACAGAATTGTGCAGGATAGTCTATTCAAAGTAGTGTCCGTTGGCACCTACGACCCTTTCCCACCGTTGGGGTAACAAATGAATTCCGCTCGTAGAAAAATGCAGGTTCTTTCGAGGCGAACCATTCATCGAGCCATTTTTGGATATCCGCGACAGAAAGGAAGTGCTGCTGTGACAGGCCATGTTGTAGGGACCGGAACAAATGGAAGTCCGGGGGAACAATGTCTGGGAAATAAGGCGGGTGGGGTAAGAAGTCCCAGCCAAGTGCCTCCAAGAGTTCCTTCACGGATTTGGCGACATGAGGTCTAGCGTTGTCGTGGAGAAGAATAACCTTGTCATGTTTGATCCAGTTTCCGAGCTTCTGGATCATTCCCATTGCCTTTAAACGTTTGCTAACCGTCGTTGACTCATCGACCCATAGTGTTTGTTCATCAACGTAGATCTCTCCTAAATTTCTATCAACTCCGTTTCCAAATTGTCAGTATCCAATGACTTGAAAAAAGTGAATTTAAGGTCACTCATTTAAGCAACACGAGGCATTGTGATAAACTGCAATGTTTTCTCCAAATCTCCAAATTGAGAAAATCGCGCCGAGTTTATTCGTTTTGAATTATCTAAAACATCTAAATACTTCTTAAGGATATTTTCTGTGTCTTTCGGAGGGAGCTTATCATCGAAAAATGTAAGTAATTTAAGTTGCACTCTAAGTGAAGAAATACACTTAAAATGTTTTGTTTCAACATCTCTGAAGGATACTTCAAGTTTGCGCTTAAATGATTTTATGATCTCAAATGAACTATTTGCAGTGCTTCTTATTCCTTGAAATTCCTTACTCAAATCATTGTATAGTGCTGTAAAATCCCTGAAAAACATTATATCGCACAGTAGAATTGAATCTGTGAGTTCTGGGAATTATTGCTCCTTTTCTGTTAAGAAGCGAATTTCATCCAAGAGCATGGCAAACCTGAAGAGTACTTGTCCAAAACTCAGCCAGCGAATATTATTATACAACAGGAGTCCGCCATATTGAGATTCCACCTGATCTAACATCTTAGAGAACTGGTGATTATTCAGAGTACGTGCACATATCAAGTTTACAATTTTAGTTACCACCGAGAGTACACTTTCAAAGGACTTTAGACTTGCTTTCGCACACAGTGTTTGCTGGTGCAAAATGCAGAGGAACTACACAATAGGGTGCTGAACTTCTTGGACAAGAAACTTTATAAAACCAATATGTTTATCCACCTTATTTGAAGAAACATCAGTAGTCACAAACACTATTTTATTTAAGTCAATCCCTATTTTTACAATAAAGTCTTGCTGCAGTTCACACTTTATATATTTCCATGTGATCGTAATTCGTAAACTCAGCAATTTAATTAATACCTCCCTCATTACATTTCCACAAGGAAATCTAACAAAACAACTAACTTGCATGGGATGTCACATCGGTGCTTTCATCAAGATATATGTATTGAAAACACATCGGCGTTGTCTAAATCAGATTTCATTTGGTCCGAAACATCTTCACTCATTCTGGTTATTCTGTCTTTGACAGTGTTCCTGCTGCCTGGCATTTCCGTAATTTTATTCACAATTTGTTGCTTGTTGGGAAAATGTTCAAATAATGTGTCGGACGTGGCTAAGAAATCCGCCTTCGAAAAATCACCGTCACAAAGTTGTTTCCCATGCTGTGCTATACTGCGAGATAGATGAACACTAGCCGCAATGATCTTATTCCTTGGCCTGAAAGAAGATTCGAAACAATAGGATTGTTTTTCATATTGCTTCACTTTTTGTGAAATGTGCTCCCTTCTTTCTTCATTTGACATGGAACAAATATTTTTATGATTCTTCTTAGAATGACGCTTTACATTGAATATGCGAGACACAACTGTTTCCTTACAGAAGTAACAGAAACCTTTATTGTGTGTTTTTTAATCACTCCGAACTGCGGTCTACTGTTCTTGATATACGAGGCAACTATATTTGTTGTCTTTGTTAAGTTTCGTTTTTTTCTGCATCGAAATCATGTTTGCATGGCCCGATTACAAAAACCCAGCAATGAAATATTGGCATCGCAGTGTTGCCAAATTATAAATCTGAAATTTATCCGTTCATTGTTCAAGGTGACTTGCAGTAATACTGTTACACTTGCCGTCTCATGGCCGACTTCCTGTCTGATTGGTTTTCTCTCCCACCAGTAAAGGTGAGAGGGGAGGGGGAGCCCGGGAAGAATTAGACTTGAGCCGAAACAGGTGTGGACGTCTCGTGGTGGATGTCCGCAGGAGCGGAATGATAAAAAGAAAAATTATAATTGTGTGCTGTGCCACTTGTCTTTTTGGAATTAATGCATAAGACGATTAAATAAAGTGAAGGTGATTTACTACCCCTTGGGAGGACACTTCTTGGCTAGATTAATTTTCTTGTCAGGGCTCGGTTATTTGCAAGAACACTCTACAGACACGCTGTAGAAAATTACTGTTTTCAAAAACCTAATTCTTTATTTAATATACATGTTTTTAGGCCGGTGTGCCACCCAGTGACATCCGTGTCATAGGTTCGCTATCACTGTTTTAGTAGAACAGAGATGTGCTGTTGTCTGATAGGTTGTTATTTGAACATTGCTGAAAAACCTATGGATTACACTTTATATGCAGAGATACAAGTTTCAGATAGTGCAGAGTTAGAATGTAAGCATGAAAATTCAGTTTTCTGGGTACGATGCAACGGAGAAAAATATGTTTGTCTTCCCAATTTATAGGCACTATAAGGTGATGAATACGGATTAATCGTAAAGGTTTCCTAAGAAATGATAAAAAATTTTAACAAAAACATAGGCTCGTAATTTTTATCTTTCATATTTTACAAACATTTAAACGCTACACTAATCCCCCACCCTTTTTTTTTTCCTTTGAAGGTAAATAATTGTTTCATCGGATTTCTTAAAATTTCACAATATGGTCTTCAACTTGTTGGACGGAAAAGAAAACGTTTTCGTTTTCTAAGATAAGAAAAGACAAAGCCTGCTGATTTTTCTCAGAAGAAAGCACTTCTCTGATAAGTGAGCACGTTGTTCTTCTGTACAAAACTGACGCAGTGCATTGAAAATAAAGATTCGCCATAAGCTGCATTGAAGACAACTGAAATATCACGAACTCCAAACGAATTTTTTATCACGCTTTCTCTCAGTTATCTGCACCATTTTAATCGTCAGTTGAATTGCAGGGATAATCTTTAGACCTTTTTTGAGCATCTCTAGAGAAACAGTATTAGATTGGGTACACACTGATAGCCGAAGTTCACACCCCCAGATGTTTCAATAATGCTTAAGTTTAAGCTAAAAAACTCCAGACTAAGCGCAGGAATTGTAATTTATTTTGTTCACAGAATCATTCAGAGTAAAGATAATTTTGTTTCTTTAAATTTCTAACGAAATATATGCCTCAAGGGGAAAGACTGAAACGAAAGCACTTGAAAATAATTTTTTGTACATGAAAACTTAGTTACTGAGTGCACATTGTTTAAAATATTAAAATGAAGATTCTTCAGCAAACTTACGAGAGATACAAGTAGATGTAAAAATATTTGATAGTTAAAAAAAAGAACAGAACAAAAAGGTACACGGTAACTAAACAACGAAATATGTTTTTTCGTCCGGGCGTACAGTCTGTAATTTGATTTTAATAAAACGCTAATCATTCTAAAAATGCTGTCAGGAGCATATAAATGACGAAACTAAATGTTTTGAAAATTAGAGTAAAACTCCTATCTTTTAAGTATTGCGAAGACTGAAAAATGTGTGGATACTCAGTCTGCATATGATGATATGTTTTATGTGAAAGGATATTCTGAGATAAATCACCTTCGAAGTTAATTTCTTGCCATACTTTCACTTATTTCACGGTTCCTATCAGTGACGGGGAATTTTCAGACTCAGTATGTAAAATACACTGCTGGCCACCTAAAATGCAACACCAAGAAAGACACGAGATAGCAAAGCCAGATTTACTAGACACATAACATCAGACACAAAGATGAAACGATTGAGCTTACTGGCCAGTGCGACTTGCAGAACACTCAGACGTCAATAGTTCGTGTGGCCCGCATGGCTGGCAATAACAGTCGCTACACGCCGCGACATCGAACGAAAGCGGCTTTGGATGTGGGTTTGGGGTATGCCGGTCCAGGCTGCTTCCACACGTTGCCACAGTTCATCAGGCGTAGCCGCGGGTGGTGCTTGCCGGGCCACCCGGTTGCCGATCAGCGACCAGACGTGTTCGATGGGCGACATAACGGGAGAAAAGGCGGGCCACGGCAGCAGTGACACTTTGTGGGCCGTGAAGAATTGTTGCACGATGCGTTCCATGTGCGGACGCGCATTGTCCTGTTGAAACGTGGCCGCTGGCAGGTCCTGCAGGTAAGGGAGGATTACTGGCTCCAAAACGTCGGAGATGTAGCGGTGGCTGTTGAGTGTATCGGCGATGCGTACCAGAGGGGTGCGGGTGTCATATCCAATTGCGCCCCAAACCATAACGCCAAGCACCGGACCGGTATGGCGATGCACAATGCAGGCGTCATACAGTCTCTCGCCGTGGTGCAGTCACACACGGATCTGACCATCGTGGTGTTGCAGGCAGAAGCGGGATTCGTCGGAGAAGAAAATGTCGTGCCACTCTGTAGTCCAGGTACGGCGTTCAACGGCCCACCGGCGCCGCACTCGCCGGTGGTGTAACGTCAATGGTAATCGGAGCAATGGGCGCAGTGCGACAAGTCCCCGCTCCTGCAGACGACGTCGCACGGTACGTGCTGACACAGGTTGTTGCGCAACACATCCTAATTCCTGCGTTAACGTTCATGATGTGGCGGTGCGAGCTGTCAATGCCAGCCACACAACATGCCGGTCCTCTCGTTCGGTGTTGTGCCGCGGCTGAGGCAATCGCTCACGTCGGTCCGTCTGTCCCTCCTGCACCCACAGAATCTATACTAGCCTCACTGTGATTGGATGTCGTCCCACGCGGGCGCCGATGTCTCGGTGCGACAAACCGCTGTCGCGATAGACCACTTTTCGTCCTCTGTCGAACTCCGAAACGTGCTGGAATGACTGCCGTATTCTGCGACGAGGCATCAGGAAGCTTCCTATGCACAGGTCCGGCAGCACTACACACTTCCACTACTTACACCGCGCCTTCTGTGCACCCTTCTTATAGTGATTCTCGGTGGCGTGCCGGGCGCACATTATTTACACATGCCCTGCAATGCTAATCGTTTGCATGTCCTCTCGCTGGCGACGTATGCTGCGAATTTCAGGCCAACCGGATGCTTCCTTCTTGGTGTTGTATTTTGGGTGGCCAGCTGTGTAGAAAATATACTCCAGACCATTGCACCGCCTCCATCAGATTTTGCAGTTAACGCTAGGTAGCTGTGATGTATTGATTCGTCCTGTTTACGCCATTCTCTAGCCAGTCCGCAACGCTGTTGTACATGGTTACATGAGGCCACGGAGCTTGCGTGTTTCCTAGTACAAGTTTCTCCAGCCGCTATTTCTACTGAATGTTGGCCAGTTGTTTACGCCCACCGGAAGACCGCTGATTTTTTTTTTTGTTCACTGTACAACCTCAACACGGTTTTTCTTACACAGCTAAGAAATGTAGCCATTTTCACGAAGCTTGCATCTAGCTGCATAGCTCCCGATATCTAGCCTTTCGATGGCGTTTAAATCTCTAGTCTCACCCATATTGCCTCTACATAAGCTCTGTGCACTGTGAATCCTTTGCAGTGAGCTGTTTATTAAACCATTTCAACGTCAAAATGTACGATGGCACATGTTTGATTGCTACTGGGTGTTCCTAATGATATAATTTGCTACTTCACTGTACATATTTACGTTCTATGACTAGTTACAAAGATAAACCTACTTTATTTTTCTTTGCCTATTCGGTTGGGCCCGATCATTGTAGTGCAGTTTATTGTAGCTTCCTTGCGGACCTGAAGCCATAATTTATCAGGGCATTTGTTTTGTTTGTATTTGAAAACAAAAACAGAATCAAGAATTGTCTGATTAATGAATTGACTTCAGTGACTACAGAAGGGATTTCATTTCTAACGATAGAGGCAGTGCGGAAGTAAAATAATAAATTCAATTCATCATATGTAACAGTGTTTCTGAAACTGTGGGTATTGGGGCGTTCTAAGGTGGGCCACAAAGGGTTTCGAAATGCGAATTTTTTTTTAAAAATCAAAAAAAGAAATTATAAATGGGGAAAATAAGGCGTGTAATATACTGATACGGGAATAGGGATTCATGTTCGTTCCGGTCACTCCTGAAGCTGCATAGTTTAGTAGGTTTAAGTAGTGTTGCCATCAAGCGACAGTAGCGTAAACCTGAAAAGGTACACATACACAGTCACAAATGTGTCGTTTCCATTTAAAGACTACAGCCAGCGTCTAACTCGAGAAGCCACTATATGTTTCCATTTCTAGAGATTTCCCTTGATAAAAGTAACCAGAACTCTCTATCATCATATTTAAGTAGGACCGGCTTCTCTCGAGTCCAGTCCTAATTTAACATTGAGTGCGTTAGTTTCACGAAATGCTGAAATTGAAGAAAAATCAGGAAGTTCCGCTGAGGGCGAAACTGTAAATAAAAGAAAAACAACTGAGTTCAAAGCAGTAAAAGAAAAACAATAAATAAGAGCTTTCAACAACGACTGAAGCAGTGTACATGAGAAAAAAAAAGTGTCGAGAAAGTGTGTTTTCGATTTCTTAAAAATCGGATTTTCGTGGAATGGAGATGAAGATCCACAGTCGCAATGCTTTGTTTACTGCAAAGTACTTCAAAGGAAAGCATGCTACCGAACAACGTGGTGAGTCGGTGTATTAATACGCAGCATCCAGATTCGAAAAGCACGATGCTCGAATGCTTTGAAAGGCAACTTGAACAATTGAAGTCGTCGAAAACAAAGCATTCGCATCGTACTTGATTAGTTTGCGAATTGCACAAGCTGGTAAGCCCCACACAATTGGCAGGTCTTTAGTGTTGTTTCCAGTAAAAATGACGAGCTTATAGTTATGTTTGGTGATAAAGGCTCCAAAGAAGTCGAAATGATTCCGGTTTCCAGTAACACGGTTTTTCGCAGAATCAGTGAAATGTACCAGGGGATAGAAGACAAGCTTATCCGGAGTTGATACGAGTACGTGTTTCTTGTTGTAACTGGGTGAGTCCAAGGATGTACAAAGTTTGTCCCTGCTGCATGTTTTCGTTCATTACCTATGGAACAATGAACCGCATAAAGATATGCTGTGCTGCAAATAAATTATTCGAGGTACTAGCGAGGAATGTTTTAAGACCTTCGATACCTATGCAAAAACGGGAGCTCTGGACTGGATGAAAAGCGTCGGGATTTGTATAGACGGCGACTGTGCTATGTGCAGCAGAAGTAGTAACTGCGTTATGACTCGATTTCGTTAATCTAGTCCAAATACATCCTGAACTCACTGACACCTTCACAAGTAAGTGTTAGTATCAAAAACTGTATCAGATGTGTTGAAAAACGTTTTGAACACCCAAGAAAATCGTGACTTCATAAATCAGAAGTCGTTGTAATCGTGTTTATTTTAGAAGCTGTGCGAGGAGGGGAGTATACAAAAATCACTTCTTCTGCGCACCATAGTACATTGGCTATCGAGAGGGATAATACGACATGTGAACTCCGCGATGAAGTTGCGACATTTCTAGACATGAAAAGCGATTACGTGAAATCGTTACGCGACGAGGTGTTTCTTGCGAAAATCAAGTATTTGGCAAACAATATTTCCCAAATTAAACCAACTCAATTTATATGTAAAAGGAAAGAAAGGAGCTGATATGTTTCCACTCCACGGCGAAAGTCGAGGTTTTGTCACAGAATTTGTGCTGTTTTGAAACATTTGAAACCGTCAACATCGAAAACGAGAAAAAAATTAAATGACGGAATAATTTTCACGTTCTGCGCCCAATTGAGCGCGTTGAAATAAAAATTTGATTGCTAATTCTTTGAAGAGATGAAACTCTCAGTAAAAAGTAAAAAAACTGGATTGAAAATTCGTTTCAGAGTGTTATAGAGACCGAAATATCGACAACGGTTAAAGAAGAACTCATCGATCTCTCCAAAGACACCTGGTAAATAATGAATTTCAACCGCGAAATATTGACGTAGTTCTGGCTGTCTCTGTAACAAACGTATCCAACACTTTCTAATGAAGCTTGGAAGATGCTACTGCTCACTTTCACATCTTCGTGTATCAGTGAAGTTGGATTCTTTTTTTTTTTCGTTTTGACAATGGCAAGAATCAAAACCAAATTTCAAAACAATCCGCAATTATCGAATTTCTTGTGTCTGAAAATGATTCGCATCGAAGTGGACGTCGATGTCATCAACAGAATCGAAAAGCAGATGCACTCTTCGTACACGCATATTATGATGCGTGCGGAGAGTGTTTAATCACTTAAATTTGTAAAATTATATTCAATAATAAATTTAGAAAATAGCAGTAAAATTATGAAATTATAGATCTCCCATTAATTTATGACCATTAAAACTAGGTGAGTCGTGGGCGTTTTCATTAAAAACATTTGGTCTTTGGTTGCGTTCTAAAACGTTTAAGCAGCACTGATGTGTAATATCAGATGGGCACAAGGTTGCAAATGCCTATGTAATGATGGTAGAAGAGAAAATTCTGAAAATCAAATTTGAATTAAATTTGAATTTTTAGACTTAACAAAAGGAAAAAACAAGCAGACAGAAGAGAACGCGGTTTGTTCCAAATATGAGTTGAAAGAAACACATATTTCCATGTTACATCGAACAGGGATATTAGTCCAACATTCCAAAAAAATAAATGAAAGCGCAACATTTCAGAAAATGTAGCACAATAATTCGAGAGATATGACGGATGTTACAGACGTATGTAAGAGACTCCGAGCAGCATATTTCCAGTAATTTTACTAAATACTGGGTAAGTATGCAATGCTACCAGATACGGAAAATGAAAGACCAAACACGCAAAAACATACAGTAACAATCATATTCATTACAAGGATATCACAGTTGCTCATCATCTTAACATTACCCAATGAACTAATAAAGTCCACCTTCGCTTGCCTATGGGTTTCTGGTTTTGAGATGATTTGCTATTGTTCCTAAGTTAAGGTTTGGTTCCGTCACTTTCGGACAACAGCTAATACAATCACCCTTGTTTATAGCATAGAATATATATACCGTCGCATGGCATGTATATATATATATATTCGCCCAATGAACAAAGGAATTCTTTATATGCGAATCCAAATGGCAACAATGCCCTTGTTGTGATGATTTGATATTCGAATTGTGTGCTTCCAGATGTCAAATGAAAGGGCATCTGCATTGAAAATTCATTCCTGTCGTCATTCCGGTTTCACCTCAGTTAAAGGAAAGCGTAGGGCTCAAAGCTTCGTTATCGAAATTGAATTGCGCGGACCTTTGCGACTAATGTAGGCAATGTTGATTAAAAGTGCCGCCCACCCTTCAGAACTCGGTACTGAAGACCATCGATCCACAGGGAGACTTATCAGTTCCACCGCAGACACTGGTGATTATATCGTTCGTAATTTCAACGGCTTTTGACGACTGGTCGTCAACGATGCGAGAGCTTCCAGTCCATTGTTTCCAGTGCCAATTATCGTTCATTAGTGTGTTAGTCTAATTGAGGGGTATTTAACATTGTGTTTGGGGCTTACAGTTACGGAAAAATGACTCCATTCAAAACACGGTTGAGACAAAGCCTTCTCTTGCTGCGGGTTTTCATTCGAGTTGAATCCAACACCAATTACAGATGCCCATCTTCGAAATTTAAGATGTTGGAAAACGCGCCATGTTTCCTTTAATTTAAGAGATGCAGAAACCAAAATGAAAAACTAAAAAGCAGAAAGAAAATACATTTGAAAGTGCAAAACATCAATTGATTACGACGCATATCTTTGATCTTGTTCTCCAGAAGAAAGAGGGGAAAGAAACATGAAAGCGCTTTGTGCATGTTTTAAACAAGCTCTTAAGAAATATAGTGTCCGATGATACGCAAATTATAATGCTAATTACTAGCCCTTATTACTGGATTCAAGCACTTGGTGAAAATTAAAGATCGCAGTATTTTTTTTATTCCAGTAATCTCCATTTCGTTCGAAAATAATCCTAAATTAGAAATGGGTTCTTTATCAGGCTTTTAGTAGGGACTGGTTGATCATTTTACAACCAAAACAACATGCAGGAAAACGCAATTCATTTCAAACAAAATAGAAAGCGTATCAAGAGCCTGGCTTTGCAAATTCAAGTAGTCTTTAATTTATAATTTTCCGATCTACTAAAATTGTGAAGTTTTAAACGCACACAATTTTAAAATCGTGGTAAGCAATTTGATTAGATCTATTTGGTCTGTTCTGGAATCTGAAAATTTGCGTCAGAAAATGAAATGGACACATATCCGTAGTAACCCGCAAGAACTGCTCAAATTGATATTTGTGACAAAATTCTTACCACTGCATGAATATTTAAACAATCCGTTAAAATCCATTTTGTTCAATTCCTGCTGTTTCTTCTTCCGTCTGAAGCATGCTTTATGCATTAGTAATTGTTCTGCACATTAAGCAGAGTTCTGTTGGGATTCCATTTGTTGCCTTTTTTTTATTCATCATCAATCTGCTTAAGAATTCAGCGTTATCTGCTAAACTTTTCTCATTTTAAAATGTTCGCATTGTGGTTTTGAAAGTCCTGACAAACATCAGCAGCTGTTTTTCTTCTTTCAATAGAAACCAACATCCTTCTGATGTTACTCACTGTGAATCCATTTGATCAGTAACTTCGAAAAGAAATTTCCATTCCACATTTTTCTATGCACTGTAGATCTCCACTGCAGAAATAGAAGCGAAATGTCCGTTATGCTTACATTCTATGTGAACTCTCCGGAGACGGTAGCCACTTTTGCTACGCGCTCTGGAAAGATATGTACCCAGCGGTAACATAAGTGCTGTCGATACGATAAAATCACGCGAGGAGGAAATTGAAAAACACTGGGACTCATTTCTCATGAAATTTATTTAGGCATTTTATACAGCGCATATGAAATACAAGATTATCCAATATTATCTCGCTCAACTTTCACACAAGCTTACATACGATGCGAATTATCGATAGCTACACGGATGGCACTACAGCCTAAACTTCCAAATGCTCGTCCGAACTTTGCTTTAGGCTGTGAATGTTAGTATGTCTAATAGCACAGATTTTACTTCTAAAACACCTCACGAACTTTAACCCTTTAAATGGGCGATGAATCTGAACCAAATCGTGCCCAAACTTTTCTGCCCTCCTCAAACAGAACTGTTGGCATAGTGACCGGGTTATACAAAAGTTATGTCAAAACTATTCCTTTCCTTATCTCATGTCATGAGAATCGCCTGTATATCTGTAGCTCGTAGAAGGCGATCCTTTATGGTCTTTAGTCCTATATTCTATAGTCTGATTCCCTTAGAGTGTTTTATTCTTTGCTCCATTACCCAAGGAATGTTCGGTAGGGCTAGTCCCCCAAACTTTAACATCATGCCACTGGGTAGAAGCAAGTCGCTGAAATATCTTATCTCTCTTTTCTTAGGTTCCTCGCCATTTTTGCGGTATTTTCGGCAGAAAAGGTAATATGATAGAAAACATAAGGGAAAAATCATTGTCCTAAATGACCTCTTTGAATGACAAACCTGGGAAAAGCAAAGCTTTCTGCTGTGCAGGTTCACTTGCTCTTGTCGAGTTCAGAGATAGAGAATATATTTGCTCGAGCTGATTTCAAACAATTATGCTAACCCGAGTTAATTCTTTCCAGCAGGTTAAAGGGTTAATTACTGCACCGGTGGCACAGTGGTCTAAGCCATCCAAGTATGCTCTGGCTAGAACTCCGGATGAGGCTTGAATGGTGTGTTTATCTATCGGTACTGGCTCTATCGCTTCCCTGGAACCAGTGTCCCTAACTTAAGTGGAAGTGATTGCTCATAGTTAAACCTCCAAACAAATAACAATCTGTAATCAATCGGACTCAGGTAAGCACCCCTATATTACCACTTATCATCGGAAAGAAATCAAGTATGCTGTACGTTGTGTTGTTCTAATTTCCCGAGTAGTGCGAAGTTCCGCCGGAAGATTCATTGTTGATTACTGAGAACTTTCTGGTTGAGGTCTTCCCAAGTTTTTTGAAAAGTGTTCTTCTAAAGAGGAATAGTTCTGTTCTAAAGAGGCTCGTCTTTATTCTATTTCAGCAAACATCTACCTCTGTTGAACCATTTTTTGGACACCCCCAACAAAACCATCACTGAAGTCCGTTGATAACGCCACTGTACACAGAGAACAAGGAGTACTTCCTCACTGCTGTGAGCATAACTTCAGTAAGTCTATCTGTTGAACTTCTCAGTTTTGACCAGGAGCATGACAGTAAGTGCTCAGTCTTGAGTCTTTGTTTAATACCTATGACAAACTCATTTCTGGTGGTTTTTTTTTTTTTGGAGGTTTAACGACCACCGTGAGCAACTCAATGGGCTATAAGCAGTCTCCCGTCCCTAATTTAGGGTCACTGGTTCCAGGGAAGGGAGAGAGCCAGTGCCGTAAGACAAACACAACATCCATGCCTGACCGGGATTCGAACCCGGACCCCTTACGGACGAATGATCAGAGGCCAGCGCCTTCTGGTGGGTTCAGCTGCGATCCTTAGTTTTAGTTTAACGGAAGTGCTTTTTTGAGTCCGAACGATGCTTTTGTTTACGAATGGGGAGGTTCCAACAGAATTAGATCCTCCGTGTCCTTCTCTGTCATCTAGTACGTCATGTAAGATACTTAAGTTATTGAAACCACTAGGTATCGACTTCTGATTCGTTTACGGAGTCATCTTTTAGTGGTTCGATAAATGAGTCAGAGCTCGATACCTAATGGTTCCAGTTACTAGAATATAATACTTGCTAGATGCTGCCTGCAATTGTGTAATACGATTGTCGTTTACTCCTACTCCTCATTGAGCATCTGACTGATGAATATGCCCAGTGTCACATAAACTAAGCTGGGCTCATCAAGACTGGACCACACACACATTGTTACTGCTGTCTAAAACATGCAGTTGATAATTGAATAAAACTTATAATAAAATTAGGTACATACAGTTGTGTTTCTTGGAGGGTCTTCTAAGTGCAACCTAAATTTTTTACATCAGCTCCTCCGGACAAGATGGCAGGAATACTCTGGGATCGAAAATCCGTTTGCCACTTTCTTGAGCCCTTTCACAAAATTTGTTCCATTTAGCTCATTCCCAGCTACGTCTTTGATCATTCCACAGGAAAAAAACATTTGTTTTCGGCTCCCTTTTTTTGTCCGAATATATGCTGTTCCATCTAGACGCTGTCTTTCGCATTCCTTTGCAAAGTGCAGCGCAAACTTTCTTCGCCTTGCATTCAACAAGGAAACACGATGTGGGCGTAGGCTGCCATAACCTCTTTTTCCATGGACGGATCGTTTTCGTGCATAAGCCTTGAGGTCGTGTCCTCATGAAATGTCGACATTGTCGGCTCCGCTGCTGCTATATGATTCCTTGTAACGATGCGTGACACCCTGAGCTCACCTCGAGAGTCCGTTGCCCTTTTATGGCCACATTACCTCCATTGGTAGGAGGTTTTGCCGTATCAAGCCTTGCAGATGCACATCATATTTTTTTACTCTTATTAGTGAGTTGCTTTCGCTAATTTCCAACAACATGTCCTTATACGTATTTCCAAGCTACTTTAGTACAATTAATTCATAAAATCATATAAGCATGAATTTAGGCAATTAGTATTAACTTAACACATGTAGGTTTACAGCACAAGGAAACATGCAAAGCGCATTAGGTAATATCCAATATCATATATGCAAATCATAAAAGTTGTGCAGTAATCGGTCGAGCGAATGCAGGGAGAGCGGCACATGTACGGGCTCGCTCGTAGTAAAGCAGACATTTAGTGTCCAGTGTGTCCGTAGTAAACGTTCCGAGTAAGCCATGGATACGGTCAACGGTACACCTACACAGACGGAAAAAAATCCCAACACCAAGAATGGGCTGTGTTAGATAAACGACAGTTAGTAGGCGGTGAGAGTACATCTGTAAGATGAGGTCTATACAAATTTACCGCTCGGCGCATACGTGTGACGCTAGTAGCGCCCCTCGGAACATGCAAAGCAGGTTTGCTGTAAATACGCGCTGTAACGTTCGTGAGCGTTAGTTATCGTTGAGATTCGACATAGTGTGTTGATGTTAGTCAAGAATGCCTTTAGAAAGACGAAGAAGCCATAATCAACTGCTCACGGAGCTTGAACGAGGTCGTGTAATACGGCTACGAGAAGGTGGATTTTTATTCCGCAATATTGCAGAACGACTTGGCAGGAATGTAGCCACTGGGCATGATTGTTGGCAGCGGTGATCAAGGGAAGGTACTGCCTCAAGAAGACCGGGTTCCGGCCGGCCACGTGGCACTACTGAGAGGGAAGACCGCCGTGTACGGCGTATGGCCGTGGCGCATCGTACCGCGTCTGCGGCAGCAATTCGAGCTGCAGTGGCCACCACAGTGACACAAGGAACTGTTACAAATCGGTTACTTGAAGGACAGTTCCGAGCCTCACGCCCTGTAGCGTGCATTACACTTACTCCAAACCACTGCCGTTTGCGACGTCAGTGGTGTCAAGCTAGAGCTCATTGGAGGACGGAGTGGAGATTTGTTGTGTTTTCTGATGAAAGCCGGTTCTGCCTGGGTGCCAGTGATGGCCGTGTGTTGGTTAGAAGGAAGCCAGGTGAGCGCCTGCAACCAACCTGTCTGCGGCCGAGATACACTGGACCTACACCTGGAGTTATGGTCTGGGGAGCAACTTCCTACGACAGCAGGAGCACTCACGTGGTTATCCCACGCACCCTGACGGCACAGTTGTACATCGGTCTGGTGATTCAACCTGTTGTGCTGCCATTCATGAACAGCATTCCAGGGGGTGTTTTCCAACAGGATAACGCTCGCCCGCATACCGCTGTTCTAACCCAACATGCTCTACAGAGTGTCGACATGTTGCAGTGTCCTGCTAGATCACCAGAGTTTTCACCAATCGAGCACGTATGGGACATCATTGGACGGCAACTCCAGCGTCACCCCCAAACAGCATTAACCGTCCCTGTATTGACCGACCAAGTGCAACAGGTATGGGACTTCATCCCACAAACTGACATCCAGCACCTGTACGACACAATGCATGAACGTTTGCGTGCTTGCATTCAACATTCTGGCGGTTACACCGATTATTAATGTACCAGCATTTCACATTTAAAATGGCTCTTCTCGCGCTTACATTAAGCTGTGATCTTGAAACCTTAGTCGATTAAATATGTTACCTATACAAATGAATTGCCGCCATTTCATTCCTCTACAACTATTTTTTCTTGGTGTTGGGATTTTTTTCTGTCAGTGTATATGAACTTTCATGACGTAAAGCGGATGATTTTCGATATGAAAGAGCTGGGTCACAGGATAAGAGTAATCATCTCATGAGTGAGGCTTATTTTCAGCGAAGTGCAGCGCTGAATGTTATGCTATGACAAAAATCACCGAATAGCGAGACGGCAACAAGCAAGCGAATCAAGATGATGGATCATAACACGTGAAGATCGTTTACCACATTGAGGTCCTGTTCGTGTCCTCCTTCACCAAGTCGGCCGTACTGCAGCTGCATCATGCAGTCTGCTAAGGTCATAGGGGTGTCGAATAAAACGATAAGATGACGTATGCGTGACATATGACTATAGATAACACGCCCAGCCCGTGAAAAGCAGGTGTCGTTTCGTTGTGCCTCATGGCCTCACATCCGTACGGCACCATCGTAGTCAATGACATGCCGAGGTGTTTACAACCTCCGTCATAAAAGTTCTTCAAATAGAACATCAGTGTGTGTGTGTGTGGGGGGGGGGGAATCTGGTAGGGCAGGAAAACATCTATTTTCCCTATTCATGGTAAATGGCTGATAGATGTAACGGCAGCGTCATTGTCAACCCTGTAGGTCTGCTTTATTGCCACTATGCTGCAGAATAATTACGCCCACCGCGTACTACTCATATCTCACGGGATATTCTGTACAGCAAGGATATTCTCCCATATCCACCAAACACACGAAACTTTGACGCCATCAAGCAGGTGTGGGATTTTTATTGTACTCCATCTCCCACGGATCTCCCTTCGACAACGGACCTTCAACAGCTTCGTACCCCGTTGGTTGCTGCTTGTAATGCAGTACCTAATCCTACTTAGAGTGTATTCATTGCTGGCTTGCTTCGACGCCTGTAGGGTTCTATAACTAAATATCCGAGGTGGACCAACTCCATACTGAACAATCTCAAATATGCGCAGGTAACCACCTCATCTCATTTCGTTTTCTACGCTTCGCCAGCTCTTTGCATTCTGTGGCTCTCCCTGCTCTTCTTCAACGATTTCTCGTTGTTGCGTTTTTCATACTGAGCAATACACACACGCACACAAGCGCGCGCACACACACACAAGCGCGCGCACACACACACACACATCACATATACAGTCAAGCCTCGGTTTTTGTATGCCCTGGTTTTCGCACGATTCGGTTTTCAACGACTTTTCTCGTCGAAATTTTGTACCAGTTTTCGTGCATCCGCTCGGTTTCCGTACAGTTGAAAATGAACTCGTCCGCCTGTCCGCGTGTCAGCCTCTCCTTTCCCGCGCCGGAAGCAGCGAGCGCCCACACAAAGCATCTCATGCTTTCGTGATTCTCAGTCTGCCTCTGTTTCTCGTTGAGTGAGCATCACTCCGCGCGTTCATCCCAAACATTTCATAAACGTAATCCATTGTTTTTTGTGCTTGTTTATTGAGTGCGACTGCTAAATAAGTCACCATGGGGCCAAAGAAAGTTCCGAGTACCAGCCCTTTGATAAAGAAGGCTAGTAACACGATAGAATTCAAGAAAGAACTCGTAGCAAAGTACGAAAGTGGCGTACATGTGGCCGATCTCGCCAGGATGTACCGGAAGTCCGCATCAACGATCAGTTACGTCCTGGTGAAGAAAAAAGAAATCAAGGAAGCTGATGCTGAGAAAGGGGTAAATGTGCTAACGAAACAGAGATCGCAAACAATCGAAGATGTTGAGAAGTTGTTGTTGGTGTGGATCAACGAAAAACAGTTAGCGAAAGAATTTGTTTCGGAGGCGATAATTTGCGAAAAGGCAAGGCTGTTGCATGCGGATCTCACAAACAAAATGCCTGGAACGAGTGCTGCTGTTAGTGAATTTAAGGCCAGCAAAGGCTGGTTCGACAAATTTAAGAAGCGAACTGGCATACGCAGTGTGGTCAAGCATGGCGAGGCTGCAAGTTCAAACAAACGTGGGGCCGAAGAATTCGTTGATGAATTCAAGGAGTACGTAGAGGCTGAAGGATTCCTCCCCCAACATGTCTTCAATTGTTACGAAACAGGCCTCTTTTGGAAGAAAATGCCAAAGAGGACCTACATCATGCAGGAGGAAAAGGCACTGCCAGGACACAAGACTATGAAGGATAGGGTAACTCTTTTGTTCTGTGGTAACGCTAGTGGGGATTTCAAAGTGAAGCCTTTAGTGGTGTATCCCTCTGAAAATCCCCGAGTGTTCAATAAAACCAATGTCACCAAGAGTAAATTGTGTGTGATGAGGAAGTCTACCACTAAGGCATTAGTCACGAGGCGAATTTTCATTAAGTGGGTCAATGAAGTGTTTGGCCCGAGTGTGAAGAAATACCTCCTGGAAAATTAATTGCCACTCAAGTGCCTCCTGGTAATGGACAATGCTCCTGCTCATCCTCCAGGCTTGGAAGACCAATTGTTGGAGGAGTTTAGTTTCATCACAGTGAAGTTCTTGCCCCCAATACCACTCATCTCATCCAGCCCATGGACCAGCAGGTCATTTCAAACTTCAAATAACTTTACACCAAAGCGCTGTTTCAAATGTGCTTTGAAGTGACCTCGGACACTGAATTGACCCTAAGAGAGTTCTGGAGGAATCACTTCAGTATCCTCAATTGCATACGCCTTATAGATAAGGCTTGGCACCGACTTCCAGGACGATGAACTCCGCTTGGAAAAAATTGTGGCCAGAATGTGTCCTCCAGAAGGATTTTGATGGGTTTGAGGCTGACCCTGACGACCATACGCATGTTGTGGAATTTATTGTGTCTTTGGGGAATTCCGTGGGGTTAGATGTGAGTGGCCAGGATGTTGAAGACTTAGTGGACGACCACAGGGAAAAACTAACCACTGAAGAGCTGCAAGACCTTCAACTGGAACAGCAACAGATGGCAGCTGAGAAAATTGCTTCAGAGGAGGAGGAAGAGAAAGGTGAGAATGTGCCTTCTTTAGTCATTAAGAACATGTGTGCAAAGTGGAGTGAGTTGCAAAATTTTGTGGAGAAATATCACCCTAACAAAGCTGCTGCAAGCCGTGTCTGCAACATATTCAATGACAATGCCTTGTTCCATTTTAGGTAAATCTTAAAGAGACGCCAGAAACAGACCTCTGTGGACAGATTTTTTGTGCGACACTATGACGCCAGAAACAGACCTCTGTGGACAGATTTTTGTGCGACACTATGACGCCAGAAACAGACCTCTGTGGACAGATTTTTTGTGCGACACTATGACGCCAGAAACAGACCTCTGTGGACAGATTTTTTGTGCGACACTATGACGCCAGAAACAGACCTCTGTGGACAGAGTGACTCTCAAGCTGGTCCTAGTGCCAGTAAAAGACAAAGAAGGGAAGATAGGGCCTTGATACCAGAAGTCCTTATTGAGGGGGATTCTCCTTCTAAACAATAACCTTTCCCTTCCTCGCCGTCTTCCATACGTCAACAAGAGTCTTCAGTAACGGTAAAAGCGATGTTAAATGTTCATTTATCTGTTTCATTAGTCATTTATATTTATTTCTCATTGTTTTCTGTATGTAAAAATATAGTTATTCTTTATAAAATGTTTTTTTGTTAATATTTTTGGGTGTCAGGAACGGATTCATTGGATTTACATTATTTCTTATGAGAAATATTGCTTCAATTTTCGTACATTCGGTTTTCGTCAGACTTTTTCGAACGGAATAATCACGAAAACCGAGTTTCTACTGTATATATATATATATATATATATATATATATATATTCATTTGGTATTTCATTTTATTTTCGACTGAGGGTTAAACGACCACCCTCAGCAAATCACTGGGATATAAGCAGTCAACCGTCTCTAATTTAAGGCCACTTGTTCCAGGGAAAGGAAAGAGCCAGTACTGTAAAACAAAGACAACATCCATGCCTAACCGGGATTCGTACCAAGACACGTCTCGTACGAGTGATCAGAAGCCATCGCTTAGACCACTGCAAGAAACAAGGCAAACTTAGAAAGGTTTTAGCATGATAAGTTATTCCTAAATGCTACTATAACTAAATGGGATGAAATCAAGATGATCGCTCCATATGCAAACATAAGAGCCACGGCATATAGTGAAACCATTGAGATTCTTTTTCACCCTGAAGGTTTGTAACGAAGATACTTTCACCGATATTTTTAGCTGTTTAGCACGAGCTTCTGGGTGTTCCACCCTCTGAAATCTAGAATTTATATGACATGCGCGAGGTTTAAGCTAAGCATCTTTCACATTTTATACTGTTCAAGTTTTGAAGTTTTACTTAGAACCACTTCTCATTTCTTTAGAGTGAGCGACTTCTTTGATGAAGCCACCCGTCTGGTGTGCAAAGGTTATATTGTGTTCTCACATACAGTATGTACGACAATAAACGGATTTTTCCTACATTTTAGCTATTATTCTTAGTGTATTATTCCCGGTGTACTACAAAAACCCTGCTAGATTATTTCTTCTTTTCTACGAAATCTTTATTAAAATTCCATCACTTGCCGAAACAACTGGGCATTGTTGAACTAAAAGTGGAAGCTATTTTCTAAAACTCCTGATCGCATACAAATATTGAAAGAGAACCAACTGAAAGAACAAACAAAATGAACTTCTTATAACGCACTTCGCTTTGCTGAATGATCTAGCATTCGTTAGGAGCAGTTTTTAGAATGAATAATTGTAGCACTTAACATCTTCATATACTAGACTTAGACAGAATTTCGTAAAATAGCAGACGTCGCAATTCGGCTCTTTCAGGACGCAACAATAGAATAACTGAAAGAAGGATTTGGTTGGTTGGTTGCGTTTTAAGGGGCAAGGAACAAGTAAGGCCGAAGTATATTAATAAAGGCAAAAAATAAAGACAGGAAACAAGGATTGAGGTGAGGCAGCACTGTATTTCTCATGATTTGTAGTTTAACATTTTGGTGCGTTTTCAAACTTTTTAACCCAAGAAGTGTTGAATGACAAATAAAGACATTTTGGTAGATTAATTTAAATCATTATGCGAACACTCTATTGTGTCCTCGATTTTAATGCAATTAACCTGTTATAATAGTTAATGCTGATGGGGAAATTTAAGGTGGAAAGTGGTATCAAGAGAAAAGCATCATGCAGACAAACTTTGGTTTGAGTTCATGTTGTG
This sequence comes from Macrothele yani, assembly GCA_039090855.1. Classification (NCBI taxonomy): domain Eukaryota; kingdom Metazoa; phylum Arthropoda; class Arachnida; order Araneae; family Macrothelidae; genus Macrothele; species Macrothele yani. The sequence goes on from CM077011.1 coordinate 76,570,332, forward strand.
TAAGCTTTGTAATTTTTACGATCAGATCATAGTTTTGCTTCAATATGACTGTACTCAATTTGTATATCCTAGTAGTTCTTACTCTAAAATTCCATGATCTGAACTAAATAAAAAAAGTAAAACATTATTCGTCAATTAAATTACTATTTTGGAAAATTCATATTTGAAGTAAACAAATCACGTTGAGAAACATTAGTTCTAGACGTAATTTATAGTACAGGCTCGTTTTAGTAATGTCAGGGACAGGAGAACTTAATTAAATGCGGAAGAGAGGAAGGCATATAAAAAGCAAACCCCATCTACTGAAGAGTATAATAAACAATAAAGCATGCTTTTTCAGTTTAGAAAAGAGCTGAAAACGAAAGCGTTTTCTAAAGTGGTGGATTTTGCAGACTCGGTAAAATGCGATAGCGTAATTATTGTCCCTTAACGTTTTCAGGCATTTCTTCTTCAACACGAAAAAAAACAAATCTCGTTCAATGCGCATTTATACACCATACAGCGAATGTCTACATAATAGCATTCTTGCCCTCATCCAGGAATAAAATTTGAACAAAAATCACTCAGAGAAATATATTAAAATTATTTATTTGCTGGTATGAAATAATCACTCATTTAAATTAAATAAAGCAACGCCTTTGTCCTTGGGGTCAAAGTAAATAGCACAATATCCTACTTAACTCAACTGAAGGCATTATGTGAAGACATTTTAGAGAGCGTCATGTGTCTTTTCCTCTTCTCTGAACTTTTCAACGCTTCCGATGCAAATAAGGCACTTCAAAACAATCACGCACACAGCAGTCAGAATATGAATGTGAACATCTCTAATTTTATTGTTCACCATGTTAATTTATATCAGAAAACTTGAAAACTATATCAAGTTGGAGTGGAAAAACGAACACTTATCTCTTGATTTCCGTTCGAGCATGCTATCCGTTACACTATTGAGGGTAATACAATCACAAGTAAATGTAACTTTCAAGTTTTCTGATATGGTGTAACATGGTCAACAGTAAAATTGGAACAATTCAGAGTCATTTTCTGACTGCAGTGTGAATAATTACGTTTATTCCATGTATTTATTACGAATATTTCTTCCTTAAGTTCCATACAGTTATGCGTTTTTTCAACTTTCGTGACTAAAAAACAAAACTGTCCTGAATTTCTTGTGAAAACTCATGAGTACCTTGGTAAATTACTGTTCATCTTACATATAATGAAGCAGGTATCTGCATAATTTTTTTTGCTGATTAAAAATATGCAGTTTCAAAATTTAAATCCCTCTAATCTGTAAAACTTCTGATGAAAATGAGGAAAAACATCACAACATAATTTAAAATATTATGGATATTGAACATACATTTCCATAATCACATTTTGGGAGTACATGATTCCCTAGGTGTACCGATGCAACAAATTTTTTATTTATATTTGCGCTTACTTACGTTTACTATAGTATTTATTTAGATTTATTTCTTATTTTTGTCAGCTAAGTAACTATTGCTACTGGGAATGTAAATTTAGTTGCCTTTAATTTCACTTGATATTTCTATTCCAACACTTCAGCTTTAACATTAATTTATATTCTGAAAAAGTGGTGTTAATTTGTAAACTTAATCACAAAGAAGGAACATTTCCATGGAATGCGTTCGGTAATCAGAGATTTCAACAAAAATTTTGTTATTGCGTAATTCCCTTCAGACACATCGTTTTTTTCTCACGTCTTTGTCGATAAGCGTTGGCATTGGCAGCTCATTCTTCTAATAGCGAAGCTTCTTTACAAAAACTTGAAGAAGAAACGATGGAAAATATGCAGAATTTGTTCGGCTCTTGACTTTCAGGAGCAATTCATCTTAAGTGTCTCACATTTTTGTGCTTTTCTCCAGGAAGCGAACTCAGCAGTGCTATTTTTTTTAATTTTAACATTCTCCACCTGTATAATCGTGAGCAGTCTCTCGGAGTCATTTCAAAACTTAAAATTATAAATCAGGATCCGTAAAACTCGAAAACGGAGCACTAAGTTTGTGCATGTTATAGAAGTACGACACCCGTCATTAAAACTCATTAAAACACTAGTATTCGGAATGCAAATAGTTGGTCCATTGAGCTGCAAATAACAGCATTCGTTTTAATTTAATGTGTAGAGATTTAAATCCTAAAAGTTTTCTTCCACTTATTCTTGATAACGATTTATCCTTAAAACTTCATTATCGTTTTATTTTTTACGGCAGCGGCTGACTGAACTTTTATTAAAATATTAATCGGAATTGGAATTGAATCGAATTTTGTGTTGAAAATGAAGCTTCTTACTTTGGCTGACATGGCTACATCTTTTCGACTGGCATTATAAAAGAAAGGGGGAAAAGATAGCTACGAGAATTTTATTTAAAATTTTTAAAAGCCTAACAATGCAGAAAGTACTATGTGCGAATAATATGGTCAAGCATTTGGTGCATAACGAAAGCTATCACTATGTACGTGCTAATTTCATTTAATTTTTCTAAACACGTTGAGCGAGGTTATTTTCCACTAATTTGGCAACACTCAGGACAAAAAATGCTGAATGGGAAAGAATCTTCGAAAGTTTTCGCTTAATTCAGATAGCATCATTTAAGCAATTTCTCCTCTTTGTCTCTAAATTCAACTCTCCTCTTTTTAGCCTCATCCTATTTCTTTTTTTTCTTCAGCTGAATCTGGGTCACCTTCAAGTGGATTCCTTAATTCTCACTTCAATCTTATCCTTTTGTTCATGATGAGCTTTGTTTTTGTGTTTTCTCGTTCTTGTCGTATCCTCTGACCTGCTAATTAACATACACTTTTTCTGCGTTAGTGGCAGATGTCTTCTCTTATTTGATTTGCTGCTCTCTTGTTTATCAACCCCAGTCAGCCTCAATTAATGTTTAATTTTTTCTTCCTTGTTCAATTAATTTTATTTTTCCTCCAGATACGTTTACTGCACAGTTTTTTTAAGCTACCTTTTTTCTGATGTGTATGTAAGGTTTCTCTTAACAAGAAGCTTCTGTCCTTTGAAATCTCTCCCTCTGTCTCTTCCTACATCACTCTTCCCCATTTTATTTCCCACTCCTTTCGCGTCTTTATTCATACCTCCTCCAGTAATATCCATTACTTCCTGTTTGTTTCTCTTTCCCTCTCTGTCCCTTTACGTTTTTTTGATATATTCCACCTGTGCCTTCTAGACGAACACAAAGAGTGCATTCAATTGATGACGAATTAATTATTTAATACACTGACGGGAAAAAAAATCCCAACACCAAGATGGGGTTGTGTTAGATAAACGACAGTTAGTAGGCGGTGAGAGTGCATCTGTAAGATGGCGTCTATGCAAATTTCGCGCTCGGCGCATACGTGTGACGCTAGTAGCGCCCCTCGGAACATGGAAAGCAGGTTTGCTGTAAATACGCGCTGTAACGTTCGTGAGCGTTAGTTATCGTTGAGATTCGACGTAGTGTGTTGATGTTAGTCAAGAATGCCTTTAAGAAGACGAAGAAGCCATTATCAACAGCTCACGGAGTTTGAACGAGGTCGTGTAATAGGGCTACGAGAAGGTGGATTTTCTTTCCGCAATATTGCAGAACGACTTAGCAGGAATGTATCTACTGTGCATGATTGTTGGCAGCGGTGGTCAAGAGAAGGTACTGCTTCAAGAAGACCGGGTTCCGGCCTGCCACGTGTCACTGCTGCGAGAGAAGACCGCCGTGTACGGCGTATGGCCGTGGCGCATCGTACCGCGTCTGCGGCAGCAATTCGAGCTGCAGTGGCCCCCACAGTGACACAACGAACGGTTACAAATCGGTTACTTGAAGGACAGCCCCGAGCCACACGCCCTGTAGCGTGCATTCCACTTACTCCAAACCACTGCCGTTTGCGACGTCAGTGGTGTCCAGCTAGAGCTCATTGGAGGACGGAGTGGAGATTTGTTGTGTTTTCTGATGAATGCCGGTTCTGCCTGGGTGCCAGTGATGGCCGTGTTTTGGTTGGAAGGAGGCCAGGTGAGCGCGTGCAACCAACCTGTCTGCGGCCGAGACACACTGGACCTACACCTGGAGTTATGGTCTGGGGAGCAATTTCCTATATGACAGCAGGAGCACTCTCGTGGTTATCCCACGCACCCTGACGGCACAGTTGTACGTCGGTCTGGTGATTCAACCTGTTGTGCTGCCATTGATGAACAGCATTCCAGGGGTGTTTTCCAACAGAATAACGCTCGCCCGGATACCGCTGTTGTAACCCAACATGCTCTTCAGAATGTCGACATGTTGCCGTGGCCTGCTAGATCACCAGAGTTTTCACCAATCGAGCACGTATGGGACATCATTGGACGGCAACTCCAGCGTCACCCCCAAACAGCATTAACCGTCCCTGTATTGACCGACCAAGTGCAACAGGTATGGGACTCCATCCCACAAACTTACATCCAGCACCTGTATGACACAATGCATGAACATTTGCGTGCTTGCTTTCAACATTCTGGCGGTTACACCGATTATTAATGTACCAGCATTTCACATTTAAAATGGCTGTTCTCGCGCTTACATTAAGCTGTGATCTTGAAACCTTAGTCGATTAAATATTTTACCTATACAAATGTATTGCCGCCATTTCATTCCTCTACAACTATTTTTTCGTGGTGTTGGGATTTTTTTTTCTGTCAGTGTATATAAAAAATGATACCTCTGTTGAAGGTGACGCACTCGTCCGTAGAATTTGAATTTTGAGTAAACTTTGGAAGGAAACATAATCAATAATTTAGGAAGCTATGGAAAAAATTGAAACCGTTAATAAAAGGAATTATTTTTTGTAAGAAGTTCTTATGGCATGAAGAAGAAGTTCATGCGTGCTTATCTGTTCCTAATAAAAATCCTAAACCCTAACCAAACACAAAATCCGTTCCCCTGGAAAGGAACACGCCTGATAGCAGTTATTATATATCCTTTAATGCATGTAATAAGTAGTATCAGCACATCTATTTTTTCTTGATTAACATACGGACAATTTATAAGTTTCTTAATTCGACAACATGCACTCTAAAGTTCACGAAAAATATGCTTTTTATTTTTTTAAAGTAAAGTCGTGCTATTCAAATGAATAGAAATAGCTGAGACAGAAATTGTGAATGGAGGTACCCTGAATTCCATAAATGTGAAAATAGTCTATTATTTTTTGGGTAAGTGGGAGTCTTAGTGAGAAACGAGTTTACCTCCTTGGGGCATGGCGAACAAAACAACAACAAGGGCATATGTGAATCTTTGAGAGGTACCAGCTAGTTCTGTGTGACATTGGAGAAAAGACCGTAACCCGTTGTGTTTTAATTCAGAATCCTTAGGTTGAATGATCAACTCGAACCATCAGGTCCCACACTGGTGTATTTACTTCATTAAAAAGACACAAAGAATCAATGCTGCGGACTCCAGAGTGGGATACGGTGGACGTACGAAATGACAACGACATAAGATCAGATCAGATCGTATATAGAAGATTTTAGGAAGTGAGTGTCTGACCCTCAGGTCTTAAGCAACCCTTAGAAGTAGGAAGCTAGGAGATTTGGGCTAGAGTGCCAGATAGGAAAGTGGCACGGAAGCGAAGTAGAAAGGGGTAGAAAGACGCCCTTATTTATTTCCGGGAGCCCACTACCCGGGAAATAGAAAGAAGAGGAAATGACAATGAGTGCGAAAACCCGTGCTTATATTGGTTCACTGTACAGCGCCCTCTAGCGCTTCACCGTTTGAGTTATGACCCTGCATTGTATGACGAAAAGTGCTTGTTTAGGTGTGTTCTATGACCCCGTAAAGTTTTTAAGCCAAGAGTTTTGAATCACCCTGTATAAGGAAGGTAAAAGTTTTTCTTGGCTTCCTACCAGTAAAGATGTTATTACTGATAATCGAAGAAACAGTAACTTTTGATTTTCCCCTTTCCTTGATTTTTTCTTTTTTTTTTTTCTTTTGACGGGATGTCTAACGACCGCTGTAAGCAACTTGATGAAAGACAAACAGTCGCTCGTCCCTAATTTTAATGGCCACCTGCTCCAGGAAAGGGGGAGAGCCAATGCTCTCGGTTAAAAACAACTTCTATACCTCACATACAGGAATTCGAACTCTAACCCATCGCGGACGAATGGCCAGAAGGCAGCGTTTAGACCTTACTGCGCCTCAGGGGCGGAGATTCTGCGCTTCCATGTATATAATAATTTCGTTTCATTTGTCAATAGGTTTATTTTACGTATGTTTTGAAACTACTTTCCGAGGCAAAAACCTAATTATTCCTAGACGCTAAATTGTACGGAGACTTATTTACTTGGAAGTAATTTGAAATTTTTTTTAACAACCGGGTGAAATTCGGATGGAGCATACAATGTTTAATACCATACTAGAATTCAAAAATGCTGCGTTTCCCAAACGCAGGAAAGAGGGAATAAGGCTAATACGAGAAATGATAGAAACACTTCTAATTTAATCTGTTCCCTCCGAGTTGCCATGGATCCTTTCCAACAACGAACCATTTATTATTTCCTCTGGTTTCCAGGACTAAGTCCTGTCGCAAGAGCCACTGCTATTTTTGTACCACGTGATTGGTTAAATGTTCATTGGCCACTAAGGAGATACCCTATTTCAGAATTTTCGTTGCAGTGTTTCACATAACCATAATCATAAAAGGATTTTGGCAACGTGAAGAAGTTGACAGAAAACTAGCGAACAAGATAAACATCATTATCAAACTCGTATAATTTATAAATATGGCACATAAAGTACCACTGCTTTAACTGTAGTGGTCCTTCATCTTGGATGCATATGCACCTGAAGTAATAACTAGCAGAGTGTGCGTGTGCACGTCGATAAGTTGCATATCAACTCTGTACATATCAATTGCAGCAAAATTCACATAGTACATAAAATACAGATTTGCCCTCCGGTCTCTTTTTTAATAGTTTCATTTTCATATTTTACGTTGCAGTATTTGTTATTATAAGGATTTACAGGAGAATAAACTTTCAAATCTAATGAAGATATTCATACTCATTCTGAAGTCGCACAGATGAATCAGTTGCGAAATATTAGCGCATAGGGAAAATGATAGACTTTATACACACTATGTAATATCCCACAAAAGATAATCATACAGATTTTTCCAAGAACAGTCTGAGCAAGTCAGTTTTTCTTTCAATACGATTAAAAGCAGAAACGTGTTATGTACAGTTCCGTATAGGTCGCCCCGGTGGGGCAGTGATCTAAGCGATGGCCTCTGATCATTCGTCCGAAAGGGGCCGGCGTTCAAATCCCGGTGAGGCATGGATGTTGTGTTTTTCTTACGGCACCGGCTCTCTCCCTTCCCTGGAACCAGTTACCCTAAATTAGGGACGGGCGACTTCTTATAGCTCATTAAGTTGCCGGTGGTCGTTAAACCTCCAATCAAAAAAATAAATAAATCCCGTGTAGTCAGTGGCATTTCAGTCGTGATCAATTCGTTCAGGTTGAAAAGAAACCACGAAAGTCCAGAGAGGTTTCTTTCCTGATGGTGTCAGAGTATATTGTCTCCGGTTTCCACTAAGTCGCTTGAATTTTCTGTGCTGAAAAATGTCTTATACACTGAAAAGGTAGCCTAAAGAAATTATTCTGCAAGGAAAAAGTATGGGAAGCCAAGGAAAATACTAAAGGCAATCGGTTGGAGCTATAATAATTCGTAGAAACCATTACTAAAGAAGTTCAGATGGCAGAGCTTTTCTACCTAAGATCGCTATAAACCGTGCGTGAAATGTTACACCACAGTAGAACTTCCACAATAAATCTTCATCCGAAAGTAAAATGAAATTTGCCAAATATCGTTGTTCAGCGTTGTGCGGACTACCGTCCATTTTCGGATGAACAAAACCGCTATATATCTGTGAAAATCCTTCCATAGCGTTACTTTATGTTCAGATTTCGACGAAATGAACATTGTTTGTCTGATTGTACAGTGCACAAAAGTGGTTACACGACAAAAGGGCGCACGACAAAAGAGCGAACGACAAAAGAGAGCACGACAAAAAAGCGAACGACAAAATGGCGATCCGACAAAAGGGCGATCCGAGAATAGGGCGCACGACAAAAGGGCGCACGACAATAGAGCGGTGCGACAAAAGGGCGATCCGACAGAACAGCGCACGACTGCATGACTAACGATCCACTAAACTAGTAGAACTATTTAATCAATTTGCAAGAAACGTTAAGAAGTTATAAATTTCCAAATTGCTTATTTCATTGTTCATGTATATTCAAATCCCAACTGAAAGCAAATGTTAATTTTTCTGTACTTCAATAACCTATAGGGAGTACTTTGTAAACCAAGCGAGAATTGTACTTCAATTTGAGGAAGTAAATTGCCGTGACGTAGTAAGTTTTTTAAAACCACAGTGTTTGACGAAACAAAGGAATTATTGCTATGTTCAGAAATGGACGATATGGTGAAATTCTTTAATACCGTTGCGCTTTTACTTAGGCGCTAAATATTTACATAACATATCAACTTTTTAATATTTCTTTTTTATTTAATTAATTCATAGGCCCAACACCTAGGCCTTTTAACAGTTTTTAATTTCCCGACTTTATATTCATTACGTTTACATATCAAATCAAGTTGATAATATGCGCTTTTGCTTAGGCACTAAATGTTAATTCATACGGCCTACGCCTAGGCCCTTTTAACAGTACCTATGTCATATTCCTTACGTTTACATATAAAGTCAAGTTAATAGAATTGCGCTTTTACTTAGGCATTAAATACAAATTAGTAGGCCCTAAGCCTTTTAAACAGTTTTTATTCTACCGATGTCATTATTCTCAACGTTTACGTATCAACTGAAGTTAATAATATTACGCTTTTACTTACGATCTAAATATTGATTCATAGGCACTAAGCCTAAGCTCTTTTAACCGTTTTTATTCTCCACATGTCATATTCACAACGTTTACGCACCATGTCAAGTTAATAACATATTGCGCTTTTACGTAGGCACTAAACATTAATTCATAGGCCCTAGGCCTTTTAAACAGATTTTATTCTACCAATGTCATATTCACAACGTTTACACATTAAGTCAAGTTAATAAGATTGCACTTTTACTTAGGCACGAAATATTAATTCACAGGCCCTAGGCCTAGGCCTATTTACCAGATTTTATTCTGACTGTATCATATTCATAACCTTTACGTATCGTCACAAGTTAATATGTTGCTCTTATTAAAATTTTCTAAAAAGGCCTAGGCCTAAGGCCTATGAATTAATATTTAGCACCTAAATAAAAGCGCAATGCTATTAACTTGATATGTAAACGTTATAAATATGACATAGGTAGAATAAGAACTGTTGAAAAGCCTAGGCGTTGTCCTATGAATTATTATTTAGTGCCAAAGTAAAAGCGCATTGCTATTAACTTAAGTTGATACGTAAACGTTATGAATATGAAATCCACGGATTAAAAACTGTCAAAAAGGCCTAGGCCCTATGAAATAATATTTAGTGCCTAAATAAAAGAGCAATGTTAACTTGATTTTATGTGTAAACACTGTGAGTATGACATTGGTAGAGTAAAAGCTGTTAAAAGGCCTAGGCCTAGGGCCTATGAATTAATATTTTATGCCTAAGTAAAAGCGCTATGCTGTTAACTTGAGTTGATAAATAAACGTTATGAATATGGAGTCGACGGATTAAAAACCGTCAAAAAGGCCTAGGCCTATAAATTAATATTTTGTGCCTAAGTAAAAGGGCTATATTATTAACTTTATTTGATGTGTAAACGTTGTGAATATGACATCGGTGGAGTAAAAATAAATAAAAAGGCCTAGGGCCTACAAATTAATATTTCGTGCCTATGTAAACGCCCAATATTATTAATTTGATTTTCTCTGTAAACGTTGTGAATATGACATTGATAGAATAAAAACTGGTAAAAGGGCCTAAGCCTAGGGTCTGTGAATTAATATTTCGTGCCTAAGTAAAAGCGCAATATTATTAACTTGATTTGATGTGTAAACGCTGTGAATATGAAGTCGGCGGATTAAAAGCTGTTAAAAAGGCAAAGGCGTAGGGCCTGTGAATTAATTAAGGAAAAATATTACAAACTTGACATGTTATGTAAATATTGAATGCCTAAGTAAAAGTTCAGCTTTATTAAAAAATCCCACCTTAGGGTCCTTTTCTTTTTAACATGCTGTAATTCTCGCTTGACTTACATAGAAAGTGTAATCGAAATTTGTTTGGAGTTCCCAATTCCTTTCTCAATATAGGCCAACAACGATAATATTTATACCCCTCCACCCCCCGCACACACTTTTGAACTTTTGTGGCCAATTTTCCTAAACTTGTATGAACCGACACGAAAATCCAGGCAAACAAAAGAGCTCCTTCCCGTCGTTAGACACCTTGGAAAACTACCACACATAATTCGGAATCTTGGAAAACTGCCACACATTCAAATCGTTCATCGGAGGAACAGCAATTTATGCTCAGCCCCTTAATGAAAAACATGTGGCAGTTTTCCTGTATGGCGGTTTTCCAAGTTGCTGAAAGACGTGTGGCGGTCTTCCGCCAACAATAAATATTATCTTTGAACTCTTCAAACCGGGGAATGTCAAATTGGTACCCGGCAAATTCGTACCCGGCAAACTCGTACCCGAGAGATTGGTAACCGGCAAACTGGCACCCGGCAGATTGGTACCCTTCTGTTGCTACGACGTTAACAAACTGTATATACAAATTGCATGGCTAACAAATTGCCGTCAATTTGTAGATCTTTTAAAGCGGTGTTCGGTGAAACAATAGAATCATAATAAGACTGATTCTATTTCCGAAAAGAGTGTAGGGTGGGATTTCTTTTTGAAACAACAGAATCATAATTATAAGACTGATTCTAATTCCGAAAAGAGGGTAGGGTAGGATTTGTTTTTTTTTTTTTTTTTTTTTTTTTTTTTTTTTTTTTTGGCCCGTTTCACACACGCGGGATTTTTATGCTGGAGCAATAAAACCGTCCCGCAGTGCAGTTTTTGGCAAGCTCGACGGGAAAAATGCCTGAAGGATCAGCTTCCCTATCGATGGTTCTTTGTTCAACAGCACTTTGTTCCCCTCACACACGCGGGATTTTTATGCTGGAGCAATAAAACCGTCCCGCAGTGCAGTTTTTGGCAAGCTCGACGGGAAAAATGCCTGAAGGATCAGCTTCCCTATCGATGGTTCTTTGTTCAACAGCACTTTGTTCCCCTCACACACGCGGGATTTTTATGCTGGAGCAATAAAACCGTCCCGCAGTGCAGTTTTTGGCAGGCTCGACGGGAAACATGCCTGAAGGATGAGCTTCCCTATCGATGGTTCTTTGTTCAGCAGCACTTTGTTCCCCTCACACAGGAGGGATTGATATCTTGCCTTACAGCAAGGATGGGTAGTAAAAAAGCAACCTGTTCTTTTGCACCAGTTCCTTGAACTGAACGGGAACAGGCTGTTCTTCCGTTGCCAAAAAACCTGTTCTTTTGAGTACAGAGTCTCTACCCTATAGAGATGTGGGGAGAACGGGAGAAACGAAAGAACCTGTTCTTTCTGTTCTGCTCATACTAATAGTGTTTGTCAGAACTGCTCATACTAATTTGTTTTTTTCCCAAAGTACATAATTTGCGCTGGATTAAGCCGGTATTTTTTTTAATGTTATTTCAGGTACTGATCTCAGCATAGGTAAGTATTCGCTGGAGCTGCATCCAAAGGTAAAGCAAATTTAATTATAGTTTTTTTCAGCTATCAGGTAAGTGTCCAACAAATTTTTAGTTGGACTTACTCATTGTGGGAACTCAGGAGTGTTAGTCACAATATTCTTACTGATTTCGTTTTTGAAAGGCGCAGAATTACTGTAGTGTATTTAAGTGCTTTTCTTTTTTTTAAAGTGCATTTGAGCGATAGTAACCCAGAATTATTAGGTAGGAATCCCGTTTAAAGAAATAAATTCCCAGAATTTCCGTTTTGCGTAGGGTGTCTACTCAGCAGTGTAGGTATTTTAGCAAGGTTTTTTTAATTGTATTTCAGTGTTTTTTAGTGCATAAAAATCACATAGAGCATAGTATTTTTGCTCTCTCTTTTCCAATGGGTAATAGTTGTGAAGGCGAAATTAAGACAAGTGTCGCAAGGAGATGTAACGTTATATCTCACCGCAACTTCAGTTCTTAATACAAGTTGTAAAAAAAAAAAGACGAAGGTACCCACACCCTGGAAAAAATAAATGAAAAAATTGAGTAATTAAGTGCGGTGCTCATTCGAGTACCTAAGAAAAGTAAGCCTTTCCTTTATGTGATTTGTTTTATTTATTATTGATTAACAAATTATTTAGTTATAACTTATTTTCATAATTATTGAGCAAAAAAGTTATTTTCATAATTATTGAGCTACAAAAAAGCTATTTTCATAATTATTGAGCTACAAAAAAGCTATTTTCATAATTATTGAGCTGAAAAAGGCTCGTGGTCGACATGTTTATATACATTCATATGAAGCAACAGATTATAAAGAACTGCTCAGCTGAACAAGAACAGATAAAAGAACAGCTCCTGAAAAAAGAACAGGAGCAGGGAAGAACTGTTCAGTAGAAAGAACAACATTTCCCATCCCTACTTACAGCTACGCCATCCGGTTTGTAGCGAACCTCTCGGAAGCTGTGCCGCTTGGAAACTCTTTTGGGGGCAGGCGAAATTGAAGAGAGTTGTCAGCAAATTTGAATCGTTCGTGCTGATATTCATAAGGTTTGCATAAGCTTGTATAATTGCGTTCATATTCTTGACGTTTACATAACAAATCAAGTTAATAATGTTGCCCCTTTACTCGGCCACGAAACATTAACTGCAAGGCACTAGGCCTAAGACTTTCTAGCAAGTTTTGTATCCGCCGAGCTCAGATTCTGAACGTTTACATAGCACGTCAAGGTTATATTATTGCACTTTTACTTAGGCACAAAACATTAATTAATGCACTCTAAGCAAGCCCTTTTTTGCAATTTATAATCCACGGAGCTCATAGTAAAAAGATTTACATTACAAATCAAGTAAACAATGTTTCTCCTTTACTTGGTCACAAAACATTAATTGCAAAGCCCTATGCCTAGGCCTTTCTAGGAATTTTCAATAAAACTTGGTAGAATAAGAACTGTCTAAAAGGCCTAGGGCCTATGAATTAATATTTAGTGCATAAATAAAAGCGCAATATTTTAAACATAAGTTGATACGTAAACGTTGTGAATGTGACATCGGCAGAACAAAAACTGTTTAAAAGGCCTAGGCCTAGGGCCTATGAATTGATATTTAGTGCCTAAGTAGAAGCGCAATATTGTTAACGTGAGTTGATACGTAAACGCTATGAATGTGAGATAGGCAGAATAAAAAATTATTTAAAAGGTCTAGGCCTAACGACTATGAATTACTATTTGGTGCCTAAGTAAAAGCGCAATACTATTACCTTGACTTGGTATGTAAACATTTTGAATATGGCATCGGTAGAATAAAAACTGTTACAAGACCCTAGTCGTAGGTAAGGCCTATGAATTAATATTTAGTGCCTAAGTAAAAGCGCACTATTATCAAATTGGTTTGATACGTAAACGTTATGAATATAAAAGCGATTGATTAAAAATTGTTAAAAATCCTAGGTGTTGGTCCTGTGAGTTAATTAAGTAAAAGAGAAATGTTAATAACTTGAATTCTCAGTGTAGGCCAAGAATCGGCAATTTTTATGCTTCCCCACCCCTTAAACTATTGTGGCCAGCTGCCCTAAAGTCGTATGTACCAGACTCAAAATAAAGACAAGCACAAGAGCTCACCCAGTCGTTAGATACCTTGGGAAACTGCTACACATTCGAAGTGCCCCTTGTATGAAGAGCAACTTGCGTCCGGCCCCTTAATGAAAAACATGTGGGAGTTTTTTTTTTTTTTTGTGTGTGTGGCGGTTTACAGTGAAACGGATCTTACATGCCATTTTATGTCAATAGGAATGTCCTATTATCATTTTATGTCAATAGGAATGTCCTATTATCATTTTATGCGACTATAATAACTCCGACACTTTAACAAATCTGGTACTAAATTCAATTTGTGTACATTCCCTTATATAAAGTGTAGGAGTTTTCTGTGGTGTGTTTTGCTAACGGTGGAAGAAAAAATAGGAGTTTTCCGCCAAGAAAACAGCTGTTCAAGAACGACAATCACCAAAGAGGAAAGATCTTCCGTTAATGCAATTTGTATATGCCCCTTAACGTCTCAGCAACAAAAAGGAACCAATCTCCCGGGTACGAGTTTTCTAAAATTCAATTTTAGGAAAATGCCGTGATTGCTTCAATTTGTGAAATAATTTAGGAATTTGAAGGGGAGAAATGTATCGGAATAGTTAGAAGGGGTGAAGGTGATGCCAAATCCTGAAATTCAGGCATTAAAACTGAACAGGAGGGGATGAAACTGGGTGGGTACGCGTTTGCCGGGTACCAATCTCCCGGGATTCCTTCAAACCATAGTCTAAATTTGCGTGAGAAAGTTCTGAAAGGGAAGCAGAATCAAATGCAGAAAGAATTGTTAGAGTTGCGAAAGTTACGGAAAAAAAAAAAAGAAGAGTAATGAGCATAAACAAAAAAATGCGCCAGAACAGATATGTAGCCCAAACGATCCTTTTTTAGGCCAAAAAAGAATCGTTTGGAATTCTGTTGATATAGCAGCTGCCATAACATTAAGAACTGTGTCCAGGAGAGCATATCACTACTTGAAAATATGGGATCGTGTAGATACGTTCTCTTATGAACGGCAAGATGACTTGTGGGCTTCTGTATCTTAAAGTTCTCAAAAATTAGAGATTAAACATATGATGAAAAAATTGTAAAAATCCATAATTTTAACTTTTCTATTAAGCGATTAATTACAAACAGTAACATACCAGTTAATGAAATTAATTTCCAGCTTTTTAACTAAGCGAGTTCGTGGAATGTTTCTGAAGTTTTTATTTGCTCGGCATAAAATGATTTCTTTATGAGATTCTAGTAACATAATCTTATGTTTTTTTCCTTCTTTTAAATTTATTAAAAAACAATATTACAGTTGCACATAAATAAACTTAAAATCCTTGCCTTTTCCTTAGTGCCATGCCAATATCCTATTTAGATTAAATAGATTTGAAAAAAAAATGCACACGAAGTTTCTTTAAAATCTCTGTTTACTCTATTGATATTGCAATGTGTACTTCCACTTGATAATGCAGTTAAGTAAAATATTCACATGGCTATCAGTTTTTCCTGCATGTACAGTATTTTAGACGTTTTTTTCTGTTTTTTGCATTACCTCTTGGTTGCAAGTTTTCAGGTTCCAAGCGTGTTTAAATTAAAAATGGTTAATATTTCTCCCGCGAGTGCTTCAGTTATGACAACCGTCTGCCTGTCCTGTTGGCTGCGCCGTCCTGTACACTGACGTCACTACGTAGTTGGCTGTGGTAAGGGAGCGGTACTAGGGTTACTAGCCCCCCCCCCCCCCCACACACACACACAGACTTTTACCAAGGTTTTTTCACCTCGAAACCGTCGTACGCTTTTAAACTTGTGTGTGTGTGCGGACAGGGTAAGGCGCCCTGAGGCGACGCGTAGAGAGGGGTGAGTACATTTTTCGGATTCGTGGCGGCATTCGAATCTTTGAACTTAAGAGGGACGAAACCCCAGTTTTGAACCCCTGTGTGTGTTGGCAAACCCACCCAAACTGAAGTTTTTTCTACACCTACGGTACCAGTGACGCACCGAGGAATTCGTGATTCGTGTTGGAGCCGTGGGGGGGGGGGGGGAAGAACACGTATATATAGTATGTGTGTATACGCACATAGTATGTATGTATATCATCATCATCATCATTGTCAAACATTATCAATCCACTGCTGGACGAAGGTCTCCCCAAGTTTCCTCCACAACGGTCTGTCTTGTGCCAGTCTCCTCCATGTCACCCCTGCATACTTTCGAATTTCATCCTCCCATCTCCCATGTGGTCTTCTTCTGGGTCTTTTCCTGTCCCTTGGAATCCAATCTAAAATTTCGGCTGTCCATCGATGATCTGTCCTTCTGGCAGTATGTCCAGCCCATTGCCATTTCAGGGATTTAACTCTGATCATGATGTCTTCCACTCTTGTCATTTTTCGGATCCACGAGTTCCTCTTCCTATCTCTCCTGGTTACACGAAGCATGCACCTCTCCATGCTACTTTGAGTTGTCTGCAGTCTTTGTATATCTCTTTTAGTTAAGGTCCACGTCTCTGCACCATACGTAAGCACTGGAAGGATGCATTGATCAAACACTTTTCTTTTAAGACATAATGGCATATTGCTCTTGAAAATTATGCTGTTTCTTCCAAAAGCTCTCCAGGCAAGTTTTGTACGCCGATTAATTTCTTCATCAATGTGACCCTCACTTGATATCTGCTGTCCAAGATAAACGTACGTGTCTGTTATATCCAGCTTTTCTCCATCAATCGATAAATCTTCATTTCTTGTAAAAACATTGAACATCACTTTTGTCTTTTGAAAGTTCATTTTTAATCCCACTTCTTTACTCTTGTCAGCAAGTTCCTGGATCATACTCTGCAGCTCTGATGGGCTAGTTGCAAAAATGACTACGACATCAGCAAAACAAAGGTGGGTTAGATAATCTCCATTAATCTTTATCCCTTTGTTTTCCCAGCTCAGCGACTGAAAAACACCCTCCAATATGGCATTAAAGAGCTTCGGAGATATGCTGTCATCTTGTCTCACTCCCTTTCCAATTTTTATGTGTGTTGTATTTTCAAACAGCCGAATCTTTGCACTTGCATTTTCATAGATGTTATTAATAATATTAATGTATGCATCTTCAATACCGCAGGTTTTCAGAGCCATTGTAACTGCTGATGGTTTCACCGAATCAAAGGCTTTTTCATAATCGATAAAAGCCATGCACAATGGAAGTTCATATTCCCTCGCTCTTTCAATTAGTTCTCTCAGTACGTGGATATTATCTATTGTGCTGTAGCCACTCCTGAATCCAGCTTGTTCTCTCGGTTGAGCCATGTCCAGTGTTACCTTCAAGCGGTGTGAAAGAACTTCAGTAAAGATTTTATAAACTACTGATAGGAGGCTGATAGGTCTGTAGTTTCCGAGATCCTCAATGTCATATATATATATATATATACTTGTATGTATATATATATATATATACATACGAGTGGGATGTAAAGTCAGGTGATGCGTAACATCACTGCCTCTCCTTGACAAATGTCAACCCTGCCTTCTCGTGGTGCATCCTGTTCCCACTACAGGGGCTCTGACGACCGCCAATAGCGGTATAAGTATACCATCGGGATTAGAGGAAATGCTATCCCACACTCACCAACCCGCTTGGCCAGGGTGGTGAGTTATGGCCAAACACCTCCAAAATGACTCCACAACTTAAATCTTGGCCCTCAGTCTCCGGCAGCTGGAAGGTACCTGGCCAAGGCAGCGGCCAGTGCGAAATGAAGGCAGAGGGTGCTAAGAATCCCCGGAGGACCGGACTAGGCTGCCACCTGATGTTGACCTTGGCTACGTATAATGGATCCTTCATATCTTCTGATTCAAGGCTTCTTGAATTGGAAGAGGAACTACAAAGGAGCAAGTGGGACATCGTCGGGCTAAGTGAGGTAAGGAGAAAATTAGAAGATCTCATTATACTGAAAGTGGACATATCTTCTACTATCGTGGGACACATACTGGCAGAACTAGTGGTGTTGGATTTATAATAAACAAGAAACTGAAGGATAAAGTTGTAGAAGTTGAAAGTTCCTCTGACAGAGCTGCACGACTCGTTATCCAACTCTCGAGAAGATACCAGGCTCAGATGATTCAAACTTATGCACCCACCACAAGTCATCCTGAAGAAGAAATTGAAGAGTTTTATGAGGAAATTCGTCATCTAAATAATAAAGATAAGCAGCATTTGAAGATAATTATGGGAGATTTTAATGCAAAAATAGGGCAACGGCAACAGAATGAAATTTCAGTAGGTAAATTCGGTCACGGCAACAGAAACCAGCGTGGAAATACTCTCGTTGAGTTTGCAGAGGCAGAAGGGTTTTTCATTTTGAACTCCTTTTTCAAGAAAAAGCCACACAGGAAATGGACATGGAGAGATCCAAATGGAACGACAAGTGAAATTGATTTTATGTGTAACAAAAAATCGTCATAGAAGATTGCAGTGTGCTAAACAAGTTCAACACAGGTAGTGACCATAGATTGGTGAGATGTAAGATGCACCTCAACACAAAACTTGAATGTGGCAAGCTCATAAGACAAAAAAAATGTATTGACGTAACCAACCTTAAAAAAACCATAATACCTTCAAGTTGGAACTGAAGAACAGATTCTCTGCTTTAGAAGGCCTAACATCTGAAGATGTGGATGTTTCCGAAGTTAACAGAAAAGTAACCAAAGCTCTTACGGAAACAGCAACAAAATTAGCTGGGTCTAAGAACAAGTTGCATGTGAAGACATTATCAGGAAAAACGAAAATGTTGATGCAAAAAGAAGAGAGATGAGGTCAACCTTAGAAGATCTGACTTCCAAAGTTGAATATATAGAGCTTTGCAAGACAGTACGAAAAGGTATCACTGAAGACGTAAGGAAATTCAACTGTGAACTAGTGAGGAAAGCAATTGAAAACAACCAAAGCCTAAAAATAGAAAAGGGACGTCTCAGTAAGGGAAGAAAACAGATTATGGCACTGAGAAAAGAAGATAATTCTGCAACAAGAAATAGAGGCGAAATTTTGACAAGAGTGAAAGATTTCTACTCCAAATTATATGAAAGGGATGATACATGTACTCCAGACATCATGAAAGGTACCAGTACCAGAGTTCTTCCAGTCCTCCCAGCAGAAGTTGCACATGCCATCAAGAACATGAAGCGGGGAAAAGCTCCAGGAGAAGATGGAATTACTGAAGACATCATACAAGAAGCAAGTGGAGAAATCGAAACAGTACTCGCCCAAATTTTAACTCGATGCCTTAATGAAGGGATGATTCCTGAGGATTGGAACAATGCTACAATGATCCTGCTACATAAAAAAGGTGACATTGAGGATATCATGAACTACAGACCTATCAGCCTCCTATCAGTGGTTTATAAAATCTTCACTAAAGTTCTTTCACACCGCTTGAAGGTAACAGTGGACATGGCTCAACCGAGAGAGCAAGCTGGATTCAGGAGTGGCTACAGCACAATAGATCATATCCACGTACTGAGAGAACTAATTGAAAGAGCGAGGGAATATGAACTTTCATTGTGCATGGCTTTTATCGATTATGAAAAAGCCTTTGATTCGGTGAAACCAGCAGCAGTTACAATGGCTCTGAAATCCTGCGGTATTGAAGATTCATACTTTAATATTATTAATAACAGATATGAAAATGCAAGTGCAAAGATTCGGCTGTTTGAGAATACAACCCACATAAAAATTGGAAAGGGTGTGAGACAATGTGACACCATATCTCCAAAGCTCTTTAATGCCACATTGGAGGGTGTCTTTCAGTCGCTGAGCTGGGAAAACAATGGGATAAAGATTAATGGAGATTATCTAACCCACCTTCGTTTTGCTGATGACGTAGTCATTTTTGCAACTACCCCATCAGAACTACAGAGTATGGTTCAGGAACTTGCCGACAAGAGTAAAGAAGTGGGATTAAAAATGAACTTTCAGAAGTTAAAAGTGATATCCAATGCTTTTACAAGAAATTAAGATTTATCGATTGATAGAGAAAAGCTGGAGATAACAGACACGTACGTTTATCTTGGACAGCAAATATCACGTGAGAGTCACATTGATGAAGAAATTAATCGGCGTATAAAACTTGCCTGCAGAGCTTTTGGAAGAAACAGCATAATTTTCAAGAGCAATATGCCATTATGTCTTAAAAGAAAAGTGTTTCATCAATGCATCCTTCCAGTGCTTACGTATGGTGCAGAGACGTGGACCTTAACTAAAAGAGACATACAAAGGCTGCAGACAACTCAAAGCAGCATGGAGAAGTGCAAGCTTGGTGTAACCAGGAGAGATAAGAAGAGGAACTCGTGGATTCGAAAAATGTCAAGAGTGGAAGACATCATGATCAGAGTTAAATCTCTGAAATGGCAATGGGCTGGACATACTGCCAGAAGGACAGACCATCAATGGACAGCCGAAAGTTTAGATTGGATTCCAAGGGACAGGAAAAGACCCAGAAGAAGACCACATGGGAGATGGGTGGATGAAATTCGAAAGTTTGCAGGAGTGACATGGAGGAGACTGGCCCAAGACAGACCGTTGTGGAGGAAACGTGGGGAGACCTAAGTCCAGCAGTGGATTGATAATGGTCGACAATGATGATGATGATGACATACGAGTATATATGCATGTATGCATACAATATGTATATACACTATATAGTGCATAAAATATACAGATATACATTAGTTAGATAGATAAAAGAGTTAACATACGGAGCTTGGGGGAAAGGACTTAAGCCCAAGAACCCCCTCCACTCCCCGTGGGTACGCCAGTGAGCGGTATAGACAGGAAATAGGTGCTAGCAAAGGATTTTTGTTTGAATTTGTTTGTCAGATGAAGATGTGCCTATTTTTAGTCACACACCTTACTTTTCTAAAAAAATATCCTTTTTTGAAAAATTTAAGTTGAATGATGGAAATAAAAATAAATAACACAACATAACAACAAATAATTTATATATTAATCATCATCACTGTCAATCATTATCATTCCACTGCTGGACGAAGGTCTCCCCAAGCTTTCTCCACAACGGTCTGTCTTGTGCCAGTCTCCTCCATGTCACTCCCACATACTTTCGAATTTCATCCACCCATCTCCCATGGGGTCTCTTCTGGGTCTTTTCCTGTCCCTTGGAATCCAATCTAAAATTTCGGCTGTCCATCGAAGGTCTGTCTTTCTGGCAGTATCTCCAGCCCATTGCCATTTTACGGATTTTACTCTGATCATGATGTCTTCCACTCTTGTCATTTTTCTGATCCACGAGTTCCTCTTCTTATCTCTCCTGGTTACACCAAGCATGCACCTCTGCATGCTGCTTTGAGTTGTCTGCAGCCTTTGAATGTCTCTTTTAGTTAAGGTCCACGTTTCTGCACCATACGTAAGCACTGGAAGGATAAAAGGATCAAACACGTTTCTTTTAAGACATAACGGCATATTGCTCTTGAAAATTATGCTGTTTCTTCCAAAAGCTGTCCAGGCAAGTCTTAGACGCCGATTAATTTCTTCATCTTGAAAAAGGAGTTCAAGATGAAAAACCCTTCTGCCTCTGCAAACTCAACGAGAGTATTTCCACGCTGACTTCTGTTGCCGTGACCGAATTTACCTACTGAAGTTTCATTCTGTTGCTGTTGCCCTATTTTTTCATTATAATCTTCCATAATTATCTTCAAGTGCTGCTTACCTTTATTATTTAGATAACGAATTTCCTCATAAAATTCTTCAATTTCTTCTTCAGGATGACTTGTGGTGGGTGCATAAGTTTGAATAATCTGAGCCTGGTATCTTCTCGAGAGTTGGATAACGAGTCGTGCAGCTCTGTCAGAGGAACTTTCAACTACTACAACTTTATCCTTCAGTTTCTTGTTTATTATAAATCCAACACCACTAGTTCTTCCAGTATGTATCCCACGATAGTAGAAGAGATGTCCACATTTTAGTTCAATGAGATCTTCACCTTTTCTCCTAACCTCACTTAGCCCGACGATGTCCCACTTGCTCCTTTGTAGTTCCTCTTCCAATTCAAGAAGCCTTGAATCAGAAGATAGGGAGCGTCCATTATACGTAGCCAAGGTCAGCATCAGATGGCAGCCTAGTCCGGTCCTCCGGGGATTCCTAGCACCCTCTGCCTTCATGTCGCACTGGCTGCTGCCTTGGCTAGGTACCTTCCAGCTGCCGGAGACTGAGGGCCAAGATTTAAGTTGTGGAGTCATTTTGGAAGTGTTTGGCCATAACTCACCACGCTGGCCAAGCGGGTTGGTGAGTGTGGGATAGCATTTCCTCTAATCCCGATGGTATAGTTATACCGCTATTGGCGGTCGTCAGAGCCCCTTTAGTGGGAACATGATGCACCACGAGAAGGCGGGGTTGACATTTGTCAAGGAGAGGCTGTGATGTTACGCATCACCTGACCTTACATCCCTATATATATATATATGTATATATATATATATATATATGCCATAAAATATTTAAATTTGTCGTTTTATATATTTCAGCTAATAATAAATTAATTAATAAAATTAAGTAAATCTCGTAATTTATGGTATTAATTATGGTATTAACTATTATAATTTTTGTGTATATACGTATTACCATTTTTTGAGCTTCGATACAGCCAATACAAATTTGTCCTTGTTAAATTATCTTATAAAAATATGTAGCTCAAAAAATGAGAGCGTGATTTAATTTGAAGCAGTAATTTACTGTGAAAATGTTTCCCCGGTATAGATTTCTGTTACGTTTGTAAACACATTCAAACATTTCTGTAATATCAAAAAGAAGAAGAAGAATTATAAAAATATATAAAATAATGGCTATCCAAAATATTGCTATTAATTTATTTAAGACATCATTTTCCAAAATTTTCATATCAACTTATTTCGGATTGAAAGAATCACTAACAATAACTTTCCTGAACTCCAACATTTAACATTTCCTTCTGTTATTAAAATAATCCAAATACATACACTGGTGTGCAAAAATTAAGGACGAAGAGGAGAAATTAGCATAGCAGCTGAACGAGCAGGCAGAACGGACCGAAAGACCACTCAGGAGATAGACTATGGTCCGGTACGGTAGGGCATGCGCATATATGCAGCATGACGTAGGGGCGATTGAGTGTCGGAAGGGTATAAAACCCACGGGGTGTGTACGCTCAGCAATTCGGTGAAAGCTATTGTACGGTGTTTATCGGTTTGAACGACTTTGAGTCGCTGCCACCGTGTGATATGGCCAACAGGCAATCCAGTAGACGACATCTGAATAACTTTACCCGAGGTCGCGTCATTGGGAAGTTGGAAGAAGGTCGAAGTGTGACTAGTGTAGCCCAGGAGTTCGGGATCACTCACAGTATCGTTTCACGAGCTTGGAGAGCATTTAAAACGACAGGAACAGCTGTCCGAGAGTTTAGCAGTGGTCGTCCACGAGCAATCACGGAGTCGGACGACCGGTATATTTTCCTACAGGCGAGAAGAGACAGACGGCAGACAGCGGGAAACATCGCAAGGCACATGCAACAGACAACTGGACGTCCGTAATTGCGTTTTATCGTGGCCAGGAGGCTGCACAAAGGTGGTCTATTTGCACGACGACCAGTACGGTAAGGGCCTTTAATGCCTGCTCATCGGAGACGGTGGTTTCTATGGTGCCAGGAACACAATAACTGGACACATCAGCAATGGGGTCGAGTTCTCTTTACGGATGAGAGCCGATTTAGTCTGTCGACCGATTCTGGAGAAAGCAGGAAACACGCAATCACACCTTTAACATCATCGAAAGGGACCGGTTTGGAGGTAGCTGAGTTCTCGTTTGAGATGGTATCATGCTTGGTAGACGTACGGACCTTCACATCTTCCGAGGAGGTTCAGTCACTGGTGTCCGCTATTGTTCCGAGGTTCTCCTGCCTCACGTGCGTCTGTTTAGAGGTGCTGTGTGTCCTCTGTGTGTCCTGAGTTCCTCTTCATGGACGACAACGCTACACCTCATCATACAGTGGCTGTCGCAGAGCTATTGGAAAGTGAAGACATTCAACGCATGGATTGGCCCGCAAGGTCCCCGGACCTAAGTCCAGTCGAACACGTGTGGGACCTTCTCGGGAGACGCTTGGCAGCACATCACCAGCCGCCAGCAACGATTGGCGCTACAAGAGGAAAGGGAAGCGATGCCTCAACAGCTCCTTGACAGCCTCGTCCTCAATGGACAGACGTTGTAAAGCCTGCAACGCAGCCTGGGGTGATCATATCCCCAACTTTCTTGGCATCTGCCTGTCACATGGACGTTTCTGTCTTCTGTCCAGTTGTGCTCGAAGCTACCTTTTCAATAAAGTGACTGTGTATCCTTTGGATTCCTTGTTTGGACGGTTTTGCTCACTTGCCCCATATTCTTACATCTTGGGGATCTTATGGTATGATTTGAGTCGATATGGAGCACTTCTGCACGACGTTACATTCGAAAAACCGCCTCGTCCTTAATTTTTGCACGCCAGTGTATTACGGCTTTGTTTAGCTGCGTCGGTAGAATTTTTAGTTTGTTTTTGCAAGTCACAGAAGTGCGATGCATATTTGTACTTTTTGAGTTTCGTCGTAGAAAGTCGCGCAGTATTCATGAACCAAGAAAAATGTAGTCTTAGTTTTTCAATGAAATATTTGCCAATGTGTGGAAAATCCTAAATGTCGAAGCCAAAAATTAAAATGCATTCTCCGACACCCTTCTCGCCTTCAACAACCTGTAGTTGAAAATTCGTTTATACAATACATACTTTTCTTTCTTTTTTTTTTTTTTTTTTTTTTTTTTTTTTTGGTTTGCCAAAATTATAACTGCTGACGCTTTCTTTTTTGTGCGGAAAGGAAAAACGACATTTTGTAGATTTCTGCTGGGAACGAAGATTGACTGAGATATTTGGGAATGAAAAGCGCAAAGTTTTGAAGTTTGTGTCTGTGAGCAAACCTAGTCAGGGGGCAATCTCTCTAGGGACCACAGGTGGTCAACCGTAATCCGCGCAAATGTCTGTGTGTGTGGTCTCATCCGCGCTAAGATCTCTGTGTGTGGGAGCCTTTAGACCTGAGGTCCCTAGAGAGATTGTCCCCCTTCTGCTGTTTCCGTCTTGGATTATTTATAGCCCCCGCAATGGGGGCTATAAGTAATCCAAGACGGAAACAGCAGAAGATAGTCTTATTAAACCGGGGGCGGGGAAGGGGGTTCCCTGGGCATCAACTCTCGTTGGGTGAAACCTTGAAAGGACCACTATCCCCTTCCTGACAAAGAAAATTTCCAGATGCTATATCATACCGACCACGGAAGGGTGGGGTGAAAGTCCTGCCTGGAAAGAGTTGTATTATAGAAAACAACGACGATTAGTCATAAACAACCTGACCAAGGTGTTTAGATAGCAACCTGACATCTACTGTCTATCTTAAACAGTACGACTTAAGAATTCCTTTTGGGGTCGGAAGGAGATAGCAGGAAATTTCTTTTGCTCGACGGTCATCAGCGACTCTCACAGATGGTCTATTCCGACACTTCAAGGGTCTCACCGGACAGCTAAGTAAAAAGATCAAACAATGTGAACAATAAAGTTAAAAAGAACTAAACAATTACGAAATTTATGAATTTTTGTCTAGAATTCATGTTACGGCTAAGTAACTAACACTAGATCAAAACGGTATCCTAACAAAGCAAAAAGACTGATAGTCTGTGCTTGGTGTAATAACAATTATTTTTATTTTATTTTTTTCCCTCGACAATCCTAAGTAGCTCAAGCCGTGTTCAGGGAAGGGTTGAACTACTAAGGGTTGAACAACTTGCTCTGAACAAAATCTTTTTCTCAAAAACAAGAAATTAAACAAAATAAAGTTTCCGGCGCCCTTCTGGAAATATCTGTTAGGCCATTTCTGTAGGTTGCAGTTGAAGCAAAAAAAAAAAAATCATGCATGCGTAAAATTTCGCTTCCAATGTACAAAGAAGGCAATTTCAGAAAAGGGCTCCGTAGCCTTTTTCGAAATAATAACATCTTTTAGAAAGCCTTCTATATAGATTTCATTTAGAGTACAAAAGATGACACGTCTGATTTCAGTTCGTATTATTTGAATACACAAAGAAATGACGAATTTACTGAAAGGGATCCGGGGCCATTAAAAAAAAAAAAACATTTAGAAAGCCTTCTATACATATATTTCACTTAGAGTACAAAATATGACACGTCTGATTTCAGTTGGGAATATTGGAATACACAAAGAAATACAGAATTTACTGAAAGGGCCCCGGGGCCTCTTTTGGAAAAAAAGCATCGTTTAGAAATCCTTCTGTATTGATTTCACTTAGAGTACAAAAGATGACACGTTTGATTTCAATTGGGAATACTGGAATACACAAAAAAATTCCGAATTTATTGAAAAGGCCCCGGGGCTTTTTTTGGAAAAAAACATCGTTTAGAAAACCTACTGTATAAATTTCACTTAAAGTACAAAAAGTGGCACGTCTGATTTCAGTTGCGATTATATGAATCTACACAACGAAATACTGAATTTACTGAAAGCGACCCAGGGCCTTTTTTGGATAAAATGTCGTTTAGAAAGCCTTCTATATATATTTCGTTATTTAGAGTACAAAAGATGACACGTCTGATTTCCGAAGAGAATATTTGAATACACAAAGAAATAACGAATTTACTAAAAGGGCCCCGGGGCTGTTTTGTAAATAACATCGTTTAGAAAGCTTTTTTTCAAGCCCATGGGCTTGCCCTTTTGTCGTGCGCACTTTTGTCGGATCGACTTTTTGGCGTGCGCTCTTTTGTCGCGTCGCCCTTTTGTCGTTCGCTTTTTTGTCGTGCGCCCTTTTGTCGTTCGCCCTTTTGAGGTTGGCCCTTTTGTCATGCGCCCTTTTGTCGTGATACGCAGAAAAAGACCGTTTATAGAAATAAATGTGGTTATCGTGTGTTACTTCTCATGGTTTGGATAGGTTTCTTTAGTTATAGTGGAAAATCTTTAAATCTAAAGTCCTGTGTTGACGTTTCAGGTAAGTCGAAATTGTCTGCACTTCAAAACTTCTCTAGAACTAAGCCGCTGTATGACTTAGTACTCTAATGCTACTGCTCAGACTTTAAGCTTCACAGCAAGAAAATGTGAGTAAAACAAAAGACGCTGAGTAAATCTTTAGTACCCGAAAGAAACAATTTCAACTTTAGTATAGTAAAGAAACAATTTTCCACTAACTGGCATCAGTTTCGACATTAGCTTTTTAATTGCATGTTATAAAACAGTAGGTGCATCAAACCATCTTGCAATTAGCGATGCTACATGTGTAACGTCTATTCTTTTTCAACTTTCCGTTTGAATTTTTTTTCTATGTTAATTTGAGTTCGTTCTCTTAGACATTCTCAAACCTTAAAGTTATATCTTTTCCCTCAAACGAGAATGATGTTGGCAACACACAGAGGTTGGAACAAGTGAAGTATGTGTGGCCGGATACGAACAATAGAAAAAAGGCAATGCGACGGTTGTTTGATGGGATTAATGTTATTGATGACAGACGTGCTGTTATACTGCGATTAGGTGTCAAATTACCGATACTGTTTTGAGTACGCTAATAAACTAGATGTGAGTGTGGAGTACAAACTGATATAAATGATATGTTTTTCTAGTCATTTGATATGATAATTAAATAAAAGTGGTTGAAAAATCTTTGTATAAAAATAAAACAGTTTTGTGAAATTGATCCGAAATTTGTAAGCTTTTAGGCACACCAGAAGAATGTAAGGTAAAAAATAATGTTCTAACTAAACTTCTTAAATCTGGCACATGATCAAAATAGTGGAAGTACACTGGCGAAAATGACCGACAAAATACTTACCTAGTGAGCGTTTCCTATGGAAAGCCCTACCAGTTGCAGGGATGATTTTGTTCACCTGGCAGTATCAAAGAACAGACAATTCAAGACAAAACATGTACTGACTCATGTGTGTAAGTTTGAAAAGCCGACTTCGGCTGCATTTATTTGATAAACCAAGATTTATAGAAATATGATTTACAGCTTAATTTTTGCTTTCTTGACAACACCGGCTAATCATAGCCGTAATTTTCTCACAGTTTCCCAAAAATTTCCAAAAGGTATTTAGAGTCCAAATTAAATTTTGATTTGGGTATAATGAAGAATAATTCCAGAGGTTTTATGCCTTGGATACAATTTTAACTTGTTTTGACATTTGGTGCTATCGTTAGCAGAATGAGCACACAGTAATATTTCACCAACGTAAATAAAATGGTGTAAATTTTGCTAATTTACGTTAAAAAAAACAAATTTCATATAAATTTCGAACACAGTCAAACTTAATCAAAACTGTCGGTATTCAAACAATTTTCTTTTCCTTACTGACACATATACTATGCATATCACAATGTTTACACACTCATTATTTAATTATTATTAGTTTTCAGGCTCAAAAAAAAAAAAAAACCTACAGTGCACTGCTAGCCCTTTTAGCTATTCACATTGAATTTTTGTTTTGTTTGCTTTTTTCTTTTATTTTTCCTGCTTGCTACCATTTTTGTTTTTAACCTCTTTTTTTTTAATTTAAATATATATATATATATATATATATTCCTTGTATTCACAACAATTCAAAATTTTCACTTTTAAACAACCTGGATAGATATAATTTGCTTTTACATAATTTGGCAGGTATTGTGTTTTTCAAAAAAAAAATATTATTTCTTCAAATTTTATGGCCTTAGCTTTAATATTGATTTCAAAATTCACCACAATGACATAAAGAAAAATTTGCTGCTTCCCTAGCCTCCTGCACAATGCATTATAAACTCTATTCTCTTAATATTTTATACCATCTCAAATGTTTTTAATTTAGACAAAAAAAAACTCCTGGAAGATTCCATGCTATTTGCATCTTCTATCGGCGGTAAAATGGAAAGGAAATTTTGCTTTACCTTGCCTTCAGGGTCCTGGTGGAAGTAGAAAGAGTGTCTATACTATGGCCAAAAATTTTTTTGTCACCTGTGTGAAGGCCACTATGGTCTCATCCCTTTTTTTTTTTTTTTCTTTTCTGTGCTGTGGAGGAATACGCCGGTACTTTAGGCCAGGAATGCTGGGAAATCGATGACCCGTGGTCCTAATGGGGTCAAGCTGTGGCCGGAGGGTTCCTCATGCATCAGTTGAGAATGGCTCTTTCTTGTGTCCGTCTACCTTATTCGGCTGTCTTCATGCTGCAGGTTGCATAAGGGTGTTGGACTCTCGGCTTGATGAGCGACATCTTGGGTCACTTCGGTATCTTAGGTTTAAGGCAAATCCACGCTTATTTTTCTACGCACCGAAGTCTTCACTTGGCGAGCGATGATTTGAGAAGCTGGCTTTGGGGAGAGGACATGCAAAATTTGGTGACCTTTCGGACGACATCACGCATACCCAAGCGTCTGCACTTTACCAAAAAACCAGTCGGAAAAAAATGCTCTGCACACAGCAGCAGAGTTGTTAAGAGCGAGAGAGTGTCTCATGATCATGATCATATGTAGAGGATTTTAGGAAGGGAGTGTCTGATCCCAGGTCTTAAACAACCCTTAGAAATAGGAAACTTTTAGATTTGGGCTAGAGCGCCCGATAGGAAATTGACACGGAAGCGAAGTAGAAAGGGGGAGGAAGATGCCCTTATTTATTACCGGGGGGGCAGTACCCGAGGTCTGACGGCTTAACGTGCCCATCCGACGCACGGCGGATATTTAGTGGATCGAGCATTCGTACCTGCCTAGGATCGAACCTGAGGCCCTTCCCGTGGCAGTCACGAACGTTGCCCCTCGGCCACCCGCGGCCCGAGAGAGTGTCTCGCAGACCCCAGCGTTTCTTAACCTCAGCCAAAGCTTGCGTTGGCGATCTCTTAGTGGCTGAAAAGTTTTCCTCGCCTAAGAGAAGAGATGTCAAAGGAGGGGGAAAGAAACCACGAGAACATTCTTCTCCACTGGACAAAGGCAAACCGCAGACTCACCTGGCCCTAGCAACCACATAAGGGAAAAAAACCGCTTCTCCCGGTTTTGACAGTGTAGGTGTCAAGGTTTGGCTGGCTGACCTTTGGCAAGTTCTGGGAATCCCTGAGTTTGAACAAGGGCAAAAGTTAAAACAATGTTACTCACAAATTTCCACGAAATGCTTATTTCCTGGCGACCCAAAGGAACAATGAATAAAAATAAATGGCGGAAAAGAATTCATGACTTTCTCAATGTTAAAAATAAGAAATACACTCTGAAATCACTAGATAAATACAGTATTACGTATCATACTCATACAGAATTATAACTTTAATTTCCTAGCAGGGTAATATTGAAGAAAACGAGAGAGCTGCAAACGAACTGCTTCTTTCCCTTATTGTATTTCACAACGTACACAAGAAACTAAAATGCAGAAGAAGAATAGTTGTTTCCAAGTGTACAGATATCCCGACCACTCTGATACTTACAGGATATGCAAAAATTTAAATACTTTATGATAATTCCTACGGCAACATTAATTTTCTCATTTGTTAAAATAATGAATGCAGTTAATCACTATGCTACAAAAAAGATTAATACGATACATTAAATAAAGCATTAGTACAAAAAAAAAACGCTTTCTACCATTATCCAAGCACTATTATTATTATTCTACCCCACTACGGTTATCGTTACTGTAAACATTAAATGCACGTAAAATTTACTCAATTTGTCACGGGAAAATTTTTTTATTCAAGACGACATACACACGTTGTATTTTCACGAGAAAAAAAAAAGAAAGAGGCATGAAGCTAAATGATGAAAAACGAAGGTAATCACAAGCCTAGTTTTGACAAGAATAAACGAATGAAGAATATGCAATTTCAATTAACATGACTTATTCTTGACCCCTTTTTTTTCTTTTTTTTTCATGGGTGTTTGTTCATCCGTGTATACCTATTAAAAAAACGAGAAGGAATTTAAAAAAAAGGAACCAAGAAAAAAGAAAGTAAGTATGTGAAAGTACATTCTTGGAATAAGAATGCGTAGATATTTGATGGTTTCGACAGGCAAAATTCAAGGAAAGTGGGACCCCTAACCCTCCGAAAATCCGCCTGGTGAAAACAGCAACATATCAAAACCATGCAAGCAAAATAAACGTATATTTGTAAAAGTACTACAATTGACCTCTGTTTTTGTAATGCGTATGGATACCTTCTGGGCATGCAGTTGGGATACACCACTTTAGCGTACATAACGTAATTACTGACGTAAGGACTTAGTTACAGCGGAAAGACACTTACCTTATATCAGGTCATCCCGGAAGTAATGTCATTTTGCGCAAGCCCAACAGTAGTGATTCCTCTGGTGCCAAGACTATGACGTCGACCACGGTGAGTATAAGAGGGATCACGTGAGCAGACCTTCAAGTCACTGGAGAACGCAAACGGGAGTTTTAGATGCAGTCGTTGTGTACTTAAACCGCATAGGAAGTGGCAGTGCCAGAAGACCACATTAGGCACATTTTGCTGTAGAGTTCCCCCATCAACATTCAGCAACGGTAGCAACACGAAACATCAATGCCGTATGTGGACCGGGAACCCTGAAGATCAGGAAATGTCAACGTCGGTTCCAAAAATTTCGAAGGGGGGACACCAGCCTCAAGGGTATGCAGCGACCCGGACGGACTGTTGAGCTGGATAACGATGTGCTGAAAGCTGCTGTTGAGGAAAATCCGCAAGCAACAGTCGAGGAATTGGCCCCACTTGTTCATTCAATCCATTCCACTGTTTACCGGCATCTGCAGGACCTTGGTTTTGTGTCGAAACTGGATAAGTTGGTACCCCATGATCTCACTCCACAATTGCTGCAACAGCGTGTGGACATTTGCCTTCTTTGCTCTCCCGTGAAAAAAGGGAGCCGTGTTTTCACATAATTGTCACGGGCGATGGAAAATGGATTGTTTATCACAACATTAAGCGTAAACGGCAGTGGCTTCCCAAAAGGAATGTGCCTGCAGCAGTGGCGAAACCAGGACGTTTCCCACAAAACATTTTGATGTCTGTGTGGTGGGATATGCAAGGCATAATCCATTACGAGCTGGTGCCACCCAACAAAACCGTTACAGGGGAAGTCTACTATCATCAGCTGCAGCATCTACGCACTGCTTTGCAGGATAAACGTCCAGCACTCGTGAATCGTAAAGGCGTGCTGCTGCAGCAGAACAACGCAAAACCACACACAGGGAAAATGACCAGTGCCACGTTGCAGGACTTCGGATGGGGAAAACTTCCGCATCCAGCATATTCCCCTGACATCGCTCCATCCGACTACTACTTCTTTTGCAGCCTGCAAAACCATCTTGCTGGGACTGCACTTCGAAATGTGGAGGAGGTACGGTGAACCTTTTCTGCCTCTTTTGCATCGAAACCCATGGAATACTACAAATCTGGGATTCAAAACTTTGTCGATCAATGTGATAAGGTTGTAACCACAAGGGGCACTTATTATATGGATTAAAACATTTGTTCCAAGTATGTTTTTCTTTCTTTTCTTCACACGTTGAAAAAACGACAGTATTTTTGTAATGACCTGATACATGTTATAAAGTTTTAAAGCAATAGGTGCGTCAAACCATCTCGGAGTTAGCGATGACACATGGTATGAAGCCCACGACAGATCTTATAATCTGCAGTTGACGATAAGGTTGTGCTTCGTGCATGGTAATATTTATAAGTGGCTATCGTTAAAGAGGCAACTGCCGGCCCCCTGAAGCAGTGGTCGTTGTGCTTGTCTTACGGTACTGGCTCTCTCCAGTCCCTGAGACCAGTGACACAAAGTTAGGGACGTACGCCTGCTTATAGCCCATTGAGTTGCTCAGGGTAGAGGTTCAGTCCAAAATAAAATAAAAAATAAAGCACGCGACAGATCTTATTGTCTTCAATTGGAGATGCGATTGCGGTTCATGAATGCTGGCATGCATAAGTACCTATCGTTAAAGTTGCGACTGCAGATTTAGAGGTGCTGTGGTCTAAGCGCTGGATTCCGACCATTCGTCCGAGATGGGTCCGGGTTCGAATCACGGAGAGGCTTAAATTCTATGTTTAGCTTTTGTGACCCTAGCTCTCTCCCTTCCCTAAAACCAGTGACCCTAAGTTACGGGCGGTCGCCTGTATAGCCCATTGAGCTGTTCACGGTGGTCGTTAAATCCCCCCAAAAATAAAATAAAAAATACATCACACGACAAATCTGATCTTTATAGTGCAAAGACGATGATAGACGATGCGGTTGTGGTTTATGCATTCACACATGTTTAAGTAGCTATCTTTAAATTTGCGACTGCCACTTTTGCTTAGAATATACTGTATGTTTTGTGTTTCCATGATAGTGGAAATTGCCCGCTTAGGTGGCACAATGACCTAATCGCTGGCGTCTGACCGTTCGTCTGAGTAGGTCACGGTTCTAATCACGGTGAGCCGCCCCGGTGACACAGTGGTCAAAGCGATGGCCTCTGATCATTCGTCCGAAAGGGGCCGGGTTCGAATCCCGGTGAGGCATGGATGTTATGTTTGTCTTACGGCACTGGCCCTCTCCCTTCCCTGGAACCAGTGACCCTAAATTAGGGACGGGCGACTGCTTATAGCCCATTGAGCTGCTCACGGTGCTCGTTAAACCTTCAATCAAAAAAAAAAAAATCACGGTGAGGCATGGAGCTTGTGTTTGGCTTACGGCACTAGTTTTCTCCTTTCCTTGTGCCAGGGAATCTAGACTTGGGCCGGTGACTGGTTTGTAAACCCATTGAGTTGCTCATGCTTATCAATAAACTTTCAAGGTTGCAAGTAACTTGTGGTTATCGGCATTTTGTGCATTCGAACATTTTCACTGATATGTTAGTGTACTGGGTTTATGTCATTTCAAACACTGCTTTCGGTATTTTTCATAATTGTTTACGGTAGAGAAGAAAAACACGTTTCTAATCCAACACATGTAAATATTTTCGAAGAAATTTACTTGGGCTAAATCAACATTTTTCAAGCACTCGACATTTGCTGCTTCTTAAAGCACAAGCTGCAGTTTTGTTTATTAATCTGAAGAAATGACATCCAAATTCCTAAAATCAATCCGGTAAATTATGCTGCACATTTGCGTGCAAAACAAATTACGCACTGTGACGAAATTTCCAAATATTGGTCCGACAATAACTGAGCAGCTACAGATTGGACTGCAAAAATTCTTTTAACATCTGTCATGTTTAACCATGATCAACTTCAGATGCATTACTCTCGGGCAGGCTGGCTTAGCAACATATTTGCATTTGGCACAATGCCTGAGCTTTAAAGCCTCGCATTTGAAAGTTCTCTTTGCAGCTAATAGGGTGATCAAATATGTATTTGAATTAAAATTACTATTTGTTTCTAGAATTTGAACTGTTCAACAGATTCTCACCGTACGGACAGTCGGGACCGTCAGCGACATTTCTACGATGTTCTAAATCTTTCATGTCCTCAGGATTTTTCGGTATGTAACGTAACAATGCATTTTACTCAGACCTACATGTGAGCTTCATGCCAGACTCTAGCCTAGAAAATTTGCTTTGCAATAGGTTCTTGACACCACGGTAAAAGTGTCCCACTCAGTACGAAAAATGGAGATTCATTGTGGATCCGATCAGATCATATGCAGAGGATTTTAGGAAGGAAGACCCTTTTAACAAACCTCAGAAATAGGAAGCTAGGAGATTTGGGCTACAGTGCCCGATAGGAAAGTGGCACGGAAGGGAGGTAGAAAGGGCGAGGAAGACGCTTTAATTTTATAACCGGGGGGAGTACCCGGGCTCCGACGGCTTAACGTGCCCATCCGACGCACATCGGATATTTAGTGTTTCGAGCGCTCGTACCTGACTGGGATCGGTTCTACGTCAATTCGTCGCGTGCGTCAATTCGTCGACCGCGTCAATTCGTCGACTGCGACGATTCGTCCCGCGTCAATTCGTCGCCTACGTCAATTCGTCGCGCGTCAATTCGTCGACTACGTCAATTCGTCGCGCGTTAATTCGTCGCGCGTCAATTCGTCGCTGACAAATTCGTCGACTACGTCAATTCGTCGCGTTTACAGATTTTGGTTACATACAAAACGAATGCAGGAAAACGTAGGATTTCGAACGTCTTGCTCCCTGATCAAATTTATAAAGTTTGGACACGCAGACAGGATAGGAATATTACGTTTTTCTTTGGCACTAAAAATATTAGACGGTAAACGGTTTTTGGAACAGGGCAGGGCCCGGTTGGACAGAGCCCCCCCCCCCCCCCCCCCATATACAAAATTTTCGTAAAATCTACAGTTTTCAATTCAGAACCACCAAATCTGGTATACTATCTCGTGGTATTCTAACTTAGACTGTAGACGGTTTTGGGAAGAGGTTGCAGAGAGGGGGAGTTAGAGCCCCCCCCCTACAGAATTGCCGTAAGATATAGTTTTCAATTTAGAACTACCAAATTTGGTATATTATCTCATGGTACTCTAACTTAGACGGTTTTTGGAACGGGTCAGGGACCCGGTTGGTCAGAGCCCCCACACACAAAATATTCGTAAGATCTACAGTTTTCAATTCAGAACCACCAAATCAGGTATCCTATCTCATAGTACTCTAACTTAGACGGTTGTCAGTTTTTGGAACGGGTCAAGGCCCGGGGAGTCAGAGCTCCCCCCCCTACATACAAAATTTTCGTAAAATCTAGTTTTCATTTCAGAACCATCAAATTTGGTATCATGAAACTCTAACTTAGACGCTAGACGGTTTTTGGAAGGGGTTGGAGCCCGCGGGGTCGGAGCCCCCCTTATAAAAAATTTCGTAAAATCGACAGTTTTTATCTTAGAACCACTAAATTTAGTATACTATCTTATGGTACTCCAACTTAGACGGCAGACCGTTTTTGGAACGGGTCAAGGCCCGGGGGTGAGAACCCCCCACATACAAAATTTTCTTAAAAACTACAGTTTTCAATTCAGAACCACCTAATCTGGTATACTATCTCATGGTACTCTAACTTAGACGCTAGACGGTTTTTGGAAGGGGTTGGAGCCCGGGGGTTAGACCCCCCCGAATAAACACTTTTCCGTAAAATCTACATTTCAAAATTGTCTTTATTCTTCAAATAAAAATAGCATTTCTATGTACATGACAGTAGAATTCTGCCAATAAATACAGTGGTATATACAACAACTGGAAAGTTCCAGTGAAACGTAAAACAAAATATTGTTAAAATCAAAAATTATTTTCGCCCCGAAGGGCGATGGAGAGGCAGACAATAAAGCACGAGCGATGCAAATGAAAAATGTATACTACAGTATTGTAGACAAGAAAAGACATGATGCTATACTATTCACAAATTCCAATTAAGTATTACTACCATACTCAAGATTAAATATGCACAAGGTACTAATTCACATAAAAGACCATGGGTGAGAGGGAACTAACAGGTGCAACAGTATTTAGAAATATGACAGAAATGGTAGAAACAATTAAGCACAAATACTTATTATATGCACAGAATTATGCAGTGACAAGAGAGAAATACGCTAAACGGACCCAGGAGGGCAACTTTACAAAAAAACAGAAATCGAACAGTAATGCAATTCATAAGTGTCATATCATATTTACAGAACAATACAGTGACAAAAAAGAAAGCCGCTAAGCATACCCAGAAGGGCAGCTTCTCATAAAGCAGAAATGTAACAGTGGTGCTACACTCAAAATTTGCATCATATGTACAGAAGTATTCAGTGACAAGGGGGAGAATCGCTAAAAGTACTCAGAAGAGCATCTTCTTACATTAAATTATATACACAGGGACAATAAAATTTCAAAATATATTCAACATAATGTAGGGGACATTGTGTGTGCAGTAAACTGTGCAGAAGAAAGAATTATATACAACATAAAACACAACAAAATCGAAGAGAACATGGGAAACATGGTGAGCTATCTCCAATAGCACATAAAACAGAATAATCACAAATAGCGAATCATGTGGGTGAAAAAGGAGACTCCACCTAGGAGCCTCATACCACCAAAATTAATACGTAAAATCATGAGTTGTGACAGTGAATGTTGGCGACAACAAAAATCCCACCTACAAGTTGAGACGTAGCTGCAAATTGTGGATATGGAACCACCAAGCCGATTGGGCCCAGGTGGATTGAAAAACGTTATCGGTGTTTGTTGAGGCAGCACGAGAGTGTTCCATTCGGAGACGAGTGGTTAACCGTGCTAGGAAGCGTCTCCGAATGATAGCACTTGCCTCCTGAGGAGGTGGAATAAGAGCAGGGAGGCGTTGTTCAAGATGGAAAGCATATACAGTGAACTTCACAAGAAGAAAAATGTAACGGCACACAGGAGGCAAGTGAGTAGGTGGATGCTTAGTTTGGAGTAGCGAAGCATATGCAAGAAATGGTAACGATCGAGCACAAATTCAATCAGCAAGACGAAATGCTGTGTTTAGGACTGGCAGGAGTACGGGGCAGAAGAGGTATTGATGTTGGACGTCGCTGACTTCAGGGCAAAAGGAACAATGTGGAGAGGTGAGAAGGGTCATGCGAAATAGTACTGATGGGGCGGGGAGACGAAGGTGAAGAAATTGCCAATGGACATTGAGTTCAAGAGGGGAGGAAAGGGGAGAGGTAGAGGCTGTCCAGATGGCGGGGAGAAGAGAAGGAGAAGCAGAATGAACAGAAAGTGGAAGTGCGGGAGGGGAAAGAAGGAGCCAATAAAGAGAAGAGGAGGACATAGAAGTAACTAGAACCGGGGAGCTACGAATGAGGAGAAAGAACGGTAGAGAAAGAGGGACGGAGGGGACCGAGAAGAGACCATCAGGGGAAGCGAGGAGTGGAAAGAGGCTCCAAAGCGCTGTGCGAAGGAGAAGATATTCGTTAGCAAGAGTAATGGTTGGAGATAGAAACAGGGAAGAAAGAGGTCTCCAGGTTAGATCAGAAGTTACGAGAGAACGGACAGTTATCACACCAGAGCGGATCCAATGAGGAAAGTAAAAGTAAGGGAGGTTAGGAGGGTGAATAAGAGAAGAGAAGAAGAGAGGTTCATCTAGAAGATCAAGAGTTGAAGAAGGAGATGAACGGAGAAGAGGAAGCGAACGAAAGAGAGAAAGCCCTCTCGCAGGACAGAAGGGAGGTGGGACGGAAGAAGAGAGTATGAATCCATCTTCAGAAACAGTAAGAAGGTGAAAGATGGGTCACGAGAAGAAGCAAGAACATTCAAGGTAGCGGTAAGGGACAGAACAGTTGAAGTGGCAAGACGAATGAAATGAATAATGCGATGTGTTTTATAAAGGACTGCTGGATCAGGAAGCTGGATGCCACCTAATGAGGATGGAAGATGAAGCGCGGCAGGTTTAGCCCAGTGATGTGAAGACCAGATGACGGAAGTTGAGAGGCGAGTGATGGTCATCATTTGTGACACGGGAACAATCGTCGACATCCAAGAGTATTCGCATAGGGAGATAAGTTGTCGACGAACAACGGCTGCTCGTTGACGGAACGATGTGAAAGGGCGGGCCTTACTCCAGTAGGCAGCAGCCCGTTGTATCCGGGGAAGAAGAGCAGTCCAGGTGGCAGATGCAGAAGCCAAGGGGGAACCGAAATACGCACCAAGGATCTTCTGTGTAGTGGCTGTCCACTGCGCACCCCAAGGAGCATCGGTGCGGACAGCCCATGCCCCGCACCATAAGCCAGTACTTTTAGTGGCATTCATCGCAGCTCCACATATTGCAACATACTGCTGATATACAGAATACAGGCGATCAAATTGAGATTCATCCCGGACACAAAAGGTCACATCATCAGCATAGGCGGTGAAAATTATCCGATGATGACGAGTACTAGCCACTGTCGGCGGTAGGACATCCAGGAGTGATCTTTGGGCTGCTAACAGGAAAGGCTCAAAAGCGAGAGCGAATAGCTGGCCGGAGAGCGGACATCCTTGCCGGATGCCTCGCTTAAACGGAATTGGAGCGGTTAGAAATGTGGCCGCTCGAACATGGAAACTGGCGCCCTGATAAAGGGCCAAGAGAGCGGAAGAAAAGGCAGCAGGAAAGCCAAATCGTGAAAGGACAGCAGAGAGATAAAAGTGAGACACGTTATCAAAAGCGGACTTTTGATCCAGATTGAGAAAGGCAAGAGGTTCATCAAAAGAGCGAGCGAGGAAGTGAAGATGAAGGAGAAGAGAAACGTTAGTGGAAATAGTCCGACCAGGCACAGTGTATGTCTGGTCGGGAGAAATAACGAAAGAGAGAACAGAATGAAGGCGACGGGATAAGAGTTTTGTATAGAACTTATAGTCAGTGTTTAGGATGGAGATAGGGCGCCAGTTTCCCAGATCCAAGAGGTCACCCTTCTTAGGAAGGAGGATTATGTGTGCCAAAGTAAAGTCGGGCGGTAACGCAGGAGAGGAAAAAGCAGACGAGAAACACGCAGACAGAAAAGGCAGAAGGCACGGTAGAAAAGCACGATAAAAGGACAGAGGAAGGCCGTCAGGTCCAGGAGCAGCATGAGGATTGAGAGTAGCGAACGCCTCACGGAGTTCGCGAAGAGAGAAAGGTGAAAGTAAAGAAGTAGATAAAGTAGAGGGGACCTAAGGAAGAGAAGAGAGAAGAGGAGAAGCTAATGAGAATGAAGACTGCGTTACTGCACTGTACTTGGCGGTGAAATACTGTTTAGTGAAAGTGCATAGCTTCGATGGGTTCGAAGTGATGGAACCATCCTGGAGGCGAAGATGACGCAAAGATGTAGCAGAGCGATGTTGAGATTCCAAGGCGGTTAAGTAATCGTGAGAATCAGCTGTAGGGGAGAGATGCAAGAAATGCATCCTGCAGGCTGCATCGGATGCGCGAGGAAGAAGCACGGCGTGAAGATCTGCCAGATAGCCGGGGTATTGCGGATCATCAAGAGAGAGCATCGACAATAGAGCACGTAGATTCGAAATTTTCATATCGCTCTCATTCCGAGAGGCATGGGAGAAGCGCCGTACAAAAAGGACCAAGTCGTGTTTGACACTGAGCCACAGTTGCATCGCGTCTGACGTAGTATCAAAAAGGGGCTGACGACTACGGAGGAACTCACGCACAGCAACACAAAATTGTTGATCATCCAGGAGCGAGTCCGGAAAAGTCCATACTCGTCGAGTCCTTGAAGGTGAAGGAGAAACACACACCGACAGACTGACAACACTGTGGTCTGAAGCGGCGGAAGGATGATGGGCAGCAGCTGCGATCGACGGGAGAAGAGCAGTCGAAACGTAAAATTTATCCAGCCGTGCTGCCGTAGTGCTGCCATGGATGGAAGAGCGCCAGGTAAAAGAGATTTCCGACGGGTGTAGATGCCGGAACGCATCAACCAATTGAAAATCATCAACTAGCTGAGAAATCTGTAATACACGTTGCCTGCGGTATTCGCCAACGGTTGAATTGCGGTCAAGGGCCGGCAACAACGTACAATTGAAATCTCCACCGATGAGAATATATTCAGACGGTGGGATGCATGACAGCTCTGTACGGAGTGTGGAGAGAAGATCAGGTAACAGACGCTCATCACACGGGACATATATGTTAAAAACATGATAGGTCACGTTTTCAATGCAAAAGACAACGACCTGGAGGTTGTCCACATATAATGCACGAATCACTGGCGTCGAAATCAGAGGGAGTAGGAGGTGATGGATCCCAATTGCAAGGCCACCATTCCGTCCAACTCGATAAGCATGGTGAAAATCGTAGGGCCAAGCCCGCCAACGAGAGAACAAAGTGGTAGCAGAGCAATTGGTCTCTTGGAGCAAGAGAAGATCTGCGTGTAGAGGCGCCAAGTCCTCATACACTAGGGCATTTCTAGGAGAAGCAGAGAACCCTCTGCAGTTAAGTGTGACCACCCTGAATCGGTAGGTCCTTCCCAGGTCGACACGCACGTGCACTGGAATCTGTTATTTTCTTCGCTTGCTTCTTCATTCTGTCAACACTAAATTTGAGATCGGGATAGGAAAGCACAAGATTTCGAAACACAGATGTCACACTAGAAACTTGGGTCAGAACAGTAGGAAGATCAAGCATATGACGTGCAACAAACTGATTAAAGAATTTAGGATGTTTATGAGAGCATAATACTTCATATATTTTATGAAGAGAAAGCGGACCTACCGGTATATCCGCCTTCGCTTCAGCTAGGTATCGGAGAAAAGAATCTAGGGAAAGCTCTGGGGGTGGAGTCTTAGCACCTGGAATCACAGCAGGATGTCGACTTATTCGTGGCGAAGTACGTCGTTGAGAGCAGGAGCGGGAAGATGAGTCAACAGAACGACCTCTTGCAGCACCGGTGCGAGGAGGGAGCGGAGACTGCGGAGCACTCCAGGACTCCCGTTGAGCAGGCTTGCTGGTAGTTGTAGGGTCAGAGTCATTGGCAGAATAGTCACTAGCAGTAGGGCAGTCCATGTCAGTAATTGTACTTGGGGTGTCTTCGTCCGACGGAGGATGAAGGTCAGCAGTCAGGTCAGCTGGAGCTGCAAGGAACGTGGGCGGAGCAGTCGGCACCACAGGAGGAAAGTCCACTGTCAACAATTGTGGGACAGGACCCCGTGGAGAAGGGCCCGATGGTAGAGCAGGTTGATGAAGTTCTGAAAACACCTCCTTAGAAGCGGCAGGGGTGGAGAAAACAGGGTTGTCACAAGTGACTTTTGGTCCCGAAGACTGAGGTACAGCAGGGCGGCGGAAGCACTCACTTCGTTGATGGCCATACGCTTTACAAGTCTGACAATGAAAGGAGGTCAAAACGTCGATGCGTCGTATCTGGTCTCCGCATTTTACAGTGAAGAGAGTAGGAAAAGTCTTGATATGTTCATCCGAAGAGAATACTACTCGTGCAACTCGTCGGGCACTTTCAATTGAACGATCATCCTCGTCCTTTGGAGCAGCGGAGTGTGTGGTAATGTTACCCACAACACGACCGGATTGCATAAGAAAATCACAAAGCATAGCATCTGTAGTTTTCAATTTAGAACCACCGAATTTGGTATACTATCTCATGGTACTCTAACTTAGACGCTAGACGGTTTTTGGAAGGGGTTGGAGCCCGCGGGGTCGGAGCTCCCCCATCATAAAAAATTTCGTAAAATCTACAGTTTTCGTCTTAGAACCACCAAATTTGGGTATACTATCTTATGGTACTCTAACGTAGACGACAGACCGTTTTTGGAACGGGTCAAGGCCCGGGGGTCAGAGCCCCCCACATACAAAATTTTCTTAAAAACTACATTTTCAAAATTGCCTTTATTCTTCAGTAAAATAACATTTCTATGTACATGACAATGGAATTCTGCCAATAAATACAGCGGTATATACATCAGCTGGAAAGTTCCAGTGAAACGTAAAACAAAATATTGTTAAAATCATAAAAAAAAAATTATTTCGCCACGTAGGGCGAAGGAGAGGCAGACAATAAAACACGAGCGATACAAACGAAAATGTTTACCTACAGTATTGTAGACAGGGCAAGACATGATTCTATACTATGCACAAATTCCAATTAAGCATTACTACCATACTAAAGATTAAACATTAGGTACTAATTCACAGAAATGCAACAGTGATGCTACATTCAAAATTTACAACATATGTACAGAAGTATTCAGTGACAAGGGGAAATAACGCTAAATGTACTCAGAAGGGCATCTTGTTATATTAAATTATACACACAGTGACTAATATTTTAAAAAAATATTCAACATAATGAAGGGGACATTGCGTGGGCAGTAAACTGTGCAGAAGGAAGAATTATATACATCAACATAAAACCCAACATTATCGAAGAGAACATGGGAAACATGGTGAGCTATCTTCAATGGCACATTAAAACAGAAAAATCACAAATAGCGAAGCACCAAAATTAATACGTAAAAACATGATTTGTTACAGTAAACGTGGGCGACAACAAAAATCCCACTTATAGGTTGGGATGTAACTGCAAATTGTGGATATGGAACCACCCAGCCGATTGGGCCCAAGTGGATTGAAAAACGCTATCTGTGTTTGTTGAGGCAGCACGAGAGTGCTCCATTTGGAGGCGAGTGGTTAACCGTGCTAGGAAGCGTCTCCGAATGATAGCACTTGCCTCCTGAGGAGGTGGAATAAGAGCGGGGAAGCGTTGTTGAAGATGGAAAGCATAGACAGTGAACTTCACAAGAAGAAAAATATAACGGCACACAGGAGGCAAGTGAGTAGGTGGATGCTTTGTTTGGAGTAGCCAAGCATATGCAAGAAATGGTAACGATCGAGCACAAATTCGATCAGCAAGACGAAATGCTGTGTTTAGGACTGGCAGGAGAACGGGGCAGAATAGGTATTGATGTTGGACGTCGCTGACTTCAGGGCAAAA
The DNA here is from genome assembly GCA_039090855.1 of Macrothele yani. Classification (NCBI taxonomy): domain Eukaryota; kingdom Metazoa; phylum Arthropoda; class Arachnida; order Araneae; family Macrothelidae; genus Macrothele; species Macrothele yani. The sequence continues at coordinate 76,613,532 of CM077011.1, forward strand.
GGAGCACTGCGGAGAGGTGAGAAGGGTCATGCGAAACAGTACTGATGGGGCGGGGAGACGAAGGTGAAGAAATTGCCAATGGACATTGAGTTCAAGAGGGGAGGAAAGGGGGAGGTAGATGCTGTCCAGATGGCGGGGAGAAGAGAAGGAGGAGCAGAATGAACAGAAAGTGGAAGTGCGGGAGGGGAAAGAAGAAGCCAATAAAGAGAAGAGGAGGGGAGAGAAGTAACTAGAACCGGGGAGCTACGAATGAGGAGAAAGAACGGTAGGGAAAGAGTAGCAGAGGGGACCGAGAAGAGACCATCAGGTGAAGCGAGGAGTGGAAAGAGGCTCCAAAGCGCTGTGCGAAGAAGAAGATATTCGTTAGCAAGAGTAATGGTTGGAGATAGAAACAGGGAAGAAAGAGGTCTCCAGGTTAGATCAGAAGTTACGAGAGAACGGACAGTTATCACACCAGAGCGGATCCAATGAGGAAAGTAAAAGTAAGGGAGGTTAGGAGGGTGAATAAGAGAAGAGAAGAAGAGAGGTTCATCTAGGAGATCAAGAGTTGAAGAAGGAAATGAACGGAGAAGAGGAAGCGAACGAAAGAGAGAAAGGCCCTCTCGCAGGACAGGAGGGAGGTGGGACGGGAGAAGAGAGTATGCATCCATCTTCAGAAACAGTAGGAAGGTGAAAGATGGGTCACGGAAAGAAGCTAAAACATTCAAGGTAGTGGTAAGGGACGGAACAGTTGAAGTGGCAAGGCGAATGAAATGAATAATGCGATGAGTTTTATAAAGGAAAGCTGGATCAGGAAGCTGGATGCCACCCAAAGATGCTGGCAGATGAAGCGTGGCAGGTTTAACCCAGTGATGTGAAGACCAGATGACGGAAGTTGAGAGGCGAGTGATGGTCATCATTTGTGACACGGGCACAACCGTCGACATCCAAGAGTATTCGCATAGAGAGATAAGTTGTCGACGAACAACGGCTGCTCGTTGACGGAATGATGTGAAAGGGCGGGCCTTACTCCAGTAGGCAGCAGTCCGTTGTATCCGGGGAAGAAGAGCAGTCCAGGTGGCAGATGCAGAAGCCAAGGGCAATCCGACATACGCACCGAGGATCTTCTGTGTAGTGGCTGTCCACTGCGCACCCCAAGGAGCATCGGTGCGGGCAGCCCATGCCCCGCACCATAAGCCAGTACTTTTAGTGGCACTACAGTTTTCAATTCAGAACCACCTAATCTGGTATACTATGTCATGGTACTCTAACTTAGACGCTACACGGTTTTTGGAAGGGGTTGGAGCCCGGGGGTCAGACAAACCCCGAAATTTTATTTTTTTTGTAAAATCTACAGTTTTCAATTTAGAACCACCAACTTTGGTATACTATCTCATGGTACTCTAACTTAGACAGTAGACCGTTTTTGGAACGGATCAAGGCCCGGGGGTCAGAGCCCCCACATACAAAATTTTCTTAAAAACTGCAGTTTTCAATTCAGAACCACCAAATCTGGTATACTATCGCATGGTACTCTAACTTAGACGCTCGATGATTTTTTGAAGGGGTTGCAGCCCGGGGGGTAAGGCCCCCCCCCCCTCATATAAAAATTCGCAAAATCTACAGTTTTCAATTTAGAACCACCAAATTTGGTATACTATCTCATGGTACTCTAACTTAGACGCTAGACGGTTTTTGGAAGGGGTTGGAGCCCGGGGGTAAGAGCCCCCCATTAAAATGCCACGTAAAATCTACAGTTTTCAATTTAGAACCACCAAATTTGGTATACTATCTCATGGTACTTTAACTTAGACGGTCGACGGTATTTGCAACGGGTCAAGGCACTGGGGGTCGGAGCCCCCCCCCCCCCGCACACACACAGACATACAACATTTTCTTAAAAACTACAGTTTTCAATTCAGAACCACCAAATTTGGTATCATGAAACTCTAACTTAGACGCTAGACGGTTTTTGGAAGACGCTGGAACCCCGGGGTGAGAGCCCCTCCCCCTCCTCATAAAAATTTCGTAAAATCTACAGTTTTCAATTTAGGACAACCAGATTTGGTATACTACTTATGGTTATCTAACTTAGACGGTAGACGGTTTTTGGAAGGGGTCGGGGCCCGGGTCAAGGTAGTCCCATGCAAAATTTTCGTAAAAAGTTCCGTTTTTTACTCTTTAGAATACCCTATTTACGTTCTAAGGCGCTCTTTGGCCCTTTGAGGGCCTTGCACCATAAACCATCAACCAACCAACCAACTAACCAACCAACCAACTAACCAACCTACGGTCTAAGTTAGGGACTGTAGATAACAATAAAGTGCAAAAATATGCGTTTAATGGTGTATTAAAAACACAAATCTATATAGTTTAGCTTTCACTACCAACGAACGGCTTCTCAGAAAGAAATATAATGTAATGTAAACAGAGAGTTCCAGATATTCAAAATTCAAAACGGTAAGAAAAAGATGATCAATGCCAATGTGAAGTCGTATGCATGCGACATCACATAGGTACATTGCATTTCTGTGTCGCGGGATTCACAGAAGCACACGCCAGATGTACGGAAGTTCTATAGATGTCTCCTAGAAGGTAAGTATTCCCATTCCTTTTTCTTTCTTTTTTGTTTCGCAAAATTAAATTAACTAAATCAAAAAATTTAAAATATGTTTACTGGAAAATTGCAGGAATATCTTTTTCATTCATTAACTTTCACCCGCTGAACTTGGTGATTCCACAAATAGTAATATGTACCTGGCAAATAACTGGTATCCCTGCTAGTACAAATTATATTAATGATTTATTTGCGTCCAGTTCAATCTAGTATGTCCATAAGAGCGTTTGGGGTCGTATGAAAAATACATTTCAACGTGTGCCGCTACGGCGGCGGAGTGATCTAGGCGCTGGCTTCTGACCACTTGTCGAGAAGGATCCTGGTTAAAATCTCGGTGAATCATGGACGTTGTGCTTGACTTCTGGCACTGGCTGTCCCCCTTCCCAGGAACCAGTGGCCCAAAATTGGGAATGTCCGACTGCTTATAGCCCACTGAATTGATCACGGTGGTCGTTAACCCCCCCCCCCCCCCCCCCAAAGATTGCGACGTGTCCATTGCTATTTGTTGTGGACCGTACAAAAAGTATGTTTTTGATATCAAAGTGTCCACTTCCATGTAGGCTGGCCATAAAATGTTAGGGGACCGTACAAAATTGCACTTTTGTTTTCACCTTGTCAGCGCTTCGGTATATGGTTGAAGTATACGTACATATAGTTGGGCCATTTCAGCACGTAGTTTGGTTTATATAGAAAATCAAGATAATGTTACATTTTTACTCAGCTACAACACATTAATCCCAAAGGCTATTTGTTGAAATCTTTAATCCGCCGTGCTCATATTCACAACGTTAACATAACATGTCAAGTTATTAATGTTGCAGTTTTACCCTGTCACCAAACTTTAGTTACAAGACCTTAGGCGTAAACTTTTTTAGGAATTTTTAGTCCGACGTATTCATAAGGTTTCGATAACATGCCAAGGTTATGGTACTGCGTTTTGACTGAGGCACAAAAATTAATAAACAGGCCTTAAGCCTTTTTATCAGTTTTCAATCAACCGTGCTCATATACATAAAATTTTCAGAGAAAGTCAAGTTTACTGTGTTGCGCGTACAAAACTATAAACAGCCATTAACTTTCACCCGCTGAACTTGGTGATTCCTCAATTCATCCATTAACAAGTCTTTTAAGTGATTGTATGCTATGGTCATATTGATAATGTTTGATGACAAGTCAGGTTAATGATGTTGCACTTATTAAAGACTTAAAAAGGTGTAGAGGCTAGTAATTATTATTTGAAGTCTAAGTAAAAGCTCATTTTTAACTTGACTCGTCATGAAATCCTTGTGAATATGGCATTTATTTTATTTTGTACATTTTACAAAGCGTATGCATTTTTTTTTGGCATTTGTTTTATTTTGTGTTGTACTTGTTACATAGCGTTTCGCATTTTTGTAATGCTTGTGACTTGTGATTGCATTTTGAATTTTTATTTGTTTCACATTTTGAATTTTTATATGTTTCACATTTTGGATTACTTTTTGACATTTTATGTTTTTGACATGCTATTTTGAAAATTTTGACTTTTTTAATTTTGCGTTGTGTTTTACATTCTTGCATCTTCGGCGGAATTACATTCTTGAAAAATTCAAATACAAGTTAGTAAAAGGTATAATTCAATTAGTGAGAAATACCAGCACATTTTAGTAAAGGGTAGAATTATATGAAATTCCTCTTAAAATGTCCAGCATGTTAACATTGTCTCTGTGCACCAAAGAAGTTCGAATTCCTTTTTATCTTGCCAACGTTTCTCTTCTGGGTGGATTTGTTAGAATCTGTGCTATCACTCTTTCGATTTTAGCCATAGTTGTTCTCTGCTCTTTCGCAATTTCACTGATTATTTCGTACAGTCACAGTTTTTTCTCTCCCAGAATTGTATTCCAGCGTCTGTCTAATCTTTCAAGTTCGTTTTGTGTTCTGGGAAAGCCAAATAAATTGTTTTCACTAACTGACCAAATTGTTGGCGGGAACAGCGGAGGGCTTCTGCTTGGATTGTTTCTTCTGCTTCCACGAAATTTTCCAAGAACATAATTTTCCTCAAACCACTGAACTACAGAATCTGCATATTCTAGTAAAATTGATTTCACTTCTTCAAAAGCAGCTGGAATTTCATCAGATGAAAAAAATGCGAGTGCTTACAAATGTCTGACTTTGAGAGCAAACTCACTGTTTTCCTTATATTCCAAGGCTATGCCAGAGGATGGATATTCCTCAGCACATTTTTTTCCGAGATGAAACCAACAACATTTGTGTGTGCTGCTTCCAAATTCCTTTTTAGCAGCATTATAACGGTAGCTATTTCAAAATCTATTATTATGCGTATATTGTGGTGCAAGCTGAATATCATAGTCTGATGCATAGTCTTGTAAATCCTCCAAAAATACTTTATAATAGTATTATATTATTTATACTTGCTGGAAAGTAACCCATAAACTAGTGGGACAAGCCTGTGCATAACTGGATTCGTTTCAACCATAGCATGAATGGAACATAATTGCCTAAAAAGGGTTGGACAAGTTTCAAATGTCCCATCCATAATCCAGAGGGGTGCTTCTTTAAGCTTTCGTAAATTATTCTCTGTTAAAAATAAAATAATTCTTTGATGTCCAAATGCGCTATCTCTGCCAAGAAATTTTGCACCATCTTCTCCTGTAAATTTATTGGGGCATCGATCCGTTCTGAAGTCGTAGGCTCCGCAGGCATGTCTTGGCATGTCTTCTCTTTTTTACAACTTGCCTTAGTGCATCCATATTAGGCATGTAAGCTGCATTTACTGTAGCCATTGATGTTGTCACGGTTTGAATAATTTGTGCAGGGGGCTTCGTCCGTATTTCTCGCTCGTTCTTTTATTTGCGCTCTTGCAACAGCAACATCACTTTTCTCCGGTCTTGGAGCATGATTATGTGGTTTCTCATTGCGCATCCTGTGTTCATCTCCAATAAGAATAGTACTAGCAAAGCCAGTACAATTTCCATAATTTCTTTCAATACAGTGACAATACCGTAAATCACCTCGCACTCTGTTATGGCAAAATAAATACCCTTTCCATTTCAGCAAATCATTTTCTTTTTGTGAGTTAACTATTTATGTTGCATTCTTCATCTGCATAGTGCCTTCGGAAAACAATGCACTTTCTCTTTCCAAAATATTTAGAATGATATATTTCCACTATTATCACTTGACAACGCACAACAAAGGTTTCAACAAGCACGTTCTCTGTTCTCCAGTCAACTACGAACTAATGAGCAACCATTCAATAAAACACTCAGAATACAGACAATCACGTGAAGCTTGTTCCTCCAGTTAGGGTTTAAGCGAAGTTCAAGATTTTCGTACCTGCGGTCACAAGAAGTGGTTAATTTTAAGGATCGGCATCTTATCTTTTGTTTTTCCAAAACGCAGAGGTACATGTATTTTACAGCTGGGACGCTCCAGGCGGGGATCAACAGATGCGAAGAACCCGGGAGCCAGGTTCCGGAGGCGGCAGCAGGCGCGGACTGGGCAGCTGTACTCTGGGCCGGTAGGCGTCATGCTAATTCTCAAAAATAAATTCAATTTTTTTGTGTTGCACCATGCGTATGAAAGAAAATTGTTATACTGAAAAGACAATTTGTTTACCCCGTAACATATTAAACGAAACCTACGTCCCTACTTGCCAAATGATCTGCAAGCCAAACACAGTTTTTCATGCAACACCTTCTCCCGACTTTCTAAGTTCAGATCTGTCTCGTTCGACTTATTTCCTGTACCGCCCCTCTCTTTCGCGAATTGCAGTTAATTGCCGTGAAATTGGTGTTTTACGTTGAGGTGTATTGCCGCCTGTCCTGAAGACTATAGTGAAATCGGTGAACCCCAGGGGAAAAGTATTCCATCAAAAGCAACAGAAATCCTATGCGAGAGCAAAACTTTGCTCGTTGGCATTACATCCAAGCAATTTAGGCGAAGTAGGAAGTGTGTTTTTCTACTACGACACCAGAAGATTGTCGCGAATGCTCAGGCAATTACGATACAGATGTGTCCTTAAGACGTCTCTTTCAAGACGTCCAAAGGCCGGCACTAGGGAATGGGGAGGGATACAGTGCGGATGCTCTTTTTTGTTGCAGTTAGAAATTCTTAAGCTCATTCTTCCTAAAAACTTTGCCTGGTTACCAGTAAGTACTGTCTCATGCCTCAACCGTTGCACAGATTTGTTGTTTTTGTTTTCATTCTTTGAGTTAACAGCGGGAAAATATCTGAACTGAGTTGTTTCAGTTGGAAATATTTTTTTACTTCAGCAACAGGGCTTCACGTATAATTGCAAAATACTTCGATAGAATAAACATACCTTACATAAAGAGTTTGCACGAGAAAATAGATTAATAATAAGGAAAATATTCTAAAACCAAAAAAAGAAATTGCGGAACCGAAAAAGCTAGGTAGAGGAAACAAAAGTCTCTAAGAAAACGTTCATATTTAAAGAAACCTGTAGTAGCTTAATGAATAAGTGGTATAACTCAATACAAAATCATGTGCTGTATTTGAAAAAAATTAGAAGCAAGTAGGCATCGTGACTGTTCCCAGTTTCCCCTTTTCATCCTGTCGACATTACAACTACCACAGAAAAGAAAATAACAAAAACATAACAAAAACACCCATACAAAGTAAAATGCCCAAAACATAAAAAGAAGTAACCACACAAAATGAAATGCCCAAAACATTAAAAAAACTGCAACCACACGAAACAAAATACCCAAAACATGGCAAGAAATTCTGTTGAAAGCACAATGAAGGTATACGATAGTAGAAATATATGTTTTTAAAACTTAATACAAGTGTCAAAACTGAAATAAAAAGAAAGAAAAATTAAATATTCCAAATTTCATTGTTACTTTAGATATTTTGACCTGTTGACATTTCGTAAATTGTACTTGCACTCGGTCAAAAAATATTACTTACAAGGACTGTTTAGTAACTTTTAATCGCTGTGGTCGTATTTATAAGGTTTGCATAACAAATAAAGTTAATAATGTTGCGCTTTCACTTACCGTCTCCCGCTAAGTTGAGTTTCATGACACAAAATTTGGTGGTTCTGATAGAAAAATAAAAATTTTAAGAAAATTTTGTACGTGGGGGGGGGGGGTCTTATCCCCGGGCCTTGATCCGTTTCAAAAACCTTCTACCGTCTAAGTTAGAGTACCATGAGATAATATACAAAATTTGGTGGTTCTAAATTGAAAACTATAGATTTTACGAAAGTTTGTGTGTAGGGGGTAACCACCCTTGCCCCGACCCGTTCTGAAAACCGTCTACCGTTTAATTTAGAACACCATTATATAGTATACCAAATTTGGTAGCTCTAAATTGAAAACTTTAGTTTTACGAAAAATATTTATGGGCGGAGGGACTCTGACCCCGTGCCCGACCCGTTCCAAAAACCATCTACCGTCTAAGTTAGAGTACCATGAGAGAGTATGCCAAATTTGGTGGTTCTAAATTGAAAACTGTAGATTTTACGCGGCATTTTTATGTGGGGGGCTTTACCCCCGGGCTCCAACTCCTTCCAAAAACGGTCTACTGTCTAAGTTAGAGTACCATGAAATAGTATACCAAATTTGGTGGTTCTAAATTAAAAACTAGATTTTACGAAAAAGTTTTTATTCGGAGGGGTGGTCTGACCCCCGGGCTCCAACCCCTTCTAAAAACCGTCTAGCGTCTAAGTTAGAGTACCATGAGATAGTATACCAGATTAGGTGGTTCTGAATTGAAAACTGTAGTTTCTTAGAAAAAATTTTATGTGGGGGGCTCTGACCCCCGGGCCTTGTCCCGTTCCAAAAACGGTTTGCCGACTAAGTTAGAGTACCATAAGATAGTATACCAATTTGGTGGTTCTAAGATAAAAACTGTAGATTTTACGAAACTTTTATGAGGGGGGGGCGACCCCGCGGGCTCCAACCCCTTCCAAAAACCGTCTAGCGTCTAAGTTAGAGTAGCATGAGATAGTATACCAAATTTGGTGGTTCTAAATTGAAAACTGTAGATTTTACGAAAAAGTTTTTATTCGGGGGGTCTGACCCCCGGGCTCCAACCCTTCCAAAAACCGTCTAGCGTCTGAGTTAGAGTACCATGAGATAGTATACCAGATTAGGTGGTTCTGAATTGAAAACTGTAGTTTCTTACAAAAAATTTTATGTGGGGGCTCTGACCCCCGGGCCTTGACCCGTTCCAAAAACGGTCTGCCGACTAAGTTAGAGTACCATAAGATAGTATACCAAATTTGGTGGTTCTAAGATAAAAACTGTAGATTTTACGAAATTTTTATGAGGGGGGCCGACCCCGCGGGCTCCAACCCCTTCCCAAAACCGTCTAGCGTCTAAGTTAGAGTAGCATGAGATAGTATACCAAATTTGGTGGTTCTAAATTGAAAACTGTAGATTTTACGAAAAAGTTTTTATTCGGGGGTCTGACCCCCGGGCTCCAACCCCTTCCAAAAACCGTCTAGCGTCTAAGTTAGAGTACCATGAGATAGTATACCAGATTAGGTGGTTCTGAATTGAAAACTGTAGTTTCTAAGAAAAAGTTTTATGTGGGGGCTCTGACCCCCGGGCCTTGACCCGTTCCAAAAACGGTCTGCCGACTAAGTTAGAGTACCATAAGATAGTATACCAAATTTGGTGGTTCTAAGATAAAAACTGTAGATTTTACGAAATTTTTATGAGGGAAGGGGGCCGACCCCGCGGGCTATACCCCTTCCCAAAACAGTCTAGCGTCTAAGTTAGAGTATAATGAGATAGTATACCAAATTTGGTGGTTCTAAATTGAAAACTGTAGATTTTACGAAAAAGTTTTTATTCGGGGGGGGGGGTCTGACCCCACGGGCTCCAACCCCTTCCAAAAATTGTCTAGCGTCTAAGTTAGAGTACCATGAGATAGTATACCAGATTAGGTGGTTCTGAATTGAAAACTGTAGTTTTTAAGAAAATTTTGCATGTGGGGGCCCTGACCCCCGGGCCTTGACCCGTTCCAAAAACGGTCTGCCGACTAAGTTAGAGTACCATAAGATAGTATACCAAATTTGGTGATTCTAAGATAAAAACTGTAGATTTTACGAAATTTTTTATGAGGGGGGGGGCGACCCCCGCGGGCTCCAACCCCTTCCAAAAGCGGTCTAGCGTCTAAGTTAGAGTTTCATGATACCAAATTTGATGGTTCTGAAATGAAAACTAGATTTTACCAAAATTTTGTATGTACGAAGGGGGGGGGGGGGGCTCTGACTCCCCGGGCCTTGACCCGTTCCAAAAACTGACAACCGTCTAAGTTAGAGTACTATGAGATAGGATACCTGATTTGGTGGTTCTGAATTGAAAACTGTAGATGACGGTGCTCCTCTGCCTTCAATGGATGGCGATGCTCCTCTGCCTTCAATGGATGGCGGTGCTCCTCTGCCTTCAACCTCCACTTCTACTGCTCCTCGTTCTTATTCTTCAGCGGTAACTTCCCAAAGGCTTCAGCCCAAGTCTAATTCCATGCGAGCGGAAGCCGCAGCTTTAAAACCTCATGTCCGTCGCTCTGGTAATGAGGTTGTGCTCGAAATTCCAGTGGATTCTCCAGCAGGTACCTCTTTCACCACGGCTACTGAGTTGGGTGTGTGCTTTGAGGCGCTGCCAGACACACCACTCAAAATGTACTCAACTGCTCTAAAACAAAAGTTCTCTCCGTCAGCGATACGTCATATGTCGCGCAGAGGGCCGAGTGTCATTGTTTATTTTTTTCATGCGGCAGATGCTACCTCTGTCTTACAGACTGGGCTGGTTGTTGGTGATCACCAATTATTTCCTGAGCCTGTCGCCCAGAGACCAGTAACGGTCTCGATGTACCCAGTACATCCTGAAGTCACAGATGCTATGCTTTGTGCTTTTCTTATGCAATCCGGTCGTGTTGTGGGTAACATTACCACACACTCCGCTGCTCCAAAGGACGAGGATGATCGTTCGATTGAAAGTGCCCGACGAGTTGCGCGAGTAGTATTCTCTTCGGATGAACATATCAAGTCTTTTCCTACTCTCTTCACTGTAAAATGCGGAGATCAAATCCGACGCATAGACGTTTTAACCTCCTTTCATTGTCAGACTTGTAAGGCGTATGGCCATCAACGTAGTGAGTGCTTCCGCCGCCCTGCTGTACCTCAGTCTTCGGGACCAAACGTCACTCGTGACAGCCCTGTGTCATCCACCCCTACCATTTCTAAGGAGGTGTCTTCAGAACTTCAACCTGCTCTGCCATCGGGCCTTCCTCCACGGGGTCCTGCCCCACAATTGTTGACAGAGGACTTTCCTCATCTGGTACCGACAGCTCCGCCCACGTTCCTTGCAGCTCCAGCTGACCTGACTGCTGACCTTCATCTTCCATCGGATGAAGACACTCCAAGTACAGTTACTGACATGGACTGCCCTACTGCTAGTGACACTTCTGGCGATCACTCTGACCCTACAACTACCAGCAAGCCTGCTCGACGGGAGTCCTGGAGTGCTCCGCAGACTCCGCTCCCTCCTCGCATCGGTGCTGCAAGAGGTCGTTCTGTTGACTCATCTTCCCGCTCCTCCTCTCAACGTCGTACTTCGCCACGAACAAGTCGACACCCTGCTGTGATTCCAGGTTCTAAGACTCCACCCCCAGTGCTTTCCCTAGATTCTTTTCTCAGATACCTAGCTGAAGCGAAAGCGGATATACCGGTAGGTCCGCTTTCTCTTCATAAAATATATGAAGTATTATGCTCTCATAAACATCCTAGATTCTTTAATCAGTTTGTTGCACGTCATTTGCTTGATCTTCCTACTGTTCTAACCCAAGTTTCTAGTGTGATATCTGTGTATCGAAATCTTGTGCTTTCCTATCCCGATCTCAAATTTAGTGTTGACAGAATGAAGAAGCAAGCGAAGAAAATAACAGATTCCAGCGCACGTGCGTGTCGACCTGGGAAGGACCTACCGATTCAAGGTGGTCACACTTAACTGCAGAGGGTTCTCTGCTTCTCCTAGAAATGCTCTAGTGTATGAGGACTTGGCGCCTCTACACGCAGATCTTCTCTTGCTCCAAGAGACCAATTGCTCTGCTACCACTTTGTTCTCTCGTTGGCGGGCTTGGCCCTACGATTTTCACCATGCTTATCGAGTTGGACGGAATGGTGGCCTTGCACTTGGGATCCATCACCGCCTACTCCCTCTGATTTCGACGCCAGTGATTCGTGCCTTACATGTGGACAACCTCCAGGTCGCTGTCTTTTGCATTGAAAACGTGACCTATCATGTTTTTAACATATATGTCCCCTGTGATGAACGTCTGTTACCTGATCTTCTCTCCACACTCCGTACAGAGCTGTCATGCATCCCACCGTCTGAATACATTCTCATCGGCGGAGATTTCAATTGTACGTTGTTGCCGGCCCTTGACCGCAATTCAACCGTTGGAGAATACCGCAGACAACGTGTATTACAGATTTCCCAGCTAGTTGATGATTTTCAATTGGTTGATGCGTTCCGGCATCTACACCCGTCGGAAATCTCTTTTACCTGGCGCTCTTCCATCCATGGCAGCACTACGGCAGCACGGTTGGATAAATTTTATGTTTCGACTGCTCTTCTCCCGTCGATCGCAGCTGCTGCCCATCATCCTTCCGCCGCTTCAGACCACAGTATTGTCAGTCTGTCGGTGTGTGTTGCCTTCAACTTCAAGGACTCAACGAGTATGGACTTTTCCGGACTCGCTCCTGGATGATCAACAATTTTGTGTTGCTGTGCGTGAGTTCCTCCGAAGTCGTCAGCCCCTTCTTGATACTACGTCCGACGCGATGCAACTGTGGCTCAGTGTCAAACATGACTTGGTCCTTTTTGTACGGCGCTACTCCCATGCCTCTCGGAATGAGAGCGATATGAAAATTGCGAATCTACGTGCTCTATTGTCGATGCTCTCTCTTGATGATCCGCAATACCCCGGCTATCTGGCAGATCTCCACGCTTTGCTTCTTCCTCGCGCATCCGATGCAGCCTGCAGGATGCATTTCTTGCATCTCTCCCCTACAGCTGATTCTCACGATTACTTAACCGCCTTGGAATCTCAACATCGTTCTGCTACATCTTTGCGTCATCTTCGCCTCCAGGATGGTTCCATCACTTCGAACCCATCGAAGCTATGCACTTTTACCAGACAGTATTTCATCGCCAAGTACAGTGCGGTAACGCAGTCTTCATCCTCATTAGCTTCTCCTCTTCTCTCCTCTCTTCCTCAGGTCCCCTCTACTTTATCTACTTCTTTACTCTCTCCTTTCTCTCTTCGCGAACTCCGCGAGGCGTTCGCTACTCTCAATCCTCATGCCGCTCCTGGAACTGACGGCCTTCCTCTGTCCTTTTATCGTGCTTTTCTACCGTGCCTTCTGCCTTTTCTGTCTGCGTGTTTCTCGTCTGCTTTTTCCTCTCCTGCGTTACCGCCCGACTTTACTTTGGCACACACCATCCTCCTTCCTAAGAAGGGTGACCTCTTGGATCTTGGAAACTGGCGCCCTATCTCCATCCTAAACACTGACTATAAGTTCTATACAAAACTCTTATCCCGTCGCCTTAATTCTGTTCTCTCTTTCGTTATTTCTCCTGACCAGACATACACTGTGCCTGGTAGGACTATTTCCACTAACGTTTCTCTTCTCCTTCATCTTCACTTCCTCGCTCGCTCTTTTTGTGAACCTCTTGCCTTCCTCAATCTGGATCAAAAGTCCGCTTTTGATAACGTTTCTTATTTTTATCTCTCTGCTGTCCTTTCACAATTTGGCTTTCCTCCTACCTTTTCTTCCGCACTCTTGGCCCTTTATCAGGGCGCCAGTTTCCATGTTCGAGCGGCCACATTTCTAACCGCTCCAATTCCGTTTAAGCGAGGCATCCGGCAAGGATGTCCGCTCTCCGGCCAGCTATTCGCTCTCGCTTTTGAGCCTTTCCTGTTAGCAGCCCGAAGATCACTCCTGGATGTCCTACCGCCGACAGTGGCTAGTACTCGTCATCATCGAATAACTTTCACCGCCTATGCTGATGATGTGACCTTTTGCGTCCGGGATGAATCTCAATTTGATCGCCTGTATTCTGTATATCAACAGTATGTTGCATTATCTGGAGCAGCGCTGAATGCCACTAAAAGTACTGGCTTATGGTGCGGGGCATGGGCTGCCCGCACTGATGCTCCTTGGGGTGCGCAGTGGACAGCCACTACACAGAAGATCCTCGGTGCGTATGTCGGATTGCCCTTGGCTTCTGCATCTGCCACCTGGACTGCTCTTCTTCCCCGGATACAACGGACTGCTGCCTACTGGAGTAAGGCCCGCCCTTTCACATCGTTCCGTCAACGAGCAGCCGTTGTTCGTCGACAACTTATCTCTCTATGCGAATACTCTTGGATGTCGACGGTTGTGCCCGTGTCACAAATGATGACTATCACTCGCCTCTCAACTTCCGTCATCTGGTCTTCACATCACTGGGTTAAACCTGCCACGCTTCATCTGCCAGCCTCTTTGGGTGGCATCCAGCTTCCTGATCCAGCTTTCCTTTATAAAACTCATCGCATTATTCATTTCATTCGCCTTGCCACTTCAACTGTTCCGTCCCTTACCACTACCTTGAATGTTCTAGCTTCTTTCCGTGACCCATCTTTCACCTTCCTACTGTTTCTGAAGATGGATGCATACTCTCTTCTCCCGTCCCACCTCCCTCCTGTCCTGCGAGAGGGCCTTTCTCTCTTTCGTTCGCTTCCTCTTCTCCGTTCATTTCCTTCTTCAACTCTTGATCTCCTAGATGAACCTCTCTTCTTCTCTTCTCTTATTCACCCTCCTAACCTCCCTTACTTTTACTTTCCTCATTGGATCCGCTCTGGTGTGATAACTGTCCGTTCTCTCGTAACTTCTGATCTAACCTGGAGACCTCTTTCTTCCCTGTTTCTATCTCCAACCATTACTCTTGCTAACGAATATCTTCTTCTTCGCACAGCGCTTTGGAGCCTCTTTCCACTCCTCGCTTCACCTGATGGTCTCTTCTCGGTCCCCTCTGCTCCTCTTTCCCTACCGTTCTTTCTCCTCATTCGTAGCTCCCCGGTTCTAGTTACTTCTCTCTCCTCCTCTTCTCTTTATTGGCTTCTTCTTTCCCCTCCCGCACTTCCACTTTCTGTTCATTCTGCTCCTCCTTCTCTTCTCCCCGCCATCTGGACAGCATCTACCTCCCCCTTTCCTCCCCTCTTGAACTCAATGTCCATTGGCAATTTCTTCACCTTCGTCTCCCCGCCCCATCAGTACTGTTTCGCATGACCCTTCTCACCTCTCCGCAGTGCTCCTTTTGCCCTGAAGTCAGCGACGTCCAACATCAATACCTATTCTGCCCCGTTCTCCTGCCAGTCCTAAACACAGCATTTCGTCTTGCAGATCGAATTTGTGCTCGATCGTTACCATTTCTTGCATATGCTTGGCTACTCCAAACAAAGCATCCACCTACTCACTTGCCTCCTGTGTGCCGTTATATTTTTCTTCTTGTGAAGTTCACTGTCTATGCTTTCCATCTTCAACAACGCTTCCCCGCTCTTATTCCACCTCCTCAGGAGGCAAGTGCTATCATTCGGAGACGCTTCCTAGCACGGTTAACCACTCGCCTCCAAATGGAGCACTCTCGTGCTGCCTCAACAAACACCGATAGCGTTTTTCAATCCACTTGGGCCCAATCGGCTGGGTGGTTCCATATCCACAATTTGCAGTTACATCCCAACCTATAAGTGGGATTTTTGTTGTCGCCCACGTTCACCGTAACAAATCATGTTTTTACGTATTAATTTTGGTGCTTCGCTATTTGTGATTTTTCTGTTTTAATGTGCCATTGAAGATAGCTCACCATGTTTCCCATGTTCTCTTCGATAATGTTGGGTTTTATGTTGTTGTATATAATTCTTCCTTCTGCACAGTTTACTGCCCACGCAATGTCCCCTTCATTATGTTGAATATTTTTTTAAAATATTAGTCACTGTGTGTATAATATAATGTAACAAGATGCCCTTCTGAGTACATTTAGCGTTATTTCCCCTTGTCACTGAATACTTCTGTACATATGTTGTAAATTTTGAATGTAGCATCACTGTTGCATTTCTGTGAATTAGTACCTAATGTTTAATCTTTAGTATGGTAGTAATGCTTAATTGGAATTTGTGCATAGTATAGAATCATGTCTTGCCCTGTCTACAATACTGTAGGTAAACATTTTCGTTTGTATCGCTCGTGCTTTATTGTCTGCCTCTCCTTCGCCCTACGTGGCGAAATAATTTTTTTTTTTTATGATTTTAACAATATTTTGTTTTACGTTTCACTGGAACTTTCCAGCTGATGTATATACCGCTGTATTTATTGGCAGAATTCCATTGTCATGTACATAGAAATGTTATTTTACTGAAGAATAAAGGCAATTTTGAAATGTAGATCTTACGAATATTTTGTGTATGGGGGCTCTGACCAACCGGGCCCCTGACCCGTTCCAAAAACCGTCTACCGTCTAAGTTAGAGTACCATGAGATAATATACCAAATTTGGTAGTTCTAAATTGAAAACTATATCTTACGGCAATTCTGTAGGGGGGGCTCTAACCCCCCCCTCTCTCTCTCTCTCCAACCGCTTCCCAAAACCGTCTACAGTCTAAGTTAGAATACCACGAGATAGTATACCAGATTTGGTGGTTCTGAATTGAAAACTGTAGATTTTACGAAAATTTTGTATATATGGGGGGCTCTGTCCAACCGGGCCCTGCCCCGTTCCAAAAACCGTTTACCGTCTAATATTTTTAGTGCCAAAGAAAAACGTAATATTCCTATCCTGTCTGCGTGTCCAAACTTTATAAATTTGATCAGGGAGCAAGACGTTCGAAATCCTACGTTTTCCTGCATTCGTTTTGTATGTAACCAAAATCTGTAAACGCGACGAATTGACGTAGTCGACGAATTGACGTAGTCGACGAATTGACGTAGTCGACGAATTTGTCCGCGACGAATTGACGCGCGACGAATTGACGCATGCGACGAATTGACGCGCGACGAATTGTCGTAGTCGACGAATTGACGCGCGACGAATTGACGCAGGCGACGAATTGACGTAGTCGACGAATTGACGCACGCGACGAATTGTCGTGACACCCTGGGATCGAACTTGAGATTTTCCGTTGGCAATCACAAACGTTGACCACTAGGTCATCGGCGCCCCGATTCGTTATAAAAACGATGCCACTTCTGTTTTCAATTAATGATACTGTTATAATGTTTTTTCCACTTGGTATCTGTTATCAATAGAAAGAATCGCGACAAAGTTCCCGAATTTTCCCGCTGAGACTTCCGCCTTGATAATGTACAAAGATTTACCAAAATAAGGGAAACACTTACTACTTGTGGAAAACTTTTTATTCTTAAACTGTAAACCCACCTCGCGGTTTTAGAACAGAATGATTCGAATTGTAATAAACATACACAGATCATGCGCATACGATGATTGAATTTGGGGCAATTATTCTTTCAAAATACACTGCCGGAAAGTGAAAAAATAACTCTATTAAAATATGCAGCTGCATCTATGAGATTTATGTGGCAGCACAAACTTGTAAAGAAAGGAAAGTGATCACACCTGTGAGGTGATTCAACGTTCATTTTACCTTTTAATGCGTATTACAGTATACAGAAGGCAGATACATTTTATAAGGCCTTGCACCTCCTCCAGCAGCTATACAAGCTTCCAATATGGAATGCAAGGGGTCGTCCAAATGCTGGATATCACCATTGGGGATAGCATTCAATGCCCGTTCAACTCGAACGCATAGTTACAAGATGGTCGCTGCCTGCCGGGGTCCGCGGAAGCCTTTGTCTGATCCAGTTCCAGATATGCTCGATTGGAGATAAGTCTGGAGAGCGTACAAGCCAAGAGAGTTGATGCACAGCCTGAATTACATGTTGAGTTGCCAGGGCGGAGTGCGAACAAGCGTTATCCTGCTGGAATATCGTATTGGGGATTATCGCACTCAAAAGTGGCAGGACGACCGGCTGCATGATGTCTTCTGATGTACGTACTGCTATCCAGTGCACGCCGTACAAACACCAGACTCGTACGAGAGTGATAGCTAGTCGCTCCCCACACCACGATGCCTTGCTTGAGGCCTGTGTTTCGTTGGCGGATACACGATGGCAGAAGCCGCTCACCTTGTCGCCTTCGGACTCGTGCACGACGGTAAGACGCTCCCAAGCAAAATCGGCCTTCATCACTGAAGACCACAGACCGCCAGTCTTCCCTCCGATGAACTCGTTCTTGACACCACCGCATACGTGCTCGACGGTGACCAGGGGCCAGTACTAACCGTTCCAGCGGCACGCGCGCCCATAGTCCTGCTTCTAACAAACGATTCCGTATCGTTCTGGTAGACACCCTTGGTATAACAGAGGATCGAATTTGCGACGCAGTGGCCGTCCACTGTGCCAACGCTGCCCTCCTGGTAAGCTGATCCTCTCGTGAGTTCGTAACTCTGTGTTGCACGGAACCACGTCAGCGAGTGCGGAAATACTCCTCTGACCACCGAACCCTCACCATCTTACCACGGCCGATACCTCTCGTTCCATTTGGTTCGTAATTTGAAGGAAAGGCCGACCTCGTTTCCGCACACCCTCTATACGGCGTCGCTTGAACACCAATAACTGAACAACTGTTGCGCGTCTGCGTCGTCCAGGCATGGTAGTTTCTTCAACGAGCACTGAACAATAGGACATCAGATGAATGACTTCGATCTACACGCCGTAATCCCTAAATATGCACTGAATACATTTGCATGTTGTCGTTCGCAATGACGTCATTATTTTATCCAATGTCATCCCAACTTTGATCACATTTCTGCTGCCTTAAACAATTAACCTTTTATTTAATGACGTTCCTACCGGCATGCCTTGTTCTTTTCTCACTTTCCGGCAGTGTATGTTCGAAATTTTCCAGTTGTTTTGGTGGTGAAAAGTGTGATCTCCCCTTTCGCTCCAGATATTCCCACAAATGTTCGACAATATTGAGGTCTGGCGATTGAGGTGGCCAGGGTAGCTGGTGTACCTCATCCTCATGCTCTACAAACCACAACTTCACACGTTTCGCAAAATGCACAGGTCAATAATCTGCTTGAAACCAGAGATGATCATTAAGGAGCTTCAGGTAGTCCGCAAGAATGGATTTATATGTTGTAGATGTGACACGACACTGCAGAATAAACAATAACCCTTAAATGCTGCGATATGGCACCCAACAGCATTAGGGCTCCAACTCAATGTTTCACACTCACAACCAAACAGTCTGGGTGACACGCTTCTGGAGGTTATCACCAGACATACACTATATCAGTGGTGGAAAACGAGGTGAAGCAAGATTTATCAGACCAGATGACTCGTTGCCCATCTTTAGCATCTCATTTTTAAAGTGATTTGTACAATCTCACACGTTTTGTTTCATTGATGGTGGTAATCAGAGGTTTGTGGATCGCGACACGGCCATAAATACCAGCACGATGAGTTTTAGGACGTACTGTTATGACAGAAACGGAATCATTCGTATTTTTTCAACTCTGCGGCTATTTGCGGTGCTCTAGTCATGTGCTTCCGTTGCACAGTCCGTTCCAAGTTTTCGCCTATGACTATCTGACATATTCGCAATGGTATTCAATTTGCACGTTTGAAAGCACCGCCGTGTCCTGTTTGATATGCAGTCATAATGTTCGATACAGTTCCTGACGTTACACCTATTATTTCTGCCATTCATGTTACTGAAGCTACTGCAAAACGTGCACCAATGACTATGCCATTTTTTCAGGTTACTAAGATCTGACATTGCCGACGATCACTCCACAATAGCTGTTTCACATGCGCCTGTAGCACTGCTACGTGGTAGCTGACAGCCTACTGCACCCCTTTATATACAGTACGTAGCATGCATCGCGGGTAACGTCGTCCCTGGGATTTGCATGCGACACATTGCGCAAACACCAGTCGCAGTCGGTGTTCCCATTATTTTAATAAAACCGTTTACGTTGTTAAAAATAAGTATCGCTATTCTCGGGTCTGTAAGAAAGCGAGAAATACACGGTGCAGTCGCATTATTGTGACCAGCAGCTAATATCCAGAGTAACCGCCGTATGTAGCGCAGACAGCTGCTAGACGGGCTGGGAGTTACTAATTAAGGTGCTGGGAGGCGTGTACAGGTATGTGGAGCCATGCTGACTGCAGTGCATCTGGCAGCTGCTGGAGGGTGCGTGGTGGAGGATCCAAAAAACGAACAACATTATCGATATGGTCCCACATATGCTCAATTGGGTTTGAGTCTGGCAAATTAGGGGGCCAGGGAAGTACTTTGGAGTCTTTATCGTGCTCTCGTCGCATTGTCATGCTGGAAGATCCCATCAGTCCCAGGGAAGGCAATGAGCATGTATGGGTATACGTGGTCTGCAAGGATGGATTCATAACGAATTCGGTCCATAGTGCCTTCTACTGGTATGAGTGGACCCAGAGAATGCCACGAAAGCATTCCCCACACCATTACGTTGTCTCCCACCAGCTTGTGTTCTTCCAGCAGTGGATAAAGATTCTTTGTTCTCTGATGTTTCTCGCCTTATACGCCAACGTCCATCCGTTCGATGAAGCAGAAAACGTGATTCATCGGAGAAGGCAATCCTTTGGCAATCAGCGGAGGCCCAATTCCGATACTGTAGTGCAAATGTAAGCCTTTTCTGTCGATGCACCTTCGTTAGCATAGGTGCAGTGACCATCCGTCTGCATCGGAGTCTCATACGTAGCATGGATCGCTGAACTGTCGTTTTAGACACACTTCCGTAAGCCCCCTGGTTTATTCGGCCAGGTGAGTTTCTCCACTGTAGCGTGGTGATCGACCCTCACGCACCTTCGCAGCCAACGTTCACTTCTGACATCAATGGCACGTGGTGCTCCGCAGTTTCTACGTCGCTTATTCGCAATGGTGCCATTTCTCCAATCGCAATACACTTTAACTACAGCAGCACGCGAAGGGTTCACAAACTGCGCTGTTTCAGAAATATTGCCACTCTTGGCCCAAATGCCGATAATCATCCCTTTTTGTAAATCTGATAATTCTCTCATTTTATCCATGACAGCAACGAGTGATATGTTTTCAGAATGCCTACAGCACACCTTACATACCCTCCAAGCCAGCTCTCGATACGTGCCTTCTTTCGTTGGCTACGCGCTTTTGACGTAAAAAGTAGGAGGTAGTCACAATAATGTGACTCGACTGTGTATATTCTGGTTATTGAATGTTACACTTCAGGACACAATTTGCTGAATATGCTGGCTATCATAAGAAACTAACTACCTCTCATGCACAGCAGAAGTGCCACAGCTGAAATTCAAGAAATTGCAGGTGGTTCACATGCAATTTTCTTACGTAAATGTTCAGTTGAACTTTCGAAATGAACGCATAATTTTCCAGCGGGTTTGTCAATCTTGCTCACCAGTTCTTACTTCTTGTGATTTCTGGCTTTCGGGATACCTTATAGACCGAATTTATCGAAAGGGAATTAGCTCTGTATCAGATCTGAAAATAACTGTGAGGACTTGAAGTCGCCAACATAGACCGCGACTACGCTGCTAGCAGCCGTGTCGCATGTCGTTCTTTGTTTACGGCATATCATCTCTTGTGATAGCCAGCATATTGAGCAGATCATGAATGGAATGCGGGATTACACCATACAATAAAAAATGTTGAAGATGACAATCCAGTTTTTGGTGTAAATATGACAAGAACGGTAATTCAGATAATATCCGAAAACTTGAAACTTCATATTTACACCAAAAAACGGATTGTCATCTTCAAAATGTGTATTGTATGGTGTTATCCAGCATTCCTTTCATGATTTATCTGCTCCTGCGGGCAATCACGGGATAGGATTCTTAACCTCCAGATTTGCTAAACATGAACGGCGGTTGCTTAGAATAGCGTATCTTGTGATGGTCATTTTCAAATTATTCGGAAACTTGAGACTTTGTCGTTTTGGCTGGTGTAGTGGTTAGCATACCCGGGAGCTATCTGGGAGACGCGGATTCGATTCCCGCTCCTGGAGGACGAAATTTTTAAGTTTTCGGATATTATCTGACTTACCATCCTTGTCATAAGTGTATTTACACCAAAAAACGGATTATCATCTTCACAATTTATATTGAGCAGATTTTGTCCTGAGACGTTCGATCTCTCAACAGTAAATTTACGAACATGTCTGTTCTTTTTTTGTGTTTGCAGCGCCACGGAATGAACAGCATCGTTTGCAGTTGTCATATGGCAGGTCATATTTTTGGTTCGTATGTTAACGACCACAAAGAGAACCTCTCAGAGGTACGAGTGTAAGCAGCCCTAGATCCAAATTTACGTCCACTGGTTCTAGCTAATGAATGATATCCAGACACGTACACCTCTGACACTCAGCCGCCGGAGAAGCGTGCAGTCCTTTAAAATGCATTTTCTTTAATCACTGGTTGGAATAAATTGATCTTGAATGGATATAATCCCGTAAATTCTCCATATCATTTTTGTCCCTTTATCCATTGGTTTGAGGTTTTCTTATCCAATTTCTTGCCTATTTGACTGGTGTGGATGAACCAGATACAATTCCTTCTACTTCAATTTTGTAGATTGATCAACACAGAATATGCGAAATTGAGAAGTATTTGTCAAAACGCCATGAAAATTCGTGGGTATGCTACAACAGTTTGATTACGTAAATGATTGTAGTTCGAACCATTCACGTGAGAGGTAAGAAGGGCAAATGGGAAAAATGGCTTGTCCTAGCCAAGCTTCGTCGTCCTCACCTGGACTAGTGGACCACTGCATCAGAGTGGTATCCTAGGCGAAAGCACGTGTAAGGGGTAAAAAGGCCTGCACCTCATCACCGGAAATCCTAATATCACAAGGACACCTTTATCAGAGGCTTCATCAATGGGCCACGTGCGACTAGTCTGTCCCTGCGTCGCATTGTGGTGGCAACGCATCGGGATTCAACAACTGTCGGCCGAATGTACTGACAGTAGTTGGAGGAAGGAAAGTTGAGAGCAGTCGGAGGAAGGTTCGCCGCCATAATGTAGTCTGGTTATATTAGGCGGACCTCTGAATGTATCGGTCGCTGCATCCGACTGCAAGCGGTAGCAATTCCACGTTCCACAGCGCACAACACTCGACGACGTACATAGATATTCCAGTATAGACAGGGATTGTCAAGCGCATATTGACTGAGGCAGGTATGCTCTTTCGGCAGCAATTGCGACGATTGCCACGTATAGTATCCCACCACTGCGCAAGGCTGAAGTTGTACCGCAGCATATTTGAGTGGAGGGACGAATGGAATCATGATATACTCAGCGGCGAGTCTGGTTTCTGTCTCAGCGTCGAATAATGCCGATTGAGAGACTGGTGACGACGTGGTCAATGAGCTGATCTCACTGCCATCCATGAGCGTCACATAGCTTTTCATCTTGGTGTCGTGGTTTGGAGGGCTATCTGTTACAACTAACATTCACGGCAAGTACACATACACTGTAAAACATTTTCTGAAATTCACGGACAAGTTTCCGTCATTTCTTCCGTGAATTAACGAAGCATGTTTCTGATACAACCTTTTCTAGGAAATGACGGGAAAAAACTTGAATTTAACGGATTTTTCATGCCACGGAAAAATTTTGAATTTTCAGAAACCTTTTTGCAGTTTCTCTCTTATATTGACGGTGAATTACCGTTTTAGACATGTGTTAACGGAAAATTCTGAATTTTCAGAAACCTTTCTGCAATTCCTTTCGTATATTAACGGAAAATCTCCGTTTTCACTTTTTCCATATCCGTACGACGAGAAATTTCCGCTAATAGTAGTTATTTCGTGGAAATACTTGAGGTTTGATTAACTTTCAAATTTCAATCGTCTGTCGAATTTTGAAGTTCCGTAGCGAGATCGGATATTGTGGATAACATGTCGTGTAGATTTTTTTTTGTTTTTTTGTGACACAGGGTATTCCTTCTCCTTTGCCCTATTTTGTGCACCAGCTATTTATTATACAGTATAATGTATTACTGCAAGAAACCGGGTACCGGTACTTATTGTACCGATGATTAAACGATATCTGTGTATCAGTCTTTGGATAACTTAAGACAAAATCTATTATAGCTATTAAGAGTAAATATGCCGCCCCGGTGGCGCAGTGGTCTAAGGCACTGGCCTCTGATCATTCGTCCTTAAGGGGTCCGGGGTCGAATCCCGGTGAGGCATGGATGTTGTGTTTGTCTTACGGCACTGGCTCTCTCCCTTCCCTGGAACCAGTGACCCTAAATTAGGGACGGGCGACTGCTTATAGCCCATTGAGTTGCTCACGGTGGTCGTTAAACCTCAAAAAAAAAAAAAAAGAGTAAATATAATATATATTTTTTTTGTGTGAAATAATACTATAAAAAGTACATTTAACCTTTTTTAAAAGTAAATAAAAGTCATTGTCAGTTTAAAAAAATCATGTTGCAAAGCATTTTGTTGCTTCGAAAAACCACGATAAAAAATGCTTAATTTTTTGAAAAGTCCTTCTATAGGGGGTAAAAAATTACAAACCTATTCGGAAAAATAATAAACTCCAACAGAAAATAAAATGACTAAATCACTTACATTGACAAAAAACAAAATTTCTTTGTCGCAGAATTCGTTTTACGATGTACGTGAGGCAGGTTGCCGAGCGTTTGTGGTTCAGTTGATTAAGGCGCAAGTTACCTATTCGGCGAGCTATGACGTCGGGTGTCCTTATACTCGATCCTGACCTCACCGGAAGGATTATCTAGTGGGGTGAGTACTGTATAGGGCTTTTGATTTTGCGAAATTTCAGTTTAAATACGGAAAAACCAGAAATGGACTTTTCTGAAATAAACGGAATTTCTGTCTACGGAAATATCTGTGAAAATACGGGTTAAAATGAACGGGTACTTTTAAAAACGGAAATTTCTGAAAGAGACGGATACCTACCGGCAACTTTGCTGCACGTTATTTTCAGAAAATTTCCGTGAATTCACACCACTTTTTTTACAGTGTAGTGAATAGAATGACAGCAGGGCGATTCTTCAATGAGGTACCACAGTCCGTTTTTCCTGCAGTACCACCGTGATATACTTGATGACAAGTTTTAGAAAGATAACGCCCAGCATCAACAGACAACGAGTGCAAGGTGTGCTGCGTGATCCTTTGACTTCTCCCAAACAGAAAGTAGGACCTCATTGGAAGACGACTTAACAACTTAGCAAGACTCCTATGCAAAGTCGATGAATTGTGGAATCATGTCGACGACGCATGGTCAGCGATATTTTACGATCTCATGAGTGGGCTTTTCCACTCGCTGCCATACGGTGTTGCTGAATGTATAGGCCAGCATGGCAGTCATACGACCTACTGATTCTGGTGACATCATATTGTCTCCTCACCCATCGCACTCATATGATCCCTTAGAAATCGAAATACACTGCTGCTCATAATTATAAGGACGGTATAAGGACACCATAAATACTGGTGATGCACAACACAAAATAATTACAGGAACAGGAAAACCTTATATTTACGGAACTAATGACACAACATAGCAGAAACATTATTCTCTATTTGTGTTTTCCATTATAATTACAAGAAACAAAGCAAATGCCATTGGGACACAGGTCCAAAATTATAAAGACAGCTTGCCCTTCCATGTGTAAACATAATTAATTTTACAATTTTATTATCTTTAATAGACGGTACGGCCACCTTTGTTCTCAAGATACTGAGCCATTCTGTTAGGCATACTTTCAACGAGTTTCTGTGAATACTCAGGAGTGATCTTGGCCATGCTGCTAAGACTTCCTTTTCTAACTCAGGAACAGTGCAAATTGTCTGCCATTAGCATATACCAATCTAGCCATTGCACCCCAAACATTTTCAATGATGTTCAAGTCTGCAGAATTGGGTGGCCAGTTCAGAACACGGATGTTGTTGTCCGAAAATTATTGTTCACAAACTCTCGATGTATGCGATGGGACATTGTCCTGCTGAAAGATGAAATTATAACCACCTAAATGCCACGAATAATATATATATATATCCAAGTGTTAGATGAACAGTTGTTGATCTAACACTTGGATATATAGTTCAGAATTCATACTTGGTCTTCACATTAGGAGAAACATCACCCCAGAACATTAACGACGAACCATCTTGATGTCGCCTTAATGTCACAACGTTTTCTTTGCGGAGATCATGCCATTAATAATGTAGGTCGTCTGGGCCATCTAAATTAAAATGTTTTTCGTCGGAAAAAATAATTGTATCCCACCTGATATTCTGCATCTACTGAAGTACAGTTGCTTTCCTTCTATCTTTATATCTTCTAGTGAGGGCGGCACTCGCTTTCGTTTTCAAGAATTTGCGACAGTTGAGCTGTGCAGCACACGTGAAACAGTTTGACGGGAAACATTGACGGGTATGGAGCCATCAATTTCTGTACACGAAATTTTTTTCCTGATTGTCATAGTAATGATGCGTCGAATATCCCTTGACGACAGCTTTCGTTTGAGGCAGGATCATTTTTAACGGATCCCTTGATACCTCTTTTCATTGCATTTTCTACCGCACCTTTTGACTTTTTAATTGCAACAGCTATCCCACGATATGATTTCCCTACACCGTGAAGTTTCCATATCATTCGAACCTCTACTGCAGTTAACTTATTTCCACGAGGCATTCTGTTATTACACAAAACGACATACGCAGTGTCTCCGAGAACACGTTCACCAACGCAGACATTGCTCTTATTTGCATATCACATGCACGTCATGGACGTTTATTCGTTTTTCTTGGAACTTCGTTTCGTGTCCTTATATATAAAGACACCTTAAAAAACGTAAAAGTTATTTTACTACCTTTATAAATTCATGTAGGTTCGTATCCCACGTCATGTGCATAATGCGTCAATGTGCGATTCCTGTGTACTTATCTGCAAAATGCTTATCTGTGTACTTATATGCAAATTATGAGCAGCAGTGTACTTCTTTTCCACTATCACCTATTTCTTCACATGTATGTTAGGTTTCATCTCATTTAATTTTTTACTTCATCATGTGGTCTTTTCTATGTCGAGAAGTGTATTTGGTGCTCCAAAAGTGGATTCTCTACTTCAGCATCTAGTTTACTTAACTGTAGTGCAGTGCTCTCTTTGAGGGCAGCACACATCGCGTCAAACATACTACTCTTTTTTTTTCTTTTTTTTTTATTGGAGGTTTAACGACCACCGTGAGCAACTCAATGGGCTATAAGCAGTTACCCGTCCTTAGTTTAGGGTCACTGGTTCCAGGGAAGGGAGAGAGCCAGTGCCGTAAGACAAACACAACATCCATGCCTCACCGGGATTCGACCCCGGACCCCTTAAGGACGAATGATCAGAGGCCATCGCTTAGACCACTGCGCCACCGGGGCGGCAACATACTACTCTAATTGTCTTTAATGTGAAATGTAGCCGCAATGAGCTAATTTCGATCCTTGTGGAAAATATCATATCAGGTCGTTTACTTTCTCTTGTAGGTACCTGATGCATTCTACAGTTGGCCTTGCCGCCCCGGTGGCGCAGTGGTATAAGCGATGGCCTCTGATCATTCGTCCGAACGGGGTCCGGGTTCGAATCCCGGTGAGGCATGGATATTGTGTTTGTCTTACGGCACTGGCTCTCTCCCTTCCCTGGAACCAGTGACCCTAAATTAGGGACGGGCGACTGCTTATAGCCCATTGAGTTGCTCACGGTGGTCGTTAAACCTCCAATCAATCAATCAAAAAAACAGTTGGCCTTGGATGTCCCCATATTCTCTTTAGTCATACCTTCTCTCAACGTCTTGTATCCGTGACAACAAGACAATAAATTAGCTCAAGGATTGCAAAGTTTCTGATTCCTTTTACCTTATTAGCTGTGTTCAAGGGTATTTTCAGGATCTCTTGAAGAAGATGATAGAATTACGTTTACAGTTTTTCATGATGTTACACTGTTCAGCGCCACTGGCCTCTAAATGTACCAGGTGCTTGTATCTATTTTCAGTATTTATACATTTTTTTTTATTGGAGGTTTAACGATCCCAATGGGCAACTCAGTGGGCTATAAGCAGTCTCCCGTCCCTAATTTAGGGCCACTGGTTCCAGGGAAGGGAGAGAGAGCCAGCTCCGTAAGACAAACCCAATATCCGTACCTCAGCGGGATTTAAACCTGGACCCATTTAGGAGAATGATCAAAGCCACCGGTTAGACCACTGCGCCCCCGGGGCGGCTTAGACATTTGACAGCACCTCATCAAGAAATCTTCAGATTTAACCAGCCTTTTTTTTTTTTATATGTCACAACTTACATTCTGACCAAGTACAAATTCACGTAGATAGATAAATAGATAGATAGACAGACAGATAGATAAATAGGTTAAATTGGCTAAATGTTCTGTGCAGAAGATTATTAAGTAGTGTTTTGGAGTTGGTTGCTAACTTTAAGTCATTCGTACATAATAAATAACTGATGGTATTACTCTCTTTATGCTAAATTCGTACTCTGCGTTGTTTAGTATGTAAACGAAAAGCTTATTTTTATAATTATTCTGAGGTTTCTGTCCATCAGTGATTTGAATCCTATCCAGGAATTTAATTATCAGCAGGGAAGGTTCAGAAGATCTGGAAAGTTTCTAGAAATAGCGTAACATTTTGTAATGGTGCTGCTGTTCACTTCTCAAATTCATTCACTTCAAGCTGTCTCTCTGGTTTTCTTGGAATCGGTCCTAACTCGATAAAAAGAGTTGCTCTCTTCTCTCAAAGATGTTGAATTCGAATTTGCAAATCTTGATGTTTATTGTTTTGCATTTTTATTTTCCAACTCCATTTCCTAATATGGACACATGTGTTTTTTTAATTTATATTTTTCAACCACCATACTATCATGTTATAATCGAATTTTTTTCTGTTTGAATTTTAAAATCTCGTAAACATTTTATATGAATATTTTCCACAGGATTTCCAAGTTTATGCTCCAACTAACAACTAACAGAGGATAAATCCTATAATAAAAAGTTGCCACAATGATGCATTGTTCTAATGCATCATTGTGGCAAAAAAATGTTCCGTTTCTTATTCTGTTAAAAGTATCTTTCTGCGTGAGAAAATTATATGATGCACTGTTTCGCCTCTTTCTTTACATTTCCTGTCATTCGTGACCGGCTCAGTGTTTATTTTCATGACATTAGTTTGCAGCTCTTGCTGATTTGCGGCTTAATCAAGCCTTCCGTTTTTTTTCTTGAGAGCTCCATTTTTTTGCCATTTCCCGTTGTTTACCATGTCCACTTAACCATCTTTCTTTCATATATTGACCGCGTAGCTACTTGCTGTGCGATGCACTAATTCGATTTTTTTATATTTCTTTTCGACAACAGTTTTTTGTTTCGTCTTCTTTGATTACACCCTGTTTATCTATATCGGTCAATATTTTTTCTTCGCTATTCCTGGTGTAATCATTTAAATCCCGTTTTTTTTCCTTCTACTCTTTGTTTGAGCTGTAGCGGTCCTAGCTCAACTTTGTTACGTTGTACATAAAGGCGATCAATTCCCCTTCAGCGATGTTGAGTGAGATAGGCTGCCATAAAGTTTTACTTTTTCGATCTACAGTATGTAGTTCAATTTCAGTGAAATATACTATTCCAGCGTATAACATAGCATGAATATATTTGCATATTCAGTTTAACTTATAAATTTCTCTGAACCTGTTGAATGTATTCATCAATGGCAGTCTTTACTGTTCACCGTTGAATGCCTTCTTCTTAAAAAATTACCTAAATATATGCAAATTTATTCTTTATCAAGGTTATTCATCACATTTCCATCCGCTAGTTTTATTCCATGTGATAATATATTTTTCATCTGAGAGTGCCAAACATTTTTAAAGTAAATTCCGCTGCAATATTGAAACATCGTAGGAAACCTTAATATCTGATGAAGATCTTCCACATAGTTTCAAGTTATCCATATTCAGTAGATAATAAATATTTTGTTAGCGTTCTTAAATACTTCATGTTTGTAGAAGACTGGTTCAAAACATCAAGCACTCGGTAAAGGTAAATAAAAAACCTTATTTAAAAATAAGGTGCCGGGATTCGCAGGAAAACGTACGACGAAGGAGAAAAGAAAAGACTAATTTTTAACTGTAATAAATACAAGATGACACGTGTTGATGGTAATTTTAACTAATTCCTTGTAGAAGTAACTACAATACTTTTAAGAAAGCAATTCACTGACACTAAGGTCGGCAGAGTTCTTGAAACGACAAGAAAAAGTGGTCTCACACAACAGGAAAACTTTATTTTGCTCTGAATTTCAAGATCAATTGTTTTCCAAAGCACTTCTTTACATTCAGGATAAGTAAAATGTTGTTTCACTTCCTAAATCGCCTTTAATAACAGTCACTTCTCACTTGCATCAGAGTCCTGAAGGACTTCTTTCCAGATAGTAAACCCTAAATTTCGTTGCCCACGATCTGACAACCAGTCAGCTTTGCAGAAGAATTTTATTACTGCTGTACTTTCTGAAGTTGACCGGTTTTCTCCGCTTTGGTTATTCTTCTAGTAGCTTTGCAGTACCTTGCCATGTTTGACTAATAGAAAGTATTGATTCCTGTGGTCCGTTTTCCGCCTGATACCTAAGAACTACAACACATCATGCATCCTATTTTGATCCCAGCTACAACTGATTTGGTATGGATGATTGTTTTTTCCTATACACGAACTGCGGTAAATCGGAAACGGATGATACTTAGCGTAGCTACTCAGCTGAAGCTCATCTGGTTTTAGGTGTCCTTCTAGTACGTACGCTACCGCCAGCATAGCACTCAATTCCCCTGAGGCACACAAGCTCTTCCAACGCGACCAAGTTATGATCCTCGGATAGGATTATTATTGTTATTACTACTACTGCTGCTACTACTCTTATAAATATGTTTAACAAAAACGATAAGACAACCAGATTTTGACTAGTGACACTTTCAGTTCATGTGTTATCCAAGAACTGTGAATCGTCATCATATTGATCATTTTACTCTTTCCTGCAAATAATCTGGCATTATGTTCAAGAGGCTAAGGTTTTAAATACATGTTTCAACTGTTGGCATCGCTCTCTGAGTTATGTTCCTCTTGTTGCGATGAAGGTGTATTTATATTTTCAAATCTCTGTATTTTGTTAATTTTTCACACTGTCTTTATTCTCTTACTGTCTAAAGGACACTTTTATGTATACACCTTTTCTTTCTTTCTTTCATATAAAATTTTAGCAAGCGTTTTGTGATCTAGACGATTTTTAAGGCCGTGTGCTACTTTTCTTACGACTTTCACTTGGGTTTTTTTTGAGGGGGTGCCTGCTTCCATGATTTTGTTCTAGTTCAAAAGCTATATTTTTTCAGTTACTTCAGGCAATTTTGCCGCAATCACTGATTCAGCGCTCCTCTGCTTTTTTATTGTTTTCGCATAATTAGATTTTTTCGGTTTTCCGTTGTTTCCACGCGTTTCTGTTTCTACATTTATTTCGATTTTTAGCAGTACTGGATATCAAAATAAATCTCTCGTTTTTGAGAAGACTACTCTTAACTCACTACCTATTCTATGTGACTGTTTAGTTGTAGTAGTTGAAAAGCTCCATTCTGTCTTCTAAAATATCAAATCTTCCACCACCGGTATAGCGCATTTGTTTAAGTCGCTGTGCTGTACGTGGGAGGCTGACGTTTCTGACGGATGTTTGAACCTCTGTCCTGCGGGCCATCTAGTCTGCAATTTTTCTGGGTTTTTCCGCAGACTCTCCAACATTTACGTCCCCAAACACGTGGATGGTTCCCTTTCAACTCGGCCCCGGACGCAGTTTGTCCTTGGATCTCTTTCCCTAAGTTCCCCGGGTTTACCAGACGAGTGTCGATGGTATACCAGATGAGTTTCGAAAGAGTCACCTACCCAAGGGATGAGTGAATACCAGATGAGTGTCGAAAGAGTTACCTACCCATGGGATGAGTGAATACCAGATGAGGGTCGAAAGAGTCACCTAGTATGCCATATAAGTGTTGAAAGAGTCACCTAGTATGCCATATAAGTGTTGAAAAAGTCACCTAGTATGCCATATAAGTGTTGAAAGAGTCACCTAGTATACCAGATAAGTGTCGAAAGAGTCACCCTCCTTCCATTGGTTGTTGCTGATGATGATGAACCAATCCTCCATTTTTCTGGCAGTGTAGAGTGCGTTTACATACAGTAGCGAAGAAAAGTATTTGACGAAACACTTTTTCGACCATAATTTTCTTTCTGCTGGACCAAATCGGGTCGTTTTGGGATATGATATGTGTTGATTCGGGGGTTACAATGCCGCTTAGTTTGTATTTCTCTCAGAGCGAATTTGTCTTTCGAAATGGGTCATATTCAAGAGCCGCCAATTATTACCCATTTGTTTGCTGCATGTATTAATGTTTTTTTTTGTGATTTTTGTGGGCTTTGTGATGTGTAGTGTAATAATAAGTCAATCTTAGGTTTTCATAAATAGGTAAAAAGGCGGAGATCCCTGTTGGAGCTCGCCAGGCGGCCGGGAACATGATGGAATCCGGAATGCGCGTCACCGACATTGCGAGGGCCCTGAAGATCCGACACCAGTCCATTTCAGCTATCCTGCAACGTTATAAGAAGAATGGGACCGTCGAGAACAGTACGCGATGTGGTAGGCCTCGTTCCACTACGTTGCTTCAGGATAGACACATCTGTCGAGAGTGACAACCTGAACGTCCGCCGAATGATCATCTACAGTCGTCTCATTACTGGTGGATTGAATGGAAGACGCCCCGCCAAGAAACCACTCATCGGAGTCAAGAATCGACGAGCCAGAGTCACGTTCGCACGCCGTCATCGACACAGAACCGGGGCGGACTGGATTAAGGTGCTTTTCACCGACGAGAGCAAGTTCAACTTGTTCGGAAGAGATGGCATCCGATACGTACGACGTCCGTGTGACCAGAGATTCAACCCCCAGTTCATTCAGCCGACTGTCAAGCACGGAGGTGGATCGCTCATGGTTTACGGCGCGTTCTCTCGTAATGGAATGGGCCCCATCATTAAGATTGACGGAATAATGACCGGCCGTAGCTACACAAAAAGGCTCATCAACGATGTCTTCCCATGGGCAAACCAGAACATGCCCCCGGATGGATCATGCAGCAACACAACGACCCGAAGCACACCTCCATAGTAGCGAAGGCAGCCTTCCAGCAGCAACAGGTCACACTTCTAGACTGGCCAAGCCAATCTCCATACCTCAACCCCATCAAGCACATGTGGGAGGAGCTAGAGAGACGATGTGCGAAGAAAACCTGCCGAAATAGGGCCCAGAAGTTTGACCAGCTGTCTACAGAATAGGCGTGAATTCCGCAGGTCACCGTCGAGAAGTTAGTGGACTCGATGCCGGTCCTTTGTGCAGCTGGTATTAAGTCTCGTGGTTATCCCACTAAGTATTGGGTATTGTTTTGTCGTTTTCTCGTACTTGTTTTCTGTTATCGTTGCATTAAATGAATGTGATACACATCTACTTTGTTGGTCAATTTGTATGATATTTGCGATTAAGCTCGGTACCTGATCTGTGTTAAGGTTTCCGATCCATCTGCATATGGGTCATGTTTACAACTGAATAACACATATCATATCCCAAAATGACCCAATTTGATGCAGCAAAAAATATTATGATCGAAAAAGTGTTTCGCCAAATACTTTTGTTCGCTACTGTAACTGAGTGGATGTAAGGCATGAGTTATAATCAACGATTTTTGAGTTTTGCTATCCAGTGTATTATAGCAGTCGTACATTTTATTGCAAGTATTTACATTATTCATAATGTTACTGCTATAAAGC
The DNA here is from genome assembly GCA_039090855.1 of Macrothele yani. Lineage (NCBI taxonomy): Eukaryota > Metazoa > Arthropoda > Arachnida > Araneae > Macrothelidae > Macrothele > Macrothele yani. Next base: position 76,647,127 of record CM077011.1, read on the forward strand.
TTCGATTTCAAATTTTTCTAATTATTTCGATGTGTTTACTACTAGTTTAGATTTTAACTTTTGTGAATGTATAGTATAAAATGCTTCAAGTGTTCCTAGGTACGAACCTAAAGGAGTTTTTTTGGGGGTGGAAATGGAATAAGGATCAGCTGCACATACATCCATTCCTCTGAATGGGCTCCTGAGGTGGGAGCTATTTTTGGTCCAAACCACTGAGACATTGACGAAAATTCTGACCATATTGAGCAATGAGTATAACAACTTAAGATCACATTCCAAAAATTATTCTTCATGGTATCTGTTAAAAAGCCAACGAGGAACTTTTTCCTCCGCGTTTTGAAACTGGTATTCAAGGTCAGCTTTCGTTGGAATTTTTGTTAAAGTACAGTGCACAACGGCAGAACGCGGATCTGAGTAATGCAATTTCGATTATACGTATTCAAATACTAGTTACTGACATCCTTAACAAGGCTAAAAAATCTTATTTTCAGCGGCGTACTGTACTTCTAAGGGGACTGCCGTTGACATAGTAAAACGAATCCCGACAAAGCAACCGAGTAGCCCTTCGTGAATATTCACTAACACCAAACCAGTCTGCTGCCCCGGTGTCCTAGTGGTCTCAGGCGCTGGTTTCTATCCATTAGTATGTAATGGGCTTGGCTTGAGTACTGGCTGAGGTATGGTGAGCTTTTTTATGGCACTTTCGGTATGTTCTTGTTAGTTATGCTAAAACATTTCCCAGATTCAATTGTTGTAGCTTTATAAGAGGTCTCTGCAACATTTTGGTTCTTTCTATCAATATTTTGATAAAACAGATGCTGCTTGATATTAAACTAGAAATTATGGATACACTAAACAACGCTGTTTTCGTCGGGAAAGATTTTCTTTGATGTTTTCGCGAGAGTTAGAACATCGAGACAGGAGTTTGTTCTTAGGAGGTGAAGGAATTACCATTCCTAATGCAGTAAATAAATGTTGTTCTGAACATTCATGATGAATTTAGCAGTTTTCGTATGTTTATGTTAATGATGCCAAACTGTTCCCAGATTTAATTGTTGTAGCTTTGTTAGAGGTTTCTGCAATATTTTGGTTCTTTCAATCAATATTTTGATAAAACGGTTTTCGCTAAAAATTACACTAGAAATTATGTTTTTTGTTTTCGTAGGGAATGATTTTCTTTGATGTAGCAATTTTTTGTTTTGATGGCTTGAAATCTGCGAATTTCTTTCGATCTGGAGTTTATAAAGCTTCACCGAAATGTTCTTGTTCGCACGTCTTTTGAAAAAACGTTTGCTCTTGTAGTGTCATTTTTTCCGTCCGTTCTCCTGTGAGATCAATACTCTGCAACTATCTGTCCCATATAAAAAAGTTCTTTATACACTGAAAAACGGGAAAACTGGCAACGTTGGTCCTTGCTTTCGTTCATTTTGCGATGCAAAACTTCGTCGCTAGAGGGCGTAAAAGCATAGTATATCGAATTCAAAATGCATATTATTCCATATCATTGCTTCTTATTAACAAATTGAAAAACGTTTCCTATCCATAATACCAATTATAACGAAGAGTAATTCGGGTAGAATTTCTTTTTTCCAGCAAGGTACAGTTTTCCGTAGAGGGTGGAAAGTTTAATTCGGCTTTCCGAAGTAAACTTTACAGCCTTAGGTAAATTCGAAAGCTTGGTGTCACCTTTTTCCCTAATTGAAAAATACTTTTTGGGGCGGATAGGGATCTTGGAGGAAATGAAATTTCGAAAAAAAGAAAAATGTTTTGCCACTAGGGAGCGTCAGAGTCGTTTTCTATTTCCGATGATTTTGCAGTAATACTGCGCTTCTATAAACTCGATTGGAAGCATTTCTTCGTGGGCACATACCGCTTACCACGGAAAGACGTTTGATCCAATTTTCTGCTTAAAATAATGTATAGTGTTTTCATTAGTGGGCATACATCTATATCGTATTTTTCTCGATATCTCTTCTTCTGACAGTTATATTTGAAGTATTTTTTTCTTTTTCGGAAAGCTATTCTGGTGCGAAAAGTTTTGCATATAATTTCAAATATTTCTTAACGCACGAGTTAACCACTAAAGGGCATAAGCACACGCTTACGTTTATTATATCATACTTAGATCAATATCTGATAACATCGGTGGCGCAGTGGTCTAAGTGCTGGCTTCTGATCATTCGTCGGAGTTGGGTCTGGGTTCTAATTCCTGTGAGGCATGGATGTTATGTTTATCTTACAGACCTGGTTCTCTCCCTTCCCTGGAACCAATGGTCCTAAATTACGGACAAGCGACTGATTATGGCCAATTAAATTGCTTACGCTGGTCAGTGGCAAGTCTTCAGTATCTACAACAGGCAGAACCGTGGAGTATATGGAAGCTCTGGAGACACACGGGGACCTTTGCGTCAGATTGCTGCAAATGCAAGTTTCTTTTTAGTTCTCACGGTGTGTTGGATGGTTGAAAGTTTCAATCCAGATAGGCTCCCACATAATGAATGTCAGAACAGAAAGCTTTGCGAATGCGTCTGAACCTCTCACACTTGCAATGTTATGTGTAAGACGGTCACAATATCCTTAGTCACAATCTAACAAACAATGTAATATGGGTGCACAGCTTCACGTCGGCGTCAAAGGCAACGACATTAAGGAGCGGAAGCACACATCACACTCCGTGAGAAAAAGTCAAGACCTGGATCTTCTGGAAATGCGCCAACGCATCGGATGGATAGATCCTTATCCTGTACCATCCGTATAGATTGCACCATGGGCTCTCCGACTTTTACTTATTATGACCTCTCGAAAAAAAAAACTTTAAAGAAAAACACTTCTGCAATGAATCCAAAATTGTAGCTCAGGTTAAGCGCCGGATGGACTGACTTTTGACCACTTGTTCAATATGGGTCCGGGTTCGGATCGCAGTAAAGCATTGATCTTATATTTGTCTTAAGGGATTGGTTCTCTCCCCGTCTTGGAAAAAGTAACCGTAAATTAAATACGGGCGACTGCTTACAGCCCAATGAGTTGTTCACGGTGGTCATTAACCCTCTCCCTCCTAAAAAAAAAAGCGTCGGATGCGGACAGTTGATGCTCAATTCTTTGTATAAGATTTCCAAAAGTTGTTCGCCGCCCCGGTGGTGCAGTGGTCTAAGCGATGGCCTCTGATCATTCGTCCGAAAGGGGTCCGGGTTCGTATCCCGGTGAGGCATGGATGTTGTGTTTGTCTTACGGCACTGGCTCTCTCACCTCCCTGGAACCAGTGACCCTAAATTAAGGACGAGCGACTGCTTATAGCCCATTGAGTTGCTCACGGTGGTCGTTAAACCTTCAATAATAAATATAAATAAAGTTGTTCTCTTTGTGTGGCAAGGGTCTTACCCACTTCCGTGATTATGTGGAAAAGTAAGATTTGGGCTCTGTATTCATCGCCTTAACTCATTTATACGTTGCTAAAATACAATCTTTGTAACATGACATGGAAAGTTACTTATTAATTATTATTGGTAGGATAACTAAGGTATGCTCCAGAACAGATAAACCTGTATTCCGAGTATGGCAATTCACTTATCATACAGTAAGCGCCGGATACATAATATCATCGTTGATGCATTTGCAATATGTTCGCATGTTTCTCTGAACGATGAACACAGAATGTAAAGATTGTGCTACAAATATTATTTCATAACATTTTAGAAATCTTTTCCACAAATCTGAGTATTGCTTTCCAAAAGCACAAGATAATCTACAAAGACCTACATTTGGGAAGTTTATTAATTTTGAAGTCCAACCTCATCATTTATGCCTGGCCCTGCAAGAATATTCTGGCCTCACACTGCCACGTTCTGTATAAAGAGGGGATTCGGTAACAAAGGAATTATGTCACTTTTTACCTAATTATCTATAAATCTGATTATCATTATGTGGCTTCATAGCGTGTACGAAAATATTTGCCTATAACTAACTTCAAGCAAGATACATACCTTCGTATGGTGGCCATATCTAATACGCAGCTAACATCAGAGTCCAGCATGCAAAACCCTTTCTTACTAAAGATAAGTAAAACAGATGTTATTGCTTTTATGCCTTAAGGTAATACTTGGTTAATTTTTCTTCTGAAAGTACGCCGTAGTACCATCATGACTGAGAAAAACTGCTGCCAGGTACAAAAGATTCCAGTTTGGATGGTAATTTGGATTGCTTCATACCTTCACTAAAGCTTGAAATGGAACTGAAAAGCATTCCAGTACCATTCACCTTTACACATTTCCTCAACTTAAGTGAAGTGAAACCTAATTTCTAATAGAAAGTGGTTTCACTTCAGTTGTGTGAGTAGGTCACAATTTGGCTGGTAAATTCCTTGGAATTTACCAGCCAAATTTTTCATCATTTAGTATTAATGCAATATCAGTGTTATTGCCAAATGTGGTAAAGAGAATATTACTATTTAATAATTTTTCTCTACATTCTCATATGTGCTCCCCACAGGAAAAAATGCGGCTCATAGAATACGAAACAACGTGCTATAAGGTAGTACCATAAGTAATATGAGATCTGATTTGCAGCATGTTTAGTATGGTGGATACATGTATATTTTGAAAAATCTGAACGAGATGTGACCTACTCTCACAAACATACAGGCATTAATACAATTAGTTTATGGGTCAAAAAGGTTTGCGACACTTTTCATTTCTGTTTCTTTAGATTTGTTGCACCTGTACCAGGAGATCTGTCAGGTTAGTCGCTGGAATCAATTTCCTTCTCCAAGGTTGCTTTATGACGTCAGAAACATGCTCAATCGAAGAAAGATCCGGTAACGGGATTATCCTGGTAGCAAGGTAAAGGCTTACATAAAATGGTCAGCAAAGCTTGCGCTGCGTGATCTAGAATTATTGTGAGGGAATTGGGCGTTTGGAATGATCTGATGAAAATGTTAGACAATAGGGTGAATAATGGTGCATACATGTCGCTGAGTGGTTGAATTACTTTTCATGACTATGATGTTTGATCAAATGAGGCAAGAAATGGCACTCAACACGAGGACTTCAGCTGCTGACGTTCAACACATGACGACGTGGAAGCTCTTTTACCGGTATTTCGCCACACGCAAATGCGGCTAGCATTGTGTTAGTCAGATGCCAGTCACTCCGTTGAAGACTTGTTTCACCATTCGTTACGCTATTGAAATCCTGTATTCCGGTAGCTTCTTGTTAGCAATAAACGGTACTGTCAGATATTAGTAGGGACACAACAGTTGTTATCTCCATGGGTATGTCTTAGGCCTTCGCATTTCTGGTACTAACAGTCATACAAAGAATCGGACAGTAACCAGATCTGTAGTTACTCGAGGGCTATTGGAACCTTAACGAGCCCTTGAAACACCTTCCCATGTTCTTTGCTGTCAGAAATGGTCAAGTGTTCATGTATCATATGCGTTCATGGTGGACCATACTGCTTTGCACATACGGGACGATTTCACTCAGACTCTATGAGTAGATTGAGTACCCGTTTACGACGTACAAATGGCATAACAATTCAGTACCAGATCTGCAGCTCTGGTTCTGTTTCTTTAACCCACAATGTTGACCTTTCTCGAACGAGAACCTCTCTTCAAATAATGGAATCCTTGTTATCTTCCTTATTTTAAATGCAAGCAGCTTCGCGATTTTCCATCGTCTGCGTGTATCATGGTCCTGCATTTTCAGAAAAAGTTCCATGAATGCATGTGGGGGCATTATTTATGAGGAAAGTGCAACGTCCGTTTCGTAAAAACTGAGAGTAAAATCACATGAAATGAAGAAATCTAGGTACAGCAAAATGTATGTTATTCATTTTCAAAATATCCTCCCTCGGATGATATGCAACGGTCCCATCGTTCAGTCCACTTTTCAAAGCATGTGGAGAAGTCATTTTGTGGAAGCTGCTTTAGCGACCCCTGTACAGCATGAATAACATCAGAATCTGTGTTGAATGTTGCGTCACGGAACTCCATTGTTGGAAACAACCAGAAATCGCACGAGGCAAGGTCAGGACTGTAAGCAGGGTGTGGCATGATTTCAACGCTGCATTTGGTAAGATACTGTTAAACACAAGCAGCCACATTTGGGTGGGCGTTATCATGGTGTAGGGTCTACTTGCTCAGCAGTTACAGTGGCTAATTCGATATGTGTCGTCGCAGACGCTTCAAGACTGAAATGTAATACTCAGAATTGACAGTAATTTGGGGAGGAACGGCATGCTTGTAGACTACACCTTTATGATAAAAAAATTATCATCATCACCTTCCTAGCTGAATTTGTTTGGCGGACTTTTTGTGGAGGCAGCGAGTCTCTCTTTTTCCAGACACTCGTTGCGAACTTCGTGAGACGGTCGAAATACGGGTCCCATATTTCATCGGCAGTTATTACCGTGTTTAGAAAGTTCGGATCCTTTGCAATCATTTGCTTCAATTCATGTCGCACCTGAACTCTAGCTAACAGTTGTTCTGTCGTCAGGTGATGAGGTACCCATCTGAAACACAAACGATGTAGCAGTAATTGTCGCGTAGAATGCGGAATGCGGAATACCGACGTTTTTGAAATATTAGTTGACGTCGCTATGTTTTCACACGTCATTGGTAGATCTTCTTGCAGAATTGCTTAAACAGTGTTAACAATACGCTCTGTAATAACGTTTTCAGTTCGACCAGGATAGGAGCGAGTTCTGCCGACAAACGCCCTTTTCTGAAATCATGGTGGCATCTAAAAATCGTTGACTCACCCAAACATTCATATTTGTAAGCTTTTTTCATTAAATCAACTGTTTCTGAAGCCGTTTTACCCAAACGATAGCAAAATTATATCGCACAACGCATTTCACTTCTTAACTCTGAATCACTCACCTCCATAGCTCTGTGGCGAAATGTAAACGTACCATAAACAAGTTAGTAAAATCATGCAATACATTGATTATATTACGTTTCCAACATACCAGATATCCTTACTCAAGTTATCACTCAAGTTATGAGAATAATGGCTGTGGAATAAATCTCGGTTCTGTGCCCTGACCTTTGATCCCATTTCGAAGATATTCAACAGAACCAGTTCGGTATACCTCCGAAATAACATGATAATGTTTTGTCGCAATCGATGCATTTTTACGTAAGTTATGATGCATAAGGCATATGGAATAGATCCCGCTCCTGTGTCCTAACCTATTTCGCCCATTTTCAATAGAATTCGTTCCCAGGCAGGCCCCTACAACACAATAGCATTTCATCCAAATCGAAGCATTTTTACGTAAGTTATGACACATAATGGCGACGGAAGTGATTCCGTTCCTATGTCCTGACCTTTGACCCCATATCGCCCATTTTCAATAGGATTTGTCGCCAGGTGGTCCCCTACCACATACTAAAATTTCATCGAAATCGAACCTGTTTTTCGTTAGTTATGACGCATAACAGCAGTGGAATGGATCCCGCTCCTATGTACTGACCTTTGACCCCATTTCGTTCACTTTCAATAGGGTTCCTTCCCAGGTGATCCCCTACCAGACACTAAAATTTCATCGACATCGAACGATTGTTACGCGAGTTATCGTGTGGACGGGCATACGCTCACAACGCGTGTCGTAATGAGGCAGATGGGTATCGCGACCATCTGCTCGCAAGAGTGTGACGTCATAAAACTTTAATAGGATCAACACACAACGCGTGACGTAATGAGACAGATGGCGTGACCGCGCGCCAACATTCTCAAACGTGAGATTGTGACGTCAAAAGATTTCTAAGCATTGGTAACATTAATGGAACGACGCCATGACGCTAAAAACGTTATAATTCGGGGTGGTTATTTAACCCACTAAACAAATTCTCTTAAAGTCGAGATCAAGTTAAATCAATTTCTAGTACCAGAAAACGGTAGGTTAACGACTTTCATCTAAATTCTTAGAGCCGTTTTCAAAATAAAATGTTCATACATACATACAAGAATTGCTACTTTAAGGTGGACGTCAAGTAATTTTGCTTCCTATACTTCCAATGGAAAAACTTCTGTACACATTTTCTTCACAATTAATGCGTTCCCAAGGATGAAAATTTGAACATCGATTAAAATAGCTTCATTTCATAACTTGGAATACTTAATATTTTCTAACCCATAACCGTAATAATATTTTCTAATTATAACCGTAATTATGCAATCCAACATTTATTTGTCCACTGACGTCATCAACGTACAGGTCGCGCCATCTTTTTTCTGGTTTTAACACCACCAAAGGAAACGTTATTGTTTTTTAATATAATTATGCTTATGTTTTAGAAAATGTTAAGTATTCCAAGTTATAGTATGAACTTATTTTAATCGGTGTTCAAATTTCCATCTTTGGAAACACACTAATTGTGAAGGAAATGTGTACAATAGATTTTCCATTGGAAATATAGGAAGCAAAAGTACTTGACGTCCACCTTAATAGTGTGGGATAAGGGCGATGGAATGGATCCCGATCCTATGTCCTGACCTTTGACTCCAATTGTCCTATTTTCAATAGGGTTCCTCTCCAGGTGGTCCCCTACCACATACTAACATTTCATCGAAATCAAATCATTTTTACGTGAGTTATCGTGCCGACAGACAGACAGACGGACGGAAAAAGCTGGAGCATATATGCTTCTTCAACCTACGGTTGGAAAGCGTAAACAACTACGCAATAACAAAAATAGAATCGTCTGCCTCTGCTAATAATTGCTGCTATATATATTTCCTTAATTCAGTGATTCCTCTGCATGGTTAGTTTTCCCCTTCGCACTGTTGCCAACTCAAAAAAAAATATTCTGTTTCTATGGAATGGCCTATTTATTAACCGTTTTATAATGTCTTTGTCAAGCCAGAAAACTAGCTACATTTCTCAGCTGAAAAACTGTGTGACATTCGCATGAATTTATTGTGAAGTAATTCTTACGAATGCAAACTTTTTGAGCTAAATGGTTATAAACAACATATCGGCCACAGAATGAGAAACTTTTACTCAAAACCGGGTTATACGTCCTTTAGCCTCAATTTCAGCACACATGCGATTAGACATAGTTTCTACAAGGTGTTTGAGTGAATTTATATCTACAGTAGACCAGGCATTTACAGGGAAGTCCTTTAACTGGATCATACTTGATAGAAGAAGAATTTGTTCTCGGATCTGTTTCTCTAACAGGTCCTATACATTCTCATTGGGGTTCAGATTCTGGCTTTGTAGTGACCCCAAAACATGGTGGAAGTCGCTACCATGCTGAGCACATCTTAAAGTAACATTGTCGGCCATGAAACAACTGTTACCGGCTGGATAAAAAGTTAACATTTGCAGGATAAACTTAATCGCTAACAATGCTCAGATATTCCTTGCAGGACACTCGACCTTCCAGCAATGCCAGGAGAACGTGCCCTACACAATGACACTTCCTCCAAAACCTTGCGTTGTATACACAAGTCAAGCTGGGTACACTGCTTCAAGGACTCCTGACAAACTCTCTCTCACGACCGTCGATACAGAACAAGGTGTACTGTGATTCGTCGGACTACATCACTGTTACCCAATATTCTAGTGTCCAATCACGTTGTTAATGACAACAGTGTAGACGAACTTTCCGGTTTTTTGTAGAAATCAATCATTTCCGTTTAGGTATGCGGCTACCAATACTGATCCTCTTCAATTACCTACGGATAGTTGGGTGAAATATAGGTCGGGAATGCTCATTGAATGCTTCGGTCAACTACTGCACACACTAAGTCATGTTTCTCCGTTGAAGACGTCTTAGATGACGGTGATCTCGCTCCTGAGAGACTGTCATCGCGCTGCAGTTACGCATTTTATACAAGCACTATTGTTATATTTTTCCAGTGACTAAAGATAGGAGATATTTCACCTTTTGAGAAACCCATCAGCTCTGCTGTTTTAAAATCGTCGCTTCAGCCAGACGGTCACCCACAATAAGCCTTTAATCACACTCAAAAAGATACTTCGTTTTTAACATTGTGATCCACACTGCTGACGATTACTGTCGACAAGTAGCCATAAATAGTTGCCTAGATCAGGTGGTGAAGCACGTGACCATGTATTTTGCACATACGCTGAGTAAGTGACGGTTATGTATGAGTACATCTACACAAAGGATTCTAATTCAGTGGCCGCTGTGTGTATATCGTTAATGCTAACTATCCTGGTCATAAAAACTATGCCAAAATCACACTATGTACGAAATGTCAGTGTTGTAATTAGACAGAACGTTAAAAAATGTCAGATTCAAATGGATATTCAACGATTTATAAATTTCACAGGTGTTTGTTTGATTAAGAAGTTTCTGTTCCATGTGTTTTTTCTGAGCTCAATTTACGTTTAAGTCTATTATTTTCCAAATACAAATTCGGTGACTATGAACTTTGGCAGAAGAAAGGTGCAGATTTGTGACACTATGTAAGAATTCAAATTTCTCCATCAGAGAAAACGGAAAATAAACATCTAAAATTAAGAAGGAGCTAAACTGCCAACAAGATATGCAAATAAAATTTACTTTATAACTTCGGAGAGCTAAGGATAGAAAAGACAATTGTTTTTCTAGATATGACATATCGAAATGTAAGCGAACTTTCGAAAACGGCACGCAAGGTGGTAAGCCGAAGTTGAATCGTATTACTTGTTTATTTATCAGACGTTCTGAATGTATAATGCTGAAAACTTCTCGTCGCATTGTGAGATGCATTAGGTTTAACTTCTGTACATTGTTTCTCCATTCTTGATTTTTTCTTTCCTGAGTGATCAAACTAGCGTCAGCTCCTTCTAACCATGGATAGTCATACACATGTGCACTCGCGTATATTTATCAGTTCCAAAGTTGACCAAGTAAATGAATGTTTTCGATATTTCTGGTCAAAAATCTCATTTCCATTGTAATAAGAACCTGCACCAGCTAACCCTACAGATGGGAAAGCAGTAGAATCGCATGGTAACGACGATGCCATGAAGATGTCGCTAAAGATGAAAGTAACTTATTCGCGGTCGTCATTAATATTGAAAGGGAACAGAGATTATAAATATGCATCACAGGAGCCATTCATAACGCAAAACTCACTCGAATTTGATGTATCTGCATGTTATTCCCTTTCCTGTCGCTTCCAACTTTGTTTCTCCTGAGCAAAGTGGTTGCTAATGGATGATAAATACCTCTTGGGGAAGTAGTGCACTGATAAATAGTACGCCTTTCGTAATTTGAATATGATTGATGGGTCGGCTTCTTTAATTAGGTGCATTGCTTCAGAAAGAACTCGTTGGTTCTGAAAGAACACGTGAACAGTAAATTTTCCTTTAATTAATCACAGAATGTGGTGTGTTTCTTATCATTCATTACGTCCTACAAAATTGTGGAAACAATGTTTTTTACTTCTGTTGAAAACTATCGCAATTTCTCTTGGATAACATACAGCATATACAGCAAATATTCGTAAAAACGAGCATAACATTAAAGGAGATATGAGACTCTTTCTGAAGTTTGAAAAAGGTTTTTGACATTTTATGTCTCAAAGCTAATAAAATGATCTGCACAACTTTTTGCTGAAACTGTCTGACACGCCAAAAGTCCTCTGAAAGTGTGTTTGTGGCACTTCGAATACTATATGCTGCTGAATATATTCTAGAGATATCAAGAAGTAGGACGTATCATAAAGACATACTACACTTTTCATAAAAATATTTATTATTAAATTACTTAATACGATCTAAATAATGAAGGATCGTTTTATTTGTAAAGTTACGCTACAAGAAGAACCTCCAATGCAGTCTGTGAGGGCAAATAATTCAATTTTAATATAGCCTAATTTTTGCAAACTTATTTGCATATATAATAGTAAATAATATATAGCACATGTCACGAAGTTTACCTACACGAAGAGTAATAAAACGGCTCGCTGATTTCCCGTTCCTTTTTTTTTATTACATTAGCTTCTTTTCTGTAGCTTCTTTTTTATTTAAAAATTTCCGGTTTTTTTTCAGTTGATTTCTTACTCATTTGAAAAAAACTCTTTCTCATGTAGGTCTTAAATGTACAAATGTAAATAACTCATTACTGCTATGGTGTTTGGACTGATCGAAAATGTTCCCTCTGAGAATTTTTCTTCTGAGTCTTCGTTTTTTTCCTAATTATGGCTACCTATTTGCAGCAATTCGCACTTACTTTTCAAATAGGTCTCTTTAACTTCACAGAGTTTCTAAGTTATCTTCACTTTTACATCATCATCATTGTCAACCATTATCAATCCACTGCTGGACGAAGGTCTCCCCAAGTTTCCTCCACAACGGTCTGTCTTGTGCCAGTCTCCTCCATGTCACCCCTGCATACTTTCGAATTTCATCCACCCATCTCCTATGTGGTCTTCTTCTGGGTCTTTTCCTGTCCCTTGGAATCCAATCTAAAATTTCGGCTGTCCATCGATGATCCGTCCTTCTGGCAGTATGTCCAGCCCATTGCCATTTCAGGGATTTAACTCTGATCATGATGTCTTCCACTCTTGTCATTTTTCGGATCCACGAGTTCCTCTTCTTATCTCTCCTGGTTACACCAAGCATGCACCTCTCCATGCTACTTTGAGTTGTCTGCAGCCTTTGTATGTCTCTTTTAGTTAAGGTCCACGTCTCTGCACCATACGTAAGCACTGGAAGGATGCATTGATCAAACACTTTTCTTTTAAGACATAATGGCATATTGCTCTTGAAAATTATGCTGTTTCTTCCAAAAGCTCTCCAGGCAAGTTTTGTACGCCGATTAATTTCTTCATCAATGTGACCCTCACTTGATATCTGCTGTCCAAGATAAACGTACGTGTCTGTTATCTCCAGCTTTTCTCCATCAATCGATAAATCTTCATTTCTTGTAAAAGCATTGAACATCACTTTTGTCTTCTGAAAGTTCATTTTTAATCCCACTTCTTTACTCTTGTCAGCAAGTTCCTGGATCATACTCTGCAGCTCTGATGGGGTAGTTGCAAAAATGACTACGTCATCAGCAAAACGAAGGTGGGTTAGATAATCTCCATTAATCTTTATCCCCTTGTTTTCCCAGCTCAGCGACTGAAAAAAACCCTCCAATGTGGCATTAAAGAGCTTCGGAGATATGGTGTCACCTTGTCTCACTCCCTTTCCAATTTTTACGTGTGTTGTATTTTCAAACAGCCTAATCTTTGCACTTGCATTTTCATAGATGTTATTAATAATATTAATGTATGCATCTTCAATACCGCAGGTTTTCAGAGCCATTGTAACTGCTGATGGTTTCACCGAATCAAAGGCTTTTTCATAATCGATAAAAGCCATGCACAATGGAAGTTCATATTCCCTCGCTCTTTCAATTAGTTCTCTCAGCACGTGGATATGATCTATTGTGCTGTAGCCACTCCTGAATCCAGCTTGTTCTCTCGGTTGAGCCATGCCTAGTGCTACCTTCAAGCGGTGTGAAAGAACTTTAGTGAAGATTTTATAAACTACTGATAGGAGGCTGATAGGTCTGTAGTTTCCGAGATCCTCAATGTCACCTTTCTTATGTAGCAGGATCATTGTAGCGGTGTTCCAATCCTCAGGAATCTTTCCTTCATTAAGGCATCGAGTGAAAATTTGGGCGAGTACTGTTTCGATTTCTCCACTTGCTTCTTGTATGATGTCTACAGTAATTCCATCTTCTCCTGGCGCTTTTCCTCGCTTCATGTTCTTGATTGCATGTGCAACTTCTGCTGGAAGGACTGGAGGAACTCTGGTACTGGTATCTTTCATGATGTCTGGAGTGCATATATCATCCCTTTCATATAATTTGGAGTAGAAATCTTTCACTCTTGTCAAAATTTCGCCTCTATTTCTTGTTACAGAACCATCTTCTTTTCTCAGTGCCATAATCTGTTTTCTTCCCTTACTGAGATGTCCCTTTGCTATCTTTAGGCTTTGGTTGTTTTCAATTGCTTTCCTCACTAGTTCACAGTTGAATTTCCTTACGTCTTCAGTGATACTTTTTCTTACTGTCTTGCATAGCTCTATATATTCCACTTTGGAAGTCACATCTTCTTTAGTTGTCCTCATCTCTCTTCTTTTTTGCATCAACATTTTGGTTTTTCCTGATAATTTGTTCACATGCAACTTGTTCTTAGACCCAGCTAATTTTGTTGCTGTTTCCATAAGAGCTTTGGTTACTTTTCTGTTAACTTCAGAGATGTCCACTTCTTCCGATGTTAGGCCTTCTAAAGCAGAGAACCTGTTCTTCAGTTCTAACTTGAAGGTATTATGGTGTTTTTTAAGGTTGGTTATGTCAATAGATTTTGTTTGTCTTATGAGCTTGCCACGTTCAAGTTTAGTGTTGAGGTGCATCTTACATCTCACCAATCTATGGTCACTACCTGTGTTGAACTTGTTTAGCACACTGCAGTCTTCTATGACGAATTTTTTGTTACACATAATAAAATCAATTTCACTTGTCGTCCCATTTGGATGTCTCCATGTCCATTTCCTGTGTGGCTTTTTCTTGAAGAAGGAGTTCAAGATGAAAAACCCTTCTGCCTCTGCAAACTCAACGAGAGTATTTCCACGCTGGTTTCTGTTGCCGTGACCGAATTTACCTACTGAAGTTTCATTCTGTTGCCGTTGCCCTATTTTCGCATTGAAATCTCCCATAATTATCTTCAAGTGCTGCTTACCTTTATTATTTAGATCACGAATTTCCTCATAAAATTCTTCAATTTCTTCTTCAGGATGACTTGTGGTGGGTGCATAAGTTTGAATAATCTGAGCCTGGTGTCTTTTCGAGAGTTGGATAACAAGTCGTGCAGCTCTGTCAGAGGAACTTTCAACTTCTACAACTTTATCCTTCAGTTTCTTGTTTATTATAAATCCAACACCACTAGTTCTGCCAGTATCTGTCCCACGATAGTAGAAGAGATGTCCACTTTTCAGTTCGATGAGATCTTCTCCTTTTCTCCTTACCTCACTTAGCCCCACGATGTCCCACTTGATCCTTTGTAGTTCCTCTTCCAATTCAAGAAGCCTTGAATCAGAAGATAGGGAGCGTCCATTGTAAGTAGCCAAGGTCAGCATCAGATGGCAGCCTAGTCCGGTCCTCCGGGGATTCTTAGCACCCTCTGCCTTCATGTCGCACTGGCCGCTGCCTTGGCCAGGTACATTCCAGCTGCCGGAGACTGAGGGCCAAGATTTAAGTTGTGGAATCATTTTGGAGGGGTTTGGCCATAACTCACCACGCTGGCCAAGCGGGTTGGTGAGTGTGGGATAGAATTTCCTCTGATCCCGATGGTATAGTTATACCGCTATGGGCGGTCGTCAGAGCCCCTTTAGTGGGAACAGGATGCACCACGAGAAGGCGGGGTTGACATTTGTCAAGGAGAGGCTGTGATGTTACGCATCACCTGACCTTGCATCCCTTACTTTTCACTTTTACATACACCATAATATATTCTCTGTACAGTTTTTATTTTCCCAATCATGTTTCGACTTTCCTACTGGACTTTTGCCTTGTTACATTTCATTGTAATATATTTATATTTCTATACATACATAATTAGATTTCATATTTCCACATTCTATCAGTTAGTTTTTGCAGTACATGGATTGACCTGTAATGCTGTAACCACTAAATCCAGCTTGTTCGCTTGGTTGAGCCATGTTCAGTGTTATCTTCAAGCAATGTGGAAGAACAATATAAGCCCTTACAGGAGGCTTATGGGTCTGTAGTTAATGAGATCCTCAATGTCACCTTTTCACGTAGCAGGATCATTGTAGTATTGTTCCAATCTCTACGAAGGACAGATTACTGATGATTGGAACAATGCTATGTGTTGAACTGAAAGTAGAACAACGCTATTCACTATTTTAGGTAGCAGGATCATTGTAGTTTTGTTCTAATCTCAATAAAGAGAAGATTACTGATGACTGGAACAATGATATACTGATTCTGACACACAAAGAATTAGAATATTGAGGATCTTAGAAACTACAGATCCATCAGCCTCCTATCCGTAGTTTATAAAACCTTCACTAAGATTCTTTCACTGCACGTTGCTAAACTGAGAGAACAAGTTAGAATCAGGAGTAGCTACAGCACTCCTGATTCCAGCTTGAAGGAATGAGAAAATATGAACTCCCATTATGTACGGCTTTTATTGATTATATAAAGTCCTTCGATTCTGTGAAACCATCAGAAGCTATGATGTCTTTGAAATTCCGCAGTATTTAAGATGCATACATCAGCATCGTTAATAAAATCTATGGAAATGCAAGTGCAAAGTTTCGGCTATTCGAGGAAACAGCTCCAATAAAAATTGGAAAAAGGAGTGAGACAAGGGGATATCATAGCTCCCAAACTCTTCAATGCCATATTGTAAAACACCTTTCAGTCACTGAACTGGGAAAACAAGGCAATAAAGGTTAATGGAAATTATTTACCTCGCCTTCGTTTTGCTGATGACATAGCAATTTTGGTAACCACTAGTTCAGAGCTACAGGATATGATCCAGGAATTGTTGAGAAAAGTAGAGAAGTGGCATTAAAATGAACTTTCAGAAAACAAAATTGATCTACAATGATTTTCTAAAAAAATGAAGTTTATCGATTGACGAGGAATATCTTGAGGTAACATACACCCACATTTACCTTCGCAACTGATATCAAGCGAGGCTCACGCGCATGAAGAATTTAATCGGTGCAATTAAACTTGGCTGGGGTACTTTTTGAAGATACAGTACAATTTTCAAGAGCAATATACTATTATATTGTATCTTAAAAGAAATGTGTTTTATCAGTGCATTCTTCCAGTTTTTACATACGGGTCAGGGTCTTCGACTTTAACTCAAAAAGTCATAAAACGGCAGCAGACAACTGATCGAAGTACGGAGATATGCGTACTTGGTGTTATCAGGAAAGATAAGAAGCGGAACTCGTGGTTTATGAAAATAACAAGAGTGTAAGACAACATGATCAGAGTTAAATCCCTGAAATGGCAATGAGCTGGACATTGCCATTTCAAGAATTAGTAGATTGCCATTTTAGCAATGGCAATGAGCTAAGACCACCGATGGACAACCAAAATTTTAGAATGGAAACCAAGGTACGTAGGAAATGATCCAGAAGAAGTCTACGTGGGCGATGGGTGGATGAGATTCAAATGCATGCCGGAGTGACGTGGATGAGACTGGCTCGAGATACACCGTTGTGGAAGAAACTTGGGTGAACTTCTACCAGTAGTGGATATGCGTACTTGGTGTTATCAGGAAAGATAAGAAGATATGGATATGCGTACTTGGTGTTATCAGGAAAGATAAGAAGCGGAACTCGTGGTTTATGAAAATAACAAGAGTGTAAGACAACATGATCAGAGTTAAATCCCTGAAATGGCAATGAGCTGGACATTGCCATTTCAAGAATTAGTAGATTGCCATTTTAGCAATGGCAATGAGCTGGACATTGCCATTTCAAGAATTAGTAGATTGCTATTTTAGCAATGGCAATGAGCTAAGACCACCGATGGACAACCAAAATTTTAGAATGGAAACCAAGGTACGTAGGAAATGATCCAGAAGAAGTCTACGTGGGCGATGGGTGGATGAGATTCAAATGCATGCCGGAGTGACGTGGATGAGACTGGCTCGAGATACACCGTTGTGGAAGAAACTTGGGTGAACTTCTACCAGTAGTGGATTGTTAATGGCTGACATTCATGATTATATACATTTAAAAGTCACGAGCAAAGAAGTGGAATTAAAAATGAAATTTAAGGAAAAAAACTGTTGTATAATATTTTACAAGAAATGAAGATTTATTGATTGATGAGGAAAAGCTGGAGATTAGCAAAACCTACTTTTACTTTTGGGCAAGACATGTCAACCGAAGATCGCGTTTATGAAGAATTTAATCGGCGGAATGAAACTTGGCTGGAGATCTTTTGGAATAATGGTACAATTTTCAAGAGCAATATACGATTATGTCTTAAAATAAATGTGTTTTATCAGTGCGTTCTTCCAGTTCTTACGTACGGAGCAGGGACTTCGACTTAAACTCAAAAAGACACACAACGACTGCAGACAACTGAAAAAGCACGAAGAGATGCGTGCTTGGTGTAACCAGAAAAGATAAGAAGAATCGTAATCAATCTAATGCGTGGTAAAATTCAGTTAATGGTATTCATATAGTATTCTTATAGTTAAAGGGAGAAAAGAAACTGTCATGTGAAGTCGGCTGATAATTTTTTTGTTTCTTATTAATCCGATTATTCGGCGTGGAAATGGAAACGCAGAAGTGTATGAAAAGAATGCGTCCTTTCCGTTTTGGGATTATTTCCGCGGAATAAGACGACTTAGAGTGAGTGAAAAGTTATTATCATTTTTCAGGCCGAATACTTCTTTTCTTTGGGAATGTAATCCATGCAATTTACTAAGCTAATTGTTTGTTAAATTTTTATTCAGATGGTGATTCTTAACTTGTAACGTATACTCTAGATTCAGTTTCCTTTTGATTTTACTATCTCTCGTTATTTTATTTTCCTATGTAAATTATCTTCTTACTTAACGAGATGTTATTTCTCCCGCTGAATGATATGTGGCAACGAGTGTAGTCATGACGTGGTGGTAGGCTGTATAAATAGGCGCGTTCAACGATACCGAGGAGAGCTTTTGTGTACGTGGGAGAGCTTTTGTTTATATGCGAGGAGAGCTTTTTGTTATAAGTGGAGAGGTTTTGTTCGATGTGAAAAGTGCTACGTTATTTTGTGCCGAGAGCTTCGTTCTATGTGATTAGGTTCTTCTTCATTATTGTGATACGATTAGTGTGACTAGTAATGTGTGTGTTGGATGATACCAGGAGTTTTCAAATAAAAGGTTTTTAAGTAAGTACGTTTTTCTCAGTTTATAGTACTGTCAGACCTCTGTCTGGCCGTTGGGTCTCTTTTCATTAAGTGTTACTATTAACAACCAGCATAAGACTTTATTCATCATAATTACAATTACTACTACAACATAACTACTAGCAGTTAAAGCTAATTCATTATAAACTTTCGATAGCAGTAGTTTACATGATTAACTAAGCAGATAGATTATCTTCGTGCCCAACTTCCTTGAATATATATTCATACTTCTTGAATAACTAAGAAAATACTACGAAGAGGCAGAAAGAATTAGCAAATGATTTACGTATAAAGATAATGTCTTCATTTATTGCTCCACTCACAGAAAGTTCAAAGCGGCATCAGTGTAATCCACTAATGCAATATATATTGCTTGTATTAATACAGATCTCAGTATTTTGACAACAATATACACTGAAGTGCAAGAAAAACTGGTATAGACGAGCTTATGAAACATACATAGCAACGTCACCTATGCGCCTACTCGATTGCGTCCGCCGGTGCGTATATAAAACGATAGACATCCTTGCCAGCTGTCAGAGCTGTTTTCGGCATCAAAAGGACAAGTAATAGCGATTTAAGCGATTTTCAACGCGGTGTCATAGTTGGCGCTCGTGAGATGGGCCATAGTATTTCGGAGGTAGAAACGAAGTTCGGATTTTTACGGAAGTCAATTGCAAGGGTGTACCGTGACCACAAGAATTCCGGCAAAACCCCCAACCTACGATACCAGTTTGGCCGTAAAAAGACATTGACTGAACGTGACCATAGTCGGCTGTCAAGAATCGTTTCACGTGACAGGCGTGCAACACTCTCACAGGTGTCATCGGAATTCAAAGCTGGAGCCTCAACAAGCATGAGCTTCCGGACTGTGCAACGTACCCTGCACGATATGGGCTTTGGGACCCGACTCCCAACTCGAGTCCCCTTGATGGGTGCACGACACAGAGCTATGCGCCTGGCTTGGGCACAGCAACACCGCCACTGGACACTTGATGACTGGAAACAAGCCAACCGAAGAGTGTGTTACTGTGGGAACCATACTGCAGCCATCTCACAGCTTCTTCATCCAAGAACGGAATCATTTCGCACCACTCTCTCCTCCTTTTCTTACTTTCAATCATTAATATCTATGCATTCTATTTCTCTCTCTCTCTCTCTCTCTCTCTCTCTCTCTCTCTCTCTCTCTCTCTCTCTGTCTCTTTGTGTTTATCTCTCTCTCCCCAACGTCTGCTTAAGTATATCCTCCTCGCCTTTTTTTCTCCGAATAACATTTTTTGTCTCCCTGTGTCGAATGTTGGAAAAATCCCTTCCTCAAATGAATCTATCTATCCTGTGTCGAATCTATCCCCTCCTCAAATGAATCTATCTATCCTGTGTCGAATCTATTCCCTCCTCAAATGAATCTATCTATCCCGCGTCGAATCTATTCCCTCCTCAAATGAATCTATCTATCCTGTGTCGAATCTATTCCCTCCTCAAATGAATCTATCTATCCTGCGTCGAATCTATTCCCTCCTGAAATGAATCTATCTATCCAGTGTCGAATCTATTCCCTCCTCAAATGAATCTATCTATTCTGTGTCGAATCTATTCCCTCCTCAAATGAATCTATCTATACTGTGTCGAATTTATTCCCTTCTCAAATGAATCTATCTATCCTGTGTCGAATCTATTCCCTCTTCAAATGGATCTATCTGTCCTGTGTCGAATCTATTCCATCCTCAAATGAATCTATCTATCCTGTGTCGAATCTGTTCCCTCCTGAAATGAATCTATCTATCCTGTGTCGAATCTATTCCCTCCTCAAATGAATCTATCTATTCTGTATCGAATCTATCCTGTGTCGAATCTATTCCCTCCTCAGAATCTATCTATCCTGTGTCGAATCTATTCCCTCCTCAGAATCTGTCTATCCTGTATCGAATCTATCCCTTCCTCCCCTCTCTAAATTAAGAACGTTTTCTAGTTGTACAGTCAGCTGTCCAACAAGTTAGACTCTTGACATAATAACTTCAAACATTCAAATGTATTTCTAAGACGCTCTGCCCTTTTAAAAATGTATATTAAATACAAGTTTTGCCCGAAAGACTGCTGAATAAACAAAAATGGATGTAGAAAAATAATGATCTTTCCATTCTTTCTAATAGCTTCGGACCTTTTCTAGGGGAGGTAGCTGTTCCTCACCTTCCGCAATCGCACACACTTTGGTTGATTTGTCATACATGTTAACGGCTTCCCATCTTTAAATATAGTTCGAACAAATAAATACTAAACTTCTTCACGGACATGCATCTTCCCGTATGGTATGAGCGTAACACTCTATGGGGCGGGTCAGGCATTCTTTTTCACCGATTACACTGATCCACATAGAAAATATCCCACCATAAAGTTTTGCACGAAATCAGATGAAACGTATACCTTACATGTTGACAAGTATTTTGGAAAGAAGTGATTCAATTTCTGAGGGATTACATTAGTTCTGTGGGTGAGGTGAGGTTATAATGTCGCCTGCGTTAGCAAGTCGTATGATCGTCATAATGGCTGGGCTATGCGTTCGGCAACATGGCATGGCATCGAGTATAAATGTTCCTGGATGGTGTCATGATGTATCGTTGACCATGTGTTACTGATCTGTGTCCACAATTCATCGACATTGCGAAGCGATGTTACAGAGGTATTAAGTCGTCTGTCGGTAAAGTCCCACATGTTCTCCATTGGGGAGATATCTTTTAAGCGCTATGGCTACAGCAGCCTTTACACACTTCGTAGGAACGGTCTGAAGTTGGCAGCGTGCAGGTGTGAGATATCTCGTTGAAAATGGGCTCCAGGAATAGCATGGAAATATAAGCAGCAATACGGGCAGCAGCACTTCATCGATGTGCTGACATGTGTACGAGCGGTGAAAGGCTGTTTAAACTTATAGCGTCCCAAAACATGACCCCAGGCTGATGAACCGTTTGATGCTCACTGATGGAACGAAGGTCAACCCGGTGACGATTTCCTCTCCAGGGTCTCATTCGGCGATAGTCGGAACTAAGACAGAATTGAGACTTGATTCTGAATGCGACGTGCTTCCATTCATTCCCCCACACATGTCTGGTGCCTACTACTACAACCCTGCGCGACGATGTATGACAGTCTTCGCAAAGCTTGGCGAAAGCAATACCTTCCTCGTCCAATATACGATTAACAGTCCTTGTGGATAAGCGGATGTTTATAGCTATCTGTATGTCCCTTCGAATGTCATCCGCTGTAGATTGCAGGGCTGCTATATTTTGCCGTTGAATGCGGCGACCGAGGCAATCGTACATGCCGCTAGGTTAACTAGTATTGCCACGGCGACACACATTACCTCCTTCCCATTAATATTGCGACATTTCACTGGCAGTTGTTCCATCGTGATGTATTTCCGCTGCTATGAGATGCACGAACCAATCAGTCGCACACACTCCTAGTATGATGCCGCTGGTAAAAATGTCTGTCCGATTGTTAGATTCCTAATTACGTTACCCAAACATTATCACTACTTACATGTGCTTTCGCCCTTGAGCTCACTCAGATGAAGTGGTTAACATTATCAGGTTGAGGCGATCAAAATTACGTACATCGAGCCGTTTTGTCCTATGATCTCCCTCACCTATCACGTGACTAATCGCTGTGATTTACATTACCCAGCTGTTGATACATATCCACCAATTTGCACGGCGCTCCGACAGATGTTTACTGGTTGGGGCATTTTCTATGCCCAGCAATGTATATATATTCCGCGCTTTGGTTTTTTCATTTTCATGTTATGTCTGAACTTCATCTAATCACCATCTTTAACATTAATTCTGAACACGAGGGCAAATGATATCTGTGTTCGGTGCAGCGGAAATCTTTTGCATCTACGAACAATCTGTGCTTATGAGGTAAACGGCTGAAATTCTAAATGCCATTCATTAGTAAAAAAAATGATCCGGAGAAATGCGAAATATGTTAAGGCTTCCCAAGGATGTATTCTCTTACTTGGCAGATAATTATAATGAAACATAGAAAATAATCATGAAAGAAAATATTATGCTTAGCACAATGATTAATATCGTTCGCCTGTTTTCCCAAAATATACAAGAAATTTCTTTCATTTTTCAAAATTGAAATGAAAAAGTAAAATTTCCTTGAGTATATAACAAAAATAGGATGAATTATTACTAAATCTCTTTTCGCTGTAAAGGTGCTCAGTCTAGTAGAATGTTGGCACTTATCCCATTGTCGTGTGGTCAGAAGTGCTCGTTTCTGACTGATTGCCAGGTTGTGTCTGCTTTCGTCTCCAGTTGAGGCATAAGTGGTGCTCCTGTCCAATGGTGATGGCCTTCACCTATCCCTGGAACCAGAGGCCGTAACTTAAGAATGGGCGACTGTTCATTGCCATTAGGGTTGCTTATAAGTAGTCAGTTATACCCCTCCCCACACACAAAGAAAGAAAAGATGATGACTTGAAATGGTAGACTCGGTAAGCGTGGCAGCGTGCATGCTTGGTTGCGTTAGCGAAGGAAAGAACTTCAGTGACAATGTCAATCAGACTCAACTGCAGCATCAATGTGTTTCTTCAAAATTTTCTCAATTTCTTCTCTGAGTTTTGAATTCAGGGGTTTTCCTCTTCTCATTTTATTCGTTTTTGCAATTTTTTATTAAAGAAATTCATAAATTTTCACTTTTACAACTTCCTGTAACAGCTTTGAAAGTTTGAAATATCACATCAAAAAAAAAAATAACAAACTACTTATTTGCAAAAATTAATTCCTCTTTCCTTTTTTAAAGCTATTCGTTTACTCTTAGTATCATCAAAATAATTTCACGCTGTTTTACTTTGTACGTAATGAAATAAAAAAAAAAGGTTATAACAGCAAAATAATACGTAGGGTTAGTGAGTGAAGACAGATGGTGTCTAAAAGAAAATAATTAAATTTGCACCATAATATGTTAAATGAAAGCTAATTAAGAGCAAACGATTTCTTTACTAGTTTGTGACTTGCTGAATGCGCTTCTTACGTTGTGAAATTTAAGTGTGAATTTTTCAGAAGACCTTTTCATTTGCTTTCTGAGGTCCCCATTTACCAGAGTTCATATATATTTTCTAGAAACGATTTTTTAAGCTAAATGTCCTAATCAATGTTGGTTTTTGGCATCCGAGTTACAACAATGCATGGTTTCCTCTAGTAAGTTATTCAAAAGTAGAAAATAATGAGAACGTAATTAGCTTATCTAAAAAGAGTTATTTTCAAACTCTTTTAAGGCGCAAGTTAGACAGTACTGTAATATTTACTCCTTAAAACCGGATCCATGCTGGTGGAACTGATGCTGCTGAATTTAAGGATGCTGAGTTAGACAAACACATAACCACATTATACGAACAGCACTAATACTTATCACTAAAAGTTGACGAGAAAACTGCCGCTTTGACAAAACTCTGGGGAATTCCTGGCTGTAGAACAATGGCATAAATAATTCAACACAAAGATGCTGTAAATGATCGGAAAAGTCATTTGCAGAATTACAAAGCGAGAGAAATACAATGCTCGTAACATCTATCTCAGCTTTTCGCAGGAAACTAAGTGCTGCCTTGACAGTTTTGATCCATTTACTTGGAAGAGAAGGATCTTCCACATCCATTCACTTGTATGCAAAGAGTCATATCAAATTTGATATCGAGATTATCATGTCAGTTATGTATACGAAAATAACAATTTAGAATCAAATCATCAAATGACCGATGGCTGTTTTATTATCGATAAAAAATAATCGTCGACCGATGGTTATTTTATTATCGGTAATATACAATCAATCACAACGCTAATAAACGTTTTGAATCAATAGCTGTATCGTCACAAATTTGAAGCCATTTCATATACCCTTATGATTCCCGTATTATTGCTAACTACCATTATTTTAATAGTCAACAGCCATTTCATCTATTCTTATGATTTCAGTATTATTGCTAACAACTAATCTTTTACACAAATTTTGAAGAAGACAATCCAGTTTTTGGCGTAAATGTGACAAGGATGGTAAGTCAGATAATATCCGAAAACTTGAAAATTTTCATCGTCCTGGAGCGGGACTCGAACCCGCGTCTTCCAGAAAACGCCTAGGTATCTTTTACAAATCAATAACCATTTATTCTACCTTTAATATTCCAGTATTATTGCATGCTACTATTATTTCAATAGTCAACAGCCATTTACCCTATCCTTATGACTTCAGTATTACTGCTAACAATTACTATTTTAATAGCCATGTTTTATATTCTTACGACTTCAATATTATTGCTAACTACTAATATTTTAACAGTCAATAGTAATTTCATTTATCTTTATGCCTCCAACATTATTGCTAACTTTTACTAATTTAATAGTCAATAATAATTTCAGCAATGAGTGGAATGTGTGCAGTTACTTCTCAGATTTGAAGTAAGCGATCAGAAATCGAAACTTGATTTTTTACGAAACAGCGCAGCTTGGAAAATTTCTCATGGCCACAACTGCTACTTAGAGAGAAATGTCGCAACAAAAGGAAGACCTTTTTTCTCACGAAACGCCAAAACTGTTTCTACAGTAGAGACATGCATGCTAATTTTGATCGCTTCATAAATTGCTCAAAAATGGAAGAAAATCTGTTAATAAATACAACGGGAAATGACTGAGCATATCTGACCAGAGGTGCAAAAAACTGCGTCCCGAAACAGTTTCTTCAAAAGTAAAGAAAATTATAACTTTAGAAGAAACCTCTTAGAATGTTATTGTTCTAACAGAAGCCCATTTTAGAATTACTGCGTCATTTAAATACGTAATTCCCCTTCGTTCACTTTACTAAACCAATCTCATTATGCTGAAAACATGTTAGTTTCTCCTCCAAGTACAAACTAATTTTATCATTAGTACCAAGTAAGAAAAATACCTTTCAAGTTTCTTTAAACCAACTTATCTCAGAGAAATTACCTAAAACAGGAAAAAAAAAACGGGAATATTTTTCCATTTCCCTTCGTATTTCCATCTTTCTAGGGTGCCCAAACGCCCCGTCGTTTTTACACACACCGAACGAAATGCATTCCTTAAAAGAAATTCCTGATATAAATCCGGTGCATTTTGCTTCCTCACTCAATTTTACCTCTTTCAAATGCTTAAGCAGAAACCGAGCGCCTTTATTCGCTACCGAAAACCAACGGTGAGATGAAGAAGAAAAACGATCTTGAGTTAGCTCATCTCCAGTTGTGTAACCAGGTGAACGAAAAACAGACAAAAGAACTCCCCTGAAAATGAAGTACTAAGGAAACCAAACGAAAGGAAAAATCTCCTTGCGAGCTGAAATTTTCCTGATTCAGATTCATTGTTCTTCGGTCTGAGGTAAACAGATTAAAAAATGTAAATGAGCTACTGAACAAGCCAGTATTCCTACTGTTATTTACAGTCGACGAGGTGTTTATGTGTAGAAGCTGAAATGAGATAATATGCATTTTGTTTTAAAAACGGATAATAGAATGGCAGCTGAAGAAACAAAAGAAAAAAAAGTATCACGGAACACTGTATTCTATCTCAATTTTATTTTTCTTCAGAGAAATACAATAACCACAATGTTTTCTCACTTGAAAAAAAAAATATTAACTTTTACCGCATTTGTATATACTTGTGCTATCACAACTGTTTTATAAATTTAAGAAGAGGCTCAAAAATCGTTTTGAAGACATAAATAAAATAACGTCTATATAAAGGCTGGCGAACATAATAACAATAATAAAATAGCCAGCGTTTCAATATTGACCATGTAATATGTCAAAGAAAAAAAGTTACATAATAGGCCCAAATAAGCCCACCTAGAGGAAGAATGAATTTCTTAATATTTTTTAATTGCTTGTTTGAGGTTTAACGATCAAAGTGGGGATGGAGTATAAGCAGTCGACTGTCCTAATTTACAACCACTGGTTCCACGTAAGAGAGAGAGAGAGCTAAAATTTATTATAAG
This sequence comes from Macrothele yani, assembly GCA_039090855.1. Lineage (NCBI taxonomy): Eukaryota > Metazoa > Arthropoda > Arachnida > Araneae > Macrothelidae > Macrothele > Macrothele yani. Next base: position 76,674,032 of record CM077011.1, read on the forward strand.
TGTTTCAGCTTTTTCACGCTGTAGAACTATAAGTCCAAATTCCTTGCCGGCGTTTATTAAAGTCGTTTCTGATAACGGAAGGCGTCATTGAGTAAACTGATAGCTTTCTAAAGTTTTTAACGACTGAGAACTGTACCATTCACATAATTTATAGACTTTGGAAAACATTACAAAGGTGTCACTGCTAATCGGAGTAGTGTAGAATTCTGTGTAAGGCGTGTGATATTGTAACAGCAAGATATATCTATACTCATTGTCAAAATAATAGTTGCACCCAGAAGGACGTGTCGGATTGCAATGTTATTCGGGAAGATGGTAAAGGTTACCAGGAATAATAATTGATTAAACATTCAGACTGATATGCGCAATATTTATTGAGTTACACGACAATAAGTAGTGTCTCTCAGTATGGCGTCGGGCTGCCATGTTTGCTCACACTGCATACCAGACGTCCCGGCATGGAGTAGTACAGGTTCCTAATGGTGTCCTATGATCAGTCATCTCATGCAGCTTGAATCTCCTCACGCAGCTCCTCAGATTGTGCGGTAGGGGTGGAGTATAGATAGTGCGTCCAATAGCATCGCACACATTCTCAATCGGCGATAGGTCTGGCAATGCAGATGGCCGTGGCAGAGTGTCTGTGCCAAGAAAGCAAGCTCTCGAGACAACAGCAATATGCTGACGAGCGTTGTTCTGTTGGAAAATCGCACCAGAGTGAGCGTTCAGAAACGGTAGGATCACTGGTTGCAGGACCTCATTAACGTAACGTTGGGCTTTCAAAGTGCCTGTAATGAACACGAAAGGCAGCAGTTTTGCATCGTAGGCAATTGCACCCCACACCATGACACCAGGGCTTCTGGATGTGTGAAGCTCGGCAACAAATCGTTCATCTTGGCACTGATCCCGGTTCTTCCACACAGGAATTTGTTGGTTGTCTCTTCCAAGACAAAAGCGGGACTCGCCACTGAAGATCACCCACTGTGATCCTGAGTGGCTCCATGACAGTCTGGAATGACACCATTGCAGTCTTAATGGTGTTAAGGGCAGACGTCGTAACGGTCTGCGTGTGTGTAGCCCTACGTCGTGCATCCGTCTGCCAATGGTGCTGGAACTAATCGGACGATGCATGGAGGGCACCACTAACAGCTGAATATCCACAATCATGGCTGTTGGGTCACTCCGATCATGTGGGACAACCCATCGGTCCTCTCTCTCCGTGGTTCGCCTAGGTCTCCCAGACTCTTCCTGTCGCTGCTGCGTGCCTTGTTCTATCCACTGCCGCAAACAGCGTGCTATGGTGATATCCGCACGACCGGTGTGGCGCGCAATACGGCGATAAGACCATTTCGCTTCCCGTATCCGAAAGATGCCGCACCTCTGGAACTCCTCCAACTGCTCGTATTGCTTCTAAACTTTTCTCCGAGGCATAATTCACTTGCAAAGGATGTAACCAACAGAACAGCATGAGTCAGAATGGCAAGCACGCAACGGGACACCTTATCTAGCCGGTCAGGCAGAGCCCTTCGATTCCTCCTGGCTTGCGTCACATGCTCTGCCGAGCGTAATACTTGAATCATTCGCATGCCTCACGATGTCAAACATACCCACAAAAGTTTCATTCCTGTCGGTTTCTTCCTTCTGGGTGCAACTATTTTTTAGACCGTGAGTGTACTATAATTTATGTGATAATACGTACGAACCAAACCATGGTATTTCGCTAACATTTAAATAGGAACAATTTTTAAATCTTCTTTCCTTAAAAATTGATTTCGCACCATTAACCAATTATATATATATATATATATACTGGCGGAAACTGAAAAAAGAACACCAAGAAGGAATTGGCGGACGATCATGAAATTTACATATTTTAATGGTGTCGAGTTTGCGTAGGTGTGATGTTAATTTCGGGACCAACCGGTGAGCGTTTACACCACAGCACGACATAATAGGCAAATTATCTTCGGTGGTATTTAAGGAGTACGGCGAAGTGAATGTAATCAGTCGTCGGCGTACGGACACGTGCGAAGACCCTGAAGAAGCTGCAATGCCGGGACATGGAAGACGTGCACGATTTCAGCAGTTATCGGACTTTGAACGAGGTTGTCTAGTCGGACTCCGCGAGGTCGGGTGGTCGTATCGTCGTATTGCGGAGCGAATTGGACGGGAAGTTGTTTGGTTGGTTGATTTTTATGGCGCAAGGGCCATGTTTGGCCAAAGAGCGCCAGACACAAGACAAACAAACAGTATTAAAAACGTGGTAAAAAGCTTAAAATCTGGCTGGTCAAGTAAAACTGAAAAAAATGAGATCGACAGAAGGGCTAAAAAAGATAATGAAACAAACAGTATTAAAAACATGATACAATGATTAAAATCTAGCTGATTCAGTAAAACTGAAAAATGAGGATGATGATAAGGCTAAAATCTAGATCCGTTTAAAATAGTAAATTTCTTTAAAAAATGAAAACACGACAACAGTATCACAGTGGTCATTGAGGAAGACGCCGCTGCAGTGCAGCGGCGTCTTTGGTCAACAAATGAGAATGAAAGAAATGAAAACGTACATCACGAAGACGAACACAGGAACACAGAAGATGAGTGACGGTGAGTCGGCAATTGCACGTCTCACACATCGGCGCAGTGTCGCCACACAGCAAAAAGCGGTGAGTGAAACGACAATGCCCGATGCGGAGACGCGCAAGCACCACTTCCTCCCTACGGTTCCGACAATATGAGGATTTCCAAATTTCAAGATAAGGTTTAATACGATGCAGTTTATTTTCCACCTCTTGGTCCCACAGACCTTGCCACGTTCGCTTGATATGCTCGCAAACAAGAAAGCGGAAATCCCGGTGAAACAGTGGCAAATGTGTGACGACCAAAGAGGAAGCAGATCCAGCAGCCGCATCAGCACACTCGTTACCCGAGATTCCAACATGTCCAGGAATCCAGCAAAACTGAACCTGAAAACCGGCCTTGAGCAAACGACGAAGCAACCGTCTCACATCCAAGAGAAAAGAATGGTCACGGCAATCCGCAGATGATAAGGACTGCAAGACACTTAAAGAATCCGTATAGACCATAGCACAATGATGAGAATTCGACTGAACATGGAGAAGGGCGAGATACACAGAATGCATCTCCGCCGAAAACACCGTGGCCTCAGCTGGGATCCGCGCTACTGAAACGTCATTAACACAGACAGCCGCGGATCCAACAACTCCATGCATCTTGGAGCCATCAGTAAAAATAGGAGTGTAGTCAGAATTGAGGTCACGGTGCTCAGCGAAGAGCTGCTGGTACACTGACGCAGGGGTTGAGGATTTATCGAAAGATGTAAAGGTGGTATCAACCATGACACCAAGTCGGTGCCATGGAGGATCCCCAAAGCCCCTGGTCTCTCCAACATGTGACACGTCGAGTCCTACATCACGGGCTACGGCCGCCATACGAAGACCGAAGTTTGAAATGCACGAGGGCCGGTTCCCGAATAAACGAGCATGCTGGGGATGAATAACTGCATCGTATAAAGGATGGTCTGGAAGAGATCTAAGTTTCAGTTAGAATTCAATAGACAGCTGCAGACGGAGTAATTAAAGCGATGGTTCGTTCGCGTCAGCGTAAAGGCTGAGAATTGGAGATGTTCGAAATGCTCCCGATCAAAGACGCAGTGCTTGATGGTGAATAGTGTCCAAAAGCCGGAGAACGGAACGACGAGCAGAGCCATACACGATACAACCATAATCCAGTTTCGACCGTATTAAGGAATGGTAAATGCGAATTAAAGACATCCTGTCTTCACCCCACGAGACTCTCGAAAGGATCTTAAGAATAGATAGAGCCCGCAGACAGGAAATCTTGAGCCGCCGAACGTGCGCATGGTCGGCGGTCAGTCCAAGGAACTTGGTCTCCGGCAAAACTGGTATGGCTGCACGGTCTAAAAACAGCTCTGGGTCAGGATGGAGGCCGCGCCTCCGGCAGAAATGGACACACGCTGTCTTGTCGGGAGAAAGAACGAAACAATTGCTATTCGCCGCTTTAAAGATCTGGTTAATCGCAGACTGCAACTGCCTTTCAATAAAATTCATGCTTGATGACGAGCAGAAAATGTGTAAATCATCAACATAAACAGTAGCCGAAACCGCAGGAGGAAGATTTGTGAAGAGACAATTAATGCGAAGGATGAACAATGTGAAAGATAAAATGCAACCTTGAGGAACACCTTGTTCTTGATGGAACGGTGCCGAAAGCGTCGTACCCAGGCGCACCTGGAACACCCGATTGCGAAGAAAATTAACGATGAAAGTCGGAAGATTTCCTTGCAATCCGCATGCGTGGAGGTCACGGATAATACCGTGCCGCTACGCTCGATCATAGGCTTTTTCAATATCAAAGAAAACAGACACCAGGTGCTGCCTACGCACGAACGCCTCGCGCACAGATGTCTCAAGGTGCAGGAGATGATTATGAGGTGAACGATGACGGCGAAAGCCGCTTTGTGATGGTGAAAGTATTTGATGATATTCTAAAAAATGAATTAACCGGGAATTAACCATGCACTTAAGAACTTTACACAGACAGCTAGTGAGAGCAATTGGACGATAACTAGAGGGAGACTTGGGATCCTTGCCAGGTTTGGAAAAAGGCAGAAGAAAAGCTTTTCGCCAAGATTCCGGGAAACTGTGCTCCGACCAAATACGATTATACAAGATTAAGAGATTCTCGAGAGACGACTGCGAGAGATGACGGAGCATGTCATAGTGGATTCCATCGGGACCTACAGATGTAGCTCTGGACCGATGCAGAGCCCCCTGAGTTCAACCATGCTGAAGGGGGAGTTATATCCAGTGTCGAGAAAAGGCGCAAAGGAGATTCTCTGGCGTTCCACAGTGGATTTTATTCTTTGAAAAGAAGTAGGATACGCCAGGTCACTCGACACGGAGGCGAACGCCTCCCCCAAACAATCAGCAATTTCCCCAACTTCAGCCTATGTGCAGCCGTTATTCTCGAGAATGGAGATCTGGTGAGAGCTGTAGTTACCCCGAATCTTACGAATCTTGTCCCACACAATTTTCGAGCTGGCACGGAAGTAAGACATGAAACACACTGGATCCAAGACTCCTCTTGCTACGTCGACGCACCAGCCGAGCATAGGATTTTGCTCGTTTGAATGTCACGAGTTTAGCATCGGTTGGATAACGCCGAAACGTAGACCAGGTCTTATGTTGAGCTCTCCTAGCCGCTGCGCATTCATGGGTCCACCAAGGTTTCGGACTACTGGAGAGTGTCGTAGATGTTTTGGGTATAGAAAGATCAGCTGCCTGAAGAATGCAATTTGTGACTCCAAGAACAGCTGCGTCGATTGACTCTTGGGTCACCATTGCAGAAGATATTACTGTGGCCGATGTGAAGACCGCTCATCTCGCAGGCTCCATCCTCCACCGAGGAGGGCGGGAGGCAGAAGATGGCATGTTCGCATGATGTGAGAGGACAATTGGAAAATGGTCGCTCCCGTGGAGGTCATTACACACCGTCCACGACCAATCAGCAATAATCGATGGTAATCCCAAGGTCAAATCGATCGCACTGAAGGATCTTGTCGGCTCATGGAAGTACGTGTCAGCACCGGTGTTAAAAAGGCACAAAGAGGCCGAGGACAGAAGATACTCTATGCGACGACCTCTCGTGCTGATGCTGACACTACCTCACAAATGATGATGAGCATTGAAGTCACCCAGTAAAAGAAAGGGGGAAGGCAGCTGATCAACCAATCTCTCCAGTACAGAGACGCTTACGTTCTCGTCCAGCGGTAGATAGACACTGCAGACAGTAAGAGGCCCAGGGACAGATATTCGCGCCGCCACGGCCTGCAAGGTTGTGGATATCGCAACGGAAGACACCGGAACACTGTGAGGGGCAAGAATAACGACTCCCCCACAGGCGATGTCTCCCAATGCATTATCTGTCCGATACGCACTGTAGCCTCGAACTGAAAGCAGGTCTGATGGTTTAAGCTTCGTCTCCTGTGGACAACGGCACACCGGAGAGTAAAATGAAAGCAGATGTTTCACTTCATCAAAACTCGTCCGAAAACCTCGACAGTTCCACTGAATTATTGAAGCCATGGTTATAAGTGAAATGAAAATGAAAATGATCAAACGAAATCAGGCTCCATCCCCTCTGATGGGAGGTTTCCCCAAATCTGGAGGCGTGTGACCAGGGGCCAAGATGGGAGCATGCTTTGTCCCAAGTGTCTTAACGGGAGGCGCACGATGTTGAGTCGTTTGCTGAGATTTTGGAGGAGAAGAAATGCTTTTCTTATCCTGGGCTTTGGTTTTCTTGCTAGAAGAAGTGGCCTGAGTTCCCGTGCTGGTGGTGGGATGAGTCTACTTCGGCGAAGTGGTGGGTGGCGCTTTCAGACCCCTAGCTCGAGACTGGAGTGCCTCCAGTCCGGCTGCGATGATATCGTCCAGCTTATAGGGACATTTAGTAGGGATCTGAATGTCGGTTTGAATGCCGATTGTAGATTTAGCAACCACCACTGATGCATATGAGCGCCGATCAGAAGAAGCAGGAACTACTCTCCTTCTGGCCTCAGGATAGGAAATATTCTCCACCGTCTTTAGCCTTTGGATTTCTTTCTCCTCCTTCCACTTGGGACAATCTTTGGCTGATGCTGCGTGTGAACCCTTGCAGTTCACACAAAACTCAGCCTCGGCCATACATTCTGATAAAAGATGCTCTGTGGCACCACAGCGTCCACACCTAGGATTGCTCCTGCACGAATGCTGAGAACGGCCTTAAGATTGACACCAAAAACATCTCTGAGGGTTAGGGATGTACGGACGTATCTCAAGGGGCAGATACCCTGTCTTGATGGACGTAGGCAGAGAAGGGCTATCAAACGTTAAAATGATGTTGCGGGATGGGACGGACTGCCCATTCCGCCTAAAGAGTATACACCGCACACCCGTAACGTGTTGACTCCTCAGTTCTTCAAATAGTTCTTCCTCAGTACACTGAACGAGGTCCTGAGAGAAGACAACACCTCGAGATGAATTTAGATATCCATGAGGTGTTATTTTGACCGGAGTCTCAAGCAGCGTGGTAGTGTTTAGAAGTGTAGAACTGTAGGCCACAGAGGACATTTCTACCAGAAGATCTCCAGACTGAAGCTTCTTTACGCTCTTAGGAGAGCTTGCTATAGATTGAAGTGCTTTGTTAATCCAAAATGGACTTTTGGCACTCAAAGGCTTTGAAGGGTTCAATGAGTGCGCAAAAAAGAAACGAGCATTAGAAGAATCACGAACATGTTTTTTTGCGGAAGGGGATGAGCCTTCCACCATACCTCTTTTGGTTGTTGGTTCGAGGGAAACAGAATTGAGAGCCATGAAAAAATTTTAGAATTCGTCCGCCGACTTCCCCACCCACAATCGAGCCCAACGAGGGAGAGCCGGAGGTCCGCAAGCCCAAGTGGACGCAGGACACGGCTATAGGGATAGCAAGCGGATATAGCAAGTTGATAGGGCAGACATGCGCTCGGCGTGCACCCAGACTGGGGAAGACCCCTTAGGCATGCCCACTCTATCCCCATACTCACCCTGTCGTGCAAAACGACAAGCCGTTAGAGGTCTGGGCTCCACTCGGCCACAGACCTCATTGACTAGGAGTGGGTAAGTTCCTAGCCGCCCGTTTAGGGTGAAGCAGGGGGCAAAGAGGAGTGTTGGCAACTGGCGACAACAACACCCAGGCCTCCAGAAACCTCAGCCTCCAGCATTCCCTTTTCCACCTTACGGGTCACCACACACGGCCAACGTGCAGGTAGGTCTAGCTAACCAGCTCGGAAAAACAAAAGGAACATAAAATGGAGAAGACAGGATAGAAAACGAGAAACTATAATCCTGAGCTGGAGCATAATCACAACCTCAGCAGCCTACAACTGAGGCGGGAGCGTGTCAAGTGAAAAAAACAAAAACCATAAAAAAATGTGAAAATCATCACATATAGCACATGTCGGCTCGGGCCGTGGGGACGCCATACCCCAGCAGCTGGAAGAACAGCTGTCCCTTAGGTTACATAATCGTTCAAGACGAAATGAAAAATTGATCTGTCACAAGGTCAGCTCGGGCCGTTGGGGCGCTGCTCTCCAAATAACTGGAAAACCAGTTATCCCCGTGCGGGGTTGGACGGGAAGTATCGGTGGTGGTACGATGGTTTCGTAGATGGTCCGAGGAACATTCCCACACGAGAAGACGTGGAACCGGGAGTCACAGACGGACTGATGAGCGGACCGATCGACGCATAAGAAGAGCTGCGTTGTCAAGCAAAATATCCACTGCGACGCAAATCCGAGCTGCCGTTGCACCTGAGGTGACTGTGCGAACAATCCGCAACCGTCTACTGGATGCAGGACTACGTGCACGTGTGCCTCTGGCAGGTGTACCTCTGACTTCAGCCCACTGTCAGGAACGGCTGCAGTCGTGTCGCCAACGTCTGCACTGGAGAACGCAGTGGCGATCTGTCGTGCTCAGCGATGAAAGCAGATTCTGCTTGGGAGCTTCCGATGGCCGCATGCGTGTTCGCAGAAGCACAGGGGAGCGTCTCCACCCTTCTCGCATCCGCCAGCGACACACAGGGCCTACACCTAGTCTCCTGGTGTGGGGAGCGATCAGTTATCACTCCCTACACAACTAGTGTTTTGTTTTTGTTTTTTGAGGTTTAACGACCACCGTGAGCAACTCAATGCGCTATAAGCAGTCGCCCGTCCCTAATTTAGGGTCACTGGTTCCAGGGAAGGGAGAGAGCCAGTGCCGTAAGACAAACACAACATCCATGCCTCACCGGGATTCGAACCCGGACCCCTTTCGGACGAACGATCAGAGGCCAACGCCTTAGACCACTGCGCCACCGGGGCGGCCAACTAGTGTTTTTACTGGGTACGTTAAGTAGCATCTCCTACATCAACAACATCATTCAGCCCGTCGTGTGCCATTTGTAAGGTCGGACCATCGAGGTGTTTTCCAGGAAGATAACGCACGCCCACACACGGCACGTGTAACGCAACATGCACTTCATGGTGTGAGACAACTTCCATGGCCTGCACGTTCACCGTATTTGTCCCCCATTGAACACGTGTGGGATTTTATGGGACAACAACTTATCCGGTCTCCACGGCCATCCATGACCATCCCCGATTTACGCGTCCAGGTTGAGGATGCTTGGAGCTCAATACCCGAAACTTACATCCAACATCTGTACGACAGACTCCATGCCAGAATTGCGCAGTGTGACGCAGTTCATGGCGGTTCAACCTTGTACTAACCATGTTACATGAAAATGTTATTTTTTAGTTTACCAGGAAATACAGCTGTATTTTGCTATAATGTTTTGATCACGTTATCCTCTGTATTCCGTTATTATGCTGTATAAATTTCGCTGGTATCAGACGTCTCTTTCTTGGTGTTCTTTTTTCACTTTCCGCAAGTGTATATACACACACATAAACTACTGTTTGTGAAAATTGCATCATCATGAAGAAATGACAGTAATCACGTGAAACTTACAGGATATACTAGCAAATGACCAGAAGTGCAGAGTCATTGTGTATGTCTGGGCCCGGCAGCGCCCTCTGAACGGTCGAGTGAGGGGTATAGAGGAAACGCTACTTAGGATACACACCAGTAGTGCATCGCTAACAGCGAGTTGTAAACGGGTCTCCAAGGTTCAATAATTCCTCGGCTACGACAAAGCGTTCGCCGCCCCGGTGGCCCAGTGGTCTAAGCGATGGCCACTAATCATTCATATGAAAGGGGTCCGGGTTAGAATCCCGGTCGGCACTAGCTCTCTCCCTTCCCTGGAACCAGTGACCCTAAATTAGGGACGGGCGACTGCTTATAGCACATTGAGTTGCTCACGGTGGTCGTTAAACCTCCAATCAAAAAAAAAAAAAAAAAAAAAAAAAGCCAGGTGTCCCTCAGCTCGACACCGGAAACACTAGCCACCACCAAATAAGTTGAAAACATATGTTCGGGTGTCCGTAACAAGTTGCAGAGTTGTGGGGTGGTTAGAAATGGCTTGGTCAGTGGGGAAAATAACACGATATTGGCGACGTCCTCCTTGCACAAATTTGAATGGAGAGTCTCTGGCAGCAGCTGGGAGAAATTTTGTCTCTCCCACCACTCGACCAAGAGTGCCGAGTTTAGCAACAAACAAATTGTCAGGAATAGCAGTAGGAACTGGAGAAATTGTCACTGTGACCGGGCGCTGTGCAGAAGCAACAGGTTGCAAGTGAAAAGAGCCAATATCAATGCCTATAGCAAGAACGGTGTCGGTGGCTTTTTGGTGAACAAAATGAACGACAACACCCCCTCCAATATGAATAATTGAAACAATGCTCTCCTTGGGAACAACTTTAACTAAGGCCTCCAAATAGAGGAGGAGGGGGGTGTCACGAAGAGACTGAAAGTACACACTTAATAACAAAGCTGAGGAAAGTTCTTTACCTGCTGGTGAATCGTCAGAAATCCGGATCTTGAGAACATTATCTGCTCTAGAAAATTCTGGTTGCATTGAAACAGGAGCATGAGAAGATTGGATTGGACGAGCAGTCGCAGCATACGAGCGTGGAAGGGAAGCAGCCGGTTAGCAGGACGTTACTCGGCACTCATGATATGCAAATTAGGACGAAGAACATTCGATGCAGAAACATTAGGACGAAGCATATTAGAAGCAGAAACACAATTTGAAGTAGACAAATTCACACTTGATGTGGTCATAGTAGTCTCAGAAGCGGCCGAAGTAGACGAAGAAAATCCAGCGGAGATAACAACAGCAGTAGGAGCTTGCATTTGCATTTGGGAAGCAACCATCATGGCCGCACGCCTAAAAACACAACACTGTTTGCTGCAACTACGTCACACAGAAGAAACACAAAATAACGTAACAGGAGGCACTCACACTCACTTCAAGTGAGGCAAAACGATGAAAACACAACACGAACCCCTAAAGAAGACGAAAATTCCACAGGAAAAAAACATTTTTTTCTACAGACAAAAAAGGAAAGAAGCGAACGAGGTATGTCTTCACGATAACCACAGAGGAACGTTCTGGTACCGAGACCTGCTGCCATGGTGACGTAGATAATTTGTTATGCGTATGTTTTGTTGGTAAATCTATCTCAATTGTTTAAGGTGGACGTCAAGTAATTTTGCTTCCTATACTTCCAATGGAAAAAATTCTGTACACATTTTCTTCACAATTAATGCATTCCCAAGGATGAAAATTTGAACATTGATTAAAATAGCTTCATTTCATAACTTGGAATACTTAATGTTATCTAAAACATAATCATAATTATGCAATCCAACATTTGTTTGTCTACTGTCGTCATCAAGGAACAGGCCGCGCCATCTTTTTTCTGGACAATTAATGTGTTCCCAAGGATGAAAATTTGAACATCGATTAAAATAGCTTCATTTCATAACTTTCAATACTCAATATTTTCTAAAACATAACCATAATTATGTAATCCAACATTTGTTTGTCTACCGACGTCATCAAAGTACAGGTCGCGCCATCTTTTTTCTGGTTCCAACACCACCAAAGGAAAATGTATTGATTTTTTATATAATTATGGTTATCTTTTAGAAAATATTAAGTATTCCAAGTTATAATATGAAGTTATTTTAATCGATGATCAAACTTTCATCCTTGGGAACCCAATAATTGTGAAGGAAATGTGTTTTTTTTTTCTTTATTGGAGATTTAACGACCACCGTGAGCAACTCAATGGGCTATAAGCAGTCGCCCGTCCCTAATTTAGGGTCAGTGGTTCCAGGGAAGGGAGAGAGCCAGTGCCGTAAGACAAACATTACAACCATGCCTGACCGTGATTCGAACCCGGACCCCTTACGTCTGAATGATCAGAGGCCAGCGCCTTAGTCCACTGCGCCACCGGGGCGGCAAGGAAATGTGTACAAAGGTTTTTCCATTGGAAGTATAGGAAGCAAAATTACTTGACGTGCACCTTAACGGTTTAGTATAACGGTTTACGGTTTACGGAAATGCTTTTTGAACCGCTTTTGTTTCCCTTAGTCGCAAATTTTGTAAGTGCTATGAGTTCAAACAACAAAAGTCCGACCTTCCAAAAATTAACTACATTAAAAAAAACTCTGAAATTTCGGAATAACAAGCCTTATTTGCTTAGACATGCAATAAAAATTAAAATTTATATGAATTTTCCAGTTTTTTTTTTCATGTGATATACTTGTAGATCGGGCTACAGGGCCCGAGCGCTACTCTGGAAACGAACGTAGCGAGCCTAGAGGCTCAGCCCCTAGTTGTGCTATAAAATAAGTATACGGAAATTGTATTACGTGTGTGCAAAAGTTTTACCCGTTTTTTTTAGTAGAGAAGAAATACACATTTTTGCATTAATAACATCTTTATTCTTTTATATAATTGCCATTACTATCTATGAATTTTAACATTTTTCTGGGAGCAACTGAGTCCCGTTTTGGAGTAAAAAAATACTCTTCTAATGCAGTTTCGACTTCTTCAACTTCAACGAAGGTTTTCCCAACGAAGTTGTTCTGAAGAGATCGGAAAAAAAGTGGTAATGCGTTGGTACAAGTTTTGGGAAATACCGTAATTTTCTCTGAGTGGCTAAAGCTGTATGGGGTCTTGCGTTGTCATGTTACAAATTGCTGTGATTCACCAGCTCAAGACTCTTAGATTTCAATTTTCCTTTCAGCCTTTCCAACTGTTGGCAGTAGAGGTTAGCATTTGTCGCTCGGGTAGGTGTAAACAGCTCCCAGTTGAACAACCTTTGTTATCCCACCATACACTTAACAAGACCATTCTCGAATGAAGCCCTCCTCCTGAAGTCGATGGAGCAAGCTCTCCATCTCGGCATACAGTCCTTTGAGGCCTTAGATTACTGCTGTAAATGACCCACTTTTCATCACCCGTAACTAATCGTTCCAAGAGAAGTTCACTTCTGTGACGCGCAAGCAAAGACAGACATATACTCATCCTGCCTGATAGATTTATTGCAGATAGGTCATTTGGTACCCACTGGTCCAATTTTGTGACAAACCCAACTGCATGCATCCTTCTTTCAACTTTTGTTCTATGTACAGAAAACCTTTCCGATAATTCTTCAACGGTTAGATGTTTGTCATTTGATATGGATTGGTGGAGATCCTTTTCAGAAACTTCTGATGAGAGTCCAGAAAGTGGTTGATCTCTGCAACTCCTGCCTTATTCACGAAATTTCCGGTGCCAACGGCGACATGTCCATTCGTCTACGGCTTCTTCGCCGGAGACCTCACAAATATTGCGGCAGGCTTCAAGTACATTGTTTCCATTGCATGGGAAACCATTCAGCTGAAGCCTGCCTGTTAAAGATGCGTACTAGGTGCCATTTAACAACCTAGTCCTCAAAGCATTTCGGCCATCACACGCACCATCTGTTATTTCACTTTTTACTTAAATTCTTTTACTTGGAATTTTCGTCATGAAACACAGATAAATCTTTTTCACACACGTAATAATAATGAATTTGCAGTGCTTTTCACTCCCATTGTTATCTGCATTAGCAAGAATGAGCTTCTGTATCATTATGATTGCCTGAGGCATCATATAAGTAGAAAAATACCGTTAATAAACATGTTGGGTATGAGAGGAAAACATTTGACATTGCCGAAACTGAAGTAAGATTAATGGCAGTGTTTGCTGTTGTACACACACACACACACACACACACACACACACACACACACACACATGTGTGTGTTTGTTAGATGGTTATGTTAATGCATCTTCGTAGTATAAATAGCAAGTAATGACTACAAAAACTGTTTACGTTCAAGGGAAAACTTTTGACAAGCATATGAAAAAGTTGCAATAAAGTCGCAAATCTGAACATCAAGATATACGGTGACACATCCTTTGCTAGAATGATTGACATATGGCAGATGACTAGTTACTACCCATTACTTGTCCCAGAATAACAGAAATTACTCTTAATGTCATCTGATCTTCCCCGGTGACAGAGTAGGCATTTGGATCAATCGTTCGAGTAAGGCCTGCGTTCGGGTACCGCATGAGCTTGTCTTACGGCGGTGGCAATATCTGTTCTCTCAAGCAAAAATTTGGCAGAGGCAGCAACTTCTGGCCCTTAGAGTTTCTCGTGTTGCCAGTTAAGTGAAACTATAAATCTAACACCCCCTCTGCTGCGACGCGTGGGAAAAGAAGTACATTGACGTTTGCTTCCCAGCTCAACAAAATGGCGGGAAATGTAGAAAAATGATTACAATTCACTATCTCTATAATGGCTACTGAACCTCGCTTCTGATAAATGTGGAAGCCCTATTTACAATAGGGAGTGATGGACAGTTGTCATGGGCATCCCCTGCGCAGGGTGGAACAGACCCAAACCGAACGCAAGTGATAAATAAGCGGACAGCAGGGTTTCTCAACAGTATATCGCAATCAGAGAACATGGGTAAACATGGTGATCTGAGCGGCTTTCATCATGGACACATCGTCGGTGAATACACAGTTGGGTGATTCCACTGCCCAAGTGGTAACAACTCTAGGGTTCCCAAGGTCACCCATGTCAAGGGTGTATTGCGGGTATACCATCGACGGACGTACCAGCGCCATGGGAGCAGGCGGTGACCGACCACACGCCATTGATGACCGGGGTCGACATAGAAAATCCAGGTTCGTACTGACCGTCCAATGGGAACGGCTGTGCAGAAAATATCCAGATTAAATGTCGGAGGCCCAAGCATCGTGAGCGAGTGAACGATACAACGCACGTTGCATACCCTGGGCTACAGAAGCCAACGCCCTACACGTGGGAAACTGTTGACTGCTTGTCATCAAATATTTTGCCTCGCCTGGTGCCGGGAACATGAACACTGAACTTTCCAGTGTGATGCCGCGTCATGTGGTCAGACGAAACCCTATTCCAACTGTACCGAGTAGACGGGAGGATATGGATGTGGTGACGACAGCATGAGGCCATGGCCCGTCGTCCCAGGTCGGCTTTGTTCAAAGCTGTGGTGGCTCAGTAATAGTTTTTGATGCCTTCTCATGTGACACATTAGGTCCCTTAATGTGTCTGGAAAGACATTGAAACGCTGCGCGCTACCAGCAAGTGCTGGCTGATCATCTACACGCGTTCATAGCATTCGAGCATCTTGCGGTCGATGGTCTGTTTCAATAAGACAATGCGACTCCCCACCAGGTCACAACTACCCACGCATGTCTCAAGGAATGTTCATCTGAATTTGGAACCATCCATTGGCCCCCAGGTTCCCCGGATTTAATTCATTTCGACATTCTCTGAAATGCCTTGGAGGGGAACGTCATATACATGGATCCTGCACCGACGTCTCGGGCGGAATGCTGCAACAGGCATGGCTGGCATTATCTCCCAAAACTCTCCGGCATCTTGTAGAGTCCATGAATCGGCCTGCACAGTCTGTTAATCGCACTAGATGATGATTAATATTCTGTTAGGTAAGATACTCTAATGATTTGTCCGTTCAGCGTATATCAGCCATGCTTCAATAAGAACTCGAAGCCGTGCCTGCTCCGTACGAATGGTCAGAGGCAAGCGCTTCAGAACCCTGGGCCAAAGTGTCGGAGCATGTAGCTTGAAATATTTCTAAAAGTGCGCACTAAGTTTGAAGAAATATCCTTTTGTGTTGTTGGTGAATTATGAACCATCGTTACTTTCCACTCCGGAAGGGGATATTCTCCTGACTGAACTACGCCACCAAGTCTTATGCCCTGAAACTTGCAGTTTTGACTGATGCTTCACCTCAGTGGTACGTCACATGACAAATCATGGCAAAAGCCGTTTCCCACGGCTGGCAGGTCCGTATTTACCATTAAGCAAAGTAAGCAGCTGCTTGAGGCGGTAGGTAACAAGGAGCGGCACATTTCCCTCAATTTATTTCTTTTTTGTATATGAATAAAATGTTACAAATATTGTGACTCAAACAAGACCTGAAAATGTCGCTAATTTCCTTTTTCAAGAAGCACGTAAGTGCCTTTTTTTTCGAAAAGAATAAAATACTGAGAATATTGTGAACCGGCTCCAACTGTATCCGTCGTCCCTTTTCTTTTCCCTTTTGCGCGGTATCTTTCTCTGGGCTCACTCTAACAAGAGAGAGAGCCTAAACAATACCTAACACTCCTTATACTCATAGGCACGTTTTCGGCTGAGGAGACCGTATAGTTCTCTCTGACACACCTTCTAGAAACGTCAAAGGGGGGAAGGTACAGAGTATGGACTTGGACGTTGGAGTATTAGTAGGGAGCGAGGGAAGTGTAAACCCTCTACCCAATGGGTCAAAATATTGGATAACGCTTTCCGTTCCGCGCCCAAAAGAGCATAGAGTAGGAACGTACAACCGGAACAGTCCGAACAGAAATGCTGAATCATCAATGATGAACTGGAACAGTCCGAACAGAAATGCTGAATCATCAGTCCGATCAGTCCAAACAGAAATGCTGAAGCATCAACGTACAACCGGAACAGTCCGAACAGAAATGCTGAATCATCAGTGCTGAACTGGAACAGTCCGAACAGAGATGCTGAATCATCAGTCCGAACAGAAATGTTGAATCATCAACGTACAACTGAAACAGTCCGAACAGAAATGTTGAATCATCAACGTACAACCGGAACAGTCCGAACAGAAATGCTGAATCATCAGTCCGAACAGAAATGCTGAATCATTAGTCCGATCATCAGTCCGAACAGAAATGCTGAATCATTAGTCCGATCATCAGTCCGAACAGAAATGCTGAATTATCAACGTACAACTGGAACAGTCTGAACAGAAATGCTGAATCATCAGTCCGAACAGAAATGCTAAATCATCAATGCTGAATCATCAAGTCGTCTGCCTGACGCGATTTTCCCCTGAGAGACCCATTTACAAAGCACGGCTCTCCTCCTATAACTTTCCCTCCCCTCCAACAGGAGAAAGAGCAGACTAGTGGAATGGAGCGGAGAGGTCAGACTCTGACGTCAGAGCAGATAGCAGGATTTTGTCAACTGCGGAACAGGCGCCTGTTCAGTGCAAGGAACTGGTGAAAAATAACAGTCTGTACTCTTACTCCCTATCTCTTCAAATCAGCCGTTGGACAGAGAGTAGCGTTTGGTAAAGATGATTCTATTATTATATCTTGGTCCTTGGTAATGACAGGCATTAACATGAGTGATTCGCGCAAGCGATTGAGTAGAACTAGTTACAAGAAAAGAGCGAAAGAAAAGGCGAAGAAAAGCAGGGAGTTACTTACCAAATTGCCCAAGTTGGAAACCTTTTAAATTTGTTCCAGTTCTAAAACTGTTAACAGTTATGAGGACGATGTTGCAAGTGGATGTGAGTCAACAAGTGGAAATAAGGTTCTAGGAAATGAGATCTTTTCAAACATTCTCACCGAGCAAGAAAAGGCAGCAAACTACAATAGTGAGCAGAATTTCACAGGAATGCTATAAAACCTGAAAACCCTTGTATCCCAGATGACTGGATAGCGAATGACCGATATATTGATGACTTGCTTAAACATGGTATAAAGCAAAATATGGAAGCTGACTTCTCTAGTTCAAAGGTTTTTTGGGGGAAGTAAATAGTTATCTAACGAAGTCTCTCTTTCGACGAACATTAGTGAATGGTGAGAATCAAATTCAAACGTGGCTTGTTTTTTGTGCGAAGAATGGAGCAGTTTACTGCGCTCAGTGCAGGCTCTTCAAAAAATTTAGTTTATTAGCTACGGAAGGTTACAGTGACTGGGTAAATGCTGGTCGGAGGTTGAAAATTCATGAATATTCCGATGAGCATAGGTCTGATACAGCCTCAGTGATTGCTCGAAGAAACAGAGAGGGAAGAATCGACAGACAACTTATCGATTGACTCCCCCGTGGCGCAGTGGTTAGAGCGATGGCCTCTGATCATTCATATGAAAGGGGTCCGGGTTCGAATCTCGGTGAGGCATGGATGTTGTGTTTGTCTTATGACACTGGCTCTCTCCCTTCCGTGGAACCAGTGACCCTAAATTAGGGACGGGAGACTGTTTATAGCCTATTTAGTTGCTCATGGTGGTCGTTAAACCTCGAATTAAAAAAAGGCATATCGATTAAACGAAAAAAGGAATGCAGTATTAGTTGGACGTTCTAAAAAGAGTGGTAACGTTTGTGAGTAACTTTGGAAGCTCCGGATTGATCTTCCATTGAACACAGGAGAAGTTTGGATCATCATCAGGTGGCAATCATGTAATGTGCCTTGAACTTTTGGGAAAATTCCATCCATTTTTGAACGCACATATTCGACGGTATGGAAATAAGGGCAGCGGTTCCACATCTTATCTTTCATCCCAGGTGAGTTAGGAATTCATCGAAATAAAGTCAGAGAAGGTAGTTCAAGACATAATAGAATAAGCAAATACTGCAAAATATTTTTATGTGATCGTTTATTCCACAGCAGACTGTGCCCATGTTGATCAGCTTGCTTTCATAATTCGCTATGTTCGGGGTGAAAGCTAGAAAGGACAGGTACAAAAATTTTAAGTTCATTCCGAATACCGACCATAAAGCTGCTGAGCTTATGGATACCATTTTGAATGTGTTGAAGGACTATGGACTGGCGAGGGCAGTCATATGACAAGGCGTCTAATACAGTATGTCGAGGATCTATGCTGGCCTTCAGGCAAAGATCAGGGCAATTAATCCTCTGGCTGTGCACGTCCCCTGTTCAGCACACTCACTTAAACTATTTGGTTCATGTGCTGCAGAGTCACATTTTTTAGGGTGCTGCAAAAACTGCCCAATTGTTTAACGGCTTCTAACCACAGGTGGGATGTTTTAAGATCTCACCATAAATCAACTATCTCAGAATCGTTGGTCAGTTAGACACGATGCATGCAAAACTCTTTGCGAATCCCGGAATGAACGTTTGCTTGCTCTAAAGTACATAGTCAGTGATAGTACCGAAAAACCTACAACATGAGCCGAAGCATCCGGACTAATCAAGTCCCTCGACACCTTGGAGACATGTGTAATGGCCCTGATTTGGAATGATATTTTGGAAAGTTTCAATGCCTTAAGCAAAAAATTGCAATCTGTTACTGTAGAACTGGGAACCATCGTTGAGTTGTACCAAAGTGTGATTGCATATGTAGAAGATATGCGCAACTTGTTCACAGTTTAGGAAGAAAACGCTATGAAGAAGTGTGGGGAATATATGTACAGAGAACAACCTATGAATAAACGGCAGCGGAAATGTAGAATCCCATTTGACGAAGTAATAGGAAATGAAGCAGTACTGTCGCCTAAGGAAAATTTAAAACAACCGTCTTCAACGTTTTGACTGATAGGCTAAGTACAGAATAAAGATGCTGGAGAATGTTGCCTATCAGGAACTGAATGACAGAGTCAGTTACCTTACAAAGTTGACATCTTTGGATTCCAAAGTTTTTACAGAGAGTGCCAGTTACCTTCTCTGTAACAACTTGTTACTCTGAAGATCTGGATGATTCGTTTCTGAGTGAGTGCCGTCATCTTTGCAACCATTTGATATCACTGAATCTTGGTTTCTCTGCAGAAATAAAAATCTCATACCTTCAGCTGTACCAGATGCTAATGGAATCGAATTTACTGGAAGCCATGTATCCAAACGTGCATGTAGAATTGCGCATTCTCCTTTGAACCCCTGCGACGAACTGCTCAGCCGAGCATACCTTTTCTGCTTTGAAGAGAGTGAAGAACTCTCTCCGCAGAGAAACAAAAGAACTGAGGTTGAATGCTTTTTCTATTTTGTATTAGGTGTGCAACTTAATTCTCGGCCACAGGCATGACACGTAGGGTGCAAATTATAGGAAAATGAAAACGTTTCTAAACAGGGAAATAATCCCCGTCCTGTTGGAGACATTTGAGCCATCGGTCAGGGAGCTGCCGAGAGCCACTGCGAAAAACATAGGGCTGTTCCGAGTTGATAAAATCATTAATACTTGTGTGGACCTCCTCGACAGAAGTGAAGTGCGTAACACTCAGGTGATGTTGCAGGGAGCAAAAGTGGTGATAATCCGATGGGGCGAAGTCAGGAAAATACGCCGGGTGGGACAACATCTCCCATCCCAGATCGGTGATCGTGTTTAAAGTCGTTTTCTCGGTGTAAGGACGCGCGTTATCCTGAAGCAACAAGACCGAACTTCTGCCCTTGCCGGTGTATGGCCTTTTCGCCTCCATTGCGTCACTCAAACGAATGAGTTGCTGACAGTAACGCCCAGCATTGACAGTTTCTCCAGGTTTGAGCAACTCATAGTGTACCACACTGCCCTAATCCCTCCATATGCACAACAAAAACTTCCTGGCTTGGATAATCTGTTTGGCGGAACTGGTGTTAGGCTGACCTGGATAAACCCACGAGGTTTATCCAGGTCAGCCTAACACCAGTTATAGTAGAAGATCCACTTCTTATCACAGGTCAAAATATTGGGGAGTAAATCCTTCTTCTTGAATCGGGAGAGCAAGGACACAGCAAAGTCGTAGTGCCTAGACTTGCTCGCATCTCTGAGTTGGTGGGGCACCCAACGTCCCACCTTGTTAATCCGTCCAAGCTTGTGCAGGCGCTTTGCAATGGCTTTCCGTGTTACTTTGAGTTCCTGGGCGAGCTCCGATTGTGTGCGACAGAGATCAGCGTTCAACAGTTGTTCCAGTTCCTCATCATCAACTTTGTGTGGCTGTCCCGGACGTTCTGCCTCACGGAGATCGAAATATCCCTGCTTAAACCGCTGGAAGCACTTCTTACACGTACTGTAGGACACAGAAGTCTCATTCAAAGCAGCACAGATCATTTCATGGGCTTCGGCGGCACTTTTTTTCAGGTGAAACGCGAACAGGAGGCAGTGCCTCAAATGTTGCCTCTCGAACGACATTGCTTTCACCGTCAGCTTTCGTCCCTACTGTCACTACAATTGCGAGCGGTTACGGTTGCCTGGAAAGCTGTTGGATGGCGCTGCAATCAGCCATTATCGCACACAGCTATTTGCATTTGCCGACGTTCTATGATTGCTTGCGGTTAGGGGCCGATAATTAAGTTGCAATCCTAATATATTGAGTCTGCTGTGCTCCAGCGGCAAGATTTCGATACGGTAATCAACGTGTTCACAAAGAGAAAAATTCGTCGAAAGCAGTTCTGATGTAAATTGTGTGTTTAAATTTGGTGGGATGATTAATAATGTAGGGGAAAATCATGCGTTTGATGAATATTTATTTTGTAGTCTTTAACGCTACTTGACTGAAAAATATTATAACATGTAACATTTGTAAGTTCAATACTTTTATTTTTCAGTTAAGAAAAGGGTAGTATATGATGGGGAAGGAGGAGGCGTTAAAACTCCAAGTGCTTCTGGCGGCATGAATGCTACCTACATCCGGCCCTGGCTAATGTTTTGTCACAGAAGGAACAACGGACTCACATGACATTTTCCTTAGGAAAATAATCACTCTCTTAACGACATTTTCTATAAAAACGATATGCCAGAGACGCCTTCTCTAGGCTTTATTAATCAGTTGTATTTAGTAGTATTATGCAGAAACACTATTTGCATGTTTGTCGGAGAAGCCATTTATCTCTACCGTTTCAGTACAACAGATCGTCTTCGCTATCGATTTCTTTACTCTTTTGTTTAACTATTTGATAATGGAAATAAAAGTCAAAACTTTGCAACTGAAGGGGGAAAAGATCACAAGTAAAAACTATTCATCCTTTTTTTTTCATCAGAGAGCGAATCAGTGAATAATAAATATAATTCTGATACATAAATGATATGAAAAAAAGAAGCTCCTTGAAGTTACATAGAATTTCATTTTCATTCAATTTTTTCTTTATCGTTTATTTTCCCTTCACGGAGCAAAACATAGGCACACATTTAAGTTCTGAGTTCGGCAGTCGAAGGTAAAGGGAGTAAAAGGCTTTTTAACTGCTTTAGAAATGTGAGAAGAATCAAAAGTACGTTTTAAGGTCTCATTAATCTCTGTCAGCGGCACCGAAAATAATCCTGAGAGAGGTTTTGCCGCGGTTACTCGGGTTTCAGCGCTTCCTCTCTAATCCATAAGTTACCCTTCACTGATTTGTGAGCTGCTGCTGCCGATAAGTAGCGCCCTCTTTAATCTGTGACCGCGGAGATAGTGCTTTATCGGGCGCAATTGGGGTGTGACGCCATTACCTCTCAATGCATTTTTCCCGCAAAGTTCACCGCGCATAGCATATGAAACTGCGACGCTTCTACAGCCCACAATCACCCAACTCCGTCAACGGAAACTGAATGCTAAAATTCCGTAACGTAGTTTCGCTTAAAAACGAAAATAGCTTGGGACACAAAATGAAGTTTCGAAACTCTTCCCCACCATGTAATAGGCCCGGTGACAAAAATTATCATATGACAGTCGCCCCACCTGAGCAGGGAAACCTCAATATAAAATTGTTGTTTCAAATATAACAATATATATATATATATATATATATATAACATTGAAATACGAAAGTATGCGGGAATGACATGGAGGAGACTGGCACAAGACAGAGCGTTGTGGAGGAAACTTGGGCAGACCTTCGTCGAGCAGTAGATTGATAATGGTTGACAATGATGATGATGATGATGATATATAACATACATACATGTCAATTGACGCTTTTTGTCATGTCCATACATGTCAATACATGTCAGTTGACGCTTTTTGGCAATGCTCGCACTGATTCACATTCGTCTGAGATTAATGACATGTTTCTGTGATTGTGACAATTACAGTTCAAGTGTCATGTAGTAAAATTGATTGTTGAGTTCGACAGACTAAGGCGAGAATTTTGTCTCCGACTGCAAAAATACATATTACGGACTTTAGTAGTTTATCTGGACATTCTTTTAAATTCATATTTCTGGATAAAATAGTGGGACTTTTCTGTTATACTTGATTTGGTATGAAATAACATTAAACCAAATGATTGGAATTCCAATCAATTTTGTCAAGCCATTAATATTTGTCGAAAAAAAAATCACGAGGAAATAAAACTCTGGGTAATTGTTACAGTGGACACCCCCCCCCATCCTAAAACCTGAAGAAAACTCTAAAATTTGTCCGCCATGTCGCGTGGTATGAGGCAGCTAGGAATCACAGTTCGGCAGGCTCACATGTTCTTTTACAGTTCAGTTTTTTTTATTTATTTCTCATTTACGTTGTTTTTTCTTTCGGATGTTCTCTAAATTAATTAACAAAATTGCGGGATAATTGGGAAGTCGCTCCAATGCTCTTGAAGGCAAGAAACGCAATATTTTTGCCATTTTGAATTGTTTCTACCTGTGGGAAAATGTAGCACTCAATGGTTGCTCTGGAAATTGATAAGAGCAAAGCGATAGGCCCAGAAGAGGACTTCTGGATTTCTTGAGGAGGGGCCGATGTTACGACCCACCCCCGCCATTAATTTAGTAATTAATGGGCGTGGTTGATGTGTGAAATTAATTAAGTATTAATTATGTTCGAGGCTTGATTGGAGTTTAAAAGTGTAAACAGCAGATAAAGTTTTATCTGGGGGTTTGGAAAGAAAAGAGGCGAAGAATTCTCTCTCTGGCTGGGTGGTCTCAGAATAGCTCTGTTAGGTCATAAATATCAGGGCGCAGCTGACGGGAAACTAAGCAACACGGAATGGTACCTTTCGAAGAGGGGTCCACTTGAGTAAATGAATGAAGATGGGGACAAAAGGTTTAGCGAATAATCGTAAATTCGTCGATTGTTTGGGGCATTTTCGAGAACAATTGCTCTCTGTGTGGTCCGTGCAGAAAAATAAGAGTTCGCACTTGGCATGAACATAAGGAAGAAAGTCAGTTGTCTGTGCGCTCTCCGATGTGAAAGGCTGGATGCCTTGGATCTGCAAAAAATGAATTGGGAAAAATGAAGCAGCAAACCTCCCCGCATTTGGTCAGAAATGGAGACAACTCGAGGCAGCTGGAGATGCCAGTTTGCCATAAAGACAGCGGAATGCCTAAATCCGCGGGATAAAGCAGAAATTTCTAGGCTGGAGCGTAATGGAAATCAGCGACTGTTTGGCCTAATGAAAGCCAAGTTACAGGGGAATTAAGAAGTCTGCGAGTGGACAGTGGTCATTCCAATGAGAAGCGAAGCCATGCAAAGTCGGGTTCGGATGCCAACCACTGCAGTGTGGAATCGTCACCCCCATTCATCCCCTACTGTGGAGGAAGTGAAGAGATGCGCTTGTCTTACGGGGCGAAGCGAGGCTCCATGTGTGCGTGTGTGTGGTCACGTAAGCAGCGAAGCCACTACGTGTAAGTGCGACGGGATAAAAAAAAAACATGGCGAAAGAAAAATATGAGCGTAAGAGCGGTGGCTTCGATACCTAACAAATATACAGGTGAAATGTTGAGTTGCCGATATACGCTTAAGGTAAAAGCACGTCTGATTTCGCTCGGCCGAGAAAATTAATCTCAGGGCTGGCGGTCGCAACTCGATAAAAAATTGGAAACGAAACCTGCGAGTGGCATATTTGAACTGCGTACTCAGGCAGGGTAGATAGATGGTTTGCGAACGGAAAGGAACTGACTGAATTGGGAATGAACGGTCAAAAAGGACGGAAGGTAGCGACGGACGGAATCAACTATAGCAGCAGCGGAATTGAATGTGTCCCACTCTCCCAGCAGTCGACGTTCACAATTATTTCTTCACGACAACAAAAATCATTTCCCAGGAACACAGAAAATCAATCTTGGAAACCGCAACTGCAGATGTGAGAGGGCCTATTTTGCTTAACGGCCACCTTCAAATCGTCACGAGAATAGATCAGTGTGCACTCTAATCATTGCAACAAAGTGCGGCGTGATATTACCATTTTTAATTGTGTGCTTCATTTACATCAAGCGTCAAAGTGAAGTGTTGAATCATCGGTGCTGCCACATGGTGCAAGTGTCTGTGTGTGTGTTTTTTTTTTTTGTTGTGTGATATTATGTGATGCACAACGGATTTGCACAGCAAAGTCACGTAACTGTAAGTAGATGAATATTTCCTTTTTCTTTCTTCGCACATCTGCGAACTTGTGCCATCCCGACACCCAAAGCTGCATGGACATAGATGCAGTAATGCTGAGTGACTGAACCTCAGAGGAAATACCTGCACATACAGATTTCAATTTCTTACCGGGCCCATTTCCTGATTATTTTTTTTACATGAATAAGGGAGAAGGTGTGGCCACAAATTCCGCTGGGCGGGACAGTTTCTTTTAACTTTGGTTCAGGGCCAAAGCGAGCGGGGAAGGGATCTGCATGTGCATGCTTATTAGATTTAGTTAATTAACTTTGGCAGTATTTCGCACCTATAATCTTATACCGCAAATTAACGTGCTTGTGTATTTTGTGTCGCGAGTATTTTTAATGTGATCGTTTGCATATAATTTTTTTTTCATTCTCTAAGCAATTGTATATGAATATCACCTGCAGCTCTATTTAGTGTGTAAACGAGTAGTATCTCTTGTTCAGATAGTCCGGTGGAGACTCAGTCGGCTTGTGTCTTCCGACAGTAATGTGTGACACCGTATGCTGCCCTCATAAGAGGGGCAATTGTCTATGCGCCTAGAGAGCGCCGGATCTGTTTAAATCTCGCAGAACGTTATTAAATGTTGTGTTGTGTATTTGAGAATCATGTGTTATTTGCGAAAGTGAGTGTTGTACTGGCTGGTTGGGGATTGAATGTACCGGAGTAAGATCCGGACCACTACACTCAGTCACGAATTGGTGATTGCGGGTGAACCTCATCACAACTCTGATCCCAAAGTATCATTTTTTTTTTAGATTATTTTATTTTTTATTTGTTGTTGTTATTTTGTTCACAAGGTGGATTCACCCAAGCCTTATGCTTCGGGTCATTCTTCAACTTTTCATTTTTTATGTTCTGGTGTGAATCTTTGAGTGCAGCAGTGCACCTGAGATTCTCACCTGGTGCCGTGGCCAACTAAATTGTACTTCAGGTCTCAAGCACCGTTACCGGCCGACTCGGCAGGAACACTGCTAGTGCCGTGTAACATTAATGGTGCCGTTGTCCCAGGATCGATACCTATATTTTGCAGCTAGCGGAACAACACTCATGTTCGTAAAATAAGTGCGAATTGACTGCCATTACTATTTTTATTTAGTTTTGTTCGGTGCGAATTTTGTATAATTTAGCATTAAGTAAGCCTTAAGCTGTTTTCTAAGAACTGCCATAATTTTAGTGGGTAAGAAAAACAAAATGGCTAACACGAAAAAATCGTCATCTGCGAGTCACATGGATTCAGATGATTCTGGTGGTCACTCTGACGGAGAACATGTGAGCACTGAGGCTGCAATTGTTCCGGAAGAGAGTACACCTGTTACAAGTACAGCGGGTACATCACAGCTGAGACAAACAGCTTTAGCCGCACCTATGGTTTACGGGGAGCAGTCGAGTTTATAGTGGATCCCCAGGAAGACTGTGACACCACGATTATCTACGATGTTGAGAAGGAACTCGAAGACAGTGGAACGCAAGAATTTGGCATCGAGCGCAGATAAAAGCGGGTGTAGGAGCATCGAACGTGAGAGATCTGTGGAACTCGTGGATTCTCGAAGCTATGCCTCATATTTAAATTTTCTTTCCGCCTATCTCGACGGGTAGCAATGAACGTGTGATGAAATCCTTAAACTTTCCTTCCGCTCTCAGGGCGCTTAAATCCGGAATTAGGTGCCTTGCGACAGTGGCAAAGGGTTGAGTGTTTACAGTTAAAAAAAAATAGAATGATTGGATGAATAAACTTCATCCAGTCATCCCTTTTTTCTTTCATGGGGGGATGGAATGTTACAGTGGACACCCCCCCATCCTAAAACCTGAAGAAAACTCTAAAATTTGTCCGCCATGTCGCGTGGTATGAGGCAGCTAGGAATCACAGTTCGGCAGGCTCACATGTTCTTTTACAGTTCAATTTTTTTTATTTATTTCTCATTTACGTTGTTTTTTCTTTCGGATGTTCTCTAAATTAATTAACAAAATTGCGGAATAATTGGGAAGTCGCTCCAATGCTCTTGAAGGCAAGAAACGCAATATTTTTGCCATTTTGAATTGTTTCTACCTGTGGGAAAATGTAGCACTCAATGGTTGCTCTGGAAATTGATAAGAGCAAAGCGATAGGCCCAGAAGAGGACTTCTGGATTTCTTGAGGAGGGGCCGATGTTACGACCCACCCCCGCCATTAATTTAGTAATTAATGGGCGTGGTTGATGTGTGAAATTAATTAAGTATTAATTATGTTCGAGGCTTGATTGGAGTTTAAAAGTGTAAACAGCAGATAAAGTTTTATCTGGGGGTTTGGAAAGAAAAGAGGCGAAGAATTCTCTCTCTGGCTGGGTGGTCTCAGAATAGCTCTGTTAGGTCATAAATATCAGGGCGCAGCTGACGGGAAACTAAGCAACACGGAATGGTACCTTTCGAAGAGGGGTCCACTTGAGTAAATGAATGAAGATGGGGACAAAAGGTTTAGCGAATAATCGTAAATTCGTCGATTGTTTGGGGCATTTTCGAGAACAATTGCTCTCTGTGTGGTCCGTGCAGAAAAATAAGAGTTCGCACTTGGCATGAACATAAGGAAGAAAGTCAGTTGTCTGTGCGCTCTCCGATGTGAAAGGCTGGATGCCTTGGATCTGCAAAAAATGAATTGGGAAAAAATGAAGCAGCAAACCTCCCCGCATTTGGTCAGAAATGGAGACAACTCGAGGCAGCTGGAGATGCCAGTTTGCCATAAAGACAGCGGAATGCCTAAATCCGCGGGATAAAGCAGAAATTTCTAGGCTGGAGCGTAATGGAAATCAGCGACTGTTTGGCCTAATGAAAGCCAAGTTACAGGGGAATTAAGAAGTCTGCGAGTGGACAGTGGTCATTCCAATGAGAAGCGAAGCCATGCAAAGTCGGGTTCGGATGCCAACCACTGCAGTGTGGAATCGTCACCCCCATTCATCCCCTACTGTGGAGGAAGTGAAGAGATGCGCTTGTCTTACGGGGCGAAGCGAGGCCCCATGTGTGCGTGTGTGTGGTCACGTAAGCAGCGAAGCCACTACGTGTAAGTGCGACGGGATAAAAAAAAAACATGGCGAAAGAAAAATATGAGCGTAAGAGCGGTGGCTTCGATACCTAACAAATATACAGGTGAAATGTTGAGTTGCCGATATACGCTTAAGGTAAAAGCACGTCTGATTTCGCTCGGCCGAGAAAATTAATCTCAGGGCTGGCGGTCGCAACTCGATAAAAAAATGGAAACGAAACCTGCGAGTGGCATATTTGAACTGCGTACTCAGGCAGGGTAGATAGATGGTTTGCGAACGGAAAGGAACTGACTGAATTGGGAATGAACGGTCAAAAAGGACGGAAGGTAGCGACGGACGGAATCAACTATAGCAGCAGCGGAATTGAATGTGTCCCACTCTCCCAGCAGTCGACGTTCACAATTATTTCTTCACGACAACAAAAATCATTTCCCAGGAACACAGAAAATCAATCTTGGAAACCGCAACTGCAGATGTGAGAGGGCCTATTTTGCTTAACGGCCACCTTCAAATCGTCACGAGAATAGATCAGTGTGCACTCTAATCATTGCAACAAAGTGCGGCGTGATATTACCATTTTTAATTGTGTGCTTCATTTACATCAAGCGTCAAAGTGAAGTGTTGAATCATCGGTGCTGCCACATGGTGCAAGTGTCTGTGTGTGTGTTTTTTTTTTTGTTGTGTGATATTATGTGATGCACAACGGATTTGCACAGCAAAGTCACGTAACTGTAAGTAGATGAATATTTCCTTTTTCTTTCTTCGCACATCTGCGAACTTGTGCCATCCCGACACCCAAAGCTGCATGGACATAGATGCAGTAATGCTGAGTGACTGAACCTCAGAGGAAATACCTGCACATACAGATTTCAATTTCTTACCGGGCCCATTTCCTGATTATTTTTTTTACATGAATAAGGGAGAAGGTGTGGCCACAAATTCCGCTGGGCGGGACAGTTTCTTTTAACTTTGGTTCAGGGCCAAAGCGAGCGGGGAAGGGATCTGCATGTGCATGCTTATTAGATTTAGTTAATTAACTTTGGCAGTATTTCGCACCTATAATCTTATACCGCAAATTAACGTGCTTGTGTATTTTGTGTCGCGAGTATTTTTAATGTGATCGCTTGCATATAATTTTTTTTTCATTCTCTAAGCAATTGTATATGAATATCACCTGCAGCTCTATTTAGTGTGTAAACGAGTAGTATCTCTTGTTCAGATAGTCCGGTGGAGACTCAGTCGGCTTGTGTCTTCCGACAGTAATGTGTGACACCGTATGCTGCCCTCATAAGAGGGGCAATTGTCTATGCGCCTAGAGAGCGCCGGATCTGTTTAAATCTCGCAGAACGTTATTAAATGTTGTGTTGTGTATTTGAGAATCATGTGTTATTTGCGAAAGTGAGTGTTGTACTGGCTGGTTGGGGATTGAATGTACCGGAGTAAGATCCGGACCACTACACTCAGTCACGAATTGGTGATTGCGGGTGAACCTCATCACAACTCTGATCCCAAAGTATCATTTTTTTTTAGATTATTTTATTTTTTATTTGTTGTTGTTATTTTGTTCACAAGGTGGATTCACCCAAGCCTTGTGCTTCGGGTCATTCTTCAACTTTTCATTTTTTATGTTCTGGTGTGAATCTTTGAGTGCAGCAGTGCACCTGAGATTCTCACCTGGTGCCGTGGCCAACTAAATTGTACTTCAGGTCTCAAGCACCGTTACCGGCCGACTCGGCAGGAACACTGCTAGTGCCGTGTAACATTAATGGTGCCGTTGTCCCAGGATCGATACCTATATTTTGCAGCTAGCGGAACAACACTCATGTTCGTAAAATAAGTGCGAATTGACTGCCATTACTATTTTTATTTAGTTTTGTTCGGTGCGAATTTTGTATAATTTAGCATTAAGTAAGCCTTAAGCTGTTTTAAGAACTGCCATAATTTTAGTGGGTAAGAAAAACAAAATGGCTAACACGAAAAAATCGTCATCTGCGAGTCACATGGATTCAGATGATTCTGGTGGTCACTCTGACGGAGAACATGTGAGCACTGAGGCTGCAATTGTTCCGGAAGAGAGTACACCTGTTACAAGTACAGCGGGTACATCACAGCTGAGACAAACAGCTTTAGCCGCACCTATGGTTTACGGGGAGCAGTCGAGTTTATAGTGGATCCCCAGGAAGACTGTGACACCACGATTATCTACGATGTTGAGAAGGAACTCGAAGACAGTGGAACGCAAGAATTTGGCATCGAGCGCAGATAAAAGCGGGTGTAGGAGCATCGAACGTGAGAGATCTGTGGAACTCGTGGATTCTCGAAGCTATGCCTCATATTTAAATTTTCTTTCCGCCTATCTCGACGGGTAGCAATGAACGTGTGATGAAATCCTTAAACTTTCCTTCCGCTCTCAGGGCGCTTAAATCCGGAATTAGGTGCCTTGCGACAGTGGGAAAGGGTTGAGTGTTTACACTTAAAAAAAAATAGAATGATTGGATGAATAAACTTCATCCAGTTATCCCTTTTTCTTTCATGGGGGGATGGAATGTTACAGTGGACACCCCCCATCCTAAAACCTGAAGAAAACTCTAAAATTTGTCCGCCATGTCGCGTGGTATGAGGCAGCTAGGAATCACAGTTCGGCAGGCTCACATGTTCTTTTACAGTTCAGTTTTTTTTATTTATTTCTCATTTACGTTGTTTTTTCTTTCGGATGTTCTCTAAATTAATTAACAAAATTGCGGGATAATTGGGAAGTCGCTCCAATGCTCTTGAAGGCAAGAAACGCAATATTTTTGCCATTTTGAATTGTTTCTACCTGTGGGAAAATGTAGCACTCAATGGTTGCTCTGGAAATTGATAAGAGCAAAGCGATAGGCCCAGAAGAGGACTTCTGGATTTCTTGAGGAGGGGCCGATGTTACGACCCACCCCCGCCATTAATTTAGTAATTAATGGGCGTGGTTGATGTGTGAAATTAATTAAGTATTAATTATGTTCGAGGCTTGATTGGAGTTTAAAAGTGTAAACAGCAGATAAAGTTTTATCTGGGGGTTTGGAAAAGAAAAGAGGCGAAGAATTCTCTCTCTGGCTGGGTGGTCTCAGAATAGCTCTGTTAGGTCATAAATATCAGGGCGCAGCTGACGGGAAACTAAGCAACACGGAATGGTACCTTTCGAAGAGGGGTCCACTTGAGTAAATGAATGAAGATGGGGACAAAAGGTTTAGCGAATAATCGTAAATTCGTCGATTGTTTGGGGCATTTTCGAGAACAATTGCTCTCTGTGTGGTCCGTGCAGAAAAATAAGAGTTCGCACTTGGCATGAACATAAGGAAGAAAGTCAGTTGTCTGTGCGCTCTCCGATGTGAAAGGCTGGATGCCTTGGATCTGCAAAAAATGAATTGGGAAAAATGAAGCAGCAAACCTCCCCGCATTTGGTCAGAAATGGAGACAACTCGAGGCAGCTGGAGATGCCAGTTTGCCATAAAGACAGCGGAATGCCTAAATCCGCGGGATAAAGCAGAAATTTCTAGGCTGGAGCGTAATGGAAATCAGCGACTGTTTGGCCTAATGAAAGCCAAGTTACAGGGGAATTAAGAAGTCTGCGAGTGGACAGTGGTCATTCCAATGAGAAGCGAAGCCATGCAAAGTCGGGTTCGGATGCCAACCACTGCAGTGTGGAATCGTCACCCCCATTCATCCCCTACTGTGGAGGAAGTGAAGAGATGCGCTTGTCTTACGGGGCGAAGCGAGGCCCCATGTGTGCGTGTGTGTGGTCACGTAAGCAGCGAAGCCACTACGTGTAAGTGCGACGGGATAAAAAAAAAACATGGCGAAAGAAAAATATGAGCGTAAGAGCGGTGGCTTCGATACCTAACAAATATACAGGTGAAATGTTGAGTTGCCGATATACGCTTAAGGTAAAAGCACGTCTGATTTCGCTCGGCCGAGAAAATTAATCTCAGGGCTGGCGGTCGCAACTCGATAAGAAAATGGAAACGAAACCTGCGAGTGGCATATTTGAACTGCGTACTCAGGCAGGGTAGATAGATGGTTTGCGAACGGAAAGGAACTGACTGAATTGGGAATGAACGGTCAAAAAGGACGGAAGGTAGCGACGGACGGAATCAACTATAGCAGCAGCGGAATTGAATGTGTCCCACTCTCCCAGCAGTCGACGTTCACAATTATTTCTTCACGACAACAAAAATCATTTCCAGGAACACAGAAAATCAATCTTGAAACCGCAACTGCAGATGTGAGAGGGCCTATTTTGCTTAACGGCCACCTTCAAATCGTCACGAGAATAGATCAGTGTGCACTCTAATCATTGCAACAAAGTGCGGCGTGATATTACCATTTTTAATTGTGTGCTTCATTTACATCAAGCGTCAAAGTGAAGTGTTGAATCATCGGTGCTGCCACATGGTGCAAGTGTCTGTGTGTGTTTTTTTTTTTTTTTTGTTGTGTGATATTATGTGATGCACAACGGATTTGCACAGCAAAGTCACGTAACTGTAAGTAGATGAATATTTCCTTTTTCTTTCTTCGCACATCTGCGAACTTGTGCCATCCCGACACCCAAAGCTGCATGGACATAGATGCAGTAATGCTGAGTGACTGAACCTCAGAGGAAATACCTGCACATACAGATTTCAATTTCTTACCGGGCCCATTTCCTGATTATTTTTTACATGAATAAGGGAGAAGGTGTGGCCACAAATTCCGCTGGGCGGGACAGTTTCTTTTAACTTTGGTTCAGGGCCAAAGCGAGCGGGGAAGGGATCTGCATGTGCATGCTTATTAGATTTAGTTAATTAACTTTGGCAGTATTTCGCACCTATAATCTTATACCGCAAATTAACGTGCTTGTGTATTTTGTGTCGCGAGTATTTTTAATGTGATCGTTTGCATATAATTTTTTTTTCATTCTCTAAGCAATTGTATATGAATATCACCTGCAGCTCTATTTAGTGTGTAAACGAGTAGTATCTCTTGTTCAGATAGTCCGGTGGAGACTCAGTCGGCTTGTGTCTTCCGACAGTAATGTGTGACACCGTATGCTGCCCTCATAAGAGGGGCAATTGTCTATGCGCCTAGAGAGCGCCGGATCTGTTTAAATCTCGCAGAACGTTATTAAATGTTGTGTTGTGTATTTGAGAATCATGTGTTATTTGCGAAAGTGAGTGTTGTACTGGCTGGTTGGGGATTGAATGTACCGGAGTAAGATCCGGACCACTACACTCAGTCACGAATTGGTGATTGCGGGTGAACCTCATCACAACTCTGATCCCAAAGTATCATTTTTTTTTAGATTATTTTATTTTTTATTTGTTGTTGTTATTTTGTTCACAAGGTGGATTCACCCAAGCCTTATGCTTCGGGTCATTCTTCAACTTTTCATTTTTTATGTTCTGGTGTGAATCTTTGAGTGCAGCAGTGCACCTGAGATTCTCACCTGGTGCCGTGGCCAACTAAATTGTACTTCAGGTCTCAAGCACCGTTACCGGCCGACTCGGCAGGAACACTGCTAGTGCCGTGTAACATAATGCTACAACAGCCGTCTTTGCTCTAGCAAATGGCATAGGGTAAAAAAGTAAATTTGTCAATAGAACTTTAGAATGGGATATACAGCTGCAAACAGATGTATACACTAACACTACCTAGCGCCAGAACTGGGAACTACAAAAAAAAGCGACAATTTTAGGGAAAGTGTTTCAGAATGAAAACCGTATCCGGTGTTAAAGGAATTCTTTAAATCAGAATTTTAGAAGCAGAGATATCGAAAAAAGAGGTTAAATATGTGTGCCCCCTTATTTTTTTTGAAAGAACAATATGTAACGTAAGAGAAAAGAATGCCCTATACAGAGTTACAACAGAAACATAAATCATAGAGATTCGGTCAAAAGAAATCCCCATGATCAGGCTCCCAATGAAGGAGTAAGAATGAACAATTCATGGTATATTTTTGTCGCGCATCTCTGAGTAAAGTGCTTTAGTGGTTAATATGAATCTGTGGTAAACTTTCATCGTAAAAGTATCAGCTAGTTCCACAACTACAGCATGACGAACGAGTACATTAACAGTTTTGTTTTATTGCGTAAGGAGGGGGGCGGAAAGTAATGTCGTGTTTGGAAAAGAAGAGAAACACTGTTTGTAACAGAAGAAATTTATTTCTAATCAATTATTTAATCGTCATCATTTTCGATCACATTTGCCCATCTTGAAACCAAACTTTCAATGCCATCTTTATAAAAAGACGTTGGCTGTGATACAAACAAGTCCGAGAGTCCAGCTTTGACATCATCAATATTGTGGCATCTTTTCCCATTAAGAAAGTTCTGCAGAGATCTGAACAAATGGTAATCAGATGGAGCAATATCAAGGGAATAAGGGGATGCGACAGAACCTCCCAGCCCAAATCTCTGATCATCTGCTGGGTCCGTCTCGCTGTGTGAGGTCTCGAGTTGTCATGCTGGACGATGACAGATTTTCTGTTGACCAGTGCTGGATGTTTTACATAAAGAGCTTGCTTCAAATGGTCCAGTTCTTGACAATAGAGGTCTGCCCTTACGGTCTGTCCGGGTTTCAAGAGCTCAAAGTCAGGTATGCCAGAGGTAGTTCTTGACAATAGAGGTCTGCCGCGTTTCAAGAGCTCAAAGTCAGGTATGCCAGCGGTAGTTCTTGACAATAGAGGTCTGCCCTTACGGTCTGTCCGGGTTTCAAGAACTCAAAGTCAGGTATGCCAGCGGTAGTTCTTGACAATAGAGGTCTGCCGTTACGGTCTGTCCGGGTTTCAAGAGCTCAAAGTCAGGTATGCCAGCGGTAGTTCTTGACAATAGAGGTCTGCCGTAACGGCATGTCCGGGTTTCAAGAGCTCAAAGTCAGGTATGCCAGCGGTAGTTCTTGACAATAGACGTCTGCCGTTATGGTCTGTCCGGGTTTCAAGAGCTCAAAGTCAGGTATGCCAGCGGTAGTTCTTGAAAATAGAGGTCTGCCGTTACGGTCTATCCGGGTTCCAAGAGCTCAGTGTGAGCTATGCCAGCGGTAGTCCACCAAACACAGAGCGAAACATTTTTGAGAGGTAGGCCTAGTTTTGGCGTAGGAACTGGTGTCTGACCTTGAGAGAGCCATTGGGTTTTGCATTGGCTGTTTACTTAAAGAACCCACTTTTCATCTCCAGTGACAATTCGATGAAGAAATGGATCCTGTACTTGTCGGTTGAGCAAAGAGTTGCAGATGGTGGAACGCTGTGCTTTGTTGGCAGGTGAAAGTTGGTGTGTGACCCAAACTCCTTGTTTATAGACCTTCCCTATCTGTTGCAGGTGTTATTGAACTGTAGACCATGATGTATTAAGATGTTGGGATAATTCGTCAGTGGTTTGACGAGGATCTGTCTCAACGGCTGCACGCAGCAGGTCATTGTCCAGCTCCATGGGCCTTCCTGCACGAGAGGCAACCGAGAATTCAAAATTGTCCGACCAGAATTAGGCGAACAAACGCTGGCACTTGCGGACATTTAACGCATTCGGATAAATAGCACAAACGTTATTGGTGGCCACTGTTGCATTGTTCCCCTTGTGAAATTCATACACCATACAATGACGTACATGGCTCTCCTCGGGTTTTATGTCACTCATTTTGTTCTACAAATGTGGAAGACAAAAACACCTACATAAGTTAAAGGCGAATAGTTCATTCACTTGTACATACACTTATTTTACATTGAACGTTCATAATCACCTCACAACTGCTTCTAAATTTTGCCCCCCCCCCCCCAAAAAAAACGGCATTACTTTCCGGTCTCCCCAATAAGTAGTCAAAAATAATTTTCACTTTAGATATTTTATATTTGTTTGGTGTTTAACAGCCACCATAAGCAAATCTGTGAGCAATAAGAAAAATATCTAATTTGGGGCCACTGGTTCCAGGAAAGGGAGAGAGCCAATACTGTCGGAGGAGCACACCACCTATGCCTCACCCAGAACTTTAACCTAGATGTATCTCTGTCGAAAGGTCAGAAGAAAGCACCTACGACCACTCGGCCTCCTGGGAGGTACAGATCATTTCAATAGTATCAAGTATTGAAAAGGTAGAAGTTACTAACTTTTAATATTTTGGGTAAAATATTCCATTTTGTTTGTCCATTATTCTATTCATAATAAGCTCATTAGCATTTACTCTCAAAGAAAAATGTTCAGTGAGTTGTGAAAGAAATCTTATTACCGAAATATTTCCTTAATAAGAATAAAAAGTCAGTTGTCTAAGCACACAGAAAACCAACCCAAAACGTACAATTAGAATTTTACTACTAAAAAGACATGTTAGGTAAAAACAAGATCTTTCACAAGAGGCGCCCTGTGCGTTATCAGGTTAAAAGAGAAATAACCTAACATTGTTATCACCTTTGCAGACAAGGCTCCCGACATCGATATTTTAAATCGTGAGTATTATATTCAGAAGATGAACAATGTGATAAATACTATTCCTCACTCAGTTGTCCTTTCTGACCCCACTCCGGTTACTATTAGACAAGTTTCTGCCCTTAAAAGAAAGGGTTTGTTGCGCAGTGAGATTCAGTCTATATTGGGGAGTGTTGTAGGCCCTGCCATTCCCAATATATTCGGTACCGTTAAGACTCGTAAGCCTGGTTTGCCTCTCCGCCCGCTCGTTTCTAGTTGTAACAGTCCTTTAAGACCATTGTAGAGAGCGTTGGCACGTTACCTTTGGCCTATTGTCCAATCCTCACCTTCTTTCATCACCAATTCCTTCCAGGCCATTGTCCGTATTCGAGACTTCAGAGGCTTGGGCTCCTCTTTTATTTTAGCATCATTGGATGTGGAATCGTTACATCCGAGTGTTCCGTTGAACGTTTTCCACGATTTGATTTTCTAAGTTGTTCGATTTGGGGACTATTCCCCCAATGCAAGTTCAGGCAGTCTCTGATGCTTTAAATATTATTGCAAAAAGATCCTTTTTTCGCTTTAATGGGACCATTTATCGGCAGGGTGGTGGCACTCCCATGGACTCGCGCCTCTCTGCTGTCTTGGCAGAGGTAGTCATGCAAGATTTGGAGGACGATATTTTAGCAGGGCGGAGGAGGTTCCATTACTATACTTGCGTTACATCGATGACATTTTTGTCATTTGGCCACATTCTGGTGATGCTTTGCTTTCTTTTAGAAGCCTTTTGTCGTCTAAATATTCTACTATTAACTTGACGATGGAATGGGAGGAAAATTTTAAGATCCCCTTTCTTGGGCCTTTTAATTACCAGACATGTTAATAAGGATTATTTGACTTTTGACGTGTATCGCATGGCTGTTGGTTCTTCTGATATCATCATATACGCCTCTTTTCTGCCGGTTAGGTATATACTTACATCTATTAGGTCTATGGTGAATAAAGCGTATACCCATTTCTCGTGCATTGCTGCTCGGAAAAAAGAACTTCTTTTAATCAATTGAGATGTATATCATACATTACTCAAAATAGTACAAAACTCTATGCACATTTTCTTCATGTGAGAAGCAAAGTTTAGTTCTTTAATGGCTATAAGCAAAGCGCGGGAATTAACACAAAATTATGGAAGTGAATGTTACAAAACTGAAACACTTTACAGAAAATAATATAATGTAAAAAAGGTACCTCAAGTCCGACAAGCAACATGATTCTGCATAGATATAATAGTAATCAACTCTGCTCCATTAACTAATACATTGGAGTAACACTTCAAAAAGGCTAGGACTCTGCTGAAGGTCGAAGTATGTAGTATAATACTAGTCCAATGCAGCCCCATTGTCCTATATATCGGAATATTACTTTGCCAAGGTTAGGACTCAGTTGAAAGCTGAAGTATGTGGACAGTTCAGAAGGCACATCCAAGCTCACATTTAGTGTAAACGTATATAACAAATGAAAGGTGAACAAAATTTCAACTCCCCACTTGGCTTCAGAAAAAGAGACGGAAACTTCGCTTCTTCACAAAAATATAAACAAACATCGCGCGATATTAGTGCCCATGCTATGCATTTCGGTACTTGTTCGTACCATTATCAAGCTGTGTTCTATTATATTTTGGAAAGCGTGGGGAAAAGACAGCGTTAGTTGAATACTGAATTGATAATTAGTGCATTTCAGGTTTTCGGAATGCCAAAATCATTACGGACCAGAGTTCCGAACAAATGATAAGATTTTCCGAGGCTT
This sequence comes from Macrothele yani, assembly GCA_039090855.1. Taxonomy (NCBI): domain Eukaryota; kingdom Metazoa; phylum Arthropoda; class Arachnida; order Araneae; family Macrothelidae; genus Macrothele; species Macrothele yani. The sequence goes on from CM077011.1 coordinate 76,712,374, forward strand.
TAATTATTGAAAAGACATGAGAGAGTAATTGCAATAAAGTTAATCCTGTCGACATTCCATACCCTTGGAAGCAGATTGTGAAACATGAAATTGATAGTAAACATAAAAAAAAGTGTAAATCGGGATAGCATGGTGTTCCTTTTGATGAAATTCTGCCTCGGTTTGACAGTCTGAAGTTACAAGTCGACCTGCAGCAACCTGTCGGCGAGATGCTCGGTCAGACAAATTCAACATGTGACCTCGAGGATGACGTGGGCAGTTGCACGACAGCCAATGATTGGGAGCCTTTGGATATAATTACCCTACCACCAGCAGAGCCACCAGAACACAGCTTGATAATGGTACGAACAAGTACCGAAATGCATAGCATGTGCACTAGTATCGCGCGATGTTTGTTTATATTTTTGTGAAGAAGCGAAGTTTCCGTCTCTTTTTCTGTAGCCAAGTGGGGACTTAAAACTTTGTTCACCTTTTACTTGTTATATGCGTTTACACTAAATGTGAATTTGCATGTGCCTCCTGAACTGTCCACATACTTCAACTTGCAACTGAGTCGTAACCTTGGCAAGGTAATATTCCGATATATAGGAAAATGGAGCTGCATTGCACTAGTATTATACACTGGTGAGCAAAAATTAAGGACGAAGAGGATAAATTAGCATAACAGTGGAACGAGCAGGCAGAACAAACCGAAAGACCACTCAGGAGATAGACTAGGGTCCGGTATGGTAGGTCATGCGCATATGACGAGGGGGGTCGGAAGTGTATAAAGCACACAGGCGGTGTACGCTCAGCAATTCGGTGAAAGCTATTGCACGGTGTACATCGGTTTGAACGACTTCGAGTTCTTGCCACCGTGTGATATGGCCAACAGGCAGTCAAGTAGTCGACATCTGGATGACTTTACCATAGGTCGCGTCATTGGGAAGTTGGAAGAAGGTCGAAGTGTGACTAGTGTGGCTGATGAGTTCGGGATCGCTCACAGCATCGTTTCACGAGCTTGGAGAGCATTTCAAACGACAGGAACAGCTGTCCGAGAGTTAAGCAGTGGTTCTCCACGAGCAACCATGGCGGCGGACGACCGGTATATTGTCCTACAGGTGAGAAGAGACTACGGCAGACAACAGGACAAATCGCAAGGCACATGCAACAGACAAGTGGAAGTCCGTTATCGCGTTTTACCGAGGTCAGGAAACTGCACAAAGGTGGTCTATTTGCATGACGACCAGTACGGTATGGGCCATTAACGCCTGCTCATCGGAGACGGCGGTTTCTGTGGTGCCAGGAACACAAGAAATGGACACATCAGCAATGGGGTCGAATTCTCCTTACGGAAGAGATCCGATTTAGCCTGACGAGCGATTCTGGACGTATACACATCTGGAGAGAGCAGGGAACACGCAATCACACCTCCAACAGCATCGAAAGGGACCGGTTTGGAGGTGGCGGAGTTCTCGTTTATGGAGGTATCATGCTTGGTAGCCGTATTGACCTCCACATCTTCCAAGGAGGTTCAGTAACTGGTGTACGCTATTGTACCGAGGTTTTCCTGCCTCACGTGCGTCTGTTTAAAGGTGCTGTGGGTCCTGAGTTCCTCTTCATGGACGACAACGCTACACCTCATCGTACAGTGGCTGTCGCAGAGCTGTTGGAGAGTGAAGGTATTCAACGCATGGATTGGCCCGCAAGGTCCCCGGACTTAACTTCAATCGAACACGTGTGGGACCTTCTCGGGAGATGCTTGGCAGCGGGTCACCAGCAGGCAGCGACGATTCCGCAGCTGCGATTGGCGCTACAAGAGGAATGGGCCGCGATGCCTCAACAGCTCCTTGACAACCTCGTCCTCAGCGTGGACAGACGTTGTAAGTCCTGCAACCCGGTCAGGGGTGATCATATCCCCTACTAAAGACTGGATTTTTTTGGCAGCACATGAACGTTTCTGTCTTATGTACACTTGTGCTCCCAGCTACCTTTTCAACAAAGTGCCTTTGTATCCTTCGGATTCCTTGTTTGGTCGATTTTGCTCACTTTTCCCATATTCTTACATCTTGGGGATCATATGGTATGATTTGAGTCGATGTGGAGCACTTCTGCACCACGTTACATTTGAAAAACCGTCTCGTCCTTAATTTTTGCACGCCAGTGTACTACATACTTCGACCTGCCGCAGTGTCTTAGCTTTTTTGAAATGTTACTCCGATGTATTGGACAATGAAGCAGAGTTGATTGCTATTATATCTATGCAGAACCATGTTGCTTGTCGGACTTAAGGTACCTTTTTTACATTATATTATTTTGTGTAAAGTGCTTTAGTTTTGCAACATTCACTTCCATAATTTTGTGTTAATTTTCGGGCTTTGCTTATAGCTATTAAAGAACTAGACTTTGCTTCTCACATGAAGAAAATATGCATAGAGTTTGTACTGTTTTGAGTAATGATGATATACATCTCAATTGATTAGCAGTTTTAGCACATTACAATTATATTCATATAGTTATAATATAAAGAACTTCTTTTTATTAAAACGATTGTGATGGAACGTATGTATGATGTTGGTATTGTGAAAAAGTTGTGCGCTACGCATAGGAGAGGTAATTCGACTTCGTTATATGTTGAGCGCGAGCAGATTAGTTACATGGGAGCAGTGTCTTTTCTTCCACCGATTACTAATGCATTACAGGGAATGTGTAAAAACCCCAAAAACGACTTTGGTGATGTGGCCTCTAACCTTCGAAATATGCTCAGAAAGAATAGTGAACCCAAACCCATTCAAGAACAGTGGGGAATGTACTGTGTGCACTTGAAGACCGACATTGCTGGCACTCTTAGTTCATGGTACATAGGCTCCACTCTTCGTAATTTAGGAGTTAGGGTGACTGAACATCAGTACACTGTAAAGACTGGATCTACTACTACTGCACTTGTGCGCCTGGTTAAGTCTGGAACTCATCTGCCCTCTTGGTCTGAGACTTGTTTGTTACTTAAGACCAGAGGTAGGTATACAAGTCTCTCTTCGCCGAAACATTTTACTTAAGACCAGAGGTAGGTTTCTATGACTCTCTTCGCCGAAAGTTTGTACACTGACGTTTTTAAGGACGTATACTGTAATGATGACTTACCTGCACATGTACATGCACCATTGCTTATCTTATTTAACTTTTTGTGTCGCGCGAAGTACCCTATTGCGGGGGTTAATAACGGACATTTTGCCTACTTATCACTTCGGTGAGTATGTATTGGTCACCTATTAAGTGTTATTTTCTTTCTCAGCTTTCTTTCTCACTGTAACCGAGTTACGACGCAGATATCATGTCACTCACCAGGATCGCTGTTGTCTTCGGGACTACCTATAATTAAGTGTGTGTGCTCACCTAGCGCCAGTTCTTTTAACCTGATGACGCAAGGGTGCCTGTTGCGAAAGATCTTGTTTTTACCTTATATGACTTTTTAGTAGTAAAACTCTAATTGTACGTTTTGGGTTGGTTTTCTACATGCTTAGACTCTTATTGATATTTTAGCATGAAACTTATAGGATTGAAATATTTCCTTTTTTAATGACAAATTAGTCAGGAAAATTAATTTTGTAATTTGATTTGCCTATTTCAAGGTATGGTTGGAATTTCTTGACAATACTTTCACCCTTGAGAGGACACAAATTATATTAAAAGCATTTCCGCACAGCATTCACTGTGTTAAAAAAATTCTGAAGGTTCTTCACAGCTTAGAACATTGAGTATTGAGCAAATGCTTTTAGATCGTGAAAATATCCTTATATACGTTCTGAGCTTTTTGATGTACAGATTTGCATTGTGCATGCAGCCGGCGGTGTTTCAGAATTTCTTCACTTTTCGTATTTCTAACTAACGTACACTCATAAGCACAAAACGTTGCAACGCTTATAATGAATCGACTTGATCTTTGTGCCGTTGTGCTGGTAAAATGAACAGTGCATATGTTGCTATATGCGTAATACAAACAACAGCCCTGTAACGTTACTGGCACGGAAGATATGCCATTTTCCAACAAGATGATGCATTGCCCATACGGCTCGCGTTGCACTACGTGATATCGATTCTCTTTCTTGTTGAGCGATCGATATTATTATATTTTTACCGTCTTCATATCATGTTGGATATTCTGAAAATAAGTTTCTGAGTGCTTCCAGTTCGAGCGCAGACACTTGAGTTCTTGCTTGTCCATGTAGAAGACAAATGATGTTTATTTCATCAATACATACACCATTTGAAACGTGTATGTATTGATGAAACAAGCACCTCGCTGTTCTTAGAGCTAGCACTGGAGTATACTTTTACTGATAGGGCCGAACCCAACATAACAGCATCGCCTTCAACGTGTGTCATTATTATACTCCGAACTATATTTTGTTACAGCACGAAGTTTGCAGCCCTGGTAACCGTGTGGTATGGGGTACTGACAATAATCTAATGTAGGTCCGTGTGCACATCCCTGATGAGGCATGAGAGCATCTATGTCGGATGACTTTGGCTTTTTCTCTTCCCTGGAATCAGTGGCCTTAAATTAGGAATTAATGGGCGACAGCCTATAGCTCGAACGGCTCCTCACTGTGGTCAGTTAATCTCGAAAGAAAACGGAAAAAAACATCTGTACAAACTTCATGTTGATATCGAAATTTGCGTGTCCGTGAGTTCAGTTTGTGCTCGATGCGCATTTTTAAAGCTCCTAAATGTTAGTTGGTTAACTCATATTTTCAGAGGTGTAAGTTGAGTTTAAGAAGACCTACTCGACATTTCGAACGAGACCATGAACCTTCTACTAGGTATCTCATACTGAATATTCATTGACCTTTCACTCTTTCTGCGGAAAATTTGTAGAAATCACGTCCATAAGTTTTGCAGTATGTTTTCAGTGAATCTCTGAAGTAAGGTTTTTATAATCGCAAAGTTTCAGTACATCAGTAGAAAATGTATGGCCAGTATGTAATTTGGCCTAAATTATTATTACTGTTAAATCTTGCATCCCTCCGATTTGAAGTGGTGTGTGTGTCCATTCTTGATTTTCATTAATTGCATTTTGCTTTTGTAACGTACCAGGAGATGTGACGTACCTGCCAGAAGGACGCACGCGACGTAAAGGCAGATAGGAATCAGAATAAAACGTCAGCGTAGCTTAATTGGTAGAGTGACTTATTCCGGAATGAGGGGACCCGGGTTCGAATCCTGGCGTGGACAGAAATGACGGAGAAATTTACTTCGTTATACTTTTGTTTACAATATCACTGCAGACATTTTTGGTGAATCATAAGACAGAAGTCTCCAGAAAACCCGAGCTCCATTATTTCTTAATACATGCAAGTACCTGAGCTTCCTCTTTGGAGCAAGATATTGGTATCACAAATTTATAATCATGAACCGAATATCGAAATATACACAAATTGCTCTTGAGCACCATGAATAGCCACGCTACAAGGCTGATTTTCTCCTCTAATTTAAAAGGTTTATTTTTTTTCTTTCCCAGGTTCCTAAATGGAATTCGTTAACAAAGTTTTATTTCTAAATAAAACACATACGCGTGTGAATTATTAAATTAGATAATTTATTTAATAAAATGCATACTTATGGAAATCATTCAGATTTTCTGAATTCTGTAATGCATATTTCTACGGTTAAGTACTAAAGCTCCCATTTACACGTCAGGAACAAACAAACAGGCTGTTGGTATGAGTTTTATTGCATTATTCATCACATTTGCACCTTTGGAGTGAAGAAGATTGCTTTTGTAATTCCAATGTGTTCTCCTTTGTAGCCAAAGTTTTGCACAGAAAGCTCATGCGAAACCAATCTCATTGTTTATCTTTACATATGTGATTCTGAGTTTAGTCGTTCCATGAAGAAGGAGCATATCTCGTATTTAAATGCAGAGTCTGAGTTCTGGATACGACACAGATATTGTGCTTGATTTTTGTTCCAGCTCCGCTTCGTGTTCTCGTCATCAAACGTAACCCCAGATAAGGGTAACACCTAAAAGTTTCCTTTCAGTGCTCAAGGGAATAACTGGACTGAGTAGAATATACGAAATTTTTATGAGATGTTTCTTATAACGTAATGTCGCCGTCTCGGTGGCGCAATTCTCTAAACGCTGGCTTATGACCGTTCGTTCAACTGCGTCTGGGTTCGAATCCCGGTGAGGCGGCATGGATGTTATGTTTGTCTTACGGTACTGCCTTTCTCCCTTCCCAGGAACCAGTGACCCTAAATTAGGGGCGGGCGACTGCTTATAGTCCATTGAATTGCTAACGGTGGTCTTTAAACCCTCAACTAAAAAAAAAACAATGTGATGTCAAATGAAGATACAACAATTTTTTTTTCTAAAAGAGAAGGCTGTATAAAATTTAATGGGAAATGTTAGCGAATTTCTGTGCAAAATTTATCGAAACCCTAAAAAAAAATTTTGGAAGAGAGTTTGGTCTGAGATCATGCATTTCTGAAATGTCTATATTTGCCATCTCATTTCTCAAATCTCTGTCCTTGCCATCTCTGCAAACAAACTACACCGCGGAGACAAAACAGCATAACAATGCGAAACTGGAACCTTCTTGAGGAACGTCTATGATTTGGGTTACACTTTATGCAAAACTCTTGGCTTTGAGGGTACCAGACATTTTATCATCTACTTTCTACGAAAGAAAGAAATTGGCATAAAACTTAAATGAAAGTTTATATCAAATCTGATTGGTCAGAAAGCCCCTTAAATCACCTGTTCAGCCTTAATATATCATTTTTGAGACGCCCTAAAAGTACTCATGAAAAGTTCATTGTATTTAAAAGTTGGTCTTCCAAAGCGTACCTTAACGAGTTCTTGCAAATTTTATTGAAAAGTTGTGAAAGATCTCGAAAAGCCCACTTTCAATATTTATAATTTTATTGAAAAGTTGTGAAAGATCTCGAAAAGCCCACTTTCAATATTTATAATTTTATTGAAAAGTTGTGAAAGATCTCGAAAAGCCCTCTTTCAATATTTATAATTTTATTGAAAAGTTGTGAAAGATCTCGAAAAGCCCTCTTGCAATATTTATAATTTTATTGAAAAGTTGTGAAAGATCTCGAAAAGCCCTCTTTCAATATTTATAATTTTATATAAGTTGTGAAAGATTTCGAAAAGCCCTCTTTCAATATTTATAATTTTATTGAAAAGTTGTGAAAGATCTCGAAAAGCCCTCTTTCAATATTTATAATTTTATTGAAAAGTTGTGAAAGATCTCGAAAAGCCCTCTTGCAATATTTATAGTGCGCATAGGAAGACAAGCAGACTTACAGGCGACTGAAACAAAACACGTGCTTTTCAGTTAGCTACTTTTTTGGGGTTCTTTCAGCTCTCTTTCTTTCTGAGTAAGGAAAGCTATGGAAATGATAAGAGCGGATCATCATTTTACAGAAGATACTACTAAGAACAACAAGTACGTTCTTAAAACCCAGTAAAATGCCGTAAGCTTATGTTTTTTCCTTCAAGATAACAGCTTTAGTTACTGTATAACAGGGAACTGCCTCATCCTGTAAAACAAAGTCACACTCCAGTTTTTCTTAGTTACTGATCTAGATCCGATCCTAGGCTTGTTTTTCAAGGAGCACCCCCCCCGCACACACACACATAGACACACACGACCACATTTGCAAATACACTATCTACCAACAAGTACTTGGGCATCCCTGCAATCGATGATATCTGCGGTCCTGACACACGTCCGGGCGCCGCCGTTAAATATCGTGTGGGAAACAACAACGCAACTAGTCGCATGCAAGATGCCACGCATTTCGGAGCTCTCTGATTTCGAGAAAGGTGTAATCGTCGGGTATCACAGAAATGACCGATCCATACGTGACATATCCAGCGAGTTGAAGTACCCAAAAGCAACAGTGGCCTACGTGATTGGCAAGTGGAAGATAAGAGGTGACTGTGAGAATGTGCCCCGACCCGGCAGACCCACAAAACTGGGAGTTAGAGACCGACGGGTGCTGGCCAGAGAAATTCGGAAGAACGGCACCAAATCGATGGGCCCATCCGCGAGGTGTTTCAACAGGCATCCGGGAGTGTTCTTTCGATGAATACCATCCGCAAGGTAGCCCATCTGCTCGGTTATCATGAACGTGCTGCCTCCCACAAGCCTTTGATCACCAAGTCCAATAACGCTACTCGGCTAACGTGGTGCAAAGAACGTCGACAGTGGACCGTTGAACAGTGGAAACAGATTATCTGGAGCGACGAATCAAGGTTCACCCTCCACCATTCGGATGGCAGGATCTGGGTTCGGCGTCTGCCTGGAGAACGCCTCCTGCCGGAATATATTGTACCGACTGTGAAGTTCGGCGGCGGTGGAATTATGCTATGGGGGTGTTTCTCCTGGTATGGCACAGGATCCTTGGTCGCAATTCCTGGTAGACTCAACGCCGAGATCTACTGCACCATTTTGGATAACCATGCGCTTCCTACGTTGTGGCAGTTTTACGGGGTGGACCCATGTTACTTTCAGGATGACAATGCCACCTGTAATGTTGCGAGGTCCACCATGGCTTGGTATGGTGACAATGGGGTTAATCGAATGGACTTTCCTGCGCAGAGCCCGGACTTTAACCCTATCGAGCACCTCTGGGACGAGTTGGAGCGTCGACTTAAGGGGTGCCCCCACCGTCCGAAATCGGTGAAGGAACTGTCCTGTCTTCTCCAAGCCGAGTGGAAGAAAGTACCGCTAGCCGTCGTATAACGCCTGGTTGAGAGTATGCCCCGGAGGGTCGCAGCTGTAATCGCCGCTCGTGGAGGCCCATAACTAGTGAAGGTTAATAAACTTCGTTTTCCTTTTGCTATCACAGGTGTCCAATTACTTGTTGGTAGATAGTGTATTTCGAATAGTTTACTAATTGTCTAGCCCGTGAAACATTGTATGACAAATCCTACAAAATTGTTTCCCTGAAAACTATTTACACTCAGATGGCAAAATTAAATAGATACTTCGAGTTACGATTATGTTATAGCATAGAACGTCACACACAGTTCTTCAGAAATAGCTGTGAAAGTTAGCTTAAGGCTGTGTCGAAGAAAAAATGTAAGTTTCATGATTCCAATATTTTTAACACCTTTCCTGTGCCCGAAAATTTTAATGGCATTGCCTTCTACATCCTTTCTCCTTTATTTTACCAAAAAACGTTTTTTCCATTTAATCTATTGGAGTTCTTTTCTCGCCGATAGCAATTTTGGTTTCGCTGATCAGCAGAGAGAAGGTGATCTTTTCTCTGGAATGCTTAAGCTGTAGCATGGGCATCGAAATTTTCATTTTGAATATGATTCTGTTTTCTCGACACTCCAGGTGGACAAGCATAATCGCAGTCGGCTTTCATCACTCTGATTCTGCAGGAGAAACATGAATTCTTTCTCAGATACACGCTAAGCCATAAGCTCCGCGCATATTCGTTTGCTTATGCTATTTTTACTTTCTCAGTTTCCTTTCACACGACGCTCAAAGGGTATATTGCTTTTGATAAGCAAAGAGATGAAAGAGAACCTTCCAAACCTGAACGTAATGCTTATTTTATTTCAGAGAGGTGGGATTTTCTTCGTTACCCGGCCAATCTGAAAGTCTTGGATTGCAGCTGAGGAACTTTGATCAAAAAAAAAAAAAAAAAAAAAAAAGAAATTTCTAATATCCAAAATATATCACATGATGTGAATGTACATAACTTCTGCTTTTCTCCCTGACATCCACGTCATATACAATTTTTTTTGCTTCTTCCAAATCGATTTTTGAGTTACTGTCCTAAACTTGTTGATGGTTTTTCTTGTCTGGACAACTAGTTTTTAAATGTTTATTTTAATCCATCCGAATGTTTTAATTAAACTTGGAGAAAAACTCAAGAAAATTTCATAATCATACAGAAACGTTTTCTATTCGGAAAATAATTTAACACTACATATGTGTTACTTGACTAATATCGGAGCATCACATTTCATTTTGTAGAGGTCGTGGTTTTCACGAAAGAATTTCGAGGAGGAATCTTTTTGCAATAATGGGCTGAGGATTGCATTCCATCTCTACAGGATTGGCGGAGAGAAATAGAAAGGGAGACTACGGGAATTCTCCATTTGTGTAATGAAAAGAACCAGAGCTTTAATCATTCGCATGAGAAGTACGCACGTAGTTTGTTTGCCAGCATTTTGTCAACTCGCAATAGCGAATTACCCATCTTCCTCTTGTTTAGGATTTTTTTTTCTTGCATGAAAGGTTTTTAACCTCAACCTATATATTTTTGTGAGAAAATTGAAATGTTTAAAAATGTCCCTCATAAAACTATCAGTTCTTCATTTTAGCATTGTAAAAGGTAACGTTCTAATCTGTCATTTTAACAGTGGGTATGAACGTTCTAATCTGTGAGTGAATGTTTTGCATTATTTCTTAAGACACTCCAGCAATCCGGTGGAATAAGACATTTCATTTTACGTTTCGATAAAAAAGAAATCTATATATACTTCCTTCACCCCAGCGCTATCGTGGATTGTTAATGGGGCAAAAATTTTCATTTCTTCTCATATTTCTTTAAAGAATGCGATATCGATCTCCAAAGAAATTCTACCCGGATACTCTCTCACATGAAGCAAAATTTAGATCACGAGGCAGGACTGAAGATTTTTTCATAGGAATTGCCTGGAAATCTGAAAAGCATAATTTCAAGAAAATAAATGACACTGTAAGGTAAACCTTTTTGGGGGTGCATCGATTTAAACCCACGTCTCCCCACTCTGCAGCCGGTTATTCTTCCGACTGAACTACACCGACCTTGGATTGTCGCTGCACCATGCCGTTTTCTTTCTTGCGTCACCTCAGTGGTACGTCACACAGACGGTGGTATCAGAATAATACAACCAACCCCGGAATTACAGTTTACCCTCCCAGCGGCGTCACAGAGTGCACGTGGACAAGGTCGACCACACGGAGATATAAGTGGTTGGCCAGGACAGATGAGCCATAGTACATTACGTGAGCAGAACAGACAGAGGTAGTGATTTGACGGACGCTCAAAGTGTAATGAACGTCTGTCAAATCACTCTGCTGTTTCTGATGCTTTCAAAATCAAGTCTGCTGTTTCTGAGATGCTTCCACCCTTGGCTACCGCGCCAAGGGTGGAAGCATCTCAGAAACAGCTGACTTCGTGGGCTGTTCGCGAGGTGCTGTAGTAAGGGCGTACCAAGAATAGACAGCTGGTACACCGAGTACCTTCCTACGTCATAACTGTGGAATCCCAAAGGACATCGACCCCAGAGGAGAAGGTCGCCTCCGTCGACTGGCAAAGGGCAATCAACGCGCAACTGCGCAGCAATTGACCACGTAAATGAACGCTGAGGCAAACAGGTACGTGTCCTCGATAACAGTAGAGCAAACCCAATTACGCATGGGTGTCCGTAGTTGACGCTGCGACAAGACCCCCATTATAACCCAGGTACATCGGCAACGAAGCCTGCAGTTCGCATGGGACTACCGTCATTGGACAGTGGAAGAGTGGGAAATGGTTGCTATCTCCAACGAATCGAGGTTTCTACTCCACAGAAGTGACGGGCGGTGGAGGATACGTCGTTAGACACACGATAACCAACACCCGGACACGCTTTTCGGTCAAGTTCAGGCCGACAACGACAGTGTAGATGCCTGTGGGGATGTTTTCCTGGTATGACCTGGAACCGCTGGTACCACTATGTGGGTACCTTAACGCCAATAGTTCCCTGTCAATCCTCGCTGACCAGATGCATCCCTTCCTGTTGGACGTTTACCTTGGTGGTGATTATTGATGTCTACTAACAGAACAATGCGCGGTGCCACGTCGCTAAGAGGGTGCGTGGCTGGTGCAGAGATGTCCCCGTTCTTGTTTGGCTGGCGAAATCGCCCTAACTCAAATCCATAGAGCACTTGTGGGACTATTTGGATCGACAGGTTCGACGATTTAACCCACAAATCCGTCATCTCCGGGACCTCCCTGCACTGCTGCAGTCCGAATGGACATGTGTCACTTGGACAACCTTTCAGGGCCTCATTGCGTCCATGCCACGCAGTCTCGCAGCTGTCATCCGGGCCAAGTGTGGTTATTCCCATTATTAGGTACGTGGTCATGTTATTCTGATACGACTGTGTATTTCCCCTTGTTGAGAAAGGACTGGAGCGAAATTGTAGGTTTCCGTGTCATCCGGCACAACATGCTTGAAGTATCTCGTTGGAGAAATAACTTTTGTTATTTCTAGACGACATGTGAGAGAGCCATCACACAATTTTCTCCTCTTGATAGACCAGTAAATTCGTTTTTACATTCGGGTGACAATGTGAAAGAAAATAAGTCCTTTTATGCCGGTTATGGGATTCAAACCCACATCTGCAATCTCCGTAGTCGACTGGTTGAATTACACAGACCTTGGTTCATCGCTGCAATTTGCCGTTTTAACTGTTGTGTCACCAAAGTGGTACGTCACAACACAAAGGAGAAAAATTTGGTCTTTCCGAAGTTCGGTATAAATGCTGCATCAATGGTTCACTGTTGTTCATTGAAACACTCAAAGAGAAACTGGTGTCATCCAGTGTATTGTAATTTAGAACAGCGAAGCTCAGCAGCGAGAACTATGATTTATGGAAGTTTGAAGTTGAAATGTACCTGTGTAAAAAAACATTGTGGATACAACTTTTAACAAGTTCGAAATCAAAAAACCAAAACATGGGACGAGAAAAATTCCCCAGCGACTGCTGTCGTTTTGCTTCTAATTAAGGTTTCTGAGATTGTTAACGTACAATATAAGACATGTGTCAGATACGAGGTTCGTTCAATATCTACAGTATAAGTTTTCCTATACCGTGAACATTTCATTCGGGAAGACACACATTTAAACGATGTATCTCTTTTTAGGTACACTCGTCATTAGTTCTCCACATAATTTCCACCATCGTTGAAGCATTTGTTCCAACGCTGCACCAATTTATCAAAACCCTCTGCACAAAAGTCCGGGCTCAGGTCCTTTAAAACCGTCCTAATGGCGGTCTGAATCGCAGCATCAGTTTGAAAATGGAGACCTTGCAACTCCTTCTTCAGTGTTGGAAACAGATGAAAGACTGACGGCGCCCAATCAGGGTTGTAGGGCAGATGGGGCAGCCGTTCCCACCTCAATGCTGCAACTTTTGCCTGCGATTGTGCAGCCGAGTGTGGGCGGGCTTTGTCGTCGAGCAGAATGACACCAGCTTAAAAGAGGCCATGGTGCTGGTTTCGAATTATCGCTTTCAATTTATCCAAGGCTTGAAAATTCCAAGCGGCATTGATCGAAAGTCAAAGAGCAGAATGCCACTGGCATTCAAGAACACTGCCACAAGAATTTGACCTGCCGATTGCGTCGCCTTGAATTTCTTTCGCAAGGGATACCCCAGATGTTTCCATTCCATGGATGACCTCTTGAATTCGCAAGTGAAGTGATGAACGAAGGTCACATACACTGTCACAGTGCGCATGAGGAAGGCATGTCTGTCTCTATGGCAGCGCATTAGAACAACCAGGCTGCAGTCCATTCTCGTCTGCCGATGTTCCGGAGTGGGTTGACGGGAAACCCAACGTGCACGAACCTTGCGGTATCCCAAGTCCTCATGGATGATTTTGTGAGATGTTCTAATGTAAATGTCCAACCACCACGTCACGAACCTGGATTCTCCTGTTTGCTTGGATTAGTTCATTCACTGCAGCGACTTTTTCAGCACTACTGGCAGTGGAGGGACGACAGGATCGATATTCGTCAAAAATGTCCACTCTGCCTTCCGCTAACATGTTGCATCACCTTCTCTCCATTTGCGAAGACATTACAGAATCACCATGCACAGCAACCAGTTCCCTGTGGATGTCATTGGGTGTACAGCCATTTGTCAACTCGTACCGTATCACGCCATGCACCTCTTCATTACACCAGCTCCAACAGGCGTGCACCTGCCACGCTGCTTGGCTCATAATGATGCGAGCCCGGTTTTCCCCCAGCTGCCTTCATTTCTCGCGGCGCTGCGCCTGCGCGTTATTGTCGAAAGAAGCAATGAGGACGGTTACGTGGCTAGGATGGATAGCGACCGATAACCCTGTGCTTAGTCTGCCTCCCAGATGTTTGTAACAGCTTTTACGGCATTCGGAAACTTATATATGGAACGACCTACCTATTTATGTGACATTCACTCAGTAAGACTCAAGCAGGAACTAACTAAACACGCAATTGCATTTCTTTAAACAAATCTGTGGAAAGAAGTACGGAAAGTACAGAACCATGCAAGAACACATTAATTCAGTCATGCAATTAAGAACAAAAGAAAAAAAAGACAAAAAGAAAGAAATATAGAGTCCAACAAAACTGGAAATTTCCTCATACCGGAAAAATTTCCCCCGTTCTCGCATCTTAATACACCTTCAAAATTCGACTACCGGTCCTAATTTATCACTAATTTATATCCAAGTGATGCACTGTAACTCTCAATCGATTTTTTTAACCATCTCTGTAAACAACCTTCGGAGATATCTCTTCAGAGTATGAAACCGAATTAGACCACCAATCAGACAATACCGAAGTGAACGACACTGCTCCGACAACTGAAGCAATCTTTGTGCTTAATCCCTCACCTTGGGATGGAATTTTTCATATCTCCTTTGGGATCTGAACAGTGGAGAATCGGTTAACAGAATTTGTTCTTTAAACCACAGCATCGCAATTCCGTATAATACTCCTCCCCTTGTTGGAAGAAAATAGTTTCAAGCTCCTGTTTCGTTTATTTTAAGTACGACTTCAGGCTATCAATGAACTGTCCATGGGCAGCACAGTTGGACACCTAATACACTTTAATGCTTCGATTTCTCGGGAAGAAGCAATTTCTATGAAAAAATCCAGAGAGTACCCCAGTACTCCTTTTAGATAATTTATGATACGAATCTTTCAAATGTCAAGATATTTTTGGGTGTGAAATAAAACGAGTGATTGGAGAATATACGTTTATTTACGTACAACACATTGCATTCATTCAGGTCACTCACGATCACACCGAGAGTCACAGTCCGATACATACTAAGTGGAATTAAACCATAACAAGTTAGTAAAATCATGCAATGCATTGATTATGATACGCTTTCCAACATACCAGAAATTATTACTCAAGTTATGAGAATAATGGCTGTGGAATACATCTCGCTCCTGTGTCCTGACCTTTGACCCCATTTCGATGATATTCAACAGAACCGGTTCAGTACACCTCAAGAATAACATACTAAAGTTTTGTCGCAACAGAAGCAGTTTTACGCAAGTTATAAGAATAATGGCTGTGGAATAAATCTTGCTTTTTTACAATGACCTTTGACCCCATTTCGTTGATATTCAACAGAACCGGGCCGCCCCGGTGGCGCAGTGGTCTAAGGCGTTGGCCTCTGATCATTCGTCCGAAGGGGTCCGGGTTCGAATCCCGGTGAGGCATGGATGTTGTGTTTGTCTTACGGCACTGGCTCTCTCCCTTCCCTGGAACCAGTGACCCTAAATTAGGGGCGGGCGACTGCTTATAGCCCATTGAGTTGCTCACGGTGGTCGTTAAACCTCCAATCAAAAAAAAAAAAAAAAAAAAAAACAGAACCGGTTCACTGTACCTCCGGAACAATATGATAACGTTTTGTCGCAATCGAAACATTTTTTGTTAAGTTATGATGCACAAGGGCAATGGAATGGATCCCACTCCAGTGTCCTGACCTTTGACCCCAATTCGCCCATTTTCAATAGGGTTCGCCCTTAGTGGCTCCCTACCACATACTAAAATTTAATCGAAATCGAACCATTTTTACGCAAGTTATGACGCATAAAGGCAATGGAATGGATTCCACTTTTATGGCCTGACCTTTGACCCCATTTCGCCCATTTTCAATAGGTTTTGTTCCCAGGTGGTTCCTTACCACATACCAAAATTTCATCGAAATCGAACCGTTTTTACGCAAGTTATGACGCATAAGGGCAATGGAATAAATCCCGCTCTTATGCCCAGCCTGACCTTGGACCCCAATTTGCCAATTTTCAATAGGGTTCGTGCCCAGGTAGTTCCCTACCACATACTGAAATTTCATCGAAATCGAACCATACTTACGCATGTTATGAAGCATAAAGGCAATGAAATGAATCCCGCTCTTATGGCGTGACCTTTGACCCCACTTCACCCATTTTCAATAGGCTTCGTCCCCTGATGGTCCCCTACCACATACTAAAATTTCATCGAAATCGAACCATATTTACGTGAGTTATCGTGCCGACAGACAGACGGGCAGACGGACGGAAAAAGCTGGAGCATATACGCTTCTTCAACCTACGGTTGGAAAGCGTAAACAACAAACAATAAGATTTACTACACTGGTGTGTAAAACTTAAGGATGAGCCAGGTTTTGGAGGGTAGCATCGCACAGGAGTGGCCTGGATATGTGAAATTTAAACCATTGAATCTCCATTACTGACCGAAATGATGACAGAAACAACACCGACACAACTGCAGGTACTAAAGGATACAATTGAACTTTTTCCAGGATTGGCAACATAGCACTGGGTGCCATGATACAGATGCAGCACTGCTAAAGACCATACAAAGGGCAAGGGAAAGTCTTTATTAGTGTATTTTCATGATCCCCTCCTAACATCGATGCATGATTAGCATCGTCTGTCAATATTTCGTACTCGGTTGTTCATGAGTTCTTGGGGTAATATCATCCATTCTTCCGTCAACATCGTCTTCGGCTGTTGGATAGTTTTTGGAGTGTGTTGAATTGCCACAACGCGTATCCTCAGAGCGTGTCACACGTGTTCCGTGGGATTTAAGTAGGAGGAACGTGCTGACTAATACATCATCTGGATGTATTCAATTTCCAACAGCTCATCAACTGCCACCGTACGATTAGGTGCGGTGTTATCGTCCTGTAAACTGTGGACCAGTGGCACCTCGGAACATACCAACATGGGGAACGATTACCTCATTACAGTAGCGCACACCGGTTACAATACTTCCTTCCAGCATCTACCGTTCCGTACGTCCATCGATCAGAATGCCTCCCTGTACGAAAACACCGCGTCCGCCGTATCAATCCCTTTCATTTAGGTTTTCGGAGCGGAACGAGTGCTACTTCACGCTCTATTACCTGACCTGCAGAACTGTTAGAGAGAGACTAAATCTGGTCCCATCAGTAAGAAGTGCCGCACCCCACTGTTCAGCTGTCCAGTCTTTATGTTCTCTGGGCCACTCTAAACGGTATCTATGGTGAGCAGTTTTTAATGTAACACAGCGTACTGGTCGCTGGGAAAAAGTTCACCTTTGTGTAATCGCATCAAACTGTAAACCGCGATATTGTTTGTCCTGTGCTCATGTTCACTTGTTTTGCATGGTTACTTGCTCTCTGGTGTCAATTTCTCTTAGCCTGCAGGAGCAGATTACGGTCTTCCCTGGCGGTGGTTTTTGGTGGACGACCACAATTAGTCCTTCGCGCAGCTGTATCTGTAATCCGGAAAGCCAATTACGCAAGCGATACGGATCTGGGGGAGATACCGAAATCTTGGGCCACACTCATCACAGTTCGTCTCTTCTTGTTCCTCCCAATTATTCGACCACTAGAAAAATCATCAAGATATTCTCGATGGGTCATTTCGTCTTTTTTAGCACACAACATACACAATCGAACGTCTTTCGCACTTACGCACCCCGTTCGGTGACTTTCGTTCAACAAATGCTATTAGAATGCCTGAGCGCATTTTGTTCTCGCGTCACGCAAAATTCACGTCATGCTCCATTATTATAAATGTGTTATTGTTCCTGCTCCCAGACACGATCCTGAGTTAATTTGAGTGTGGGTGCTGCTGCTATTTACGGCATTATTTCACTTTGTCCACTTCGTCCTTAAGTTTCGCACACCAGTGTAATTCCTATCATTGAGCCGTACTTAAGTAGGAGGACAAATGAGTGCTGTTCTCGTAAAACTAATGAAAGAAAATATGCGTGTCATAAAAGGAAATATTTACTAAATAAACTATGAGGGATGCAATAGTAAATATTCCGGCTGTTTAGTTTTTCAAAAACAATATTTATTATTAAGATAATAATTATTATTATTTAGATTTAAACGAACGAATGAAACTACCCTGCCACCGATGAAATGTGATGTTGCAACGTAAGTCCATCTGCAAGTGCGCAAGCTACAGTCTGACCTCAAGACAGAAAGAAAAGCTGAATCGCGAGTGTGTTAGTGACGGCGATTGGCAACATTTGGCCTAAGGTATTTAACAGGTTACACCCCACCGTGTTATAAATCCTTTTAAAGCTTCCTTCTATAGCATGTAACTTCCTCTTAAGGGGGTGGTCGAGAAGAAGAAAGATTTCGCTACGACGTGTACATTACTACTGTCTGGAAGAATGCATAGCATCAAAATGCATTTTTGTAATGGCTTTTATCAGATTTAGCATCAGGTTCTCGTAATTTAAGTAGATTGCAGTGAGATATTGTTACCTTCATGTAAAACGTTATGAAATAATGATCGGCGGTAGGTGAGTAAAATGTATTGTTGAGTAACAGTAACTACCCTTGGGACAGGATTCAAAAACCAGATTTTACCAATGATTTTGACTACTTCCGTTACCCATTTTCGTTACATCCAAATTTTTTACTAGGAATTTACTTCATTACTCTCGTGAAAGGTGCGCAACATCAAAGGTTAGTTTGTATTTATATTTTTTTTCTTCAGGAAAAATGTACAGTGTCTGAAACAAATATGAAAATTTCACTCACTCAAAACACCCAGGGCGGGCGGATGAACGACTATTTAATAGGCTGTATTAGTGGAAACATGAAAACAACAATAGACTTAAAGCCGCAGGAGAAACAATAGGAGAATCTCACACCACAGCAATCTCCCTCTGTATTGTACATAATACGTTTTATTGTATTTTTGCGGCTCCTCTTTAAGCGAGAGACAAGATCAATTTGCATTTGACTTTATTAAAAACAAACTCATAGATTGGTGCAACGCAGGAAGCAAAAGTCTAATATGTTCTCTCCAGCTGACATAGTTCTTAAGACTGAGGAACAGTCATCATATAAAAGCACTTAAAAAATTAAGCATTGCACGTTTTGCAAAAAGTAAATGCATGTACAAAAGTGATGCCATAAGCTAACAACATGCAAAATACGAAGTCAAGACTACAACACATTGCAACATTTCATGTTTAAATTACAAACCTAATCAAAAGAAAAGAGAATTCCTGTTTGAAACAAAATAACCAAATTTGGTCTATTGATACAGGAGCAATACATACACTATGTTGACAAAAGTCATCAAACACCCTTTCAAAAGCAAATGAACGTATCCGCTGCGTTGTTAAGATGCGCTGTACAGCTACATACGGTATAAAAATATCGCACTGGGAGGTTGAGTGAAAATATCGCAGCGGGAGAGAAGTGACTTTGAGAAAAGAAAGATTGTTGGGGGTTATATTGGTGTGTTGTCCATAAGAGAAACCGAGAGGCGTTTAAACCTACCCAAGTCAACTGTTTTGGATGTACTGAATACGTGGAAGACACATGGCGTTCCTGAAGCAGCAAAATGTATCGGCAGTCCAAAGAAATTCAGTGATAGAGAATGTCGAAACCTCAGAAGAGTCGTTACCGCTAAACGACGGAGTACTGCACAAGACCTCAGTGTACAGGTGAATAAAAATGCTAGAACCTCGGTATGTACACGTACCTTTCGCAGAGAACTTCATTCCATGGGTTACCGTGGTCGTGCGGCTGCTAATATGCCTTTCATCTCCACTCGGACTGCTACTCGTCGTTTAGCATGGTGTGAAGAACATTAATCGTGGATCGTAGATAAATGGAAACGGGTCCTATGGACTGATGAATCCAGATACACGATCCATCAATCACATGGCCGTGTGTGGGTATGGCAGCAGCCGAGGGAACGCTATTTACCACATTGTACTGTTCTTACGATAAATGGGCAGCGGGTGGCCTAGTGGGCAACGTTCCTGACTGCCACGGAAAGGACCTCAGGTTCGATCCCAGGTAGGTACGAACGCTCGATCCACTAAATATCAGCCGTGCGTCGGATGGGCACGTTAAGCCTTCGGACCCCGGGTACTGGCCCTCCGGTAATAAATAGGGGCGGCTTCTTCCCTGTTTCTACTTCGCATTCGTGTCACTTTCCTATCGGGCACGCTAGCCCAAATCTCCTAGCTTCCTATTTCTAAGGGTTGTTTAAGACCTGGAGTCAGACACTCCCTTCCTAAAATCCTCTACATTTCATCATGATCATGATTACGGTCAAGTTTGTAGCTGGTAGTGTACTCGTGTGGGGGTGTTTTTCGTGGTATGGTCCCGGCCCATTGGTTATCGTGGACAAACCTGTTAACCAGCACGTCTACCTCGAAATTCTGGACAATTATGCCTTACTAATTCTGTGGCAATGCTATGGAACCGAGCCTTGTTGGTATCAGCAGAACAGTGCACCGAGCCATAAAGCAAGGACTGTTACGGCGTGGTTTGACGATAATTCCCTGTCGTGTGTGGACTGGCCAGCACAAAGCCCTGACCTTAATCCCATAGGGCACCTGTGGGATGAATTAGGGCGCCGCATAAGAATTGGAACCAAGGCCTACTACTAAGTAATAGTTAACGCCATCATCATGTACTGAATAGAAGGGCATACCTATCGCTGTGTTCCAAAACCATGTCGAAAGCTTGTCTCGAAGCGTCAGTGCATGCATTAAGGCCAACGGTGGACTGAGACCATACTATCGTACGTCAATAAATTATATGTTGTGTTTTTCTTCTAGGTGCCCGGTGACTTTTGTCAATATAGTGTATGTCATATAAGAAATAATCGAGTTCTTCCGACACCCTCAGCATGGAAGAGCTTAATGAGTACAATGTTGGATAATTGGTCGAAATACGTCTAACTGTATTCGCACGAAGCGGAGAAAGTGCAGAGCAGAAATGTTTTCGGAATTTGGACTCATCATTGGGACTAGACACGAGAATCGTGATGACAGCGTCCTCGCCTTGGGTGAAGGAAGAACTCATTCAGCTCATGTGCTGCGTTAGCGTTCTGTCATTAGTTTGGTTTATTTGAAAGTTTTAAAATGCCTTTTCGCTTTTGATGTACGCAAAAATGTGTTCCGTTCGAATTCGGTGCACCACGTGGCTCCGATTCATTTGTGAATAAAATTAATTAATTTGATTAGTCTACATCAAGTTAAGCCACCCTTCTTACTTACGTTTATATTTATTCTTTAACTATAGACTTTCATCCGTTGAAATATGCGGTATTTACAACTAGATACCGAAGGTTGATAAATAGAGAATTATCTACGCTCCCTAAGCATTTGTTTACAACATATATTATCTCAGCAAGTAATGCATTGAAGGAAGAAGATCGGCGCTATTGTTGCCTACAATGGGAAACAGATGCAAGGAAACTAAATTAAGCTGAATTACAAGATGTTTTGTATGTTTCGCAGTTTGAAAGCATTCTATTCTCAGAGAAGAAAATATGCATAATGTTCATCAGAGTATTAATATAGTTGCTCAATAATTTTAAGGTGAACATTTTTATGGAAACGAAATTACCCATTATTAACTAATTTGGTGATGCTTAACAAGAAAATAACGTGAACAATTGTGATTTTCCCTTTGCTTTCAAGTTACAGAGAAGGGAACAATATTAGCGAGTTAGTCCAGCGTAATTAGGGCTTTCGAAGCTGCGATGTGGCAGCAACGTATCTCAATGCCGCGACGCTTTTATCATCACGTGATTACGAACTTGCGTCGCAGATGCTCTGGTCTCGCAGTATGTCACTGGAATTCTTAGTACCCGGTTGGGAACTCAGTCATTTTCTACTAAATCTTGTTCTAAGTGCGCTTTTCTCGGTACGACTTTGTGAGCCTCCGTTAGCCGTCGTTTTGAGCGCGATAAATATGTCTCGTAAGTGCGTGAACAATGAGGATAATTTCTAATGTATGTACATGTGGAGAAGTCAGTTTGCTTCAAGGAAGTGTGCTTTGAAAGCCGTGATAAAAAAAAATCCTTCTTCTTGTACTTGGGCTGTAAAGTAGGTGACTAGAAAGAGCTGTGCTCCGCACGTGGGCTTCATGACATTTTCACAAATGCTCATCGAAATTCAGTCACTTTCATACCCCTACCTGGGTATGAAAGTGACTGCATCTTGCTCCCGACAAAACCAAGAAAGATGACATCGAATTTTCAGTTGTAATAAGCACGTCTTTTGAAGCCTTTCTGACGCGAATTAAATTTATCAAAATTATTCAAAGTCAGTTCAACCGGTTAGAAAAAAAAATGAACAGGATTTTTACAATCGATAAAACATTCAAAAATATTAATAGAAACAACTACATATTTCCAACCGCGGATAAAAAGAATGTTACGAAAATTAACAAACGGAGCCCAAAAAGTTTCTTATAGCAGAGGGAAGGTATTGGAGACAAACAGGTTTTCATATCGAACAGCAAAAAGAAGAAATTTTGAACGAAACATGACATAATTCTACGACTTCTAGAGGAAAAATTTTGAATAATGGGATAGTTGAAAATAGGCGAAAAATATTCTTCGTGGATAAAGCTGTGCTAAGGAAAAAGAACGTTTCAAGTACATCTCCTGGAAGCAGAGATAGCAAGAAAAGGTATTGACCTTTATGCCCCTTAGCCGGAAATCTCTGCATTGCTTGAAGTCGATATTGCTACACATATTTATTCAAGCGAAACTTCATATTTATTGAAGAAAGAATCTTCTCGATAGGATTTTTAGAAGCGGAAGTACAGCTGCAGACAGAAGTACACAAACACCACCTAGCGGCAGAACTGTGAACTGTAAAACTCCTCAAATACTAACCTAAAGTGTTCCACAAGAGTTGTGTCATCCGGTGTTGATAGAAGTTTTTAAAACGCGCATTTAGAAGCACAGATATTTTTAAAAAAGCAAATTAAACATTGGCGCCCCAGAGCAGCGAAATTGTGCATTACTTTAGGAAGAAAATACACACAAGGATTTTTCACACAAGAGATACCAAAGAAGAATTTTTTATATCAGATATTTAGTCCCGCCGATATTGCTGTATCTGGAAACGTGATGTTATGCCCTCTAGTGGCAAACTTGTGCATTTAAGAAAAATTTGGAATTATATGAGAAACATTTTACACCGGAAATGCTTTCCAACAAAGAAAGAATTTTTCAAATCGGACTCTTACAAGTAGATATATTCACAAAAACAATATATACATCTCTGCCCCCTGGCGGGGAAACTATGCGCTATTTTAAGCAGGAGGTATTCTCAAAATGTTTTCGGAGGTGAGCGGTATATGTCCACGAAACAATTTTTTCAATCGAGTTTTCGGAAGCTTATATTTGCTGGAAATACGTCAGAAGCAGAAATAGACACTTACGCACCCTGGTGTCCAAACCATTCTTTATCAAAAATTAGAAATTATAATCAAAACATTTCCCATGAGGAGCTGTTTCCGATGCAGAAGAAATTTTCAAATTGGTCTTTTAAAAGCCGAGATGTCGGGAAAAACGCAATTTATCTTTACGTCCCCTAGCGTAAAATCTATGCATCACTTCAAAAAGAAATTGTGCGTACAATAGTATTCGTTATAAATGGCATCGAAAGGAAGGATAATTTTTTCAGTCGATTAGTTTGAAGCAAATATGTGCAATAAAATGCATTTCGAATCGGATATCATCTGCATTTACGCCCTCTAGCAACGAAGTTGTAGATCAGAAAAACCCAAAATGCAAGGATCATCATTCTCATATTTCAAGCTGCCCACTGCAAAAAGAATTTTTCAAATCGGACTAACTGTTGCAGGTATATGGCTTCCACAGTCGGACGGACGGACTACCGGTAAAATAAGTATGATCCCTTTTTTCACAAAAGACGTGCTGAAAATATGCAGCAGTTCTTCAAACCAGATCTTGAACTTACTGTTTTTAAGGATGTTACCGGCCCGATGACAGCAGTGAACATCAGGCACAATACGGAACAATGGTGCCTATTCATGGACTTCTAACATTAATCTAAAGGCTGTGCTGTTGTACAATGGAAATATGCCTTCAGTCACTGTTCGTTATACCGTGGACACCAGGGAAATGTATGTATAATTTCAAAGTAGCAATCATTTTGCTCGTACTACAAACGGGCTACACGAATTTGTGTTGCTTTACATGTGAATAGGATAGTCGTGCAAAGGAATTGTCACTGCAATAATTAATGTTGTCTCAGAGTAAACCATTTACACCGGGAATGAACCAATGGTAAATCGCGGTGAAGTATTGTTTCAGCATGTACAGACATAAAAAAAAGGAGCTATCCACCTTAACTTTGAATCCATTTGCCGCATGTAGAAAAGTAAGGCATCGTTGGAAAAGGACTGAAAGGGAACTATCGCGTGATGCGACGAAACATGCCAATTAAACTAATTAGCATGCTAATTATCTTTCTATCTCCACCTTTTTTCATGTAAAAGGTATGTTATTTTATGCGCATTCTATTTAGCACATAGTAAAACCATTAAATTCTAAATTTCATACGAATCGACCAATAAATATGTGGTTGGTTGGTTGGTTGTTGGATTTTATTGGCGCAAGGGCCAGGTTTGGCCAAAGAGCGCCAGACAAAGAACGATCAGTCACAGATTTTGAAAAGCGTGGAAAATGAGTAAGAGCAGACAGGCTTGGGAAAAGTTGAAAAAGAGTATGATGAAAGCAGGGAAGACAAGGTAGTTAATCAGATTTATAAAAAAAATTACTAACGGAGAAGGACGAACAGTCACTCTCCTCCCCCCACACTCCTCTGCAATGCTGGCAGAGGGCGGGGACGAACTGTCACTTTCCTCCCCCCCATGTTCCTCTGCAATGCTGGTTGAGGCTGGGGACGAACTGTCACTCTCCTCCCCCCATGGTCCTCTATAATGTCGGTTGAGGGTGGGGACCTCGCAGAGGCCGAGACAGTTTGATGGACACTGCACACCTTTGCGGATTGAGGGCCGGGTCTTCCGCACGTGCAGGCTGTCTGCTGGGAACCGGAAGAGGCGGGCGTCTTCAAAAGAGAAGGCGCAGACTCAGCTGGTCGAATAAGCTGGAGCTCGGTGAAATCCACCTGTGTCGCTTGTTCAACTGTAGATCGCTTGGCAAGTGCGGCGAGAGCTACAGGGCGTGGAACAAAGGGCTGCACGGGTTGTGGCAGAGACTTAACAACTGCGGCAAAACTACGCTGTCGGGTGTTGGGAATACCCAACTTGGCTTTGGCAGCAGGGTACGAGAGGCCTTCCAGGGTCTTGAGGCGCTGGATCGCCATCTCGTCCTTCCATTTCATACAGTTGCGGGAGTAAGCTGCATGGGCCTCACCGCAGTTAACACAGCAGGCCGCAGAAGTGCAACCTTCCCCGTCATGTTCACCGGATCCACAATTAGCGCAACGAGCGGAACTCTTACAGAATCGTTGTGAATGCCCGTACCTCTGGCACCTGAAACAGCGCAGAGGACTGGGAATGTACGGGCGAACTGCACAGACCAAGTAGCCTGCTTTGATTTCTGTCGGAACTTTCGGGGAGTCAAAAGTCAAGATTACATTTTTAGATTTAAGCAAAGAGCCATCACGCCGGAACATCATACGACGTGCAGCAAGAACACCCTGATCCGCAAGTTCAGTCACCAATTCATCCTCACTGCATGGCAAGAGATCAAACTCCGAAATAACACCCCGAGAGGTGTTAAGAAACGGGTGAGGTGTCACTTTGACAGGAATGCCTTGAAGACTAGAAAGGCGCAGAAAAGTGTTACTCTGAGAAACACTGCAAGTTTGGACAAGCAGGTCCCCAGAGCGAAGCTTCCTCACAGACTTCAAGGGGCCAACCGCAGCGTCCAAAGCTTTAGAAATGAAAAATGGAGATCTGGTGGACAGTCTCTCATTCGGATCGATGGATTCGACAAGTAAGTGTGTAGCATGCGTAGTCACAGCAATCGAGGGGAGACGACGCTTCGGAGCGACTGGTACAGCTGCCGAAGAAGAGGTTCCACATTCTTGGTCCAGGTCATGGTCTAAAGATCGTTTAAGGGTATGAGACTTGGTAGGTTGAGAAGACGAAGGAGAGTCGTTGTCAACTATCATATTCACAGGTGACCTAAATTTGGAGTTTTGTTTTTTGTTTCTACCCATGGAAAAAAGAAGGAAGATTCGTCTGCAGACTACTCCACCCACCACCGAGCCCTACAAGGGAGAACTGGAGGTCCGCAAGCCAAGAAAATGACGCTAGACACAGTTCTGGAGCTTATACGTTGCAGATATAGTCCGTTGGCTGTGATCACACGCACTCGGCGGACACTTCGGCCTCCTGGTACCGTCATGCCAACGCCTTTGGCATGATCCCACAGCCCCCGGGCTCACCCTGCCGTGCCATACGACAAAAAAGCCGCTAAAGCCCTGTACACAACTTGGTACAAGACTTCTGACTAGAGGTGGGTTAGTCTCTAGCCTCCCGTTTACAACGAAGCCGGGGTCGAAGAGGAGTGTTGGTACACAGGAGGCACTTAACCGGTCTCCTGCGACCTCAGCCGCCAGACATCCCATTTCCGCCTCACGGGTCTCCGCACGCGGCAAACATGCAGGTAGGTCTAGCACCCAAACCAGCGAAAAGGAAAAAAGAAATCCAAAGAAGACAAATCCTGGCAGGGAACCTAAGCGGAATCTCAGCAACCTACGAACTGAGCGGTTAACATAAATCAGTTAGTGGTGGAGGGTAACAAAACCACAAGACCGGGGTGTTAGTACATAACGTGGTAGCGATTAGGTAGAATACAACACGGGCAACTAGCCAGTGGAGAAAATAAATAAAAACAAAAAAGCGAGACACAAGACCAGCTCGGGATCGTGGGGCCGCGACTCCCCAACAGCTGGATGAACAGCCGTCCCTGCTAACACCAACAGCACCGAAACAAAAAACAAGCGGTGGCATGACATCAGATGTTGACCAGTCACAAGGTCAGCTCGGGCCGTGGGGGCGCCGCTCCCCAAATAACTGGAAAACCAGTTATCCCCGTGCGGGGCAATAAATATGTGTACAGTGAGCTAAGGGAAAAAATCCAGCTAATGTTAAACTGCGAAAGTGGCTTTTGATTTTTATCATTTCATCGAAAACAGATACAATGATTCGGTGTTGCAAAAGTAAAAGACAAAGAGACCCAGATAATATGAGTCGCTGTACAAGAACAGAACTGGTGTATTAAGGGAATTATAAATTATGAAATATGATAATAAAAAATGAATTATGACCATATCTGATTTATAATCCATAGGATGCGAAATATTATTGAACTCCGAAATCCAAAGTTGCAGCGTGATATCATAAAACCTTGCTAAGATATAAGCGGAAACTCAAGCATACATCGATTAAGGGGCGATGCATAAAGAAACGTATTTTCCTCTACTTACTGAAAACCAAGCAGTATTTAGAAACACTTAGGAGAAAGTGTTTCTACGTGGCATTACATGATACTGAAGTTGATTGAAAGAAGCTGATGGAAACCATGGGATGCGCGAAACATTAGTATACCCCTAAATTCAAAATTGCAACTTTTAGTAATGAACATTATAAGTTAATAATTTTGCATAAGAATAACTTAACTTACGTAGTTCGCGGAGTTGTACATTTATTATTTTTCTGTTAGTTACATGGCTGACTCTTGTATACTTTTCCTGGTGTTCCACAATGCGGCAGAACATGTCAACTGCCTACAAACCACTTATAATTTATTACATTAAAGCCCGTTAATAATGAAGAGGAAAAATAAGGTCAGTAATTTTTTTAATAACCATTCATTTTGGTTGTGATGTCCAACTGTGAAAGTATGTTCCATGGACATAACAGAAATAAAATATATATATATCGGTTCAGGCAGGGATTCGATGGTTAAAACCGGCAAGCACTTGCATGTTTTCAGTGTTTGTTCGCCGGAGATCAGATGTTTCTATAGGCAACTGATGAAATATGAAAAATAAAAGCTACAGCCAGTTGCAATTTTTCCGCCATTTTTTTGTGAAATCGTTTGAAAGCAAACCTTTTCAGCCGTTCCCGTCTTTTAAAACCCCTCAAAAAGGGAATAGAGGCCCTGAAGCGCGCACTGTTTCATTTACAATAAAAGAAAAAAACATCACGCAGATGGCAAGCAATTACGTTCTGCTGTTCCTGCTGTTGCCAGATAGCAGAAATGTGTTAAAATAGTAAAAGTATTTTTTGGAAACTTAGAACTGCGGAGTTGCAAATGTTGAAATGTTATGGTAGTTCATGCACAGAACCACAAACAGTATTTTTTTCTTTTCTTTCGTTACTTCTTTCTTTTTCATTTCTTTTACAAATTTAAATAAAATCATAACTAGTTATACTCTGCGATAGAAATTTAGTTATATTCTGAGAATTTCGTAGTGTAAAAAAAGGAAAAAGAAAGTTCCCAAATCATTGTTTTTTCAGCATACGCATGAAATAGTAAAAACACACTGTTATCTATTCTATTGGAACTCTCAATTTTTAGACTTAAATGAGAAAAAAAAGACAGTTTAACAATTGAAAATAGAAATTTTAGATTCACGAGGGAAATCTTAAAATCAAATTTCATACGATATGATGCTAAATGAAAAACTTTATATGTCGTTTATGAACGACAAAGTAGATCGGAAATTCCTGACGTAACGTTTTTCTGTTTAAAAATCGTTGATCGTGTGACGTAATGCATCTCTGACGTCATGTCAGAGTGATTCAGATGAGATGGCATCATATCAGAAACTGTTAAAAATCGGTCTTTTTTGATATAACAACAAAGCAAAGTAGTACACGCATGCGTTGTGCGTGAAAAAAGGGGACAAACGTTCATACTATCAAAAACAGAGAAAATGACATTGTTTTAGATTGACACGTGGAATTAACATCAGAGGTGCAAATTTAAATTACAAGACATAGCTGTTTCCATTAATTTGTATGTTAGCCACAACAACTATGAAAGCAAAGTGAGTTTTTGAGATGGAAAATACCAAGTAACAAATCATTTGAAATAGATCGCACACTTTCGTAGCATTTCCAAAAGAAAGGGTGATCATTGCGTTCCTCACATGTTCCCAAGGTGTTCCGAATGTGTATGCGTTATCAATGCTCTCCACATGTGTTATCACCCTATCTCCTCCCCCAAATGTTTTATGACAGGAGATGCTATTTTTATATAGTACATTCGAGAAATTTCGTGCCAAAAGCATGGAACACTGCCGTAGCACACTGCGAACGCATTTTCCAGAATTACTTTCTCGATGTGTTCCGAATGAGTTGTCAACCTTTCCTCAATGTTTTCCCAGTGGAACGCATTGATGTGCTATATATTCCGAAATGCCACGGACAGCTGGAAAAGAATTAATTATCGAAATAGGGCATCGCTCAAGCGTCTGCATCATTTTAACTGTACTAATGCACTAATTTACTTAAATAGTCGGTTTTGGTTAAGTGAAACTTGACTTCAAACATGCCATGTGTCATTCAGAGCACATAGACATTAATCTGCTATCCATTCAGCAGGTTAACAGCAGAGCCAGTCCTTGTTTATTCCATGGTTTATATATATCAGAGTTGACAACTTTAATCATTGTGGTTAAGAACATTTTCACCGCTCGGTATATCATAGAAGAGCATAAACTATATTTGCAGGTTTATTTCATTAGGTCGAACCAGCCCGTGCTCGAATTTGGACTATTTGAACTACTTGGACTCCTTATTCATGTGTAGCTGCGCCCAGTTTGAATGTGGACTTTTCAGTTGGTTTTCGTAATAAGTGACCAATGACAAGCAGCATACCGTTTTATACGTATTTCCAGTTATATTTGATATTTACATCCTGTTTTTCTGAATTTGTGCCTTCCAAATATTTGAAATAAAAAAACGATGACTCCGAATTTTCAGTTATAATGAGCACATCTTTTGAATCCTTTCTTACACGAATAAAATTTTTAAAAGTTATTCGAAGTCAATGCAAACAGTTAGAAAAAATCAACCCGATTTTTACAATCGATTAAACATCCAGGATAGAAACAGCTACGTTACTTCCAACAGCTGCTAAAACGTATGTTACAAAAATTAACAAATTGCACAAAAACTGTTTTCATAGAACAAGAATGTCGGTGACAAAAAGATTTTTAAATCTAACAGTTAAAAGAACAAATATAGAAAGAAACATGGTACAAATCTACACTTTCTAGCCGAAGAATTTTGCATAATGGGAAATTTGAAAACAGGCTTAAGATATTCTTCATGGAAAAAGCCATGCTAAGGAAAAATAACTTTTCAAATACATCTCCCGCAAGTAGAGATAGCGAAAAAAAAAAAAGGTATTGACCCTTACAACACCTAGCGGGAAATCTGTGCATTATTTAAAGACGATAATGTTCCACATCTATGTTGTCGTGAATAGTATACAGTACAAAAAAATACATTCTCAATAGGGTGTTTAGTAGCAAAGATACAGCTGCGAACAGGAATACAAAAGCACCACCTACCGACAGAACTGTGAACTGCAAAATACCTCATATACTAGCTTAAAGTGTTCTACAAAGTAAATGACATCCGGTGGTGAAAGAATTCTTAAAATTGCGCATGCCGAAGCAGAGATATTGAGGACAACAAATCAAAGATTTGCGCCCCTAGCGGCGAAATTGTCCATCTTTTTGAGGAGAACATACGCACACAGAATTTGCATAGTTTGTAATATCTGACCGTAGAAAAAACAAGAAAGATGACACCGAATTTTCGGGTGTAAGAAGCACGTCTTTTGAATACGTTCTGACGCAAATAAAATTTATCAAAGCTATTCAAAGTCAATGGAACCTTTATGGAAAACAATAGTATCTGACGGAAGAAAGAAGTTTTTCAATAGAGTTTTCAATTTCTCAGATATTGCTGTAAACGGAATCGTGAGCTTACGCCCTATGGTTGCAGACTTGTGCGTTAAGAAAAAACATGAATTTATATGAGAAACATTTCACACCGGAAACGCTTACCAAAATAGAAAGAATCTTTCAAATCGGACTCTTAGAAACAGATATATCGACAAAAATAAGGTGTGACTTTACGTCCCCTGGTGGGAAAACCATGCATTATTTTAGGAAGAAAGTATTCCGAAAGGTTTTCCCATACGAGCGGTATCGGTCCAAGAAAAAAAAATTAGTCCAGTTTTCAGGAGCCCAGATTTTGCTACAAATACATCAAAAGAAGAAATTAACCCTTATGCCTCCTGGTGGCTACACCATTCTTTAAAAAACATTAGAAATTATGTGAAAAATATTTTCCATTAGGTCTTGTATGCGATACAGGAAGAATTTTTCTTAGCGGAGTTTTAGAAGCAGAAATAGCGCAGAAAAGGCACTTTACCTTTGTGCCACTTAGCGGAAAGTCTATGATTTACTTGGAAATTTTTAATTTATAGGGAAAACATTTCTCATCGGAAACACTGTCCAACAAAGAAGGAATTTTTTAAATCGGTCTCCTTGAAGTAGAGATATTGACAAAAATATGATATACATCTACGTCCCCTGGCGTAGAAACCATGCATTATTTCAAGAAGAAAATGTTACTAAAACGTTTGTCAACATGAGTAGTATCAGTCAACAAACGACTTTTTCATCAATCGAGATTTTGGAAGCTCATGTTTTGCTGCAAATATATCTGAAGCGGAAATTAAGACTTACGCCACCTAGTGGCCAAACAATTTTTTATAAAAATTGTAAATCATGTGCAAAAGATTTCTCAGCAAGAGCTGTATACGGTGCAGAAAGAAGTTTTCAAATAGGAGATTTAGAAGCAGAGATGTAGAAGGCAAAGCAATTTACCTTTACGCCCCCTAGCGGAAAATCTAAGAATTTCTTCAAAATTCTGAAATTATATGAAAAACATGTCACACTGGAAACACTATCCATCAAAGAATGAATTTTTTAAATTGGACTCCTAGAAGTAGAGATATTGACAAAAATGAGATATACATTTGCGCTCCCTGGCGTAGAAACCATGCATTATTTTAAGAAGAAAAAGTTTCTGAAAAGTTTTTTGACATGAGTGCCATCGGTCTACAAACGACGTTTTTTTTAATCGAAAATTTAAAAGCTCATATTTTGCTGCAAATACATCAGAAGCGGAAATTAAAGTCTACGCTATCTGCGGCCAAACTATTTTTTTTACAAAAACTAGAAAGTATGCGCAAACGATTTCCCATCAGGAGCTCTATCCGGTGCAGAAAGAATTTTTCAAATCGGAGGTTTAGAAGCAGAGATATAAGGGAAAACCCAATTTACCACTACGCCTCCTAGCGGAAAGTCTATGAATTACTTGAAAATTTTGAAATTATATGAAAAACGTGTAACACTGAAAACACTATCCAACAAAGAAGGAATTGTTCAAATCAGACTCCTAGAAGTAGAGATATTGACAAAAATATAATATACATCTGCGCCCCCTAGCGGAAAGTCCATGAATTACTTGAAAATCTTGAAATTATATGAAAAACGTGTAACACTGAAAACACTATCCAACAAAGAAGGAATTTTTCAAATCGGACTCCTAAAAGTAGAGATATTGACAAAAATAGAATATACATCTGCGCCCCCTAGCGGAAAGTCTACGAATTACTTGAAAATTCAGAAATTATATGAAAAACATGCCACACTGGAAACACTAACCATCAAAGAATGAATTTTTCAAATCGGACTCTTAGAAGTAGAGATATTGGCAAAAATAAAATATACATCTGCGCCCCTGGCGGAGAAACTGTGAAATATTTTACGAAGAAAATATTCCAAAAAGGTTTACCGATGTGAGTGGCCTCGGTCCGCGAAAGAATTTTTTCAATCGATATTTTAGAAGCTCAGATTTTATGGCAAATACATCAGAATCAAAAATGAACACTTACGCCCCCTGGTGGCCAAAGTATTCTTTACCAAAAATTCGAAATTATATGCAAAAGATTTTCCATTAGAATATGTATCCGCTGATAAAAAGATTTTTCAAATCGGAGTTTTAGGAGCAGAGTTATCGGGAAAAATGTAATTTATATTTACGCCCTCCAGCGGAAAACCTATGTGTAATTTGTAAAAGTAACTATATCTAAAATACGCTTCGACATAAATGGAATCAAAAGATAAAAACATTTTTTCAATTCGATGTTTAGAAGCAAATATGTGGAATAAAATGTATTTTTGAATTCGAAATCATCTGCATTTACGCCCCCTAGCGGCGAAATTTTACATCGTAAAAAAACGAAATAAAGGATCATCATTCGCATATTTCAAGCTTCCCAATGCACAAAGAATTTTTCAAATCGGACTAATAGTTGCAGAGATATCGTGGGTACAGACGGACGGACAAACCGATAACATAAGCACGATCTTTTTTTACAAAAGGCGTGCTACAAATTCAATCGGGTTTTTAGTCCCGCAGATATTGCCTTAAACGGAAACGTGAACTTAAGTCCTGTGGTGGCGCACTTGTTCGTTCAGAAAAATTTGAAATTATATGAGAAACTTTTCGCAGTGAAAAGGCTCTCCAACAAAGAAATAATTTTTCAAATCGGACTCTCAGAAGCAAAGATATCGACAAATACTTTATATACTCCCTTTGGCGGGAAAACTATGCAATATTTCACGAAGCAAGAATTCTCAAAAGGTTCTCCGATGTGAGTGGTATCGGTCAACGGAATAATTTTTTCAATCGAGTTTTCAGGAGTTCAGATTTTGCTGGAAATACATCAGAACCGGAAATTAACACTTACGCCTCTTGGTGTCCAAACCGTTCTTTACCAAACATTAGAAATTATATGCAAAATATATTCCAGTCGGGAGCTGTAAGCGATACAAGAAGAGTTTTTGAAATCGGTGTGTTAAAAGCAGAGATATCGCGGGAAACGCAATTTACCTAATCGCCACCTAGCGGAAAATCTATGAATTACTTGAAAATTTTGAAATTATAGGAAAATCATTTCGCACGGAAGCATATCATACAAAGAGGGAATTTTGCTTATCGGACTCTTAGAAGCAGAGATACTGATAAAACTAAGACATACATCTCCTCTCTCTCTGATGGCGAAACCATACATTATTTTAAGAAGAAAATATTCCGAAAAAGTTTATTTACCTGTGTGGTATCGGTCCCCGAGCGAATGTTTTCAGTCGAGATTTTAGAAGCTCAGATTCCGCTGCAAATATATTAGAAGCAGAAATTATTCATCCCCCTCCCTAGTGGCCAAACCATTTTTTTATCGAAAATTAGAAGTTATATGCAAAATATTTCCTATTAGGAAATATTTGCATATAACTTAAAGAATTTTTCAAATCCGAGTTTTAGAAGCCGAGATATCGGGGGAAACGCAGTTTACTTTTACGCCACCTAGCGGAATATCTGTGCGTAACTTGAAAAAGGGACTTAGTCTTCGACATAAATGAAATCGAAATGTTAAAGATTTTTTTCAATCGGGTGTTTAGAAACGAATATGAGGAATATAATGTATTTTGAATTCGATATCATCTGCATTTACGCCCCTAGCGGAGAAATTGTGCATCATAAAAAAAATTAAATAAAGGATCATCATTCATGTATGTCAAGCTTTCCAATGCAAAAAGAATTTTTCAAATCGCACAAATATTTGCAGAGATAAGGAGTCCACAGACGGACAAACCAGTAACATAAGCACGATCTTTTTTACAAAAGATGTGCTAAAAAATCGGATTTCGTGGTTCTGTCTCGATTCTCTATTATGAAACAACATGTCAGTGCAAAGCGAATACTGCGAGAAAATGTAATGATCGAAAAGAGGAATATTCAAAGCAAATTTCAGTTTGCACAGATTCGGGTTTTCCATTGTTGGAAAAAGCATACTGTTTATTCTAACACTAATTCAATAAATAAAGTTGTTATAAAGGAAACGGCAAGAGTAATAGAACCCCGTTCCTGAATGGCCCAAGTTATTTACAGATCACACGGTCAGGGCCTTTACGCATCTGTACTCTGTATTCAATTTGTCGGAGGTTCGGGCAAGATGCAGTCTTTCCAGCATTATCGCTCTTCTTGCAGGAAAGAAAGCATTTCAGGTATGTTTCCCAGATGTAGATATATGAATGGCCCTTCTAACTTTGTTTGAAAATATCTTCTGTATCAATCATCCCATTTGGACGATATTTAAGATTTTGGGGTTTTCCCATGTGCTAAATAGAATGCGCATAAAATAACATACCCTTTATATGGACAAACTCGGAGATGGAGAGCTAATTAGCATGTTTCTTCGTAACATGTGATAGTTCCCTTCGACCCCTTTCCAACGGTACCTTACTTGCTTACCGGCAGGAAACGGTTCCAAAGTAAAGGTAGGTGACTCCTTTTTTTTTTTTTTTTTTTTTTGATGTTTGTACATATTAAACTGGGCTTCATGCAAAATCTTGTGGAGCTATTGGACAGGAACAGGCCCGTGTTTACATACTAGCGTAAAGAATTCCGAAGGCTTGGTGTGACACGTAGATACGCATAATAGTGGTAAATATTCTAGACAGTGTAATAGCCCAATGATATGTTGACTTAAGGGAAACAACATCCACAGTCCCTCTGAAACGTACAGAAAATAACTCTTCTCTCTCTCTCTCTCTCTCTCTCTCTTATATTGAAGGTTTAACGACCACCGTGAGCAACTGAATGGGCTATAAGCAGTCTTTCATCCGTAATTTAGGGCCACTGACTCCAGAAGAGGGAGAGACCAGCACCGTAAGACAAACACAACATCTACGCCTCAACGGGATGCAAACCTGTATATATTTCGGACGAATGGTCAGAAGCCATCGCTTAGACCACTGCGCTAATAGGACGGCAAGCCCTCTTTCGGAAACTCCTACTGACACATAGCGCTCAGTCTTCAACGATATGTTCCGAGTAGCACACATAGCTAAGCACACCTGGACAAAAAAACTAGTCTCCCCTGACGGAACGCACCTAATAACTGGTTACAACGCCTCTTGCCTTGATAACAGTATGGATCCGGTGTAGTATATAGACTCCATGAGATTGTGGATGTATTGTACATCGATTTGTTGCCTTTTGTGCGTCAATTGGTCCCTACGTTCCCCCAGAGTACGTGAGTGTTTATTCCGGCCTTTCACCTTCTGTTTTAAATGATCCTACCGATTTGCAATGGGATTTAAATCTGGGGATTTGGAGGGCCAGTCAAGGTGATACAGTGTTGCTGATTGTTCGTCGTGACACTCGGACACAATTTTAGCCATGTGCACATGGCAACTGTCGTCTTAGAAGACAGGAGGCGCAATGTGATGCTGCTCTTGGAGACCCTTCTAGAAATTGGTTGGAGGGGACTTTCTTTGACTGTTTGGAGCCATTTTTGCCTGGTTTGAGAGCGATTTGCAGTTACTTGACGTGAAATATATCGGCGGTCCCTGTTGGTTAGAATCGTTTTGCTGCCACAGTTACATCGCCGGATTTTAATTGACTTCCTACTACACCACTGTTTGTAGACCGGCTGGACAGTTCCCTTCAACACACGAACAAATTGGGCGACTTCATTCATTTTGTGTGCGTGGGACCGGCCAAAAACGACGGCTCCTTTTTGTCACTCATTAACATCTGTCTTACGACACATCATCATCATCATCATTGTCAACCATTATCAATCCACTGCTGGACAAAGGTCTCCCCAAAATTCCTCCACAACGGTCTGTCTTGTGCCAGTCTCCTCCATGTCCCTCCCGCATAATTTCGAATTTCATCCATCCATCTCCCATGTGGTCTTCTTCTGGGTCTTTTCCTGTCCCTTGGAATCCAATCTAAAATTTCGGCTGTCCATCGATGGTCTGTCCTTCTGGCAGTATGTCCAGCTCATTGCTCGTTCGTGATAGACGTAGTGTTGGTGGCTCCAATATTTTATGCATTTTAGTGTGGAATACCTCGTTCCTCACTCACCTGTTGCGTGGCTCGGCTGTTTAAAGGTACTGTGTACGTTTTGAGCTACTTTTCTAGCGTTCTCATCCTCATATTAGTTCATATTCATCCGTTTTCTCATCGTTTGCTCGTTTGTTTACGTTTGGAAGCTGCCAACATGGCGGCTTCCGGTATTTCCTTATCATCTATGGGCGTGGCGGATGCACGTCACGTCACACTTCCCACGTACATGGAAGTTAACATACTCTCGTCCTCAGATGTGTCTGTTCAGATGCCTTCCCACTTTTCTAGTACTCCTGCTCCGGTGCCTTCACTGGACTTGGCTGCGCTTTCTTCTTCAGCTCCTGCATCTGCCTCGGTGCCCTCCCTGGGTACTACTGATTCTACTGCCGTGCCTTCGGCCTGTGCTTCTGTTCCCTCACAGCCTTCTGTGCCTGCCGGATCCGAACAGACTTTTCTTCCGATGATGTCATTTGCCTCTAAAGTGCAACGAGGCGCTACTTCTACGTCCGATTCCTCTCAACCAGATGGTCTTTTGCAAGCAACACCTATTATTCAGGTATCCAACCACAAGGTGAAGGTAACGATAGATGACAATTCGCAGATTGGCCTTGAGTTCCATAACCTCCTGGATAGAGGTGTGCTCTTTCATGCTTTACCAAATACTCCATTGCCACGCTACATGGAAGCTCTCTCTGGACATGTGTCGTCTGCGTCTATTGCAGGAATTTCCCGTACTCCTCGGGGTATTTCGGTACAGTTCAATCACAAGGAGGATGCTGACTTTTTTCTTGCAAACGGACTTTCGATTGGGACAAATCATCTCATCCCGTCGCCTCTTTCCAAGCGACCGGTGAACATCACGTTCTATCCTGTTAAACAGGAAGTGCCTGATACTGCACTTCCTCTCCTTGTCAGTCATGTTTGTAAAATTGTTGGCAAGGTTCGTCGCCTCTCTGACGCTCCCCGCGGAACTGGATTTGCACATGCTACCGGACCTCGCCGTCAGTTATTGGTCGTCTTTCCCACCGAGAAAGCCTTGGCGGATTGCCCTACAGAAGCTACCGTTGAAATTGGCGCACGATCGTACAGTTTCAAGATTTTCACTACTCACTATTGTACACACTGTTTAACACAGAATCACACCACTGCCTCCTGTGACCGCGCTCGACGTGGACGTTCATCAAGTTCGCATCCCACTGCTGACCACATTGGTCTTTCTACTATCCCCACTACCGGTAGTTTGCCTGACGCGAATTCTTCGTTTCTCCGTCAGACGAACATTTCCGTCACAGACAATGCTGCCTTTCCTCCTCTCCCGACCCGTACGATTGTGCATCCACCTTCAAGATTGACAGAGTTGTCTTCGACTACAAATGTGTCTACAGCGGAGTGTTCCGAACCGGGTGTGTTGAGTGGTGGTTTGGCAGATCGGCCGTCTGGCTCTTCTCCTGGCCTCTCGGATATCGGATCTCCATTTACAACCTTGTCTACCATACCCTTGTTGCAACATCTTCCTGAAGCCTCGGGTGTTGTACCAGTCTCCACTAAGGCAGCTCAGCTACGTACTGCTTCTTCGGCGACGTTCGTTTCCTCGTCTCCTGACTTGGTGAGCCTGATCCACGAATGGATACATCCGCCTCAGCTTCTTCTTCGAAGCGGATTGGAACTTCCAAAGGCGCTGTAAAACAGAAAAAGTTAAAACAACTTTCTGTGCCACATTCTGAGGATTCATCTAGTGTTCCCGAGGTTTCCGGTTCCGGTGTTTCTCCACCTGATGATTCTTCAAACAGTATGCTTCTCCGCTCAGGTTCTGTCAATCCTCTCTCTGATGCTGAGGTTCTACAGGCCGTTGATACGTTTCCTCCAGTTCCTGGACCACTATCCAGACATCAACTTTTACGTCTTTTTAAACCTGCACGTACGATTGTTGGTTCTGAAGAATTCCTTCACTCACCTGATCTGAACATGTATGCAGCGGCAACGCAATTCGAATCTTATATGTCACTTTTTAAATATCTGTGTGCCACCGATCCTCGGTATCAGCCTTTTTTGAGACGTTACACTCGCCGTCTCGCCTCCTTGAAGGAGATCGTTGAGAAGCATATATGTGATACCTTCTATCCTTTTACCGATGATCTTTAGCTCTCTTCCTCACACCGATTACTTTTTGTTCTCACATTGCTAGGGGATTTGCGAACCCGTTCACAGATTCCCTGGTTTTGCAAACTTAGTGCATGTTGATTCTGATGTTTTCATTGTGTGTTTTTACTGTGATTCACAAGTAATGTATTGTAAATTTGCTTTATTTGTGTCTTTGGCTGTGTTTCACAAGTAATGTATTTTTAATTTGCGATAATTGCGTGTTTTTGCTGTGTTTTCACAACTAATCGGTCTCGTTACTTGTGTGATCTCCTCATTATCTTATCTGTTGTTTCCTGAATTTGTGCCTGTTTTTTTAAATTACCTATAAGTGTAAGTGTTTGCTGTATTAGTGCTTTCCTCTATCGCGGATTATTATAGTGGTACGTTTGTTACCTGTGTTATTTTTATAAAGTTGCTGAGATACTCAATGTTGTTTTGCGCTCTAACCACATTTCAGCTCCGATCGGTTGATTTATGATAGCATAGTACATTGCATGCATTTGTGCACATGTGTTATAGTGTTTGACATGCCGTTAGGCCATTCATTGTTCGTGTGCATATTCATTTCCTTTCTGTGTAACGTTGTGCTGCATCGTGGATATACTGACTTTCCGCACTGTTGTTTTCTGTACTGCAGCATTTAATGAATCTCCTATGTCTGTATTTTGTTATAGCAATAAACTGGGTACCACTATGGTACCCACAGTTACCAATACCAATACCATTGCCACTTCAGGGATTTAACACTGATCATGATGTCTTCCACTCTTGTCATTTTTCGGATCCACGAGTTCCTTTTCTTATCTCTCCTGGTTACACCAAGCATGCACCTCTCCATGATTTTTTGAGTTGTCTGCAGCCTTTGTATGTCTGTTTTAGTTAAGGTCCACGTCTCTGCACCATACATAAGCACTGGAAAGATGCATTGATCAAACACGTTTCTTTTAAGACATAATAGCATATTGCTCTTAAAAATTATGCTGTTTCTTCCAAAAGCTCTCCAGGTAAATTTTGTACGCCGATTAATTTCTTCATCAATGTGACCCTGACTTGATATCTGCTGTCCAAGGTAAACGTACGTGTCTGTTATCTCCAGCTTTTCTCTATCAATCGATAAATCTTCATTTCTTGTAAAAGCATTGGACATCACTTTTGTCTTCTGAAAGTTCATTTTTAATCCCACTTCTTTACTCTTGTCAGCAAGTTCTTGGATCATACTGTGCAGCTCTGATGGGGTAGTAGCAAAAATGACTATGTCATCAGCCAAACGAAGGTGGGTTAGATAATCTACATTAATATTTATCCCTTTGTTTTCCGAGTTCAGTGATTTAAAGACATTTTCCAATGTAGCGTTAAAGAGCTTCGAAGATATGGTGTCACCTTGTCTCACTCCCTTTCCACTTTTTATGTGTGTTGTATTTTCAAACAGCCGAATCTGCATTTTCATAGATGTTATTAATAATATTAATGTATGCATCTTCAATACCGCAGGACTTCAGAGCCATTGTAACTGCTGATGGTTTCACCGAATCAAAGGCTTTTTCATAATCGATAAAATTGCATAAATGAAGTTTATATTCCCTCGCTCTTTCAATTAGTTCTCTCAGTACGTGAATATGATCTATTGTGCTGTAGCCACTCTTGAATCTAGCTTGTTCTCTCGGTTGAGCCATGTCCAGTGTTACCTTCAAACGGTATGAAAGAACTTTAGTGAAGATTTTATAAACCACTGATAGGAGGCTGATAGGTCTGTAGTTCCTGAGATCCTCAATGTCACTTTTTTTATGTAGCAGGATCATTATAGCGTTGTTCCAATCCTCAGGAATCTTCCCTTCATTAAGGCATCGAGTGAAAATTTGTGCAAGTACTGTTTCGATTTCTCCACTTGCTTCTTGTATGATGTCTACAGTAATTCCATCTTCTCCTGGAGCTTTCCCCTGCTTCATGTTCTTGATTGCATGTGCAACTTCTCCTGGGAGGACTGGAAGATCTCTGGTACTGGTACCTTCCATGATGTCTGGAGTACATGCATCATCCCTTTCATATAACTTGGAGTAGAAATCTTTCACTCTTTTCAAAATTTCGCCTCTGTTTCTTGTTACAGAACCATCTTCTTTTCTCAGTTCAATAATCTGTTTTCTTCCCTACTGAGATGTCCCTTTGCTATCTTTAGGCTTTGGTTGTTTTCAATTGCTTTCCTCACTAGTTCACAGTTGAATTTCCTTACGTCTTCAATGATACTTTTTCGTACTGTCTCGCATAGCTCTATGTATTCCACTTTGGAAGTCACATCTTCTTTAGTTGTCCTCATCTCTCTTCTTTTTTGCATCAACATTTTGTTTTTTCCTGATAATTTGTTCACATGCAACTTGTTCTTAGACCCAGCTAATTTTGTTGCTGTTTCCATAAGAGCTTTGGTTACTTTTCTGTTAACTTCAGAAATATCCACTTCTTCCGATGTTAGGCCTTCTAAAGCAGAGAATCTGTTCTTCAGTTCCAACTTGAAGGTATTATGGTGTTTTTTAAGGTTGGTTATGTCGATACATTTTGTTTGTCTTATGAGCTTGCCACGTTCGAGTTTAGTGTTAAGGTGCATCTTACATCTCACCAATCTATGGTCACTACCTGTGTTGAACTTGTTTAGCACACTGCAGTCCTCTATAACGAATGTTTTGTTACACATGATAAAATCAATTTCACTTGTCATCCCATTTTGATGTCTCCATGTCCATTTCCTGTGTGGCTTTTTCTTGAAAAAGGAGTTCAAGATGAAAAATCCTTCTGCCTCTGCAAACTCAACGAGAGTATTTCCACGCTGGTTTCTGTTGCCGTGACCGAATTTACCTACTGAAGTTTCATTCTGTTGCCGTTGCCCTATTTTTGCATTGAAATCTCCCATAATTATCTTCAAGTGCTGCTTACCTTTATTATTTAGATGACGAATTTCCTCATAAAATTCTTCAATTTCTTCTTACGACACATATTGCAGACTAAATTCAACATAATTGCTCTTCACCACTGCATGAGACAGAAATAATCCTGTAGAACAGTTCAGTGATATTTATCTCGCAATAATGCTATCAAGGCACTCTCTGTGCAACCGGTAACTTCCTACTGTCACCTCTGTTAGGGGTGACCAATTTTTTCCCCGGTGTGCTTATATAAACGTGCCTCAATACAGTGGAGGATTTCCCTCATTGACACTCTGATTGGCCAGTTTCGTAGAGGTTTGATCATCTCCAGACATGGACGCACTTTGCCGAATACAGCGCAGTGTCTTGCAGGCCTCAATCCCAAACCTTATCCGTTGCTTCTCGTGATGCCTTTCATTAATGCTCGCAATTTCATGATTAACTTGATGATATTGTGACGTACCTGCCAGCAGGATGCACACGACATAAAGGCAGATAGCAGTCAGAATGAACGTTTGCGTAGCTCAGTTGGTAGAGCGACTCATTCCGGAATAAGCGGACTCGGTTTCGAGCCCCGGGGCGGATAAAAATGACGGAGAAATTTACTTCGTTATAATGGCCCGCGAACTATCCGGATGACCCGACCGTTCAAAATCTTGCAATAGTGTGATGTTATTTCCACACCGCGAGATAGGAAAAATCAGAGAATCCCCAGCGCTTCGAAAAATAAATGTGTGTGACGTTGCATCCCACACACCAGATTGCCTGAGAGTTCTCAAGTGCACGTTCTACAGTGGATGGCTGCCTGCAAAGATTCATGGTAACGGTTAACCCGTGGACCACGCCCCCGGCCATCTTTCGGGGGAGATGTGACGTACTTGCCAGCAGGACGCACACGACGTAAAGGCAGATAGCAGTCAGAATGAAAGTCTGCGTCACTCAGTTGGTAGAGCGACTTATTCCGGAATAAGCGGACTCGGGTTCGAGCACGGAGCGGATAAAAATGACGGAGAAATTTACTTCGTTATAATGTCGCAATTTCTGTGGACCATAATGGTATGATAACTTGAAATTAAGAATTGGAGATGGATTCGTTTCGTGAAACAAATATTTCACATGACGAATGCTTAAGTTTTAATATGTTCTAACATGATAAAATGCAAGGCAAGTGAAAATGTACTTTTGTTTTTGAATTCTACGTATTTTTCCTATGCGGCGGTTTTAGTGCTACTTAAATACGTCAGGTTGTCTTGTGTGCACGATGATGATTTGAAAACTATATCGGCTTACAAAAAATGCATCCGTAATAATTACAGCGCCTTAAGAAGAAGAATATCTCCCTGGTGGTCGAGTGATCGAAAACACTGGGTTCGGATCATGCGTCCATGACGGGTCCGGGCTCGAACCCGGAATAAGGCATGGTTACGTCCCTACCCGATGGCGCTGGTTCTCTATCCTCCCTCGAAACAATGACCTCAAATTTGAGATGTGAATCTGCTATATCTTAGATCTGTTCATTGTGGTCATTAAACTCCAAACAAAAAATCTACAACAAAAACAAGAACCCAAGGGTAGCCATTATGTGGATAACTATGGACTACATGTAATGAATATCGCAAATTCAAGGGTGTTTCTCTTTTTATGTTTTTATGAATTCAAACCTAGTTCTGTTCACCGGATTTTAGTTTAAATTCCAAACAGGTCCTGCATTTCTTTAATGTAACCTGTTACGATAAAGCTACCTATTAGCAAGCGATATAAAATATATTTTTTACTACACCACCTGCGGATTTGTGAGACTTCATGGTTTTTTAAAATTAATGTGCATTTTCGTCTTTCGGAAAAATTTATTACGATATAGTTCTTTTGCAGTTGTATTATTCGACAAAACACCAGTGCTTCTGCATGCACGCTCTAGCAGAAATAAATTAATTTATATCAAATAAACAAAACTATTACACTGATATTTTTTGCTTTCTTTCCGTAACATCCGTAACATATCTAGGACACTAACTTAATTTTCTTTCATATCTATTTCTTCCTATTTGCATTTCTGTAATTATAGCTTTTTAAATAATTACAAAAATTGCTGTGACTGTGTTTTTTAATTGTTTTGATACATGTACACAACTAATTAGTAATCAAATTTAATTTTAGAGCATTGTCTGCAATGAGTGTCTGCTAATTTTCTGTAATATGAGCATGTGAGTATACGATCTCTCCAAAATCTTGAATAGCTTTTTACTGTTTTCCTAAATTACCAGTAAAGCTACCCTAAAACTTCAAAAGATGCATGTTCACTTCAGCACGGCGTTTACTTAGGAAATTAATAAGTGTGCTCTAAAGAATAATTAAGTAAGTAAGAATAACTATTCGCGCAAAGGGTTTTCGTGTAGAAACAATTCCTAATTCAATAATTCTTTTAAAAGTTAAGTGAAAAATAATTTCAGCGGAAAAAGGGAATTCCAAATTATTCAAGTATTACTATTCCATTATGTCAT
Source organism: Macrothele yani (assembly GCA_039090855.1). Classification (NCBI taxonomy): domain Eukaryota; kingdom Metazoa; phylum Arthropoda; class Arachnida; order Araneae; family Macrothelidae; genus Macrothele; species Macrothele yani. The sequence continues at coordinate 76,756,982 of CM077011.1, forward strand.
CAAACAAATATGTCTGAAGGGAATTCTCTGAAACTCATTCTCTTTGACGTACACTATAATCTGATGCATATCTTTCTTCCAGAATTTCTTTGCACTGATTATACATGAAGAACGTATTTACCTTGCACTGTTTTCACATGTACGCTTGAAAACTCAATGCATTGTGCAGACACCTCGTAAATGTTGGAAAACTGTATTGCACTTGCCTTCTTTAGCTAAATTAAACATCACTCCATTTGTTTAATTATTTTGATACTAATTAAAAATATTACCTTTTTCAGATGATTCTATGCATGTCGGGACAAAGATGCTCACTGGTGTGGATGTGTTTCCGTATATGTATCTTTCCTATCCCAAGAGTTTTTTTTATCACTTTGTAGCAAGAGACGCAATTATTTACCTTAGATGTTACAGATTTTCCGTTTCAAAAATTTACTTCAATATTTTAAATCTCATTGGGTGACGACTAAACTTTCACCAAATTTTATTAACGCTGAACAAAATATAATGCTAAACCATTTTTGTCCAACCAAGCATAGCCATTTAAAACCTGCTTAAACACCCTACGTGCTGCGATACATATTGAAGAGGTGCGCTTAGAAAAATTATGTATCAAGAGATGCTTATCTTGGGCAACTGTGACGTTTGAGATTTTTAGAAAACAAGTTAGTAAAATTATGCAATGCGTTGATTAAGATACGCTTTCCAACATACCAGGAATCATTACTCAACTTATTACTCAAGTTATAAGGATAATAGCTGTGGAATACATCACGCTCCTGTGCCCTGACCTTTGACCACATTTCGATCATATTAAACAGATTTTGTTCAGTATACCTCCGGAACAACATACTAAAGGTTTGTCGCAATCAAAGCATTTTAGTCAAGTTATGAGAATAATGGCTGTGGAATAAATCTCGCTCCTGCGCCCTGACCTTTGACCCCATTTCAATGATATTCAACAGAATTAGATCAGTATATCTCCAGAACGACATGATAAAGTGTTGTTGCAATCGAAGCATTTTTTCGTAAGTTATGACGCATAAGTGCGATGGAATGAATCCCGTTCCTATGTCCTGATCTTTGACCCCATTTCTCCCATTTTCAAATTGGTTCGTCCCCAGGTTGTCCCTTACCACATACTAACATTTCATCGAAATCGAACTATTTTTACGCGAGTTATCGTGCGGACGGGCAGACAGAGAGGCAGACAGACAGACAGGCAAAGCTGGAGCATATACGCTTTTTCAACCTACGGTTGGAAAGGTAAAAAATTCGATAGAGTGCCTTGATACTCTTGGTAGATAATTTATGGTACGTATCTTTCGGATGCCAAGACATTGTGCGTGTGAAACAACAGAGTGATTTGAGAGTACACATGTATGTATTTGCGTACAACACATTGCATCTATTCGCGTCACTCACGACCATACCGTGACATAGTTCCGTGCATACTAACTGGAATTAAATTCTAACAACACAACAAGGTTTACTAATTTCTGACATTGAGCTGTGTATTTACAAGGGCCTTTATCATTAAGGAAGGGGCATTAATGAATGTTATTTTCGTAAAACCAATCAAAGAAGATATCTGAGGCATAAAAAAATATTTATTAAACTATGGCGGCAGCAATAGAGTGGGTTTCGGTTGTTTAGTTTTCAAAATCAATGTTATTATTATAATTATTACATATTATGCAGATTTAAACGAATGTAAGAAACGACCCTGACACCGATGAAATATGAAGTAGCTACGAAAGTTCAACTGTGTATGCACAAGCTAAAATCTGAATTCAAGGTGAAATAAAAGCTGAATCCCAAGTGTGTTACTGAGGGGCGGAGTGATAACGTTTGGTCTAGGATATCTACAGGTCACACCCCATCGTGTTATATATCATTTTAAATCTTTCGTCAATAGCAGGTAAACTCCCTTTGTGAGTGTATCTGTGTGTGTGTGGGGGGGGGGCGAGAGCAACCAAAATTTGCTACGACGCATCGTTTCGCTAGCAGCAAAAAATATATTTTTGTAATGGCTCTTATCACGTTTAACATCAGGTTCCCGTAATTTACGCAGATTGCAATCAGATATTGTTACGTTCGTGTAAAATATGATGAAATAATGTTCGATGACAGTTCAGTAAAATACAGGGTGATTCAGAACACATGGGACAATGGGACAAACTTTAAGGGGTGGTAGAGCACACTGCAACAAACTTTTTTTGTATAGGAATGTATAGGCGCAAGTGACGCGTTGAGGCACAAACACAAGAAATAGACATGAAAGGAAACATAAATTGTATACTTACAGCATCGTTGACAAGTGTTTCTTTACAGCAATGTTTGCAATAACTGCTCAAAATTGCATTCACCAACAGTAATACATGCGTGGCAGCGTCGACGTACCAAGAACGATTCTCTGTGAATGTGTGGGCAGGTATTGTGAATGACTTCCTGCTTGGCCCATATCTTCTACCAACGCGACTCGATGGCAGATGCTATCGTATTTTTCTGGAAGAGGTTTTACCAGAATTGCTTCAAGATGTACCACTGGCCGTCCGACAAGGACTGTAGTTTCAGCATGATGGGGCGCCAGCCCATTTGATCATTAATGTGCGCAATTACCTGGATGCCACTTTTGGGGCGCGATGGATTAGCTGTGAGGACCAGTCCGTTGGCCACCCCGATCGCCCGATTTATCAAGCCTCGATTACTTCTTATGGGGGCATCTGAAGGCCCTCGTTTACGAGACTCCAGTTGCCTCTGTTGAGGACCTCGTTGCTCGAATATCCGGTTACTTCTTATGAGGATATCTAAAAGCCCTCGTTTATGAGACTCCAGTTGACTCTGTTGAGGACCTCGTCGCTCGAATATCCGGTTACTTCTTATGGGGACATCTGAAATCCCTCGTTTATGAGACTCCAGTTGACTCTGTTGAGGACCTCGTCGCTCGAATATCCGGTTACTTCTTATGGGGATATCTGAAAGCCGTCCTTTATGAGACTTCAGTTTACTCTGTTGTGGACCTCGTTGCGCGAATAGCCGGTTACTTCTTATGGGGATATCTGAAAGCCCTCGTTTATGAGACTCCAGTTGATTCTGTTGAGGACCTCGTCGCTCGAATATCCGGTTACTTTTTATAGGGATATCTGAAAGCCCTCGTTTATGAGACTCCAGTTGACTCTGTTGAGGACCTCGTCGCTCTAATGTCCGGTTACTTCTTATGGGGATATCTGAAAGCCCTCGTTTATGGGACTCCAGTTGACTCTGTTGAGGACCTCGTCGCTCGAATATCCGGTTACTTCTTATAGAGACATCTGAAGGCCGTCGTTTATGAGACTCCAGTTGACTCTGTATAGGACCTCGTCGCTCGAATATCCAGTTACTTCTTATGGGGATATCTGAAAGCCCTCGTTTACGAGACTCCAGTTGACTCTGTTGAGGACCTCGTCGCTCGAATATCGGTTGCGGCTGCACGTGTGCGAGAAATACATGACATCTTTGAAAGTGTACGCCAATCACTCCGTCGACACTGCCAAGCATGTATTACTGTACTGTTGGAGGACGCAATTTTGAGCAATTATTGTAAACATTGCTATAAAGAAGCACTTGTCAACGATGCTGTAAGTACACAGTTTATATTTCCTTTCATATCTATTTTTTGTGTTTGTGACTCAACGCGTCACTTGCGCCCATACATTCCTATACAAAAAATATTTGTTGCAGTGTGATCTACCACCCCTTAAAGTTTGTCCTATAAGTTCTGAATCACCCTGTACATTGTTGGGTAATATTGAAATTAGCCATTGCTGCATAACTTCATAGGGCAGCATATTCAAAAATCAGATTCAACAATGCTTTTGACTACTTCTGTTACCCATTTTTGTTATATCAAAATATTTTCCTTGGTATTAACTTTACTGCTGTGAGGAAAGATGTTCATCAAAGAATATTTGCTTCCCTGATAATCGGATACATTTTTCACTTTGTACAAAAAGTGGATACATGTTTAAATACGAAACCTTAAGAACAATTTCAGATTTAGCCTACAAATTTTCTAGTGAATATTGTGTTAGATTCCAAGAATGTGTCAGATAATCTCTGATGTCATCATATGAGAAACTTTTAGAGAAAATGAATTTAACACTTTACTATGTGTGATTTGAAGTGCAGGTGGAAGCTTACATGTTTTATTGCGAATTTCAGAAACATTTACTGTGACTTTTCTGCTCTGTTTTCCTTCTGAAAGGAAACGTTTTCTTGGACCTTTAAATATTACATTATTTAGCAGCAGAAAAACATGATGAAGTACATTGAATTTTTCGAATCGTAAAAAATTGTATTCTGTGAAATACATTAACAGGGATTTATCTTAGCAGTCCATGGAGTGTGAGCTTTTGTAGTGTAATTGTGTTTTTCAACTCTTTCAAACCAAACTGAAAGACAATACTTAAATATGATTTTAGTATGATTTTATTAGGGTTTTGTATACCTTTCTTAAAAAATTGAAATAATTAAATATAAAACCGAAATCTGGAGATGGAAGATCTATATTACTGGAAAAGTGAAGAGATACACAATGCAACAAAATCGGCAGAACGAGGAACCTCTTGTTTTGATTGCATTTTGGTCATTCCATGTGAGATCACCGATTTCTTTCCAAAATGTCACCCACCGACTCGGATATTAATGAAACTTGTCAGGTAGATATACCTGATAAAGTTATAGGAAATCCTAAGTTGCCAATTTTTAAACCTCATATTAAATACATATTAAATACTCCTTTTAAATACAGTGCTCCAACATTTAGCCAAACACCCACTCTTGCAGCTATGCAGTAGCATGCCACTTTTTACATAACATGCTGTAGTTTATGTGCTATTGTATTTAGGACAAATAAGCCCCCCAGAAAACCAACCTCAACGTCCTCGTCGTTTTGTGGTGGAAACAAGTGGATTAGATGCTGTGATTCACAGTACCTCCTCATTTTGGAGCGTCCGAAACATGCTGGCTAACTGAGGCTCTGGTCTACCTAAGCCAAGATGTGAGGTAACGTGCTGAGGGCTGAATGATACTGAGGTAGTAAAATATCAGTATCGTTAACGATCCCTTCAGGGCACCAGGTGAAACCCTGTCGTAATTAGCCTTCCACCCGGGATAGAAGGATTACCGGGTGGTGACTTTTTATTTTTCTCCAGTTTCGTGGGACCAAATATGGAAACTTTTTTGGACACACCAAACCCTGGGTTAGGGTCTGACTTAATCATTACCCAAGCTAAAAAAGCAGCATCTTCCCAGCCAATGCTGGGATCTGTTGATCCTGAGGTGGGGCCCAGTTGCTCTGGGAACACCTCTCAGGCTAAGGCGGGGGAAGTTGTTTCGCAAAAGCAAACAAGACATCTGGAGGCCGCAGGTAATACCGGGTTGCCAAAAGTGTCTGTAGTTGTTAGTAAGGCTGGTAGCAGCAAGGAAGGGTTGCGACTTAGTAAGACTGCTAAGCGCAACATCAGTAGCAAGGCAGATGAAGGGTCAAACTGACAAGAAGTCGAGTTCAGTGAGACCCACATCTGTAGATACTTCTCCACCGGTGGTGGACAAGAAAGGCAAGAGGCAGAGATCTGTTCTATCTACCCCTTCTACAGATGTGAGGAAGCCGACCAAAAGGAGTAGGGACGATGCTCGTCCTAGCACTTATGGTGAGGCTGTCTCCACTGTTAGGATGGCCATGGTGAAGGAAAACTTCCCGAACGAGTGGCTTGATGACAGTAGGGTTGGAAATATTCAGAAGTAGCTTTTGAAGCGGGTGGATGGTTCTCAAGTAGGAGAGCCTCTACCGCGCATCAAGAGCTTTTCCCTGAACCCTGGAGCTCTTGTTTACCTTTGTAAGAACGAGGAAACAGGGCAATGGCTAACATTAGCCTTTGAAAAAAATGATAAGGTTTTGAGGGGCACTGGGCTCAAGGTGATGAGAGCCAGTGATCTTCCAAAACGGATCAAGGTTGCCTTTAGGACAAAGGATATTTGGACCAAGGATCCAAACGTCCTCTGAAGGAGGTTGTGTGCCTACACATGCACTTTGCACACAAACCACTGGAGGGTGTTGGATCGGGTACAAGATCCTAAGGCCGTCAGGTGGATTTTCCAGGTAGACAGGGAATCGGCTAAAGCCATTGCTGAAGCCGGGTTCACTGCCTACACTGGGGTCGATAAGGGTCAATTTAAAGTACTAAATGACTCTCAGTGCCCTAGCACTTCAAAGGAGGACACAGAAATGGAAGACCCTCATTTTGCAGTTGTGGAGCCAGAAACAACTGCATTGTTTTCCCTTGGCCATGGTCTGGAAGCAGGGAAGGACTCAGGTACAGTTGTGTTTGGGGAGAGACTGAGGAGGTGGATGTGATGGACCTGGGTGGTGTCCATGAAGGTGTGGAGCTGGCTTCCAGCACCCACCGGGTGGATTCTGACCCGGCTGATCCTTCTACCACTTAGTCTCCATGCCTATCTCACAACGGAGAACTGCATGAAATGTATCTAGATCAATCTTCACCATTGTCGGTCTGCATCTGCTGCTTTGTGCTGCAGACTGGCTGCGGATGATGTTGATCTGGCATTCATTCAAGAGCCATGGATACATAATGGGAAGATCCTGGGCTTACAAGGAGCAGGCTTTACCGTCTTCTATAATACATCAAGTAGGAGACCAAGGACCTGTATACTGGTGAGCAAAAGACATCATGCTGTGCCACTTCCTGAGTTTACCACAGGTGATACAACCGTGATTAAACTTTTTATGTCATCTGATAGTGGCAGAGTTGCCGTCACTGCATACTTACCATTTGATGAACCTGAACCACCTCCTTCTCTGGAGGTAAGAGACATTGTCCAATTCTGTGAGACAGGTGGAAGACGCCTCATCATCTGCTATGACGCCAATGCTCACCATATCATGTGGGGGAGCAGCGACTGCAACAGACGAGGGGACAACCTTTTGGAATATTTGGTAAGTACTAAACTTTATATTCTTAATCGAGGCAATGAGCCCACTTTTATTGTTTCTAATAGAAGTGAAGTCATTGACCTCACCCTCTGTAGTGCTAACATGTTTGACCGCATTATTAAATGGCATGTATCTAGTGAACCTTCATTGTCTGATCATAAATATATTTGCTTTTCATTTACCGATGTAAGACAACAGCTGGTGCAAGTCAGAAATCCCAGTAGGACCAATTGGATTGGCTTCAGGAAGATCTGGCGGCACATTTTGGAGGCATGGAATTTAACATGCCCTCGGTGTTAGATCTCGATTTAGCCGTTGACCAGTTACAACGGTTTATTCTCGAATCTTACCACCAAAACTGTCAGGCCAAGACTGCTAGCTTACCAAGGCAAGTTCCTTGGTGAAATAAACAGCTTAGCAGTCTTAGAGGCAAAACTAGAAGGCTTTTTAATAAAGCCAAACGTACTGGTGAGTGGACAGTATATAAGACTACCCTCACACAGTAAAACAAAGCAATTAGAGAGGCAAAAAGAGCCTCTTGGAGAGATTTCTGTGGAAGTATTTCAGATACTCCCAGTACTGCCAGATTTATGAAAATCATGACTAAGGACAATGCAAATTGCCTGAACACCATCAAATTGGTTCATGGGAGCTTCACAAAAACTGGTAAAGAAACACTAACAGAAATGCTAGGTGTACACTTTCCAGATTCAAGTATAATTGACCCCACTGGAGTACGCACAGCTGGCCTTGAGCACCGTCGTGCAAAAAGGAGGACTGGAGGGTTGCCAGGGAGGTGGAAAATTATTCTAGGATTAAGTGGTCCATTAATTCTTTTGAACCATTTAAATCACCTGGCTGCGATGGAATTGTTCCCATCTTGATGCCGCAAGAACTGGAGATAATTACTCAACTCTTGTGCAAAATTTATCGGGACTGTCTTGCTCTTGGTTATATACCAATTGCTTGGAGACAGGCTAGGGTAATATTTGTTCCCAAGCCAGGTAAGTCAAATTACCAGGAGGCAAAGGCCTTTAGACCTATTAGTCTAACATCTTTCTTTCTCAAGGCTCTTGAGAGGATGGTGGATAGGCATATTAGAGAGGTGGTTTTACTTCCTAAACCCCTCTCAAAATTTCAGTTTGCCTATCAACAAGGCAAATCAACAGAAGCAGCTCTCCATGGCATTGTTTGTTGCCTGGAGAAGGCACTAGAATTTAAGGAGGTGGCATTAGCCACTTTCCTTGATATCGAAGGTGCCTTTGACAGGGTCTCTACGGAGACCATTGTGGTAGCTGTGGAAAGACATGGTGTTGATAGAACCTGTTGTCAATGGATTAAGGCCATGCTCACAAGCAGAACGGTCGTGGCCTCGCTTCTCGGGGAGACACTGTCGGTCTCCACCTGCCGGGGTTGCCCTCAGTGAGGAGTTTTCTCTCCCCTGTTGTGGTAATCCTGGAGGGGTCTGGTTGCGACTGGTTTGGCTATGCAGATGACGTGGCCATAATAGTCAAGGGAAAATTCCCCAAAACAGTCTCGAGCGTAAAACAATGAACACTGGGACTTGTTGAGGATTGGTGCAGGAAGGTTGGTCTATCAGTAAACCATGACAAAACTACCCTTGTGCCTTTCACTAGAAAGAGGAATCTTGGAGACCTTGGAGATATTGCTCTCTTTGGGAAAACAGTTCCTCTCACCACACAGGTTAAGTACCTGGGAGTCATTTTGGACGGAGACTTAACCTGGAAACAGTACCATGATTACTGTATTGCCAGAGCCAAGAAAGTGTTCTGGTCATGTAGAGGTGCTATTGGCAAATCCTGGGGCCTCAACCCGAGGATCTTGCACTGGATATGTACTATGGTCACTTATGGCTCAACGGTGTGGTGGCGCAGAGTTAACCTCTGCACGGTGCAGGCTGAACTTAACAAATTACAAAGGCTGGCCTGCATAGGTTATCAGGAGCAATGAGAACTACTCGAACAGCTGCATTGGAGTTGCTTCTTGATATTCTGCCACTTTACCTTCATATTGAGGGTGAGGCCATTATGGGGGCATATAGATTATGCAGCAATGGCATGTGGATACCCTCGTTGTGGGTTGGAAGCCATACCAAGCCTATTCAGGAGTATTTTTGTAAGGAGCCTATCTTTCAAATGGGAACCGACAATATGCTAGTAAAATATCATTTTGATAAAGCATGCAGTGTGAACTTTCCCAGTCGCAGTGAATGGGAAATGTCCTTTGTCCCTCGGTGCAGCGGTGAAACTGTTTGGTTTACTGATGGCTCCAGGACAAACGTAGGAGTTGGAGCAGAGGAATATTGCCTATCCAGAGGTTATGATTTATGCCAAAGCCTTGGAAGGCATGCTACCGTATTCCAAGCTGAGGTGTATGCTATTCTAGCATGCGCCTCAGAATGTCTGATCAAAGGTTATCACAATGTGCGTATCCAGATTTGTTCAGACAGCCAGGTGGCTTTACTGGCACTTTGTCAGTGCCGCATTTCATCCACAATTGTTTGGAACTGCCTCCAGACCCTAACTGAACTGGCAAACCGGAACAAAGGGCAACTGTTCTGGGTGCCAAAACATAGAGGTTTTGTAGGTAATGAGAAAGCTGACCTTCTTGCTAAAGAGGAGACAGAGCAGGCTTTTTATGGTCCAGAGCCTGCATTAGGGCTCGCCTCTGGTGTGGCCAGAGGACTAACTAAAAGGCTTCTGAGGACTAAGCAGCTTGACCTCTGGCATGCTACCGGGGGTCAGAGGCAGGCATAGGAACTTAATCAAGGACCCTTGCCTCATAGGGCTAAGGAACTCCTTAAACTGCCAAAAAAAGGATATTGGACTGATTGTTGGTCTACTTACAGGACACTGTCGTCTTAACAGGCACCTTAATTTGATTGGGGTGAAAGAGGTTCCACTTTGTAGAGGATGCCATCTGGAAGAGGAGACTTCCTTGCATTTTCTTTGTGACTGTGACTTTTTTGCAGCACTCAGGCTTGAACACTTTGGTACTCACAACTTGAGACCTGGTACTCTTTAGCACCAGTCAAGAGCATTCTTGCTTTTGATCGTGCATCTGGAATCTTTCGAGATTAGGGCTGGGGATGCACAATAGACTTTAGGTCGCGGTGCTGGGTCAATTTATTACTCCCCCACCCTCCCCATTGGTACAAGTAACAAGTAAGTAGGACAATTAAACTTTTGTATCACATGGAAAAGGGTCCCTATATATTGAAAACACTTTTCATTTTACTTGAAACACGAATTAAAGGAGTGCCACTTAGTGGTGAAGTGGACAATTACAGCAAAATTTAGACATTCTGTGGGAGGCTCTGTAGAATATTGATCTGGCATGAGAGAGAAACATTTTTTTATATTGATGTTTAATACATCCAATAACATTTGTGAAAACATATGGTCGTTATCAGCTTATTTTCGCAGATAGTTAAAATTATCTGAAATGCTTAGAGGGGTCTCTTACGACAGTTCAGCTATTTTTAACTACAAACCGGACCCACCGTTTAGGCTGTTGCTGAAAATTAGCATGTAGGTTTACGTAACAAAGCTGCAAAACACTGCACATTTTTTTTCTTCCATGTTCCATAGTTTCCGAGATGCAGCACTTGGAAGTTAGGCCTAACCAATCTTTCAGCAGCAAACTGATCCTGTTTCAACTTGTGGAGTTTGTTACATGGTACCTTTTTAAGTTGAAAACATGTGTACATGTACAGTTGTTGAATACAGTGCTGGCTTAGAAATCCAAACATTTTAAAAAACTTTTTTTTGAAGCGTAAAATTCATAAGGAGCTCAGTCCTGTAACCACAGCAGTATCAATTAATGCTGTTATTAACAGTTAATTAAACTGAAATGATGAGTAAAAAAATTAATCTGTTTAAAATAAGTGGCACCATTTTTCAAGTAGCAGCAGGAAACCCCGCAAAAAATAAATTGTTTTTTAAAATTACTACTAATGTCATCATCCTGAATCAATGGTGTTGTAAGTTATATAACAGATGTTGTTCTACAGTTTATTCCGATGCATGCCTCAATAGGAGTTTTTCTAGATGGAACTTTTCTGTGCTACAGACCACTTAAGCTGAACAGCTTTCGTGTCTTCTTTACGAAAATAATATGTTCGGTCCATGCTTGTCGTCATTGGGGGTTGTACTGTACACAATATATGTTGCATAGGCGCATAGCATATATCAATCATGAAGTGGCCAGTAAAATGACGATGCAGAACCATGGGGATGCATGAACTTAATTTTCACGTCTTCATCCTTTTTAAAATCACTGATCATATCAAAAAACCAGTTATTATCATGTATGCATACTACATAGCATTGAGTGTGCAACTGTGGCCGATTTATAAATGCAATGCTACATTTGAAGTTAAATATCAAGCAATATTGGTCATCTGTACTTATCCTCTTCATTCCTATGGTATTTAATGAAAGTGGACAAAAATAGTGAAAACTCCTGGTTCCTGGAATCAGCTTCTAAAAAACGTTCCTGTAGGTTGTTTCGAACAATTTCAATTTAAGGCTTTCATATAAAGCGGAACTGAATGTATTTTATGTTTTCAACACAAACATTAAAGGCATCTATCGGGTTTTTGTGATTTGATTTGTGATAGTTCGTTGCAGGCTTTCTCTGCTTATGATTCACTTCACTGTACCGCCAATATCATCGCAAGGTGAGTTTCCATGACTAGTGGCAAAAAATGACCATGATGCAGATATTGCAAAATCATTTTTATGCTTGCACAAATTCAAAACATTCTTGCGATTTTTGTATTGTGCTGCACATCCATCTGCAAAATAGTGAATCTTAACAAATTCTTATTTCTTCTTGATGTACGACAATGTTGTTTGTTGAATTCTGTACACCATACAAACATCGTGTTCCAGATAGTCAGAAAAAAGCAGTGATTTCAGATTTCAAGCAACTGCGTCTCACCTCTGGTGTACATAATAACTGGGTGAACTGTGCATGCCTCTGATATCCAATGATACCCTTGTGCCTCATCTTGTATGAGAAATGAGTAGTTCTCACTGAAGTCCATGAGAACAATTTCCAAGTCTGGCGTAAGCATTTCTTTGAGCTCCTTTAAAAACCTGGATTGTTTCTTCGCAATGTATGCATGTAAGATAAGTTTTTCCAGCTTCAACACTAGCACTTTGAATAAAATCTTCCATTGTTGAAGTTTGTTTATTTAATTCTGTTCTTCCACTTGATACCCACTGACTGAATTCTATGGTATCATTTTTATCATACTCTTCAAATCTTATTTTTAAAAAAAATTGCTATCTGTAGATCGGCAGTTTTTGCAGTGTCTGAGCATGCAGTTACGCACTTTCAAGTCACAAACCATGCAGCCAATTAGTGTTTCATACGATTTCTTTATCTGAGCATCATTAAGAAGTAATATAAGATTTTTATGAATAGTGCAAACACATGCACAATGAGTACCAGCAGCACCAGATAAAACACACCATTTTGAACTTACACTGCAAAATTTTAAAACTCCAACCTTTTTTTCAGGATATTGCTGTTTAAAAGAGCTATATAGTTCTTTAAGATTGTACAAAATCAGCCACTTCTGCACATGCTGATTTCTTCTGATGCTTACAAAATTCTTCTTTCCTGACTACCGAGAAGAAGTGTCATCTTCATAAAATCCCTGAATTAATTATAATGTTTCATTGCTCAGTTTTTTCCCTATTCGTGGATCTGGTAGTGACATAATTCCTTTTACCTTAATCAGTTTTTTAGATCGTCGCACTAGATATTCTGCCACCTGAAAAATTTCAATAATCGTTTTTTGGGACCAGGATGGAGGTGCCATTGTTAGCATTTGGATTTTTTTTTGCCTGTTCAGTGTAGGAAGTTTCCCTCTCATCAGAGCCACAAGTTTATCTAAACTTTGGCCTTTTGCTTTGTTGCACTTTCAGTGCTTGAAAAATCATGTAGCACACGTGCAACTTTCGGTTTAACGCTTGATTGTATTTGTGTTATTTTCCTTTTTTCCATATGGCAATCTTCTGTGCTGTGGTAGACAATGCAGCTACAAAGGAGAACAGCCAATATTGATTTCATCCAGTGTTTGTTCTTTTGCTACTGATTCTTGAAGTGATATTAAATCGTTGTCACTTTTGCTTTCACTTTCATACTGTGCAGCTGCGATGCTTCTACCAGATTCAGAGCTTGCTACCTCAAGTCTCATAACCCTATTTCTACAATTACAACACATATTCTGCCCAGGTTTGACATTCACATGTTTTTGCATAAATTCCTTTGCTAAGCCTAGACTGACCATCCTCAGAGATCTTCTAACAGGTTTTTTATGAACTTGAAATGGATTGCAGCATAATTTTTGTTGTTCCTCAAATTTTGTTATATAGTAGTATTCATGATGAAAACATAATGTCCCAATACTTCCACAGTCTGCCATTTCAGTTCTAAAACACAGTATTTCCTTATCAACTTCACTTATCTCCTCAACTCTTTTCAGTTGCCTTTGTGACACATAGCATGTTTTGTGACATGGTGTTTGGGTCAACTGCCCAACACTGCAGAGGTTTTGTTGATCCATTACCAAGGAAATAAACAGTAAGAGAAAATGTTGATTAAGAAAACTTCCCCTCTCAGCAAAAAAACAAGTAACCAAACTGACATCTTGCTCTCTCTCAGCAAGCTAAAACTCTTAACTGAAAGCCATACCAAAGGGGTTGGTCATGACTAGGGTAGTGAAACAAACCAAAACAAAAGAAGTTATGATACTGGAAATCAAACTAAAACCTTATTGGCTTCTTAGCTGAAACTCAAACCAAAACTTAAAATTGGGTGGCAATTGGAAACCTAACAAAAACTAAAAATTGGGTGGCCGTTTGAAACCAAACCAAAACAAAAAATTGGGTGGCAGTTGAAAACCATACTGTCACTGACTGGAAGTTTGAACCTCCCAAAAAAGTTCATTCGCTGAAACATATTTCCGAAAGTTCTTATCTGTCAACTTTTTCTTTACCCACACCCCTTGTGATTATTAAATCAGCTGATAAAGCAAAGTTATTATATGTTGAAATGTGTTCCATGCAATGCTAAAAATGGTTACCCCTGTTGATGATTTGTCACACTGATAGTAGAAAAATATATTTCACATAATGTTTCACAAGTAGTTAAAAATTAGCCAGTGCTGAAAATTTTTTATTTGATTTTGTTTCAGTTTGTCAATTGAAAAAAAAGGAGCAAAAAATCTGCACATTGAGTCTAAATTATCAGTTACGAAGAACATAGGAATTTAGTTTTTTCAACTATAAGGACAATATTTAAAAATAGCCTCTAAATTTGATTTAAAATTTTACCCAAACTGGAAAAATCCTTGTAATCATAGTACATAAGAAAATATTTTTTTTGGATCGTGTTGTTACCTAACTAGCTATTTATTAATAAAATTACATGTTTGATTATTCTCCAGATATGCTGCAATGTAGCAATTTGGAAAGTTGAAGTTTTATGCAAAAAATAAACTAACATTTCTTTTTGTTTTTTAAAAGGTTCTTACCCCTCAGCATGTGTGAGTAACTGTCTTGTGAACACTCTCTCTCTCTTTCTCTCTCACACACACATACACACACAAGCACGTAGGCAAGCGCGCGCACACACGCGCAAAGATTTCAGTCGAAAAGCTGCCACATGATATGCTTCATCATTTGAAACAGGATCAGTTTGTTGTTGAAAGAGTGGTTAGGCCTGACTTTCGAGTGCTATATCTCAAAAATTATGGAATGTGGAAGAAAAAAAATTGCAGTGTTGTACAGCTTTGTTAGGTAAACCTACATGCTAATTTTTAGCTACCGTCTAAACGGTGGGTCCGGTTTGTAGAAAAAATGGCTGAACTGTCTAAGGAGACCCCTCTATGCATTTCAGATAATTTCAACTATCTGAGAAAATATGCTGATAACCACCATTTTTTTTTCAAATATGTAATTGGATGTGTTAAACATCAATATAAAAAAACATTTCTCTCGCATGCCAGATCAATACTCTACAAAGCCTCCCACAGAATATCTAAATGTTGTGGCACTCTTTTAACTGGTGTTTCAAGGCAAGCAGTCACTACGAACGTTTCCGTGACAAAGACAAATGCAAAACTATCTAATCGCTACATTGAATTTCAATTTGTTTTTTCCTTCTCAAATGTTTTCTAAATTGTCACAGTTTACTAGCGGACTTTGTTACAAAGATTTTGATAATCTTGTGGCTCTGATGATGGAAAGGCGAGATATTAAGGAACTATTATTTGCCAAAATATTGACGAAGCAAGTAGCACATATTTTTTAAAATTATAAATTTTACTCGGAAATATTTGCCAGCGCTGATTCAGGCAGTCGGTCATCATGCCAAAATTCGAGTACTCTTCAAAGAAATGAAAATAAAATCCGATAATTTTTTGAAGATTACATTGAATCGAATTTTAGGTGTACAGATATGCACATGTGTATCACGCTTCTTCGGTTTGCTAAATGTTCTTATGAAGTGAAGGGAAAGGACACCTAATACTCCCAGATGACCGGAAACTTAGAACGAAGGGGAAAAAGAAAGCTTGGGATATTCACTTAAGTTTTAAAAAATAGTCTTTTCTGGAGGTGGAAGTGAAAATGCTCTCAAGGATCTATCAAAAACGAAGTTTTTCAAAGTATTCTTAAATTATTTAAATAAGTTCAGGTTGTGGAAAAATTCCATCCAAGCCACTGGTTTCGTATTACTTTGATCGAAGCAGAAACTTCACCCGAGATGCGTGCTAAAAGACATTACGTATCTTGAAAAAATTAATTATTTTATTACAAGACATCACAAAGGATTTTAGAGTGTAAAAGAAACTCAAAACTTCTTAATCTCATGTTGGGTTTTTATAAAGGAATTTGTTTTTTATGTCGTGCAATATATGTAGAGAGCGTAAAGAAACGATCTTCTCCCACTTCTTATTTTAAGAAGAAATTTAAGATAATGAACGCGGTAGTCTTTTTCCGACAAGGGTAGAAAATGGAGTGTGCTTCAAAGAACTTGCTGTTTTTATCCCTTCTGCTCTGCCCACACATTCGTTTCATCAGCAAAGAAAATTATTCCACCTTTTTGATTCAGTCTCCATTATGGTGTCTTGTACTCACGCTGCGGAAATAAAAAAGAAAACACTTCACCTCCAACAAAATACTTTATCTCTAGTAGCAAAAAATCTTAAGTTGGACAATAGACTTCATGATCCCAAACTCGAAGCTGTAATATAGGGATATGGAAGACCTAAGATTTATTTTTTTATCTCAACCACTTTCGGATTTTGAAATATTTAAGAAAAAAGAGTCATTCTTTCCTGTTGTCTGCCCCTCGCAAATGAAATATTTTCTGTTTCAATTAAGTCGCATGTAAATGAGTTTAAACATAAAGTAAGCTCCTCAAAATAGCAGTCAACAATTTCAATTATTTTCACTTTTTACTTAAACAGATTTTGAATAACACACCTTATCGTACTTTGCTTCGACACTTCGGAAAATATGCATAGTTTAAAGAAAGCGTAAAAATATGCTGATAATTTATGAAATGGATTTTTAAATATTTTAGCTTCAGAGCTTTTTCTATCTAATTTAATGTGAAGCGTTCCCCTAGGAAATTACTCAAAGCTGCTTAATCTGCCTGCAATTTACTGTGTTACTAAAAGCTCCTCATAAGAAAGAGAAAACCATGAAACAAACAACGAATACAGCAGCATTAAGATGAACGCTGGTAACAACGCAGTGTTATTAGAAAATTGGAACAAAAATGGAAAATAAGTGAGTGTTTCTTATCTTATACATGTACGTGTAATCGATGCATACGACCATCCACGCAGCAGAAAAAACAGGAAAAAAACTTGAGAAACAAGTAAATTTGAGTTTCTGCAGCTAACAATTTGGGCAAAGCGCTGTGTATGTATTATTTCGTTGATCCCGAACTTTGAATCACTTTGTAGAAACAAAACGTTATCAGTTTTCGAAGCTTACGTGGGGTTTTTTTTTGTTTTTTTTTTTTCATTTTTAAAGAACTTTGCAAATGAACTACGGAAACCTTAAGTTTCGAATTAATTCTACAGAAAGTCTTATTAAGGAAATCCTTTTTCTTTCATTTCGGGTAGTACTTTTAAACAAGAGATCAAAGTTTCGTGTTTACTTTTTAAAATTATGTTTAGGATTTTCCTCTGTGAGACGAAAATGCATTAAACAAATTAAAAAAAATACTTGGGATAAAATTAACAAATATTTTACATTTTTACTCTCAGGTCAGTTCACACAATGATACCTAATCCAGAGTAAAATAACCCCTCACAGCATAGATTAAATGGATCTATAAATTAATAAATATTATTTAAAACAATAAGTTTACGAAATGGACAGCCTCTTTTTACATATTACAATGAAAGAAAAATAAATAATGCCACCCACACTTTTCCAAAATCTGCGCAGAAATACACTGCTGGCCACCCAAAATGCCACACCAAGAAGAACACGAGATAGCAAAGCCAGATTTACTGGACACATAACAACAGATACAATGATGAAACGATTGAGCTTACAGGCCCGTGCGACTTGCGGAACACGCAGGCATCAGTAGTTCGTGTGGCCCTCATATCTGGCAATAACGGCCGCTACACGCCGCGGCATCGAACGAAAGAGGCTTTGGATGTGGGCTTGGGGTATGTCGGCCCAGGCTGCCTCCACACATTGCCACAGTTCATCAGGCGTAGCCGCGGGTGGTGCTTGCCGGGCCACTCGGTTGCCGATCAGAGACCAGACGTATTCGATGGGCGACATATCGGGAGAACAGGTGGGCCACGGCAGCAGTGACACCTGGTGGGCCGTGAAGAATTTTTGCGTGATGCGTGTCACGTGCGGGCGCGCATCGCCCTGTTGAAACGTGGCCGCTGGCAGGTCCTGCATGTAAGGGAGGACAACAGGCTCCAAAACGTCTGAGATGTAGCGGTAGCTGTTCAGTGTACCGGTGATGCGTACCAGAGGGGTGCGGGTGTCATATCCAATTGCGCCCCAAACCATAACGCCAGGCGATGGATCGGTATGGCGAAGTATAATGCAAGCGTCACACAGTGTCTCGCCGCGGTGACGCCACACGCCGATTCGACCATCGTAGTGTTGCAGGCAGAAGCGTGATTCGTCGGAGAAGACAATGTCGGGCCATTCCGTAGTCCAGGTGCGGCGTTCAACGGCCCAAAGCCGCCGCACTCGCCGGTGGTGTAACATGAATGGTAATCGGAGCAATGGGCGACGTGCGACAAGTCCCTACTTCTGCAGACGACGGCGAACGGTACGTGCTGACACATGTTGTTGCGCAACACACCCTAATTCCTGCGCTAGCGTTCGTGATGTGGCGGTGCGAGCCGTTAATCCCCGCCGCCCAACATGCCGGTCCTCTCGTTCGGTGGTGTGCCGTGGCTGCGGCAATCGCTCACGTCGGTCCGTCCGTCCCTCTTGCACCCACCGAATCCATACTCGCCTCACTGTGGATGGATGTCGTCCCACACGGGCGCCGATGTCTCGGTACGATAAGCCGCTGTCGTGATAAGCCACTATTTGTCCTCTGTCGTACTCCGAAACGTGCTGGAATGACTGCCGTATTCTGCGACGAGGCATCAGGAAGCTTACCACGCACAGGTCCGGTAGCACAACACACTTCCACAACTTATACCCCGCCTGCTGAGTACCCGTTTAAAGTTCTTCTCGGTGGCGTGCCGGGCGCACATGATTTGCATATACCCTGCAATGCTTATCGTTTGCATGTCCTTTCGTGGGCGACGCATGCTGAGAATTTCAGGCTAATCGGATGCTTCCTTCCTGGTGTTGCATTTTGGGTGGCCATCACTGAGGGCTAGTGCACAAGAAGCATACCATCGGAAACATAAATAAAAGAGTACTGCGTAGAGAACTGAAGCTCCGAAAGTTGAAAATCTTAACATGGCTTAAGGCCTGATTTAATATATTCCGACTGATCACTGAATTATTACCACCTACCTGGATCCTCTTTTCGTCCCCAGTACAGGAGCCATCCGACGTGGCATCGATTCAATAAGATGGTTCAATAACATGAGGGTAGCAGTTGGGCGACGTGGACAATCAGCATGTGCATAATGCGGTCTTCAATGCAGATATGGAGGAGATTGCTGTACCCAGACGCTTAATATGCAGTTCCATAATGCCCCACAAGTGCTCTATGGGATTGACATGGGAGGTATTCGAAGGCCAATCGATATGCTGGATGTCTGAATTGTGTTAATATGACAGATACTGACCTCTAATGTGTAAGTTGTCAACTGTTGAACAGTGATGCGTCTGTAGGTCTGCACGAGTTGTTGGTCCCGGCGCTTACCTTTTGTATCAAATCATATCAAGCTTTCATTGTTCTGTGCACTTTTGCATCCGGGTCGTTGTTTGGCCATTTCCACGCCAGTACTGATGCATTTTAACTATGGCGGCTCGCCAACAACTCACCAGTCCATCCGTTTGGGAAATCAAGGCATCGTCTCTCCGAGCTCCCATTTTCCTCGTAAATTTACATTGTTTTGAAACCTTCCTGAAAGTCCGATAAATCTCTCCGTGTAACCATCAGTCTCCGAATTTTACTACCTACTGCTTCACTCACACCTCATGCATGCTACGTCTGTCGACTAATCGCGCCATGTCGAAAGCCACGTGATTAACGGGCTGCATCCACTTTGATAGGGTTGTCATAATTCAATGATCACTCAGTCTATATGCTTCGAAAGGGACACCCAGAAGAACTTATGACAGAGTAAGATAACCGTCCCGTTGTCTGAAAGGTCTGAGTCATTTGCTTTTTATCATTCGTATGAGCTCGAGACCCGGACGAGGCAGAAGTGGTGTGTTTATCTTATGGGGCTAGATTCCGGAGAACCAGTGACCCTGAATGAAGGACAGATGATTGCTTATAGTCCAATGAGTTGCTCATGATCGCGTGAATCCCCGAAACAAGAAACACAAAAATCAGAGTTATATAACGCGATTGAAAACAGATATGTATGACAGGTAATTTAAATTCATGAAAAAGCAATTGGTTCGGCTGTTAGAAGTTGTTGACATAGGATTTTACTGTCCTTTCCTCAAAAATTCGCATAGTCTTTGAAACCCTGGTTCGAAATACTACAAATTGAAAGAAAGCAGTGCGCAGTGAAGAATAGCTTTTGTCGAAATAGAAAAGGAAAATTTAGATATTGCTTTTCTTCGACGGTTTCTTTCGAGACTTTTTAGGCGTCGCTACATGACTGCGCAGCAATTTGTAGCTTTAGTACATACATACATACATACATATCGTTAAGCTGTTCTCTGAGATTCAGTGGTTAGCTCCTCAAAGAAAGACCATCTCCCAATTAAACATTTAACTGATGAAACTAGAATTTACTTACTGTTGGTGTATCAAATGTTTCCATTTACACCGATCTCGGCACACAGCTCGAGCTTCATTGATATCTTCACAAGCCTCACACAAGACCTTTTGTACTTCATACTCATAATCTTTTTCTCAATAAGACAGCAGACATTCCTGAATCTGGTCCTCCTATGATTTCCTTGGCCTTCCTCAACCTTTCTTTCCTGCTAATTGGGCTGAAAAAATTATCTCAGCACCTCATCACTCATTCTTTCAGCATGGCCAAACCACCTCATAATATTAGTCTTCACCTTACTAATAAAATTTTGCTTCACATTACACATCTACAATACATCTTCATTCCTCACATGGTCAGAGCGTGTCTTACCACATATCTCCCGTAAGTAACTCATCTCCCCAGCACACAAACGACACCTGTGTCTTTTATGAGGTACCCAGGTTTCACTGCCGTACATCAGATTAGGAACAATCACTCTATCGTACACAACCATTCAAGACTTCCTTATGAACCTATCATTCCTGTGAAATCCTCCTAAGGCAGCTAGGACTTTCAATGAAGAATTCACTCGCCTACTGATTTATCCATTTAATTTGTTCTCTCTGTAAAACATACTTCAAAACTATACAAACTTATTCACCTGGTGAATCTCTGTGCCATTATGTCTTGTGACGTGTCTGCCCCGCAGAACGCACATGAGATAAAGGCAGATAGCAGTGAGAGCACATGACAGTGTAATATAGTGGATAGCTCTCGGAGCTCCGGCACTGAGAGTTGGGGGTTCGAATC
Source organism: Macrothele yani (assembly GCA_039090855.1). Taxonomy (NCBI): domain Eukaryota; kingdom Metazoa; phylum Arthropoda; class Arachnida; order Araneae; family Macrothelidae; genus Macrothele; species Macrothele yani. The sequence goes on from CM077011.1 coordinate 76,778,218, forward strand.
CCTCCCCTGGTACAAAAATGATGGTAAAGTTTACATAGTCTTATCTTGCATTCAATACTAACAGTTCTTCGCTCAAAAACCATAACTTTGGTTTTTCCCTTATTTATACTCAGTTTAAATTTCATAAAAACTTCATACATCCGGGACAAGGTACTCAGAAACTCACTTTTGCTCTCTTTCAAAAGGACTGTGTCATCAGCAAAGAGCAATCTGCACATATGGATATTACCAAGACATAAACCAGTATTATCCATTTTGGCATCACGCAAGCATTCACCCATAAATGTAATAAACAGTCAGGACGATATTACACAACCTTGTCTGACTCCTGCACCAATAGAAAACCATTTCGATAAATCACCATATACTCACACACATGCTCTACTACCAGCGTACAAGGTTTTCACATTATTAAGGATATTTCCAGTTACACCATATTTATTCAATACCTTTCATGGAAGAATCCTATTTACTTTGTCAAGCTTTCTCTAAATCTATTAAAGCAGGAAATACCTTTTTATCAACAGACAGATACTTTTCAGTCATCATGCGTAATGCAAACATTTGATTAGCGTAGCCTTTACCAGGCAAAAAACCGCTCTGTATATCCCGCACTTTCTATGATGTGAGACTTCGTACCTGATCGATAATGACTTTTTCAAACACTTTCCCTGGCACACTTAGCAAACAGATGCCACGATTATTCTTGCATTTAGTCTGATCACATTTTCCTTTGTAGAAGGAAACAATGATATTAATAGCATCCCTCCAATCCTGAGGGACCATTTCTAACTCAGAACATAACTGGTAAATTTCAGTTAACAAGTCAATCACAGAGTCACGGCCATATTTAAGCATCTCAGCCAATATGCCATCTACTCCCGAAGTCTTACCATTCTGAAGATATTTTAGAGCTTTACACACCTCTTCTCTTGAGATCCCATCAATGCTTCCATCTCTCACCATGAAGCACTGATGGGATCTCAAAGGGTGTGTAAAGCTCTAAAATCTCTTCAGAATGGTAAGACTTCGGGAGTAGATGGCATATCGGCTGAGATACCGTGACTCTGTGGTTAACTTGTTAACTGAAGTTTGTCAGTTATGTTATGAGTTAGAAATGGTCCCTCAGGATTGGAATGATGTTGCCATTGTTCCCTTGTACAAGGGAAAAGGTGATCAGACTGAATGCAAGTTCTATCGTGATATCAGTTTGAAGGGTGTGCCAGAGAAAGTGTTTGGAAATGTCATTATTGATAAGGTATAAGGTCTTACATCGGAGAAAGTGTGGGATATACAGAGTGGTTTTATGATTTTAGGTACTGTATATCTGTTACTAAGATTTTTAAGTACTCTATTATGTAAAGAGACTTAACGTTCCATCTGGGATAGTTTCAAATTCCATGTGAAAATAACACCACCACATATTTAAAGAACGAAATGAGATTAAAAACACAGTTTGTCAGCTTTTGAAATCTGTATAATAAAATATATATATACAAGGTGCTCTGAAATTTAGTTAGGGAATACACAAGCGGCGTATAATTTCAACGGATAAAATCATCTAAACATGTTTCTCTTCGTAGCACGGAATAGGATTTCAACCCAGGAGCATTAAAATATTTACGTTTTAGTAAAAGAAAGAAAAAAGATGCAGAAAGATTCATGGTTACCAGAAGGGATAGTGAGGTATAACAGTTTAAACTTCAGGTTATCAGCAGATGAAAATGTCATGTTATTGTTATGTTGAACGTTTTCTATTTAACAACATCTGACGAAGTTCTCATGTAAATTGTGTGCGTAGTATGGCTGGACAGACTCATTTTTACTTTCAAGTCACACATTTTACACAACTGTTACAGTTAACGGGATGATAACTTTTAGTTAGTCAGGCAAAAAGTTTGGAATTACTGTTCATACTCTGTTACTAGGGATTTTAAGTACTGTACAGTCCATCACATCACACATCGTATAACAGTTGCATCGAATGTGTCCAAAGTATGCGTCTGCGTAAAAGGGATTGATTTTCGCCATTATAACTATAGTGATGGAAACTGATTTTTCTTATAGAAGTAAAAGGGAATATTTATACGTATATGCGTCTGTGGTAGACATAACTGATCAGCAAAGCGATAGTACTAAACACTTTAAAGTTTACCAGTTGTAGGGCATTGTGGTCCGAGTTACAGGGTCCCATATCAAACCAATATTCCACATCGGGGCTTGTTGGAACAAAAATATTTTCCGAGATTTTTCTGTACGACCGTATACGGTCGTATCAGAATAATATGACTACCTACCTAATAATGTGAATAACTACCCTTGGCGCGGATGACATCGCCGAGACGGCGTGGCATGGACACAATGAGGCCCTGGGAGGTTGACCGAGGCACACGTGCCCATTCAATCTGCAACACAGCACGGAGGTTCCAGAGATGACGTGGTTGTGTGTCGGCAAGTCGAACCTGTCGATTCAAATTGTCCCACAAGTGCTCTATGGTATTGAGATCGGGCGATTTTGCCAGCTAAGGGAGAACGGAGACATCGCTGTTGTGTTTCTGAAACCAGTAACGGACTACCTTAGCGACATGGCAGGACACATTGTCCTGTTGGTAGACACCATTGCCACCAGTGTAAACGTCCAACATGAAGGATGTATGTGATCAACGAGGATGGACAGGTAGCCATTGTCCTTCAAGGACACATCCAGTTGTACCAGCGGTCCCATATCATGCCAGGAAAACATCCCACAGACATGCACACTGCCACCGCCGGCCTGTACTGGACCGACAAGCGTGGCCAGGTGTGGGTTCTCGTGTGTCTAACGGCGTATCCGCCACCGCCCATCATTTCTGTGGAGTAGAAACCTCAATTCGTTGGAGAAAGCGACCTTTTCCCACTCTTCCACTGTCCAATGACGGCAGTCCCATGCAAACTGCAGGCGTCGTTGCCGATGGACCTGGTTTAACATGGGGTCCTTGACGCCGCGTTGATTAAAGGTATCCATGCGTAACAAGGTTCGCTCTCCTGTTACCGGGGGCACATACCTGGATGCCTCGGCGTTCATTTGAGTGCACAATTGCTGCTCAGTTGCGCGTCAATTGACCTTTACCAGGTGACGGAGGCGAAGTTCTCTTCTGGGTTCGATGGCATTAGGGGTTCCACAGCTATGACCGGGAAGTACTCGGCGTGTCAGCGGTACATTCTTGGTGTACTCTTACTACAGCACCTCGTGAACAACCCAGAAAGTCTACTGTTTCTGAGATGCTTCCACCCTTAGCACTGTGGCCGATGATTATTCCTTTTTGAACGACCGTCAAATCACTACCTCTGCCCATTGTGCTCACGTGATTCACATCTGTCCTGGCCGGTCATTTATATCTCCGTGTGGTTGACCTTGTCACGTGCACTCAGTGACGCGCCTGGGCTGTTATTCTGTGATTCCGGGGGTGGCCATATTATTTTCATACGACTGTGTATGTATGGTATTTGTTTCATAGCCTAAATGAAACAATGTAGTCGTCAAACACAGCATATCAAGTTTTAATAACAGACCTTTGTGGTTATAACAAAGCGCGAAAATTGCATACCATTACTTCAACAATAAAACATTGTTACCATTACATCGACAATAATAAAGGATTTTGTGTGTGTGTCCGCCAAACGTCGTCGTAAAATCGTAGTGGACACTTAAAATGTTTTCGGATTGTTTATCATTGGTGTGCAAGTTGTAGTTTCAGTGCATTTCCAAGTCAAAATTCCAGAAACAAAAGGAATCCTAGAAGAAAAAATGATATTTACCATATGGGATGTTTTGATATCTTCAAGTTGTCTTAGTGGTTACCAAATCATTTGTTGAACATATAATATAATATAGTCATAAAAACGAGAAACTTAGGAAACAAGTCCCAGTTCTATTTTTATTCCTCTAAATTGTAGACGTCATGCAAATATAAATCAAAATTATGCTTTATACTTGCATAGTTTCAATTAGACAATCAGAATCCGTAAATTTTCTAACAATAGTTTAAACCCTGTCTCACAATCTGAACAATTTTAGCAAGCTTCATACAATCAAATCTCTCCACCGTTTGCTTTCGATGTAGATTTTTATTTGCTTTTGAGTCACACTGAGCGTTGCCAAATATACCAGAAATTCGGGGAAGTAATGTGACGTTCAGTAAGAAGCATCTAACTCTACGAAATAGGCGCTGAAAAGCAAATAAAATTTGAAATACATGTTACACATGCTATATCGACGGACACGAGGAATATATGAGCGAGACAGCTGGTCAAGCGCATGTGACAGTAAATAATCCGATGTGTGTACACTGCGACTGGCAAAAACGTTTCTATCCCGTATGCACTCGGAGAAGCAAAACAACTATTCCGTATGCGAGGGGGAATAGAAACAACTATCCGTATTTGAGGTATTGTTATTCTTATAGTGGCAACCGTGACTGGTGGCAACTAATCTATGCCACTCTTCTCAAGTAGTGTCTCATAACCAGTCTTTCACGCATTTCCTTGAGCCGGAAAAACTACAATCATTGCCATAAACATCCGCGCATCAGGAAGGAGGCGTTGGATTGAAATGAGATTTTAGTCGTGAGATGGTACGTACCAAGGACAGAAGTGATTACAATATCACAGCATCTGGACGGTTTCCCAGGGACTTACGGTACACATTCCGGTTATCGTTAGTACCGCGTCGGACCGCCTCGTGCTCGGATACATGCGGTAAAACGATCCGGCATGGAGTCAAAGAGACGCAGTATGTTATCCTGGGACATATTCGGCCACACTTCTTGCAAATGATGCTCTAAATCACAAACCCTGGGATACAAACAAACCTGGCGTCCCATCCGGTCCCACACGTGTTCCATGGGCGAGAGATCAGGCGATCTGGCAGGCAACGGAAGCGTTAAAGCATAACGTAGACAGTCCTGAGGAAACCCGAGTCGTCTGCGGACGGACGTTATCTTGTTGAAAAATGGCTCCTGGCCGGCCCGCCAGGAAAGGCAGCATATGGGGCCGCAACACCTCCTGAATGTAGCGCTGGGCTGTCAACGTCCCTTGGATCACTGTGAGGGAAGTATGGCTGTAATACGTGATGTCTCCTCAGACCATCACGCTTGCAGTTCGGGACGTGTGCCGCTGTACAGTGAGGTTGGGATTGTAGCTCTGACATGCGGTCTTCCACACTCTGACATGGTGGTCATCCGTTCCCATACGGAAGCGGGATTCGTCGCTGAATACTGTACGTTGCCAGTTCACGTTGCTCGCTGCTGCGTTGCATTCCACTTTGCTCGCTGCTGACACCACTGCAATCGACGCCGACGATGGTCAGGTGCTAATAGCAGAAAACGTTAGGGCAGTTGAGAGTGCAGATTTGCCTCTGCCAGGCATCTGGAAATGGTTGTGGCGGACAGACATCTGAAATGGTTATGGCAGTCCCTTGCACAGCCGCCACACGTCTCCGTATATTGGACAAGAATGTCGTTGCAACTGTGAGTGCAGCTCTCACGATCCCCAAATCCTCTCTACTGGTGGTGTGTCTGAGTCGTCTAGAGCCAGTCCGCCGTATCTGGGTGCCCTCCCGTGTCCATTGTTCCCAACAAATTGCGGCCGATTCGGCACGTCGGCAACCCTGCCCCTCTCATCCCAACGATACGGTTCCTCTGCTTATCTATCGCTCAGGGATCTCACCTGACTCTTAACGTACACTTCGGCACGCATGTGGAGTCCCCTGCGTGGCGCCTTAAAAGCCCCAAGGATTGCGATTGCAACGCCGATCTTTGACATGCAAGCAAGCGGAATCGCACGAAACTTTAATCATTTAGGTGCGTTCCCTCCCCGTAGCTATTTCGCGTTAATCGCACGGTCTTTTCTTGGTGAGCGGATTTTTATAACAATGAGTGTATTTAAAAAAGGTTTACACGTAAAGCAACTTTTTAGTTTTACGGCTGCAAATGATATGCATTATTATTATTATTGGTTTGTGGGTTCGACAACCACCTTGAACAACTGGTTGAACTATAAGCAGTCGCTCGTCTCTACTTTAGGGTCACCGGTACTTGGTAAGTGACAGAACCAGGGCCGTCATTCAAGCGCAGCCATCATGATTCAACTGGGACTGAGCCAGAGCTCGTCGCTGACGAATGGTCATTCCTCATGTCACTCGACCACCGGGTTGCCTAAATACTATGTAAACAGGGCCGATTAATATAGGATTAAACATATTTTCATTTCATTACACATGGAGATCCAGTATGTCAAAAATGAATAAATAGACATGTAATATGAAATTCATGACTGCAGCCAGAGCAATAGAAATAGCAGAAGCAGAGAAGAAAACCATGTTACCTAAAGAAAAGATGATTAACAAAGTTGGTAAAGAGGTATCGAGAACTGAGATAAAAGCCTATTAATTTCTTTAAATGATGCAGTCATCTTCCATGATGACGGCATCATTTACTTCTAAAGTTGGTTGAAGTAAATAAGACAGTCATTTATTTCAACCAATTTATCATTGAATCCTCATTTATTTCAAAGATGTTCTTTATCCATTTCCCCCTGTAAGTTCAACTTCAATCTCACTCCCTTTTTTCTTGTTAGAAGACTATGATCCAAGAACTTGTTGGTTCTTGGATAATACACTTCTGCTCTGAGAGAATATTTGCAAAGATGACTATGTTGTCAGCAAAACAAAGGTGGATTAGACTGTATCCATTAAACTTTTATCCCGTTGTATTTCAAGTCCAATGATTGAATGATATTCGGCAATGTGGTATTGAATAGCCTGGAAGATATGGTCCAAAGTTAAATTAAGAAATTTAGGATACTAACTCCTTTTCCAATTTTTATAGAGTTCTATCCTGGAACAACTGAAATTTTGTATTTGCGTTTTCACTAATGCTATCAATGATATTAAAACATTATAACGAAGTAAATTTTTCCGTCATTTTTGTCCACGCCGGGCATCGAACCAGGGTCCCCTCATTCTGGAATAAGTCGCTCTCCCAACTGAGCTACGCGGACGTATGCTCTCGCTGCTATCTGCTTTTATCTCATGTGCGTCCTGCGGTGTAGGCACGTCACACACACACCCCCCGAAAGAGGGCAAAAAGTTTAATGTTTAAGGCATGGTCCACGGGTCAGCCGGGACCATGTGTAGCTGCAGGCACTGAAGAACGTACATTGGAGAAGTCCCAGTCAATTTGGTGTGTGGAGCGTAACATCACACACATTTATTTTTCGAAGCGCTGAAGAAGGGATTATCTTATTTTTCCTGTCTCGCAGTATAGAAAAAACATCATACCATTGCGAGAACTTTAACGGCCAGGTCATTCTTGAAGTTCGAGCGCCAATATAACGAAGTAAATTTCTCCATCATTTTTGTCCACGCCGAGCATCGAACCAGGGTCCCCTCATTCTGGAATAAGTCGCTCTCCAAACTGAGCTACGCGGACGTATGCTCTCGCTGCTATCTGCTTTTATCTCATGTGCGTCCTGCGTGCAGGCACGTCACAGCATATAACTTTAATACAGCAGAATTTCAAAGACATGTAACTGCAGATGGTTTCTGTTTTCAAAAGCCTTTTCTTAGTCAACAAAATCCAAGCACAGCGAAAGTTTATACAGTTCCTGAGATCCTCAAGGTCCGCTCTGTTATGTAACAAGATCAATTATTTCCGATTTTTATCATCAGAAATCTGCTCTTCATTGAAGCTTTTAGTAAAAGCTTGACTAGGGTAATTTCTTTTCCTTCACAGGCTTTCTATGCGATCTCCACTGTAATTCCATATTCCCCATGTAGCTCTTCCTCGCTTCGTGTTCTTAATTCCAAGGACAACTTCTGCCGGAAGGAGTGGAGGGACTTTAAGTGCCTTTATATTTCTGTATGTCTGTAATAAGTGTATCATTGCTTTTACAAAATTCTGCGTTTTGTGCACAACTCTAAATCTTTCTTCCATTAGTGCGATAACCCTATTTTTTCTTCAGCATTTTGTTGTTCTCGATTACTTATTTCATTAGTTCACAACGGAAATTCTTTGTGTTCTCACTGTTTTTAATAGTTCTATGTATTCCGCTTTGGAAGTTACATTTTATTTATTCATGCTCACTTTATCCTTTTTGTATTATAAATTATATTTGCTCCGATATGTTCTTCGTAAGATTTTTGTTCTTAGTACCACCTTTTTTGTCGATGTTTTGATAAGAGCCGTGGCAAATTTTCTGTTAACTCTACCTCCTCTGTTTACCTTCAAGTACAGAGAATTAGTTTCTCAGTTTTAATTTTAGAGTTACATTATGTTTATTTCTTCTTTTCAGATTTCTCATGTCTTCTTTTGCTTATGAGTTTGCATCATTCAAATTTCGTGTAGTAGCACACATTTTACTTCTCACCAGCTCACGGTCACTTCCTGAATTGAATCTGTTAATCACTTCATTTTCCTTGGCAAATTTCTTGTTCACATAATAAAATCGGTTCAACATGTCATCCTATCTCTGTGACTGCATATCCATTATTTATCTGATTTTGTTTTGTAAAGGATTTCATGAAGGTGAAGCTCGGTGTCTCGGAAAATTGTACAAGAGTATATTTTTTTTTTTTTGCTGTGATCAAATTTACCATCCAAAGTTTGATTCTATTGCTGTTACCCCATTTTCATATTGAAATTATCCGTGATGATCTTCAAGTGTTTTGCTTACACTTCCTATTTAGATGTCAAATATCTTAAAATAACTTTTCCATTTCTTAATAAGGCTGACTTGTTATGAGTACGTCAGTAGACTTGACTCATCTGGGTTTGGAATCTTTCTTAGCTGCCCCTGTGGCGCAGTAGTCTAAGCGATGGCTTCTGATCTTTCGTCTAAAAGGAGTCCGGGTTCGAATCCCGGTGAGGCATTGATATTGTGTTTGCCTTGCGGCACTGGCTCTCTACCATCCCTGGAACCAGTGACCCAAAATTAGGGACGGGCGACTGCTTTAGCCCATTGAGTTGCTCACGGTGGTCGTTAAACCTACAATCACTTGCGCCATAAAAATCAATCAACCAAACCTCCAATCAAAATAAAAAAAAAATCTTTCTTGGAGTTGAAAAAAATGTCATGCCGCCCTGTCTCATGAGCTTCTGGCCTCCGAATTCTTTTCTTCAGTTTTTTCATTTACTGTAAATTCAGCACCAGTAGTTCTGCCAATATCTGTTCCGCCGTAGTAAAATAGATGGCCATTTTAGGTTTTATCCTATCTCTCCCTTTTCTTCTTACATCTCTCAGTCCAAAAGCAACCTAAAAATCTCCACTGTTAATTCAAAGATCTTTGAATCAGAGGAGAGAATTCTTCCGTTATAAACTGCTGGGTCAGCATCAGAATTCCATATTTGCGGAGATTATTAGAACGCCTTATCTTCAAGTCGCACTAGCCGCTGCCCGTGCAAGATATATTTCATCTTTCAAAGACTGAGTACCAACTTTTGAGTACTTTCAGCGCCTAGAGCCATAAATCACCAGGCTGTTCATGCTTGTTGTTGACTGCGTAATATCATTTGCTGTAATCTTAAGTGGTATGGTTATGCTTCTATTGGTAGGTCGTCAGTGAGAACAGGATGTACCAAGAGAAAGCTAGGTTGGCATTTATCTAACAGAGGCTATAAGATGCGCATCAAAACAACTTCTCAATATACACCTAAGACTCCAGTTTATCAGGTATACCTGCCCTCGTTCCAACACCTAAGACTCCAGTTTATTAGGTATATCTGCCCTCTTTCTAAAAACACAGCATCCGGTATAAATGTGACTTTATCTCACGGCAGCCTAACAGTCTTACATATTCTCGAGAATTAGAAATTTAGTTCGAATTCAGATTATTTATGAAATCATGCTTGCCTCTCAGTAATTCGGATTTGCAGTGTTCCCTGTATCTTTTATCGTGTGTTTTATAAAGTATCAGGCAGCACTTGTGATTTGTTTTTCACGGTTCGGTGTCTTCCAACACAATACTCCATTCCTTTTTGTTTGTTTTAAACGCATGTGCTACCTGATACTGTCCTTAAAAAGAGTGTTTGATTCTGCCTGTCTTCGTCAATGCTAACATAAAATGCTTTTCTACCTCAAGCTTCACTGTAAAAAATTGCATGGTCAAATTACGGTAGATACACCGGCAGCTGAGTGGCCAGTCAATAAACCGTAATTTTACAGTATCATACCGTAATGTTCATTAACGGTCTAATGACCGGGAAATAAAAAACGGTCAAACTACCAGAAAATGTGGCTTAATACGGTAGATCAACCAAAAATTTATTACGGTAGGTAAACCGTATTTTTAAGAAAAAACATGGCAAAGCCTGTTAAATAAATACGGTGCAAAGACCATTTTTTTACAAAAATGTTAAAGCACAGTTTTTTAGATTTGGTTTAATGACTGTTTTTTAATCATTGTTTAATAATTAATTTTTTGGTATAATTAGGGCTTCACACGCCCAATTTGCCTGCTAACCTGCATATTATGCATATTGAAACAGTTCACTCTTTCAACTACTCACTCAAAGCTGTTCAGTTACATTTTTTCCCTCTTATTTTTGCAAATTGCATGTGTTAATGTTTTCCCTTATCTATAATGTGCATTTGTTATTTGAGTTTTTTGTGTTCATAATTTGTACAAACTCTATAAAATACAGTGTAATTATATACACCAATCAGCCAAAACATTAAAATCACCTACCTAATATAATGTATATCCTCCTCCCACCTGATGAGACAGACTCAACGAGATGTTGATAGGTCTCTCTTGGTATCATGACTAGAACAGAAGATCCCAGTTCCCGTAAATTGTGGTTCAGGTGATGCTGCTCGTACTCCTTCCTCCAACTGAAACCATAACTGTTCAATAGGATTAGGGGCCATGGCAAGTATAGCGAATTCTTCGTTGATTCATGTCTGGTAAATTTGGGGGCCGTGGCATTAAAGGGAATTCTTCGTTATGCTCTTGGAACCATTCCAGGACTTTCTATACAATGTGGCACAGAGCATCAGTCTTGTTGAAAGGCACCATCTCCGCCAGGGTATACAGTTGCCATAAGGTAGTTTTAATGTTGTATCTGATCGATGTACATTTATATAAAGATTTCGAATGCGGTCATCACTAGGAGGCAACTCAGTCTTACAAAATGGTCAAAATACAAATACCACTAAACTTGCTTATAAATGAGTAAGAAGTATATTATCCCATACTGTCAATTCATTTTCACCTGATAAACAATTTTGCATTATTTACTATGTAGCAGTGGCGTAACCACGTTTTAAAATCTGGGGAGTACGATCACACATACACACATTATATATATATACATGAGGATCCCCAACTCTGAAAATCTGGGGGGGGGGTCCTGACCACCCAGTGGTTACGCCTATGCTATGTAGTTTTACTGACATTGGCAGTGCTGCAACAAGTAAATTACCCAAAAACAGAAAAAAAGAAGACCCATAATTACAAATTCTACGCATCTTTTGGGACCCCACATTTAATTTGTATTTTTTTAACATGCTATTTGGCAAAAGTCAAATTCATTAGGATTTGGGAAATAACAAAAACAGCCAGAAAGGCACCATCGCTCAAAATCAGTGTTAGAATTAGAACTAGATCTTCTACTGGCACAGCGGACCACTAGAATTTGCAAACCACCTACTGGTCCGTAAAAAAATAAAAATTAAGACATTTACAATATATGTAAAAAATAGCGTATCATTTCAATGGAATTATCCAATATTTGTTGTTAAACCTATCATTAGTTTGCAGCCTAAAAAGAAAACCATACAGCAAGGTAAAAGAAAAAATATTTTTTTAACTTGAGGGAAAAAAACAAAAAAACTTACTGGCCTTCTGGGCCAGTAAAGTCAATAAGTTCAGTGGTCCAATGGAAGTTTTAATGGCCAATGGCCAGCGGACCACTGGGTAATTCGAACACTGCTCAAGATTATGTAAGTATATAATATATGGTTAAATGTAAATATACAAATGTCCTGATTAATTTATTAAATCTTTCAGCTCACTTAATCAATATTGGAATAGCTAAAATTTAAAATATGAAAAACAAACAAATTTACATTTAATGAGAACACAACGATTATACTTTACTAAAAGTTGTACGTCTAGTTCAATGATTGTTCGTTAAAAGTCAGAACTGTTCAAAAGTAGTCACCACACAGTTCCTGTGTTTTGAAAAATAAAAGTTGCTCTGGTGTTCTGAGCTGACTTAAAGTGAGTCTTTGGGTAGTTGTTCCATTATGATAAAATTTAGTAATGTAGTTGAAAATGATGAAATTTAATTGTCAGCACTTGATTTTGTTTTTAAATTGTTTTCAAAGAGCATAAATGGAAAATGTCAAACAATGTACATTACATTTATCTTTCATTTGTTTATGTAAGTATAAATATTCATTCTCGCTTGATTCTTTTGATTTTTCAAAGGACCCAGAATATCTCACAAAGTAGCCACTTTTTAAAAATCTATGGATCTCCAGGACCCAGCTTGATAACAATGTAATGGCAGCTCTAAAGATCACTGGGGTGAATGACAACTTGAAGGAAATGAAATTGTTAAATCCTATAGTAATAGATATCAGCTTACCCTTTTAGGTTAGCTTCTGTTGAACATTTTCTTGCACGTCAGGATTCTGGGTTTCCTGTGTAGAGGTTCCAGCTAGATGTGCCCCACCCCCTCTTTTCACCATTGTTGGTCTTCACATGTGTGACACAAGCAAATTAAGCGACACAAAGCATTCTTGTGATAGCCCGAAGTCCACCATAACTTGAAAAACATTTTACACTGAACTTGAATTCTTTTACTAACACTTAAATCCAAACTTAGGCAACTCAGGAAACCTATTAAACATACATGCACTTCACAAACCTATGACATACCACCAAATTCACACACATCCAAACCAGGTACTAAAAGACAATCAATTGTAACTAAACTCTAAAACCCTATTTACATTATGTACATCAAACCTGCTATTATTGTTATTTATGCCATTCTATCTCATTCGTACATCTGGCCTCAACTCAATGCTCACGACACGTGCTGGCTAATCCCTTTACCACACCTCTGCTTTTCCTCAACAGATTGCCTCAAGCGCTTTCTGCCATCTCCATGGCCATCCTCTGAAAGCATTAGCAATGTTGGTCCATCTACTGCCACAGAGTGAGTGAGCATTAAGTCCTGTGCAAAATATTAAAACCATTCACGTCACTGAAAATCAAGAACAAATTATAATGCTTTAGCTTCCTTGGAATTTTCCAAAGGACAACTAAAACAGTTAATTTCTGCATGACAACACAATGTGAACCACATTTTAAATATTTTTTGACCCTACAAAATACACAACTTCTGGTGTGAGAATCGCAATTTATTTTGGGTAAGTTGCAAATACAAAGGGCAGGTTGTTCGCAAGTATAACAAACGGATGTCAGAACTACAGAGATAATGGTGTATAGCAGTTGGTTTGAAGACAATGATGAATCATTAGTATTTTTTAAAATAAATCATACATATGCTGAGAACTAGAAAAAGTTTACCAACACATATTTTTCCATGAGCTCGGACAAAAAAAAAAAAAAAAAAATAACATATCTGCTTCTTAAGATTTAGGACTACCATTACCAAAATAACTGATACATAAATATGTATATGTATCAACTTAAATATGAAGGAAAAAGTACTGAATCAACTGGATTTCATTCTTTATTTTTTCAAAAAAAGAAAACCCAATTGATTGGGTGAAGTACATTTTTTCAAATATTAAATGGATCAACTTATTTCATAGCCAATGTTATATATAAATACACACATAGTGACAATGTTTTTTTCTCTTCTTTAATTATGTGTCACTTATAGCCTTACATCCTTCAAGCGACTGTTGTGCTCTTTCACTGTTACATAGCTTCGTAATTTTTGTGTTCACTTCAGCATAGTTTCTTCCCTTTCTTCCTTAGATTGACACAAAGGATTTATTCCCACAAAGTACCTGTGATTAAAGTGAGACATTACCACAATGAAATACTTCATAAAAATTCTGGCTTCTAAAAAAATGAAATATATATATACACACACACACATAATAATAATACGTATCTTCATGAACACTGTACGGAAGACTCAGGTGTGGTGAAGTTCATTAAGACTAAGAAACTGATATCACAGTGCTGCAAAATAATCTGCAGGGGTCACAGGGCAAGGCAACTATGATATAAGAAACTAGGTAACAACCCTTGGGAAACAGGCGAGATTTTCCCAGGCCACTGTCTTTCCACCCTAACAAGCGAACTGTAAAAATAGTCAGCAGGTAAAAAATAGGGAAATCTAACAAATTTTAGCACCAACCCCTTTATGGAAATTTATTGCTGTCTGTCATGGCATTCTTGTTTTGCAGCTTAGAAAGAAGCCCAATTAAAGATGACAAATAATTGAAATTCACCAGGAAATATTGATCTGTCATGGTAACAAGTATGAGTCACCACACTGCAAGTGGTGACCAGATGTGGCCTGTTCATTTTTGTAATGCAGTCACACATGACAAGTAGAATTTTTTTTTTCTGAATTATGTACAGTTATTGACAGATTAGGAAGAAAAGACTATAACAAAGGTTGAGACTTGAGAGCATAGCAAAATTTGCACTAGGCTAAATTATGCCAAAATAAACACTTCCAATAACTTATGCAGAGAACAAGTTTGTAGGCAAAAAGAAATTATCTGATCACCAGTGGAGTAACGCAAAATATCTGCACCCCCCCCCCCCGCGCGCAAAATTTTCCTAACAGGCGCCCCACAACATGGTAATAATTAATGCAAAAATTGGGGGTAAATATTTAACTTTGCTGTAGTAAAAATATCGATTTTTTTTGTTTGATTGGAGGTTTAACGACCACAATGAGCAACTCATTGGTTCTAGGGAAGGGAGAGAGCCAGTGCCATAAGACAAATACAACATCCATGCCTCACCGGGATTCGAACAATGATCCCTTTTGGACGAATGATCAGAGGCCATCGCTTAAACCACTGCGCCACCGGGGCGGCATAAATATTGATTCCATGATCACTTTAGTATTGCTTTTAATTATGTGATCACTTATTCCGGTAAGTATCCTTGATAAACTTAGTACTCAGGGAAAAAAGTGCAAAATCTTTAAATGGCAAATGCTCACGATATCAAATCAAATAAAAACAAATACTGATCTTCGAGTGTATGGTTTCGAACTTCCTTAAAAGCTGTTTAATTCTTTAATACAATAACTTTTGAGAAAGAGGAAAAACAAGTGTTTGAATTTTTCTAGTTTTAAATACTTCAGCGATATTGTTTTTTTAGTGTCATATCTTTTACATTCAAGAAGCAAACATACTTCACAAAATGAAAAAAAAATACATTACTAAAATCTGGATTCCCTTCTAACGTTCTTCTTAGCGAATATTTCAATCAGTTTATTTACGTCTAGTTTACTGGCTCGGTCATTCTAAACGCTTTTATCATCGCAAGTCGATCAAGCCTACCTTAAGTGTGCGATGACCGAAGGTAGTTTTTAATCTTTAACTTCGAGAACGACCTTTCTGCTGTACCCACAGTCACTGGGATTGTCAAAAATAAGTTTCAACGCTGTCGCAAGGTCCAGAACACTGGGTAATATTGTACTGTTTTTGAAATATACGAGCTCGATAAGGTCTTTTACAGAGTCACCAGAAATATTTTTTAACTGGTTGCTCATAGCATTTCTAAATGAAAGTACTTGTGACAAAAAATCACTAGATAAATAATCTCTGTACTGCAACCTTCAAGACTCAGCTGACTGGAATAATTCACTTTCATTTGCATTTAACAAATCAGATGACTGCAAGAAAGGAAATTTATTTGCTACCGAACTTAGTCCTTCAAAATGGAATTTTATTTGAGAAATGGTGATGTCCATAGTTGCAAAAAAGACATTAATTAATTTTGAATTTCTCTTCGGGGTTGTGTAACCTACTGTCTTGATTTATTTAATCAAAGAACTTTTTGAGTGATGCGACCATGTTTCGCTAAATTTATCTTCAACACTCCATGTGTTGGCAAGAATAGATGAAGTGCTTTTAATATCTTTGAATTCTCCTCTTAAATCAGAGTTTTCCACTCGCTGATTGTAGCATGTCAGCTGCTTTTAATAATTCAGCGTCCTTTGACTGCAGAAGTTTTGACACATTGCTAACTATTCAAATATTTTGTGTTCCATGAGAACAATCACAACAAAATCAAAAGGTCTCCAAACATTTTTAAAATCTCATAGCTTGCGAAGAGAAGGCTAAAGCCCTCTCTTCGCAGCTATGAAATTTTAGTATGATTTAGGTCAAAACTTCTAAAATGTCATTATACCTGAAACTAATGGCACGTAGGGCATCGTATCAAGCACAACTTTTTCCCAGTTAGGTTACACTACGATTTTCCTAATAATTCCCATCTTTTTTCTAATTCTTTTTAACAACAGAATAGTGTCCACCCACATTGCTGGCTCCATCATAAGCTTGTCCTTTACAATTTTCAAGGAACAGTTCGTTTTTGTTTATCATTTTTCATTTTACCTCTGTCAGTCCCACTGCACTTTGATCTTTGACATTTCAAAACTTAAAAATCTTTCGTTAATTTTAATTTCCACTGGAGTTCCATTTTCGTTGTATATGACTGTGACGTATCTAAATATTTGGCTCATTTGTTAATCTTTTCTTACTTCTTGCGTTGTATCTAGAATCGTAGAGTAGAACTGTGCCTCTTTAATTTCCATTATAATTTCCTTCTTAATTTCGGTAAAAAGCTTAAACATATCGTTTCGTATCGTTGAACTGAAATATTTCATTTTCTTTTCTATCAACTGATTAAGAATCAGGTCATATTTGCTGAGAAGCTTAATTATAGATAAAGAATTCTTCTTTAGTTGGTGGCTTTATATGCAGTGGTTGTAAAACTTGCCGTAACACTGGTAAAGTCTGTTTGACAATAACAGATACAGTCGTGATTCCTATAATAATAAAAGCGATATGAACAGTTGCAGGGTAAATGCACCATGGCGAGCATCGCAGCTACATGCAAACAGCGGGTGCCTGAGCGAGCATCTATGTGCCAGGAGCGAGGTTGCAGCATAAGCGTACACTACGTTGTCCTACTTTTCCGTTCTCACCGTCCAAGTGTGCTGGTCCTTTGCCGGACATTTCATTCGCACCAATCCAATGCAAACATTCCTCATCGCAATGCAGGGAGGGGGACAGTTGAGATATACCAAATATGGCATCAGCCATCTTGATTTGACATTGAAGTCCAAGGTAAAATAACGTTTTGAAATTACCTGATGCTTATGTATACATATTTGGTGTTTTTATTAACACGCTGCAAAAGTAATTGGATTTTGTCTTTTTTTAATGCTGGAAAAAGAAAGGGGGAAAAAGCCAGGTGCAGCACAACTCAATGTTATGTTAGGGCCTTATTGCTCCCGATTCCAATTTTCACTAGTCTGCTGCTTCATAAATTCCTCCATCCATTTCATACCTTGCATTTCACTTGCCAAAACCAGTTAACCACTCACCATCTCTTAAAGGCAAAGGGTCAGGGTAGCGTAATGTTAGTGTGCTCAACTTGCGACTTGGCACAAATGTTGGTTTAAGTCCAGCTGACCACTAAAGATCAGTCGTGGCTCAGAAGTCATCCTAAACAGATGGACCTCCTTGTTATAAACAGGACCAGATTTAGATGAAATTTGCTACCCCCTCCCCTTCGCTACTCATTATTTTTCTTTTAATATACACTGGCGGAAAGTGAAAAAAGAACACCAAGAAGGAATTGGCGGACGATCATGAAATTTACATATGCTAATGGGTTCGAGTTTACGTAAGTGTGATGTTAATTTCGGGACCAACCGGTGAGCGCTTACGCCACAGCACGGCATAATATGCAAATTATCGTTGGTGGTATTTAAGGAGTACGGCGAAGTGAATGCAATCAGTCTTTGGCGTACGGACACGTGCGAAGACCCTGAAGAAGCTGCAATGCCTGGACATGGAAGACATGTACGATTTCAGCAGTTATCGGACTTTGAGCGAGGTCGTCTAGTCGGACTCCGCGAGGCCGGGTGGTCGTATCGTAGTATTGCGGAGCGAATTGGACGGGAAGTATCGGTGGGGGTACGATGGTGGCGTAGATGGTCCGAGGAACATTCCCACATAAGAAGACGTGGAACCGGGAGTCACAGACGGACTGATGAGCGGACCGATCCGACGCATAAGAAGAGCGGCGTTGTCAAGCAGAACATCCACTGCGACCCAAATCCGAGCTGCCGTTGCACCTAAGGTGACTGTGCGAACAATTCGCAACCGTCTACTGGATGCAGGACTACGTGCACGTGTGCCTCTGACTCCAGCCCACCATCAGGAACGGCTGCAGTGGTATCGCCAACGTCAGCACTGAAGAACGCAATGGTGATCTGTCGTGTTCAGCAATGAAAGCAGATTCTGCTTGGGAGCCTCCAATGGCCGTATGTGTGTTCGCAGATGCACAGGGGAGCGTCTCCACCCTTCTTGCATCCGCCAGCGACACACGGGGCCTACACCTGGTCTCGGGAGCGATCAGCTATCACTCCCGTACACAACTAGTGTTTGTACCGGGTACGTTAAATAGCACCTCCTACATCAACAACATTCAGCCCGTTGTTGTGCCATTTGTAAGGTCGGTCCATCGTGGTGTTTTCCAGCAAGATAACGCACGCCCACACACGGCACTTGCAACGCAACATGCACTTCAGGGTGTGAAACAACTTCCATGGCCACCGGATTTGTCCCCATTGAGAACGTGTGGGATTTTATGGGATAACGACTTATCCGGTCTCCACGGCCAGCCACGACCATCCCCGATTTAGGCGTCCAGGTTGAGGATGCTTGGAACTCAATACCCCAAACTTACATCCAACATCTGTACGACGGACTCCATGCCAGAATTGCACAGTGTGACGCAGTTCATGGCGGTTCAACCTCGTACTAACCATGTTACATGGAAATGTTATTTTTCAGTTTACCAGCAAATACAGCTGTATTTTGATATAATGTTTTGATCACGTTATCCTCTATATTCCGTTATTATGCTGTATAAATTTCGTTGGTATCAGACGTCTCCTGCTTGGTGTTCTTTTTTCACTTTCCGCCAGTGTATATTGATATTTTGTTAGCAATTTTTAGATGATTCAAAAATCAAATTTTGTTAGCAATTTTTAGATGATTCAAAAATCAAATTTTGTTAGCAATTTTTAGATGATTCAAAAATCAAATTTTGGTATTTTATTTTGATAAAATCTTTTAAAAGTGGCTTTATTTTTATTATTGTTTATTATTTATAAAATTTTCAAACGAACGTAATCATGACAGAGGTGGCATCTATGTCCAAACCTGAACTTGTATCTTTGACCCCCACCCCCACCCCCACTCCACTCACAGTATTGGAATTTTGTTAGCAATGGAAAGGAAACGAACTGCAGGTGTTCGGCTGAGGTGACAAGCTACAGCATTTCTGAAATAAAGATCAAGAAATATCAAACTGCATACCACAGGACTTATATCTATTGTTTGGTTATAAATATAGTACTGCAAAATAATAATGTTTCCCGGTTGCCCACCCCCCACCCCATCCAAATACGGCACTGGTTATAAACATGTGTAACCCCCATTGTTTGAGGCTTAAATCTGGCATATTTAGCTCTTTGTGTAGCATAAGTAGTGCCTGGCAGGGATTACAAAACACCCAATCATCAATAATTAAAGCAAGATGTTTGTTCTTGGCAGCAAGAGAATGACGACAAATTACAGTAACAACAGAATTCCTGGAACTTGCACGATTGACACTGGAAACAGGGGAAAAAATATGCAGTATCGCTTCAAGCTTTGCGATGCAAAAATTGCAGTTAGCGATGAAAGGTTATATGTAATTTTTTATGTATATTTTACAATTCCATTTTCTCATATATCAAACTCATATTTGAATTACAAAACCTTATTTAAAGTTTAATATGGAAATTTCCATTAATATCTCTATTTTTAAAGAAAGTAGTGTATGGCAAAACGCTATTGTCTGTAATGATAAACTGCAGCCTATGCATATTTCTGGGCCTATCTCCAACGCTCTTTTTTGTCATATCTTATTCAGTGCATCATTTTCTACATGCTGGTGATGTTTTCATACCGATCGCTGCCATTTTTTATCTATATTTTACAATTCCATCTTCTGGGTTTGAACAGTGTACCTTGCATCAAGTTTAGCATTGTGGTACTCATTTAAGTTCAGTTTTTCACAGGGATGGTTCACAGTGCATCCCCCTAGTATCTAAAAAAAAAAAAATAGGTCTAAAAAGACGCATAAAAAAATGTTCAACCTGTGATCTTTTCCTCCTGATTGCAAGGGACCTTCCATTTCTTTACTGGGATTTTTTCACGTAGCATACACATGTTATTGACCCTGTTAAAAAGTTGTGGAAGGGAATCATACCCAGATCCCACAATCATTACGTGGATTTTCTTCACTAATGAGTTATTGTATACGATTTTGCTTACGCATCAAAAATAAAATTCTATTCATAACTTAATCGTGTTTGCTTTCAGCTAGAAAAAGCTTCCTCGTGTAGCCCCACTTTGCAGTGATGATGTGGTCTAAGTCAGACAGCGGTCTTATGATTTTCCATATCTACTAAAATATTTTTAGATTTTTCTTTGCGTTACTGATTACAGTATTATTGATAGATACTGAAAGGTGAGCTACTAATTTTTTATAATAAATTAATGATTTAAATAAAAGTACGTTGGAAAAGTGTCCATGTAATTACTCAATTGCTCTGCAACGCTAAATCTGAGGAGAAAAATTGCTCCCCCCCCCCAAATCAGTTATTTCTCTCCCTGCACGGAAAGGTTGAGTATTTTTATATGTATACACTGAGTGGCCACTTTATTATGACCACCTGACAGTTTTAAGCAAATAAGCTATGGCTGCATGCTGTTGCAGCCAGAGAGCAAGGCTAGTATAAAAAGGGAAAGCTTAGTGCTTGCGACAGTAGTAGAGTGATTTTTAGGTGACGAGATGGGTAAAAAATACGATTTGACGGACTTTCAACGTGGAATGATTGTAGGAGCCCGGAGCCATGGAGCGAGTATCACCGAAACTGCCGCATTCGTGAAATGTTCCAGAGCAACTGTTGTTAAAGTGTTTAAAGACTGGACTGTCAGCCAAAAAACTGGGTCTCTATGTGCAACGTGTGGTCGTTATCGACTAGTGACTGCTCGGGCGAAACGAATTGTCCAGACTGGTAACAGACAACAGAAGGGCAACAGTGCAGCAAATTACAGACCATCTTAATGAAGGATCCCCTCAAATGGTCTCTGCAAGCACTGCTCGCCGTACACTGTATCGGATGAGATATGGCAGCCGAAGGCCTGTTCGAACACCTTTGCTGTCTACAGTTAACAAGAGAAAACATCTCCAGTTCGCACAAGGATTGGACAGTCTATAATTGGAAACAAATTATGTGGTCCGATGAATCACGTTTTCAGTTGCACCATGGCTATGGCCGGGTGAGAATTTGGCTGAAAAAGCACGAAAGCATGGACCCCAAATGCATTGCTACAACCCTTCAAACTGGTGGAGGCAACGTTATGGTTTGGGGAATGTTTTCCTGACATTCTTTGGGCCTTTTAATTCGTGTTGATCAACGTCTGACTGGCACAATCATATCTAAACATCGTTGTGGACCAAGTGCATCCTGTCATGTGGATGGTTTATCCCAATGGCGATGGCTATTTTCAACAAGATAATGCGTCTTGCCATAGTGCTCGTATTGTACAGGATTGGTTTCAGGAACATGCCGGTGAGTTTACTTTGCTTAGGTGGCCCCCACAATATCCAGATCTCAACCCCACTGAGAATTTGTGGGATGAAGTTGAACGAGCCATCAGACAGCTGGATCCACAACCCTGCAATCTCACACTCCTGGAAAGTGCTATTCATCAAGCATGGTCTCAGATTCCACAAACCACCTATCAACATCTCGTGGAGTCCATGCCACGAAGAATCGACTTAGTATTAAAGGCAAAAGGTGGCCCAATGAAGTACTCAGTGGGTGGTCATAATAAAGTGGCCACTCAGTGTATATATATTAGGTATACAGGGTTAAGGGGAGTCACAATTATGTTTAGCATTGTGCTAATGCGGAGTTTGACCAAGGAATTTCTTAAATTTAAGTTTGGAACACAATGGCAACTCCGCCTGAAAAAGGGAATTTGCCAGGCAATTATTTGATAGCTATTGGCTGGAGAACAATGAAGACTCCAACCCTGAGTAACAATTGCATGTTTTAACAGAAATAAAATTAAAATTTGACCACTTTTAAAAATCAGTTTTCGAAGTTGGGCGAGATGGCATCCCAGCAGTTAATATTATTTACCATCCCAGCATGTAATAAAATTTAAGCCCGTCACAGACTATAAAAAAATTAGGATGAAAGCACAAATTTTAACACAAAAACCAGCAAATGAAATTTTTAATGAAATTACATTGATAAATGATAGCAGCTGGGACAGAAAAGATCAGACAGATTAAAGGGGTAGGGGGCTAAAGGGCCACGGTCAGTTCAGGGGCCCACTTCATAGTCTGACAGGGGCCTGGATTTTCCGGAAGTTTTTCGTCCCCAACAAAATGAGTGTGCCAACACCCATTTTATTGAGGGCTGAAAACTTCATGAGGGTAAAAAAAGTTCCAAAAAGCGTAAATCGAAGAAATAATTTCAGTTATTCATATTAAATTTACAGCTTCCATTGTCTGGAGACCCCAAACTTCTTTTTCCTACCTACAGACATTGCTATGTTTTTTCTCTCAAGTTCCCCTCATAAATGGGCCATATTTTCCAGCAATTTGAACCAAACTATGAATAATAAATTATTTCACTTAAAAAGCTTGAGAAGACTAGATGGTATGGTCATTATTAATGAGTAAGAGCACTGTTCAGTGTTCACCGACTATGACAATATTTTTAGTGCCCCAGATAGTGTATCCGAGAATTTAATAAAAAAACTAGAACCTCGGCAGAAAGCAAAATCCTTACAAAAAAAATTATGAAATTTGAATCTGCTTTCATGGGTGCTCTTTGGCATGATATTTTGGAAAGATGCGATAAAGTTAGCACTAAATTACAAAAGCCGTCACTAAATTTGGTAATTGGATGTAACCTTCTTCGGTCACTATCCCATTTCATTGACAATGAAAGAAATAATTTTGAAAAATATGAAGAAATAGCTAAAACATTAAGTGAAAAATCTCCTGGAAGTTTTGTCAAATCACAATCGAATAAAAAAATGCAGATGAAAATAGCCGTAATGAAACAATTTGAAGTAGAAACATTTAATGTGAATATTGATGATTTATTGATATATATAACGATTTGATTGTTTTCCTAAATTTATTCACTATATTTTTTTTTATTGGAGGTTTAACGACCACCATGAGCAACTCAATGGGCTATAAGCAGTCGCCCGCCCCTAACTTTGGGTCACTGGTTCCAGGAAGGGAGAGAACCAGTGCCGTAAGACAAACACAAAATCCATGCCTCACCGGGATTCGAACCCGGACCCCTTTTGGACAAATGATCAGAGGCCATCGCTTAGACCACTGCGCCACCGGGGCGGCTTTCACTATATTGAAACTATATTTGGTAATACAGTAAAACCTCTGAATAGCAGACACCTCTGGACCAGATAATCTGTCCGCTATTGGGAGGTACACGCCCGTCTACCAAAGCCATCGCGCAATACGAACTTTGTGGCCGGTATTATTTTGCTGTTAAAAATAAAGTTACATCTGTAAATATACATACTTTATATGTACATATTTATGTAGTAATAAATTCCGAAAGAAGATGGAATTACTGTAGACATCATACAAGAAGCAAGTGGAGAAATCGAAACAGTACTTGCCCAAGTTTTCACTCGATGCCTTAATAAAGGGAAGATTCCTGAGGATTGGAACAACGCTATATTGATCCTGCTACATGAAAAAGGTGACATTGAGGATCTCAGGAACTACAGACCTATCAGCCTCCTATCAGTGGTTTATAAAATCTTCACTAAAGTTCTTTCACACCGTTTGAAGGTAACACTGGACGTGGCTCAACCGAGAGAACAAGCTGGATTCAGTAGTGGCTACAGCACTATAGATCATATCCATGTAGTTAGAGAACTAATTGAAAGAGCAAGGGAATATGAACTTCCATTGTGCATGGCTTTTATCGATTATGAAAAAGCCTTTGATTCGGTGAAACCATCAGCAGTTACAATGACTCTGAAATCCTGCGGTATTGAAGATGCGTACATTAATATTATTAATAACATCTATGAAAATGCAAGTGCAAAGATTCGGCTGTTTGAAAATACAACACACATAAAAATTGGAAAGAGAGGGAGACAAGGTGTCACCATATCTTCGAAGCTCTTTAATGCCAGATTGGAAAATGTCTTTCAATTACTGAACTGGGAAAACAAAGGGATAAAGATTAATGGAGATTATCTAACCCACCTTCGTTTTGCTGATGACGTAGTCATTTTTGCAACTACCCCATCAGAGCTGCAGAGTATGATCCAAGAACTTGCTGACAAGAGTAAAGAAGTGGGATTAAAAATGAACTTTCAGAAGACAAAAGTGATGTTCAATGCTTTTACAAGAAATGAAGATTTATCGATTGATGAAGAAAAGCTGGAGATAACAGACACGTACGTTTATCTTGGACAGCAGATATCAAGTGAGGGTCACATTGTTGAAAAAATTAATCGGCGTACGAAACTTGCCTGGAGAGCTTTTGGAAGAAACAGCATAATTTTCAAGAGCAATATGCCATTATGTCTTAAAAGAAAAGTGTTTGATCAATGCATCCTTCCAGTGCTTACGTATGGTGCAGAGACGTGGACCTTAACTAAAACAGAAATGCAAAGGCTGCAGACAACTCAAAGCAGCATGAAGAGGTGCATGCTTGGTGTAACCAGGAGAGATAAGGAGATTAACTCGTGGATCAGAAAAATGACAAGAGTGGAAGACATCATGATCAGAGTTAAATCCCTGAAATGGCAATGGGCTGGACATACTGCCAGAAGGACAGACCTTCGATGGACAGCCGAAATTTTAGATTGGATTCCAAGGGACAGGAAAAGACCCAGAAGAAGACCACATGGTAGGTGGGTGGATGAAATTCGAAAGTATGCGGGCGTGACATGGAGGAGACTGACACAAGACAGACCGTTGTGGAGGAAACTTGAGAAGACCTTCGTCCAGCAATAGATTGATAATGGTTGACAATGATGATGATGATGATGATGAAATTCCGAAACCACATTAGTAATACTGGACATGAAATTGAATATATGTACGTATTGATAGTAACTTAAATATTTGAGTTTTTCAAACATGAGAGAAAATGCTATTTGCGTACATATGTATATACGTAATTCAATGCATGTTTCTGATTAACAAATGTTTCAAAACTTAGATAAAGTACTTACAGCTAATTCATCAATTTATCTGTTAGCATCCTTCCTTCAAAAAAAAACTGACAACAGTGTTTGATTTTTTTCTTTCACCATTTACAGCCCCTTTTTCAATATGAATTTTCAAATTCATCAAAGTGTTAGTCCCTAACAATCACTTTTGCTAATAAAAAAATTTGAGGTTTTTCAGTAAATTTTTCCGCGGTTGTGAAGTTCTTAATGTCGCACACCTTTTCTGCAGCTCCGTCGACTGCCTCTTCTTGAGGAACTTTGCTGTCTCTTCGACCATGTCGTTCTTGTTGGGTGTGTGTGAAGAAATGAAATCTTGCATCTATCGTCTGTTCAAAACACAGTTCATCATCAACTGTAATAAAATCATTTCATTTCCCTCACAGTTTAAACAAACCACGAATTCAGAAATTGAGCACAGATCATCTGCATTGAAAGTACATACTCTTTTTATCTACCGAGATAAACACTGCTTTTTGGAAACGATTAAAGGACTGCGGTTAGTCTTTGATTGCGGAGGTTACACAAGTGACGGCATGGAGAGCATTAACGTGAAATAGATGGTAAACAATAGCTAGGAATGTTTTCAATACAGTGTGCTTGGCATAGCTATAAAATTTTGCATTCCTTTTTCCCTTCAGTGAACGCATTTTTAGCTTTTTCGACTGAAATCGCTGTCCGCTATTCAGAGGTAAAAACACAGAACTGCCTATACTTTGGGGACTACAAAACTGTCCGTTAAATGGAGGTGTCTGCTATTCGGGAGTGTCCGTTAAGAAGGTTTTACTGTACCAATAACCAACTGTCAAGTAGTGCGTTCTTTTTCAAAAATGGCATTGGTAAAAAAATAACTTGCGATAGACAGTGCTTCAACAAATACTTAATGGTCTGGCTATCATGTCATTAGTACATGATATTGCCAAACAGTTATCGTTCGACAATGTTGTGCACTCCTTCGCAAACCTTAAAGCAAGGAAAAAGACATTTTAAAGATGAACTTAAACTCCTGAACTATGTGTAAACTTTCGTTTTTGTGCATTCATTTCTAATTTTTGTTGTCTATACTTGATTCAATGTTCGTGTTCTTTTAGTATAAAATTTTTGTAAAATATGTTTACATTTGAAAAGATTTTGGGGTACTTTTGGGGTATACTAGCAATGTTTATATTCTACACAGAGTACAGTTGAAGAGATTTTCTTAGCTCACTTAGCAGTTCTAATGTAATTACCGCCTTGCGTGACACGTTTGTAAACTTTCTACACAACTGGGTTTACACTGAAAGAAACCTTTTTGGGTACTCATTTTATAAATAAAGTAAACATATTGCTACTGCTATTAAGAGCATTGGTAGTTAACCTGACATATGTCGAGTAATGTGTTGGGTGATATTTCTGTCATTTTTTTGTAATTTTACAAAAACACTGGCAGTTAAGCAAGTATTACTACACAAAGACCGGTGTGTCGAAACATTTCACCTAATTTTTAAGAAATTGAATGGCTCCGATAAATTTCAGTCTTACCACAAATGGAGCATACACACAGAAATGTCTCGCGTTATGAGTGAGTGATATTTCTGTCATTTTTTGGTAATTTTACAGAAAACACTGGCAGTTATTACTACACAAATACCTGTGTATTGAATTGATATATTTCACCTAATTTTTAAGAAATTGAATGGTTCTGATAAATTTCTATCTTACACAGATGAGGTACACATACTGCTCACACGAGATTTCTTCAATGTGTTGGTTTGCAGAAAAAAATGTTTCAACATCTTCAAACAGACATTTTAAAGACATACTCCTGAACTAGGTGTGAACTTCTGTTTTTGTGCATTCATTTCTAATTTTTGTTATCTATACTTGATTCAATGTTTGCATTTCTTTAGGAACAAATAATAAAAATAATACATCTCTTTATGTCTGCAAACAGATAAGAAGTATTTTACAAGGCCTTAACACACACATATATATATATATATATATATATATATATATATATATATATATATATATATATATATATATATATAAGAGATGTAGGAAGCATGGTGTTAGAATTTTTAGCACCTACGATTGTGTGCTAAATAAAAATTTCCTGGCCCCAACGTGGTCTGGGTGAAATTGACCATTATACAATTTGTACCTCGTTCGCCAAAACTAGTTGTCACCCTAGTCACAGGAAAAGCGAGGAAAACTAGTTATCTACTGCATTCGTTTACTTAACTTGTGCGGCCTAACAAATAATTTGAACGAAATACATGAAATAAAAATCAGACTTGTTTCAATTCTTATGCCTGCCAGATGTTACCAAAACCACTTAATACTAACATTCTCATCATAATGCACTGTAATTTACACAAAACAAAAAAAATACTTACCGAAAATAAATGCTGCGGTGCTTCACTATAAATCGGCAACATAGTCACACGCCACGAGTTACCTTTACTTTACCCAGAGACTTCCATCCTTCGATCGCTTCATGCCAATATGGCGGCCAGTGAGATGTTGCCATTCGACAGAACGTAAAAAAACAGGTATTATACCGTAATGGTTAAAACAGTTTAAACACCGTGAACATGTAGATTATCTACCGAAAATTTACGGTTCATCGCCCGTTGGCGTGCTTACGATCCGTAAACCGTTTTAATACGGTTGAAACACCGACAATTCACGGCAATTTTTTACAGTGTTGTTATGATAAGAGGTAGTGATGTGATAGTGTTACGTCATTCCAATTTGTTCTCAGAACCACTTCTCGAACTTTAATGTCGTTTTAGGGTTAAAAGACCACCATAAACAACTAATGGTGCTATAAACATTTGCCTGTCCTTAATTTAGGGCAACTGCTTAAAGGTAAGGGAGAGAGCCCGCACCGAAAAGCAAACACATCGCCCATGACAAGTTTTGGTCTCGAACACGAGCCCAATTCAGATGACTGGACAAAAAATAAGGCTCTGACGATTTGGCCATCGAGGCGGTTCTCAAATATTTAGAGAACCTTTTGAAAGACTAGATATGCCTATAATACCACTTTGTCCGTCCATCTGCCCGCCTGTAGACGCAATGTTCTCACATCTGTGAATCTGATTCAAACAACTTCTTTCGCACCTTGTAGCGCATACGATGAAGTTTCATTATCGTAACAGCCAGCGTAGTATGATATCTGAATTGTCTGTGAGTCGAACTTAAAATATTTGTTTTACATTCAATAAACAGAAATATGTTCAAATATGTCTACGTATTTATTTCTTTGGATAATGCCAAGTTTAACTATAATTCTGTTAAAGTCCGTATTTCTATAAGGCGAGATAAGCGAACATTTGTACTAAGAACAATATATTCGCTTATAAAACTCTGTTTTGAAATGCTATTTCTGCTTCAGATCGTTCTAGGCGTGACATAAACCCGTGACTTTTCTAGCCTTTTTTGTAGTGTAAAATGTTTTTTCTTCCAGTGCATCTTTTTTCTTTTCGATTATGTCTTAGTTTCTACAAAGCCTGATTTCAAGCAATCCTGAGCACGGTATAGTTCAAACCGTCATTAATATTATTGATATGCCTCTTTCTCAACATGTATTGTTTTCCCCAAAACAACATTTTCCCCCGTTATGATGGCTCTAACTGGTTTTCTAAATATCCTATCTACAAAATATTATTTTCAATCGATCGTTTAAAAAAAGACCACGATTCAGCATATACTTTTCACATTTGCTGATGCAGATGTTTCTCGCTAGGTGTCATCAAAATAGACTTCTTCTATCGGTAGAATAGTATTATTTTATACTAAAAACAATTTAAATGCTGCTTTGCTGCATGTTAATGATTGTATATTTGGTATTACTTTCAAAAGATGTGCTATTGCATTCTAGAATTTGTGGTCATCATTCTGGTTTTCCGTTATTGTTATTGTTTTTATTTTAAGAGATGAAAGATTACATTGTTTTAGCTGACATAATTTTATCACTCTGTAAGGAGTGATAAAATTATGAGCGTAGCATCCTTCATTCTCCACATCATTCTTCTCTCACTAAAATATAAGATAAAGCAAAAGTGTTTGTTTGCACTTAACAACTGCTGTGCTTTTATTTTAATCAGCTACAGTGTTGATACGTTTCTTTATCTCAATAAACCGTGCTAAAATTAAAACTAATCAATGAATTTGAAGATATCTTGAACAAAAGCAATGAAATCGAAAACGGAGACGTAGCTATTTCGTTCATGTGACTTCAGGGAACCATTTGAAGACGCCGTACTGATATTCAATGCTCTCTTGAATTCTAAAGTGCTCAGTAAAAGATGTTTGGAAAGGATTACAATCAGCTTACTTCTTCCTAATTACATACTTTATTTTATGTAGAAATTTATAGTTAATTGGCTAAAAAGTAACACCCAGAGTTTTAAACAGACGGTGGATTTGAAGGACTGTACCTCGTTCAACATTTCGCACCACAAAGGAAACACAACAGCAATAAATGTAATATAGTTAAGCCGTTGTGTAAAGCAAAAAAGGTTAAAAATACTAAAATTAACCTTCCTTTGCAAACTGTGCAGATGGATTTTCGTCGTTTAATCATGTTCGAATTGCATTCACTGCTTTCTGGTGCTTCATCAGTGGCACTTTCGCATACGTAACAAAGTTATCCATTATTATTGGAATATTTACCTCAATTATAAAGACGCATGAGGTCAGTAGTTTAATAACTATGACTCTGCATCCTAATTATGATCCCATGTTATGTTCAAATCATCCCTCGGCTCTGGAAGTCATATTTTGAGCACTCTCAAGGAAGCGAATATTTGCAATGGTAGCAGTAATTGTATATAAACGATGTTACGGGAATTCAATCATTGAAATCACTCTCGGAATTTGGCCAGCTTCAGCAGGAGAAGTAAATCAGCATTGACGGAAATTATGCCGAGATTTTCTCATTTACAACGGAGAATTGTTTATCTCTTGTGTGTGACCGTGCGAGATATTTATTCAATGATTAACTAAACCGCCGTTATCCATGATGTCTTTTTAATATCGCACACTGTGTGATACGGATAACATATTCACGTACACCCAGGTGTTTTGTAAAACGTACGTAATTCAGAAAAGATCATTCAGCATACTTAAAGATTTTTTCTACCATAAAAGATCATCAGTATTTACCAACATTTGAAGGATTTTAGTTTTTTACGTGGACTTAGGATAATTATGATTTCAAAACCATGCTGCAAGAACTTTTATTCACTACATTTCAAAGTTTTCTAAATTTTACTGCAAGAGTTATAAACAGAGTTTATTGTTCGATAACAAGAATACCTAACATTTGATGTCGAAATGTAAATTTTCAATGTTAGTAGCTTGGGCAATCTCTAATATTGTGATCAGTTTCTTTTCATTCTATACCACTATCAACTGTTCCTGCGTGAAATCTGCAACATATTTACTCTGTTTGGACTCGTCCCAACAATTTGATAAAATTATTAAGTGTGCAACTTAATTCTCGGCCCCTAACCGCAAGCGATTATAGAACGTTGGCAAATGCAAATAGCTGTGTGCGATAATGGCTGATTGCAGCGCCATCCAACAGCTTTCCAGGCAACCGTAACCGCTCACAGCTGTAGTGACAGAAGGGACGAAAATTGACGGTGTAAGCAATGTCGTTCGAGAAGCAACATTTGAAGCACTCCCTCCTGTTCGTGGTTCAGCTGAAAAGAAGGGAATCGGAAGCCGAGCAAATGATCTGTGCTGTTTCGGGTGAGACTGCTGTGTTCTGCAATGCGTGTAAGAAGTAGTTCCAGAGGTTTAAGCAGGGACATTTCGATCTCCGTGATGCAGAACGTCCGGGACAGCCACAGAAAGTTGACGATAACGAACTGAAACAACTGTTGGACGCGGATCTCTGTCGCACACAATCAGAGCACGCCCAGGAACTCGGAGTAATACGGCAAGCTATTGCAATGTGCCTGCACAAGCTTGGACGGATTCACAAGGAGGGCCGTTTGGTGCTCCACCAACTCACAGCTGCGAACAAGTCTAGGCGTTACGATATTGCTGTGACCTTGCTCTCCAGATTCAAGAAGAAGGATTTCCTCCACAAGATTTTGACCTGTGATGAGAAGTGGATCCTCTACGATAATCCTAAGCGGCGCAAATCGTGGGTTTATCCAGGTTAGCCTACCACCAGTACCGCCAAACCGAATATCCAAGCCAGGAAGTTGTTGCTCTGCATATGGTGGGATCAGCGCGGTGTCGTACACTATGAGTTGCTCAAACCTAGTGAAACGGTCAATGCTGAGCGTTATTGTTAGCAACTCATTCGTGTGAGTGACGCAATGGAGGCGAAAAGGCCATACACCGGCAAGGGCAGAAAGTCGATCCTGTCGATTCAGGATAACTAGCGTCCTCACACCGCGAAAACGACTTTAATCACGATCACTGACCTGGGACGGAAGATTTTGTTCCACACGGCGTATTCTCCAGACTTCACCCTGTCGGATTATCACCTCTTTCGCTCCCTGCAACATCACCTGAGTGATACGCACTTCACTTTTGTCGAGGTGGTCCACACAAGTATTGATGACTTTATCAACTCGGAACAGCCCTCTTTTATCCGCAGTGGCATTCGGCAACGCCCTGACCGATGGCTCAAATGTATCCAACACAACGGGGATTATTTCTCTGATTAGGTACCTATTCAATTTGCTAAAATTTGCTGCCAACCTGCCGTGCCTGTGGCCGAGAATTAAGTTGCACACCTAATAACACAGCGTCTGTAAAAATTTATACACTGTAAATAGTAGCAAAATGGAGCTATATCTATTTCTGAAATAGTCATCCTCGTTTCAATGCGCAAAACAATGCTTTGGACAGACCAGACACGGTCAATTCTATAATTTTACGAGATCAAAACTGCCACAGTACCACGCGGTTATAACCATCGTAATTTATAACGTGAATCTAAACTTTGAGCTGTATTGGCTCCGGTTTCATTAACGCTCTTGTAGTATCTTTTTCGAATTTCTATTATTTATGTATTCACATATAAAACTTTTTACTTTCACATTACACCATCTTACGAATTGTACGTTAGAGACTTTATAGACGATTATTTGTAACATGATTACCGCCCATACAAATTCTCGTTGTGAAATGAACTATGTTTTGCTTTTGCAAATCCTTAGGTTGGAGACACATTAATACTTGTGCGTTAATGTGAACACTAAGCGCGTAAAGAAACCAATTAAAACGAGCTAAACTTTTATAGTATTTTAGTTAGGAACACTAATGTAAAAAGTTAGCGTTTTGGCATATTGAGGCGTATTAATGAATAAGTAAGTATGGTAAAAATAATACTTAAACACCTTCTTACACGATGTTGTTATAGCTTGTTCTCATTACCTCGTTAAATCTTCCCTCTTTCGGATTGTGACAAAATTGTGGTTATTCTAAGAGGGTCCCACTGTCTACAATTTCGACAGGCATCTAGTCCTTCTGAAGCGATGCATGTATCGCAACCATTGTGAAATTATGCTAAAAATGGATCTGGCCATTTTTAATAAAAGATAAAATTAACATAGCTTCGGGAATTCTGCACTGTGCGGCAAAGATGCCGATATCAAAACATATTAGCATTTCCTAAAACATATTGAGGAATAGTGAAAGACCAACAAAAAATCAAAGACGCAAACGTCAATGGAGTACACTTGAGCTGGTAAAACTGCCCCAGCTGCTTCTCTTAGGTTTCGAGACGTTTCATCACGTATATTTTCTCAAGGATGTCATCAGGTTTCAATACAAACACTTATAGCCTAATTTTCCTTGGCAGAATTTTCGTATGACTTTGTACAGAATTACAAAAACAAATGTAGTTCAGATGTAAAAAAATCTTGCGTAAAAGAAACAGAGCAGCATATAAATGTGAATACAAATCTCCCTAAAAGAAAGAGAAGATAGACCGGGGAAAGTATCTACAGGACTAAGAATTAAGGAAGTAATCCAATTTAATTTTAAAGGTATTTTTTATTTTCAAATCGGATACTTTTCTCAGGAGAAACGACAAGTGACTTTATAACGAGATTTTGAAACTTAAGAAAATTTTAGTGACTTTAGTGTTTGTAACAAACATCACCAGAACAAAAAAGTTCAACTTTTGGTCATAAAAGACTTTACAATGTCTTTCTATGAAGAAATGTTAACATTTCAGTCATAATGATACTGAAACCCCGGGATAAGACGCATGTTAAATTTCAATACGTATATTACAGAACCTTTTTCACAATGTTTAAAGAACTGTAAAACGTCAGCACAGAAAAGTAAAATGCACCTCATGAAAACGTTTGCAATTATGATATCTGAACAATCTGAACGTCAGCACAGAAAAGAAAAATGCACCTCATGAAAACGTTTGCAATTATGATATCTTCTCAGAAAAACCAGAATTCCTTCCTCCATGAAAGAAGTTACTGCAAAACTTTAACCCATTAATCAAGTGATTACCTTACCGTATAGAATGTATTATCGCATGCCTGCGTTGCAAAGGATACATACAAAGCTCAGTTGTAAGAACAATCGGTGTCCATTATGGTCAATAGCTGTCTGGAATTTGCTGAACGCTAAAAGACAATTTCAAATGTTTTTCACCATCCGGTACTAAAGGATGATATGTGAAACTACGATACGAATAACAAGACTAGTACTAAGAACACCAAGTACGTTCGCATGGTCTTTGATAACTTGTTCAGAAACATCAGGATATGGAGTGTTTCTCCTTGTGAATGGGTTTATGTGAAATCTGAAGAGGATTCAACATCACCTAAAAAATTTGTTCAAAAAAAGATCGCATATTTCTTTTGAGAAGGCTAAACCTACAGTGCGGCTTATAATTCAGCAATGAAAAATACCACTGCCTGCACTTATAGTAATAGACGTACGAAAACTTTTGGCATTAACGGTTTGGATAACAGTGCACATTATGCATTTCACGCCGTTTTATTTCGTTAAATGACTTCTCGCTTTGAAAGTGCAGAATGATAGAATATATTAAATTAATAATAATATATGTCGGCCCACCTTTGGCCTTAACGCATGCACTGACCCGTCGTACATAATTTCGTCAAAGTTTTGGAACACAGTGATACGTATGCGTTTTCATTCAGTACATAACTGTTGATTAGTAGTAGGCCTTCGTTCCAAACATCTTATTTGGCGCTCTGATTATTTCCATAAGTACTCTATGGGATTAAGATCAGGGTTCTCTGGCCAGTCGACAAACGATACGGAATTATCGTCAAACCACGCCGTAACAGTCCTTGCTTTATGGCTCGGTGCATAATCCTGCTGGTACCAACAAGCCTCGGTTTCATAGTATTGCCACAGAGTTGGTAAGGCATAATTGTCCAGAATATCAAAGTAGACATGCTGGTTGACAAGCTTGTCCACATTAACCAATGGGCCGGGGCCATTCCACGAAAAACACTCCCACACGAGTACACTGCCAGTTCCAAACTTGACCGTAGGAACAGTACACTGTGGTAAATAGCATTCCCCCGGCTGCCGCCATCCCCACACACGGCCATCAGACTGATGGATCGTTTATCGCGATTCACCAGGCCATAGGACCCGTTTATATTGATCTAGGATCCACGATAAATGTTGTTTACACCATGGTAAACGACGAGTAGCAGTCCGAAGGGCATATGAGCAGCCGCACGACCACGGTAACCTATGGAATGAAGTTCTCTGCGAATGGTACGCGTACATACGGAGGTTCCAGCATTTTTACTCACCTGTACACTGAGCTCTTGTGCAGTACTCCGTCGATTAGCTGTAACGACTCTCCTGAGACTTCGACGTCCTCTATCACTGATTTTCTTTAGTGTGCGGACACGTTCTGCACGCCATGTGTCTTCTACTTATTCAGTACATCCAAAACAATTAACTTGGGTATGTTTAAACGCCTCTCGTTTTCTCTTATGGACAACATTCTAATATAACACCCAACAATCTTTCCTTTCTCAAAGTCAGTTGTCTGCAGTCTCGATATTTTCACTCAACCTCACAGTGCGATATTATCGGGGTCAGCTGTAGGCTTGTTTTTACACCGTTTGCAGCTGTACCGCGCATCGTAACAACGCAGCGGATCCGTTCATTTGCTTTTGAAGTGGTGTTTGGGGATTTTTGTCAATATAGTGTATGTGTGTGTGGAAGTGCGTAATAATTAGATTTCTTATAATGGCGCAAAAGGCAGAACATACCTGACATACCGAACAGGAAGGGGTCATGTCGATTTTTCTTAGTATTTCTCAGTTAAACTGTGGAAATAGATTCACTGATGTAGATGAGTACCTGAAAATGATTTTGCCCTTCGAAGATCGAGTGTTTTGGAAAAGTAAGACTCCAGTGCCACGTTGTTTCACCTGCCACCTAGCGGGAACCATCGACATTACTGGGGGAACTACTGTAATTCACTTGTCATGGAATGGAGAATAACTTTATATGTGACCCATACTCTTACATTAACCGTGTCTTGAGATATATTTCACTTCATAAGAGTTGCAGCCCCGAGTGAATCACCTTGGATATTTACTACAAAGCAACCTTTGGAGGTTTGATAACCACCGAGAGCAACTCGATGGGTAGTAAGCAGTTTCCCGTCCCTAATTTAGGGTCATCAGTTCTGTGGAAGCGACTGCCGGAAGACAAAAACAACATCCATGCCTCACCGGAATTCGAACCCGGACCCACCTGGGAATAATGATCAGAAAGAAGCCAGTGATTAGACCATGGCACTACAGGGATTCGAAGCCTGATATTTCTCTGACGAACACACAGAAGCCAGCCCAAAAGGCTACTGCTTCACTGGGTCAGCCCTATTTGTTTCGCTACGGTGGTTTAACTATCAATATGAACGGTAAAGCTTGTCTTCAGGAATGTGCGCACATTTCACAACACTTACATTATATGGTTATATAATACTTTTATACGAATACATGAGTTTACGATTTGAGTTCTCGAATGACACGTGAGTGTGTTATCTTACTTTTTGGTCGTCAACAAATGGATATTGGCAAAGTATCAAAAAGATTAGAATTCATTATGTGAATTTCGAGCCTATAGATGAAAACATCGTATTTCTATACCTCATGCATTACATCATTGTTTTAAAATTCATAATCAACGAGTCAGCAATACCAAACAAAGCATGAACAGCGTGGATAACATAAAGGCATTTTAGACTTTGTGAAGGGCGGCCGCTTAATTCAGGCAGTACGCCTTTCGGGGCTAGTGATTCGCAGTTCGTTTACTTAGACGGCCTTGCGGCCCTACAGACCTACGCACAGGTCTTCATAAATTGAATATGACTTTAAAACATTTATTAGACAAAAAATGAATAACACATACTCATATATTACATATTTAATTTTTGGATCTTGCGTCATCAGCCTTATGACGCCAAGCTACGACGTTTCATTCCCTTGGTTTTTCTCTTAGACTGCCTTATGTCTATTCTTTCTTTCGCTTCCTCCACTTCTGGGTCTGTGCTTCTCAATCTTCGATCATTTTTCCAGACAGTTATCTAATCAATGTTCTTTCATACTGCCTCTATGCACGTTGAAGACTAGCAGAATACCTTCATAAAATTCGAAGACAGCTTTTCTTCGAGACTAAGAACCAACATGGCTTCTACAAAGCCAGTTTCACAATGATTAGAATCCTGTCTTTTCATATTGACACTGCTGTCCATTGGCATAAAGCGTATTGAAATCGTGATAGGGGGAATTTTCTCTGTCACAATGCATAAAACATAAAAACTGATACTTATTTAACGCTTCACTCAAAATTGAATAACAACTGTATTGAAATAACCTCTCAAATATTATTTCAATATCAAATTGCGCATCTGCTGCATTGGACTCACATTTTTTATTTTTACGGTGTAATGATATCATCAATGCATAATGTATCGGTATTTCTAATGGGGGAGGATTATCTACTAGCATGAGCTTAAGGCTGCAACTGGTCTCTCTTTCCTAATTTTGGAACACAGCAAGGCAGGCAGTTCAGAGAAGGGTCCAAGTCCATGGTACGGACTCTCCATTCTTCCTTTCTTTTTTTTTTTTTTTTTTTTTTGAGGGGGTGGTATTGACGAACACCGTGAGCAACTCGATGGAATGTAGACAATCTCTCGTCCCTAATTTGGAGCCACTAGTTCTAAAGTGGAGGAAGTCCAGGGGAGGGGCCAGGCATACAGTAAAGACTCTCGTCCCATGCTTTTTGAGGAGACTAACCGTCCCCTTGAGCAATTCGATGGGATGCAAGAAGTTTCTCTTCCCAAATATGGTTCCATTGGTTCCAGGGTGGAAGCGGTATAGAGGCGCGGCCAAGAACGTGGTGCATACACCTGCATGCATTTTTTAGAGTGATTAATTATGACAGTGAACAATTCTATGGGCTGTACACAGTACCTTGTCCCTAATTTGAGGCCACTGGTTCCAGGGTGGACGCAGTCCAGGCGAGCGACAAGGCCTATGGTTCAGGCTCCCCATGCTTTTTGAGGAAGGATTAACGACCGCGCCATGAGCAACTCGATGGGCTGTATGCAGTCTCTCGTCTCAAGTTTTGGCTACTGGTTTCACGGTAGAGTGGGGGCAGTCCAGAGGCACGCCGAAAAAAATGGTGAAGGCTATCTCCATGCTTTTTGAGGGGGATTAAAGACCACAATGAACAACTAGATGGACTGTACGCAATATCTCGCCCCTAATTTGGGGCCACTGCTCCGTGGGTGGACCCAGCCCATGGTGCAGGCTCTCTATCCATGCCTTTATGAGAAGAGGGGGATTAAGGACCACCAATAGCATTTCGATGGGATGTAGGCAGTCTTTCGTTCCTAATTTGGGGCCACTGGCTTCAGGGTGGTGGCAGACCAGGAGAGGGTCTAGACCCATGCTTTTCGTGAGGGAATGGAAAATGGATTAAGGGACATCGTGAGCAAATCGGTGGGTGCAGAAAGTTTCTCGTCCCAAATTTGGGGATACTCTTTCCAGGGTGGACGCAGTCCAGGAGAGCAGCAAGGCAGGCTCCTCCATGCTCGCATAAAATTTTGTAAAATCTCGGGCATTACCAGAGATTGAGGGTGTTAATTAAGTTCGAATTTCCCTATTTTTATACTGTATTTAACACAGGAGGGTTGAAAATACAAGTGTGACAAATTTTGAAGCAGTTCCATTAAATGAGAACAAATACCCAAATGAGAAAGGATTTTTCTAAGCCACAAATATAATATTTTTTACTACTAGAAAATTCCCAAGTTATTTTCAAAAATGTATACTCATCGAAATTTTATGTGATGTAACCAATGCATGCCATCCATGGGGAAAGTGAAGTGTTTTCGTTTCGTACAATTTTATCTTCTGTATTTTTATGAAATTTTCTTTTGCTCAGTCCAACTAAAGTGATTTGTATTAGTATCAATAATATGCTTATCATATGAATCCATTTTCTTTAGTACGGCATATGAATTGAAATTTCACAAAAGGGTTATTTTATGTAATCCGCTTGGTAACTAATGAATCTTGATGATTTTAGTTTTTTGTCAACTGTCGTATCCTTTTAAGAGATGTACACAACAACAAAAATTATACTGGTACAGAAAACTTCAGCCAAAACATATTCTAATGGTTTAGGCATAAGAAATGTTTTGTTCTTATACATATTCTATGTTATCAGTCAAATCCCATTATGAGATTCATGAATATGTGAAAATGTTTAGGAACCTGACGTCAGATGGAAAGAAAAACGGATTTTTTCGTAATAGTTCTTATTAAAAGCAACTGGAACGTCTTTCTCAGCTGATTTTCAAATTCCAAGCAGAAACATTGAAGAAAAAAAGGATGTAAAGTTTTATTTGGTAAAATTCTTTTTTGCAGGAGGTTTCACAGAGAACCCACAAGAGTGAGACCGCAGATCCTTATGATAAATCGCATCAGAGCTTCGAACATTTCAGGTTGTTGATTATTCTCGTATAAACCGATGAGCCATTCCATTATGACCACCCCCATGCCTGGAGAAATGAGCGCACCCGGAGCCCAAACGGTGGCGCAGGTGAAGTTCACGGAGCAGTATATATACAACCCAAGGACCAGCTTTCCGTTCATAGAGAGTTCGGAGTAAGCATGGAAAAAGTTGCCGATTTATCTGAGTTTGATAAAGGACAAATTGTGATGGCACGTCGCCTCGTAACTACGATCTCGAAAATGGCGTGACTTGGGGGTTTCTTCAGGTGCCGCTGCAGTGAGTACGTATCAAAAGTGGTGCACAGATGGTCAAACAACAAACCGTCGTCCAGCTGTGTATCGTCCGCAGCTCACTGATTCTAGAGGGGAACGGAAACTGTCGCGTATTGTTCAGAGCGACCGTTGGGCGCTAAAGTGCGACAAATCACCGGCAGCTGTAACAGTCGTGATCAGGGCAATGTGTCACAGTACACAATTCATCGCAGCCTTATGTGCATGTGCCTGCGTTGCCGAAGACCCAGCAGGGTTCCCATGCTCCTGCATTTCATCGCCAACACTGCATGAAATGGGCCCAAGATAATCGAGATTGAAGCGTGGATGATTGGTGGCCTGGTCTGATAAATTAAAAATCCTGGTGCATCACGTATTCGGATGAGCGCGGATACGCCGATTACCAACCGATGAATTAAAAATCCTGGTGCATCACGTATACGGATGAGCGCGGATACGTCGATTACCAACCGATGAATTAAAAATCCTGGTGCATCACGTATACGGATGAGCGCGGATACGCCGATTACCAACTGAGGCTATGGCACCTGGAGACTATGGCACCTGGAGGCTATGGCACCTGGATGTACTGTTGGGCGGAAACAAGAAGGTGGTGGCTGTGTGGGCTGTCGCGATGTTTTTTGGGACACTTTGGGCCCCATTATTACAATAGCACAATCAAC
The DNA here is from genome assembly GCA_039090855.1 of Macrothele yani. Lineage (NCBI taxonomy): Eukaryota > Metazoa > Arthropoda > Arachnida > Araneae > Macrothelidae > Macrothele > Macrothele yani. The sequence goes on from CM077011.1 coordinate 76,818,761, forward strand.
TGACAGCTGTTACGTATCTGAAAATCGTTGCGGTCTACGTTCACCGATTGACGGCAACTGTGTTCCCTGCTGGTGATGACCATTACCGATAGGATAATGCGCCATGCCACACTGCTAGAATTGTTAAGGAGTAGTTCGAGGAACATGCTGGTGACTTTCTGTGGCCTCCAAATTCATCTGACATGAATCCAATGAAACATTTGTGCCACGACTTGGAAAAGGGGGTTCGCGCTAAATCACTCTCACCCCGAAATGTACTGGTACTGGAGGCCTGCTGGTGACATTATGGTACTGGAAACCCTAGGATACCTATTGCCACTTCCTCAAATCGATGCATCGCCGAGTGGCCGCTGTTTTGCGGTCTAAGCTTATTAGGTAGTGACCGCTGTTTTGTGTCCTACAGCTTATTAGGTAGGTGGTCATAATGTAAGGGCTCATCGGTCTATAGTTTAGATAAAAACATTTGGCAACACTGGAATGTTGGGCTTAATTTTGGTCTTTGCTTTCTTGGGATTTTCAGAAAAAATGTACCTTAGTTCGATATGAGAGACACCAAAATAGCGGCCTTAGGCGTTCATAGAAATCAGAAAGAAACAGTAAATGCGAAACACATTCCCTAATTTTGCCATTTATTTCGATTTTGTAGAATCGATATTGTTCACATCCCTTTGGTGCAAAACACTTCAATGCCACCCTGGTGGGCGATTGGTATGAGGAGCTGGAATCTGCCCTAATTGTTTGGGGGGGGGCAGAGACAGCGTCCCCCTCCCCTGAATCAGCGCCCAAAATTTGGGACAGAAGAGCTCTTGTACCAGATCTGCTGATGTGATCGTTAAACCCCGAAACTAGAAAAAAAAATAGAAAAAAAAACGCTTTGCTAACTCACTGCTTCAACTTTATTTAGACATTAATTTTTATTGTACTGTACTTTACAGACGATTTAGGATTCGTTATTTTGTGTGTATGTATTTCTGTTACCTGGAAAGCAATTCCGTTAACAGTACAGTTTTCAACAATTTTACAACAGTTCTTTATTCTGACATATCACAGATCCTTGAATTCACTTTCGTATGCTGTAAACTTTACGTACACTTCACGGTCTGTTTTGTGAACTGCCGAAAATAAATTCGTCAATTACACGAGCATGTTAAAATATTCTACTTTATTGTCACTTTCTTCGAATGCTTGATGTCACTTTCAGCAAGAATATACAGTATTTGGTTTTCATTAAATAGGCATTTTAGTAATTCTCTTGGACCATTCACAGACGTTTCAAAATCAGATTTATATTTCAGAATTGGTGCAGTTAAGGACAGATTTCAACACTGCTTTAGTTAACTGCACTCTTCAATGATACTCTTACAAAGGTTTATTTATTTTTATACATTACTCACACTTCAAATCAAGTTTCAATGGCGTTATACGTCAAATGCACTTCAAAGTCATCTTATTGCTAACCACAATTAATTCAAAGTCATCTTATTGCTAACCAAAATTAGTTCAAAGTCATCTTATTGATAACCACAATTAATTCAAAGTCATCTTATTGCTAAGCACAATTAATTCAAAGCCATCTTATTGCTAACCACAATTAATTCAAAGTCATCATTTTGCTAAGCACAATTAATTCAAAGCCATCTTATTGCTAACCACAATTAATTCAAGGTCATCTTATTGCTAACCACAATTAATTCAAAGTCATCTTATTGTTATCCACAAAAAGCTCCGTACGAAAGAAAGGCATACAACCTATACCTGATTCGGGGCTTAAACCCAGACCCAATTCAGACACCTAGCTAGAAACCAGCGCTCTGACCAGTCAGCCATCGGGATGGGGTGTCTAGACCCAATTCGGGCACCTATCTAGAAACTAGCACTCCGACCAATCTGCCACCGGGCCGTTTTTCCAGATTTTATCTACTGGCAAAGAGACAACATTTTGCAATTTGATTTCCGTACTTCTTAATAATATGAACTATTTATTTTTATTTTGGTGAATCAGTTTAATGATTGAAACGAAAGTGGAATTTTATGATTTAATGTTTTCTTGTTTTTGTTTCTTGCATGACGAAATCATCCACAGCTTCCTTTTAACGTAATGCAAAGCTGTTTTTCAAGCTTTTTTTAACTCTGAAATTCACTTCATCACATTTATTTCTGTCAAAATATTTGCTCCACGCGGCTAATAATTTATTTACAAATAGAACATTATCAGCCTAAAACTTTAGAGCATTGGACTGGATTTAAAAAAACGCGTTCTAAAATGTTTTTGATCTCCGTTGACAAAATTTGAGCGAAAACAATCATTAGATGAACATGCACGCAGATATTGGCAATTCCCTGAAAACAAAAATGTGCTAAAATGAAGTCCTGAAAATGAAAAACTTTCACAAATAGACGGCTGGCAGAACAAGATGCATTATTTATGAAGAAGTAGGGAGTATCAGAGACGTAACTCTTAAACATAGATCAACAGAGAAGGCAGGAGAAACTCGTGTATTAAAGATAAAATATTCCCTGAGGAGCATTTTTAAAATTTTGTAATTTAGTTGCTCCTCAGTCCTTTCGCTTAGGAATCCTTGACGGTGTTTTGAGGCTCTTAGCACTTTCACCTCTAAATATACTCCGAGCTTTTTGTAAGCTACTCACTTTAAGTGTTCCGGCAGTGAAGTAAGTGCATGATGTTTTCTTTATCACTTCTGTTCTCTACAAAATTGATTCCTTCATCCTTAAAAGACTCCAAAATTATTTCTTCCTTTTTCTTCTAAGTCTAAAGCAGATGTTGCTTTAAACTCTAGACTATCCTAAGACTGATAAATAGAAATATTTTATAGCACATTTTTTTACATGCCTGTGTTTCACATTTATTCAATATTTCAGTGAGCTAAACGATGTTCATATCAAGTGCTTTTGCAAAACTTCAAGGCTTTTCCTTATATCTGAAATGAAAGCAACGCAGTCAGAGTTTGAAACATCAAATTTCCATAGTTCTTTTCAAGTCAATCAGTACTTTTTCTTTTACGTTGCATGCAGCCGAAGATATGGAATTCACGTTGCCCAACTATTTGTAATCAGTGTACATTGATAGTATTTCATGTGCCATTGATAATTTCAGCAATTTAAGATTAAGATGGGAAAGATTTCTCCTCCAGTCGTTATGTTTTTTCTTTGCCAAATATACATTTTGAATGTGAAATACAAAGACTGCCGCAAAAGTGATGCTTCTAATTATTTTAAATATTTAATGTGAAATACGAAGATATAGCCAAAAGTTACAAGTGATGTGAAATTAGGAAATTCCTGCCTGCAAAGCAGAAACATTTGAGCCTTCTAAGCGACAACCTCAAAATACCCCAAAAGATGGTCTTCCGAGTTATTTTAAGGGAAAACACTTTTATCTGCAGGTTAAACGGTTAATGTTGCCGAGTTCTATATACAAACATGTTATTAGAAAGAAGATAAGTGTGCTTTTGAGGCATAGTTACTTTATCTTATTAACAAACAACTTGAGCAATTTTTCATCAAAATAATCTCACGCACAGTAATTATGTTTAATTGTTTTAGACATAACAGCGGAAATGATGATGCGAAATATTGCAAGTTTTGCTACAAAAAGCTTTCCTCAGAGTGCTTCGTCTGAAGATGACGACCTAGTTGAAGCTATCATAGCAATTACAGTTATAAAGTGTGCCCATTATTAATTTGGGACGACTGGTTTCCATGAGACTACACGATAAGCCAGTGTCTTATCCGGAACACAGTTCTTAACCAGTCTCCGTTGATTAGCTGAGAGTCAACATTTCTGACCACTCAGATCTCTGAAATCCTCTCAGTTGTCTAATAAAAGTTTTCTTTATTGCTGTCCAACTGGATTTATCATTATGGCGTACTCACTCACTGAATTTTGAATGGTAAATACCTGAAGTTATCACTGTGTTTCATCTAAATTATGTGGACGGTGTGTCTTCACAAATACTTGATCTCGTTGAGCCCCTTATTTGGGATCTTGCATTTTGGTGTTGAGGCAAATACACTGGCGGGCAAAAATTAAGGACGAGGCGGTTTTTCGAATGTAACGTCGTGCAATAGTGCGCCACATCGACTCAAATCATACCATACGATCCCCAAGATGTAAGAATAAGGACAAGTGAGCAAAACCTTCCAAACAAGGAATACAAAGGATACAAAGGCATTTTATTGAAAAGGTAGCTTTGAACACAACTGGACAGAAGACAGAAATGTTCATATGACAGGCGTCTGCCAAGAAAATTCCAGTCTTTAGTAGGGGATATGATCACCTCTGACGGCGTTGCAGGATTTACAACGTCTGTCCATGCTGAAGACGAGGTTTTCAAGGAACTTTTGAGGCAACGCGGCCCATTCCCCTTATAGCGCCAATCGCAGCTGCGGAATCGTTGCTGGCGGCTGGTGACATGCTGCCAAGCGTTTCCCGAGAGGGTCCCACGCGTGTTCGATTAGAGTTAGGACCAGGAACCTTGCGGGCCAATCCAAGCGTTGAATATCTTCACTCACCAACAGCTCTGCGACAGCCACTGTACGATAAGGTGTAGCGTTGTCGTCCATGAAGAGGAACTCAGGACCCACAGCACCTCTAAAAAGACACATGTGAGGCAGGAGAACCTCAGTACAATAGCGGACACCAGTGACTGAACCTCCTTGGAAGATGTGGAGGTCAGTACGGCTACCAAATATGATAACGCCCCAAACGAGAACTCCGCCACCTCCGAACCGGTCTCTTTGGATGATGTTGGAGGTGTGTTCTCTGCTCTCTTCAGATGTATATACGTCCAGAATCGCTCGTCAGATTAAATCGGCTCTCATCCGTAAAGAGAACTCGACCCCATTGCTGATGTGTCCAGTTATTGCGTTCCTGGGACCAAAGAAACCGACTTCTCCGATAAGGAGGCTTTAATGGCCCACACCGTACTGGTCGTCGTTCAAATAGACCACCTTTGTGCAGCCTCCTGGTTACGGTAAAACGCGACAACGGACGTCCAGTTGTCTGTTGCATGTGCCTTGCGATTTCTCCCGCTGTCTGCCGTTTGTCTCTTCTCGCCTGTAGGAAAATATACCGGTCGTCCGCCGCCGTATTTGCTCGTGGACAACTACTGCTAAACTCTCGGACAGCTGTTCCTGTCGTTTGAAATGCTCTCCAAGCTCGTGAAACGATGCTGTGAGCGATCACGAACTCCTCGGCCACACTAGTCACACTTCGACCTCTTCCAACTTCCCAATGACGCGACCTGCGGCAAAGTCATCCAGATGTCGACTACTGGATTGCCTGTTGGCCATATCACACGGTGGCAGCAACTCGACGTCATTCAAGCTGATGTACACCGTGCAATAGCTTTAACCGAATTGCTGAGCGTACACCGCCCGTGTGCTTTATACCCTTCCGACACTCCCTTCCCCCTACGTCATGCTGCATATATGCGCATGCCCTACCGTACCGGACCCTAGTGTATCTCCTGAGTGGTTTTTCGGTACGTTCTGCCTGCTTGTTCCGCTGTTATGCTAATTTCTCCTCTTCGTACTTAATATTTGCACACCAGTGTATCTCCAGTGCAAACCCTCAGGCTTTTCAAAGCGTAAAATCATAAGATTTTTTCTAATCTTTAGAGATTTGCATGAACATCGAACTCTAGGAGATATACCTATTCCGTGTCGTCGGTTTCAGAAAAATGAGAAAGTGCCAGAACAGATGAGCAAACATAGTGCCCATTGGCAAAGATCCCATGTTGAATGAATCTTGTGAGATTTGGAAATATGGTTATCACTTACCACATTTTTACAACATAGAACATAAAGATAGCATACTGCAATTTTAAGGCACAAAACCATAATTGCGTAAATTTAAAGAAAAATGTCAATTTAGTACAAGAAAAGGAACAATGACGATTACAAAATTTTAAATGCGTTCAGAATACTTGAAGAGATTTCAAATGCTGTATGTATATACATACTCAGATTGACCTATGACTCTCTCTCTCCCTCTCGTTCTCTGAAACACTGTTTGTTGTTAGCAACCAACTGTCTGTTGTTACCCGCTGACATACTCATAGCTGTCGCCGTCCGCTGATGTTATTTAATGCAATGCAAAAACAAGATGTTTTTATTGTCTTTCCTTAAAAGAGCCAAACATTCGGGGAAGTAAAATATCAGCGAAAGCTCTTTCTAAATTGCGTTTTCCAGTAGAAAGCTTCCGAAAATAAAGGAAATTGTTTTTTCCTGCGAATCTGACATCCATCTAAAACTAATAGCAAATTACGTTGTTTCTAACAAATTGGATGAAGATCCAGATGAAAGAAGACGTTTGGCAAGTGAAAGACAAATAGGACAGTACTTGAGGACTTTCCCCATGGCCAGCTTTAAAAGATCTAGAAATCTGAAAGAAATCGGTGTTTAAGTTTAGACAACTTAAGTCTGAGGAACCGTTTTTCTGCTGTTTCCCCGATTGTGCCCTGAGTAGAGTCCTCTCTCTCTCTCTATCGCTCTCTCTCACTCTCTCTTCTGGAGCCAATAGCCTTAAAATAGGAACTAGCGACTGCTTACAACCCTTATATTTGCTCATGGTGGTCTTCTAAACTCCTGAGAAAAAAGTTTTTTAGCGTTTTTAAAAAGCTGAAAAATAAAATTATTAGCACTAGCACTTTAAAATAAAATAAAGTATTTTTTTCAAAACTTGAGCCACCGCGTTTGGACATGTGGCTGACACGAGTTACCGGCTAGATTTTGATAACGAAATTCCGAAATAAATACTACAGTAAGGTTGCAAACTTGAAGAAGAGTGATATTCTCCTTACAAAAACTACGAGGATGCTTCATGATTTTTCTTTGTTTTGTTTGTTTATTTACTTGTTTGTTTCTTTCATACAACAAAAGCATTATTTTTCTAATTCTGTTTGCTTTATTTGCAAGACACAACTGCATCATGTGGCACTACTAAAGTATTTCATGGCATCAACAACTGATAAGAGAGCACCAACCAGCTGCTGAAGCAAATCGCATTTTATGTTGTCAACCACAATGCTGAGAAGGTAATCCTGATGCAGTGAATTCCTTCCCACGATGATGTCCTAAGGAACGATAAAGCGGACATTATTGACAAATCTTGTACTTCGCTTCCCCACTCTTCATCCAGAGCTGCCTGTACTGAAGATCAACTTGCCTGCTTATGGCAGAAATAAAACAATTCCTAGGCGCCCGCAATCACTGGTAGAGACCTTTCAATCCAGAAAATTGTATCTTCGAGATTTCAAAATGGCAATAAAACGTTTTGGCTATGCATGGAATGTTCAGGCTCTTTAGATTCCACGGAACATATTTTAGCCTTTATCGGACCGTCAGGAGATGACCTCCCCATGCTATAATGTTTATCTGCCAATGAGTAATATGAATGCCTGACAGATCCATGAATAGATTTGGGGTAAGCAAGAAATGGCGTTTCCCATATAGTTCATAAACGCAACCTTTTCAAGTCGGTGAGGTATTCAGTAGAGCAAAGCATTGGGCATCTGTCTTTGAGCTAAAATTTATACCACTACTGATTTTAAATTTTACCTTGTACAGTACTCCACCCCCACCCCCCGTATCCTCGGTCTTGCTTTCCGTGGTATCAGTTAACCGTGGTCAACCGCGGTCCGAAAATATTAAATGGAAAATTCCAGTAATAAACAATTCATAACTTGTAAATTACGCGCCGTTCTGAGTGGCGTAATGAAATCTCAATTCGTTCCGCCCAGGACGTGAATCCTTCCTTTGTGCAGAGTATCCACGCGGTATACGCTACCCGCCCATAAGTCACTTAGTAGCCGTCTCGACTATCAGATCGACAGTCCCGGTTTAGCAGTACTTGTGTTCAAGTAACCCATAATTTACTTAATAATGGCCCCAAAGCGCAGTATTAGTGATGATGGCAATTCACATATGCCAAAGAGAAGCCGTAAAGTACTTCCTTTAAGTGAAATGGTGAAAGTTCTTGACGTAACAAATGAAACAAAATCGCGAGCTGAAGTTTTTAAGATTCACGGTAAGAATGGATCTTCTACCTGTGAAATTTTGAAGAAGGGAAAAGAAATTCGTGCTGGTTTCATATTCACATAATTTTTATTACAGTATATTGTTACAACTGTTCCATTTTATTATTAGTTACTATTGTTATTCTCTTATTTTGCCTAATTTATAAAATAAACTTCATCATAGGTATGTATGTACAGGAAAAAACATACTATATATAGGGTTTGGTTCTATCCGCAGTTTTAAGCATCCACTGGGGGTCTCGGAACGTTTCCCCCTCGGTTAAAGAGGGACTATTTTATTTCAAAATGACACTGGTTCTGCGTTCGTGTAATCCCATGTACTGCTCAAATATCACTCGATTCCTTTCGATAAAAATGACAGAGTTTTTCGTTAAAATATTCATTTAATAACGATCGGCATTCTGATTGCATGCAGTTTTCTCTGGTACCGTCATTTTAATCTGCGAGGATCGTTCAAGCGATAATTTGTCATGATTCTAAGTGAAAGGAACACTAACTAGCACATTATTTGTTAGTGTTCCTTTTATTTCTTAAGCAACGTCAAGTTTGTCAACTGATGTTCATCGAGGATTGTTCAGGCGAGAATTTCGATTCTGTATGAAACATACATTTCTAATTTGTATTCCTTCTACTTCTCAGGCAATGTCAAGTTAGTCAATAGATATTTTTTTAAGGATTGTTCAGGCGAGAATTTGTCGTGATAGTGAGCAAAATAAACATTTCTAATTAGGAATTCTGCCATTTCGCAGGTAATGTCATGTTAGTAAGCATATGTTTTTTCAAGGATTTTTCAAGTGAGAATTTGCCGTGACACAGAATGAAATGTGCATTTCTAATTAGTATTCTTTCAATTTCTCCGTCAATGTCAAGTTAGTAATTTTATGTTTTTTAAGGGTTGTTCCCCATATTTTCATCGATAGTCATTATCAATGAATTGTTCAACGAACGATCGGTAAATTGTAACTCTCAACATGCTATAAATTTTTTGATAATGAGAAATCACAGCTTATGTTATCAACAAAACACTACTTCCGTTTTATTCTTACGTCCAAAAACTACGTCAGTAGTAGAAAAATGCGAGTTGAGAAAGTTTCATTTGGTGAAGCTTTGTGTGTGTGCGTGCATGTGTGTAACACCATTCTCAAACTAAAAAATTCTGTTTGAAGACGGCATCGTAGAAATCAACGAGATATATTAATATCACAAAATAGTTATGTCTGTTGTTTTTGAAAAGGAAAAGAATCAGTATCTGAATGTTTACACTATAGCAAGCACACTTTCTCCACCACCAATTCGTTATGAATAAATTCTTTTCACAAATGCGTTAATTAGAAGAAACCACATTAAATACCTTGACTTGAAACTGTTTAGTGGACAAATACAATCAGATTAAGATAGGAACCAAGTGTCTACCTCAGATTTATTTACCGATGAAAAAAGTTATAGAAAGCAGGACAATTCTCCCAGAATTTTCAGGCAAAAGAAGAAATATAAAAAAAGACTTCTGCAAGGAAGTGAGAAGTGATTTTTTCAAATCCAAAAGCTTACGTGATCAGCGTTTCCTCAGGGAAGCGAGTAAATAATTGTAAGTTTCCTGAGGCAGCTTTCTTCGCAAGAAGATTAAAGGTAACTTGAAACTTCCACGTGTGCTTGTCAGCGTCGATTATCGTTATCTAACCACAGTGCATACATAAAGCAAATTTTCATTAATTAATTTTTGGAAAAAAATGAAAAAGCCGAACAAAGGTAACTCCTACTCAAGAGATTAAACACAATTCTTTACGCAAAACGTTTTACAAGTGTGGGTACATTTTTTGAAACGAAAGACGATACTGTCGCTTACGTGAAAGGAAACAAAAATACAACAATTAAGTTTAGGCACTGTTATTTCACCTGATCAAAAGTTTTTGCCAGACTTTTAAAAATATGCTTGACATCTTTGTTTATCAGTGAGCTAAAAAAAGCATCCTTCTTGCGCTTAGTTAGTGCATATTGCTTCACATCTGATAATACCAAAACGATGTTTTTCAAAATAATGCGCCCATTATAAGTGCAATTAAATATCATATTTGTGGAGACACAGGATTTTTGCTTAATTTTATGAAATCTGTAGCACAAAGTACTGAACACACATTGTTGACATCTGACATTTTCAGAATTGTGTTAACTGCATATAAGCTAATACAACCCCTGATCTTTCAAACAGAATTAAATAAAATTATTTTTTCCATGTGCGCACATTTCCTCATGTAGCCCATGTTATAACGTGTTCAAGCATGCATGACCATAGCCACTCAGATGGCGCAGTGGTTAAAGTTCATCTCCTGATGGTTCGACGGAGTGAGCCCAGGTTGGTGACCGGCATGAGTTGAGTAGTGTGCTTGACTTACGGGAATTACAAAATTCATGTAGCATTCGTGCTACAGGCCGCTTATATGTAACAATAAAAATTTAAGCATTTAATTTTAATTCTTGTTTGCCCTGATTTCATCTCCGCTGCTAAGGAATGGCCTTCGGTAAGCAATTCCAACGATAGAGGGTCTGGGTAATTGTTCGAGACGAGCAGGGATTGATTTTCCAGATAAAGCATGATCAGTCTGTTTGTCTTCCGGTTCTGGTACTCTGAAAGCCAGCGTTGCATTCAGAGAGGTTTTTTTTCCGGGGGGGGGGGGGCAATTACAAATTTTGGGAGGGCTGAAACTTATTGACTGATTATATTCATACACTGCCTGACAGAGAAACTGCCACACCACGTGAACGCAACGCCATGAAAATTGAAGCCCCTTACAAGTTATGCAAATGATTGCATTTGCAGGCCAATCGAACAAAGATCGTGCGGTATATAAGCAGACAACCAGACCGTGAGGCCATTAGTAGAGATGTCATCACGGCCGCGAGAAGTGAGTGGTTCTGCTGTGACCGAGTCTGGAGAACGAACAAATGGTGCTAATGCCGTCGTACGCGATTTCGTCAAACGGATGAGTTCACGAGAAGTGTCATTGTAGGCCTTCGTACAGCCGGATGGTTTTTTGCGTCGTATTGCGGAAGAAACACAACGTGACGCCACAACCGTCGGTCGCATTTGGGGACGGTGGTCCCAGGAAGGATTTGTGCAACGTCGTAGGGGGACCGGAACACGGAGACGGACGTCCGAAAGCACCGATCCCCATTGGTTCCAAACACAAATCTAGCTGATCAAAATTAATAACTCCTCTCCTATAAAACAGATTGTCATAGAATTTTATACAAATTTACAAGTTGCATTTTCAATTAATTATTTTTATTGTGTTAAAGATATCAACGAAATATTCGTATAGTTTTGCAAGATTAAGTGCAAATATTTTTTAAGTATTTGTTCTGATTTTAATAAAATAACAAATTAATAGGATTGAAACAGAACACCAATTGTGTTCAAATAAACACACATTTCAAATATTTACAGGCTTCAGAGAGATGTACATATATTCATTTTTCAACAACATCATCATCATCATCATCATCATCGCTGCCACCTGGATCTTGGGTAGTCTGAGTACATCAGGAGATATACTTTTACTTTTTTTTTTTTTGACGTTTACACGAAGACGGCTTACAATCGGGCCCGAAGAAATTAATAGCGTGAGCATCAAGTCCGTCATTGTATCGGCTCTACAAAATTTACGAGTATGATGTTCCCTGAAATTTGTATAGTCTTTATTCCGGGCTTCTTGAGCTTCCTCAGACATCATCCCAACTGGAAGTACGGCTTCCTTTATCAACTGTGCACCATGGATAAGTATCTTATGCACACTTTGTGGCATATAATATCACTTATAATTTCGGATGTATAATTCTGTAGTTGCTGTAAGAGCGAAAGTACTGTCACGCGTTATAGCGCCGCCTCCTACTTATGTATCTGAGGCATCCGCGCTATGTGGTCTCTCACAACAACGAGAAAGTGTTTACGCTTCTTAGAAACACTCTCTCCTACTCAGTTCTAGCGGACAAACGAAGCCTTCCCCACTTTGTTATTAAATCTGTGATTCGGGAAGACAGAGTGACAACAGCTGAATGTGCGGGGAAATATTCACCTTCAGATATAATAATATCAAGAGGAAACTCGTTTGACAACACACAAACATTTATTTCATAATCAATTAGAAGTTAGACGGCGGCGGATTACTGTTTCTCCAACATCAGGCCTCACTAAGGATTGGACCTGACAAGAATCGTGAAACGCGAAAGCTGGTATGATCTCTTCCTGAGGAAATCTGGCTCAGCGGTGAAGTTCTAGCATAGAGTCCTGCCTGACACTAGGTAGATCTATATCAAGTAGACTCTTAAGGAATAGTATTCTAACTATTACTCTCTATTCGATGTTCCAGTCCTAGCCTGTGCTAAGTTCGCATTCTCTGTAGTGAAATATGTAATACACCAACGGAATCCCTGACTAAGGCCTATTCCGCTGCCGCGGCGATCTATCTCTTCTAGGATAGATGCTCGCTAACTCCCCCGTGAACTTCGGGCGCTCCCTTGGCTCACCACGCAATAAAAGCAAACGCGTAGCGTCTCCTTCTATCGGGGTACTGCTCCCTCCGCTGACCGAAAACAGACTAACTTACAGATCCTCTTGAAGGTACCTGCTAGACTCCCCTCCACGCTGCGCCTGCCCCAAGGACGTCGGCGCTGACCTTGACCTCACGCTAACCTGTTCAGGTCGCTCGCCTCTCTTGGTCACGTGGGTCACCTTTGGCGCCCTTCACCGGCCACGCCCATGGGCGTTGGCCCAGTTTCTTGCTGATGGATTTTAATCCTACCCTATGTGTCTTCTCTGTTCTCCTCAGGTCATCCATTAGTGAGTGCCCCCTTTGAGAAAGTAATCCTACCGCCGAAGTGCAACCGTATAGTAACACAATACACCTTGTTATGTTCATACAAAGGTGGATGGCTGTCTTCCAGACTTGTAGGCGCTGGACGACACTAACAATGTACAGCGAAAGCCGCTGTGTCCTTGACGATACTATCAGTTCGTCGAAAAAGGCCTCTCCCTTCTAAGGCGTGAGAAACTGAAGTCCTTTGTTGCAGTCCTCGACTTCTGAAAAAAAATAAAAAGTGTTTGCGAACTTTCTGGCGCCATTTTGGGGCTTGCAATGCTTCTTTCGTCATGAAAAAGCAACATAATGTTCATCATCATTGATATAAATTAACGTAGTTAATCTGTCCGTTCTTACAGTCAAAGCAGTATTTTTCAAACTCTCCATTGTTAATGCTGTACCCACTGGCGATTGTTTCACGGATGGTTCCAAATCGCCGAATCAGCTCTTCGTCTACGCCAGTATTATCTAATGCTAAAGCTGGATTTTCAAAGAACCTCCGCGCGCTATTTCCGTCATTTGTCGTACCAAATCCTTGTTTGGATATGTCAACAAGAAGCCCCATTTCTTTGTGGAAGCTATCTTGTATTATTTTTTTTAGTTTTTCAACCTGAGCTTTGTTTTCTTTTCGTATTTGCCACGATTCAATTTCTAATCTATATGAGATATGCAGAATGCACTCGAAACATTTAATCCACGAGTGAAGGCTTGATAAGACCAGGGTCAGTGCTCTTTCATCTGGATGTTTTGTCCGAATAAGGCTAAGTTTGTTCATTTGTGAAGGAGTTGCCCCACACACTTGACAATTTTACGATGCTTAATTTGATATCACACTACAAATCTTTCCGTCTATCATAGTGAGAATAAGTTCCTGCCTCACAAGAATGTCACGACCTTCTACGTGTACAACAGCGGGAGATAATGCAGCAATTTGCGATTTTATATTGTGGATTTCTTTCCTTGTTAACTCTGGACTTTCTTTCTTTAAAATAATCTTGATAGACCGACAGTATTTTGTCGACGAAGGCAAAGGATTTTGCCACAAAATTACTTTTTACTCTGGACTTGTACTACTACCAACGGAAGAATACGTGGTCATCTGCAGTGGTACATTGATATAACAAATGTATACGAATCATCAGTACCCGCTTGCGTTGCCAAAAATCGCTGCTTATACTGACTTTGTCCAGAGGCGCCATCACAGCCCCATTTGACGACCATATTAAGCGTTGGAAGTGTGTCTCTGCCTACTCGCATTTGCTGTAACACCTCTAGCTGTACTGACACTAAACGGTGTATATTGTGATCAAGCAATAACTGCAGTTGTACCTCTGCAGAGTAGTCAGTGATCTCCTTTTTTCTGGATAGCATCGCTTTTTTGCCTCAAGAAGCATATGAATATTTGGGAAAATATCAGCATTGTGAGCTATGCCTATCTGACGCACAGAGATGTATTGTTCCTTTGTAAGCTTTTTATCCACGAAAAAGGCTAATGCTTCGTCACATGCCATTTTAATGGGCGCTTTGTTACTTGGAGATTGATAGGCTTTTTTTATTTTTGTGGACCTTTCTGGAGGGAAACTTGATACTTGCTTTATTATTTGTGCTGCATCACGCCTGCCTGCAGATTGCAACCCATTTCCGCAACAAAAACAATCTCACCAACAGTGTATGTTTCCAACAATAGTTTCAATTTTCTTTTTCGACTAATATAGGCACACTCATGGAACAACTTTCGTGGACGACCTATGTTTTTTTTTCTTGAGCACTGTCTACTTCTAGAAAAGTCATTTTAACACTCAACCAATCACTGTTTTTTCGTAAGAATTCTTTCAATACATAGTGACAATTAGTCTACCGTTCTTTAAGTTTCTTACAAAATTCAGCACTTTTTTCTGCATTAGTTCACGAATATGTCCCTCAGGATCTTCCAAGCCATATTTAGTCAATATATAATCAGACGCACAGGCTAATCTCCTTGAAATATTCTTTTCATTCCGCCAAACATCAAACAGCTCTCTTCTTGGAATTCCGTACGACATCACTAAAATATTAATAAAAAAAAGTTGGTTAAAGTTGGTCATAAAACAGTTATAATTACATACCTAAATGACTAACTTAAACGCTGAATATACTTTCACAACAGACTTTTACAGCCTTTGCTTTTGCAAGCCTGTTACTTCCAATTACATCTTTAAAAAAATTCATGGAATACGTCAGTTATAATTAATGAATATAAGAACTAAATAACCCAATGTTAAAGTTTTACAATGCACTAAAACTGTAGGCAGATACCTGTAGTTTTATTCACCAAAGACCCTGATAGAATCGAGAATAAATTAGGAGTACACAGATCGTAGTTCCGAAGGCAACTGCAGGGCAATGCTAAGGAGAAAACGATGGTTGCACTAAACACGTGACACCTACGTGCTCCTGCTAAGACCCAATTATTTCTTTTGTAAAACTGATTGTGAGTCGTAGTTACACAACTATTTAGGATTACAGTACGACAGTATTTTAGTTGTTTTGAAGCTACAACAAATATACCTTTTGATCAGCTAGATTTCTATTTGAAACCACTGTGCTATCGTCGCATACGACGTCATGCCGTAGCAGATCCACAGGCCACGACGGGCGACATTTGCAATATGTACGGTTTGGCTTGGATGCTCCGATATCGACACGGACAGTGTCACGGCGATTGGCTACATCTCGTTTGCTGTCCAACACTCCGTTGCGAAGGATGGTCGCCGTGTGAGAGTCTGGAGGCGAAGTGACCAACGGGCGGATTCCTCCGTCATTGTGGATCGCCGCACGGCCTAGCAACGTGGAATCATGGTGTGGGGTGCTATCAGCGGCAACAACTGCCGCTCACCGCTGGTACGCATTACGGGCACATTGGCGGCACACCGCTATGATGATGCGGTGCTGCGGCCTGTGGCACTACTGTATTTGCAGGGCATCTCAAACGCCGTTTCTCAACAAGTTAACGCTCTGTCGCACACCGCTCGGATCAGCCTGAATGCTTTAGACGGTGTGCGGATGTTTTCGTGTCCAGCACAATCTCCCGACCTCTCTCCCATCGAGCATCTGTGGGACACGATTGGACGTCGGTTGAGTGCCGTCCCAACCTCGCAAAATGAAGATGACCTATGGACTCAGATCAACACCACATGGTCCATGATACCCCATGACTCTATTCGGACTCTCATTGCCTCGATGCCACATCGGATTCAGCGCTGTATAGCCCAAAATGGGGGCCACACTCCTTATATATCATCCTGTATATTCGGCCACTGAGGCCTAGTCTGTATATGGCAATTAAATAATTTGTTCAGGACATATTTGGCTATCTGTTTCTGCAGTTTGTTCTGTTTTCGAGCATTCTTTCGTGGTGTAGCATTTTCTCTGTATAGTCACAGTTTTGTTATTTCTTTATGTATTAACACGTATGAAAATTTTAAATAGAGTATGAAAAGTTTGTTATGTTCGTATATCGCAAATGCGAATTCCAAGAAATGTACACATACAACTGATTAAAACGGTAATAAGAAAGATGTCACCGAATTTTCGGGTGTAATAAGCATGTCTTTTGAATGCGTTCTGATGCAAATTAAATTTATCAAAGCTATTCAAAGTCAATGGAACCGGTATGGAAAACAATAGTATCTGACGGAAGAAATAAGTTTTTCAATCGGGTCTTTAATCCCTCAGATATTGTTGTAAACGGAATCGTGAGCTTACGAACTCTTAGAAACAGAGTTATCGACAAAAATAAGAAGTGACTTTACGTCTCTTTGTGAGAAAACCATGCATTATTTTAGGAAGAAAGTATTCAAAAAAGGTTTATCCATATGAGCGGTATCGGTCCAAGAAAAAACATTTTAGTCGAGTTTCCAGGATCCCAGATTTTGCTACAAATACATCAGAAGTAGAAATTTACACTTATGACCCCTGGTGGCCAAACCATTCTTTACCAAACATTAGAAATTACGTGAAAAATATTTTCCGTCAGGTCTTGTATGCGATACAGGAAGAATTTTTCAAATCGGAGTTTTAGGAGCAGAAAACGCAATTTACCATTGTGCGCCTTAGCAGAAAGTCTATGATTTACTTGAAAACTTTGAATTTATGGGGAAAACATTTCGCATCGGAAACACTATCCAACAAAGAAGGAATTTTTTAAATCGGACTTTTAGAAGTAGAGATATTGACAAAAATAAGATATACATCTACGCCCCTGGCGTAGAAACAATGCATTATTTCAAGAAGAAAATGTTCCTAAAATGTTTGTCGACATGAGTAGTATCGGTCCACAAAAGACTTTTTTTCAATCGAAATTTTAGAAGCTCATATTTTGCTGCAAATACATCAGAAGCGGAAATTAAGACTTGCGCCAACTGGTGGCCAAGCAATTTTTTACAAAAATTTGAAATTGCGTGCAAAAGATTTCCCACCAGGAGCTGTATCCGGTGCAGAAAGAATTTTTGAGATCGGAGATGTAGAAGCACAGATATAGGGAAAAACGCAATTTGCCTTTCCGCCCCCTAGCGGAAAGTCTATGAATTACTTGAAAATTTTTAATTTATAAGAAGAACATGTCACGCTAGTAACACTATCCAACAAAGAAGGAATTTTTTAAACCGGACTTTTAGAAGTAGAGATATTGACAAAAATAAGATATACATCTACACCACCTGACGTAGAAACCGTGCACTATTTTAAGAAGAAAATGTTTCTAAAAGGTTTGTCGACATGATTAGTATCGGTCTACAAACGATGTTATTTTCAATCGAGAATTCAGAAGCCCATATTTTGCTGCAAATACATCAAAAGCGGGAATTAACGTTTGCGCCCCCTGGTGGCCAAACCATTTTTTACAAAAATTAGAAATTATGTGCAAACGATTTCCCATCAGGAGTTGTATCCGGTGCAGCAATAATTTTTCAGATCGGAGATTTGGAAGCAGAGATATAGGGGAAAACGCAATTTACCTTTACGCTCCCTAACGGAAAGTCTATGAACAACTTGAAAATTTTGAAATTATATGAAAAACATGTCACGGGGAAAACACTATCCAACAAAGAAGGAATTTTTCAAATCGGACTCCTAGAAGTAGAGATATTGACAAAAATAATATATACATCTACGCCCCTGGCGGAGAAACTGTGGAATATTTTAGGAAGAAAATATTCCGAAAATGTTTATCGATGTAAGTGGCATCAGTCCACGAAAGAATTTTTTCAATTGATATTTTAGAAGCTCAGATTTTATGGCAAAAACATCAGAAGCAAAAATTAACACTTACGCCCCCTGGTGGCCAAAGTATTATTTACCAAAAATTGGAAGTTATATGCAAAAGATTTTCCATCAGGAGGTGTATCCGCTGAAGAAAAAGATTTTCAAATCGGAGTTTTAGAAGAAGAGTTATCGGAAAAAATGCAATTTATTTTTACGCCCCTAGCGGGAAATCTATGCGTAATTTTAAAAAGAAACTATATCCAAAATACTCTTCGACATAAATGGAATCGAAAGATAAAAGATGTTTTTCAATCGGATGTTTAGAAGCAAATATGTGGAATAAAACGTATTTTTGAATTCGAAATCATCTGCATTTACGCCCTCTAGCGGCGAAATTGTGAATCGTAAAAAAAAACGAAATAAAGGATCATCATTCGCATATTTCAAGCTTTCGAGTGCAAAAATAATTTTTCAAATCTGACTAATAGTTGCAGAGATACCGTGGGTACAGACGGACGGACGGACAAACCGATAACATACGCACGATCTTTTTTTACAAAAGACCTGCTAAAAATGTAATGCTTTTGCTTTAATTCAGTAACGCGTAACAGATTTCACTATGGGGTGGTGTAAAATATTGAGGATGCATGTAAGATAACGCCATGCTGGAGCAAATCCCATAGCCCCGACATTAGTAGTGGTATAAATGACTTCGCTTTACTACAACACCGTTTCTGATTATCAAGGAATTATTACAGTGTTACTTGAAAACGTGTGTTGTAAATCATTCCCTTGTTGTTTGGTTTCAGGTTCTTTAGATTATTCAGATAAGCACAAAATAGTAAAAACAAAAAAACAAACTAACTAACCGTTTGGATGCCAGTTCGACGTATCTCGATATTTTTTCTGTCATAGAGCGTAAATCACCCACCGGCAGGGAAAAAAAACCTTTATATGGGAACAATTTCGAATAATTTGCCATGCTAAAAATTAGGTAGAAAATATTTTGTAGTATTAGGAGCACTAAAATTACGTTAGCTACACTGAGGCTTAACACATGGAAAGTCGGAATCCGGAAGACTGAAATGAAACTGAATGCCAGCTTCCAAAATATGATGATGTATTGCAATGCAAACATCTTTACTCTGTGCAATTATGTTTTTATTGCGGAAGTAGTCCGAGAGTGCTTGAAAAACTGTCTCTTCAGCGAGGACTGTTTAAGGTTTTATGGAAGGTTGATTGAAATTTCAGATTAAAGCCTATGTGGATGTTATTATTATTATTATTATTATTATTATTACTATTATTGTTACTATTATTATTATTATTATTATTATTATTATTATTATTATTATTATATTTTTCTTCATTTTCTTAAGTTTTTTTCTTTTAACTAGTTTTTCCAAATATTCAGCAATAAAAGGAAACAATTAGATTAAATATAAAGGGATATCGCCCAAAAACGTACGGAGGGGCTATGCACCCCCAAAAGGATGCCTGAACACATCACTGCTAAAACCAGTGGCCCATTATTAGGAACAGGCGTGTACTTATAGCCTTAGACGTCCACAACAAACTTTAAACTTCATAACAAGAAGAAAACAAAATGCTTGTTACCCCGGATGTGGTACAGTGGTATTTCTTGCACTTCGAACGCAATTCCTGAATATTCAGACGACCATGGTATGCCAAGTTTTCCTACGAACATCCGAACAAGATAAATGCAAAACCTCTGCATGGAAAACTGTCTTTGGCGATAGAATTTCCTTTAGGCTAAAGTTAGTGAAATTAGTTATGCCAATGGTGAAACGTGAAAAGTGCTGAACAAAATCAAGAATGTTCTACAGGAAATTTAGGCAGGTATTTCAACATTTCTTTGTCCTTAGATTCGTTTATTAAGTAGATAACTGGAATTATTGACTCTGATTTTATGTTAAGAAAAGGATCACTCATCTATCCGTGGTCTGTTATATCGAAACCATGGCGGCAAAGATTGCTGGAGTTAAACGCAGTTAAACATTTATAATGAAATTTATAATCCACAACTGTGAGTTAGACATAGGAAGATGAAGGGGATTACTGTTTTGCTTTAATCATTTTATGTTTTTTTTTTAAGTATTTTGAATTACAGATTAGTACGTGACAATTTTCACAGGCCCTTCATTTACTTAGATAAAATGATGTCTATTGAAGGTATATTATTCTGAAATTAGAAATTCTATAAGCACTGAAGTTCCTGAAATGCCCTATCGACTATTCCTGAAGCTTGTGAAAATTTACTAATATTATTCCTGTACTAAAGAATAAAAATGAACATGCGGGAGTATTTTTATTCTTTTCATCTGAACATCTGACACTGAGTTGCAATTCTTTTGGCAAGTTGGCAATATTCATTTTTTATTCAGAGAGAGAAAGTTTTCTTTAAAATTATTATTACTGGTGTTTTGCTCTCTCAGTGGGCTTTATGTTGTTTATGTATACGAACACAGTGTTGAGATCATTTTTGAGCCTGATTGAATATTATTCGCTGACTGATTCTGAGATTGATTTAATTGATAATGCTTCATTTTGGTGTATTAGTAATTATTTTCCTTTTCCTAACAAGAAAGAAGAAATCAGGAGTTAGTAAATGAAAGAAGAAATCAGGTGTTAGTAAATGAAAGAAGAAATCAGGTGTTAGTAAATGAAAGAAGAAATCAGGTGTTAGTAAATGAAAGAAGAAATCAGGTGTTAGTAAATGAAAGAAGAAATCAGGAGTTAGTGTAATTATAGCGCTTTAGTGTCCCCCCTTCATTCATGATTTTTCTCATCATGCTGTTAGATAATTTACCAGGTAGTTTTCAATTCAGAACCACCAAATCAGGTATCCTATCTCATGGTACTCTAACTTAGACGGTTGTCGGTTTTTGGAACGGGTCAACAAGGCCCAGGGAGTCAGAGCCCTCCCACCCCCACATACATACAAAATTTTCGTAAAATCTAGTTTTCATTTCAGAACCATCAAATTTGGTATCATGAAACTCTAACTTAGACGCTAGACGGTTTTTGGAAGGGGTTGGAGCCCAGGGGGTCGGAGCCCCCCCCCCATAAAGATTTCGTAAAATCTACAGTTTTCATCTTAGAAGCACCAAATTTGGTATACTATCTCACGGTACTCTAACTTAGAGTGTAAACGGTTTTTGAAACGGGTCAAGGCCCGGGGGTCAGAGCCCCCTCATACAAAATTTTCTTAAAAACTACAGTTTTCAATTCAGAACCACCAAATCTGGTATACTATCTCATTGTACTTTAACTTAGATGCTACACGATATTTTGAAGGGGTTGCAGCCCGCGAGGTAAGGGCCCCCCTCATAAAAACAATTCGCAATTCGCAAAATCTGCACTTCAAAATTGCCTTTATTCTTCAGTAAAATAACATTTCTATGTACATGACAATGGAAATCTGCCAATAAATACAGTGGTATATACATCAGCTGGAAAGTTCCAGTGAAACGTAAAACAAAATATTGTTAAAATCATAAAATTATTTCGCCACGTAAGGCGAAGGAGAGGCAGACAATAAAGCACGAGCGATACAAATGAAAATGTTTACCTATAGCATTGTGGACAGGGAAAGACATGATTCTATACTATGCACAAATTCCAATTAAGCATTACTACCATACTAAAGATTAAACATGCACAAGGTACTAATTCACATAAAAGACCATGGGTGAGAAGGAACTAACAGGTGCAACAGTATTAGGAGATATGACAGTAATGGTAGAAACAAATAAGCAGAGATACTAATCATATGTACAGAATTATGCAGTGACAAGAGAGAAATATGCTAAACGGACCCAGGAGAGCAACTTTACGAAAAACAGAAATCGAACAGTAATGCAATGCACAAGTTTCATATCATATGTTCAGAACAATACAGTGACAAAGGAAGAAAGCCGCTAAACATACCCAGAAGGGCAGCTTCTCATGAAACAGAAATGCAACAGGGATGCTACATTCAAAATTTACAACATATGCACAGAAGCATTCAGTGACAAGGGGAAATAACGCTAAATGTACTCAGAAGGGCATCTTGTTACATTAAATTATACACACAGTGACTAATATTTTAAAAATATATTCAACATAATGAAGGGGACATTGCGTGGGCAGTAAACTGTGCAGAAGGAAGAATTATATACAACAACATAAAATCCAACATTATCGAAGAGAACATGGGAAACATGGTGGGCTATCTCTAATGGCACATAAAACAGAATAATCACAAATAGCGAAGCACCAAAATTAATACGAAAAACATGATTTTTTACAGTGAACGTGGGCGACAACAAAAATCCCACTTATATGTTGACATGTAACTGCAAATTGTGGATATGGCACCACCCAGCCGATTGGGCCCAGGTGGATTGAAAAACGCTATCGGTGTTTGTTGAGGCAGCACGAGAGTGCTCCATTTGGAGGCGAGAGATTAACCGTGCTAGGAAGCGTCTCCGAATGATAGCACTT
This sequence comes from Macrothele yani, assembly GCA_039090855.1. Taxonomy (NCBI): domain Eukaryota; kingdom Metazoa; phylum Arthropoda; class Arachnida; order Araneae; family Macrothelidae; genus Macrothele; species Macrothele yani. The sequence goes on from CM077011.1 coordinate 76,841,424, forward strand.
GCCTCCTGAGGAGGTGGAATAAGAGCAGGGAAGCGTTGTTGAAGATGGAAAGCATAGACAGTGAACTTCACAAGAAGAAAAATGTAACGACACACTGGAGGCAAGTGAGTAGGTGGATGCTTTGTTTGGAGTAGCCAAGCATATGCAAGAAAGGGTAACGATCGAGCACAAATTCGATCAGCAAGACGAAATGCTGTGTTTAGGACTGGCAGGAGAACGGGGCAGAATAGGTATTGATGTTGGACGTCGCTGACTTCAGGGCAAAAGGAGCATTGTGGAGAGGTGAGAAGAGTCATGCGAAATAGTACTGATGGGGCGGGGAGACGAAGGTGAAGAAATTGCCAATGGACATTGAGTTCAAGAGTGGAGGAAAGGGGAGAGGTAGAGGCTGTCCAGATGGCGGGGAGAAGAGAAGGAGGAGCAGAATGCACAGAAAGTGGAAGTGCGGGAGGGGAAAGAAGAAGCCAATAAAGAGAAGAGGAGGAGATAGAAGTAACTAGAACCGGGGAGCTACGAATGAGGAGAAAGAACGGTAGAGAAAGAGGAGCGGAGGGGACCGAGAAGAGACCATTAGGTGAAGCGAGGAGTGGAAAGAGGCTCCAAAGCGCTGTGCGAAGGAGAAGATAATCGTTAGCAAGAGTAATGGTTGGAGATAGAAACAGGGAGGAAAGAGGTCTCCAGGTTAGATCAGAAGTTACGAGAGAACGGACAGTTATCACACCAGAGCGGATCCAATGAGGAAAGTAAAAGCAAGGGAGGTTAGGAGGGTGAATAAGATAAGAGAAGAAGAGAGGTTCATCTAGGAGATCGAGGGTTGAAGAAGGAAATGAACGGAGAAGAGGAAGCGAACGAAAGAGAGAAAGGCACTCTCGCAGGACAGGAGGGTGGTGGGACTGGAGAAGAGAGTATGCATCTATCTTCAGAAACAGTAGGAAGGTGAAAGATGGGTCACGGGAAGAAGCTAGAACATTCACGGTAGTGGTAAGGGACGGAACAGTTGAAGTGGCAAGGCGAATGAAATGAATAACGCGATGTGTTTTATAAAGGACAGCTGGATCAGGAAGCTGGATGCCACCTAATGAGGCTGGCAGATGAAGCGTGGCAGGTTTAACCCAGTGATGTGAAGACCAGATGATGGAAGTTGAGAGGCGAGTGATGGTCATCATTTGTGACACGGGCACAACCATCGACATCCAAGAGTATTCGCATAGGGAGATAAGTTGTCGACGAACAACGGCCGCTCGTTGACGGAACGATGTGAAAGGGCGGGCCTTACTCCAGTAGGCAGCAGTCCGTTGTATCCGGGGAAGAAGAGCAGTCCAGGTAGCGGATGCAGAAGCCAAGGGCAATCCAACATACGCACCGAGGATCTTCTGTGTAGTGGCTGTCCACTGCGCACCCCAAGGAGCATCGGTGCGGACAGCCCATGCCCCGCACCATAAGCCAGTACTTTTAGTGGCATTCAGCGCAGCTCCAGATATTGCAACATACTGTTGATATACAGAATACAGGCGATCAAATTGAGATTCATCCCGGACACAAAAGGTCACATCATCAGCATAGGCGGTGAAAATTATTCGATGATGACAAATACTAGCCACTGTCGGCGGTAGAACATCCAGGAGTGATCTTCGGGCTGCTAACAGGAAAGGCTCAAATGCGAGAGCGAATAGCTGGCCGGAGAGCGGACATCCTTGCCAAATGCCTCGCTTAAACGGAATTGGAGCGGTTAGAAATGTGGCCGCTCGAACATGGAAACTAGCGCCCTGATAAAGGGCCAAGAGTGCGGAAGAAAAGGCAGGAGGAAAGCCAAATTGTGAAAGGAGAGCAGAGAGATAAAAGTGAGACACGTTATCAAAAGCGGACTTTTGATCCAGATTGAGAAAGGCAAGAGGTTCATCAAAAGAACGAGCGAGGAAGTGAAGATGAAGGAGAAGAGAAAAGTTAGTGGAAATAGTCCGACCAGGCACAGTGTATGTCTGGTTGGGAGAAATAACGAAAGAGAGAACAGAATTAAGGCGACGGGATAAAAGTTTTGTATGGAACTTATAGTCAGTGTTTAGGATAGAGATAGGGCGCCAGTTTCCAAGATCCAAGAGGTCACCCTTCTTAGGAAGGAGGATGATGTGTGCCAAAGTAAAGTCGGGCGGTAACGCAGGAGAGGAAAAAGCAGACGAGAAACACGCAGACAGAAATGGCAGAAGGCACGGTAGAAAAGCACGATAAAAGGACAGAGGAAGGCCGTCAGGTCCAGGAGCGGCATGAGGATTCAGAGTAGTGAACGCCTCGCGGAGTTCGCGAAGAGAGAAAGGGGAGAGTAAAGAAGTAGATAAAGTAGAGGGGACCTGAGGAAGAGAGGAGAGAAGAGGAGAAGCTAATGAGGATGAAGACTGCGTTACCGCACTGTACTTGGCGGTGAAATACTGTCTGGTGAAGGTGCATAGCTTCGATGGGTTCGAAGTGATGGAACCATCCTGGAGGCGAAGATGACGCAAAGATGTAGCAGAACGATATTGAGATTCCAAGGCGGTTAAGTAATCGTGAGAATCAGCTGTAGGGGAGAGATGCAAGAAATGCATCCTGCAGGCTGCATCGGATGCGCGAGGAAGAAGCAAAGCGTGGAGATCTGCCAGATAGCCGGGGTATTGCGGATCATCAAGAGAGAGCATCGACAATAGAGCACGTAGATTCGCAATTTTCATATCACTCTCATTCCGAGAGGCATGGGAGTAGCGCCGTAAAAAAATGACCAAGTCATGTTTGACACTGAGCCACAGTTGCATCGCGTCGGACGTAGTATCAATAAGGGGCTGACGACTTCGGAGGAACTCACGCACAGCAACACAAAATTGTTGATCATCCAGGAGCGAGTCCGGAAAAGTCCATACTCGGTGAGTCCTTGAAGGTGAAGGCGAAACACACACCGACAGACTGACAGTACTATGGTCTGAAGCGGCGGAAGGATGATGGGCAGCAGCTGCCATCGATGGGAGAAGAGCAGTCGAAACATAAAATTTATCCAGCCGTGCTGACGTAGTGCTGCCATGGATGGAAGAGCGCCAGGTAAAAGAGATTTCCGACGGTTGTAGATGCCGGAACGCATCAACCAATTGAAAATCATCAACTAGCTGAGAAATCTGTAATACACGTTGTCTGCGGTATTCTCCAACGGTTGAATTGCGGTCAAGGGCCGGCAACAACGTACAATTGAAAACTCCGCCGATGAGAATATACAGTTTTCAATTTAGAACCACCGAATTTGGTATACTATCTCATGGTACTCTAACTTAGACGGCAAACCGTTTTTGGAACGGGTCAAGGCCCGGGGGTCAGAGCCCTCCACATACAAAATTTTCTTAAAACCTACAGTTTTCAATTCAGAACCACATAACCTGGTGTACTATCTCATGTTACTCTAACTTAGACAGTAGACCGTTTTGGAACGTGTCAAGGCCCGGGGGCCAGAGCCCCCACATACAAAGTTTTCTTAAAAACTACAGCTTTCAATTCAGAACCACCTAATCTGGTATACTATCTCACGGTACTCTAACTTACACGCTAGACGATTTTTTGAAGAGGTTGCAGCCCGGGGGGTAAGGGCCCCCTTCATAAAAAAAATTCCCAAAATTTACAGTTTCCAATTTAAAACCACCAAATTTGGTATACTATCGCATGGTACTCTAACTTAGACGGCACACCGCTTTTGGAACGGGTAAAGGCCCGGGGGGTCAGAGCCCTCCGCATACAAAATTCTCTTAAAATCTATAGTTTTCAATTCAGAACCACCAAATCTGGTATACTATCTCATGGTACACTAACTTAGACGCTAGATTGTTTTTGGAAGGGGTTGGAGCCCGGGGGTAAGAGCCCCCCCCCCCCCCTAAAATGCCGTAAAATCTACAGTTTTCAATTTAGAACCACCAAATTTGGTATACTATCACATGGTACTCTAACTTAGACGGTAGACCGTTTTTGGAACGGGTCAAGGCCCGGGGGTCAGAGCCATCCAACCCATAATTTTTTTTGTAAAATCTACAGTTTTCAATTTAGAACCATTAAGTATGTTATCATGAAACTCAAACTTAGACGCCAGACGGTTTTTGGAAGGGGTTGGAGCCCAGGGGTCAGAGCCCCCCCCCCCCCGAATAAAAAAAAATCGTAAAATCTACAGTTTCCAATTTAGAATCACCAAATTCGGTATACTATCTCATGGTACTCTAACTTAGATGAGGTACTCTAACTTAGACGGTCGACGGTCTTTGGAACAGGTCAAGACCCGGGGGGTCGGAGCCTTCCCCTCCTCATACATTCAAAATTTTCGTAAAATCTAGATATTATTTCAGAACCATCAAATTTGATGATTCTGAAAAGATAGACGGTTTTTGGAAGGGGTTGAAGGCCGGGGGTCAGTGCCCCCCTCATAAAAATTTCGTAAAATCTACAGTTTTCAATTTAGAGCCACCAAATTGGGTATACTATCTCATGGCACTCTAACTTAGACGGTAGACCGTTTTCGGAACGGGTTAAGGCCCGGGGGTCAGAGCCCCCTCATAAAAAATTTCGTAAGGTCTACAGTTTTCAATTTAGAGCCACCAAATTTGGTATACTATCTCATGGTACTCTAACTTAGACGGTCGATGGTTTTGGGAACCGGTCAAGGCTCGGGGGTCAGAGCCCTCCCCCGCACGCACACACACATACAACATTTTCTTAAAAACTACAGTTTTCAATTCAGAACCACCAAATTTAGTATCATGAAACTCTAACTTAGACGCTAGACGATTTTTTGAAGGGTTTGGAACCCGGGGGTAAGAGCCCCCCCCCTTCTCATAAAAAATTCGTAAAATCTACAGTTTTCAATTTAGAACAACCAAATTTGGTATACTACTCATGGTTACCTAACTTAGACGGTAGACGGTTTTTGGAAGGGGTCGGGGCCCGGGTCAAGGGAGCCCCATACAAAATTTTCGTAAAAAGTTCCGTTTTTTACTCTTAAGAATACCCTATCTACGTTCTAAGGCGCTCTTTGGCCCTTTGAGGGCCTTGCACCATAAACCATCAACCAACCAACTAACCAACCTACGGTCTAAGTTAGGGACTGTGGATAACAATAAAGTGCAAAAATATGCGTTTAATGGTGTATTAAATACACAAATCAATATAGTTTTGCTTTCACTACCAACGAGCGGCTTATCAGGAAGAAATATAATGTAATGTAAATAGAGAGTTCCAGATATTCAAAATTCAAAACGGTAAGAAAAAGATGATCAATGCCAATGTGAAGTCGAACGCAATCGACATCACATAGGTACATTGCATTTCTTTGTTGCTGGATTCACAGAAACACACGCCAGATGTAATGCAGTTCTATAGATGTCTATTAGAAGGTAAGTATTCCCATTCCTTTTTCTTTCTTTTTTGTTTCGCAAAATTAAATTAACTAAATCAAAAAAATTAAAATAAGTTTACTGGAAAATTGCAGGAATATCTTTTTCATTCATTAACTTTCACCCGCTGAACTTGGTGATTCCACAAATAGTAATATGTACCTGGCAAATAACTGGTATCCCTGCTAGTACAAATTATATTAATGATTTATTTGCGTCCAGTTCAATCTAGTATGTCCATAAGAGCGTTTGGGGCCGTATGAAAAATACATTTCAACGTGTGCCGCTACGTCGGCGGAGTGATCTACGGGCTGCCTTCCGACCACTTGTCAAGAAGAATTTTGTATGTATTACCCCCCGGGCCTTGACCCGTTCCAAAAAACCGTCTACCGTTTAAGTTAGAGCTACATGAGATAGTATACAAAATTTGGTGGTTCTAAATTTAAAACTGTAGATTTTACAAAACATTTTATGACGTGGGCTCTCACCCAGTGCCCATTCCGTTCCCAAAACCGTCTGCCGTCTAAGTTAGACTACCATGAGATAGTATACCGAATTTGGTGGTTCTAAATTGAAAATTGTAGATTTCACGAAAATTGTTTTTGGGGGATGAAACCCCCCGTGCCCCGACCCATTTCGAAAACCGTCTAAGTTAGATTACCATGATATAGTATACCAAATTTGGTGGTTTTTAATTGAAAACTGTAGATTTCACGAAAACTTTGTAGGGGGCTGAAACCCCCGTACCCGACCCGTTCCGAAAACCGTCTAAGTTAGATTACCATGATATAGTATACCAAATTTGGTGGTTCTAAATTGAAAACTATAGATTTTACGAAATTTGTGTGTGTGTGTGTGGGGGGGGGGTTCTAACCACCCGTGGCCCGACCCGTTCTGAAAACCGTCTACCGTCTAAGTTAGAGTACCATGATGTGGTATACCAAATTTGGTGGTTCTAAATTGAAAACTGTAGATTTTACGAAATTTTTTTATGAGGGGGATGGGGCTCTGAACCCCGAGCTCCAACCCTTTCGAAGAAACCATCTACAGTCGAAGTTAAAATACCATCAGATAGTATACCAAGTTTGGTGGTTCTAAATTGAAAACGGCATATTCTAAGAAAATTTTGTACGGGAGGAAGGCTCTGACCCCCGGGCCCCGACCCGTTTCAAAAACCGGCTCTTGTCTAAGTTAGAGTTTAATGATACCAAATTTGGTGGTTCTAAATTGAAAACTATAGATTTTACGAAAATTTTGTATGTAGGAGGCTCTTAACCCCCGCGCCTTGACCTATTCCAAAAACCGTCTACAGTCAAAGTTAGAGTACCATGAGATAGTATACCAAATTTGGCGGTTCTAAATTGAAAACTGTAGATTTTACGAAAATTTTTGTATGGAAGGGGTGGCTCTGACCCCACTGGCTCCAACCGCTTGCAAAAACCGTCCAATATCTAAGTTAGACTTTCGTGAGATAGTATACCAAATTTGGTGGTTCTAAATTGAAAACTGTAGTTTTTACGAAAATGTTTATGGGGGGGGGGGGCTCTGACCCCGGGCTCGACCTGTTTCAAAAACCATCTACCGTCTAAGTTAGAGTACCATGCGATAGTATACCAAATTTGGTGGTTTTAAATTGAAAACTGTAGATTTTACGATAATTTTGTACCGGGGGGGGAGTTCTGACCTCCCGGCCCCCCGATTCGCTCCAAAAACGGTCTTCCGCTAAGTTAGAATTTCATAACACCAAATTTGGTAGTTCTAAATTGAAAACTAGATTTTACGGCAATTTTGATGGGGGGGGGGGAGCTCTAACCTCCTGGGCTCCAACCGCTTCCAAAAACCGTCTACAGTCTAAGTTAGTATACCAGATTTGGTGGTTCTGAATTGAAAAACAGATTTTGCGATTTTTTTTATGAAGGGGGCCCTTACCCCCGGGCTGCAACCCCTTCCAAAAACGGTCTACCGTCTAAGTTAGAGTACCATGAGATAGTATACCAAATTTGGTGGTTCTAAATTGAAAACTGTAGATTTTACGAAATTTTTATGAGGGGGGGGCTTTCACCCCCGGGCTCTAACCCCTTCCACAAAGCGCCTAGCGTCTAAGTTAGAGTTTCATGATACCATACTTAATGATTCTAAATTGAAAACTAGATTTTACAAAAAAATTATAGCAGGGGGGGGGGCTCGGACCCCGGGCCCTTCACCCGTTCCAAAAACGGTCTACCGTCTAAGTTAGAGTACCATGAGATAGTATACCGAATTTGGTGGTTCTAAATTGAATACTGTAGATTTTACGGCTTTTTTTATGACGAGGGGGGGGGCTCTTACCCCCGGGCTCCAACCCCTTCCCAAAACTGTTTAGCGTCTAAGTTAGAGTATCATGAGACAGTATACCAGATTTGGTGGTTCTGAATTGAAAACTGTAGTTTTTAAGAAAATTACGTATGTGTGTGTGGGGGGGGGGGCTCCGACCCCCGGGCCTTCAACCTTTCCAAAAACGGTCTACCGTCTAAGTTAGAGTACCATGAGATAGTATACCGAATTTGGTGGTTCTAAATTGATTACAGTAGATTTTACGGCATTTTTTATGACGGGGAGCTTTTACCCCCGGGCTCCAACCCCTTCTAAAACCGGTCTAACGTCTGAGTTAGAATACCATGAGATAGTATTCCAAATTAGGTGGTTCTAAATTGAAAACTGTAGATCTTGCGAATTTTTTTTTATGAGGAGGGCCCTTACCCCCGGGCTGCAACCCCTTCAAAAAATCGTCTAGCGTCTAAGTTAGAGTACCACGAGATAGTATACCAGATTTGGTGGTTCTGAATTGAAAACTGTAGTTTTTAAGAAAATGTCGTATGGGGGGGGGCTCTGACCCCCGGACCTTGACCCGTTCCAAAAACGGTCTACCGTCTAAGTTAGAGTACCATGAGATAGTATACCAAATTTGGTAGTTCTAAATTGAAAACTGTAGTTTTATGGGGGGGCTCTGACCCCGGGCTCGACCTGTTACAAAAACCATCTACCGTCTGAGTTAGTATACCATCTACCATGAGATAGTATACCAAATTTGGTGGTTCTAAATTGATTACTGTAGATTTTACGGCATTTTTTATGAAGGAGGGAGGGCTCTTACCCGCCGGGATCCAACCATTTCCAAAAACGGTCTAGCGTCTAAGTTAGAGTACCATGAGATAGTATATCAAATTCGGTGGTTCTAAATTGAAAACTGTAGTATACATTTTCATTTGCATCGCTCGTGCTTTATTGTCTGCCTCTCCATCGCACTTCGGGGCGAAATAATTTTATGATTTTAACAATATTTTGTTTTACGTTTCACTGGAACTTTCCAGTTGTTGTATATACCACTGTATTTATTGGCAGAATTCTACTGTCATGTACATAGAAATGCTATTTTTATTTGAAGAATAAAGACAATTTTGAAATGTAGATTTTGCGAATTTTTTTATGAGGGGGGCCCTTACCCCCCGAGCTGCAATACCTTCAAAAAATCGTCTAGCGTCTAAGTTAGAGTATCATGAGATAGTATACCAGAATTGGTGGTTCTGAATTGAAAACGGTAGTTTTTAAGAAATTTTTGTATGTGTGGGGGCTCTGACCCCCGGGCCTTGACCCGTTCCAACAACAGTGTACCTTCTAAGTTAGAGTACCATGAGATAGTATACCAAATTTTGTGGTTCTAAAATGAAAACTGTAGATTTTACGAAATGTTTTATGAGGGGGGGGCTCTGACACCCGGGCTCGAACCCCTTCCAGAAACCGTCTAGCGTCTAAGTTAGAGTTTCATGATACCAAATTTGATGGTTCTGAAATGAAAACTAGATTTCAGGAAAATTTTAAATCGTACGTTTTCCTGCATTTGTTTTGTATGTAACCAAAATCTGCAAACGCGACGAATTGACGAATTGGGGTAGTCGACGAATTTGTCCGCGACGAATCGTCGTGGTCGACGAATTGACGAGCGACGAACTGACGCAGGCGACGAATTGACGTAGTCGACGAATTGACTCACGCGATGATTTGACGTGACACCATTTTTTTCTAGTTTATCTGTTTAAAGGCTGCCATGAGCAACTCTTACGGTTAGAAGCTTCCTGGAAACGGTGGTCTTAAATTCTTTAACCAAAATTTAGGACCACCGTTTCCAGGAAGGGGACAGACACATACCAAGCACAAATCTGGAACTCGTATGAGGCCACATCTCGAACGAATGGTCAGAAGCCAGAGACTCATACCAATCAGTCACCGGGACGCATCAACATAGTTTCTCAGTCAGGTACCAGGTAGTAAAAAACAATTTGACATCAGGCCGAAAATTATTTTGCTGTTTTGACCAAAGAATTAGTTTGGTATTTAGCTGTCAGTAATTCTACTTCGTTATCTTTCACCTTAATCATTACTGCCTATTCAGTAGCACATTATCTCCAAATACTGTAGGCCAGTGAAAAGAAGTTATAAATAGTCCATTATATTTTATGAAAATGCAGTTGCACCTTTTAAAGAAAAAATTTCAATTTCAGATTAATACTCATTTTTTGGTTTATCCTGATAATGTTGAAGGTCGTTTTATTTTCTTTTAACAACACAAGTTATCAACATATTTTTCCATGTACAAGAAACGAAAATAAGATAACAATTTAAGTATTTTATGGAAACATGCGGGAATAAATTGTTTTAGACCATCTGCGTAGTTACAGAACAAATGCATTTCTCAATGCCGATCGCAGCGCTCAGCAACTATCCCCGTGATGGTTCAAAAATAGGGCCCAACCTGGAAAAATATTTCTTCCATTTTCCCTTCTCTTGTATTAATTTTCTCGCTGAAATCCCTTTCGTATTATAGTTTCGCGTTTCATACTATTAATGATTTTGAAATATGGGTAAACGCACCTTTAATGATCTTCCGTTTGTGTCCATCTCCTCTCAAAATCTCGTTATTACTCGTTGATGTCACATTTACATCGATTTCGTCACCTCTTTTACTTAGTTTTTGATAGATAATCGTCTGAAAATACTCTGAGTACTTAATATCTCCTTAAAGACCAGCAAAAGAAGTCACTATAAGTTAATGATGAACAGATTACAGGATACTTAGGAATTGTTTCTAGACTCCGGGTTACGTTTGGAGCTGTGAATGAAGCGTCCATTTGACATCCATTATTTTCTATCTACCTATTTACCAGACTGCAAATCCCCATTGTGATCAAGGAAATTAAAATAAAAATCCCCTTAAGGAGCTGATTGATTCGATTTCAATTTTATGTAAATGCAGCATGCAGTTCAGTGTAATGAAGCCCTGTGAGTGAAATCCTTCAGAATTTTTCGGGTACCATTTAGGACCGATAAAGAACTGAAACTAAAGCACTCACGTAGAATCTCCGAAGAGAAGGCCAAGTTTCTCCATTTGCAAGAACCATAACTTACGGATTTTTGGATAGTTTCTATATCCATGCAAAATTTCACTTAGTTTATGTAATAAATAGAAAGTTTTCAGTAATTTGTACAACCACAATAATAATGTTTGTACATGTGTAAATTATTTTCATGATAACAAAAATCGTAAGCTAAATTTTTCACTTCCTCTACTTATGTGGCACTTTTAGAAATGCTTGTGAAATTCGAAATGTACGATTGCCTGTCTTTTTTTTATTGTAGGTTTAACGACCACCGTGAGCAACTCAATGGGCTATAAGCAGTCGCCCGTCCCTAATGTATGGCCACTGGTTCCAGGGATGGAAGAGAGCCATCGCCGTAAAACAAACACAATATCCATGCCTCACCGGGATTCCAACCCGGACCCACGATTGCCTTCAAACACGAAAGAATGCCAGATTAATATAGTAAAATATTTTTATAGTTCTGATCTTCTGTATTAATACGAATTTTTAAAATATAAGGATCAAGGTAAGGGTCAGAGATGTATAACCTATGGAATTGCTTGATTTTGTATAGCATTTTCAGTATTTGATAAAAGTATGCACTGTATGTCTAATGCATTGTCAAAGGTCTAGCCTTTTTATCCACACAAATGTCTTCTGCAACATTTATTAGTTTTCAAATTTATGCTAAGAATTCTGAAATTACATTTCTGTTACCAGTAAAATTATTTATTAGCGATCTTATGGAAAGAAACCACTTCCCGACATTTTTTGGAGAACATTGAACAACATATTTTTTGGCTCCCATCTTTAATTTTTCACTGCGGAAATGCATTTAAAAAGAATACCATTCACTGTGGATAATAAACACAAATTATCAGTAAAAGGAATTTTTCCCTGGCAAAGAGCCACTGCTCCGAACCTCTAGACCCGGGGATCTTTAACTTGTGGGGCAGGAGCGACGTTGCAGGTGGGCTAGGGTGGGCTTCAGCTCCCCCCCCCAACTTTTCATTCAGCCTATCCTTTAGCACCCCCCTCCCCTCACTGTAGAAGTTAGCTCCTCAAAGAAAGAATTTACTGATGCCGTAAAAAACGCCTCCATTTACAGCGATCTTGGGATCTTGGCAACAGCTCGAACTTCGCTAACATCCATCACACCACGCACACATGACCTTTTGTACTTGACACTCATTACCCTTTTCTCATGAAGGCATTCCTGAATCTGGTGCCCCCACGATTTCTTTGGTCTTCCATGCCTTTCCTGCCAACTGGGCTGAAACAATTCTCTTGGTCAGCACATCATCACTCATTCTTTCAACATGGCCAAACCACCAAAGAATATTAATCTCTACCTTGCTAACACATTTTGCTCCACATTACACAACCGCAACACATCTTCATTCCTCACACAATCAGAACGTGTCTTTCCATAAACATCCACTCACCAGTAAGTAATGCATTTCTCCAGTACACAAACGACTCCTACATGTCTCTTCTGCAATACCCACGTTTCGCTGCCATACATCTAAGTAGGAACAATTACACTTTCATACACAGCCATTTGGGACTCTCTTGAAAACCCATCATTCCTGTGAAAACCTCCCAAAGCAGCAATGACTTTCAGTGAAAAATTCACTCTCCTACTAATTTCGGCATCTGATTTGTTCTCTCTGTCAGACATGCTTTCTAAATATACAAACTGTTCACTTGGTCAATAACAATGCAATTTAGACTAATCCTGCATTCAGTACTAACAGTTCCTTGTTCAGAAACCATGCCTTTGGGGTTTCCCTCATTTATACTCAGTTTGAATTTCATACAAACTTCGAACATCCGGGATAACATACTCTACAACTCACTTTTTTGCACTGTGCCAACAGGCCTATGTTATTAGCATACAGCAATCTGCACATACGGATATTACCAAAACATAAACCAGTATTGTTTATCTTGGCATCACGCATACATACATCCATAAACATATTAAACAGCCATAGTGACATCACGGAACCTTGCTTTAACTCCTGCACCAATAGAAAACCATTTCGATGCAATATCATTTACTCTTACACATGCTCTACTGCCATCATAAATGGCTTTCACACTATTGAGTAGATTCTCAGTAATACCATATTTATTCAGTATCTTCCACAGAAGGATCCTATTTACTCGATCATAAGGTTTCTCTAAATCCATGAAGGCAACAAAAAGTTCCTTAGCAACAGACAAATACTTTTTGATCATCTAACGTAACACGAAAATTGTGTTAGTGTAGCCTTTACCAGGCGTAAAACCACCTTTGTACATCCCATACTTTCTCTGATGTAAGACCTCGTACCTTATCAATGACAACCTCTCCAAATTCTTTCTCTGACACACTCAGCAAACTGATACCAATATAATTCTTGCATTTAGTCTGATCACCTTTTCCCTTATACATGGGAACAATAATAGTATCCCTCCAATCCTGAGGGATCCTTTTTAACTGCCAGCACAACTGACAAAATTTAGTTCACCTAAGTTCATTAGTCAATTACAGAGTCACCACCATATTTTAACGTCGCAGCAATTATACTATCTATCCTCGGAGCCTTACTATTTTGAAGAGAATTTAGAGCTTTACACACCTCTTCTCTTGAGATCCCTCTGATGCTTCCGTATCTCACTGTGACATTATCTGCTTCTGCCTTAGAATTACCATTGCTTTCATGCTCTAATAAATCACAGAAATATTCACTCCATCTTTCACTTACCTCACTGGGTTCCCATATCATTTCTCCGATCCTATACCTCACACAATTTAGAATTTTATTTCCCCTATTTTTTGTATGTTTTATGCACTTCCAGAAAGATTTTCTGTCTTACCAAGAAGCCAATTCGTGCCTTTCCACCTTTTACTTCTTAAATTTTGCTTTACTCTGGAGAACCAACTTAGCTGCTTCACGCTTCTTCCCCCGATATTCATTCACAGTAACCCTACAGTACCTTGCAACACCTCTAGATGTTCTTCCTTCTTTCTCTTAACTACTTCTTTAATCTCACTGTTCCACGAAGCATCGCCTCTAATGTTATCCACCATTGCAGTACCACAGACTTCTTCAGAGACAGTAACAACACAGTTCTTAAAAACAAACAAAAGAAAAATGAAGAATCCAGAAGGCATCATCCGATCGAGATGAAAATTCATAGTCCGATGTACATGTATAGGGAAGGAAATGATTGGAATTCCAGAGCAGTTGGACAATTTATTCAGATAAAATGACTACACGAGTGGAACAACTCAGTACGTTGTAGCGCTGCCTCTGGCTCGGATACCAGCGCTTACCTGGCGTGGCATAAAAGCATACAGTTCACTGATACATCCTGAGGATGTTTTAAAAGCCAGATGGTGTTTAAATTGCGGGCTAGTTCACTGACATTCCGGAATGAACGTAGGTAGCGTCACATCGTATACCAAACATGTTCGATCGGAGAGAGATCGGGCGATCGGGCTGGCCATCGAAGGGAGTCAACATTGCGAAGGCAGGCTTGGGAGAGCCGTGACGTTTGCGGCGGGGCATTATCTTGTTGAAAAATTGCTCGTTCATAATGCGACAGGAATTGCGACACAACAGGCAGTAGAATGTCGTCGACGTACCGTTGAACCGTAACGGTGTTACGGGGGACCACCAAGGGTGTCAGGCTATCGTCGGAAATGGCTCCCAAGACAGTCATGTCCGGTGTACGAGCCGTGTGTCAACAATTAAGGCAAGATATATACGCTGGGCGGCTCATCTCTAGACATGTATGCGCCGGTCATCGGTGCAAAATGTAAACTGCGACTCATCACTGAAGACAACAGGACCCCACTGGACACTATCCCACATTGATCGGGACCGATACCATTGCAACCGGTGCCGGCGATGCTTGCTGGTCAGTGGTTAGTGGCTGAGTGGCCTCCAAGAATGTAGTCTCCGTGCCACAAGTCGTTTTGCAACGGTCCGGATGACCACTTCCATACCTGTTGCCGACGCAACATGGCGACAGATGCTTCAGAGCGACGAATTCGGTTCTGTTCGTGCGGCTTTCACAATCGCAGAGCAGTGGACGATTCTTAACTTTCAATCTGTCATTGCCCTCGGCCGCCCACTGCCCGTATGCCTTTTTGGCTGTGCCCTCCTCGACCCATTAGCGCCAATTTCATCCGATTGCCGGGTTGCTCCGACACATTTACCTGGCGATTCGGCGACTTGACAAACCGGACTCTCTCAGCCCATCTATACGACTCTCTCTCTCTCTTACTCGCTCAATTGCTCGAACTGTGCACGGATTCAACGTCGGGGCATCCTCACAGTCTGTGGAAGTTAATGCAACCGCAATCCTCGGTTACAATTGTTCATGCGTGCGAGTTTTGCTTTTAATATACGCTACTCGTTGGGAAGTTCCCATGCGCTATGGGGGGCAGCTATTTCGTCATTGGTTGTTATTTTTTAAACATCTGCATATTCGGCCCTGAGGTACTTGATTGCAAAATATCATCTGGATCGAACGAATTTCTGAGGATGCTTTTTTTTTCTTTGGGAAAGAGTGTATAAAATTAATGCTTTGTTTAATTTAGTGTTGCGCTATTCTGGGAAATGGAGAGAGTCCTCTGAGCGAATGTCTAAGAGAGTAGTAGAAAATACAATTTTCTTAATTATTAGTTTAAGGAGATGAAAGATAGATAGATAGATAGATAGATAGATAGATAGATAGATAGATAGATAGATAGATAGATAGATATGCTTTGTTAAGTTACGAACTCAAATTCGTAAGCGGGCCTGTCACAAAAATATTTAAAAGAATGACGTAAGTAAGCAAAAATTGTAAGATATTAACAAGTTAAAGGCCGTGTAGATTCGTATTCACAGTTCCCAGTACTACATATATTGAAAAAATAATACGTACAGTATATACACTGCTGGCCACCCGAAATGCAACACCAAGAAAGACACGAGATAGCGAAGGCACATTTACCGGACACATAACAACAGATACAAAGATGAAACGATTGAGCTTACAGGCCCGTGCAACTTGCGGAACACGCAGACATCAATAGTTCGTGCGGCCCCCATGGCTGGTAATAACGGCTGCTACACGCCGCAGCATAGAACGAAAGAGGCTATGGATGTGGGCTTGGGGTAAGTCGGTCCAGGCTGCTTCCACACGTTGCCCCAGTTCATCAGGCGTAGCCGCGGGTGGTGCTCGCTGGGCCACTCGGTTGCCGATCAGCGACCAGACGTGTCCGATGGGCAACATATCGGGAGAACAGGCGAGCCACGGCAGCAGTGACACTTGGTGGGCTGTGAAGAATTGTTGCACAATGCGTGCCACGTGCGGGCACGCATCGTCCTGTTGAAACGTGGCCGCTGTCAGGTCCTGCAGGTAAGGGAGGACTACAGGCTCCAAAACGTCGGAGATGTAGCGGTGGCTGTTGAGCGTATCGGCGATGCGTACCAGAGGGTGCGGATGTCATATCCAATTGCGCTCCAAACCATAACGCCAGGCGACGGAACGGTATGGCGATGTATAATGCAGGCGTCATACAGCCTCTCGCAGCGGTGCCGCCACACGTAGATCCGACCATTGTGGGTTGCAGACAGAAGCGGGATTCGTTGGAGAAGACAATGTCGTGCCATTCCGTAGTCCAGGTGCGGTGTTCAACGGCCCACTGCCACCCACTCCCGGTGGTGTAACGTCAATGGTAATAGGAGCAATGGCCGTCGTGCGACAAGTCCTCGCTCCTGCAGACGACGTCGAACGGTACGTGCTGACACAGGTTGTTGCGCAACAAGCCCTAATTCCTGCGCTAACGTTCGTGATGTGGCGGTGCGAGCCGTCAATGCCCGACGCACAACATGTCAGTCTTCCAGTTCGGTGGTGTGCTGCGGCTGCGGCAATCGCTCACGTCGGTCCGTCGGTCCTTCCTCCACCCACCGAATCCATACTTGCCTCACTGTGGCTGGATGTAGTCCCACACGGGCGCCGATGTCTGGGTCCGATAAACAGCTTTCGCGATAAGCCACTATTCGTCCTCTGTCGAACTACGAAACGTTCTAGAATGACTGCCGTATTCTGCGACGAGGTATCAGGAAGCTTCCCACGCACAGGTCCGGCAGCACAACACTTTTCCACTACTTACACCCCGCCTTCTGTGCACCCTTCTTATAGTGCTTCTCGGTGGCGTACCAGGCGCAAATCATCTACATATTCCCTGCAATGCTAATCGTTTGCATGTCCTCTCGCGGGCGACGCATGCTGCGAATTTCAGGCCAATCGGATGCTTCCCGCTTGGTACTGCATTTTGGGTGGCCAGCAGTGAACCTTGCAACATATTTTGTTTTTACTGAGGATAACATCATCAGAGGCGAGTAAAATCTACAAGGGATTTTTTTTGCCAAGCACTTTAAAATTTGTCCCCCCTCTCCCTGCACGATACTTAGTTCCCCTAATAGCCACCTCAGTTCTGAGCTTCTGGCGTCGCAACTGCTGTGTGGTACGCCTCCCTAGGGGTGGTTTGGATCGACTACAGGGGAGGTGTAAGTTGCCTCTTAATTATAAATTGTTTAATCCATATTTCACAAGTACACACAAAATTACGCAAAAAATGATAATTTTTTGTCACGATTACCTTGCGACTTCCCCATGTCGATTTCGGTCTCGCTGGAGCAATTAGTAACTTTCGTCCTCAATTAATGGCGTTTCCGAACCCTCCATTTCCTACGTTGAGTATTGCTTCGTGAGCAGGTGTTGCCGACTTATCTAAAGCCATCAACAGCAGCGCAGCTTGGAGGCTGGCCCAACCTTATTTCTTTCTACTAACCTTGGGAGCTACGTCATAGCTGATTTGTATAACACGTGCGTTATCGTAGGTTTCCTGAAGAACAATAAGTCTTTCAAGGTATTACTTTTTTTGCCTTGTTTATTGCAAAAAAAAAAAAATCTCAAAGTGCCGAAGAAAATGAAGTACAGTGAGGATGACTTAAAATTCAGGTTCACGTGCTTTCTTGATAAAGATGGAATCGAAAACCTTCAGTTTTCTTATATGTACAAAAGTTCCATGTAACGATAGCATGAGACCTGCCAAACTGCAAGAACATTTTGCAAAAATGTACCCTACGAATTTTGAAGACAAGCTGGAAATGATAAAGCAAATGAAAACTCGATTCCACTCATCAAGTACGCTCGTTAAGTTCCGTTTTGGCACTACTAAAAACTCACTAATTGAAGCCTCTTTTAAAGTCTCATATACGAAGGTTGTACCGAAAGTAATGCAAAAGTCGGCATAACTTCTTTATTAACTGGCTGTGGTCATTCATGTTGCACATGTTGGTAGAGTTTTTTTTTTTTTTGATTGGGGGTTTAACGACCACCGTGAGCAACTCAATGGGCTATAAGCAGTCGCCCGTCCCTAATTTAGGGTCGCTGGTTCTAGGGAAGGGAGAGAGCCAGTGCCGTAAGACAAACACAACATCCATGCCTGACCGCGATTCGAACCCGAACCCCTTACGGACGAATGATCAGAGGCCAGCGCCTTAGACCACTGCGCCACCGGGGCGGCTTGTGTTGGTAGAGTAACTCTTTCTCTATGGAAAGGTACTACTCACCATAATCTCCATCACAAGCGATGCATTTGCGCCATCGTTGAACCCAACTCTCGGATCCTCTTTGAAAAAATTCAGGTGTGGACTGTTGTACCCACTTCTTAACAGCCACTTTCACTTTGTCTCTGTCATCAAATTGTTATCCCCGGATTCTGTCCTTCATTGGACCAAACAGGTGAAAGTCGGAGGGCGCCAGATCTAGGCTGTACTGTGGATTGGGGGACAATTGACCAGCCTAATTTGCTGATCACCTGATTTGTTGCCAAATATGTGTGTGGTCTCTCATTGTAATGGTGAATGTGGACCCTTTTCAGATTCTTGTTCGGTCTCTTCCTCCTTATGGCTTTTCTAAGCTTCTTGAGTGTCTCAGTGTAGCGCTCGCTGGTCACGGAACGGCCACATTGCAGAGAGTCGAGGAGAATAACATCCCTGTCATCCCTCAAAACTATCTTCATGACTTTGTGTGTTGATCGCCTTGTCACCAGATCGGAAACATTCGTTTCTTATTGGTTTCAAACTCTACAAGCAGTCAGAGCAGACTCCCACACTTCTCTCCTTCAAATCAGGTGCCAACTGCCGTGTTACCCACTTTGCACACATTTTCCGATACCCTACGTCTTCCACCATCTTCTGTTTGGCATTGTGACCACAGTCCAGTTGTGCAACAAACTCATAGATTGTGACTGGTCTCCCCGAGCGAATCAATTCATCCACTCGCTGACGATTCGTGTCAGTGGTCGCAGATTATGGTCTCCCACTGCGTGGTTTTTCTTCAATGCTGGTTTCCCCTTCTTTAAACGTCTTCATCCATCTGTGCACATTGCTCTTGTCAATGGAGTCATCTCTGTAAACATCCTGTTGCATTCTGTGGATGTCGAACAGCCTGCCCCTTCCTTTTTCAAGAACTCAATGACGGCATGTTACTACTGCTTGGAATCCATTATTTACCTGTAATGAAGAAAAAGGGTTAGAGTAGAGGACGGGTCACTCTACCAACGTGTGCAATTTGAACGACCTCTGTCAGTTATTAAAAACGTTATGCCCACTTTTGCATTACTTTCAGTACAACTTTCGTATGATCGCAAAGAACAAGAAATCACATACAGTTGGCGAAAATTTGATCAGATCCTGTGCCCTTGAAATGGTCGAAGTTGTTCTCGGACGCATGCAGAGGAAACAAAATGCTGATATCCCTCTGTCAAATGACGTCATAAACTCCAGAATTAGGGATATGTCGGCCGATGTTTTAAATCAACTCATGGAGGAACTCAAGAAATTGACTCTGCCCTTTGGACTTCAATTGGATGAAAGTATCGATGAAGCTCAACGCAGCCTCTCTTCCTTGGTGTTTGGGAGATACGTCAGTGATACGTGCATTAAAGAAAATTTTCTTTTCTGTGAACCTCTGCTTACTACCATAAAAGCTTCTGATGTGCTCCAACTAATGAGCGATTTTTTTTCAAAAACTGGACTTGATTAGAAGACAAAATTGAGTTTGATATTCACTGATGGTACACCTTCCCTGCTGGGAAGAAAACTGGCTTTGGAGCTTTGATGAAGATGGAGGCCCCAAAAGTGGTGATGATACATTGTTTTCTACATCGTCATGCACTGGCATGAAAACCTCTTTCTCCAAGACTGAAATCAGCCATGTCCATCGATGTTCAAGTTGTAAACTTCATACGGTCTCCAGCTTTGAATCACAGACTGTTTAAAATACTTTGCCAAAAACTTGGAGCCAAACATGACGTTTTGCTGTACCACACAGAAGTGCATTGACTTTCACGTGGAATGAGATCGCCACATTTCTTCAAGAAAAGTAATAGAAATTGTGTGAAGCATTTGAAACCCAAAGCTTCGTTGTTTCCTTAGCTTATCTCGCAGATATATTTTCACACTTGAGTGACCTCAGCGTTTCAATTCAAGGATCACATATCACTGTTTTGAATGTTAGTAGAGGAAAATGATGGGTTCTAGAACAAAGAATACGCCGCACGGCTCCCCACGGACGGATGTGGGTGTGGTCGACTCCTGATCAACCATGACGTAATGCGCAGCCATTTGTTTCCCACGCGGTCTTTTCTACCATCCTTTGTTAACCATTTTTATTTTTCCTACGTGTCTCACCGACATATTTTGTCAGCCATTTCCTCTTTGGGGGCCGCGTGTTTGGGCGAGTCACCATTTTCTCTTCATGATAGTTTGAATGCCGCGTGGTCTTACCGACCATCCTTTGCCCGTCATTTTTATTTCCACCACGTGGTCTTACCGACCATCTTTTGTCCGCCATTTTTCTTTTTTGTGTTCAACCATGACCTTTTGTGAGCCACATGTTTTGGGGTGAGTCGCCATTTATCTTTTGTCTCCGACGTTTTCCCAATCACCACCATCTTTTGTCCTCCATTTTATTTTTCTCCAAACGTTATCGATGCTGTATTTCCTCATCAGGAAATTTTGTCCACCATTTTATTTTCTAGACCAGGAAATTTCACGTGACGTCACGACGCTGGGTGAAATTTCTTTCAAAGGGAATAAAATTCCCCGAGATGCAGGATGAGATCGAACCTCTGACAGGTGGATTAGGAGACTAACGCCTTACGCCGATCGGCTATGAAATCAATTACCAAAGCTTACTCGAAAGTTATTGTCTTTCCTGTGAAGACAGCTTCGCTAGGATGATGATATCACATTCCTCCACGTGGTCGGACGACATCCCCATTCGAGTGGTTTGCTCGACTAGCGCCAGTTCTAATGAGTCATGGTCAGTGCGCACAGACACTTGGGGTGTCATCACTGCTTGATTGGGGGTATAAAAGGGCCGACGCAAATGCTACTGTCCATTATTCACCTCCACGATCTCTGGTACCTTGACATGGGCCGCGGGTGACCTAGTGGGCAACGTTCGTGACTGCCACGAAAAGGACCTCATGTCCGATCCCAGGCAGGTACGAACGCTCGATCCACTAAATATCCGCCGTGCGTCGGATGGGCACGTTAAGCCGTCGGACCCCGGGTACTTACACTCCCCCCACCCCCGGTAATAAATAAGGGCGTCTTCTTTCCCCTTTCTACCTCGCTTCCGTGTCACTTTCCTATCGGGCACTCTAGCCCAAATCTCCTAACTTCCTATTTCTAAGGGTTGTTTAAGACCTGGGGTCAGACACTTCCTTCCTAAAATCCTCTACATATGGTCTGATCTGATATCTTACCGTGACGTATTGTGGGGGTCCAGCTGCGTTACAGCTGCGAAACCCAGAGTGATTCTGTGCGGGAGAGTAGTAGTTTACTTACATGTAGCAAGTAATACTACATTACCCCCGTGTTATGTATTCGTAGCTGGCGGATATTCTTTCTCCCGTCCTTGGGCTCTTCGTTGCACTGCCTTAGAGCTACGCAATAAGGCAGGTGCACTTCGTGGACATGGTTCGTCAAAGTCTCACTACTGCTTGCAAAAAGGAATATTAAATCGTACGTTTTTTACAGGGTTTGCGTTGTGAGCAAAAATTTCTGGATCCTGGAATTGGTGGAATTTCTTTCTACCGACCTTGGTTCTTGTTTAAGTACGTATAATTTTATTGACTATACCACTTGCGCAGGGCAGCTATCTAAAGCGTAAGAGACCAAGTAACTGATTCTTTCTACTTTCTCTTTTTCTTTTCCTACAGTCTAGTATGTTTCATTTCAATGTTGACTGAAAGGCAGCTTACGGCATAAAGACCTAAGTTTGACATTCCCGCTATCCATTCTTCTCACATTTCTCTTTTTCTCTATGTTATACGACTAGCTGCAAGGCGGCCATCGGCGTAAAGACCGATGTTTAGCATTCTTCCCACTATCCAAACTGTGCTACCTTTCATGACTTCAAAGAAAGAAAAATGTTATTTATGCACTTTTGAAGGCATTCCCTGTCAAAAATTTGAAATAAAGAAGGGCTCTTTTAAGGGCTGAAAGCAGCTCAATAAATTATTTAGAAAGAATTACAGTCATATATAAAATTTTGATCCTAGAACAGATTAAGCCTACAAACATATGGAATTTCGACATAAGAGAAACAGAAAACCTGTGCGAAAAAGGCCCCAGCAAAGAAAGTAGTAACAGTCGTCAAGACCCATCAGAATGCAGTGGAGGCTAAAACAGATTATATTGGCATATTTTTGAAATTTGGAGATAAAATAATTTAACAAAGAAAAAGTTTTAATAAGAGATTATTCGTACTGCACCTGGTAAAATTATACACTTTTTCATTTCAAAGCAAATTTTGATATTCTTCATATGTGTGAATCAAAACTCACACATAAAATGATACTTGTAGGATATGCATAGTAAACTAAACTTCACAGTGGCTTTACTAAGAAAACCACCAAATCTGCTGAGAAAAAAACATCTGCCAACAAAGCCCGTAGAGAGAAATCAAAATCTATGAAAAACGGCCCCAGCAAAGAAGACAACAAAAGTCAAGACCTCTAAGGAAGCAATGAAACCTACCATTTAAATAAAAGAGTACAAATAAAGTAGTATTACTAGAACAGATTTAATTGACAAATTTGTGAAAATTGGAGATAAAGTAATCTAACCAAGAAAATGTTTAAAAAAAGAGACTATTAATACTGGAGTGGGTAGAAATTATACACTTTTTATATTCAAAGCAATTTTGATATTCTTCACACGTGTGAATCTATATATTCACTCAAAACATAATATTTGTAAAACATGCAAGTAAACTATAATTCATGGTGAATTCGCTAAGAAAACCACCAAATCTGCTAAGCAAAAACGGTCTGCCAAGAAAACCTCTGTGAAAATGGCCCCAGCAAATAAAGCAGCAAATGTCAAGACCCCTAAGAAAGCAGTGAAAACCACCAACACATTTATATAAAAAAGTACAAATAAAGTTTGGAAGACTAATAAATCTAGATAAAGAGGACAATAAAGAATAAACTAAAAAATTAATAATGTACGGTACTCTAATACACCAAGAATCCTTGACTCAGTTGGTGTGCTTAAGTGACAAATGATAAGAAGAATATTAAAAAATGTGTGGCCCTAAATATGGAGAATAGTATATAAAATTGGAATAAATTCCTAATAATAAATTACACTTGGAGCTTAAAGGACTGAAAATGAATATACTTCATGAAATTGGTGAAAGTAGTAAAATGAAAGTTGTAAATATAAAGTAAAACTTTATTATTAATAAATTATGTAAAAATAAAGCAAAATATAAAAGCAATCAAAAATAAAAGTAATTGTAAAAGAAGTGGATACACATAATAATAATAAAACTGGGGGATAATAAAATAATATTATTATTATATATCTATATAATATATAATAATAATATTATTTTATATATAATAAAACTGGGGGAGACCCTAAAACCCTAAACTCAACCTAAATAGTGTTTTGGTAAGTAATAAGAATTTAAGCATGACGAAGTTCATAAAGCTTTGACAGAAATTATAAATGCAATTAAAAATGGCCTAGAAGATGTGTTGGTGGTTTTCACTGTGTGAAGATGTGTGAAGATGTGTTGGTGGTTTTCACTGCTTTTATGTTAGAAGTAGACTAAGTAATGTCTTTACACAAATTGGTAGGACTCATAAGGCTGGAAAACAAATAAAATACCTTCCACGCATTCAAGCCTCTTTAATGAAATAAAAATATAATCCCTCATAATTTTAATTGGTGTGCATTATTCACAGCAGATTTTATAGCTACTCACTACTATTAGCTTTTGCATATTTCCTACAACTCTAATTTCTTCATTACTTTTGCAATCTGATTTGTCCTATCTGAACAACTCTTCATACCTAATTTCAAAGGTGGCTGGACCTACGACGTCACGCCTTTCCCGTCTACGAGGGCCCCTAGTAGCTAGGGTATGGGGGACTAAACCTTTAAGGCAAACCAATAACCAGGAGGAGTTATTTCAAGACTGTGTGGTGTGTGCTTCATTTGTTTTGATCCTTCGGTTCTTCATTTGTTCTTGTTTTACTGTCAATTCACTCGCTTCCGTGCCACTTTCCTATTGGGCACTCTATCCCACATCTCCAAGCTTCTTATTTCTAAGGGTTGTTTAAAACCTGGGGTCAGGCACTCCCTTCCTAAAATCCTCTACATATGATCGGATCGGATCTGTCCATTCAGTTCTAGGTCTTAGTCACCGCTCTCCTGAATTTTTGTCTTCACCTTTTCCTAGCTCTGTTTTATCAATTTTGTGGAAGTTGTTTTCTAAGCGTGATTTCGCCGATTTATTCGTTGAGTTGCTTCTGCAATTTTATTAGTGTTTTCGCCGACTTCATCATGAATTCCGCACAATCGTCAAGGAATTTTCAGTCTGCCAGTGACGAAGTAAGTTTTTATTTATTTTTATACTTTATTCTTTTATGTTTTATGCATGAGTGTATTATTATGAAAAATGTTCTGTTTTGTGAAATATTGATTTGGGAGGGAATATGTTAGAAGTAGACTAAGTAATGTCTTTATGAGAGGGTCTATAAAATCATTAATTGTATCAATGTCCAAAAAAGCGTGCTTTATTTTTACTACAGCACTGCTTCGCCTTGTTCTAAGAATCTGAGATTCAGTTAAACATTTGTTATTTTTTCAGTATGTTCCCCAAACGAAAATTTCCAAAGTTTCATACTTTATTCTTTCAACATGCTTCTTTTTTTAAGGGTTAAAAGTATATTTCTGCTTTTCGATAAAACGAAATCAATGTAAAATGTTTCCGGTAATATTTCATAATTGAATTTTAATGCAGACTAAAAATAATAGCCAGATGTTCCAAAAAAGAGTTTCTATTAAAGCTCCGTATTTATTTATACGTGTTCATGCGCATGTGTTATCGATGAGTCATTGCATTAGCTATTGTTTGGAACACCGCACGTGTTTTTAAAGAAATTTAATGGATGTAGGTAAAAATACCCCCGGAGAAAATACCTATGAAAACTCAAAAGCGGTTTAAATACCCCCGGTTCAAATACACCCGAAGAGAATACCCCCAGAATTCCTTGATTTGATTTCTTCAAAAAATTATTCACCACAGTAAGTTTACAACGGTGATGAGACTGGATTAAGTTTTAAGGCGCTACCAAAGAAAAATCTCGCTTCCAAAGAGGAGTCTTGGGCACCTGGCTTCAAGATGAGGAAAGACCAGAACAAACACTCACATCTCCCAATAACATGCATTTTTGCAATTACCTTTGACCCTTTCTCCGTTTGTTAATAACAGCCTGCACGCATAAACTGCATGCGGTGAAACAGAATGAAAGGAAGTCAACACATCCTTTCATTGAACAAAACTTCTCTTAGAGGTAGTCCTGTTCCTTTGAAGAACAAAACTACCTCTAAGAGTGATCCTTCCCTGCTTATTCTCATTCCGCCGTTTTGTTCACACAAGAAAGAACAGAAAAACAAGAAAGATGACACCGAAATTTCGGGTGTAATATGCACGTCTTTTGAATCCGTTCCGGCGCAAATTAAATTTATCGAAGCTATGCAAAGTCAATGGAACCGGTATGGAAAACAATAGCTCTGACGATATAAAGAAGTTTCTCAATCGGGTTTTTAATCCCTCAGATATTGCTGTAAACGGAATCGTGAGCTTACGCCCTCTGGTTACAGACTTGTACGTTCAGAAAACATGAATTTATATGAGAAATATTTCGCACCGGAAACGCTCTCCAACACAGAAATAATTTTTCAAATCGGACTCTTAGAAACAGAGATAACGACTAAAATAAGATGTGACTTTACGTCCCCTGGTGGGATAACCACGCATTATTTTAAGAAGAAAGTATTATCAAAAGGTTTTTCCATATGAGCGGTATCGGTCCAAGAAAAAAAAAATTAGTCGAGTTTTCTGGAGCCCAGATTTTGCTACAAATTCATCAGAAGCAGAAATTAACACTTATGCCCCCTGGTGGCCAAACCATTCTTTACCAAACATTAGAAATTATCTGAAAAATATCTTCCATCAGGTCTTGTATGCGATACAGGAAGAATTTTTCAAATCGGTGTTTTAGAAGCAGAAATAACGCCGAAAACGCAATTTACCATTGTGCCCCCTAGCGGAGAGTCTAGGATTTACTTGAAAATTTTGAATTTATAGGATAAAGATTTGGCATCGGAAACACTATCCTACAAAAAATATTTTTTTCAAATCTCCTAGAAGTAGAGATAATGACAAAAATATGATGTACATGTACGCCCCTGGCGTAGTAACCATGCATTATTTTAAGAAGAAAATGGTTCTGAAAGGTTTGTCGAACTGAGTTGTATCGGTCTATAAACGAGGTTTTTTTTCAATCGAGAATTTAGACACTCATATTTTGCTGCAAATACATCAGATGCGGAAATTAAGATTTATGTCCCCTGGTGGCCAAACCATTTTCTTTACAAAAATTAGAAATTATGTGCAAACGGTTTCCCATCAGGAGCTGTATCCGGTGCAGAAATAATTTTTCAAATCGGAGATTTAGAAGCAGAGATATAGGGGGAAACGCAATTTACCTCTACGCCCCCTAGCGAGAAAGTCTAAGAATTACTGGAAAATTTTGAAATTATATGAAAAACAAGTCACACTGAAAACACTATCCAACAAAGAAAGAATTCTTGAAATCCGACTCCTAGAAGTAGAGATATTGACAAAAATAAGATATATATATCCGCCCCCTGGCGTAGAAACCATGCATTATTTTAAGAAGAAAATGTTTCTTAAAGGTTTGTCGACATGAGTAGTATGGGTATACAAACGAAGTTTTTTTTTCAATTGAGAATTTAGGAGCTTATATTTTGCTGCAAATACATCAGAAGCAGAAATTAAGATTTACGCCCCCTGGTGGCCAAACCACTTTTTTTACAAAAATTAGAAATTATGTGGAAAGGATTTTCCATCAGGAGCTGTATCCGGGGCAGAAAGAATTTTTCAAATAGGAGATTTAGAAGCAGAGATATAGGGTGGAAAACAATTTACCTTTACGCCCCCTAGCGGAAAGTCTATGATTTAATTAAAAATGTTGGCATCATATGAAAAACATGTCAGACTGGAAACACTATCCAACAAAAAAGAAATTTTTCAAATCGTACTCCTAGAAGTAGAGATATTGACAAAAATAAGATATATATCTACGCTCCTGGTGGAGAAACTGGGTAATATTTTAAGAAGAAAATATTCGAAAAAGGTTTACTGATGTTATTGGCATCAGTCCACAAAAGAATTTTATCAATCGATATTTTAGAAGCTCCGATTTAATGGCAAATACATCAAAAGCAAAAATTAACTCTTACGCCCCCTGGTGGCCAAAGTATTATTTACCAAAAACTTGAAATTATATGCAAAAGATTTTCCATCAGGAGGTGTATCCGCTGAAGAAAAACATTTTCAAATCGGAGTTTTAGAAGACGAGTTATTGGGGAAACTGTTTTTTACTTTTACGCCCCCTAGCGGAAAATCTATGCGTAATTTGAAAAAGTAACTATATCTAAAATACTCTTCGACATAAATGGAATCGAAAGATAAAAGACTTTTTTCAATCGGATGTTTAGAAGCAAATATGTGGAATAAAACGTATTTTTGAATTCTACGTCATCTGCATTTACGCCCTCTAGCGGCGAAATTTTACATCGTAAAAAAAACGAAATAAAGGATCTTCATTGGCATATTTCAAGCTTCCCAATGCAAAAAGAATTTTTCAAATCGGACTAATAGTTACAGAGATATTGTGGGTACAGGCGGACGTACGGACAAACCGGTAACATAAGCACGATCTTTTTTTACAAAACACTTGCTAAAAAACACAGGAAAACAAAAGTGCTCTGAGCAGTTGACTTGCCCTTTCTCTGACGCCGCAGTCCTTTGTTGTACCTGATATCGTAGTTTTGTCTCAGCTAACTCAACCCCGTCCAATACCACTGGACAAGCCGTCACCTCCTGCTAAGCTCACTTGCCGACACCAACGAGACCTTGCATCCTCTTCCCTTCGCGTTGAAACATGTACATGTGATTGATCAAGAACAAGAGTTCTTGAAGAAATTACTTGCTTCCACCAACACCAACACGCCCGTTAATTTCTGATTTCCCCCTCCCCCACGCCAGAAATGTGGGTCTCGAAAGTTCAGTGGATGACAATCTTTGCTCACGGGCACTTAAACAGAAGAGAAGAGTAGCTATGCTCAGGGCAAAGCTAACCTGGTTACACTGTTAAGGTTGCAAAACCGCTTTACCAACAAAATATCTGTTGTATATCAGTATTTATCCACCCGCTAATGGGGTAGCATGTGGCGCGGACCCTTCTCCCTAAGGGTGACTTAACTAAAGACAAAAGGAAACTTCCCGCGTTCCACCACGATGTCACCCCTTAAACCCCACACCTTCTTAACCTTGCTGACCATCACACAAACGATTTCTGAATGAGTATTTTAAAACAGTAACCACGAAGAAAGGGGTAAGTTTAATCGGCAAACCATTATCTCTTTGCTTACCATCAGGCTAAAACACTTCTCTCCTCCCTCTCGCAGTAAATATCCTCTGTTTATACTGGATAGCTTCTCTGAAGCAAACCAGAAGTGACAACGACGACGCCAAAATGCGAATATTTGTATTTTTCAGAAATGCGACCGAAACTGGGATTTTTATTATTTTTATTTTTTTATGTACGTGCGTACAACATTTAGAACATATACACTGCTGGCCACCAAAAATGCAACACCAAGAAGGACGCGAGATAGCAAAGCCAGATTTACTGGACACAAAACAACAGACACAAAGATGAAACGATTGAGCTTACAGGTCCGTGCGACTTGCGGAACACGCAGACATCAATAGTTCGTGTGGCCCCCATGGCTGGCAATAACGGCCGCTACACGCCACGGCATCGAACGAAAGAGGCTTTGTATGTGGGTTTGGGGAATGTAGATCTAGGCTGCTTCCACACGTTGCCACAGTTCATCAAGCGTAGCCGCGGGTGAAGCTTGCCGGGCCACTCGGTTGCCGATCAGCGACCAGACATATTCGATGGGTGACATATCGGGAGAACAGGCGGGCCACGGTAGCAGTGACTCCTTATGGCCCGTGAAGAATTGTTGCATGATGCGTGCCACGTGCGGGCGCGCATCGTCCTGTTGAAACGTGGCCGCTGGCAGGTCCTGCAGGTAAGGGAGGACTACAGGCTCCAAAACGTCGGAGATGTAGCGCTGGCTGTTGACTGTACAGGCGACGCGTACCAGAGGGATGCGCGTGTCATATCCAATTGCGCCCCAAACTATAACGCCAGGCTACGGACCGGTATGGCGATGCATAATGCAGGCGTCATAAAGTCACTCGCCACGGTGCCGCCACACGCGGATCCGACCATCGTGGTGTTGCAGGAAGAAACGGGATTTGTCGGAGAAGACAATGTCGTGCCATTCCGTAGTCCAGGAACGGCGTTCAACGGCCCACTGCCGCTGCACTCGCCGATGGTGTAACGTCAATGGTAATCGGAGCATTGGGCGCCGTGCGATAAGTCCCAGCTCCAGCAGACGACGTCGAACCGTACCTGCTGACACAGGTTGTTGCGCAACAAGCCCTAATTCCTGCGCTAACGTTCGTGATGTGGCGGTGCAAGCCGTCAATGCCCGCCGCACAACATGCCGGTCCTCTCGTTTGGTGGTGTACCGCGGCTGCGGCAATCGCTCACGTCGGTACGTCCGTCCCTCCTGCTCCCACCGAATCCATACTCGCCTCACTGTGGCTGGATGTCGTCATACACGGGCGCCGATGTCTCGGTACGATAAACCGTTGTCCCGATAAGCCACTATTCGTTCTCTGTCGAACTCCGAAACGTGCTGGAATAACTGCAGTATTCTGCGACGTGGCATCAGGAATTTTCCCACGCACAGGTCCGGCAGCACAACACACTTCCACTACTTACACCCCGCCTTCTGAGCACCCTTTTTATAGTGATTCTTGGTGGCGTGCCGGGCGTACATGATTTGCATATGCCCTGCAATGCTAATCGTTTGTATGTCCTCTCGCGGGCGACGCATGCTACGAATTTCAGGCAAATCGGATGCTGCCTTCTTGGTGTTGCATGTTGGGTGGCCAGCAGTGTATGTATATATGCATATACTTTTCAGGTCTCAGTTCAAACTCGAACAGGGGCTTTTCAACTGGAACTATATTATGCAGTGGAAGTACACACTCCGCAACTTTAACTCCATAGTCAGGTTAGTCTTGCCCGGAGTATTAGTTTCAGCAATTGTTTAGGGCGCACAGCAAAAGCCTGTATCGGGAAAAGGAAGTTTAAAAGGAAAAGCGAAAACCATCTGGCAATGACTTCCGTCAAGCTAAAACAAAACGACTCATGGCAGAAAGTGCTAAGAACACTGTTCCTATTTTTAAATTCATGAAACCAAATATGCGGCGGGTGCCCGAAAATTCTGAATTAATTGATAAAGGTATTCAAAATGAAACGCCTGTGGCTGAACACATATCAACTGCAGAAGGTACACTTGACACAGAATCAGCAATATAAACAAGTTATCTTTCCTGGGAACCACTGGAGGAGCAAGGGAAAACAGATGTGCTGGTGACAGAATGGCTTGATATTTCAAAAGTAAGTTTTCCTCTTCATCTTTTATAACAAAGAACAATATTCTTCTTCTAACATAAAAACTGCAGACATTGGTTTGTACACGAATTAAGTTTTAGTTAATGATGCAACTGAGAAACAACTCATAGAAGAGGGCTTTTGGAAACCTAGCAGCAACCATTACAAATTTCCGAAGTGTCCTAAAAGTAATAGATGTTTTCTGTATTCAGGGTTCACCCGTTTTCAATGGTTAGCATATAGCGAAGTAAAAGGGGGGGGGCTTTTGAATGTATTGTGTACTCTTTGCTCCTGAAGCAGAAGGGGTCCCAAAAACCCGCTTGCCAAGTTTAGTAAATGAGCCTTTTACAAAGAATTAGGATGCCATCGGAGATTTCACCACTCATTCAAACACAAGATATCATGAAAATGCTGTGAGCGCCTGTAGTGATTGTAGGAGTTGTATAGGAGGTAAAACTCTCAGTGTACTTAAACTGATCAGCATCGCGCAACTGAAGTTGAAAACAATAGAGCTATTTTGAGATCAATCATCAAAACTGTAGGCTTTTGTGGGCGCCAAGAATTAGCACTGAGGGGACATCAAGATTCTGGCCATTTTCAAGATATGCAGGACACTTCCTGCATATATAACGATGGAATTTTTAGAGAAGCCGTAAGGTTCAGAATTGATGCTGGTGATAATGAATTGACGAATCACTTAAAAACGGCGTCAGCAAATGCTACTTATATTAGTTGGCATACACAGAATGCCATTAGTGAAGAAATCGGACAGTGCATTACTAAAGAACTTGTAAAAAATATTGCCGAAGCTAAATATTGCGTATAGTATACACTGAGTGGCCACTTTATTATGACCACCACCTCAGTACTTCGTTGGGACACGTTTCGCCTTTAATACTGCGTCGATTCTTCGTGGCATGGACTCCACGAGATGTTGATAGGTGGTTTGTGGAATCTGAGACCATGCTTGATGAATAGCACTTTCCAGGAGTGTAAGATTGCAGGGTTGTGGTGGATCCAGCAGTCTGATGGCTAGTTCAACTTCATCCCACAAATTTTCAATGGGGTTGAGATCTGGAGATTGTGGGGGCCACCTAAGCAAAGTAAACTCACCGACATGTTCCTGAAACCAATCCTGTACAATACGAGCACTCTGGCAGGACGCATTATGTTGTTGAAAATGGCCATCACCATTGGGATAAACCATCCACATGACAGGATGCACTTGATCCGATATTATGTGCCAGTCAGACGTTGATCAACACGAATTAAAGAGCCCAAAGCATGTCAAGAAAACATTCCCCAAACCATAACGTTGCCTCCACCAGCTTGAAGGGTTGTAGCAATGCATTTGGGGTCCATGCTTTCGTGCTGTTTCCGCCAAATTCTCACTCGGCCACCGATATGGTGCAACTAAAAAACTGAAAACGTGATTCATCGGACCACAAAATTTGTTTCCAATTATCGACTGTCCAATCCTTGTGCTCCTTTGGGAACTGGAGACGTTTTCTCTTATTAACTGCGACAGCAAAGGTGTTCGAGCAGGCCTTCGGCTGCCATATCCCATTCGATGCAGTGTACGGCGAGCAGTGCTTGCAGAGATCATTTGAGGGGTTCCTTGATTAAGATGGTCTGTAATTTGCTGCACTGTTGCCCTTCTGTTGTCTGTTACCAGTCTGCACACTCTCCGTTCAGCCCGAGCAGTCACTAGTCGATGACGACCAGACGTTGCACGTAGAGACCCAGTTTTTTGGCTGACAGTCCAGTCTTTAAACACTTTAACAACTGTTGCTCTGGAACATTTCACGAATGCGGCGGTTTCGGTGATACTCCATGGCTCCGAGCTCCTACAATCATTCCACGTTGAAAGTCCGTCAAATCGCATTTTTTACACATCTCGTCACCCAAACATCACCTCTACTACTGTCGGAAGCACTAAGCTTTCCCGTTTTATACTAGTCTCGCCCTCTGGCGGTAACAGCGTGCAGCCATAGCTCATATGCTTAAAACTGTTAGGTGGTGATAATAAATTGTCCACTCAGTGTATTAGTAGACGAAACAACCGATTGTTCTACTCAAGAATAAATGAGAATGACACAATACGTTATATACTGAATGTAAGGTCAGGTGATGCGTAACATCACAGCCTCTCCTTGACAAATGTCAACCCCGCCTTCTCGTGGTACATCCTGTTCCCACTAAAGGGGCTCTGACGACCGCCAATAGCGGTATAACTATACCATCGGGATTAGAGGAAATTCTATCCCACACTCACCAACCCGCTTGGCCAGCGTGGTGAGTTATGGCCAAACCCCTCCAAAATTATTCCACAACTTAAATCTTGGCCCTCAGTCTCCGGCAGCTGGAATGTACCTGGCCAAGGCAGCGGCCAGTGCGACATGAAGGCAGAGGGTGCTAAGAATCCCCGGAGGACCGGACTAGCTGCCATCTGATGCTGACCTTGGCTACACGTACAACGGACGCTCCCTTTCTTCTGATTCAAGGCTTCTTGAATTGGAAGAGGAACTACAAAGGATCAAGTGGGACATCGTGGGGCTAAGTGAGGTAAGGAGAAAAGGAGAAGATCTCATCGAACTGAAAAGTGGACATCTCTTCTACTATCGTGGGACAGATACTGGCAGAACTAGTGGTGTTGGATTTATAATAAACAAGAAACTGAAGGATAAAGTTGTAGAAGTTGAAAGTTCCTCTGACAGAGCTGCACGACTTGTTATCCAACTCTCGAAAAGATACCAGGCTCAGATTATTCAAACTTATGCACCCACCACAAGTCATCCTGAAGAAGAAATTGAAGAATTTTATGAGGAAATTTGTCATCTAAATAATAAAGGTAAGCAGCACTTGAAAATAATTATGGGAGATTTCAATGCAAAAATAGGGCAACGGCAACTGAATGAAACTTCAGTAGGTAAATTCGGTCACGGCAACAGAAACCAGCGTGGAAATACTCTCGTTGAGTTTGCAGAGGCAGAAGGGTTTTCATCTTGAACTCCTTCTTCAAGAAAAAGCCACACAGGAAATGGACATGGAGACATCCAAATGGGACGACAAGTGAAATTGATTTTATTATGTGTAACAAAAAATTTGTAATAGAAGACTGCAGTGTGCTAAACAAGTTCAACACAGGTATGGCCATAGATTGGTGAGATGTAAGATGCACCTCAACACCAAACTTGAACGTGGCAAGCTCATAAGACAAACAAAATCTATTGACATAACCAACCTTAAAAAACACCATAATACCTTCAAGTTGGAACTGAAGAACAGGTTCTCTGCTTTAGAAGGCCTAACATCGGAAGAAGTGGACATCTCTGAAGTTAACAGAAAAGTAACCAAAGCTCTTATGAAACAGCAGCAAAATTAGCTGGGTCTAAGAACAAGTTGCATGTAAACAAATTATCAGGAAAAACGAAAATGTTGATGCAAAAAGAAGAGAGATGAGGACAACTAAAGAAGATGTGACTTCCAAAGTGGAATATATAGAGCTTTGCAAGACAGTAAGAAAAAGTATCACTGAAGACGTAAGAAAATTCAATTGTGAACTAGTGAGGAAAGCAATTGAAAACAACCAAAGCCTAAAGATAGCAAAGGGACATCTCAGTAAGGGAAGAAAACAGATTATGGCACTGAGAAAAGAAGATGATTCTGTAACAAGAAATAGAGGCGAAAAGTTTGACAAGAGTGAAAGATTTCTACTCCAAATTATATGAAAGGGATGATACATGCACTCCAGACATCATGGAAGATACCAGTACCAGAGTTCCTCAGTCCTTCAGCAGAAGTTGCACATGCAATCAAGAACATGAAGCGGGGAAAAGCTCCAGGAGAAGATGGAATTACTGTAGACATCATACAAGAAGCAAGTGGAGAAATTGAAACAGTACTCGCCCAAATTTTCACTCGATGCCTTAATGAAGGAAAGATTCCTGAGGATTGGAACAGCGCTACAATGATCCTGCTACATAAGAAAGGTGACATTGAGGATCTCGGAAACTACAGACCTATCAGCCTCCTATCAGTAGTTTATAAAATCTTCACTAAAGTTCTTTCACACCGCTTGAAGGTAACACTGGACATGGCTCAACCGAGAGAACAAGCTAGATTCAGGAGTGGCTACAGCACAATAGATCATATCCACGTACTGAGAGAACTAATTGAAAGAGCGAGGGAATATGAACTTCCATTGTGCATGGCTTTTATCGATTATGAAAACGCCTTTGATTCGGTGAAACCATCAGCAGTTACAATGGCTCTGAAAACCTGCGGTATTGAATATGCATACATTAATATTATTAATAACATCTATGAAAATGCAAGTGCAAAGATTCGGCTGTTTGAAAATACAACACACATAAAAATTGGAAAGGGAGTGAGACAAGGTGACACCATATCTCCGAAGCTCTTTAATGCCACATTGGAGGGTGTTTTTCAGTCGCTGAGCTGGGAAAACAAAGGGATAAAGATTAATGGAGATTATCTAACCCCACCTTTGTTTTGCTGATGACGTCGTCATTTTTGCAACTAGCCCATCAGAGCTGCAGAGTATGATCCAGGAACTTGCTGACAAGAGTAAAGAAGTGGGATTAAAAATGAACTTTCAGAAGACAAAAGTGATGTTCTATGCTTTTACAAGAAATGAAGATTTATCGATTGATGGAGAAAAGCTGGAGATAACAGACACGTACGTTTATCTTGGACAGCAGATATCAAGTGAGGGTCACATTGATGAAGAAATTAATCGGCGTACAAAACTTGCCTGGAGAGCTTTTGGAAGAAACAGCATAATTTTCAAGAGCAATATGCCATTATGTCTTAAAAGAAAAGTGTTTGATCAATGCATCCTTCCAGTGCTTACGTATGGTGCAGAAACGTGGACCTTAACTAAAAGAGATATACAAAGACTGCAGACAACTCAAAGTAGCATGGAGAGGTGCATGCTTCGTGTAACCAGGAGAGATAAGAAGAGGAACTCGTGGATCCGAAAAATGACAAGAGTGGAAGACATCATGATCAGAGTTAAATCCCTGAAATGGCAATGGGCTGGACATACTGCACAGAAGGACAGATCATCGATGGACAGCCAAAATTTTAGATTGGATTCCAAGGGACAGGAAAAGACCCAGAAGAAGACCACATGGGAGATGGGTGGATGAAATTCGAAAGTATGCAGGGGTGACATGGAGGAGACTGGCACAAGACAGA
This sequence comes from Macrothele yani, assembly GCA_039090855.1. Classification (NCBI taxonomy): domain Eukaryota; kingdom Metazoa; phylum Arthropoda; class Arachnida; order Araneae; family Macrothelidae; genus Macrothele; species Macrothele yani. Next base: position 76,877,645 of record CM077011.1, read on the forward strand.
CCGTTGTGGAGGAAACTTGGGAGACCTTCGTCCAGCAGTGGATTGATAATGGTTGACAATGATGATGATGATGATATATATATATATATATATATATATATAAATTGCAAGAAAATGTCCTTGCTTTTGTAAATGTTTGCTATTGTACTACAAGCAATATTGCGAAAGATATTTTAGAGGCTTTGGACGCTGAAAGAATAGACAAATCATATATCCTTGGCCAAGGATACGACTGCGTAAAGCCGTCGTATCCTTGGATAAGCAGTCATGTATCCTTATGATAAGCAGTCATGTAAAACGTGTTCAAGCTCTTATTAAATAGGTATGCCCAACTGCAGCTTATACCCATTGTGTAAGCCATGTTCTATATCTTGTAAATTATGCTTGTGATGTTTCGGCTATTAGGAATGCCCAAGGAACTACAGGTGAAATATGTTCTTTCTTCAGAGCGTCAGCGAAACGACTTAATTTTTTGCAAGAATGTATCAAAAAAGTATGCCGGAAAAGTCCACATTCCATATTAAAATATCTTTGTGTAACTCTTTGGGAACAAAGAAACGAAGCTCTAAACATATTTCTTGAAATGTTCCCAGCTAATATTCTGGTTTTAGATAAGATGTCAGCAGGCAAAATTAGAGAAAACAGTCTAAAAGCAGCTGCTCATTTTTTCACGCTTTCCAACCGTAGGTTGAAGAAGCGTATATACTCCAGCTTTGTCCGTCCGTCCGTCTTTCGGCACGATAACTCGCGTTAAAAATGGTTCGATGTCGATGAAAGTTTAGTATGTTGTAGGGGACCACCTGGGAATGACCCCTATTGAAACAGGATGAAGTGGGGTCAAAGGTCAGGACATAGGAGCGGTATGCATTCCATTGCCCTTATGCGTCATACGTGCGTAAAAAAATTTCAATTTCGATGAAATTTTAGTATGTGGTAGGGGACCACCTGGGGATGAACCCTATTAAAAACGGACGAAATGTGGTCAAATGTCAGGACATAGAATCGGAATCCATTCCATCGCCCTTATCCCATACTATTAAAGGAGAAATTCTTGTATGTATGTAAATTTTATTTTGAAAACGGCTCTAAGGATTTTGATGAAAGTCGTTAACCTGCCGTTTTCTGGTACTAGAAATCAATTTAGCTTTATCGCGATTTTAGGAAAATTCGTTTAGTGGGTTATATAACCACCCCGAATTACCACGTTTTTACTGTCATGGCGTCGTCCCATTAATGTTGTCCATGCTTAGAAATCTTATGAGGTCACAATCTCGCGCTTGAGATGTTGGCGCGCGGTCACGCCATCTGTCTCATTACGTCACGCGTTGTGTGTGGATCCTATTAAAGTTTTATGACGTCACATTCTTTCGAGCAGATGATCGCGATTCCCATCTGCCTCATTACGTCATGCGTTGTGCGCGTATGTCCGGCCGCACGATAACTCGCGTAAAATCGTTCTATTTCGATGAACGTTTAGTATGTGGAAGGGGATCAACTGGGAAGGAAACCTATACGAAATGGGGTCAAAAGTTAGGGTATAGGAGCAGGATCCATTCCACTGCTGTTATGCGTCATAACTAACGTAAAAACGATTCGATTTCGATTAAATTTTAGTATATGGTAAGGGACCACTTGGGGACAAACCCTATTGAAAATGGGCGAAATGGGATCATAGTTTAGGACATAGGAGCGGAATCACTTCCATCGCCATTATGCGTCATAACTTACGTAACAATTATTCGATTTGGATGAAATGTTAGTATGTTGTAGGGGCCTGACTATAAAATGGGCGAAATCGGGTCAACGAATGCTATTAAAAATGGGCGAAATGTGATCAAAGGTTAGGACACAGGAGCGGAATCTATTCCATAGACCTTATGCATCATAACTTACGTAAAAATGCTTCCATTGCGACAATCCATTATCATGTTATTTTGCAGGTATACTGAACCGGTTCTGTTGAATATCATCGAAAAGGGATCAGAGGTCAGGGCACAGGACCAAAATTTATTCCATAGCCGTTATCCTCAGAATTTGAGTAATGATTTCTGGTATATTGTAAAGCGTATCATAATCAATGCATTGCATGATTTTACTAACTTGTTTCTGTTTGCAACGCTCAATTTCCCGTAGCACTTTTCTGCATGCACCGAGTTAGCTCCCTGCTCTTATCTGTTTCTCAGCAACTGCAGTCACAATCTTTCGAGCATATGCAAGCTGTAGAATTAGTGAAGAAGATAAAAAAAATATTTTTGTAGACATATGTCAATATGTCGAAAAAGAATTTTCTTCGATATTTAAGAAAGCAAAAAACTCTGGTGAGTATCATGATTTTATTGTTAAAATACCGAGATTAGCCAGGTGTCAAAGAAACGGAAAATGATCCAGCCGAAACTTCAGAAAATTACTATAGAACATCTCTGTTTATACCATATATAGACCAACCTATCAGCGAGTTTAAACGGAAGTTCGAAGGCCGTGTGACTACTTCCGCTCCAACATCTGCTACCAGTTTTTTTGCACTGAAGGCCGACTTATGTAATGATGAGTGTATGATCAGGAGCGAATTCAAAATTTCGGGGGAAAAATACAGGTATCTCAGCGGCCTAAAACAGTCTTGCATACATTTGCATCTGTGCCAGAAATATTTTTATTACTCCCAAGCTTTGCTAAAATGTTTAACAACTTTGGTGTTCTACCAGTTACCACATCAACAGCTGAAAGAACTTTTAATACTCTACGGCGGTTAAAGTTTTATATGCGTTACCTCCTGGGTGAGAGTCGTTTAACGGATTCGGCCTTAATGTCCACTCATAAAACAGGATGATTGATGTGAATTATGTGATTAACAACTTTGCATTAAGAAAAACCCGCAGGCTTAATTTTGTACTCTAATTTTGATTTTCCAGTTTAATATTTGCTTCTACTTTAACGATTATTTTTTTCGTTTTCTGTGTGTATTTCTGAAGACGGGATAATAATAATCTTTGATTTTCAAATGAAGAATATTCACGGATCTTTTATGTGTGTCTTCTGTTGATAGCCAAATGTCAAGTGATAGTACAAGGTTAGCGTTAAATTGTGTTTACATTTTGTAATATTGTTTCTTTTGAAAATCAGTCATAAGCAAAAATGTAGTGAGCCATGTTTTCAAGTATGGATTGGCCGTTTTGTGTATAATCCATTACTTGAAAACATGAGGGATCCTACGTGAGGTAATTTTCCAACAGTGTTGAATACGAAATAATGAAATGCTCTTAAGATCCAAAGCCTTCGTCTTCTTTTAAACATGAATGTATTTGTAGGAAATCTGATGCAAAATGTGTTAAGATCTTTAAAGTTTAGTTTTCGCTTCTAGTTTCAGTCATAAATTGTCCCTTGATTGTTTCATATAATGATAATTATTATTTGTTTTTCTACTCCGATCGAAACTGCGCGCCCTTTCTGTTGGCCAGCCCCCGTCCACATACAAGGAAACATCCTGGCTTCGCGCCTGGAGAGAAGAGGGCTTGTGCCATAGAAAAAACTTACCACCCATGTCTTTTCCGGGAGTATCTCGAACAAATAATCCTAAGCCTGAACCCTAAATATCTCGTCCACAGGAGCGAACAAAGTGAGATCTGTATTATAATGGGTAATGAATGTTAAAATAATTATGTGAAGTATAACTACGAAGGAAAGTAACGCCCTCGAGTTTCTTAAACTTTGTAGCTAGTTGTTGAAAATTTCGAAAGGTATACAAGAATTCTTACTATCACTCTCACGCTTCGAAATGAAGCACAGTTGTTTTCGTTTTTATCTCTGACGTCAATGTATTACGCTAGTTGTAGAGATTAATTATAGGGTTTTGTTGTCATTAAGTGTACTTTTCACTGCCTGTCACCACTAAACATTCTATAGAAACACATCTTTAAAATGTCGTAATGTCATACTTTCGGAGGCATGGCAACAACTCAGCTAACCGCAACGTAGCCCTCTTAGGAGCAAATGCCTTCTATACAGTGCGAAAGATATTCAATAGAAAAATAGTATTATAAAGCTTTGCGGCTTGAAAGTACTCTGCTTTTCAGCCAGTAGGGAAAGTTTTTTCCTCATTCCTAATTTTCCATACTACTTCCTTCAGTATTGCCTTCTGTCTGCAATTGAGTTCATCCCCCGATTAGAACATTTTAGGAATGAAATCTTCCTGCATATAAAATATCTGAACTGCCATCTTGTATAGAAACCATCTCTCACAAAATCTTCACCCGTTATGTAGATTGCCATCGTAAAGGGAACATTTTCTCTAGCTCCACTTTTCTAGTTTCCTCCAGCTCTATAGTGTCTTACGAACAAAGGAAGAAATAAGCTGGGCAGCGTCGGTGGCGCAGTGGTCCAAACTCTGGCTTCTTATCATTCGCCCGATTTGGATCCGAGTTCGAATCCCGGTGAGACAGGGATGTTGTGTTTTTCTTACGGCACTGGCTCTCTTCCTTCCCTGGGACCAGAGGCCCTAAATTAGGGACGGGCGACTGCTTATAACCCATTGAATTGCTCACCGTAGTGGTTAAATTCCCAATCGAAAAAAGGAAATACGCTGGAAGTTCAGCGTCTTTGTACATGAGAGGTCGAAAACAAGAAATAATAATAATAAAAATTGAATGAAGAGCTGCTAAACTTGCGAGTTTTACATGCTCATAAACGAAATTTTTCAAAAGTTATTCTTCAGTAATATCCTGTGAAGTTTTGTTTTCCTTCCAGAATGTCGCAATTGATATTATCGCTAAGTATTAACGAATGGTGTCCGGTAATCGTGCTGCAGTTCTACTTTAAAGTGAAGGGAACCCACTATTTAATATAAACTTTTTAATATAATCCAATATAATTTATTGACTTTTTAAACCAAACGAATAAAAAATATTTGCTAAACATTTAAAAGTACATAAATGCCTTAAAAGAATAGCAACTTTCCTGGTTAAAAGCGACTATCGAAATTAATTTTATCTCTGCAAAGTACGGTAGTGAAAAGCCGTGCAGGTGAACAAATTTCTGTTTTCTTTCTTTCTTTCTTTTTTTTTTGTTGTTGTTTTTGTTGTGATAATCACAACATTTTTAAGCGTCGTTTAGCGGTTGCACTACTAGTAGAAGCAGCTAAGGATTATACCTTTAATAACCGGGAGGAATTTCTATATTTTCTTTCCGTTCGAATTTTCTGAAAACCATACCGCTAGTTTAATATGCATTATGTTATTACATTACAATAGAAGCCGCTAAATAGTCTGTCTGTCTAACAGATTTATTCTTCGGTTTAGGTGAAGTGGGTAAAGGGCCACCGTGTTAGCAGGTGCTCGTCCCTTATGTAGAATTTCTGGTAGCAAAGATGTGATACACGCCTCCCACGGCTCATTTGAAATCATTTGGACGAGGAGCCAGAAGCCTACTCCTTTGACTATTCGGCCACTGCAGTGGATGTCTATAAGTTACCAGCAATGAACTGTTCATCAAGTGATCGCTTTAGCAGATTCTACTGCAAAATATATTTCATTTTTTTCTTCAGTTCAACTATTTCATCATTCAAAGTCACGAAAAATTATAAATTATTTTTATTACATAAATGGATTTAGCCCTTTTTGAAGGCTCACAAAAATGTCGACGTTTCGTTTGCGATAATATGTGTGTATGTATTTCCGTGTAAATAAAAGATCTCATTTTCAGTTTAGCTTGATTTCTACTTTTTAAACTTCTAATCCAATTTGTATCAAAATCATTGAAACGTATAACTACAGTGAATTACTGACGATTTCTAAATTGCTCTTTCTTGGGAAAAACAATTTCAAACTGAAATTACTTTGTCCGTTTTTCTATCTTCATACCGAATAGATATAAACGCTTCTCTTTTTGTTGCGATAATGGCACTGCGATATATGATTATTATTACAAACCTCTTTAAGAAACGCTTTTAAAGAAGACGGGCGATAATTTCTATTATCATAAGTTTGGGCTCAAAAGACGAGAAAGGAATTCCCTTTCATAAAATTAAATACCCAATCAACTAAAGTGGACATACGTCGCCGACGAAAAACGACAGTGTGGAAATATGGTGGCGGTCATTTGAAGTGAAATTTTGCGCTTCATCTCTCTGGGAAAATAATACTCACTCGTATATTTGTCATCTTCAAGAAAGGGGGATTCTGAACAGATGACAACAAACTTTATTGTTTGCCAATGACTGAACGATTTCTTGAATGCGCTGATGCGAGAAATTGTTCTGTCTTATGAGACTTTCCAACCGACTGATAAAAAGCAATTATCGACTCGTCAAAGTTTCAAGACACTTCCACACAATGAGTTCAAAAACTTCTTAAGAGGTACACGAAAGAAAACGTGACTTCGGAACATATATATATATACAAACGTCAACTGAACGAGTTTCTTTTTTTTTTTTTTTGCTTTTTCTCGATATCTTTTGAAGTATTTCTTTATGAAAATAATACCTTGACTCTTTATATCTACCAACAAAGTTTCGGACCAACTTTTATCCAACTTTAATTAATTTGAAGTTAAAAATGTTTTGCCGTTATATTTAATTGCAGTATATGAATACAATCAGATGCTCGTAAATCTTAAAACACAGAAGCAGAAATGTGGCAACTCCTTTCGGCGCAATGCGTTTTTACTCAAAACTTTCTGTTACCTTCGAAAAATGAATAAATAAATGAGCACGAAGTCAGAGAAGATCTCGGGAAATACACTGCGGCATAACATCTAAACTAAAAACAGATTTTACGTAATACACACGTAATTAATTAATAAGCAAAAATCGAGTTTCACTTGTCACGGTTTTCAATGAATATGCAGATAGATCAGAATAAAATAAAATGCATAGTACGCATGATAAAAACATTCCTTAATTTATAAGATTCTTTATTAGATTATGATGTATATTCTAATTTAATTTTCAGTTTTAGTTCCTTACTCTATGATAATTTTGAGTTCAGTTTCTTTAAGCGTTTCAATCGTAACATTATATTTTTCTCGCTCAATGAATGTTTTGTGGCAAGAAACTTGAGGTCAGGGTGAATGATGTGTGTTGACATGATCAGAACGAGCTATGTAATGTTGCAGCAGCAGCGAAAAGTGTTGTGTGATGCGGATAGATCGCTGCTGCAATTTGTTTTAATTGGAAGATTGAATGTAAATATGTTGAACCTAACTAAGTTGATAGAGGTAGAGTATTGTGAATTATGCTGATTTGATGGTTTTTTGATGCATTACGAATCTGAAGTGCCGCGAAATTTCTACAATAAATACAGTTTCCTTGTAAGTGGTTTCAGAGATTTCTCTCTTTAGGCTGTTAGGTCACCTAATTTAGCTCAGTGTGTAATTAAGATTTTTTTATGTCGTAGATATCCGAGGCTTAGCAGTGAGAAGTTCCAGTGATGCGAAGACAACCGACAGATGGTACGATAGGTGATATTTAAATGAAGAAGACTAAATAAGCGACCAAACATTACAAGTGGCGCCCGAACGTATCTCGAATGATAATTAGTATTTCATTATGTATGCTCACAGTACTCAGTACGCTGACACCTTTGCGAGGGTTTGAGTCACATCTCTCACAGAATCCAAATCAAGTCCTCGACGAAGGGAATTATTCGAGGCCTGCGAATCTGATATTTCGGATGGGGAGTATGAAAGTTTTAAAAAATTATGTACCCTGAAGTTCGACAGCAGTTTCTCAAGACACTGTGGTGAGAGAGGCACGGCCAAATAAAATTTTGTCGCATTATATTACACATGTAAGTACGATAATATTTACTGAAAGCTGCTGTTTCTTAAATTTGGTCAACACATGCAGGTACGATAATATATTACACATGCAAGTACGATAATAGGTTACACATGCAAGTACGATAATATATTACACATGCAGGTACGTTAATATATTACACATGCAAGTACGATAATATATTACACATGCAAGTACGATAATATATTACACATGCAAGTGCGATAATATATTACACATGCAAGTACGATAGCATATTGCACATGCAAGTAGGATAATATATTACATATGCAAGTACAATAATATTTACTGGAAGCTGCTGTTCCTTAAATTTGGTCGCATTATATTACACACGCAGGTACGTTAATATATTACACATGCATGTACGATAATATATTACACATGCAAGTACGACAGTATATTACATATGCAAGTACGATAACATATTACACATGCAAGTACGATAACATATTACACATTCAAGTACGATAATAAAGTATATTACACATGCAAGTACGATAATATATTACACATGCAAGTATGATAACATAATACACATGCAAGTAAGATAACATATTACACGTGCAAGTACGATAATATATTACACAAGCAAGTACGATAATATGTTACATATGCAAGTACAATAATATTTACTGGGAGCTGCTGTTCCTTTAATTTGGTCGCATTATATTACACATGCAGATACGATAATATATTACACATGCAAGTACGATAATCTTTTACAGATGCAAGTACGATAGCATATTACACATGCTAGTACGATAATATATTACGTATGCAAGTACAATAATATTTACTGGAAGCTGCTGTTCCTTAAATATAGTCGCCTTATATTACGCACGCAGGTACGATAATATATTACAAATGCAAGTACGATAATGTATTACATATGCAAGTATGATAACATATTACACATTAAAGTACGATAATATATTAAACATGCAGGTACGATAATGTATTACATATGCAAGTATGATAACATATTACACATTCAAGTACGATAATATATTACACATGCAAGTACGATAATGTATTACCCATGCAAGTACGATAACATATTGCACAGGCAAGTACAATAATATTTACTGGAAGCTGCTGTTCCTTAAATATGGTCGCCTTATATTACACATGCAAGTACGATAATATATTACACATGCAAGTACGATAACATATTACGCATGCAAGTATGATAACATATTACACATGCAAGTACGATAACATATTACACATGCAAGTACGATAATATATTACACATGCAAGTACGATAACATATTACACATGCAAGTACGATAATATATTACACATGCAAGTATGATAATATATTGCATATGCAAGTACAATAATATTTACTGGAAGCTGCTGTTCCTTAAACTTGGTCGCATTATATTACACACGCAGGTACGATAATATATTACACATGCATGTACGATAATATATTTCACATGCAAGTACGATAATGTATTACATAAGCAAGTACGATAACATATTACACATTTAAGTACGATAATATATTACACATGTAAGTACGATAAAATATTACACAGGCAAGTACGATAATACAGAATATTACACAAGCAAGTAAGATTTTATATTACACATGCAAATACGATAACATATTACATATGCAAGTACGATAACATATTAAAAATGCAAGTACGATGATGTATTACAAATGCAAGTACGATAATGTATTACACATGCAAGTATGATAATACATTACACACGATAGTACGATAATATATTACATATGCAAGTACAATAATATTTACTGGAAGCTGCTGTTCCTTAAATTCGGTCGCATTATATTACACACGCAGGTGCGATAATATATTGCACATGCAAGTACGATAATATATTACACATACAAGTACGATAACATATTACACATGCAAGTACGATAATTTATTACACGTGCAAGTACGATAATATATTACACATTATAACGAAGTAAGTTTCTCCGTCATTTTTATCCGCGCCGGGGTTCGAACCCGGGTCCACTCATTCCGGAATAAGTTGCTCTACCAATTAAGCTACGCGGACATTGATTCTAATTGCTATCTGCCTTTATGTCGTGTGCGTCCTTCTGGCAGGTACGTCACATCGCCTGGTACGTTACATCATCTCCCCCTTCTTTTTTCTTTCGAAGTGCTGCTCATATTTTTCCTATCTCGCGGTGTGGAAATAACATCACACCAATGCGAGATTTTGAACGGTCGGGTCATCCGGATAGTTCGGGCGCCATTATAACGAAGTAAATTTCTCCGTCATTTTTATCCGCGCCGGGGTTCGAACCCGGGTCCACTCATTCCGGAATAAGTTGCTCTACCAATTAAGCTACGCGGACATTGATTCTAATTGCTATCTGCCTTTATGTCGTGTGCGTCCTTCTGGCAGGTACGTCACATCGCCTGGTACGTTACAACATGCAAGTACGATAGCATATTACACATGCAAGTACGATAATATATTACATATGCAAGTACAAAAATATTTACTGGAAGCTGCTGTTCCTTAAACTTGGTCGCATTATATTACACACGCAGGTACGATAATATATTTCACATGCAAGTACGATAATGTATTACATATGCAAGTACGATAACATATTACACATTTAAGTACGATAATATATCACACATGCAAGTACGATAACATATTACACCGGCAAGTACGATAATACAGTATATTACACATGCAAGTACGATAATATATTACACATGCAAATACGATAACATATTACATATGCAAGTACGATAACATATTACACATGCAAGTACGATAATATATTACATATGCAAATATGATAACATATTTCACATTCAAGTACGATAATATATTACACATGAAAGTACGATAATATATCACCCATGCAACTACAATAACATATTACACAGGCAAGTACAATAATATTTACTGGTAGCTGCTGTTCCTTAAATTTGGTCACATTATATTACACATACAGTTACGATAATATATTACACATGCAGGTACGATAATATATTACACATGCAGGTACGATAATACACTGTATACCAACAAGTAATTGGACACCCCTGCAATCGACGATATCAGAGGTCCTGTTACACGTCACGGTCACCGCCGTTAAATATCGTGTGGGAAACAATAACGGAACCAGCCGCATGCAAGATGCCACGCAGTTCGGAGCTCTCTGATTTCGAGAGAGGTGTCGTCGGGTATCACAGAAATGGCCGATCCATACGTGACATATCCAGCGAGTTGAATTACCCAAAATCGACAGTGGCCTACGTGATTGGCAATTGGAAGATGAGAGGTGACTGACGGAATGTGCCCAGACCCGGCTGACCTTCAAAACTGGGAGTTAGAGACCGACGGGTGCTGGCCAGAGAAATTCGGAAGAGCCGCACCAAATCGATGAGCCACATCCGCGAGGAGTTTCAATAGGCATTCGGGAGTGTTATTTCGATGAATACCATCCGTAAGAAAGCTCATCTGCTCGGTTACCATGGACGTGCTGCTGCCCACAAGCCTTTGATCACCAAGTCTAATAGCGCTGCTCGGCCACCGTGGTGCAGAGAACGTCGACAGTGGACCTTTGAACAGTGGAAACAGGTTTTCTGGAGCGACGAATCAAGGTTCACTCTCTACCGTTCGGATAGCAGGGTCTTGGGTTGGCGTCTGCCTGGAGAACGCCTCCTGCCGGAATGTATTGTGCCAACTGTGAAGTTCGGCGGTGGTGGAATTATGCTATGGGGGTGTTTCTCCTGGTATGGCACGGGATCCTTGGTCGCAATTCCTGGTAGACTCAACGCCGAGACCTACTGCACCATTTTGGATGATCGTGCGCTTCCTACGTTGTGGCAGTTTTACGGGGTGGACCCATGTTACTTTCAGGATGACAATGCCACCTGTCATGTTGCGAGGTCCACCATGGCTTGGTATGGTGACAATGGGGTTAATCGAATGGACTGGCCTTTGCAGAGCCCGGACCTTAACCCTATCGAGCACCTTTGGGACGAGTTGGAGCGTCGACTTAAGGGGTGCCCGCACCGTCCAAAATCAATGAAGGAACTGACCCGTGTTCTCCAAGCCGAGTGGAAGAAAATACCGCTAGCCATCGTACAACGCCTGGTTGAGAGTATGTTCCGGAGGGTGGCATACTCTAAACCAGGTAATCGCGGCTCGCGGATGCTCCCCTAACTATTGAAGGTGAATAAATTTCGTTTTTCTTTGCTATCACAGGTGTCCAAAATCGTGTTGGTAGATAGTGTATATTACACATGCAAGTACGATAAAATTTTACACATGCAAGTACGATAGTATATTACACATGCAAGTATGATAATATATTACATATGTAAGTACAATAATATTTACTGGAAGCTGCTTTTCCCTAAATTTGGTCGCATTATATTACACATGCAGGTACGATAATATATTACACATACAGGTACGATTAAAAATATTACACATGCAAGTACGATAATATATACTGGAAACGGTGGCTCCTTAAAATTTCTTGAGGATATCGACGACCATTTCGCCCTCTATAACGTTTCCGGCTATTGTCGGATTCAAATATCAGGTACTTGCATGAAAGACTTTGTCAAAACCTAGTATCGGCAATTTTGAAATTTAAATCAAGCGGCACATTACGAAAATGTTCGCGCTAATTTTATCGAGGTATTCCTTAAGGGCTCAATAAAGCAGGCATTGCACAGAATCTGTTCTTCAGATGGCAGGTGGCCACAGATAGTCCAGTCTCGTTTGCCTTGGAAACAGGTAGACTTTATAAGTTGTGGGATCTATCAGCTAATAACTCGAACATTCTGGATATCTTCCTCTAGCAACTTGACTCTTTCCTGCAAGACTTGAGTTACAAAGCCCAGAACTGTGCACGAATGTTTCAAATTAATAACAATGTATGAAGAGCGCCATGAATGTCATGTGGGTTCACCCCAGACTCCAGAATCACGAAAAATACAGAATTATTCTCGAACAAGAACATACAATCAGTCACACTTCCAGCAGGCACCTTCACAAAGAAACCAACAACAGGCGGTGCAAAGCTCAGCATGCTATATTCTTCTTCATCGTCATGCTCAAGCTGAGTCAATTGGAAATAGAAGCCCTTCAAAAGAAAAATTTTACAGATATTCAATATTCTCAGGATAGCCCAAACCCGAGGCATCAACGCGCGCAATTATGTTGAGAAGTATAATTATAATGTGCAGCCTACTGGGCGTGGCCGATCTGATGAGTCTTTTCTTATCAACAACGACTCGCAACAGCAGCGTTCGTCAGGGTATAATAATTACACTGGTGTGCAAAAAGTAAGGACAAAGAGGAGAAATGAGCATAACAGCGATAAGAGCGGGCAGAACGGGCCGAAAGACCACTCAGGAGATCGACTAGGGTCCGGTACGGTAGGGAATGCGCATATATGCAGCATGACGTGTGTATGTGTGTGTGTGTGGGGGGGGGTTTGAAAGGGTATAAAGCGTACAAGCGGTGTACGCTCAGCAATTCGGTGAAAGCTATTGCACGGTGTACATCGTTTGAACGACGTCGAGTTGCTGCCACCGTGCGATATGACCAATAGGCAATCCAGTAGAAGATATCTGGATGACTTTACCCGAGGTCGCGTCATTGGGAAGTTGGAAGAAAGTCGAAGTATGACTAGTGTAGCCGAGGAGTTCGAGATCGCTCACAGCATCGTTTCACGAGCTTGGAGAGCATTTCAAACGACGGGAACAGCTGCCCAAGAGTTTAGCAGTGGTCGTCCACGAGCAACCACGGCGGTTGCTCGTGTTTTACAAACAGGCGAGAAGAAACAGACGGCAGACAGGGGGGAAATCGCAAAGCACATGCAACAGACAACTGGACGTCCGTTATCGCGTTTTACCGTAACCAGGAGGCTGCACAAAGGTGGTCTATTTGCACGACGACCAGTACGGCGTGTGCCATTAACGCCTGCTCATCGAAGACGGCGGTTTCTGTTGTGCCAGGAACACAAGAACTGGACACATCAGCAATGGGTTCGAGTTCTCTTTACGGATGAGAACCGATTTAGACTGACGAGCGATTCTGGACGTATACGCATCTGGAGAGAGCAGAGAACACGCAATCACACATCCAACATCATCGAAAGGGACCGGTTTGGAGGTGGCGGAGTTCTCGTTTGGGGCGGTATCATGCTTGGTAGACGTACTGACCTCCACATCTTCCAAGGAGGTTCAGTCACTGGCATCCGCTATTGTACCGAGGTTCTCCTTTAGAGTTGCTGTGGGTCCTGAGTTCCTTTTCATGGACAACAACGCCACACCTCATCGTACAGTGGCTGTCGCAGAGCTGTTGCAGAGTGAAGATATTCAACGCATGGATTGGCCCGCAAGGTCCCCGGACCTAAATCCAATCGAACACTTGTGGGACATTATCGGGAAACGCTTGGCAGCACGTCACCAGCCGCCAGCAACAATTCCGCAGTTTTGATTACCGCTACAAGAGGAATGGGCCGCGATGCCTTAACAGCCCCTTGACAACATCGTCCTCAGCATGGACAGACGTTGTAAATCCTGCAACGCAGTCAGGGGTGATCATATCCCCTATTATAGACTGGATTTTCTTAGCAGCCGCCTGTCACATGTACGTTTCTGTCTTCTGTCTAGTTGTGCTCAAAGCTACTTTTTCAATGAAGTGCCTTTGTATCCTTTGGATTCCTTTTTTGGACGGTTTGCTAACTTGTCCCATATTCTTACATCTTGGGGATCTTATGGTATGATTTGAGTCGATGTGGGGCACTTCTGCACGACGTTACATTCGAAAAACGGTCTCGTCCTTAATTTTTGCACCCCGGTGTATAATAATCCTAATGCTAGTGATACCAGAGTTAAACAAGGCTATAGGCAAGCAAGAACGAACGATTTCTACAACCAAAGTAGCAACTGTTTGAACTATCAACAAAGGTAGGAGTAAGGTCGTCACTACCTCCACCCACTTCAGACGGACCTTAAGACTATACTGTTGACAATACAAGCTTCAAAATTACTAGATGTGATGTGTTGCTAACGTTGGAACATGCTATTGTAGTAAACAATTTGGTTGTGGATCAGATATTTCAGCTCTTAATACGAAGTATTGTAAAGAGTGGTTTCCTCATTTTCATATTGATCCTGCTACGCAAAGTCTGTGGGGTCCAATAACGACATATTTTCTGTCTTGGGATTTATCACGCTACCCTTTCAGTTGGATAAAATTAGGCTTTCTCGTACCTTCTCTTTTTTAAGGACTTACTGTAAGGTGTCTTCTGGAACTGGATTTCATAAACACTTACCAGCTAACCTTGGATTTTGAGGACAATTTAATTTTGATGCCCGAACCTACAACAGCCAGTCCAGAAGAGCCGGCAGATTTTTCGTCAGATGTTCAGAGTGGCCGATTGTCACCGAGACAAAAAATCCAGCATTCCCGCCTTCTGAGAAAGCCTCTATATTATTCTCGGACCAACCAGGATTGACCAAGGTTGTGTATCACACGATCGATACAGGAAATGCTACTCCAGTTGCGTCGAAGCCATATGCTTGTTCAAATCACAAGAAAGAAGAATTAGGTACTCAAATTAATAACATGCTCATAGCTGTTATAATTAAGCAATCAATTAGTAATTGGGCAGCACTTTCTCCTGTGGTACCTCAAACATCGACAGGTGACTATCATTTCGTCCTTGACTGCAGGAAACTGAATAGAATAACCAAAGCCATAAACTATCCTTTACCTATTATTTATATAAATGCATATTACAAGATCTTTCGTGCAACAAGTGACTACCTAGTCCAGACTTAGCCAATGGATATTAGCAGATTGCTGTACATTCTGACTTTGCTGACAAAACTGAATTTATTACAGTCTTTGGTGCAAATAAAGTTTTGCGTATGCTTTTCCGTCTCGCATTTGCACCTGCTACATTCCAAAGGTTAATGGACACCGTAGTGAGAACCGTGCTCGGACCTCATGTTTATTTAGATGATATTATTATAACCTCTGAAACCTTTGAGGAACATTTAGCTCTGCCCGATCAACTGTTCAAGCTGTTGCATACTGCTGGGCTTACTTTAAACCCAGCAAATGCCATTTTGGAAGAGACCAGCTTGTCTATTTAGGTTTGAAGATTACTCCTAATGGACTTCTCACTGACGATAGTAAAGCAGTGGCGGTTTTTCAGGTGAAGTAGGTGAAGTGCCTCTTCACCTATTTTTCTCAAACTAAAGTTTTATTCAGTATTTTTTCATAATATATTCTTTTTGCCTTTATTCAGTTCCAAAATACTCAAAATTTTGAATATATATTAATTCACATGGCGCGCTCAATACGGAAAACCAATCCTTATACGCAAAATAGTGCAAGTGAAGAGCCGAAATAAGAATGCTTGGAAGACTGCGGTTTTCCGCCGAGTTGTCATGGTAACCGTGACGTCACCCTCCCCAATCTGCTCGCTCAAGTGAAGTGTCTCAGCTTCAGGCGATTTACCTCTGCATCTTTCAGTTTTTAAGCGTAAAGTCGTGAGAGATCACGGTGGAGCGGGCAGACTACTAGGGTACCTTGCAAACTACTAGGGCTTTTTCCCTGTGGTGCTGTGGTACATTATTTTCCGAAAAGAATTTGTTCTTTCGTGCTTTTTGATTATTTGTTGAAAGCTTTAACTGATATTTTAGGTTTGTGTACAATTTAACTGATAGTGATAGTTTTTAGTATGCATCCTGTAGACGACATTGTTTGTAATTTATTGCAAACTCCATTTAATCTATGGAAAGATGAAGACAAAAGAAACATTTTGCTTCAAGGACAACCGACGGATTCACTGACAATTGTTGCCAAGAACGAAATCAAGAAGAACGGTAAATCTAACAATATTTATTAAACAAATTGTTGGTTTACTGAATATAAATGGATTTGCAGAACTTCTGTGTTAATTTTTTTTTTGTTCCTGCTTACTTTTTATTAATAAATATTCGGCGTGGAATAAAGACGGATTCTCAGATTTATTAAGCGTAACACGGTTACTTCATAAACATCGTGATTCTAGCGAACACCTGAAATGCGGATTAATGTTAAGGAATTTTGAAAAAAATCCAAACACTATTTGCCGATGCCCTGAGAAAGAATGCTAGGCTTTTGAAAACGCATTTTAACGAAAACGTTCCTTTAAATAGACTTTTCCTGCAGACAGTGATTGATGCAGTATTAGTCTATACTGTATTTGAGCAAACAAGAACTAGCATTCCATAGTCATGACGAAAGCATGGGCTCGATAAATCGTGGAAATTTCATTGAATTACTTTCGTTGTTGATATGAAGAAGTTCTTTAGAAACTGAAAATCAATACGAAAGAATAAAAAACTATTCAGAATGAATTAATTGAATGTATTTCTGAATATATAAACGATCACGTCAAAAATTAAAAAAAATTTGATTGTTTATTCGGAAGGTGTATTGGTTGAGGGATTTTTAGGTTTCCATGATGTGAATGAAGATAGAACGTCAGGAGCTTTATACAAAATGCTAGACTAAATTTTGGAACAGTCTGATTACCAACACAAATGAATAGGACAATGTTAGGATGGGGCAGGTACTTAAATGGGCTACAGAAAAAAAAATCAAGGATAAAGCTTCTCAAGCTGTTTTTGTTCATTGCTTAGTTCATTGTTTGAATCTTGTATTACACCAGAGTTTTTCTAAAATTTCTAAGTGTCGAATACTTTTTGCAAGCCTCAGTAGAATTGCTTCGTTTGTTCACCATTCTGCGAAGCGGTCTTATAAACTTATATCAACAACCGCAAGACGCAGACCAACCATAACAGAAACTCGATGGTCCTCCAATTTGAAATTAGTAATTGTAGTTGTTGAAGATTGGGATAAATTGAAAGATGTGTTCGGATTTCTGACGAATAGCGAATAATCAGACAAAAAATCAATTCATCTTGCCAAGGGGTTTTTGAATGATATGTACACTTTCGAATTTACATTTTTGGCTCCCCCGATCTATATTCGAACTGTTGAAGAAAACATAACTAAACATAAACTACTGTGTAACTCAAATTAAAACAAAAAAAAAGCCTCGTGCAATTTTGAACCATAAAAGGAACAATGAGTTATTTGAAACACAGTTTGGAAAAGCTAGCAAAATCACAGAAATAAGCACGGGAATATGCTGCTCTTACACAGGAAACAATTTTTCAAAATTATAAACAATTGTATTTTGAAATTTTGGACCACATTCTTATGTAAATGGATATAAGATTTCAAGACTGTATGAAACTTCAATTTGTCTGACTTGCTGACACAACCAAATTCGAATAATTTAATCCATGCTTTCCCTCTTTCGCTCTTGAAAATCTACATTTTTACGGAAACATATTTACTAAACACCAGTACCTTAAAAATGAACTGAGTCTTGTATATGCTGATGAAAAATTAAGGAATATATTGACTCAAGAACTCCTTCGAGTGTTTAACGAAGACAAAGACATTTTTACAGAAGATTATAAATTGGTTTTCCTCAGTTTAACAATTCCATCTACAAGTGTGTCAGTGGAAAGAAGTTTTCTTAAAAGAATACAAACTTGCTCAAGAAACACTAGTTCCTAAGATAGACTTGCTTCTTTGGCAAATATTTCTATTCAGGAAGACATTTTATTGATGCTCACGAAGAAACAACCATCTTATGACGGCATAATCGACAAATTTGCAGCTTTAGAAGGAAGAAAAATTGATTTAATATACAAAAAATAGGTAAGTCTTCATTAAGGGATTTTCATTGTAGACAGTAGATATCTTTTCATACTGCTCTTGTACCTCTTCACCTATTTTTCTAACCACGAGCCGCCACTGTAGTAAAGTCAAACCGATCGTAGAGTTCCAAAGACCTAAGACAGCTTAAGAGTTTTTGAGGTTTTGGGGAATGACAGGCTGGTACCAGCAGTTCGTACCAACCTCTTCATGGTGTAAAAAGAAAATATAAATAGTTTAGACATCCGATGCTGATCAGGCGTTTAATGACTTAAAAGTTTCTTTATTGGATGCCCCAGTTTTAACATTTCCAGATCATGCTAAACCTTTTTTATATATTTGCGGACACTTCGGGAATTGGTCTAGGGTGGTATTGCGTCAAACTAGGCATCTAATTGCTTATGCTTGCAAAATATTATCCGAAGTTGACCGTAATTATTCAGCAACGGAACGAGAATGCTTTGCAATTTTGTATGCTTTACAAAATTTCATGTTGTATCTAAATCAAATGAAAGTCGGTATAATTACGGATCATTCTGCTCTTCAGTATCTAAGTACTGCCAATAATTTGTCTAGTACACTTTTAAAATGGACTCTGAATCTTCAGGAGTAAAATATTCCGATTAAAAATCAGGGTGGTAAGAATAAATATCTGCCCTACGCATTGTCTCGCTGTCCGGGCAGTGAGGTTCCAACGGAACTTAACTATGAACCTTTCTCATTGCTTCTCATATCTGAAATTACTTCTAGAGAGCAGATAACAGCAACACTATCTACTGATCAAACTTTGGGGAAACACATAATTACCTATTAGCAGGAGCTCCTGAATAAGTTGACCCTTCTTTGGCGGGATGGTCTCAAAATTACGAAATCATAGATGCGTTATTGTACTATAAAAAAGGTCTATCCTTTCGTGCTGAAGCTGAATATTCCCCGGCCGCGCCTCTAACCCTTAGACTGGCGTGAATTCCATGATTTAGCTTTTGCCAGCCATCTACGCATATGATAAACACGGGCTAAGCTTCGTGACGTTGCCTTCTGGCCATGCATGTATCAAAACATCCTCGCATACGTTCTCAAATGTGACTTATGTCAAAGATATAATTATAGTAACAAACGACCGACCGGTCACTTAATATCTAGTTCCAGTAAGCATGTTCTAAACGTAATATCTGTAGACTTATTAGGCCCTTTTTCTATGTCTATAAATAATAAGGCTCGATACATACAGTATATTAGTTATTACCAGTAACTTTTCTAAATGGGTGGAAGCTTTCCCCTTAAAAGCTGTTAATGCAGATATTATATGTGATATATTAATAAGTAAAATCTTTTCAAGATTTGGAGCGCTAAATTACCTATTATCAGGTAATGGTGCTCAGTTTATATCTTTATTATTTGAAAGATTGTGTGCGAGGTTGAATATTAAACATAAATTTGTTACAACATACCACCCTCAGTCAATCCCAGCAGAAAGGGTAAGGCTAGACTGATGACTCTACCTTCACCGTCAGACTTCGCAGGGATATGTGGAACTCTCTCTAAATTATGGTTGACGGCGCTGCGCGAGCAATCCACTCAGGAACCGAAAACCACAGTATTTCACCCAGACAGGATCGGTCTTAGGACTGGCAGGGGTCTGTTGCCCCCACGAAACCAGCACTTCTCACCATTCGGCCATAGCCCGCACGTGCGACGTGCTAAAGGGCGAGGGCATTAAATTTTTGCATCTCTGTCTGAGAGAAAAGTTCGCTAATGCGAGTTTTTGGGAAAACGTCCTTTAATGTTATCTAATAAAACAAAATAGTACATGCACCTTAAGAATTAGGGGTCTCATGCATTCTCTCTCACAAAGAAATCAGTGATAAAAACACAAATACACAGAAATATTTATTTACATGGACCGCAGGACTAGAGCCAGTGCTGCCGTGATGACTCCGGGCCAGAGTCATGAAAAAAGGCCTCGGTCAAAAGACCAACTTTCACTTCACCCAAGAGCGACGTGCCTCTGAATTAATCCTCGGAGCGACCAACCATAGTTGACACGGTTTTTAACTACCTCAAGTTCCCGAACAAGACTGGAACATATCTTACTGAAGCTGGAGTGGACGTCATCTAACTTCAGTCGCATCTTGGCATTCGCAGCCGAGCAATTGCTGCACTTCGGCGTAGCTGCACAACTGTGATGTTGGTGACCAACCTCACCGCATCTACCACACCGATCTTCAGTCTCTTTGTAGTTGCTCCGGTAGTGGCCGAAGCCATTTCAACGGAAGCACCTGACTTCACGTAAACATTCCTTAAGGCGGAGGACTGACCAACTCAGGTTAAGTATTCTCCGCTTCATTAAGAGCTTGAAGGCATGGAGCTCAACGTCTGCCACCCAGTGGACCCTGCCTCCTTTAGCCTTACTGGGAAAATAGGCTGTGAACCCGTCTGCGAGGTCGGGATTCACCTCGCGGACACCTTTTTCGAAATCCCTCTACCAGAGCTTCCCGTCGACGCCATAGACAATGAGACGAGGAAGTCTCTTCTGTGGAGTTTTAGGGAGCGTGAAATCCTTGGTCAGGGGATTGCTCCTCAACTCCTCGGCGAAACGGTTGAGGTTCTTGGGACAAGGACACTCCACCGCAACCTCATCTCGCCTAATGCTACGTACTTCTCTGACCCTGAGCTGCAGATTTTCGGGGCTGACTGCTATCTGAAGGGTCTTTTTCACGTCATCAGAGGACGTGTTCTCGATTGTGGGATAGACCAGGAGAACATGTCTTCTGTTCCACATGTTCTGCTTTCGTGGGGCAGGCGAAGACCCCTTCGCCTTACTAGCCCCGGTGCTGAACGCTTCAGCATAGGAGGCCACCTCGGAATCTGCGCGCCGCGTGTATCCACCGCTTCCCCTAGTCTTCTTCCTAGGATTGCTGTACCATGGGCTTATTAGTCACAAGCGCAGCAGATCCCTCGAAGGGCCGCTTTAATCCTGTCCCTGTTAGCAGAGGTGACCGTGGAGTCATCGATATTGGATTACATCTCCTTAAGGTATGAATTTATCTATCTGCTAAATTCCATTAGAGTAGACAAGGGGCTATCTCGAATTGCTGGTAGACCTCCAAGCGGGACTCCAGAGGGCCAGTAAGTGATACCTCTGTCCCCCGAGTGGACCCGTGGTGGGACGATGTTTTTCCCTTGTTTGCCGTAGATGGGGATGGCAAATTTATGTCTACACAACGTTTTGACCGGGTTGGCCTAGTGGTATTAGGGGATGTCCCCTTGTCAGCTGTAGTGGCCTGAGGTGTCACTCTGGAGATCCCCCGAAGAGGACCGAGGGCTTTGTGCGGGTCACTTTCTTCCGAGTGGGCTCGTAAGAGGTGCGGAAAACCCCTGGAGACTACCAACAGGACTTGGTAGTTTGCTGGCCACTACCTTCAGTGTCCGGGTTGGCCCGGACTGTTTAGGGTTTCCCCCTTAAGAACAGTTGATCTGTTGTGGGCAGCTGACATCTGTGTGTGTGAGGATGACAGGAAAACTGCTAAATGATGAGTGGGCACCCTGGGGCTCTCCCACTATAACCAAAACTCAGCAAATTGGGAGCGCAAGGCCTAGTCCCGGAGTGAAGAATCCAGAGACTAGGGGGACCAATACGACGACGACCTACCAGCAATATGACACGGACAAATCTCTATGCTGGCTGTACTGGACTTTGCTCTTAGTAGGGCATTTTAGTCTAAGTCCAGAAACTGCACCGACAAACTTTTTTCACAAAAAAACACCACTCCCCAGCCCTCGCCACCGCAATAGCCCTTGTGCAATCTGTATTCAACACAAGCCAGACGCAAAGAAACTCGCTTCCCAGCCGCTGTTAGATCGGCCGGTCGCAGAAAGTATAAACTGAACTCTGATCAAAAGAATCGCAACTTTTCTCAAAAAACAATTACGAGCGTTGGGATGAACACATTGAATTTTCTTGCTCTGCCCTTCGCTCATCTATTTATGAGAGTACCCGACACACACCAGCACAACTTTCTCTGAGGCTTAAGATTGTAGCTCCGTTTTAAAGTCTGAGTATCGATCAAATGAACTAAAGGCTAACCTTCGATTCAGTCCGAAAATTAACAGAGAAAGTGGAGTTTGCCACGATGACAGCGCTGTCAGCGCAGGCCCGGAACTATAACACCAGGCGAAAAGAACCGGATCTTGTTGTTGGAGACCTGGCATTACTTGAAACTCATTACCAATCTTCTGTGGCGCATATTATCATTTAGAAATTTGCTCTACTGTATAAGAGCCCTTGGTAGGGGTCAATGTTTTCAATAATTATGTGATTTTGAAGAAACCGGAT
Organism: Macrothele yani; assembly: GCA_039090855.1. Classification (NCBI taxonomy): domain Eukaryota; kingdom Metazoa; phylum Arthropoda; class Arachnida; order Araneae; family Macrothelidae; genus Macrothele; species Macrothele yani. Next base: position 76,900,534 of record CM077011.1, read on the forward strand.
GATACCGTACTATCTGCTCATATCCAACTGTGCCGAAAGTTTATGTAAGGAACATTCATTCCATTAGTGACCCAAAATCACGACAAGATCAGCATTTGGGGATCGAACGTCACACGAGACATTTAGTGATACTTTAATGTCTCGTGTGACGTCACTCCTGCAGGGTTTAGTTCACAAGATACCAATAGTAATGTTACTCAACTCGACAAGGGGACACTTGTTCCAGTGTCTTCACGTTCATTTCACTGTCAGTCAAAGAGCAATATTGCTCCTTTTCGTACCTATCATTTCTATTCCTCCTTCTCCTGCCTTTTCGAGAAAAAAATCTGTCCAACTGCAGACAGTGGTTCCTCAAATCCTTCATAATCGTCGATTCGTGTAAGACGACGTTTTATTTCTGCTTCTTAACGTTCTCAAAGTCATACCTACCTTTCACAGCTATACAAACCCCTTTTTAAAACTTGTACGAAAAGTGCTAAACGAACTATTCACGAAATTTCAGTCTCTTCTACTGAAACTTTATATTCTGCTGGTAATGTCACAAGATCAGTACCTGCTATTAGTTCACACTCCAATTGTTTAAGTCCTTTTAATGTTTTAAAACAGTTCCTAGTAGCATTTCTCACAATAGTAAATCTTGCAAGCACTCTCACGTTGCCAGTGCGATGCTGTGGAATCAGCCTGCAGCAGCGCAGAAACGCACTACAAATCCGACAACTTTGCTGGGCCCGAATCGTCGGCAACCGCCCTGTTTCTCGTCGCCAGAGCCATCCACAATCCGAAAGCGACCTTCGTCTCTGTCGAAGCATACCCTCATAGAGGAAAGCACCCCTTCTTCACCCACCATGTTTCCGGCTTTGGAAACTACGCCCCGGCCGGATTTAATCCATTCCTGCTTCTACTATTATGCATAAACAACGAAAAAGACCACAAACGTTTACTCCGGACCTACGTACATGGAAGAAGCGACCCAAATTTCTGCACACATCACATCCAGGATCGAGCCTTCGACTTCGGAATTCCAGTTTGCAAAGACCTGCCAGAGCTAGCGTACTTGTGAGAGGAACTCCCAGAACTAGCGGACTTGCCAGAGCACCTGTCAGAGCTTAGCCTACTCGACAGAACACCTCCCAGAGCTTGCGCACTCTCCAGATGACCTAACAGACAGAACTAGCGCTTTTGACAGAGGACCTCCCAGAGGATCTTCTAGAGCTAGCGCACTTGCCAGAAACCTCCCAGAGCCAGCCGCTTAGCCCAGAAAGTAATCAGACCATGGAAGTATCTGAAATGCCTTCCGGTTTCAGACCTACTATCCAGCTGAGACAAAGGCGAGGAGCAACCAGTGAAGTTTTGTCTCCTCATAGACCAAGAAAACGTGTAAACACACTATAGTTCCACGCTAGTAGAACGCAAATGTTATTTTTGTGCACTCCAAGTTTCAGCGAGAACGTTTCTCAGGTTTTTTTTTTTTTTTTTTTTGGTTTTGTTTTGTTTTTCTGTGGCGCTACAAGACGTTTTTTTGTGTCTATAAAATCACTCTTTATGAACTGAACTTTTGCATTCAAGCAAGCGTTTTTTAAGAATTTGAAAAATTTTAGACACTGCTTCAGGGGCTTTAAAATTGTTTTATGAATTATAAACGAGTATGTTCAAAGTAGTAAAGAAACCTAAATTTTGGATTTATGACCTGCATAAAAATGTAAGAACTTAAATCGGAAAACGAAGACAAGATTTATGCCTTACATTTTACTCGAAGCCAGGCTATATCAGGTCTTAGAAAGGCGATCATTTCCATCACGGCTTAGAAAAGCAATAATTACATTTGGAGTATCATTGCAGATGGGGCACCTTACGGTATGGAGCACTTCGAAAAAGCTACATCTAGTTACTTTTCTTTTAAAAATGGGTGCAGTTAATTCTTTTTTAACAGTTGAAGTTGAACACCTTTCGCAGCCATGTAACTTTAGAATATAGTTTAAAGAGTCAGTCTGCGCTCCTGCAACCTAATATAGCTTTGATACATATTTTGTACAAAGAAAGGTAGGGTAAGCTGGTTCTTTGCTCATTAGAATAGGTTCGGTGGTTTTCATTCTGCCCAGCTCCGTGTTACGTCAACGGAAAGACTAATTTAAAAAACAATGAATCATTTAGCAATCTCTTCATGATAATCTTATCGAACCATTTGTGGACGTGAACCAAAATATCACTCTACAAAAATTATCGTGATTCTTGTATTGAAGTACAAGACTGTGTCATTTGATTTTTTGTTGGGGTATTACGGCCACCGTGAGCAGCTCAACATGTTAGGCAGTTGCTCCCTAATTTTGGGCCACTGGTTTTAGGTAAGGGAGAATCTTGGTCTTTAGACAAATGCAGCACCTGTGCCTCCCAGGGATTCCAGCCCGGACCCATCTCGGACAAATGATTAGAAGCCAGTACTTCGTACCACCCGGCCGCCGGGGCGATTCATTTGGTTTTGCCCTACGCCCATGAATTATCTTCAGATGAAAGGAAACAGTGTGTGGAATGCTTAGGCGAGTATTCTTGATTCATAGATGTTAGCTCGCGTCCTTTCTTATGATGTCACGCACATACACTGCCTCTTGTTTTAGAACTGGTTACCAGGGTAACCAAGCTGCAACTTCCAACGAACGCTGGGTAGAACCCTAGATGTTTTTATGACGTCAGAGCAGAAGCAAAAGTTTCGTTTCTAGCATGTCTTTTGTAAAAAACGTTCGTACTTCTGTTATTGGTTTGTCCGTCCGTCTGTTTGTGGACACCATATCTTGAAACTATTAGTCCGATTTGAGATATTCGTTTTGCATTGGGAAGCTTGAAATATGCGAATGGTGATCCTTCATTTCGATATTTTTTACGATATACAATTTCGACGCTACAGAGCGTAAATGCATATGATATAGAATTCAAAATACATTTTATTCCATATATTTGCTTCTAAATATCCGATTGAAAACAGTATTTTACCTTTCGATTCCATTTATGTCGAAGAATATTTCAGGTACAGACACTTTTTCAAGTTACGCATAGATTTTCCACTAGGGGAGTAAAAGTAAATTGCGTTTCTCCGATATCCCTACTTCTAAAACCCCGATTTAAAAATTTTTTTCTTCGGAGGATACAGCTCCTGATGGGAAATGTTTTGCATACAATTTTTAAGTTTTGGTAAGTAATGGTTTGGCCACCCGGGGGCGTAAGAGTTCATTTCTGCTTCTGATGTATTGGCCACAAAATCTGAGCGTCTAAAACCTCGATTGAAAAAATTCGTTGGTGGACCGATGCCACTTCCATTGATAAACATTTTCCGAATATTTTCTTCTTAAAATAATGCATGGTTTTTTCGCCAGGAGGCGTAGATATATATCTTATTTTTGTCAACATCTCTGCTTCTAATGGCCCGATTTGAAAAATTCCTTCTTTATTGGATAGTTTTCGGTGCGACATGTTTTTCACATGCTTTCAAAATTTTCAAGTAACTCGTGCACATTTAGCTAGAGGCCGCCAAGTGAAATGCGTTTCCCCCGATATCTCTGCTTCTAAAACTCCGATTTAAAAATTATTTCTACACCGGATACAACCCCTGATGGAGAATCTTTTGCATATAGTTTTTAATTTTCGGTTAAAAGTGGTTTGGCTACCAGGTGGCGTTGATGTATATCTTATTTTTGTCAATATCTCTACTTCTAAGAATCTGATTTGAAACATTCCTTCTTTGTTGGACAGCGTTGCAGGCGCGAAATGTTTTTCATATAATTACAAATTTTCAAGTAACTCAGACTTAAAAATAATCCTGATGCTACTCTTTGAATAAAAAATATTTTAATAATCTTTAGGGCCTTAAGGTAAATTGCGTTTTCCTCGATATTTCTGCTTCTAAAACTCTGATTTGAAAAATTCTTCCTGTATCGCATACAGCACCTGATGTGAAATGTTCTTCATTAAATTTACAATATTTGGTAAAGAATGATTTGGCCACCAGGGTGCATAGGTATTAATTTCTGCTTCTGATGTATTTGTAGCAAAATCTGAGCTTCTGAAAGCTCGACTAAAAGAATTCTTCCAATACCGCTCACATCGAAAAACATTTCGAGAATACTTTCTTCATAAAATAATGCGTGGTTTCACGGCCAGGAGGCGTAAATGTATATCTTAGTTTTGTCAATATCTCTTCTTCTAATGGCCCGATTTGAAAAATTCTTTCTTTGTTGGAGAGCGTTTCCGCTGTGAAATGTTTATCATATATTTTCAAATTTTCTTTAAAGAACAAGTCTGCAACAAGAGTGCGTAAGTTCACGATTTCGTTTACAGCAGTATCTGCGCGACTAAAAATTCCATTCGAGAACTTCTTTCTTCGTCCAGATAAAACTGTTTTCTATACCGGTTCCATTGACTTTGAATAGCTTTGATACATTTAATTCGCGTCATAACTGATTCAAAAGACGTGCTTATTACACCCAAAAATTCGGTGTAATCTTTCTTGTTTCTTCTTCGTGTGGTGATGTTTCAAAATGAAAACTATTGGTATGTGTGTGATATTTTTAACTGAAACCTTTGGTGTGTGAAGCTGGTATTTCAATGAATTTTTATCACAGATGTGATTATTTACTTCTCGTGTTTTGCGTCATATGTGCTGTAAAAGCCTAATGCAGTACAAAGGTAAATCAGTGTAAGTTTGGATCAGTTTAAAGAAATAAAAAGGAATGATGAGCAACAAAATGGAGAGTGATGTCGTTGATTCAGAAGTCTTCGTCCTTCGATTATTATATTTTTACTTTTCATTAGTAGTGAAATATGATTCAGTTTTTGTTTTCGTTGCGTGAATATTAAGGAATAAATAATTACGGAAAATAATTCCAAAGTATCAACATTATTATTTCCAAAGTTTGTAGAATGTGAACATGTATACGGTGGTAAAGCACCGATATCCTTTTTGTTATGAAAGCATGGTAGTTCTAATATTGTACATATACTGCTCAATATTTGAACTCCAAGTACGCAGACATAATATATATTTTTTTGATTATGAGACTGAGTATTGCTTTCATATCGCAGTTTCGACAATAAATGGAGGCATTGCAAGTTCTAAGTATAAGGCAGAGCAGTCGGCAAGATGGTTGGACATGGAAAGATTATATCCGCATCGAAAAATTGACAGAAACTGACTATTGACTATGCCACTTGGAAATTTAGAATGGAAATGTTTCTAATTAGGGAAAATAAATGTGATGTAGTATTTGACCCCAAACCACAAGTTATGGACGATAGTTCGGCTAGTCGACACTTGTCAGTGCAGAGCTCTAATTTCTCTGTATATTAGCGATTCAAAACTCTATCATTTGTTACATGAGACTAGTGCCATGGACACTTGGAACAAACTCGAACAAATTTGTCTAGTCAACTTTATTTGATAAGAAAGCTGTATAGTATAAAATACAATCAGGCAATTTCCAAGTAGTCACACATTAAAGAAGTAAGCGAACTAACAGAGAAATTAAATAATATTTGGGAACAAATCAAAGAAACCCATATGGTAGCAGTCTTGTGTAGTATGCCACAAAGTTACATTACTTTAATACCTAATCTCGAAAGCAAAAATGAAGAGGAACTATCATTGGATTATATAAAATCTAAATTAATTGATGAATACGAAAGAAGAATGCACCTTAAAGTGGGGTCAGTTACACACACTGAAACGCAATTTTCAGTTTTCAAAACAAAGAAACTTTTTGCAGTTTCTACTTTTAAAGCAAAACGATACTATACTTATTCCCAGAAATCAAACCATTTTCGAAACGAGTGTTGGCATCTGAATGCTAATAATAATAATATTAACACTGATGAAGGTAAAACAAAGTTCACTCCTAAGCAACCGTGCTTTAACAGTAAAGTACAAAGTAATCATAACTCATCACACAGGTTGAATGTATGTAGCAAAAATGAAAATGTGAAAGATAAATTTTGTGTAGTGTCATAAGCAAAAGTGATAGAGTTGTTGCAATAAAAAGCAAAGCTCAGAGTGCATTGGTATCAGAAAACAATTCAGGGTCCTGGATTGTAGATTCAGGAGCAACTAGTCAGATGTGTAGTGATGTAAATTTCTTTTATAAATTTACAGAAAAATCTGGTGAAAATGTAACCATATGTTGAAATCAGAAGTTTTAGGAATGGTGAAGTATTAGTCCAAACTCTAGAGGGAAATGTAAACACCCTGCATCTGTCGAATTTTATGTATCTTCCAGAACTAGTTGGAAATCTCTTATCGGTGAAAGTACTAACTTGTAAAGGGTTTACCGTACTGTTTGAAGAAGCTACTATCACTGTTAACAAAGGCCATACTACAGTTGCTAATGCGATTGCAACAGATGATTTATTTGAGCTCATCACAGTTGAAGATAAAAATAAACAAGCTACAAACTGTGTAACTCAATTGGAGAGTAATAGGTGTAAAATGAGAACTGTATTTATAAATGGCATCTCAGACTGGGACACAGAAGGTTTGATGCATTAATGCAAAATTGAAATTTAGCTAATGGTATGAAAATAAATAATTGGAAGCATAGTTTTTATTGCGAGTCATGCACTAGAGCAAAATTTTCAGAGAAACCGTACCCGAAGCAGATATCTTTCAGTGGGAAAGAACCATTAGAACTGATACACCCAGATGTGTGTGGACCTCTCGAAGTTGAAAGCTTGAGAAGAAACAGATATTTCCTGTCCTTTATAGATGACTTTAATAGATATGCCACAGTATATGTGATAAGTAGAAAAGATGAAGTATTAAAAAAGTTGAAAGGATTTGTCAATTCTACAGCAAATAAATTTAATAGAAAGTTAAAAATTTCTGAGAACAGATAATGGCCTAGAATACTGCAGCACAAAAAGCTGAAGAGTATTTAACAAGAGACGGTATTGTACACCACACTTCTATAATATACTCACCAGCTCAAAATGGAGTTGAGGAGAGAAAGAACAGGTCTTTAGTTGAAATGTGCAAAGCCATGCTAATAAATTAAGCTTACCAAAAGCATACTAGGGAGAAGCAGTGCAAACACCAAAGTATTTGCAAAATAGGTTGATCACTAAAGTAAGTAACAAAACCCCGTATGAATTGTGGAATGGAGTATGACCTAATATTAAGATTTTAAAAGTATTTGGATGCAATGTCTACTACTACGTTCATAAACAGAAAAGAAGGAAGTTAGATGATAAATCAATTGAAGGCGCATTCATAGGTTACGACTTTAGGTCAAAAGGATATCGAGTGTACGTTCGAGGAAGATGTGTAACTGTATCTAGATCAGTAAAATTCTTTGAAAATAAATTCAACAAAGAAATGAAGAAACCGAGAAACAGGGAGATTTCAACCTCGTACAAATTGGAAGTCAGAATTATCCAGAAATTGAAGATGTGGACACTGAAATGGAGAAGAAACAGGATACTCAATAAGAAAGTACTGAAGAAGTTTCAGAAGAGCAAGGATTGAACCAGTAATGAAGATCAATCTACGCAGAGTTTCTGAGCGTTCGAATAAAGGAATTCCACCAGAAAGACTTGGATATGAAGCAAAAGAAAATGCAAATATTGGCAAAGCAAAAACGAACCAAACTTCTAACACAGATCCAAAATCTCTAAGTTTTATATAAGATCTTCCAGAAAGAGAGAGAATGAAATGGCAAGATGCAATGGAAGAAGCAATAAAGTCATTAAAGGTAAATGACACTTGGTCACTAACAAAGTTACCAAATGGAAAGAAGGCTATAGGAAGCAAATAGATTTTCAAGAAGAAATATAATGATAAACAGCAAATAATAAGGCATAAACCCAGGTTAGTAGCAAAGGGATACGACCAAAAATATGGGTCCGAATATGTGAAACGTTTGCTCCAGAGGTCAAACACACCACAATAAGAACTTTTCTTACTGCAACGGCATATGAGCACATGCCTGTTCATCATATTGATATTAAATTTTCATATTTAAATGCAAAATTAAAAGAGAAAATACACCTGAAGCAGCTGGAATGATTCGAAGTGAAAGGCGAAGAGCACAAAGTTTATAAATTGGGTAAATCCATATATGGCTTAAAACAAGCAGCAAAAGCATGGAATCAATCAACAGAACGAACACTGGAAAGAGTTGGGTTCAGTAAAAGCAAGGCTAATTTTCACGTATTTTTCAAAACCGAAAAAGAAAACCCTGTATATTTAATTCTGTACGTAGACGACATTCTGATCAACACTAAGAATCTTGCACAAATAAAAGGTGTGGTGGAAGAGTTGCAGAAAAGGCACGAAATGACAAATCTAGCTGAAGTGTAATGCTACTTAGGAATTGAAGTACAAAGCAACTAAGATGGAAGTTTTCATTTAAGCCAATGAAACAAAATCCAAGAACTGATTGAAAATTTTGGATTAAGAGAAGCAAAACCAAGTAATATTCCCATGGAAACTGGATATTATAAGCTTGAAGGTGAGCAAGATACATTTCCAGACAACCGCAAATACAGACAAGCTATTGGATGATCGGCCTATCGCTCTGTAGCGTGTATCTGCTGGTAAATGACGTTTCCAAGATATGTTAACAATATCGCTATCTCGAAATCTTGTCAGTCACCGCAGCACGTGAATTGGCAACTGCCTCCGAAACAGCTGGTTTAAAGCTCTTGCACATTTGCATAACGTGCTGCCAGCTCCATTCATTTGCTTTCCGTACATTGATGATGTATGCCTTCGCCCATAACATATGCGAATTTCGTGCAATTTGAACTATATTTCCCCCAATTATCGCGCTTTTTTGCTTTGTTGCTTAATTTATGGAAACCAGTGCATTTTGGAATGTCCTACCATAAGGCATACCTTGATCGTACGGGCCAGTCATTGTAGCAGTTTTTTTTTTTTGGTGTGGTAAGCATTTCTAATATTATGCGCGGTAAGTTTGCTACTATACCTTACATTGCGTAGCATTTAGGTAACAGAAAAATCTCAAAGTACTTTAACTTTCTTTTGTGCTCACATGGACTTGACTGAAGCTGTGTTTATAATCCCTCTATTCTAAAAAAAAGTAACTGCCGCTACCGCCGCAGTTTTAGAAATTTCGCGACACTCGCGCTTTACTAGCTTGCAGCGCAAAACGTATTGAACACAAAAATATGAAATTTACATCGTTTGTAGAGAATTGTTTGGAAAACATGCTGAAATAAACCGTTTTTCGATTCCGGTGAAACTTCAAGAGCTATTGTATTTCAAAATTAAAGTAAGCAAAAAAGTGCTATCAGTTTGCGTTCCGGACACACTAACAGCAACAGAACCACGAAACTTTTTAGGCATGTACAGCCGTGGCCGAATTTTTACACTTTGTCGCCCTTTTTTGAATTTCGATTTAGTTTACGAGAAATGAAATGTTTAAACTTCACAAAATCCTCTATTTCGTGATGGGATCCATTTTGAAAAACGGATATATGGCAAACTATAAATCATAACGCATTGCAATATTTGCAGCATAAACTCACAACTATCATTCCTCTTTTAACAAAAAATTAAGAAAATCATTTTCTGATTTTTGAGCATTTTTAAAGGCGCACAGTAAAGGAATGAACGGCTTCCTCTGTCTTCAATGGCAACCACACAGAACATTTCTGTTCGCGTGACCTGGTGCATGGCGACGTAGCTATTTTAACGCTCTCTTCTCACTTAGTGAAAGGGCAGGCTGTAACGTATACTCTATATTCACTTTCCTTTTGATTTTACTATCTCTGGTTATTTTATTTTACTATGTAAATTATCTTCCTACTGAACGGAATATTATTTCACCCGCTGAATGAGATCTGGCAATGAGTGTAAGTCATGACGTGGTGGTAGCTCGTATATAGGCGCGTTCATCGAGAAGAGTTGTGTTGTGTTGTTGCGTAGGTGTTGCGTTGTGTTGGAGTTGTGTTGGTTGTGTGCGTACTATAAGAGGAAAGTTTATTTATTATTATGTACAAGATATATGAGTGCCTTAGTTGACCACGAGTCTGGGAAATAAATAGTTGTTCAGTAAGTTCAGTCTTTCTCAATTCTTAGTTTTGTCAGATCTCTGTCTGGCTGTTAGGTTTATGACTTTGATTACTTAATATAAATAACCAGCGTTGAGACTTTGTTTAAGTTCATAATTAACGAGTAACAACACCCTTTTGGGAATTCATTATTTTGAAGCTTAGAGCATTATTCATTCATAATAATTAGCTTAGCAAAAAGAATATTAAAGCTAATTCATTATAAGGCTACAATCAAACTGATGATGACACAATGCTTAATGACGTAGCGACGCTTTTACAGTTCGGCGTTTTCCGCCGGCATGCGTGAATACCTATGTAAACATAGGCTTTTGCCTCGTATATAAAAAGCAAAGAGGGAAAATGCTAGTGAGTTCGTCTGCGAATTTTTCGACCACATCTAAATGACCTAGAGATCTGAAAATTGACATGCTGATAGGTTAAGATCGTTTACCTAGAAAAGTACGAAAACGAAAAAAAAAAAAAATCGGCTTTGGAACATTGGCTGCTTGAATTTTTCGAGAATTGTTTGACCACTTCTAAATGATATAAAGATCTAAAACTTGGCATGCGGGTAGGTTTTAAAGTCCGGATACCTGCAAATACACGAAAACCAAAATAATAATAATAATAATAATAATAATAAATAGCGCTTTGGAACATTGTCTGCTTGAATTTTTCTGCCACTTCTACACCTAGCAAAAAGTCTGAAAACCAAAAAATTCAAAGAATGACTTAGCTTCACTGTTTCAAAATGCTGATAGGTTTAAAGATAATTTTGTCAGAATCATTGAAATGCTTTGAAAATTTCAAGTTTTGATTTAAAATTAAGGGGCGCCAAAGCCTGTTCCGTTTTACATCAAACCGTATGCATTGACGTCACGACGCTGTTCTAAATCGTAAAACAGTTACGGATTTTAAATTACTTTTCTTTCTCTTAATTACTTTTCCCTTTCTTTAATTTTATATTTAAAAAAATGATTTTGTAGATTCACCGTTCGGAGAACGGGCATGATTGCTAGTGTAATAAGAAAAACTACGGTGTTACAAATAATTGGAAACATTTTTAAATGCGCATTGAAGAATTAACTCTCATTTGCAGTTTTTTTTAAAATACGATATGTCAGACGAAAAAGCGTAGGCAAAAGGTGTCTTGTATTTCATCCAAGTGCAAGAGAAACATTTCCAAAATAGTGTGCGTAACAAGTACTACTCAGAAGTACTAGCGGATAAATATATTCTGGTATATTTAAGAGAAACTTGATACACACATTTTAAAAGAACTTCTTTTTAAAATGATGCATTAAAAGAACCGTTTACTTTGTCATTTTTTGCTTGGTATGTCAGCTGCATTCAACAAAAAATAGAATTTTGTCAAAATATTGACATCAAGCAGCAGTACTTTGCTCTTTCCTAGCATTACTTTAGTATCAGTCTTCTGTGAAATAAACACAACATGCCAGGGAAACTCCGCTTAGCTTTGAAGACTGAAGACATAAAAATTAATCCTGGCTTTTTGTCCTCCTATACGAAACAATTTCATGGCCAGTTTATATAAAAAGAGACAACGTCAGGAAGGTTAAATTGGCGTATATTATTCTGAATACCATATTTCTTGAAAGCTCTATATTTATACTACTAAGTTTATGAGTTATAAGTTACATGAACGGTGTGTTAAATCATAGAATATCAAAACAGAACAGAATTTATCCACCTACAGTGGGATAATTTTCTAATGATGCTGTCAACAGATGAAGACATCGGAGAATGGGATTTTTTATTTACCACGAAAGAAATTTTAGAAGAGTGCGTAACATAGCATCGAGCCCTGAATTATATAATGGTTTACCGCTCTGCTTCATATAGGTTTAATTTACCTAAAAACTAAAGCATTAAAAAAATTGGGGGAACGCTGGGTAGAACGATGGTGCCCAAATACCTATCATCTGGAAAAATGTTTTGTCCCGTTACGATGACGTGACGCGATATTGAGAAAAAGGTTATTCATGAGAGAGAGAGTACTGTGGAATGGAACTGAAAAATTTCCTAACCATTTAAACTGTAGCAAACAATGTGTGTCCAGTTTTGTTGCAATGACTTTCATCCCAGCAATGATGAGTAGCCCACTAATAATGACGAAGTGGCCAGCTCTGTGCTTACACCTAAAGCTGAAGTCTCAAGTCTAGTTCTTCGCAAAGGCTCTGTTCCAAATAACAGAAATTATTGCCTCTCTTCTTTTGCCCGAGATTATGGAGAATGCCGAGTATCAGATACAAGCGGTTTTCTTTTTTCATTTAAATCACAGGCTGCTGTGTGCGCAGCGGGAAACAGCGTTTAGAGGAATAAATTGATAAATGTTAAGGCTGCCATTTTGTACCATTATCCAAAACGGCGTTTTCTTTTTTAGTAAGGAAGAGAAATAGAGCGAAAGGCGAAAATAAAAAATCATTGTTCTGAGGGTTTTGGAAATGAACCGCTGCACGTAAAACTCCCACTATTTCCTCTCAAGAACCAATAGCAAGGGGTTCTCATAATAGGAATTGGAAACTGTTGACATTTCGGATATCTTTTGTCTGGTGATACAAAAGTGAAGAGAAGTTTAGTTCCGCTCCAGCGGGAAACAATTGCAAGAACGGCGAGTCTTTCATTTCTTCTCTCAGTTGAAAGTGAAATTCCTGCGAGGTATACCTTCCGCTTTCTTATTTTTTACGTCTCCTCTTTGTTACAGAAAGCTACCAAACGATGCGCATCGGACGATACCAAGCTGAGATACTCGGAAGTTCTTTTACCTCGGGGAAACTAATAAAGACTGAAACCGTTTTTAAGGTGGCATAGTTCCTAAATTTTAGTCTTTTCGAGATGACAAGAACTCCGGAATTTTTCATTCTCCAGGGAACTGCCTCAGATCCACTGAAGTTATTCTGATCCGTTGCTGTGTAACTCGGAAATTCACAAAATGTGATTCCAGAAATTTCGTCGTTATGGAAATATATTCCTCGAAACATCTGACTTTAGTTGTCATAAATAGAATAACTGAAAGATACTGAAGCTCAGGTTTTTAACAGCCTTGTCAAAAACTTTGTGTCACCCCGGTGGCGCAGTGGTCTAAACGCCGGCTTGTGACCATTCGTCCGAGATGGGTCCGAGTTCGAATTCCGGTTAGACATGGATCTTGTGTTTGTCTTACAGACCTGGCTCTCTCCCTTCCCTGGAACCAGTAGCCCTAAATTAGGGACGGCCGACTGTTATAGCTCATTGAGTTGCTCACGGTGGTCGTTAAACCAATATATAAAAAAAAACAACTTCATAAATCATAGTATTTTTAAAAACGTCTAACAGCACTCGCCAAACATTGCTCCCACCTGCGGAGAAAAAGTTGTTTATGACTTCTCCCTGCGTCAAGTGCTAAAAGTGTCACGTGATCCCTCGTGAGAAACAATTTGCTGAGAAAAATTAAACTTTTTTTTGTTTACAAGCTTTCACACACTTGATTGCGACCCTTCTTTTGTTATGGCGTTCATCTTTTCAGATGCGATGTTTTCTTGAAAACTGTGTCAATGCGTGTTGTGCTCTGAAACTCCATGTTTATCCTTCAAATGCTATAGGCTACTACATGAAACAACAAGTTTATTTATTTCTTAAGTGTTAGAAACTCCTTTTATTTCCTATTCCTTTTGCGTTCTCGTATATTAAATATATTGCCTTCTCATATTCATCCTTAGATAGAAAACCTTATTCAAGGTGAGTCATTTATCTACATACAATAATTTCAGAAGTTCCATTTCCGTCCATTGGAACGTTGTGTTATTAGCATACAGAAGCAAGTGTAGATAGAAATATAAATATTCCGTTTATTCATATCACACTAATAATAACAACAACGACATGTACTGTCTTCGTGGAGGCCACAGAAACCACAAAACATTCTTCTTTAGAGAAAAAATCATAGAATACGCTGAAAGAACAAATAATGGTTTTAAACTCAAGTTTCGTCTTGTAAAATTCATCCGGCCATGTGTCGTGTATCCTTCAAATTACCGTTAAATGCTTAATATATGACCATTCGTCTTTATCAACTGCTGCTTTTACTATTACTTAGGATATTTTGATAAATCATTACTTCGCGATTCACATGTTGTGGTTTTTTATTAAAAACTAGCAGGGAAATTCTCTTGCTGCAACTGTTTACTACTGTCTCACAAATCGCTGAAAATCACACTTTGTTCGGCTGCGCAGTTTTACAGAACTTTCGCAATTCAGTGCTTGTGTATCCCCCGATTTATTAAAAAAATCCTTCTGGTTGTTAGTCTTCGAAATCCAAGTGAAATGACAGTTCTTTTAGAAATCGTTCAAAATATTTCAGACAATAAAAGGAGCATATATTATGTACAAATTATATGAGAAATCTCTATGTGGAAATTTAATGAAATAACTGAAAAGTGTTTTAATTTGGAAAATATGCTTTCGACGCATTTCGGTTATATATGTTATAGTAAAATGAAACCCGATAATCGTCCATAACGTCTCACACAAATGGCACAGGAGGTTACCAATCACCGTAGCGATTAACCCTTAACTGCCCAGGTCTTATATTTCTCACAATCAGCCCATGTCCCGTCTCTCAGGCCGCTGCATTTTATCGCTTACTTCATGTCAACCTTCTTATTTTTTATTGTTTATGGGGATCGTTTATTTGTAAAATAACAAAATACATATAAAAATAACCTTAATAAAACCCGTGAGACCGGACCTGGGTTGTTAAGTGTTAATAAAACTTCTCCCACCGTGTGGCCAGACGATAGACTCCAGTTACGCAAAACGATTTTGGCTGTGCGTAGAACCAACGACGGAAGTGTCAGGATGTGGTCCGAGGCGGATTCTTGACCTCTAAGGATTTCTTCAGAGTGCCGTAGATATGAAAATACGACAATTAGAAGTCAGGGGTGTGAGTAGAATGTTAAATCACCTTCCATCTAAGTTTCTGCAATGTCTCCATCGAATCTTCTTCAGTATGTCATTTGGCGTTATCATGGAGAAGAGCAATTCCAACCTACAGAATACCTGGATGCATGTTATTAGAAGTGCTCAGTATCTTCTCACATTTATCGTTTCATCATGATCCGGAAAGTCATGGTGGTCGAAGAAAAAGGGGCACATCACTTTGCCACTCGTGGTTGAGATTTGAACTTCTTTTGGGGTGGTGATGAGGTATTCTTCTACTATATGTGGTCTTTAAATTTTGGTAACACGTCTCATCACCAGAGACTATGCGATCGAAAAAGTTATAATATTACTGTTCAGTCAGGGGATTGTTGATTTGTATAAATTACGTTAATTTTACTTTAATACAAAAAGCGAAAAGGTAAGCTCTCGTAAGGTTTAACCTAGCGAATTTGCTTCTTTGTAGAACCCGGATAACTTCAGTGCTCGTTGAAAGTGAAAGTCTTAATTGCCCATAACATGCTCTTTGAGACTAACGTTCCAGTGTACGAAATGACTCAACCTCACTTACGCACTTCATGTGCTGTCATGGCACATCATCCAGATGGAACTATACTTACCCCAAAACACGTATTATTTATATGTATACATGTAATGCCCTTTCAACTGAAGTCCAATTATAAGAAATAGCCTCTCTTGGGTTGCAACACTCAGCACCGAATTCCAAAGTGCCTCTGGAAGCAACACCTGTAATATGACGGTTTGCCGGAGCTCAGAATGAGTTGCCCTGGCCAAACAGTAGTGCACAAGCTTAACGTCAACAAGAACAACGCCAAGCGTCTTTTGAAGTGGTGAAAATCTCGGGACCAGTGAACCTGGAGTATTGGAAACGCATTTTCCGGAGTGATGAATCACGCTTCGGTATCTGGTAGTCCGACGGACGAGTATGGGTATAGGGAATGCCAGGTGAACTCCATCTGTCCAAATGTGTGCTACGTTAGTTTGTTGCCGGAGGCATCGTGCTCTGGAGTAGGTTTTTCATAATTTAAGCTAAGCCTGCTAGTTTCAGTCCCTGGAAGTCTTTACATTTAGGCCTATAATAACATTTTAGACAATTCCGTGCTCCAACATTGTGGCAAGAGTTAAGTTAAGGTTCATTTCCTTTTCCGACAGAATAATGCTCCTGTCCTGAAGGAGAGGTCCGCGCGGAAATGATTTGATGAGAAGGATACGGGAGAACTGGACTGGACTTCACAGAGCCCCAATATCAACCCCTTGGAACACCTTTGCGATAAACTGGAAAGCCGACTGCGAGCTAGGCTGAAACACGCGGCATCTGTGACCGACTTGACTAACGCTCCTGTGGCAGAATAGAAAACAATTCCTTCTGCATCGTAGCAAAATCTAACGAAAGCCTTCCGAACAAAGTGCGAGCAGTGAGTGGACCAAATCAATATTAATTCCTTTCCTATTGCAGGGAGCATTTAGATAGACAAGTGTGCGGATATTTTTAATCAGATAGTGTATCTCAAATGAGCTGCAGGTAATAAGTCCTCATCTTGACCACAAAGTAGAACTAAATAAGGTGATTGTTGTCGGCCGAGTCCATGTTATTTACAGAACGAATTATTAGAAAAACCTGTGATTCATACCTCTGTTTAACTTTCCTTTTGAGTACCTGTTTTGTTATGAGCATTTCGTTACTTCTTGGTTAAACATTTTCTCACTGAACGGCACACTACTTCCCAGAACAGCTTGTACGGCGTATCAACGATGACAGTGAGTACGAGCAAAATACATAGTAGCAGTAAAATACTAATGGTGTGGAAAGATGAAAGTAAGAGTGATAGATGATAGAATGGAGATGTAGAGAGATTGCGAGTACGTTCTGAAGCATTGATATGGCGAAAGAGATTAAAGCCTGTTTGCCTCCCCGGTTGGGTAGTGGTCTAAGCGATGGATTCTGATCATTCGTCCGAAAGGCGTCCGGATTCGAATCCCGGTGAAGCATGGATGTTGTGCTTCTCTTACGACACTGGTTCACTCCCTTCCCTGAAACCAGTGACCCTAAATTAGGGACGGTCGACTGCTTATAGCCCATGGAGTTGCTCACGGTGGTCGTTAAACCTCCAATGAAAAAAGCCTGTTTGATATACATATTCACAACCTGATCAAAAGTATTCGAACATTTGCCTAACCACGAGCTCTTTGTAATAAGGAAGGAATTTACATCGAGTTGATCCACACTTTGCTGCTCTCACTGCTTCCACTATGCTGGGAAAGATTTTGCTAAATTTTGGTACGTTACTGCAACAATTGCTTTGCATTCTGCCGCAAGAGCATTAATCAGGTTGCTCAGCGATATCGAGAGGTTTTGTCTGGCTAGCAGTAGGTGTTCCAAATTATCCTAAAGGTCTTTCATGGGCTTGAGATCCGGGCTCTGTGTAGGAAAATCAAGTTTTATCATACACATCTCATCAAGCCATTCCTACACGGACCTAGCTTTTTAGACGTGGGTATTTCACTGTTGGTAAAGCAAGGGGTTTTCACTAACTATTTCCATAATTTTCAGAACGTAGAACCTTCGAGAAAGTCAGTACAGGCCACAGCGTTAAGATTCCCGGCACTAGAACTATGGCACCCTCCCAAAGCATGAAAATCAGCCACCAGCAAATTTCACATTTCGTAGAACGCAGTCGAACACATAGCATTCTCCTGGTATCCTCCACACCCCGACATGTCGGTCAGACTGCCAGATGGTGAAGCGGGATTCATTACTTCAGAGAACGTGTTTCCAATGCTCCAGAGTCCAATGGCGCCGAGATTTTCACTACTCCAATCGAAGCTTAGCTTTAATATTGTTGATGTTACGCTTGTGTCCGGCTCTTCTGTCATCGAAACCATTCCCTTTACCTCCAGCAAGCCGTTATATTGCTGGTGTATCTTACTGAGGCATTTTTGTACGCGGTGGTGAGTGTTGCAATAGAGGACAAGCGATTTTTCTGGACCTTCCGTTTAACACTCAGCGGTCTGGCTCTGTCATTATACGTGGCCTACAGGGTCTCGATTTCGTTGCTGTTGGTCCTATACGTTTCCACTTCAACAGCATCTCCTACATTTTAGGAAGGCAGTTGCAGATGGGCACAAATTTCACGAAATTACTTGTTTCCAGGATGACATCTTATGACCGTGCGACCTTAAGAGACACTGAACTGTGTGTCGTACTTCTCATTGTAACATCGCTTGTCTATGATATCTTCTAGGCCACGTGCTCCTTTTTATACCTGTATGGGCGATGGATGTATCATGTAAGGAAAATCCACTATTTATTCAAAAAGTGTGTCAGATACTTTTGATCATATATTGCATGTGAATTGACGAAAACATAGTGTAATATGATTGAGATATATGTGGATACAAGATTATTTTTGTGACATTGGATAAAATGCAGTGCAGCGAACATATTGAGTTGAAAATAAACAACGCCTTTATTTGATGTTACACGAGAGTGATATTCCTCTCTGATTCTCTGGCTTAGTTACACTCATTTTCATAAATATCAGCGCATCAAGAAGTAGGCGTCGGATACAAAGGAGATTTTAGTAGTGAGATGACACATACCAAGGACAGAAGTGATTACAATATCACAGCAGTAAGAAGATTTCCCGCGGACATACGGTACACATTCCGGTCAGCGTTAGTACCGTGTCGGACCGCCTCGTGCTCGGATACATGCGGTGATAAGGTTTGGTATGGAGTTAACGAGACGCTGTATGTCATCCTGGGACAGATTGGCCCACACTACGTGCAACTGACGCTCTAAATCACGAAGATTGGGTCATGAAGAAAGCTTGCGTCCCATCTGGTCACACACGTGCTCGATGGGTGAGAGAGCAGGAGATCTAGCAAGCCACAAAAGCGTCGAAGCATGACGTAGACAGTCCTGGTAAACCCAAGCCGTGTGCGTACGGGCGTTATCTTGTTGGAAAATAGCTTCGGGCTGCCCCGCCAGGAAAGGCAGCACATGGGAAAGCAGGATCTTCTGTACGTAGAGCTGGACTGTCAACATCCCTGGGATTACTGCGAGGGAAGTCCAGCTGTCATACGCGATGGCTCCTTAGACCATCACGCCTGCAGTTCGGGACGTGTACCGCAATACAGTGAGGTTGGGATTGTAGCGTTCACCTGAGGTCCTCCACACTCTGACACGGTGGTCGTCCGTTCCCATACAGAAGCGGGATTCGTCACTAAACACTGTACGTCACCACTCCGTAGCATTCCACGTTGCTCGCTACGGAGACCACTGCAATCGACGCCGATGGTGGTCAGGTGTTAATGGCGGAAAACATAAGGGCTGTCGAAAGTGCAGATTCACCTTCGTCTGGCGTCTGGAAATGGTTCTGGTGGACACAGGAGTACCTTGTACAGCCGCCACATGTCTCTGGATATTGGACGTGAACGTCTTTGCATCTGTGCGTGCCACTCTTAAAATCCCACGCGGTCCTCTCTGCTGGTCTTTTTGGGGGGTCGACCAGAGTCAATCCGCCGTGTCTGGGTGCCTTTCCGTGTCCTTTGCTGTCAACACGATCGCGCCGTACTGTCCAACAGGCCCAAATAGCGACCGATTGCCACCTTGCCTCCCTCATCCCGACCATACGTCCTCGTTTAAACTCCATCAGTTGCCCGTACGCACAAGTACGGCGGCTGCTTGGCATGTCTATCGCTCAGGGATATCACCAGACTCTTACCGTGCATTTTGGCATGAATGTGGAGTCCCCTGGGCGGCGTCTTATAAGCACCAAGGACTGTAATTTCAGCGCCGGTCTTGAACGCACGGGCATGAGAAGCGTTTAATCATTTGCATTTCTGCCCTCCCCGTAGCTGTTCGCCGAGTTTTGCGTTAATCGCAAGGTTAACGCAAAACTCGGCGAATTTATCTTGGTGCGCAGATTGTTATGACAACGAGTGCATTTTTATATTTTTACTTAAATAAATATTATGGAAGCGAAATACATCTAAGAGCCAAAACATTTTGACGACGTGCCTAATGTGAAGTTGTTCCTCCACGTGACATCAAAACAGCTCTTACCCGGCGAGCAATGGACGCTACAAGTTTTCTAAATATGTCTTTTGGTAATTGGTACCAGAACGTTACCAGCAGATTCTTTAGCTCTTGTAATTTGCGTGGTTGGACTCACCCAGGTCGAAATTGCTGCCAAAATGATACACAGACCCAATGGATTGATGTCGGGGGATCTGGAGGCCAAGGCAATACCCGAAAGTCTTCCTCTTGTTCTGCAAACCATTCTCGAACAATCCGGGTAATGTGACACGGAGCATTATTCTTTCGAAAGAAGTAACTACTCGACTGGAATACCGTTGCCATGAAAGGAGACACCTGGTATGCATTGATGATTACGTAGGTGGTAGACATCACAGTTTTCCTGCACATGAGTGAATGGATTCAGAGTTTCTCAGCAGAACATTGCCCAAGCATTACACTTCCTCCACCAGATCGTTTTTGTTTTACGGTGGATCCTGTGGCCACCCAATTCCCAGATAAACGACGCACACGCACCCCGTCTTCCACATAGTTCAACAGGAAATGGGATGCATCGGAAACAAACAGTCTTCTTACAATTATTCAAGGTATGGATTTGACTACTGCGAGCCCATTGTAGTGTTCATGCTGACCTCTGTTCAGCATGAACACTTGAAGCGGCCTGCGGCTACGCAGACCCATTTTCAGAAGGGTTCGATGTACTGTGTGTTGTGACACATTACTCCCGTCACCAGCATTCAAGTAACCGGCGAGTTGTGACACAGTACTTCTTCTGTTGGCTTGTACCATACAGGAAAGCCTTCGTTCATTTCTTGCATTGACGATCACTGGTGGGCCTGCACTTTGCCGGAGGTTCATGTTATTTTTCCTTCTCAGACCACTTGTTGAAAGTATTAACCACGTATAACCGTGAGCACCTCACATGCCTTGCCGTCACGGAAATGCTCTGACCCAGTCGTCTGGCCTTCTTCAAACTAGTGAAAGTCAGTCCTTCCCCACCTGAAGAACTGAGAACTGTAATAACATTGATTAACAGAGCTCAGTATGAGGTGTTATTTGTACCGTTTCAGGACCTTTACACCCACCGACGTTTACCTGCAATTGCTTTGATTTGCATAAAGACGTGTTGGTCATAACATATACACCAAAGGGCCAAAATATTAACAAGTTCATAGTTAGCTAAGGACTTTAGTTAATTATTCAGTTAATGAACTAAGCATCTACAAAACCGAAACTATACAAGCCTTGTTGCGGAAAGTGTTATGTCCAAAATATGATATGACGAAAGATGAGAGGTATTCCTTCCTGTAGTGAAAAAAGTTTGACGTTTTTAACAGACTGATTTACTGATACACAAAATCACCGTTAATGTTTCGTTGATAAATCTTTCAAGGACTGCGTGATTTTGAGGGCAGTGCGACCGCAGCTTTTCACGTCACCATTAAACTTATCACGAAGAAGATCGTAAAGCATTCCTTTGGCATTTTGAAGTCCAATGCTTTCTTTTCTTAGATCGAAATGAATGTCCGAAGTGGCATCCTGTTCCAAAAGATATCAGGTCTGTTCCACGCTGAATACCTGCTATGGTAATTCAGATTCTATGGTTCTTGTAAATCCTTTGGAGCTTCCTAAGCCGTTTCCGCTTATATACTCACTTCTTCCCTTGATAGGCGATGGCTATGCAATTAGCACTTTCTTAATATCGCTCAAACTAGCCTTGGCTTGTTTTAAATTCAGGTTTTTTACTCTTCAGGATTATGCTTCAAGTCCTCGATCAATGGAAGATCCTTCTCTCGAAAACGAACAAGCTGAAATCCATGTTTCTTTGGCTATGGCTGTCAATTCAGTGGGTTAAAAATACCTTCAATTTTTCCATTATTGTAGCCTATGTTGTTGTCAAACGCTGTAACTTAGCCACATCGAGATTTATGTTTTCTAAGTTCATCTTTTTGTTATTGGGTTAGTGCAAATGAAATGCCCGGCAAAGGACCAGCATACGTGGACGGCGGGAACGGAAAAGTAGCACAACTTACTTAGGCAAAATAATCCCCCTCGGCATTGACACATAGTTGCCATCTGTCTGACAAGGCCATGATCCCTGAACAAAAAATGTCTTGTGGCTGGGACTCAAAGTAGTCATCAACTGCACGTTGAACCTCGTTGTCTGTCGTGAACTGTTTCACGGTGATGAAACAGATAATAGACTGTCGGAGACAAGTCCGAGGAATACACAGGATGAGACAGTTTTTTGTAGCCCAAGGCACTTAGTGTCAGTATTGTTCGTTGTGCGACATGAGGGCCGATGTTGTCCTGGAGCAGAAGAATACAATGTCTGTTGACCAAAGACGGTTGTTTCTGCAGCTATTTCCGGTGTATCTGGTGTAATTCAGCACAATAGCATTCTGCAGTGATGGTTTGGCCATTTGCCAAGAAACTCCGATGAATTATTCCGGCTATGGACCAATAGACAAGGAGCATCATCTTACTGGTGTGTATGGGGTGGTTTAGGATGCCGTCCAGCAGGCTGTGCTTTGCTTAATCATTGTGCAGATCGTTTCCGATTATCATAAAGGACCCTCTTCTCGTCGCAGGTGACGATGCAATGCAAAAGATGTTCCTGTTTATTCCTGGCAAGCAACGACGTGCAGACTTCCAAACGCCTAGTCATGTTGGCAGTTGTCAACTCATACGACAGTCACATATCCAGTTCTTTACCTTACCCAGCGCAGCAAGACACCAAACAACTGTCGTTTGGGGGACACCTTCCTCTGCCGCTATCTCACGACACATTTTTCTGTGGTCTGCTTCAACCACACGTAACGGAACATCGTCAGAAAAAGCAACAGGTCGGTGTCCTCTTGCTTCGTTTTGCAGGTCCATATCTCCGATTTGAAACTTCACAAACCATCGCCGAATGGTTTATTCATTGGCTGTGTTCTCCCCAAACGCTTTTTTAATGTTTCGAGCGGCAATTCCTGCAGAATGGACAAGTTGAAATTCATACAGGAAGATGACTCAAATCCGGCGTTTGAATGCTTCCTTTGCAAGCCACGTTACGTCCAAACAAACCACGCTTGAACCTTGTTCTTCACATACGTGCTAGCTATTTATAGTAACTCTATGACGTAATACCCGCAACACCTGTGGTCGGTTCGATTCCGCTGTGGTGGAGGCCTGTCTCCACTGCTCGTTCGCGCTGGACATTTCATTCGCACTAACCCAACAGAAAATTGTTCTCACAGTTCACGAAGACAAGGTCTTGAAGAACCAAATCTCTTTCGATCGTTCAAGAGTCTCAAGTTTTGCCATCATGTCGAGGTCTTGCCACTTTTAACGGTTTTAATTTTTTTTTTCGTTTAAACAATAGTCACCTGTAGTATTGCGCTGTGATGCACAAAATAAAAACAACGTAATGAGACAAAAAATCATTCTTATCAGTTGTGATTTCGGTTGGGAAAACGCAAGAACGCACTGAGCAGTAAGTAGCCTGTGGGCCGTTGACGACCGATATCCACAATTTCCGCCTTCGCATCTGCGTCCACTCATCGCAAGAATACAACGAACCCGTGTGTCGTCGCTACGACACCCGAGAAGATAACATTCAGTGGACAAGGGAAAAAATGTATCGAAATTGTTCAAGAACGAACTTTCTGCTCCATCTTTTATTTCACTTCTAAGCGAAGAAATAGGTGAAAAACTGGTATGTAAAACTTATGTATGTAAAACTCATGTATGTAAAAACTAGTATGTAAAACTTATATATGTAAAAACTAGTATGTAAAATCTAATGTATAAAACTTAGTATAGAAAAACTAGTATGTAAGAACTGGCTTGTGTGTCAGAAAGTAACTAGTAGGTAAAAAGCTCATCTCGTGTAAGCCAAAACTTATAAAGCAATCGCACACATAGCGAAGAATTAGTGAACTATGAAGGCCACCACTTCAGAATGTTTTCATCAATTTTTTAACGCAATTAGAACATCGGTTTAGGTCGTCCCAATACATTCACTTAATAATAGCTTTCAGATCTTTTAAAGTTACTTCAAATATAGAATCACAAATGTGGTACTCTCTCATAATGTGTTCAGAAAAGTCTTCAAAGATGGAGGAAATGAAAAAAACATTCTTCTTCGAGAGCTGTTTAATCTTACGTTCTTAAAGTATCAGCATTACCGTGGGCGATGATTTAAGTGCATCGCCAGGTACCATTACCAATCATCTCTTAATGGCACTACCGCAGATGAGGAGGAATCGGCGATTTCAACGCGGAACCTTTTAGCACTGCTTATTGTCACCCATCTTACTGCCATATCTTTAAGTCTCCCACAATGACTACAGGGCCAAAATAAAAATCATCGGATATATATACATGCAAACGGAAACACAGTCAAGCACACTTTGTCTAAAAGCGAGAAAACTGAAGTGAAGTTATATTAAGGGAACTAAAAATGTTCGTTATTCTGCATTATTTCAAGGTCGAGATCGTTCTGTGATGTTTCGTCTTTCAAGATAGAATTCATCAATGACATTTGCATTAAAGCAATATGGTCTAGATTATGATTTCTTCGCTGACTATTAGGATTTTGAGAAAATTATTATAAATCAGAATTATTAACACAGCAGTCAAACATCTCCGAATTGCCTGTACTTACTATCATGTAACATTAATCACGTAATGAACAGTAAATAAAGGCATTTTAGAGGTGTTTCACTGCTATGTTAATTATTCTAACTATTTCCACGTATTATGAGAATATTTGTTTCACACAATTTACCTCAGAGGCTCGTGATTCATATAACTACACTACAAGGAATCAGAATTTGCTTCGACTAGCGAAAATCATAGAATGTTCTGATTCTTAACTCCGAGGTACTTGGGACTCCGTCGTCCTGAGTGGCGTAACGGATAGCATGCTCGAACTAAAATCATGAGATGCGGATTCGATTCCCACTCCACAGCGATGGCATTTTCAAGTTTTCTGCTTTAATTAAAGCTACGTGATGAATAGGCAGTACAGAGATGTCTGATTGCTGTGTTAATAATTCTGACGTACTTCCACGTATTGTGAGAAGAATATTCCTTCCACACAATTTATCATTAAAAATGAGTGTAAACAACAACTAGTGACCCGGATATACAAGGCTGAGAAGGAACCTGGTTAATTAGCCACCCCGATGGTGCAGTGGTCTAAGCGGCTACTGACCATTCGTAAAGGTTCGAATCCCGGTGAAGCTGTCCCATCCCCGGAACCAGTGGCCCTAAATTAGGGATGAGCGACTGCTTTTCGGCCACCGGAGTTACCGAAGGTAAACGTTGCTCCCTTCCCCTTCAAAAAAATTCAAAAACTGGTCATTTCGGTTTGACTTTTTGACGTAGAAAATAACACACCATGAAGGAATGCGTGAAAAGAAACTAGGCTTCACACGTGTAGACAAGTAGGTAAGAAAGAAGTAATGAAATTTTTCAGAGCTTGCATGAATATGATGGGAGATGAGACAGTAAAATGTGATGGGAGTCAGTAGGTTGTATGACCGTCATGATGGGAACACAGCACGACACCAAGTGGAAAATTCTCCATATGATGGCCTGCGGTACTGTTGATGAGCGTCGTTGACCACTGGTCACAGTTCATCGATATTGAGAAGGGGTTGTGCAGAAGCATTAAATCGTCTGTCAGTGACGTCCCACATTTTCTCTGTTGGAGAAAGGTCTGGGAATCTCACTGGGTAGGGCGGCAGCTGGACACATTGCAGTCACTGCCTGCTGATATTGGCAGAGTGCGAGAGGGCTTTATTTTGTTAACTGGACATCAGGGATTCAATGAGGATACGGTGCAGAAACTGGCTGAAGAACCTCATCGTCGTCTAGTTGTGTTGCTGTTGTATTTGCGATGCATTCGAGTTGTGGGTGTTTGTTGAAACTCATAGCGTCCCAAACGATTACACGCGGCTGAGGAGCCATATGACGCTTACTGAGAGCGGCAAGGTATGTCCGGTAACCACGTTGTCACCAGATCATCCATCTGCGATCGTTGGCGTCGAGACGGAAGACATATTCTTTGAGTTTGCTAAGGTACAATTTGAGAAAACAGATCCAAACAGTTTGCGGCTCAGATCTGATATGGCAATTTGCAAACAAACCACTATGCTATATGGTAATACAGTAGTACTTTTTCTTATATTCGAACAGATTATCTGGATTAAGATTTAATGGATGTAAACATTGCACAAGAAGAATTAATTTATGGTAAACATTTCACTTCGCTGACCGTATTTCTTTAATGAAACATTTTCATTTAAACAGTTTTTTTTGTTGTTGTTTGGGAGTTTAACGACCACCGTGAGCAACTCGATGCGCTATAACTAGTCGCTCGTTCCTAATTTGGGTACACTGGTTCCAGGGAAGGGAGAGAGCCAGTGCTTTAAGACAAACACAACCTCCATGCCTCACCGGGATTCGAAACCATGCCCACATCAGACGAAATTTCACAAGCCAGAGTTTAGACCACTGTGCTTCAGGGTCGGTCGTTTAAACAGTTTAAGGAATTTCATTGAATACAAACGTGACTTCCGTACTTTTCTTGAAAAAGAAATGCAATTTCTTTTAGCCCAAATCTTCGTAATTGCATGCACATAATAAGAATGTCGTAGTCCTTATTGTAAAGTTAGAGAACGAAATCATGATCAGTTACTGACCAACCAATTTAACGAAGAAATCTGATGGTGAATATTTAGTTAAATGTTTTTATATTGAGAGGTTTAACGAACACCGTAAGCAACTCAATATGTCATAAGTAGTCACCCGTCCCAAATTTAGGGACATTGGTTCCAGGGAAAGGAGATAACCAGTGCTGTAAGACAAAAACAGTAGCGATGCCTCACTGGAATTCAAACTGGGACCAATACGTAATTAAAAGTTTATACATTTTATGGATAAAACCGTAATGTAACTGTTCCGTAAATCAGTACCTCCCAAATCACACTGATGCTAATATGCCAATAAATTAAATAAAAAAAGGAATGTTGAGGAATGAAGAAAACTAAAAGAGAAATGTTTTTGTTTCCAGGCTTAGCGCTCTCCATGAGCATCTAATATTATACCCAGTCGCCAGTCTCTAACATGGTGCCGCTGATTCCGGGAGAGGAGCGGGGCGTGCCCCACGGCTCTTCCGGAAATCCAACCCAGGTCCAGCTCGAAATAATAACTAGGGGCTCTTCTTTCTAATCGCTCGTACACCCGGGTTGGTAATCCTATACAGTGCTCTTTTTGGACCTCCGAAAACTGTTTAAATCATGGAAGGCGCACAGAATAGCCCGGTCAAATCACTAAGGAAGTAGAATTCGATTAGGAAAAAATGGGAAAGTAATATCAGTGCATGTTTCAATGATAGAATTCACTTAAATATTTTCTTTGATATTATTTTTCCGCTAAACATTTTTACGTGATAATGATTGTTAGCGCTGTTTTATCCCGTTTTTATAGGGTTAGATATTCCGGCGAATATAATTTTAAGACAACGGAGTGTCTAAAATTAAATTCACTTTAGCTGTCATGGAAAACGGAAATGTATTCATTTCTTTGCTTACATCGGAAGTTATGATGTAAACCAGTGTAAATACATAACACTTATAATGAATACAAGCTTTTTCTACTAATGCTTCTTCTAATGCTTGTTGTGTTGTTAATTATATCATGAATAAACTTTCCTGCTAGTAATGTAGTAATAATAATAATGAACAAGCTTATAACTGGTAGTAATGTTGTAGTAGTAATTAAGATGAATAAAGTCTTATGCTGGTTGTTACTAATAACACTTAATGAAATAAACCTAACAGCCAGACAGAGGTCTGACAAAACTATGAACTGAGAAAAACGTACTTACTAAAGCAACTTTTTATTAGGGAAACTCTTGGTAGTATCCAACATACACTTCATAGATCACACAGCTACTCAATAAAACGTAGCTCCTTGCACATGAACGAAGCTCTACTCACATAAACGAAGATCTCTTTACACATAAAACAAAGCTCTCCCTGCGCACATCAACAAAAAGCTCTCTCACGTAACACAAAAGCTCTCTTAGGTAACACAAACAACAGCTCTCTCAGGTATCGTTGAACGCGCCTATTTATACTGGCTACCACCACGTCATGACTTACACTCATTGCCAGATCTCATTCAGCGGGAGAAAAAACTTCTCGTTCAGTAAGAAGATAATTTACATAGTAACATAAAATAGCCAGAGATAGTAAAAATCAAAAGGAACGTGAATCTAGAGTATACGTTATACACTGTTTTGTTCCTTTGTGTCCACATCCTCTAGAGCATATCGTAAGATAGAGCAGTGAATCTCTCTACTCGTGCATACATCTGTTTCCTTAGTTAAGATACTATTTGAGGAAACAGATGCAAATATTTGCTCTGTCCCAGTGGCGCAGTGGTCTGAGCGCTGGCTTATGACCATTCGTCTGAGAAAGGGTCCGCATTCGAATCCCGGTGAGGCATGAATGTCTTACGGCACTGGCTCTCTCTCCCTTCCCTGGAACCAGTAGCCTTAAAATAGGGAAGGTCGACTGCTTATAGCCCATTGAGTTGCTCAAGATGCTAGTTAAACCTTCAATCGGAAAAAATATATTTGCACCTATTCTCAAGTGAAACTGATACAAATATTTTCACCTTTCTTCAGGTTAAACATATGCGAATATTTTCATCTTTACTCAAGTGAAACAGATGCAAATATTGTCACTTTTCATCAGGTCAAACAGATGCAAATATCTGCACCTTCCTCCTAGTGAAAGAGATACAGATTGTTGAACCTTTCCTCAAGTGACTGTTTTTTATAGGTTTCTTTTTTTTTTTTTTTTGAGAAACATTTTTAAAAATGAAAGTGCAAAAACCGTTCCTGAGCAAACTTTCTTAAGGAAATGCCCTTCATGAATTCTTTACATACAACGCTTTAATAAAATGCTAAAATATACTATTTTCTTCTGTTAAATGCTTCAACCTGTTTCCAGACACAAGTACTTCCATCAATAGGCTAAATAAATATCATTCACGGTTTACTCAAGAAAGTACTGTTGACACACCATAACCTCTTTTAGAAATAAAAGTGAAAAGCGTTTTACAAAGAACACATCGTAGATCAACAGCTGCTAAAATAATAAATGCACAAAGTTTCAAAAATAACGAGGGTAAATTTTCTATTCGTTTATTTTATTTAACCTCATTCTGGTTCCGCTTTTCTTACTACTTCATGTCATATCTTTCTTCGCAGAGAATTGGAGAGTCTGGAAAATAATTTTTGTTGTTACGAAAGCGCCATGAAGTCCTTTAACTCATAATACAAATGTAAGGAATTGCTAAATAAAAAGCATCACTTTTGAAATACACACATATGCTTTGAAAGGACGAATATATGCTGAAATGAATATTTTCATCGTCAAACTGAAAATCGTTCCGCTGTAGTACCCAAGCAAAAGCATTTCCTTTCCTGGAGAAAGAATTCTTAGAAGAAAGAGTCGTGTGCGTTTTATTACAAGATGCATTAAGGTGAGTTCTTTCTTATGTGAAATCTCTTTTTGCCGCATTTCTGAGTAAGCAATACCATCCATACCTATCAAATGTCCATTGGACCCACGAGGGGGTTCAGGAGAGTCACTCTGGGCGCGGGAAACAACAATTTTCTTTCCATCCGTGGAGGATCTCTTACGTAAGCGGTCGTAACATTGGAGATATCATGGATGGAAAAAGGCGAATGCGAGACAACATGCCCTGGTTTCGAGGGGTCGCAGGGTTTATGGGAGCCCAGGGTGTTATTAGGAGGGATACAGCCTAAACAACCATCTCCAGTCGGCTAGAAATGTCAAGTGAAAACGTAGGACCTTGACATATCGTCCCTGCGTAACGGTGTATCTTAGGCAAAGACATGGTTCGACTCTATTACGTCTGTGCTTTTATTTTACCTGATTACACAATATAGGCACCTTTTCATTGATTTACTTAAATAAACCAATTATTGACAATTGACAGTGATTCACGTATCAAAAACCGAAAATTTCAGAGGAATGTTTGGATAATAAGCCTAATAGGAACTGAGTAATTTGCTATCTTTGTACAATTGCGCAATTTGTAATCAAATAGGTAATTAAAGCACTGTAACTCTCTTATTTAAAGAGTTTTCTTAATAAGAAAGCATTTTCTGAAAGTTTTCTGTTTAATATGGAGTTGCAAGAATTTCTATAAGGTGTGAATCCTATTTCATTTAAAAATAAATTAATTAAAATAATACTGTGAAAGCAAAACGTACGATAAGCAAAAATAATATGAACCATTTCTTCATTAAAAATACTACAGAAATGTTTGCATAAAACATTTTTGTGCAAACATTTGTAGTATTTATAGCTAATAATAGCTAATAATTCTTATTAGCTATTGCACTGACCGTCTGTTGCTCGCAGCGTATTTGACGCGGGTAATTCAAATATTCGATATGAGTGCGATTGCTTGATGATTACATTCCAGCGGTATGCTTCATTAATTTAGCCAAGTACTAACGATTAAACCGTTCAAAATTTGATCGTTACCCGAAATAACTTCGCATTTAGCAAATTACATTCAGTTCATCACACCAAATAACATGCCGTGCATTTGAATTCATTCACGCAAAATTTGTCGGAGATTAATCCGCCTCGACTTAACAGATACCGCAAGCGGTATTGAGGAGACGCTCCTATAGCATAAACAAACACGTATGCCAAGTCAGGCAAGTAAGAATGTAAGTTAAGTCTTGCAAACGAGAATATCTACCGGTTTGAATGATTGCTACACTTGCGACAGAATTGTTGTCTTATTTGCAGTTGTTGCTAAGCGCAACTAGATCCAAGTTAGGAATACTGGAGTAGGTACGTCGGTTAAAATGTATCTGTACTAATTGATTTGTAAATGTAGATACTCGAAATAAATATGTGGTAATCACAAACAATATAATATCCTGTGTCTTAATGTTTGAACGTTTTTCCCACTTTGGTGGCGTAGTGGGAAAAGTATTTGCCTGCTTTAATTGTCCAATCCCTGCCTTAACCAATATGCTGCTTTTGTTGTTGTAATATTCATTGTTGTAATGTTCATGAAACATACTTTGGCATTTGGACATCACGAACAAAAAGAATACCTAGTTATTAAAAAATGATCTAAGTATCTTATTTTCCCCCATCATTATTCGCGTGCTTTCATCTAGTGATTACATAATAAATTATTTTGTTACGTAGACTGTTTCTTATATTTCGTCTTGTCAGTAATCTATCATCCACCAAGCACAACATACAGCGTACATTGCTGAGTCCTGTCGAATTTTCTGTTCAGAGTGTGTAATTTAGTCGCTTAAGTTGAGTTGCTTTCAGTATTCTTGATGCCGGATGCCATGAACCCTGGTGATAATTTATTCTATACAAAGCTAGTTACACAGGATGATGGCGTAACGTGGAGCAGGCCGTGTCCAGTAGATAAAAGGCGTGTATACGTATAAAATATTAGTGGTTCTGTTGAGAGAAAAGTTACGGATATGATGGGTGAACAAGGATTTATCGGAGTTTTCAAAAAGCCAAGTACTTCACATATGAAGGCTTGGTGCATCTATTTCGGAAACGCTAACATTTGTGCGTTTTTTCCCGGGACTCTGTGGTTAAAGCGTACTAGGAACGGCACCAAAATGATGGAAAAAAACAACTATGTAGAGTTCGGCGAAAGGAGGATTCCACAGGTGAACGACAGTTGCGTCGCGTTGTACAGGGTGATCCCGCAGCACAATTTCATAGTTGACGGTTTAAAAGAATACGGTCAACCAGATGCAATATCCCTGCGCGACTATGCATCGAACGTCGGCATGGATGGGCTACAAGAAGATACGTTATATAAACCTCTTCTCCGAGCAAGAGTCCATCGAATAAAACGACTGTCGTTGTGCAGATTGAACAACATAAGTTTGGAAGCAGGTGTGCTGGTCCGATGAATCACAGTATGTACTGCATCCTTCCAATACTCGTGTCCGCATTCGTTGTTACCACCATGAGGTTACGGATCCCATCCAGGCCAGTTGGGCAGGTTATGTGATATGGGACATGGTCAGCTGGCAGGAACTGGGACTTCTTCTTCTTCTTCTTGTCGACCAAAGTACGGACGCTGGTTGATATCAAGGGCGCATCTTGAACTATTTGCGCCCCACAGTCTTGTACCTCCACCCAGAGGGTACGGTGTTCTATCACGACGACAATGTCCTATATCATTGATCCCGTGTTGTGCAGAAATGGTCCGACGAACCCAATGCTAATACGAGACATCTCAAATGGACTCCACACTCTCCTCATCGCAACCCAATTGAACATTTTTGGGGTTCTATTGAACGTCCAATGAGGCATTTGAACACACCACCGAGCTCCATACTTGAACTAAGGACTGCAATGTCGACAGTTTGGTTGCAGTTCCGCACACAAGTAAACACACACCTCGTGGAGTCGATGTGCTGGTGGATGGAGGCCAATCTTCTGGAGAAAGTATTGCCCACAAATTATCGCGCAGGTATTCATAGTTCAGCACCAAGATGAGATGTCGTAGCACCTTTTGGAAAAGAATTACTTTAATCGAAGAATTTCAATGCTGTAAAATCCACGTTTTACTTATTTTACATAGTACATAAAAATAAAAGTACTGCTCAAACCTATCTATACAAATATATATATATTGGTGTTACTCATACTTAACACCATTATATACATGTTCACTGCTAAATTCTGCAGAATTATTCTAAAAATAAGACAATGAGTTGCTGATCTTGAAGGTTTCTTAGTTCCTTTTGATGTTTTTCTGCGTTTTGAAAAAGTTATTTTCACAGCAACTAAGAAAATGTTTCAAGAAATCTTATTTTAGCACAGACTGATACAGGGATCCCTCTTTACAGTACCTGCGTCCTTTTACTAGCCCTAGATATTACACAACAGTTATCTGTCAAGAACTTAGTTTGTCATTATAACTGAATAGTCTGCGTCGTTATCATTCCATAGATGATGCAGGGATTTTGAAATTCATGGATTCAGAAACGACAAGCTGTTTTTTTCAAATGTGTACACTTTTTTAAATTTATATGCACAGGAACATGTAAGATGGGGAGTTTCTTTAAGTTTGATTTATTTTTCTTTTTCTATAATTCCGGCACCAGAAGTAGTAAATGTGGAGTGTTTGCAATACTATACAAGTATACAAGTGTGGCAAAATCTATGTACGCCAAATAAATCGAAATTCAGTCATTCTTCTGGATGAATATAAACAGGCAAAGGAAAATGAAAATACCATCATCAGTGCAATTACTGAAAAGCCAACTAGTCCTGATCAAGTCAACTGGAAGGCAATGAAGTCTTCTTATCTAAATATCAAAGAATTTTCAGTACTACCAGTGTCGATCAGCAGAAAACGCTACACGTTAGAGTAAGAGAAAAAAACCCTCACCAGCCAAGAAATATTTGTTCGAAGTGACAAAGGGTGTGAAGTATTATTTTTGGACGAAATCACCGTGACTATTCAGATATTTGTTGGACCGCACGCTCAGCTTGTCCATACCGGACCGAAAAAATTTATGTCCCTGCTGATGTAGCCAGTTTATTGCAGCTGTTTTTACGTCATCGTCACACGTGAAGTATATACCAGACAGGTGCTGTTTCAGGGCCGGAAAGAGGTAAACGTTACTAGGAGCCAAGTCTGGTCTGTGGGCCTGGTGTTACCACACCTCTCACTGGAATTTGTGCGGCAAGTCCTGCGTGCTGCTGGCGATGTGCTGCCTCCCGTTATCGTGAACGAGAATGACACCATCGCTCAACAGACCTGATCGTTTTCGTTGGATGCTCTTGTGCAATTTTTTCAGCGTAGCACAGTTCCGATCAGCGTTGGTAAAGAGTCCATGCTCTAAGAAGTACACCAAAAGCGCACCCAAGGAATCCCAGAAAACGGATGCCATGAGTTTTCCACCAGACGGTGTGACTTTAAACTTCAGGCAATGAAGTAGCGTGCTTCCATTGCGTTGAAGCTCTCTTGATGATGGTATGACTTACTAATCACGTGCCAAGATGACAAATCTTCACAGTACATTCCGTCTGTGTAGCTTAGTTGGGATAGCAACCTATTCTGGAGTGAGGAGGCGTGGCTTCGATCTCCGTCATGGACAAACTTGTTTTTTCACATTGGCGTCCGAACGTAAGAATGGATCGACTGGCCTTTGGGTTCTTCGAAAAATGTATGATGCTTGTTCCACACATCGTACTGGAATTAATGAAAAAATTCCTGCTTCGCTTCAAACAAAAAAATTTAAGAGGGAGATGATGTGACGTATTACAGAGGGGAATCACGTGTCAAAATGACAAATCTGCAGCGGTACATTCCGTCCGTGTAGCTTAGTTGGGAGGGCAACTTATTCCGGAGTGACGGGGCTGGGATTCTATCCTCGTCACGGACAAACTTGTGTTTTCACAGTGCGAGCGAAGTCGTGGAACCATGTCTCGTCCCCTGTCACAGTACGGTCGAGAAAGCTCTGTCCGTCTTCAGCGTAACGCTGCAGGAACGTCAAACATGCCATCATTCGCGCTGCTTTGTGATGGACTGATAATAAATGTGGTACCCATCTGGCGCAAACTTCGGAGTACTGCAAAACATCCTCCACAAGGTGTTGAACAACGCCACAGCTCATTCTCAGCTTTGACGCAATATGGCGCAAAATTATCCTTCGGTCGTCTTGAATCATTTTGTCCAGACGTGGAATGTTGATTTCTGTCGTCGACGAACTTGGACGTCCACCGTTTGTGCGATGTCGGTTTCCCACATCATCTTTTCCGGTCTGAAAAGAACGGCACCATTTTGCCACGTGTTATCTGAACATCACGTGGTCACCATAAACTTCGACGAGCTGCCGATGAATGTCGGCTGCGGGCACTTATCACTACTCTCACTTCGACCTGAGACAACATTTTCAACAGCGTCGTTGTTTCGAAATGTCACTGCGCATCTCACGCTGGGCAGAGTAATTCACAAAGATGCCTGGAGTACTAGCGCCATCTCTCGAACGTACATGTCATTGATGCCACTTGTGCGACGTTCCACATTTCCTTTATAACACGGATAACATTTTTTTCTGATCGACCTACGTTTTTAAAAAAAGCAGTAACACCTTACACGGATATTTAGATCCTATAGTCGGCGTACTACACTTCTTTAGACATTTTTGTGAGATTGTAGATTTTTATTGCGATAACTTTCTAAGAAATTGCGTTGGTATCTGGCAACAGTCCCTCATTTCTTTGATTGTGTTTCAATTTATCTTGTCGGATTTGTTCTTCATTTTAGAACAAATTATTATTAGAGTAAATGAAATACAATTATTCGCCTGGCTAATGAAAATATGTGTCATCTATTCAGTTATATTCAAGAACTTTTGTAGTTGCTGAAAGAGGTAAATCAAATCTGCGAATTCCCTGAAAACCGCCAGCACTAAAATAGCGTGATTCAAAATGCTAAGCTTCATATACGAAACTGTGAACGGACGTATTTATGCATTGTTAAAGCTGAAATTACTAAATACAAAGTTTACAGGTGAGCTTGAAACATTTTTTTTTTGTTATTCTGTGGAAAAGCAAATAGACTCTCTAACATCTGTGAATTAGCAAATAAGCATGGAACATTATTAAAATCTACACCGATGAGCCACTACATTATGACCATCTACTCTAATAATCTGTAGGACTTCCTTTATGCCACAAAACAGCGGCCACTCGGTGAGGCATCGATTCGATGAAGTAGCGATAGGTATCCTGGGTAATCTGATACCTCCAGTTCCCGTGCATTTCGGGGTGGTGGTGATTCACCGCGAACCCGCTTTTCCAAGTCGAAGCACAAATGGTCGATTAAGTTCATGCCAGGTAAATTTGTAAGACAGGGCATTAACAGAAAGTCACCAGCATGTTTTTCGAACCACTCCGTGACGCTTCTGGTAGTGTGGCATGGCGCATTTTCCTGTTGGTAGTGGCCATCACCAGCAGGAACACATATGCCACAAATAGGTGAACTTGGTCCACAACGATGTTCAGATACCTGACAGCTATCAGGGATTGTGCTATTAGGATAATGGGGCTTAAAATGTCTCAAGAAAACATCTCCCACAGCATGAAACACCCGCCGCCGGCCTGTTTCCGCCCAACAGTGCATCCATCGACGTATCCGAGCTCGGCCGTCTACGTGATGCACCTAGAATCTTGATTCGTCAGACCAGGCCACTTTCTTCTATCATCCACGGTCCAATCTCGATGATCTTGGGCCCGTTTCATGCGTTGTTGGCGATGACGTGCAGTGAGCAGGGGTGCCCGGCTGGGTCTTGGGCTAAGAAGGCCCATGCGCAGAAGGCTGCGATGAACTGTGTTCTGTGACACATTGGCCTGATTTCCACTGTTGTAGCTGCGGTTGATTTGTCGCACTGTGGACCTGCGGTCGCTGTGAACAACGCGCGACAGGCTCACCTCCCGTCTGGCATCAATCACCTGCGGACGACAGCGGCTGTATGACGATTCGTCGTTTGGCTATCTCTGCACCACTTTTGATACGTAGTCAGTACAGTATCCCGTGAGCAACCCACAAGCCGCGCCGTTTCCGAGATCGTAGTTGGGAGGCGCCGTGCCATCACAATTTGTCTTTTACCAAACTCCGACAAATCGGCAGCTTTTCCCATTTTGACTCCGAACACTCTACTAACCGAAAGCCGCTCCTCGGGTTGTATATACTCTTGTCTGTGAACTTTAGCTGCGCCACCGTTCTGTCTACAGACGAGCTCATTTCTGTAGGTTGGGGGTGGTCATAATGTAATGGCTCATCGGTATAGTCGGCCGGAAGGATTTTGAAGTTGTAGTTTCTTGGGGAAATTAATTACTGTCGGTAATAAGTATCTTTCAGGGACTTAAATACAAATTTCTTTAAGCCTCCCATTGTAAAAAAAAAAGCGTTGAAAATCCGTTTTTTTTTCTTTTTTCCCACTTAACTATTTCCTAATAATTACTCTTTTGAAAAAAATACTTCAGTCTTTCCATAAAGATAATAATAAGGTTTAATTCTTATTAGAAAAAGTGCTATTCAAATTATTATATTCTTTGTTTTAAGAAACAGGTTTCTAAAAGAACATTAATCGTTTAGAAATAACGAAAGACTATGACTGTCAAGCTCATTTACAAGGAAATTTCTTTCACGATGTATGACTTAGTTAAAATTGTTTTTTTACTTTCTGTGTTGAATGTCCTCAAAGACTCTCCTGTTAGTTAAAAGCCTGCTTCTTTTCGAAAAGAAAACAAATTCCCTGTTGAAGAGAAAATATGTGCAGATTGAATAACGCCGCTACTGATATTGTCTTAACCTGTCAGCACGATAATGATGTAGTTTTCCTTGACAGCCGTAAGGACAGAGGAAGTTGTGTATGTATTCGTTTTCGAAACATTTTTCTCAACAAAAATGTCTCCCCTATGTCAGATTTGTGGCACATTTTTTAATTAGATACACTACATTATTTTCTTCATACTTCGACATAATAATTTTTGACGAAATTAGTTCTTTGAAGAGAAATACAGACTTTGCAAAACTTTAACGCATAATACTGAGCTGAATTAGTTTTCACTTGCTGTAAAATACCGAACCAAAATGAAGATTCCATTGTAATGAAGAGAGTGTTGCTATTTTAACTTTTCGGCACACTTAACAGTTGTTTTTCAGATTTCCGAGACATGTTCTAAATGTTATTTCTTAGGCATTTTGTAAAACAACATATTTGTGAAGAATATGGCCGAATTGCTTAGCTTTTCGGGAAATGAGAAAACGTCGAACGTCCTTCGAGAGAATGCAGTTTTGAACATACGGCTAGAACAAAGAGCAGTTATTCAAGTAAGTGCACTTCTCAAGTCAACTGTTAGAAAAAGAAAAAGACTTCAAATGCGTATAACTTCAAATTTTACTGTTAAAACCGGACTTTCTAACTATATATGTACAGTTCACGTGAGTGGTTCAAACCCAAACTAAGCTATCCAAAATCATCCGAAGACTAGAATGGCACGGAGACCTAACACTGATGCGAACGGTCCTCTTGGGATACCTAGAAAAATCCCATATTGATGTGTTTTTCATCTTCTTCAAAAAAACAATGGAGACATTTTCTGTTCCTAATAAATTAACCGATCAAGGAAATAATTATTTCTGAAGTGAAAAATCCATTTAGAGCTAAAGCTCTCACAAGTTGACCAGGCTAGATGAAGATATTAGGCTTCGGCTCCGTAAATGCTGAAAATGGAATGACTTGTAATTAAGTCATTCACGTGGAATTTAAAAGATTCAACCTTAACGCTGTTACCATAAGAGCGGCAAAATGTCAGTGAAATATTTCCTCGGTTAAAGAATTAGAATTATTTATTCTAATGTAAGTTATTGTCAAACGCAGGCTGGTGTGGCACTAAAATTTGATAAAATGAAACTTTACGATTTGTGCAAGGGGAAATTTCTACAGGACCGCAAAACATGACAGGTTTTTACATTCGGTATAAAATGCCCACACAAACACACACACATGTTACTTTTAAAAATATATGGCAGTTTGGGGCTCAATAGAGGTCTCTAGTTCAGAAGTGGTGGATTATTTTTCGGAAGATTTAGATCGATAGCTCTGGCCAGGAAGTGTAGAAAGCTAGCTATTCTTGGGGATTTTAATAGTAGCTTTGTAAATAACAACAGGATAATCGAAGATTCGTTTTGGTAAAACATTGTATGTGGAGCAAACTGTTTGGCAAGTGCAAAGGGAAAAAGGCTTAACCGCCCGACGTCTGGGCGATGATGCACTATTTCCAACACTACTTTTAAGAAAACGCATACAAGAATTTGCTGTGCTTTGAAGGCAGACCCTAGAATTAGAGAAAGTATTGTTCAGCATGTCATAGTGGAAAGGTTACTAGCAAACAAGACTAAGCATATCGGTTTCGTGAAGTTGTAAGGGAAAAAATGGTCACTTTTTATTAACACCTACATTTAGAATCCTAATATATAAAAGGCTAAGTTGGCGACGACCTGGATCACTTTTTAAGTCGTCGTAGCAACAACCGAGAAACAAATGTT
This sequence comes from Macrothele yani, assembly GCA_039090855.1. Taxonomy (NCBI): domain Eukaryota; kingdom Metazoa; phylum Arthropoda; class Arachnida; order Araneae; family Macrothelidae; genus Macrothele; species Macrothele yani. The sequence continues at coordinate 76,939,757 of CM077011.1, forward strand.
TGTGACGTCACGATTAGCTTTTCGTGTTTACGTGCAAGTGACGTCATCACCTACAAGCGCACAATTCAGGTGTATATCACTTTGTTTTGTTGTCATAGCAACAAAGAACACAGTGGCTGGTGTGACGTCATCTGATCCAAATCATTCTCACATGACATCAGAGATGCGTTACGTCACCAGGTCAACTGTCATTACATTGCCACATAGATTAACGTCTTTTCTAAGTGCTGTTAACCAATGTACAAAGCCACAGACAATGGTTACACAAATGCAGTACTATCAACATCGTCTTCCGATTCGTGACGAATTTAATCCATTATTAAGTAAAGGAAAATTTATGCAGCAATACAATGTTGATGCGTATGTAAAAATGTAAGCTAATACACTGAATTATATACGACAAAATCAGTCTCGGTTAAGTGTCGAAAAGTATAAAGGTCTGATGAACCAAATTCAGAATGCTGGAGATGATGAGTTTTTTCCTGGAAAAGCCCTTATTTTGTCATCTCCATTTCAAGGTAGTCCACGAAGTATGATGCAAAATTATCAGGATGCAATGGCGATAGTCCGAAAGTTTGTCATGTTTGATCTTTTCCTTACTATGACTTGCAACCCGAAAAGGGAAGAAATTACTGAAAACTTGAACGTTCAATCTGTCGAAAATCGTCAAGATTTAGTTGCCAAGAGTCTTCCAATTAAAGTTGAAAGAATTAACGGATGATATAACCAAAATGCATATTTTTGGAGTTACGGTTACTAAAGTTCATGCAATCAAATTCAAAAAAAGAGGGCTTCCCCATGCTCATATGCTCTTGATTTTGAAAGAAGAGGACAAACCAACATTGCCTGAGAAAACTGACCACATTATATCGGCAGAACTACCAGATAAAGAGCATTTACCAGTTTTTCATTCAACTGTTGCGAAATACATTGTTCATGGCCCGTGTGGTGAAATAATTACAATTCACCCTTTATAGAAGATGGCAAATGTACCAAGCATTTTCCGAAATCTTTCCAAAATGAAACAGTACCTAACAAAGGCGGGTATCATTTGTATCGCCGTAGAAAGAATGGTGCAACCACAACTGTACGTGGTAAAATTATTGATAACAGCTGGAGTGTCCTATATAATCCGTATCTTTTGTTAAAGTATAATTGCCACATTAATGTTGAGGTGTGCGCTACTGTGAAAAGCGTGAAATACCTTTTCACGTACGTATACAAAGGTCATGACTGTGAAAATGTGCATATAACAGAGCACAACACCAAATACGACGAAGTAAAAAGTCATGTTGATTCCCGATACGTTAGCGCACCTGAGGCAATGTGGCGAATACTTGGTTATGATATGCATCATCAATATCGTACAATAGTTAGATTACCTGTTTACCTTCCTGAAGAACAGAACAATACCTTTAATCCGGAGCGTTTAAGCAATGATCGAAATGCAATTGTTCATAATGCTCAGAGAGATACAATGCTGACAGCATGGTTCAAACTAAATGAGGGCAATGAAGACGCGCAATCCATTTCATATAGCGACATGCCAAGACATTAAGTGTTCAATCAAAAAGAAACACAATGGGTCCAACGAAAACATGGGGGATATAATGTAATTGGAAGAATGTATTCAGTCAACCTTGGCTCTAATCCAGAAAGATATTGTTTGAGACTACTGCTACTTTATGTGTCTGGAGCGAAAAGCTTTACAGATTTAAGAACAGTCAATGGAATTCGATATGATACCTTCCAAGAAGCTGCATTGCAGATAGGTTTAATTAAGAATGATGAAATATGGAATAAAACCTTAGACGAAGCATCAGTTTACAGCATTCCTCGACAACTACGAGATCTATTTGCATACATTCTTATTTTTGTTTCACCCCTCAATGCAAAAGAATTTTTGAAAAATATAAATCCCAACTTTGGGAAGAATTTGCACACAGACATAAAATTGGACATACTGAGGATAGTTAACATTGCTTGAATTTGACCTTTCAAGAGATTAACGACACTTTTGAAGCTAACAACAGCTCATGCGATAAATATAATCTTCCATCAAGTTACATACCTCAAAATCCGGATGTTTATTTCGACAATGCTGCAGAAAGACAAAAAGCTACAGAAATGGCAAGCAATTTAAATGCAGAGCAAAAAGCGGCGTATGACAGTATTATGTCAGCAACCACTAATGATGATCTTGCTCACCGATGTTTTTTCCTTGTTGGCGGCCGGTGGGGGGAGGGGGCAGGAAAAACTTATTTGTATAAAACCCTCATCAGCATTATCCGTGGAGAAGGAAACATAGCTTTGTTGGTTGCATCCACAGGAATCGCTGCTAATCTGTTAGAAGGTGGCAAAACATACTTTAACCAATTTAAGTTAGTGCCACCTTTTAATGAAACGTCTACGTAGAATATAAAGATTAATTCCACCGACGCTGAAATCATTCGATCTGCGAAAGCCATCATTTGGGACGAAGCTACAATGACCTCCGGTACTGCTTTACTTGCAGTTGACCGAATACTGAAAGGTATTATGAGAAATTAGAAACGTTTTAGTGGAAAAGTCATTTTATTTGGAGGATAATTTTTTTTTTATTGGAGGTTTAACGACCACCGTGAGCAACTCAATGGGCTATAAGCAGTCACCCGTCCCTAATTTAGGGTCACTGGTTCCAAGGAAGGGAGAGAGCCAGTACCGTAAGACAAACACAACATCCATGCCTGACCGGGATTCGAACCCGAACCTCTTACGGACGAATGATCAGAGGCCAGCGCCTTAGACCACTGCGCCATCGGGGTGGCAAAAGAGGATAATTTAGACAAACTCTCCCCATTGTCAAACATGGTGACAAAACAAAAATACCCGAAGCGAGCATTAAATTCTACCAATTATGGGAGAAGTTTGAGATATCAGGACTCAAAAGTAATGTTCGATCTGTTGATTCATCATTCAGTGAATGGCTTTTACGACTTGGTAAGAGCGCCCATGGAACAGCTGAGGGCCTACCATAGGAAATGATAGAGATACCTACACATATTTTATATGATGGTGATATAGCCAAACAAATATTTGGTGAGAACTTGAAAATTTCTGATTTCAAAACATTTGCAAAGAAAACCATTCTGTGTCCCAAAATCTCTGATGTTGACAAATTAAATGATAATGCTCATGATCTCTTAGAAGGTACAGCAAGCACATACTTAAGCTCTGATTCAATTGATGCCGATGGCGAAGAAAATACTGAAAGGTATTATTCTACAGAGTTTTTAAATCAGCAAACTCCATCAGGAATGCCACTTCACAGACTGAAGTTGAAGATTGGAGCTATTATCATGCTCCTGAGAAACTTCAATACACAACCAGGTTTATGCAATGGAACAAGACATTGGTTTATGCAATGGAATTAAAGAACTCAAACCCAATTTGATCATTGCAGAAGTACTCACAGTCTCAGCATGTGGTAAAACTGTTTTTATTCCACGAAGTGACCTCGCACCTACTGATATAGACCTCCCATTCACATTAAGACGACGAAAATTTCCTGTAAACCTAGCCTTTGCTATTACCATAAATACATGTCTCAAGGTCAAACACTGGAGAAAGTAGGTATCTACCTTCCTGAACCAGTGTTTAGCCATGGACAACTTTATGTTGCATTCTTTATGTTCCAGTTCGACGGTTTGATGTCACAGTTAAGGTAGTCCATGGGCAAGAACAAGGAAAACTACTTCCAGATTTCGAAAAGATATTTACTAAACATATCACGTAGGAAAATATTTTCCACCTTCGTTAATAGACGCTTGAATAGCAATAAATGATTTCTAGAACCCGTTGTATTCTTTTCTCAACGGGCTTTGCAGCTTGTTAATTATAACTTATTAAGATAGCAGCATGATAACAACATGCATCGTTTCCGACCGAATAAAACAAGCGCGAGACAATTTCATGGAACGAATAACTAACGATTAGCTAAACCAGAAGAATCAAAATTGAAAACATTTAGGCGGAGTGGAACAGGTGCAGACATACGTAGATTATCGAGGCAACGGGAAAAGTACATGGAGAGGCAGTATCAAGAATAGCAAAATCCGTATCACTTGATGAACAGCAGATATTAATGACGCCGTGAGGTACCGCAAACACCTTATAAGAAGTACACTGCTCGACATAGAAAATACTACAAAAGTAAGTATTGGAGTTCAGTTATGATAATTGGTAGGTATATGTGGTCAGTTGGGTTATGTAAGTGATTGCAGTTGCCAGTCAGTCACATGACAGGCAAATGAGACAATAAGTAAAAACGGATCGGCGTGGCGAAGTTTGTTCACATTCACTTGGGCGTATTGTCCACTGCGTCGGAATGATCTCGACGGAGAAAGCAGGAATAAGAAGTGACGGAGATCTTTATCAGAGGCTACATCATAGGGCTACTTACGGCTATTTGGTCTCTGGATCTCAACGAGGCGGAAATGCATCGGGGTGCAACAAATGTCAGAAGAATGTGGTGACAGTGGTTTGACGAATGTAACGTGCGTCTCCCCAGCAGGGTGCTGCACGTAGACGGAAGATCGAACGCCTGAATCTCAGCATTTGAGAGCAAGCCGTAGCATTATAAAAATACACAGCGAACGGCATTCAGTGACGTATACAAGCAGTTAAGGACATTCCCGCATCGACACGGACTGCGAATCTCAGATTTGTTAAAGCAGTTATGCGCTCTCAGCAGCTATTGCGACAAGTGCGCCTCACCGTAGTATGTGGTCGAGCAAAGTTGCAGTGGTGACGTACCAGACATTGTGATAAGACCAATGCAACCCTGTCGCATTAAGCGATGAGTCTCACTTCTTTCACAACGCGGATGATCGTCGACTAAGAGACTGGAGACAACGTGATCATTGGGCTGATTTTGCTGCCATCCGTGAGGGCCATACGGCTCGTTAGCCTGATGTCATGTTTTGACAAGCTATCAGTTTCAACAGCCGTTCACCGCACGTACTCGTAGTGAGTACATTGACAGTACGACGATACATCGCTGAAGAGCAGTAGCCCGTTTAGTTGTCGTATTTCCGTGGTATCGCTGATGTTTAGTTTCAACAAGATAGTAACCTCCCATACACTTCCAACATCAGCAGACAGTGCCAATAAACTGTCCAGGTGCCACCTTGTCTAGAGCGATCACCCGACTTTTCCGCAACAAAGTACTTGTTGGCCGTTATTGGCAGACGATTTATTGCCTCTTCCCGACATCCTCGCAATGTTGATGAATTGTGTACACACGTCAACGATTCCACGTCAGACACTATCTGGGACTCTTTCACTGCATATCACACAGTGTTGCTAAATATTATATTCCATCACTGGGGCCGTTCACATTATACTGTCTTTTCGTCCACCGCATTCACGTAATACAAACGCAGTTGCAGACAGAGAAATGAGATCATTACCTCTTAGGCAGTAGGAAAGACTTTTATTTGCATGTTACAATTTTTTATCATACATTTCACAAGAGCCGTGACAAATAACTTAACAGTTGTTACATTTTTTGATATCGGCCTGATTATCAGGTAAACGTGGAATACGATGGGTTGAAGATGTAAAATTAACTATTAGTAATTGAGGAAGAAATACGTTTTGTCAAGAAAACCTTTTAATGAGAGAAAATATATGTGGAAAGCTTATTCTAAAACAAGGCAAGGCGGATGTGTGTGTGTGTGTGTGTGCGCGCGCGCGTTTAGTGTCTTGTTCTATGTTGGTATACAGGAGTCAGATGCTCATGATGAAAATAAAAATCTGTTCAAGCAGACATAATTCAATATTTTAATGTTGAAAAATGCTAGGCTTTTATGAAATGCACTTCTAAATGTAGGATTAAGAAGCGTGTAAAATTAGTTTTATCAAACACAAATAATGAGCATTTTTTGTTACGGAGGATTTCTACTCGTCTTTTTATATACACTGCTGGCCGCCCAAAATGCAACACCAAGAAGAAAGCATCCGATTGGCCTGAAATTCGCAGCTGCGTCGCCCGCGAGAGGACATGCAAACGATTAGCATTGCAGAGCATATGCAAATCATGTGCGCCCGGCACGCCACCGAGAAGCACTATAAGAAGGGTGCACAGAAGGCGGGGTGTAAGTGGTGGAAGTGTGTTGTGCTGCCGGACCTGTGCGTGGGAAGCTTCTTGACGCCTCGTCGCAGAATACGGCAGTCATTCCAACACGTTTCGGAGTTCGACAGAAGAAGAATAGTGGCTTGTCGCGACAGCGGTTTATCGTACCGAGACATTAGCGCACGTGTGGGACGAAATCCAGCTACGTGAGGCGAGTATGGATTCGGTGGGTGCAAGAGGGACGGAGGGACCGACGTGAGCGATTGCCGCAACCGCGGTATACCACTGAATAAGAGGACTGGCATGTTGTGCGGCGGGAATTGAAGGCTCGCACTGCCACATCACGAACGTTAGCGCAGGAATTAGAGTGTGTTGCGCAACAACCTGTGTCAGCACGTACCGTTCGACGTCGTCTTCAGGAACAGGGACTTGTCGCACGGCGCGCATTGCTCCGATTACCGTTGACGTTACACCACCGGCGAGTGCGGCGGTAGTGGGCCGTTGAACGCCACACCTGGACTACGGAATGGCACAACATTGTCTTCTCCGACGAATCCCGCTTCTGCCTGCAATACCACGATGGTAGGATCCATGTGTGGCGGCACCGCAGCGAGAGACTGTATGATGCCTGCATTATGCATCGCCATACCGGTCCGTCGCCTGGCGTTATGGTTTGGTGCGCAATTGGATATGACACCCGCACCCATCTGGTACGCTTCGCCGGTACCCTCAACGTCCACCGCTACATCTCCGACGTTTTGGAGCCTGTAGTCTTCCCTTACCTTCAGGATCTGCCAGCGGCCACGTTTCACCAGGACAATGCGCGCCCGGTCGTGGCACGCATCGTGCAACAATTCTTCACGGCCCACCAGGTGTCAATGCTGCCGTGGCCCGCCGGTTCTCCCGATATGTCGCCCATCGAAAAACGAGTGGCCCGGTAAGTACCACCCGCGGCTACGCCTCATGAACTGTGGCAAAGTGTGGAAGCAGCCTGGACCGACATACCCCAAGCCCACATCCAAAGCCTCTTTCGTTCGATGCCGCGGCGTGTAGTGGCTATGTCGTACCTGCCAGCAGGACGCACACGACATAAAGGTAGATAGCAGTCAGAACGAACGTCCGCGTAGCTCAATTGGTAGAGTGACTTATTCCGGAATGAAGGGACCCGGGTTCGAGCCACGGCGTGGACAAAAACTGACGGAGAAATTTACTTCGTTATAATGGCGCCCGAACTTTCCGGATGACTCGGCCGTTCAAAATCTCGCATTGGTGTAATGTTCTTTCCACACGCGAAATAGGAAAAATCAGAGAATCTGTTCTTCAGCGCTTCGAAAAATAAAAATGTGTGATGTTGCATTCCACACACTAGATTGACTGGGAGTTTTCGAGTGCACGTTCTACACCGGATGGCTGCCTGCAACGATTCATGGTCACGGCCGACCAGTGGGCCATGCCCCGGCCCTCTTTCGGGGGGGAATGTGATGTACCTGCCAGCAGGACGCATACGACATAAAGGCATATAGCAGTCAGAGCAAACGTCCGCGTAGCTTAATTGGTAGAGTGACTTATTCCGGAATGAGGGCACCCGGGTTCGAGCCCCGGCGTGGACAAAAATGACGGAGAAATTTACTTCGTTATACGGCCGTTACTGCCAGCCATGGAAGCTACACGAACTCTTGATGTCTGCATGTTCCGCAAGTCGCACAGGCCTATAATCTCAATCGTTTCATCTTTGTATCTGTTGTTATGTGTCCAGTAAATCTGGCTTTGCTATCTCCTGTCCTTCTTGGTGTTGCATTTTGGGTGGCCAGCAGCGTATTTTATACGCTCAGAAAAACATAAACTGCGAAATCAAAATCTTATTTTGTGATACATACTCGAATTTTTTCATAGAACATAATATACACAACGTGTGTCAGAAAAGTTTGGGGAATGTCCGATAAAAATGAGCAACGTGTAATATTTAAGAAATTTAATGTTCGAAATGTCCGTAAATATCTCCCCTTTCAGCGCTAGTTTTAGTCGGGGAAAGAAAAATTAGTTAGCATTTGTCAAATCGATTTAAATCAACTTGGCATTTGCCAAGTTGATTTAAATCAGTAAGAACTCTTGTTTAGAAGGTGTATGACAAATATTGAACAGATCATGCGCTTCCCCAGATTCTCCTTTAAAATCGCCAGACTGTTTCATGATCCATACCATGTTCCTCTGCTATCACTCGCACTATCAGTCGACGAACATTCGTTAGGAGCTCACGCACTTTTTCAGTGTTTTCAGGACTTTTGTAGGTCGCTGGTCTTCCACTCCTAAGGGAGGCTCCAACGTTGTCCTTTCCTTCAAGAAAACGCTTGAACCAGTCGAAATCACACGTTAAGGTTACTGTTTTATCCCCTGAACTTCTTTCACGCATTTCCGTTGCTGATCTTCCCATTTTGAGACAGCATTTGATATCGTTTAGTGCTCCATTTTCGCCAGATAAAAACATGCACCTACGCCAGATGCCCGCGACACACGCTCTGTGACACACCCTTTCTAACAGCTCCTTGAGGCTACGAACATGTTCGCTCGTGCACTTGATGGAGTCGTGCAATATATAGCATCTTTTACAACTTTCCTTTTAGGCGTTAGAACAGCGTTAACCAAGAGGTTTTGATACATGCTGTATGTGTCTGATAAAGCCACGAAATCTGAGAGATGTTAGTGATATAATCGATTGACAGTTTGGTCATTTAATGTTAGAGATGCTATCGATCGAAATTAAACTAAATACCCAGCCATAACTGTTTTTTAACATTATCAAGTACTGTTGCTAAAACCTGAGTTTGTTCTGACGGTACTCTTTCAGTGTACAAAAATTAAATTTTCTTGAGCGTTGCGGCTAATCATAGAAAAAAGGTTTTTCTTTTCTTCCGAGGAAAATTTAGGGAAACTTGGCAAAGAAAATTCCCAATAGATTCACATAAATAAAATGAAAATTTTCTGAAAAATCATGAAAATTGGAAGTGGTTGTTGGTCTTAGCAGAAGTAAAGCAATTCCTAAACATTTACTGAAGTGAAAATAGCAGACGAAAAATCATTATCATTTTCATCGTAGTGATGTCACCTACAGCCTTAAGCACACTACGCCATCGGTGCGCTTCCGATTAGCTTTAAGTATAGGAGCGAATTGCTGTTTCTAAGTGAGGAGATTGCTATGCGAACTCTCTGGAAATTATTGAGGTGATATCAAATAAGGTATCGATTTCACAATGTAGATTCGACTGTATTTTTCGATAGGGAAAGTCAGTAAAATGATAATTCCTTTTGAAGGTTCCTACGTTAATCAGCAGTTATTGGCAGAAAGTTATAATTGAAGACGCATGGGAAAGTTCTGAAAACCGAAATCATTTCAGAACATCATCGCGGAGATACAGATTACATTCCCGGAATCGATCTCGAAGGAAGTTTTGTCAATTTTCCATTTAGTATGGAGAACAATGTTCTAAAATTTTTAATTGATACCTTTGTACATATAGTGATACAGAAAAATATCAGTCTCTGTGTTGCAACAGTATCTTTCATCCAGTTCAATTCGTCCGAGGTAATTTAGGTTTTAGTTTAATGGAAATTTGTTTCAGATTTCGTTTCCATCTGAAATATTACAAAATGTATAGAAACTGCAGCCACATTCACACGCCCACTAAACACAGTCTGATGCATATTATAATTTCTTCGACATTCATCTTATGCACAGAAATATTTACTAATGAGTCTATTGCCATCATATAGAAAACTGAGATTTACGATCTTCGCTTAAAATATTGCTCACAATACACTATTCGACATTTCAATCGTGTTTCTGAAATCAAACTGGGTCTTATAACATGCAGTTCTTTTTTACAATTTTCTGAACTGGTTTATGGTTTCTAAACCAATATTGCTCTGATTACGTCGTATTCACCATTTGTATGAAAACTATATAAAAGTGATCGAACGAAAAAGAATGGCTTTCCCCCGGCATTATAATGGATTTATAATGTCGGGTATAAACATAATCCTTCCATTATCTATGAGGCCTAACATAGTCCCGTCTTTTCTCCTGAAGCACCAACTTCTACGATAGTTTCCAGAGCATAAAAATATTTTTTTCTCAAATTGTTCATGCAGCTTTGAAGCGTCACAGTGTCGTGTTTCTCGAGATCGATTTAAACTTTTACAATAATGAAAAAATGCCGTCTGTGCACGGTATTGTCCGGGGTCCAAACTGGAACACCCAAATAGGTTTTATTAAAAAATAAAAGTCAAAAGGTTAAAATCATAAGACCTTTGGGACACCCACACTGGGATCCATCATCAGATACACTAAAAAAGAGAAAGTTGGGCTAGCCCCAAACATATATATGATAATGTATATGACGTAATTACAAAATGCCACCTACTGTGGAAAAGGAGCAAACTGACAAAACACACGATTAAAATACCGATTAATGATTAACCTGTATCAGGTTGATCTGTCGAATTATGAAAAGCATTGTCCGAAAACAAGAATGTCTAAGGTCTCGGTACAACATGTGGAACATAGTAGTTGCAGCATAAATGTCCCCTCCAAATAATGAATAAACCTCCGGCAAAAGTTAAATGCGACCTCCTACCTGTTGTAAGGAGGATCGTCGCTTCCTTCCAGATGGGAAAGTGTGTTCCCGAGTAAACCATCCTAGCGAGTGCAGTTGTCATACCTCCAACACGAACACTGTACATATGTTCCTTGATTCGGGTGTTCAGTGTGCGTCAGGTAGACCCTATGTATTCTTGATCCAAATCTCCTGGGTTGGATGCTTTCAGTGAAATACGATAAATATCCTGTCTGTTACCCATTTCCACCAGGTCTCGGTACTTTTTAACTCTGGAAAAGATGTTACGTGTTTTTACACCAAAGCCAAGTCCACAGGGTTTACACACATTGTTCAAAATGTTACCTATCCGTGGGACATATTCAACAGATTCAACATACCTGAATCGTGAAGTTTCTCTACTCAAGGAGGTGTCACGCGCATTCCTAATCTTGCGGAAGACTGCGAACAAGTGACTCACTGTACCAATGACATCTGGCTATATCACAAATTCGCTTGATTTCCAGCCTTCTAAGTTTATTATTTGAAGAATGAGTGATCGCTCTATTCACAAGAAATCGAATGGCAGCCAATTTGTGTGTCATCGGATGGAAGGACTGTGCTGGGATGATATCATTAGTAGCCGTGGGTTTTCGATAAACCGAATACTGAAAGACTGTGTAAGTGATTTCTTTTCAAAGTAAAGTCCAGTAAATACAAACTGCCCTCTTTTTTTGCAGTTCAAAGTGAAGTTTATGGAGGGGAACTGCGACGACGTGTAAGAAGTAAACGAGTGCAGGTCTTCTACGCTATGAGTCCAAAATAACAAAATGTTATCGACATAACTCACGTGAAGGTTCGGAACCTTGGTGAGTTTCGACATCGCTTTATCCTCTAGAAATTGTAAAACCAGTTCAGCGGATTCGTATTTTAATCGTGTGTTTTATCAGTTTGCTCCTCTTCCAAACTAGGTGGCATTTTGTAATTACGTCATATACATCATCATATGTATCTTTGGGGCTAGCCCATCTTTCTCTTTTTTAGTGTATCTGATGATAGATCCCAGTGCGGGTGTCCGAAAGGTCTTATGATTTCAACCTTTTACTTTTGTGTTTTAATGAAACCTATCTGTGTGTTCCAGTATGACCCCCTCCCTCGGACTATACCGTGCAAAGACGGCATTTTTTCATTATTGTACAAGTTCTGCACGTAGTTCTTCATTATTAGATTTAAACTTTCTCGATTACCTTAAATTCGTTTTCATGAATTAAGAGTTTTATGCATATCTTTTCACGCTTAACAACTACTTTTTTAACGTTTAGCAACAACTTATTTATCATTCCGCGGTTCGCAGTTTTTACCGTCGTTTATCATCTTAGAAGGTGTCAATGCACGCAGTGCGATGGAGTAGCAGTAGCCGTTTTCATTTAAATAATAAAGCAGAACTTGAAACTGAAGCAGATTTTTGGTGTACAGAAATCTGCAACGTAATTAACTTTCAGAAAAACCAGTTTTGGAAAATTAGTAATTTTAACGTTATTGTGGGGGCATAGTTTCTTCAACTTTGTGAAGATATTTCCATGACACTCTTCGCGACGAACAGAAACCATTTTTTGAGCTCCACTTGCAACCAAATAGTTGCTAACAGAATATGTCAGTATAAACACCTGTACGGAAATTTTGCTTCTGTGATGTATAACGCAGTATCTGTTATTCTAATTGCAGAACTCAGACGTAAAAAAAGAATCACCTTTGGCTGAGATTTATCTTCTGTATTCCGAGTTACCTTCTGCATCTCTGTTTTTCTTGTACTTTTGGCATAAAATGTCTGTAACACTAAAATTAGAACACCTAGAAGCAGTGGAAAAATTCAATTGATATGCACAGATTGAGCAGTATGAGTCGGAAAACACATAATTCAGTTTTCAAAAATAATGGCCAATTTTATTCCTTGAAATATAATGCACATCAGTCAGAGATACAACCACATGTATTGGTTATATGCATTCAATTATTTTCCATTTACTCTCTTATCCTGCTGATTTTTTCAAGTGATAGTAAATCAGCCTTTAAAATTAAGTGACTATTTAACTACAGAAATTTCATAAGTAATTGAAGAAATTATAAAAAAGATATATATACATCTTGAGAATATATGCTGTACCAGCCCTTTTCTCTTATTTTTAAAAGATGTTTTCTGTTTTTTTCTTGTGTCTTTGTTTAACTACCACCGTGAATAATTTTAATAGCTGTGAACAATCATTCGTACCTAATTTAAAGGTGAATGAATAGAGAAAACGCACCTGCCATTCCTCAACCCAGACTCTAACCTGGATACATCTCGGACAATTACTCTGAAACCTACTCCTGTGACCACTTGGCCATGAATAGGCTTTCTTTTCTTTCACTTTCTTTGTTGAACATTACTTGGTGTTGTTTTGTCTTCACGGGACCTCACGTCGATTTCATCAAATAACCAAAAGGTTTCACCTCAAAAATGTCAGTCACGTCCTTCTAGATTATTTCCTTACATGGCCTATGTTTCATAAAACATTATAAAAATTGTTCTACAGGTTCCCGAGTTATATAGCTGAGTATATATTTTCCGTCATTAAATAAAGTGTGTACATATACATTAGAAAATTTTTATTTGAAGAGAGAAAAAACGAGAGAATGTGTACAAAGGAAAACTCCAAAATAGTACTTATTCAAAACTTATGTACAGTACATTAGAGAATCTGAAAATCGCGGTTTTCGCAGTTTTACTGAGATGAAAATTTCCTAACCTCACTTTTTTTATTTGTCTCATTGTGTAACTTCTGCAAACAACAGCAAAACTCGTGTCACGTCAAGTGCTACTACAGCTCTTCCCCTACATTGGCTTCCAAAGTGAAGACGAGAAGTGAATCTAAAGAATGAATTTCACTGAAATGGTGATCTCTTTGTAAAAACTTTAAGATTGTAACCATTGAAACTAGGAAAACTCGCGGAAATCGTTTTTGTCTTGAATAAACTATAACTAATATTAAGTTTTCAAGTGCTGCTCCCTTTTTTGTTGATCCGTAGAATAAACGCTCGAAGATTACGGCCGCTGCACAGGTCGATTAGCTTCTACTACAGCACATCTTGAATTTGCTAGAATATATGCATTCCTTCTATTCTTTTCATGAATAAGAAATACAATCCATGTATCGAAGATAATTTTCCTGTCCTTAGAAAAGCTGAAATCCTTGGAAGAATGAAAATGTTTGAATAAATTACGCATAAAACGTTACCCTGTATTAAGTTCATTATGATTGATAATAACTGAATGTATATTATTTTAATTTCGTACATCGCTAACATGTGTTTATATTTCATATGGAGTCCTTTCTTCATTTGAGCTTCAAAAAAGTATTCTGGAGCTTTTTTGACGTTTCTTTCATCTTAACCACAAACTTTCTTTCTCTGGCAAATCGGGAATGATATTAAGTAAAAGGACACATAGAGTAAATCTGTAAACACATATAAACTGAACCGTGAGAAGAGAATTCTCTAACGAAAGTCTACTTATACGTTAATATGTTGCTCCAGATCCGGGATGATTGGCGGCGCATCCCTATCTTTCAATAATTTGCGATTATACATCATTTTCAAATGGGAAACTTTTTGAAACACCTACAATTAAAATGCACTATATTGATAAAAATCACCGGACGCCTAGAAGTGAAACACAACATAGCATTTATTGACATACATTAGTACGGTGTCGGTCCACCTTTGGCCTTAACGCATGCACTGACCCTTCGAGACATGCTTTCGACAAGGTTTTGGAACAAAGCGATAAGTATGCGCTTCCATTCAGTACATAATGCTGCCGCTAACTGTTGTTTAGTAGTAGACCTTGGTTCCAAACTTCTTATGAGGCGCTCTGATTCGTCCCATAGGTGGTCTATGGGATTAGGACCAGGACTCTGTCCTGGCCAGTCCACATACGATACGGAATTATCGTCAAACCACGCCGTAATAGTCCTTGCTTTATGGCTCGGTGCATTATCCTGCTGGTACCAACAAGGCTCGGTTCCATTGTATTGCCACAGAGTTGGTAAGGCATAATTGTCCAGAACATCGAGGTAGACGTGCTGGTTAACAGGTTTGTCCACGATAACCAATGGGCCGGGACCATACCACGAAAAACAATCCCACACGAGTACACTGCCAGCTCCAAACGTGACCGCAGGAACAGTACACTGTGGTAAATAGCGTTACCCCTGCTGCCGCCATACCCACACACATCCATCAGACTCATGGATTGTGTATCTGGATCCATCAGTCCATAGGACCCGTTTCCATTGATCTACGGTCCACGTTAAATGTTTCTTACACCACGCTAAATGACGACTGGCATTCCGAGTGGAGATGAAAGGCTTATGAGCAGATGAATGACCGCGGTAACCCATGGAATGAAATTCTCTGCGAATGGCACGTGTACATACCGAGGTTCCAGCATTTTTACTCACCTGTACACTGAGGTCTTGTGCAGTAATCCGTCGATTAGCTGTAATGACTGTGCTGAGGTTTCGACGTCCTCTATCACTGATTTTATTTGGTTTGCCTGTGCGTTTTGCTGCTTCAAGCACGCCTTGTGTCTTCCACGTATTCAGTACATCTAAAACAGTTTTTTTGGGTGTATTTAAACGCCTCTCGGTTTCTCTTATGGACAACTCACTAATATAACACCCAACAATGTTTCCTTTCTCAAAGTCAGATCTCTCCCGCCGCGACATTTTCACTCAACCTCACAGAGCGATATGATCAGAATCAGCTGCAAGCTGGTTTTTAATATATTTGCAGCTGCACCGCGCATCTTACCAATACAGCGGATCCGTTCATTTGCTTTTCAAGGGGTGTCCGGTTACCTTTTTCAATATAGTGTATATCCTAGGCTGTTGCACGTAACGTTTCAACACAAATTTCGCAAAACTGTTTAATTTAACACCCTAATCTAAATGTAAGTCATCCTGCCTCTCAGCTATTTTTAAATAAAAACAAGAAAGATGACACTGAATTTTCGGGTGTAATAAGCACGTCTTTTGAATCCGTTCTGACGCAAATTACATTTATCAAAGCTATTCAAAGTCAATGGAACCGGTATGGAAAACAATAGTATCTGACGGAAGAAAGAAGGTTTTCAATCGGTTCTTTGATCCCTCAGATATTGCTGTAAGCGGAATCGTGAGCTTACGCCCTCTGGTTGCAGACTTGTGCGTTAAGAAAGACATGAATTTATATGAGAAACATTTCACACCGTAAACGCTCTCCAATACAGAAAGCATTTTTCAAATCGGACTCTTAGAAACAGAGATATCGACAAAAATAAAATGTGACTTTACGTCCCCTGGTAGGAAAACCATGCATTATTTTAGGAAGAAAGTATTCTCAAAAGGTTTATCCATATAAGCGGTATCAGTCCAAAAAAAAAATCTAGTCGAGTTTTCAGGAACCAAGATCTTGCTACAAATATATCAGAAGCAGAAATTAACACTTATGCCCCTTGATGGCCAAACCATTCTTTACCAAACATTAGAAATTATCTGAAAAAATATTTTTCATCAGGTCTTGTATGTGATACAGAAAGAAGATTTAAAATCGGAGTTTTAGGAGCAGAAATAACGCAGAAATCGCAATTTACCTCTTTGCCCCCTAGCAGAAAGTCTATGATCTACTTGAAAACTTTGAATTTTTAGGAAAAAACATTTCGCATGGGAAACACTATCTAAAAAAGAAAGAATTTTTCAAATCGGACATTCAGAAGTAGAGATATTGACAAAACTAAGATATACACCTACGCCCCTGGCGTAGAAACCATGCCTTATTTCAAGAAGAAAATGTTCCTAAAAGGTTTCTCGACATAAATAGTATCTGTCAACAAACGATTTTTGTTTTGAATCGAAATTTTAGAAGCTCATATTTTGCTGCAGATACATCAGGAACGGAAATTAAGATTTACGCCCCCTGGTGGCCAAATCATTTTTACAAAAATTATAAATCATGTGCAAAGGATTTCATATCAAGAGCTGTATACGGTGCAGAAAGAATTTTCCAAATCGGACATTTAGAGGCAGAGGTATAGGGGAAAACAATTTACCTTTACCCCCTAGCGGAAAGACTATGATGTACTTGGAAATTTTGAATTTATATGAAAAACATGTCACACAGGAACTCTATCCAACAAAGAAGGAATTTTTCAAATCTGTCATCTAGAAGTAGTGATATTGACAAAAATAAGATATACATCTACGCCCCCTGGCGGAGATACTGTGGAATATTTTAAGAAGAAAATATTCCGTAAAGGTTTATCGATGTGAGTGGCATCAGTCCACGAAATAAAGTTTTCAATCGATATTTTAGAAGTTTAGATTTTGTGGCAAATACATCAGATAGCGGTATAACTATACCATCGGGTTTAGAAGAAATGCTATCCCACACTCACCGACCCGCTTGGCCAGCGTGGTGAGTTATGGCCAAACCCCTCCAAAATGACTCCACAACCTAAATCTTGGCCCTCAGTCACCGGTAGCTATAATGTACCTGGCAAATGCAGCGGCCAGTGCGACATGAAGGCAGAGGGTGCTAAGAATCCCCGGAGGACCGGACTAGGCTGCCATCTGATGCTGACCTTGGTTACGTATAATGGACGCTCCCTATCTTCTGATTCAAGGCTTCTCGAATTGGAAGAGGAACTACAAAGTATCAAGTGGGACATAGTCGGGCTAAGTGAGGTAAGGAGAAAAGGAGAAGATCTCATTGAACTGAAAAGTGGACATCTCTTCTAATATCGTGGGACAGATGCTGGCAGAACTAGTAGTGTTGGATTTACAATAAACAAGAAACTGAAGGATAAAGTTGTAGAAGTTGAAAGTTCCTCTGACAGAGCTGCACGACTCGTTATCCAACTCTCGAGTAGATATCAGGCTCATTTTATTCAAACCTATGCACCCACCACAAGTCATCCTGAAGAAGAAATTGAAGAATTTTATGAGGAAGTTCGTCATCTAAATAATAAAGGTAAGCAGCACTTGAAAATAATTATGGGAGATTTCAATGCAAAAGTAGGGCAACGGCAACAGAATGAAACTTCAGTAGGTAAATTCGGTCACTGCAACAGAAACCAGCGTGGAAATACTCTCGTAGAGTTTGCAGAAGCAGAAGAGTTTTTCATCTTGAACTCCTTTTTCAAGAAAAAGCCACACAGGAATTGGACATGGAGACATCCAAATCGGACGACAAGTGAAATTGATTTTATTATGTGTAACAAAAAATCGTCATAGAAGACTGCAGTGTGCTAAACAAGTTCAACACAGGTAGTGACCATAGATTGGTGAGATGTAATATGCACCTAAACACTAAACTCGAACGTGGCAAGTTCATAAGACAAACAAAGTGTATTGACATAACCAACCTTAAAAACGACCATAATACCTTCAAATTAGAACTAAAGAAAATATTCTCTGCGTTAGAAGGCCTAACATCGGAAGAAGTGGATATTTCGAAAGTTAACAGGAAAGTAACCAAAGCTCTTATGGAAACAGCAACAAAATTAGCTGGGTCTAAGAACAAGTTGCATATGAACAAATTATCAGGAAAAACCAAAATGTTGATACAATAAAGAAGAGAGTTGAGGACAAGTAAAGAAGATGTGACTTCCAAAGTGGAATATATAGAGCTATGCAAGACACTACGAAAAATTATCACTGAAGACGTAAGGAAATTCAACTGTGAACTAGTAAGGAAAGCAATTGAAAACAACCAAAGGCTAAAGATAGGAAAGGGACATCTCAGTAAGAGAAGAAAACAAATTATGGCACTGAGAAAAGAAGATGGTTCTGTAACAAGAAATAGAGGCGAAATATTGACAAGAGTGAAAAATTTCTACTCCAAATTATATGAAAGGGATGATACATGTACTCCAGACATCATGAAAGGTACCAGTACCAGAGTTCTTCCAGTCCTCCCAGCAGAAGTTGCACATGCAATCAAGAACATGAAGCGGGGAAAAGCTCCAGGAGAAGATAGAATTACTGTAGACACCATACAAGAAGCAAGTGGAGAAATCGAAACAGTACTCGCCCAAATTTTCACTAAATGCCTTAATGAAAGGGAAGATTCCTGAGGATTGGAACAACGCTACAATGATCCTGCTACATAAAAAATGTGACATTGAGGATCTCAGGAACTACAGACCTATCAAGCTCCTATCAGTGGTTTATAAAATCTTCACTAAAGTTCTTTCACACCGTTTGAACGTAACACTGGACATGGCTCAACCGAGAGAACAATCTGGATTCAGGAGTGGCTACAGCACAATAGATCATATCCACGTATTGAGAGAACTAATTGAAAGAGCGAGGGAATATGAACTTCCATTGTTCATGGCTTTTGTCGATTGTGAAAAAGCCTTTGATTCGGTGAAACCATCAGCAATTACAATGGCTCTGAAACCCTGCGGTATTGAAGATGCATACATTAATATTATTAAAAACATCTATGAAAATGCAAGTGGAAAGATTCAGCTGTTTGAGAATACAGCACACTTTAAAATTGGAAAGGGAGTTCGACAAGGTGACACCATATCTCCGAAGCTCTTTAATGCCACATTGGAAAATGTCTTTCAATCACTGAGCTGGGAAAACAAAGGAATAAAGATTAATGGAGATTATCTAACCCACCTTTGTTTTGCTGATGACGTAGTCATTTTTGCAACTACCCCATCAGAGATGCAGAAATGATCCAGGAACTTGCGGACAAGAGTAAAGAAGTGGGATTAAAAATGAACTTTCAGAAGACAAAAGTGAAGTTCAATGCTTTTACAAGAAATGAAGATTTATCGATTGATGGAGAAAAGCTGGAGATAACAGACACGCACGTTTATCTTTGACAGCAGATATCAAGTAAGGGTCACATTGATAAAGATATTAATCGGCGTACAAAACTTGCCTGGAGAGCTTTTGGAAGAAACAGTATAATTTTCAAGAGCAATACGCCATTATGTCTTAAAAGAAAACTTGTTTGATCAATGCATCCTTCCAGTGCTTGCGTATCGTGCAGAGACGTGGACTTGAATTAAAGGAGACATGCAAAAGCTGCAGACAACTCAAAGAGCATGGAGAGGTGCATGCTTAGTGTAAACAGGAGAGATAAGAGGAGAAACTCGTGGATCCGAAAAATGACAAGAGTGGAAGACATCATGGTTAGAGTCAAATTTCTGAAATGGCAATGGTATTGGTATTGGTAACTGTGGGTACCATAGTGGTACCCAGTTTATTGCTATAACGAAATACAGACATAGGAGATTCATTAAAAGCTGCAGTACAGAAAACAACAGTGTGGAAAGTCAGTATATCCACGATGCAGCACAACGTTACACAGAAAGGAAATGAATATGCACACGAACAATGAATGGCCTAACGGCATGTCAAACACTATAACACATGTGCACAAATGCATGAAATGTACTATGCTATGATAATCAACCGAACGGAACTGAAATGTGGTTAGAGCGCAAAACAACATTGAGTACCTCAGCAACTTTATAAAAATAACAAAGGTAACAAACGTACCACTATAATAATCCGCGATAGAGGAAAGCACTAACACAGCAAACACTCACAATTATTGGTAATTTAAAAAACAGGCACAAATTCATGAAACAACAGATAAAATAATGATACTGAGATAATCAGGAGATCACACAAGTAACGAGACCGATTAGTTGTGAAAACACAGCAAAAACACGCAATTATCGCAACTTTAAAAGAAAGCAAATTTACAACACATTAAATAAAGCAAATAAAGCAAATTTACAATACATTACTTGTTAAACACAGTAAAAACACACAATGAAAACATTAGAATCAACATGCACTAAGTCTGCAAAACCAGGGCATCTGCGAACGGGTTCGCAAATCCCCTAGCATTGAGAGAACAAAAAGAAATCGGTGTGAGGAAGAGAGCTAAAGGTCATCGGTAAAAGGATAGAAGGTATCACATATATGCTTCTCAACGAGCTCCTTCAAGGAGGCGAGACGGCGCGTGTAACGTCTCAAAAAAGGCTGATACCGAGGATCGGTGGCACACAGAGATTTAAAAAGTGACACATAAGATTCGAATTGCGTTGCCGCTGCATACAGGTCCAGATCAGGTGAGTGAAGGAATTCTTCTGAACCAACAATCGTACGTGCAGGTTGAAAAAGACGTAAAAGTTACTTTCTGGACAGTGGTCCAGGAACTGGAGGAAACGTATCAACGGCCTGTAGAACCTCAGCACCAGAGAGAGGATTGACAGGACCTGAGCGGAGAAGCATACTGTTTGAAGAATCATCAGGTGGAGAAATACCGGAACCGGAAACTGCGGGAACACTAGATGAATCCTCAGGATGTGGCACAGAAAGTTGTTTTAACTTTTTCTGTTTCACAGCGCCTTTGGAAGTTCCAATCCGCTTTGAAGAAGAAGCTGAGGCGGATGTATCCAATAGTGGATCAGGTTCACCTCCCAAGTCAGGAGACGAGGAAACGACCGTCGCCGAAGAAGCAGTACGTAGCTGAGCTGCCTTAGTAGAGACTGGTACAACAGCCGAGGCTTCAGGAAGATGTTGCAACAAGGGTATTTTAGACAAGGTTGTAAATGGAGATCCGATATCCGAGAGGCCAGGAGAAGAGCCAGACGGCAGCTTGCCAAACCACCACTCAACACACCCGGATCGGAACACTCCGCTGTAGACACATCCGTAGTCGAAGACAACTCTCTCAATCTTGAAGGTGGATGCCCAATCGTACGGGTTGGGAGAAAAGGAAATGCAGCATTGTCCGTGACGGAAATGTTCGTCTGACGGAGAAACGAAGAATTCGCGTCAGGCAAACTACCGGTAGTGGGGATAGTAGTAAGACCAATGTGGTCAGCAGTGGGATGCGAACTTGATGAACGTCCACGTCGAACGCGGTCACAGGAGGCAGTGGTGTGATTTTGTGTTAAACAGTGTGTACAATAGTGAGCAGTGAAAATCTTGAAACTGTACGTTCGTGCGCCAATTTCAACATTAGCTTCTCTAGGGCAATCCGCCAAGGCTTTCTCGGTGGGAAAGACGACCAATAACTGACGGCGAGGTCCGGTAGCATGTGCAAATCGAGTTCCGCGGGGAGCGTCAGAGAGGCGACGGACCTTGCCAACAATTTTACATACATGACTGACAAGGAGAGAAAGTGCAGTATCAGGCACTTCCTGTGGAACAGGATAGAACGTGATGTTCACCGGTCGCTTGGAAAGAGGCGACGGGATGAGATCGTTTGTCCCAATCGAAAGTCCGTTTGCAAGAAAAAGTCAGCATCCTCCTTGTGTTTGAACTGGACCGAAATAACCCGAGGAGTACGGGAAATTCCTGCAATGGACGCAGATGACACATGTCCAGAGTGGGCTTCCATGTAGCGTGGCAATGGAGTATTTGGTAAAGCATGAAAGAGCACACCTCTATCCAGGAGGTTATGGAACTCACGGCCAATCTGAGAATTGTCATCTATCGTTACCTTCACCTTGTGGTTGGATACCTGAATAATAGGTGTTGCTTGCAAAAGACCATCTGGTGGAGAGGAATCGGACGTAGAAGTAGCGTCTCGTTGCACTTTAGAGGCAAATGACATCCTCGGAAGAGATGTCTGTTTGGATCCGGCAGGCACAGAAGTCTGTGAGGGAAGAGAAGCACAGGCCGAAGGCAAGGCAGTAGAATCAGTAGTACCCAGGGAGGGCACCGAGGCAGATGCAGGAGCTGAAGAAGAAAGCGCAGCCAAGTCCAGTGAAGTCACCGGTGCAGAAGTACTAGAAAGCTGGGAAGGCATCTGAGCAGACTCATCTGAGAACGAGAGTATGTTAACTTCCATGGACGTGGGAAGTGTGACGTGACGTGCATCCGCCACGCCCATAGATGATAAGGAAATACCGGAAGCCGCCATGTTGGCAGCTTCGAAACGTAAACAAACGAGCAAACGATAAGAAAACGAATGAATATGAACTAATATGAGAAGGAGAACGCTAGAAAAGTAGCTCAAAACGTACACAGTACCTTTAGACAGCCGGGCCACGCAACAGGTGAGTGAGGGACGAGTTATTCCACACTAAAATGCATAAAATATTGAAGCCACCAACACTACGTCTGTCACGAACGAGCAATGGGCTGGACATACTGCCAGAAGGACAGACCAACGATGCACACCTGAAATTTTAGATTGGATTCCAAGGGACAGGAAAATGCCCAGAAAAAGATCACTTGGGTGATGGGTGGATGAAATTCGAAAGTATGCGGGAGTGAGATGGAGGAGACTGGCACAAGACAGACCGCTGTGGAGGAAACTTGGGGAGACCTTCGTCCCGCAGTGGATTGATAATGGTTGACAATGATGATGATGATGACATCAGAAGCTAAAATTAACACTTACGCCCCCTGGTGGCCAAAGTATTATTTACCAAAAATTTTGAATTATGTGCAAAAGATTTTCCATCAGGAAGTGTATCCGCTGAGGAAAACAATTTCGAATCGGAGTTTTAGAAGAAGAGTTATCGGGAAAAATGTAATTTACTTTTTTGCTCCCTAGTGGAAAATCTATGCGTAATTTGAAAAAATAAGTATATCTAAAATACTCTTTGGCATAAATGGAATCGAAAGATCAAATAATTTTTTCAATCGGATGTTTAGAAGCAAGTTTGTGGAATAAAACATATTTTTGAATTCGACATCATCTGCCTTTACGCCCTCTAGCGGCGAAATTATACATCGTAAAAAAAAAAACGAAATAAAGGATCATCATTCGCATATGTGAAGCTTCCCAATGCAAGCAGAATGTTTCAAATCGGACTAATAGTTGCAGAGATATCGTGGGTAATGACGGACGGACGGACAAACTGATAACATAAGCACGATCTTTTTTAAACAAGACGTGCTAAAAATACCATTTTGCATTCAAATATGATTTCCTAAATTTTCAAAATGACTTAGAAATAACTACTATGTTGCGGGAAAATCGACACTTGTATTACAAAGCAGGAAAAATCACTTCAAGGATAAATGTTTTTTCTTTCCATCTCGCTATGTTTTGTGAGTGGTAAATAAGTCGTTAATATTTACTATAACAAGAAATACTAGACAGAACCATGAAAGCATATAATTGTTCTCATTACTAACAATGCGGTTCTTCTGATGTAAATATCAATAAAGGACTGGTTCATATCCATTAAGTTATCTTTTTGAGGCAAAAAAAACTGCTGTAATGTTAAATCATTCATGGCCAACTTCTACCTCTACTGCTTTTGCTGTTTCCCTCCTCCACTGAAGAAACGGTCTAGACATTTCTTCCATCATTGAATTTTATCTTATATGAACCATGAGGTTAGAAAGCAAAATCTAGAGTAAAATATTTATACCACGATGACGTACGCGACTCGCAGCTGATGGTTTCAGTGAGTAGCATCCATCGCTTTGTTATTCATGTAGCTCTCACAGAGTAACCACTGTTTCAAAAGGTTTCGTAAGCTGTTTGAACAGTACGTAGAGAGTGCTCAGTAAGTGTCGAGTGTGCTCGATGACCAACAACCACCATCTCTATTATATTATTATAGCTCCTATTAGCAGAGCCATACAAGGTATCCTATTAGTTCTTGGCAAGTACGCAGAATTCCGTTTGAAACGATTTTATGGGTTTGGAAATACAGATAACGTTGCGTACATTTTTTTGCTAAATTTTTCACGGGCATTTTGTACACCAGCGTAATTATTTCGATTGACACACGCTAAGTAAATGTTGTCTCGTTAGCAACAAAGCGGTTCCTTTATTTGTAAGCTTAGATAGTATGCGTCCAAAGCAATCCCATGCAAGTATTAAAATCAACTTAGAAAGGCAGGAAGAAAAACATAACGTCACAAATTTTGAACATCTCAGTTTCAATCGTTTTAGTTTTGTTTTTGGGTTTAACCACCACCGTGAGGAACTCACTGGGCTACACGCAGTCGCCGGTTCCTAATTTAGGACCACTGGTTCCAGGAAAGGGAGAGAGCCAGTGCCGTAAGGCAAATACAACATTCATGCCTCAATGGAATTCCAACCCGCCCCCACCTTAACTTCAATATCGATAAAGAAACCTTTTTGGAGATATAAACTATATTCTAAATAATTAAACGAAATCATTTTTTGTGAAGCTGTATACAGGCGTTGAAGGGATTAACAAATTATTTGACTTAGGTTCTCGCGTTTTACGAATGCTATATTGAAAGTATAGATGACTGACTCTGTAACTGTATTCTTAAATGTGGTCTGATATACGTTAACCCAATGATTTCCTCGATTTTTAGCACGTCTTTTGTAAAAAAAGATCGTGCTTATGTTGCCGGTTTGTCCGCCCGTCCGTTCGTCAGTACCCACGCTATCTCTGCAACT
The DNA here is from genome assembly GCA_039090855.1 of Macrothele yani. Taxonomy (NCBI): domain Eukaryota; kingdom Metazoa; phylum Arthropoda; class Arachnida; order Araneae; family Macrothelidae; genus Macrothele; species Macrothele yani. The sequence goes on from CM077011.1 coordinate 76,964,918, forward strand.
GTTAGTCCGATTAAAAAAACTCTCCTTTGCATTGGGAAGCTTGAAACATGCGAATGATGATCCTTCATTTCGTTTTTTTTACGATGTACAATTTCTCCGCTAGAGGGCGTAAATGCAGATGATGTCGAATTCAAAAATACGTTTTATTCCACAAATTTGCTTCTAAACATCCGATTGAAAAAATTATTTTATCTTTCGTTTCCATTTATGTCGAAGACTATTTTAGATATAGTTACTTTTTCAAATTACGCATAGACTTTCCGCTAGGGGGCGTAAAAGTAAATAATATTTTCCGCGATATCTCTTCTTCTAAAACTCCGATTTGAAAACTTTTTGCTTCAGCGGATGCACCTTGTGATGGAAAATTTTTTGCATATAATTTCAAATTTTTGGTAAAGAATACTTTAGCCTCCAGGGGGCGTAAGTGTTAATTTTTGCTTCTGATGTATTTGCCATGAAATCTGAGCTTCTAAAATATCGATTGAAAAAATTATTTCGTGGACTGATGCCACTCACATCGGTAAACATTTTCGGAATATTTTCTTCTTAAAATACTCTACAGTTTCTCCGCCAGGGGGCGTAGCTATATATTTTATTTTTGTCAATGTCTCTACTTCTAGGAGTCCGATTTGAAAAATTCCTTCTTTGTTGGATAGTGTTTCCAGTGTTACATGTGTTTCATATAATTTCAAAATTTTTAAGTAGTTCGTAGACTTTCCGCTAGGGGCCGTAAAGGTAAATTGCTTTTCCCCTACATCCCTGTTTCTAAATCTCCTATTTGAAAAATTCTTTCTGCACCGGATACAGCTCCTGATGGGAAAATATTTGCATATGATTTATAGTTTTTGTAAAAAATGGTTTGGCCACCAGGTGGCGCAAGTCATAATTTCCGCTTCTGATGTATTTGCAGAAAAATATGAGCTTCCAAAATCTCGAATGCAAAAAAGTCCTTTTTGACAGATACTACTCATGTCAACAAACGTTTTAGGAACATTTTCTTCTTGAAATAATGCATGGTTTCTACGCCGGGGGAGGGGGGGCGGCGTAGATGTATATCTTATTTTTGTCAATATCTCTACTTCTAGGAGACCGATTTGGAAAATTCGTTCTTTGTTGGATGGTGTTTCCAACGCGAAATGTTTTTGCTATAAATTCAAAATTTTCAAGTAAATCATAGAATTTCCGCTAGGGGGCACAAAGGTAAATTGCGTTTTCTGCGCTATTTCTGCTTTTAAAACTCCGATTTGAATAATTCTTCCTGTATCGCATACAAGACCTGATGGAAAATATTTTTCACATAATTTCTAATGTTAGATAAAGAATGGTTTGGCCATCAATGGGCATAAGTATTTATTTCTGCTTCTGATGTATTTGTAGTAAAATCTGGGCTCCTGAAAACTCGACTAAATTTTTTTCTTTGACCGATACCGCTAATATGGAAAAACCTTTTGGAATACTTTCTTCCTAAAATAATGCATGATTTTCCCACCAGGAGACGTAAAGTCACATCTTATTTTTGTCGATATCTCTGTTTCTAAGAGTCCGATTTGAAAAATTATTTCTATGTTGGAGAGCGTTTACGGTGTGAAATGTTTCTCATATAAATTCATGTTTTTCTTAACGCACAAGTCTGCAACCATAGGGCGTAAGCTCACGATTCCGTTTACAGCAATATCTGAGGAATTAAAAACCTGATTGAAAACCTTCTTTTTTCCGTCAGATACTATTGTTTTGAATACCGGTTCCATTGACTTTGAATAGCTTTGATAAATTTGATTTGCGTCAGAACGGATTCAAAAGATGTGCTTATTACACCCGAAAATTCGGTGTCATCTTTCTTGTTTTATTTATCGATGATTAATTCACTAGGAAACAATTAAAATTCTAGGGCATGAAAACGCCGTGTTCTCATTAAAAACTGGGTACAACCAGAAAATACCAAGTAGAGTTCATTGAACTAAGCTGACACTATCTCGGTCTCGTTTCTTATGGTGCATATTTCAAAAGGGGCTGAGTTTTCTGCAAAGGATCATATAGAAAACCTGTGCGTTACGAAGAGACAGCTAGGGTTTGATTTTGCCTTTGACATCTGTCTGTCCTAATGTTGCTTGTAGAAAGCTCAGTCCTGGTGAAACAGATCCAAATATATTGCAGCTTAGCATGTTGAGATCTATTTAGTCTTTTCTGGTTTCACCCGTTTTTAATGAGACGCATACATAAAGGTGACCTGCAATTTATTCAACTAATAAGCCGTGAAGCAATATTAAGATAAACAACGTTTAACCTTTTTTTCATTTAGGGTTTAACGATCATCGTGAGTTAAAAGCAGATACGCGTCACTAATTTAGGTCCATTTGTTCCAGAGAAGGGAGAAAGCCTGTGCAGTAAGACAAAAAGAATATCCATGCCACACAGAGATTTTAACTCGGACCCATGTCGGACGAATGGCCAAAAGCCAGCCCTTAGACTAATCCTCTACCGGGGCGGCGCATAGTGTCTGCGTTCTTAAATGATATATCCTTAATTTTCTTTATAAAAGTATCTTCCGTTTTGGTTTCGAACGTATGTTTAGTGGTTCTTTTTAATAAAAATGCGGTTAAATCTGTCGGCAATGAATAACTTCCTTCTCTTAGATGTATAACCAGTTCCCTTTGATTTTTTCTCAGTGTAGATGAAACACCTTGATAACGAAACCATCAATCTGACTACAACTGGATAAAGCTTCTCATTGACTACCTGCAATCAATTAATAATTTAATATCGCTATTACTCCGCTTTAACCCATTAGATGCATAAAATTTATGGATAACAATATGATATAATTCTTAACAGCCTTCCGGCCTCATATAATTTAAGATTTAATCACCCCCTTTACTAATTTCCTGAAGTAAAGTAAACTTTTTACGACGTACTTTATCGTAGGAATGCACAGAGGTATAAATTTGATGAGTGGCACAGAAGAATCGCATTAAATTGCGAGTTCCGCGGATGCACATCCGTTGTCCTCCTTTTTTTTTTGTCTATCAGAAGTTCGCGGCATAACTGAAATAGCTACGGGATCTGATATTATGATCGGCCAGTTGCCGGTCTAAAATGCATATTAATAAGTCCTTATATTCACATCTTCTTTCAGATTTCTTCAATGAGTTTCCGTGGTAAATTTGAAGAGATTGTCTTTACCTTCGCTTTGTGATAATGAAATTGCTGATGCAAATGATTGTTCTGAAAGAATTCAGTCATAAATGATGAGAAAACGTATTTTATGATCATTTCATTAAGGTGTCATTCATAAGAAACATTAATTGAATGATCATAAAAACATGTGCCGGCTAATAAAGAAGACACACACATGCGAAACTGAAACCGAAAATCTTGATAATAATTTACGTCCAATGTTTAAAATTGTATTCATTTTCTCCAAATGAAGAAAAGTCAGTAAGTAGAATTTAAATGAACAAGACTCTGAGATTAGATATTCTTTTCCATCAACGTTTTTAAAATCAGTTTATAGTAAGAATTGACAGAAAAATTTCACAGTGCCAAATTTTCAGTTCACAATCCTGTTGGGTTTTTTTTTCGAAGCATGGGTCATGTACTAAATAATATAGATATAACTTCCTCAAATACACTGTAACATTTTATTTAAATTCTACAATAGAAGCTTTTTATTTTTGCATTAGTACTTTCTAATCATGCAATGTTTTGACCTATAAATAATACGAGTACATTAATCACTGAATAAATTTCAACGGAATTTCAATATTCGTAATATTGAAATCTAGGAATGTTGTTTGGATAACTACATTGCGCCTGGATTCACTTTCCACTCTGAACGTAAGCAAACTAACGTCTTTTTCGGTGGCTACATAAGAGAAACATTTGACTCACTTTATTTTGCAGGCATCCTACAGTATAGCAGAAATAATACAATAATAATATAGATAAAAGCAATAATGGTCTGCCATATTAATCGAATTCGCTGATACGTATCAGTAGCACTCCTGTAAAATTTATCAATAATGGAATTTGAAATTGGCAATGAGAATTGTTTCACAAAAACATTTTAATTTACTCCCGGTCTGAGTAATAAGTGTTATTTCTTTAAAGATACTCTTAGGATTGCACACCTGAAAGAGAGTTCTATGAAAAACTACCGTGTGGAGAAGAGATCACGTGAGGTAATAATATTTACGTATGCCAATGGCAGATGTTATATTTTCTCCAACTGTGAACAAAATATTGTTTTTCTATCTGCAGAAAGTATTGTCACAACTGCCTCGCAGACTTCGAGAAACATCATTATCCTCTACTAAAACTATTGTAGGACCGAAAGTTTCAGACTTTGCTTGAAACATTCTGCTGTCGAGATTTCAAACATTGGCGCATTATGAAGACGTGCTAAATGACATGAAGAGAGCGAATCCCAGCTTATCCGTAGAAGAAACACTCTTGCAAAGCGCATGGGCTTACTCGGCAAACAATCATTATTTTCTCTCGATAAGAGATATCTAAGTCTAGTACGTGCACGCCACATGGACTTTTGTGACTAACCGCATGCAGGAAGACAGCCTGTTCCTTTCAGTTCAAAGCCATGAACATATCTAGCCCATTTCGAAGAGCAGTTTTTGGGGACGAAATTTGAGATATTAAGGAAACTTTGAACGTAAAAACCAAATGTGGTGTGCAGCCACGGAAGCGGGAGATCATGTTGAGTTCCTAGAGAGATAGCAAGGTGCTGTTTACATTAAATTAATAGCACTAGACGAATCCATAACTTCAGTGATCCATTTTCGTCTACCGTATCTATTGATGTCTGCTCTGTAGTGCAGTCATAAATCTATCATCCCTTGACAACAAGACAGACAGTACGAAATTCAAGGTCTTTGGCGGGTAAATCTTGTTCCATCAATCGCACTCGCGTGATCTTGCCGCACAGCACTTTTACTTGAACTCGGTGTTGAGACAAGAGCTCGTTGATGAAACTTCTCAGAAAGAAAAAGACCACCAAAAAGACATTATTTCATTTTCTTCATTGAAAGCAAAAAGTTTTCATCGAGAACGAACTGAAAACTTACTGGCATTGTGGCACAATATATTTAGTTCTGGTGGAGCTTGCAATATATATTGAAGATTTTTCTCTTCTAAATGCTTTTTTTTTCTTGATTGGAGATTTAATGACCACCGTGAGCAACTCAATGGGCAATAAGCAGTCGCCCGTCCCTAATTTAGGGCCATTGGTTTCAGGGAAGGGAGAGAGCCAGTGCCGTAAGACAAACACAACATCCATGCCTCACCTGGATTCGAAGCCGGACTCCTTTCGGACGAATGATCAGAAACCATCGCTTAGACCACTGAGCCAACTTATATCACCGTGACGGCCCTAAATGCTTTCAGTAAGAAAGTGAGAAGTATTTATGGAAAGCCCGATGCTACTCATTACTCGTATAATTCAGTCACTTTAGACGATTACAACTACCTGCCTGTTATATCACTAGCGTCTTATTTATCTTTTGGATTCCTAAATCAATCACGTGTATCATAACTCAGTGTCACCAGAATATTGGTTTTTCTTCTGAAATTCCTTGTTTTCGACTTACTCTGCTATCTTAGGAGCAACAATCAGTCGTTTTCCTTGTCCCCTCTCAAAACAATAGTGCTCTCACTTTTAGTAACCACAGGTTTATGACGAATGATTGGTTTTTGTGAGGTGGAAAACACTTCCCGTCGCGTGGTAGGAAGACAGGGTCTTCCTACCACGATTGCCCCAGCCGCGGCACACCACCGAACGAGAGGACCGACATGATGTGCTGCGGGCATTGACGGCTCGCACCGCCACATCACGAACGTTAGTGTAGGAATTAGGGTGTGTTGCGCGTGTTCCGCAAGTCGCACGGGCCTGTAACAACCTTTGCCAGCACGTACCGTTCGACGTCATCTGCAGGAGTGGGGATCTGTCGCGCGGCGCTCATTGCTCCGATTACCATTGACCTTACACCACCGGCGAGTGCAGCGGCAGTGGGCCGTAGAACGCCGCACCTGGACTACGGAATGTTAAGACATTGTCTTCTCCGACGAATCCTGCTTCTGCCTGCAACACCACGATGGTCGGATCCTTATGCATCGCCATACCGGTCCGTCGCCTGGCGTTATGGTTTGGGGCGCAATTGGATATGACACCCGCACCCCTCTGGTACGTATCGCCTGTTCACTCAACAGCCACCGCTACATCTCCGATGTTTTGGGGCCTGTAGTTCTCCGTTACCTGCAGGACCTGCCAGAGGCCACGTTTTAACAGGACAATGAGCTCCCGCACGTGGCAAGCATCGTACAACAATTCTCCAAGGCCCACCAGGTATCACTGCTGCCGTGGCCTGCCTGTTCTCCCGATATGTCGCCTATCGAACACGTCTGGTCGCTGATCGTCAAGCGAGTGTCCCGGCAAGCACCACCCGCGGATACGCCTGATGAACAGTGGCAACGTGTGGAAGGAGCCTGGACCGACTAACCCCAAACCCACATCAAAAGCCTCTTTCGTTCGATGTCGCGGCGTGTAGCGGCCGTTATTGCCAGCCATGGGGGCCAAACGAACTATTGATGTCTGCGTGTTCCGCAAGTCGCACGGGCCTGTAAGCTGAATCGTTTCATCTTTGTATCTGTTGCTATGTGTCCAGTAAATCTGGCTTTGTTATCTCGTGTCATCTTGGCGTTGCATTTTGGGTGGCCAGCAGTGTATATAAACATGTTTGATACAACATAGAGCAATTGCGATGGCTGTCAAGAATTCGATAATGCTTCAGTAAATATGTTTTAAACTCATACTTCAATTTAATATAATATTATTAAATATATATTTCGATTTAATATAATCATATCAAACCAATTTTCGGTTTAATATAATATTATTATACATATGTTTTGATTTAATACAATATTATTTAACATATATTTTGATTTAATCTGATCTAGTTATTTCATTTTGTTCACGTTTTCAGTATTCATTATTTCGGTAATAGTGTTAAAACGGCAATCACCTCATGTTTTTGTTAGTCTTTCCAATTCTGAGTGTGTTCGGAAAATCTTTCGTATAGCATTTTCAGATGATTCAGTATTTACGTTACTCAAATCGTCCAGCTGTTAAAATGATGGTCGTAACACATTCAGTTGCGTAAGGCTCTTCCCTCAACTGCATAAAGTAAACGTTCCTTCTCTCTCCGCTGGTCGAGTGGTCGGAGTCGGATATTTCTGGCTAATCGCACTCACCGAATCCGGGCTGGAGGATCGGCTGAGGCATGAATGGTGCGCTTATTTTGCAGCATTTTACCTAGACCAACGGCCTAAAATTAGAGATGGGCGACTGCTTACAGTCCTCAGAATTGCTCATAATGGAAGCTATACCCCAAAACGAAAGTAGACGCAATTTTAGCCAATAAGCAACTTTACTTCGTTTATGTTCCCGTCTCAGCGCCGAAACGAAGAAAAATAACAAACGTCATGGATGATAGAGTACAAACATGCTAGCAAGTTTAGTAATTTCATTCACAGGAACTGGGTAATGGTTACGCCATGCAATCTATTAAAACTGTTTATACGTGTAAATTATTCTACGAAATTATAGCATTGTTTATCATTAAGGAAATGTTTTTAAACGTGAGAAACATGAATTTGCTTTTGGAGTGCTATCGCATTTTCATGAAGAGATACGAGGTTCTCTAATTTCATTACGTTTGGTTACTCGTGAACAAAAGTTTTGAGAAACTAAAGGAGAAAGAAAATATCATAAAATGTTTGAGGCAAACATGTCACTTCGTTATTGTACATGAAACACAAAGATTAATGATGTATGAACATAATTTTAGCTCTGGAAATTTTTATGTTGAGTATTTTTTGTTTGTTTGTCAAAAAAGCAGTTCTATGTACACCGCATGAAAAGCAGAACCACTTGCGTGGTATCAGCTTTGCATAATGTCTCTTCGTTGAGGAAATTTGTAGAATAATGTACAGTTCTTTATGTTTCAGATGAATCACACTCAAAAATTCTTAGCCGGCTGTGATTTTGTTACCATTGAGAAGGTTTTCTCTCCATGCCATTTTCTAAAAACTCTAAGGAAAAACAAGTATATAATTGAACTTCAAATTTCTTTCTTACTTCTGTCTGAAATGATTCCTTTTAGTGAGCAGCAAACAAATTGAGAGTTGATACACAAATGAAAAGCGGCCTCCCTTTCAACTGAAATGCAAATAAAGTGAAAAGTATCTCAAGAGCACATCTGACAAAATGAGAAGCAGCGTCGTTTGAAATTTGCGCGATTATTAGCAAACAAGATCTCGAAACTTTGTTTGTGTAAGCGTCATGAATATCAAAGTGCTTTTATTGTAACTGTTTCCCGAATCGAAATTTATTTTGTGTTATCCAAAGCTGTGGTAACTAACATTCAGAAGCCTCCTTATTATTGGTGACGAATTTGATAACAGAATAAAAAAGGTCATCAGTTTTGCACCCATTAGTCTTTCAAATCAAGGAAGATAAGCTCACCTCCTCCACGTACAGTTATTTAAAAGTACTTTGTGGCATTAAAAGCAAACATAAGTGACATGAGAAAAGAAGAAATCATGTGTTAACCAAACAGAAGTCCAAAGCTTTCGACACCTGAATAAAGGCAAACTTCATATTAGTTGTTCCAACATTTATTGCAATCCAAAAAATTAACTACGGTCTGGCACTTTTCTGAATGCCGCGAAAACATAAACCGAGTAACAAAGAGGGGATTAACACATAAAAAAATGGTATAAGTACCATAAGTATATGTCTTGCATTCTACGCGCATTAAAATGCAAATGTATAACACTCAAAGGGTCCTGCAGATAAATGTGAAATGTTTCAGAAGAAATATTCTAATTATGAATGTCCTTACGCAGCCGATGTCTTGGACAACTAAATATTCTTTTCGAAAGTTTTCATGTAATATTTACAGCTGAATATGAATAAAAAATTTGTTCCGTTACATTCACTCTGATATCACCTTTACAAAAATCTAACCATCAGAGCAATGTTTAACAAAATAATCTCCTTTGGGCTTACGGTATTGTGACGGATTTCTAACGCTCTTCATTTTAAGTATTACATGGGTAAATTTCTGGAAATTTTGCTGAACATAAAAATTTAGAAATTATTACTGTACCGGTTTTTTTTGTTTTGTCTCCACAAAATTCCTTCTTTTTCCTAAGCAGTTATATCAGCATTCCTACCATGTCATAATGTCCGACAGCAAAGATCACTGGAATGTTCTACAAGTTTAATATTAGTAATTGGCTCAGTCCTATTTTCACTCTACAGAGAGTATCACACTTCCGTCGAAATATGATACACTGCCTGACAGAGAAAATGCAACACCATGAACACGTGAACGAAACGCCATGCAAGTTACAGGGTGGGTGCACACGTACAAATTATGCAAATGATTGCATTTGCCGGCCAATCGAACAAACAGCGTGCGGGATATAAGCGGACAACCAAGCCGTGAGGCCATCAGTTCAGACGTCGTCACGGCCGCGAGAAGTGAGTGGTTCTGCTGTAACCGTGTCTAGAGAACTAACAAGGGGAGTGAATGCTGTTAAGAAGCCGTCGTACGCGATTTCGTCAAACGGATGAGTTCATGAGAGGTGTCATCGTAGGCCTTCGTACCGACGGATGGTCCTTGCGTCTTATTGCGGAAAAAACGCACCGTGATGCCACGACCGTCGGTCGCATTTGGAGACAGTGGTCCCAGAAAGGATTTGTGCAACGTCGTACGGGGACCAGAGCACGGAGATGGACGTCCGATCGCACCAATCGTTCCATCCACCGTCATGCTGTAGCGGACCCACAGGCCACAACGGGTGACATTTTTCGGAGTGTACGGGAAGACTTGAATGCTCAGATATCGATGCGGACAGTGTCGCGCCGATTGGCGGCATCTGGTTTCTTCTCCAGCTGTCCGTTGCGAAGGCTACCCTTAACAGCGAGTCAACATCGTCACCTCTTGGTGTGGTGTCGATCCAGAGCTACCTGGGATGCCGAATGGAACAATGTGGTGTTCAGCGACGAATCGCGGTTCTGTCTCAACACGGATGATCGCCGGGTGAGAGTTTAGAGACGACGTGGACTACGGGCGGATTCCTCCGCCATTGTAAAGCGCCACACGGCCCGGCAACGTGGAATCATGGTGTGGGGTGCTATCAGCGCCAACAACCGCTCACCGCTGGTACACATTGCGGGAACATTGACAGCACGCCACTATGTTGACGAGATGCTGCGTCCCGTGGCACTATCGAATTTGCAGGGTAACCCAAACGCCGTTTTTCAACAGGATAACGCCCTACCGCATACCGCTCGGACCAGCCTGAATGCTTTACATGGTGTATGGATGCTTCCTTGGCCAGCACAATCCACCGACCTCTCGCCCATCGAGCATCTACGAGACACGATTGGACGTTGGTTAATTACTCTCCCACCCCCAAAAAGGAAGATGAAATGTGGACTTGGATCAACACCACATGGTCCACGATACCCCAGGACTCTATTCTGAGTCTAATTAACTCTATGCCACGTCAGATTCAACACTGTATCGCCCAAAATGGGGGTCCAACACCTTATTAATTATCCTCTATATTCGGCTACTGGGGCCTTGTCTGTATGTGACAATTAAATCATTTGTTCAGGACCTACTTGGCTATCTGTGTGTGTGCTGTTTGGTCTGTTTTCGAGCATTACTTCATGGTGAGGCATTTTCTCTGTCAGGCAGTGTATTTTCACATCCTTCCGAAAAAAATATCAAGAATGTTGTTATGTTTCCCAAGGGAAACAGCATTCGCTCTTAACTGGAAGAGACCAATGCAAAAACTGTTCTTTGCTTCGTGAAGACTAAGCTTCGCATGCCTTTTGTTTTCTATCTGCAAAACAAAAAATCGAAATAGTACTGCTTCAAATGTGCACAGAAGATTGCACGAAGGAGTTCTTTATGCCAGGCGACCAGCACTCAGCTTGTACCCTTACACCCGTTACAGGCTGAACGTTTGAATCGGGCAAGGCTTCACACCAGTTGGACGGAAAATTAGCGGAGTTCAGTACTCTTCGCAAATGTGTCTAGATTTGCATTGCAGAACAACTGTAGGGCTGATATTATCTGGAGAGAACGAGGAACACGCTCTCATGCTGGTTTGGAGTGACGCACAGATCTCTATGTGCCTCCAAGAGGATTAATGAATGAAACCTATAGCGATGATGTTCTGGATGACTGTGTTCGCCTTTATGCACGTGTTACAGGAGATATAGTTATCATGCAAAACGATAACGTTCTTGCCCACTGAGCGAGGCTGACAGAACAGTACCTTCATACAAATTGGCCAGCCAGGTCTTCCCCCTTCATCCGATTGAGCGTGTCTGGGATGTTTTAGAGGGACATGCTGCTGTCCTCTCCTCCTTCTCGTCCGCAAGACCTAGTGGGGCTTTGACAAGCTTTTCATAAACGCTGATCGTTTCTACCTACTAAATTCCTAGACTCCATCGTCATCAGCATGAAACATCGGTGTGAGTCCTGCATGCTATTAGAGATGGCCACACTTCTTATTGAGCTACTATAACGTAAACGTCTTTTCGTACTGATACGTTATTTTAAAAACATAACCATACGATGAAATAGTTCCTAAATTAAACCTTAACGGCCAGACGAAACATTTAATCAGAAGTCAAAACCTACGGAAATGATGCTTTATTTCTCCAGCACAGATATAGCACTTCACTAGTAGTATAGAAATCACATAACATAAATCAACCACCAACATTCCACCACGCTCCAGAACAACAGTTGCATCGTAGTTTATATCTCTGGTTCTTATCATAACAGGCATACGTCACGCTCATTCCACCTCAATTATGTTGCCAGCAGTATTCATTTGAGAGAAAAGATATCACGTTAAGTGTGAAGTATAACTGAGAACAAACTCAATATTTACATAGGGAAAGAAACTAAATCGGGCAGTTAATTTAGAATATACGTCACAATACTTTGGCTATTTTATTTTGACATGTTATTTTCACTTGTATGTGGTCATTTTTCCGGGAATAAAGTGTATATTACGTAATATTTTAAGGTCGTCCTGTAACGTACGATATGATACAGGTTTTCACCAAATTTCATAATATTGCGTCTTGATTTTTTTGAGTTATCTTGATTTTTCTATATTTTCCTCAATTTATGGAAACCCGTGTATTTAAAGAGAGTTAACTCCTTTTATGTCCTCAACGTTCGTTATTTCGTTAAAACTGTCCTTCAAATAATGCCCTTCTGTATTTGCGGAAGTGGATCATTTGAAAGTCTGTTATGTAATTTACTCTTCACTTCCCCCAATCAGTTGGTCATCGTGTGGCTTTTGATGGGTTAGCGTTATGGAATATTTAATTTCCTGTACTGTTAAATTAATTGTATTATTTCTTGTGCATCACTTTTAATGAATTGTTAATGAATTAAAGTACGTGCAAAAAGATTTACAGAAAAATGTTTAGATAACTTCTTACGGTATCTAACTCTTTGAGAAATCGAACTTTATTTTCGTTTGCTAGTTCTCTTGAAATTGTTCTCTTTTTTCAAATAAGGAATAATATACGACTACATGCAATACAAAGTGCGATCAAAATTATACCAAGGAGAAAGTTTTTAAAATTAAGTATAGACTTCGAAACTGGTTGCTATAAATTTTGAAATTGTTTTCCTCAAGCTTAGCAAGAATTATACCCAAACATTGCGGATATGAAATTACATTTTCCTTCAGAAACGCCGCATCTTTTTGCTTTATTTGGTTTCGTGCTCACTCTGAAAAATATAATTTATTTTTCCTTATTTATGAGTCGAAAGCTTTCATTATAAAACAGAAATCTTCAAGCATAAGTCATTTAAACATTTAGAAATCAGTTTCATCTTGTGTCCGCATTTGCATTTCATTTATTTCTAATGTAATAAATTCATAAATGTTTCTCCTGGTAAGCAGGAAAGCTCCCTTTGTTTAACTTTAACACCACATTGAGCTTCAGAACTGAGGATAAAAAAAGAGAGAAGTTGGTGCTCGCGAATTATCATTCAGAAAAAGAATACTTCCTAGCTCATGTTCCTCACACGCCAGATTTGACGTTCGAATCGATATGAATAAAAAGTTAGTTCCATTTAAATATTCAATATCAAGAAAGGAAATTGATTCTTTACTCAAAATTAACCGAAAGTAAAAAAAAAACGATGAAATGAACTTTTGTGTTATTTTAGGAAAAACGTATTAATACTTGGAAGTAGCGTGATAGGTTTGCATTTGGTTCCATGAGAACAAGGACATTTTTTATTCTTCCAAGTACCATTTTGAAACGAATCTGATCGTTCCAGTGCAAAACACGGTCGCCGCTACAGTGAGATCAGAACCAAGATTAATGAAATTTCTGGCGTTCGACCTCATTCTCTCTCTCTCTCTTTCCATCAAATTTTATTTCCCTCTGGAAACGAAGTTTTGAATTCTTCTCGCCGTTGGTATAATGAATCTTCTTCCATTTCTTCCCTCCTTTTTGTTCACGTGAAAACCACTTCGATTCGGAGAGGTATTTTCCATTTTTCTAATACATTTTGATTGCACCCTGGTCTGCGTACCTCGTGACACAAATGACTGCAAACGTTCGTTTTCTTAATGGATGACTTTCGCTCGTCGCAGAACATTGGAAACTACTATTCCACTCCTCGTTTTTTTTCCTTCGTATTATTCCTTCTTTCATCTCATTCCGTTTTTTTATATTTCTTTCTTCCAGTTTTAGGAAGAGTTAAAAATCTGAAAGTCGGACACATTTCTGAATTTTTCATCAATCGTTCTACAAACTTCAGAAGCAGACGAAAAGATTGTTCCAAGTAATAATTGTGTGTGTTCAGTTCAGGATGTTAAATAGAAATCACAACATTAGTACTGCACAAAAGCTTGTTCATGATTCATAAATAATACAGTAAACGGAATCTCTTTTGGAGGAGGTTTAACGACTACCGTGAATAACTCAATGGGCTATAAGCAAATCTCTTTTGGTAGTTTCTTCCATTAATGAGAATCAGCAATGATATCCCTGTTAAACAGTAAGGTGTTACCTCCAGTGGATGTGTGGTCGGCTTTCACACACACACACACACGCACAGATATTATAGTGAGAAAGGAAAACTGGTGTAATCAAACGCCTCGACTAACGAGACAGTATCTACATGCAGTGATACATTCCAGAAATCTCAGTATCTCCAACGAAAATGGAATTGTCTTTCGTTCTGGATAGAAATAAAACAACCTCGTCGGCTTGCTTGCTTTTCCATCCCGTGTTGTACAGAACACACAACACGGTATATGAATGGAACCCTGTGGACGATGAATGGATATGTTGTACAGTTCTTTGCAGTAGCACCAACTGCTGGTGCTACTTCCAAGCAACTGTACAGCATATCCATTCATCGTCCACAAGGTTCCATTCACAGTCCACAGGGTATAGAGAACAAACTTTCAGTCTCACGTTTTTGTAGTCCATCAAAAGTTAATATTAACAGTGCAGGAACAACCCGAATGATTCCAAAAATGGATTGCAATTACTGGATGCACTATTATTGCTGGAATGTTGCTGTTATTTCACTGTTATTGATGCAGTGTTCTTGTCAGCTATTTCCCCAAGTGTTTACAGGACATTTGATATTCTGCAAAATAATTCATTTTATTCATCAAATTAAGACCTATCGCTGTCATTAGTCCAAACTAATAAAATAAGAAACAAGCGGATCAGATAGATGAAAGCTTAAGATCGAGGTTTCTGTTTTTGAAGAAACGATCCGTGTGAGCAACTATATCGGTTCTAAGCAGTCGCCTGTCCTTAATTTAGGGCCACTGGTTCTTGAAAATGAAAAGAGCCAGTGTCGTAAGATAAATACCCCCCCCCCTTCCACCATGCATCCGAGACTTGAACGTGGGCCCACTTGGGCGAACTGTCACAAGCCAGCGCTTAACCCTTTAACGACCATAACGCCCAAAACGGCGGCACATACAAACGACCACAGCCTCCTGAAACGCCTGTCAGATTTCCTACTCTTACCTGTTCTTTACATTTGCACATCTTATGGGGAATCGGCTGGTATCAGAATCAATAACTATTGTTGTTATTAAACAAAGAAGTGAACCAACAGACACTTTCGGGCGTTATGGTATTTGGAGTGATACAAGATTTTTGGGTCATGGTCGTTAAAGGGTTAAAAGACTGCAGCATGGAGGTTTAAAAGGTGGAGGTACATAAATGACTTTTTGTTTTTAAATCGGTCCACACTTCATCATTAAAAGAATTTGCTTTAAAACAGAAGTTGCATACATTATGCTCGAAAGGAAGATCAAAAACAATTTTCAAAGCGTTGAAGGAATTAATAAAGATGATCTCGTATTAACTAAATGGATGATACGTCATTTTTTGATACACTCGGTCATTGAAAAAATAAATTTATCGTTATCCTTTCACAGGATTACTATGAGCTCTTTTTAGTTTGGGAGTTTTACGACCTCTGTGCACAAATCAGTGGGGCATATGCAGTAGGCCGTCCCTAATTTAGATCCAATTATTCCAGGAACATGAGGGGACCTGAGTCGTAAGACAAACACACTATCTCCATCTCACCCGGTATAAAAACCCGGACAAATTGCTGAAGAATAATTATAAGCTAACGCTTCGAACCACTCAGGAACCGGTTCGGCAAGTGGTTTTGTCGTAAATGCTGTTGCTATATGATATGCGATGAAATGTAATTAAGTGTAGATGTGATGAGGTGCAATATCTCTTTGAGTGTGTGTCATAATAATGTTGATGATGAAACACTCTATTAAGCTGATGGGAAAGCAATTGAATGTTTTGGCCATAATCCACTACTGGAATAGTTTGAAATACAGGTGCGTACCTAGCCGTTATTTTGGTAATGTGGTGTGACCTTAGAGATTACTATTACTTGGTAACGGTTCCTGTATTAAAATCATGATTAATTCAATTTTTGGATCTCAGCTCTATTTATCAAGATATATCAACAGATGTTCCTAATCATATGTAGATGATTATCACCCATCAGTAGCGTTGCAGTTAGGTAGACAATTCACACTTCCTTCCTCAGTACAGTTTAATTTTTAATTAAACATATATTTTGATCAACCATTGAAACAACTATATGAGAGTGTTATGATAAGATGGCAGAAACGCAGACTCAGCTGTAAGGTCAATTTTCACTTCTTGTGCTTCCTGAGTTTTTTCTTGAAGTCCACAGCACAAACAAACTGAACGCTCTACATCACCAGCTAATGTCCCTCTTAAGAAATCAAAGAATATTAATTATGCAGCCAAAGCATTCCAGCCATGAATCAAAGTTGAACAGTTATTTGTTGTCCCTAGTTTTTATTTTGCTTTCAATGGTAAAATTGCAGTAAAAATTTACCTTACACATAAAGATAAGTTTATTGAATGGGGAAGTTTAAAAACGGCAGTCTTTGCGTTGAAGCGCTGTGCGTGTCAAAAACCATTTTCGCGGGAGAAACATTCTGCTTTTATAACCCTGTGTTTCACAGAAATAATGAATCAGTTCAAGCCTAGTACACTTCAGAAAACTTGGCTGGGTATCTCCTTCTTTCATTAACATTAGAGTTTTAAAAGCAGTTACTTTGTTAAGCAATGTGTCGGAACCTGCTGTACAATTCCTTGATATTCATTCCTCGGTGACATGCAAACCAAAATGATTCCACAGTGATTTGCCACTTTTCACGATGGAGAAAGTTGAGCTTCGCAAATAAAGTGATCAATACTGTAAAAGCCTCGTTATCTCCTCATTGGAAAATAAGCACACTAATCCCGTACAGAAGATCATCTATAAAAGATTACGCAGATCTCTTAGCAGGCTGAATTAAATGATTTTCGATTTGCATCTTATTAAAACAGCTCTTATTTGTTTTAATGTGGAATGAATGAACTTCTAAAACACTGTAGAACACAGGTAGGCAATCAAAGGCCTTGAATGTATTTAAGTCCGCTTCTCCCACATTGAATAATTAATAAAATCAAAAAATTTAACTTTTAACATATAATTTCAACCACACATCATACTAGCGTCGTTGACGCCAATTTTCATTTTCAAGGCCGGTGCTTCCTCAAAATATAAATATATTTACCAACATCATAATAAGAAGACTTCATGTATTAATACGTAAATGATTTCAAAGAAGAGCGCCTTGCAATATAACATGAAAATACATTCTGCAATGTAATGAGCTGGCAATAAAAGTTTTAACCTTGCCGAAAGCCATTCCATTCAGGGGAAAATATTTTCAAGAAAAAAATGTGTGAAATAAATAATTAGTAAGAGAAAGAATGACGGAAACTTACGTCATTGCTTTCGCATATCTATGTGTAATAGCTAAAATTAAACACATGCTTTTCATGCAAATTATTTGGAACGTCAAGGTTTTGGATATGCTCAAATATAGAATATTTGGCGATAAGATTTGAAGTTGAAAATCTTAGTAAAATTTCTTGTTGGTATATCTTTATCGCTACGCTCTCACCAGTACTCGGTTAGAGAGTCAATATGTAGCAAGAAAGCTTCAATATCTTACAGCTTACATTAATCAGGTGTGATTTCATTATGTACTTTACTTACCTACATTTTTATTATTTTACAAATTACTTTGCTAACACCAAGTTTAAACACATACAGGGTAGGTAAGCCAACAGCATATACTACTGCCTGTAAAAATTGCAACACCACGAAAGACTGCTGGTAGTGGCTTGAGACTTACAAGATATGTACAACATGTTGGTACATGCAAATGATTAAAATATCAATGAAAATGCGCATGCGGTTTTGGAGCAGAATCTTCTGAACTGTCCGATCTTAGGTTTAAAGAGCTGGATCAAGCTAATGTTGCAGTCAGCGAAGAGTCGACACTGAGTGGAAAGATTGTTTCTTGTGTCACGCTATGTCCCGTCGCCGAATAAGGTCCCATTATGATTGAACACCTCACGGATTTTGAGTGCGAAAGGATTTCTGAATGAAAGAAAGCTGGATTTTCCTATCGCAAAATTGTCACTCGTACGAGATGAAGCGCCAGAGCAATAATGCCAACGTGACGTCAGTAGACAGATGAAACTCTGACACACAGAAATCCAAGAAATGGATCGCAAATTCGAACGACTGCGCGGGATGATTTACACCTGTACTGCATGGAAGTGACAGATCCACGGGGTTAACACAGCAGAGGAGCACTTTCACAGGTCAGGCTTTGTCTTCCATCACAATTCCACGTCGTCTGTTCAACAGAAAACTGGTCGCTTTCAGATATATCTGCGCATTTCTTTGACTCTCAACCACAGACCCCTCATGATGTAATGTGGTCTCGAACACAGATATTGGCCCGCTGACTGGGAACAGGTAATGTTTTCCGATGAGTCACGAATCATCTTGATGCACTGAAGTGTTCACATACGTGTTTAAAGAAATCCTGGTGAACGGCACCTTTCAGCGTTGCACCGGTCTAACTCCAAGCGTAATGGTTTAGGGAGATATTATGTTCATTTCGCGATCTTGCCTGATAGGAATTGAGGGAACCCTCAACAGCCAGTGATTCATCAGGGACGTTTTGGAGACAGAGGCGATACTCTTCCTTCAGAGTTGTCCTGGCGCTATATTCCAGCAGGGCAATTCTCGGCCATGTGTGGCCCGGAATGTCCAAGACCTCTTCCATGCACGGCAAATACCACTTCTTTCTTATCCTGTACGTTCCCCGGATATGTCCTCGATAGAACATGTCAGAAACATGGTAGCTAAACGAAATTTATATTATATCTATAATATAAATTTCATTTTAATAGCGCGATTCTTCCTTGATGTTGCAATTTTCATAAACAGCAGTGGATTCGAATAAATTTGCTGCTGTCAGCAAATATCATATGTTTAAAAACTCCCAGAACTGCTCTGTTCTTGACCGTTTTGTCCACTCTAATGAAAAGTTTGCTTACTCTTGCTGTGTCATAAAATAACAGTGTGTCTCAGGCATGATACTTATTTACTACTATTTTGCTAACAGCCAGATATGCTTGTAAGATATTTTAATCACATTTTAAAAACTTAAATAAATAAACGAGTTCTATGTCTTTTACTGGGGGCTGATTTTTCGAAAAAAGAGATAAGTAACCCAGCAAAAACACAAATGCTGGGAAACTGCTGACCACCAGCTGGCAGTGATGGGTCACTGCTGGCTGAAATCTGCCTCTGACGGCCCGGTAGTGGTCCGTTGGTGGCAGCGCTATCAGTTGGCGAGCCATTGATGGCCCTGCAGCATCGCCGTGAATTATGGGCATCCAAGCAAGTGCCACTAGTGGCCCGTGGCTGGTAACCAATGCAACCCCCAACAGCAGGTGGAAGCAACGGGACTGCGCATGCGCAGAAGCAACACTTGCTGTGTCTCTCATCGTACCAGTTAGTTGAAGACGACGCTATCGCCATCGTGTTATTTTAGTGGATGTTAAGAAAAAAATCCATATGTGGAGAGGCGAATCAATTTCCTAATGAAATTTTACGTCGACGAAGATATCAGATTAAGCCGTGAAATACTAGATTACAGCCATGAAATACACTCACTCCATTCCCATGAATAACAACAATTCATGGAATGGAGTGGATGAATAACAAGAAAAAATTTGAAACCGCTTGATACAAATATCATGGAAAACCATTAAAACAACGTTTGTTGGAAAAAAAATAAAGAATTATACGCGTGCAAAATTTATTAATTATTTGAAAGAAAAAAAACGCAACGCTATGTGGTGTACTCATCCATGGTTTGATCACACAAGACTGGGAGGAATCGGCTTCTAAAAATAACGAGAAGTAAAATAAAATATCTTTTACTCTTTAAAACAAATGTAGCTTCGGACAACGGAAAGGAAAGACACAACGTTAAAAATGTAACAGAATGTGACATGAACCCTGTTAAATATATATTTTTTCAACAATCTCTTTTCAAGACGGCAAGGACAGTACAAAACTTTGAAAAGCGACTCTAATATGTACACGCCTTGAAAATGAGTGAAGTTCCCTTAAGGTAAAAAAAAAAAAGCTATCGTTACGTTGAAAAAATTAATTTATCAATTATATGAAACTGACTTTTATGAAAAAGACCTCGCTATATTGTAAAATGAAAGAGGGAAGCATTCGATTACACATTGCATACCAAACAGACAGCTTTAAGCATGTGTGCGCGAGCGTGGCAAATTAGTCTGGTCGGTAGAGAGCTCAGCTATCACGCCAGCGGCCCAGGTTCAAATCTACTCACATACAAACTGGTGTTTTTCCGATCAGTTGAGAAAATTCTCCAGCTCAGTTTGTTATTCGCAAGTTTCGTAAGGGTAGAAAAAAAATTGTAGCTTTGGGAAACTGCGGTTATCTTTGCTTTTTTTTTTTTTTTAAATTATTATGGCTACTACTGGGAAATTGGCGGACAAGATTCGGCAAGCCACCAGTTACGTCACTTGGTTGCCGACTGCCACTAACGGCACACTAGCTGACCACATTACGCTAGCCATCATTTCTGGCACGTGCTTGCAGGGCCACTGAAGGGCCACTTGTGGCAGCTACTGCCTGTGATGGACCACTGATGGCCCTGTTGTGGCATATGACAACTGATGGGGTGCCAACTGTTGGCCAGCTGTTGGCCTGAACTGCTGGCCCTTCTGTTGACCACCCGGATATTTTATTGACGGTTCGGCAGCGGCAACATAGTGCTGGGCCATTGCTGGCAGTGCTGGCGGCCAGCAATGGCCCATTGCTGGCCCAGCAAGACTGTTTTTGCTGGGAAGCTTTCTAAAATTCACCCATGTAAAAGAAATCCCTTAAAATCGTCATCAAATTTCGGTTTTCCAAGTTTGTTTCTATTTTTCGTGAGATATTCTATTTTAAAAAGTCCCTCTTCGGTTCTTCTGTGATTCACGCATTGCGGTTCTGTTTCATTTACAATGAAATTTTATGACGACTATAATTCGGGACGTACTCCAAAGTGCTTGGGATGTATGGTAATTATGGATTTTTTATTTAGTTTGTTTCGGGGATTAACGAGCACCATGAGCATAGGACAATAAGCGGTCTATCGTCTCTAATTTAGGGCACACTGGTTCCAGGGAAGGGCGAGAGCCAGTTCCGTAAACCAAACACACTATTAGTTCCTCACCGGGATTCGAACCCTGATCCATCTCGGGCGAATGGTCAGAAGTCGGCGCTGTGGCCAATTCGCCACCGGGGCTGCCGCACAGTTTTTGGATGTACACGCTGCCTTATTATTCACATTCGAACGTCCCTCTGTTGATAATGCTTTAGGTCCAATGGAATAACACGTCACAGATCCAATTATAAATATGCTTTTAGGACTATGTTGAGACAATCACATGACTATGAATGAAAGACACCTCTTTCTAATAGTCAAATAATTTGCAGCGCGAACTGATAACAGTGCACAACGCAAGCAATAGCTGCATACCTGGCATTTCAGCGGCGTTAAAGATCCGTAGGTGGATGGCTGTAGATGTCATACGCAACCGTCAGCAGACAGGGGCTGAATCTGCAAACGAACGACCGGGTAAACCTCCGAAGCTAACAGATCGTGACTGCGAAGGACTGTTCGCTCATAACTCAAATCAATATTGTCTGAAATCGCGTAGACTTAACGTGAGACTATTGCGACTGATGTTAGTACCAGTATAGTGTGCAAGAAGCCGCACGACATGCGTTACCACTGTCAAACCCTATGTGAGACTATTAAAAGATTACTAAAGTAAAGATAATTTGTGAACATGAAAGTTTTCGGATACTCACGTTTGGCCAGCATATTACTCAACCTTCAAATATTCTATACATTATATTATTAAATACCAAGCATACAATAGCTTTACATATCGCACTGCATCTCCATAATTAATTGCTCGTGTTCTCCAAGAAAATTTAGAACCCAATGAAGCCCACATGCGCTGTTAATTTCTTTCACTCCATTGATTCTTTCTCTGTAAATACTTAAAAGTGGTTTCGAGTGGATGGCATTTACGACTATACATATGTACCAGAAAAAAGGACAAAAACGAGGTTTAGTGTTCAAAGAGAGGGAAAATGAACAGTTTTTCGCACGTAGAATGTACAGAGAACGCAATGTCTAAAAAGAGTATTATCTTATTTAAAATATTGGCCACTTATCGTAACAGCAATGTCATTTTAAAATTTCTTTGAAGAACAATAACGGGTAAAAAGGTACATAATTCTAGGGTGAAATAAGCACATGTTACACAATGCGTCGCTTAGCAACAAATTTGGGCGTACGGTAGAAATAGAAAATAGTTGTATTGTTTTAAATATGGCAATACATTTAAGAGACTCCAATCAAGCTGCTAGAAGTATAGGCCCGTACCTAAGCTGAAATATACGTTTGTATTCCCTAACGGAAAATTTGTAAGTGAAAACCGGAAATGCATGAATACTTTGGTTGTGTTCAGAGCTAAGGAGTGGGAGGAGCAATATTTCCAATCCCACTTGTGGCAGCCGAAATATCGTGGCAAAGGCTAGAACACGTTTCGCAACTTGACACGATTTTTCTTTCTTTTCTCTGGAGCACTCTGGAAAATCTTTATCATAATGAAAATAGATGAAAGATTCTGTAGATGAAAATATTCTATTCATCCCGCTGTTCTGATGATCTCACGGTGACGTCACTCTCTTCATTGCCATAGCGATGAGGACAGTGACGTCACCTACGAAACTGACAAAACTATGTTTCTAACCATCTGTCCCATAGCAACAGAATTATTGTCGTAAACCAGAAAGAATAACAATGTACTCAGGACCAGTTAATATACATTGTTTTCAGTTTTTAATTAAGCAAATTCTTGCCGCCCGGGCTCAGTGGTCTAAGGGGGAGTCTCGGGTGTGGCATAGGTGCTGCAACTATTTTACGGCGTTGACACTGACCATGACTCTAACTTAAGGACAGGCGAATGCTTTTAGCCCTTAGAGTTGCTCGTAGTGGTCCTTAAATCCCGAAATAAAAAAAAAAAAATAAGCGGTTTTGTGGGGAGTTGCCGAGATACATATTTTTTTCAGAAAAAAGAACTTTTTTTATTATATGATAGTAATATAATAGTCCGTAAATTTTTACAAATTATTTCACTTGATAATTTCATATTAAGTAAAAAACACGAAGTACATGGCCAGGGAAAGTTTATTTCATTCTTCAAGAAATAATTTTTGAAGTTTCTAAATTCATCGTCCTTTTTGGAAATAAAAAAAAAGTTTTTCAAGAAACGTTATTTCTTTGTTTAAAACGGTTCTATTAGAAGTGTAAGATAATGCCATGGCTATGAAGACATTTGTGAACTTCCTTTGTGGAAAAGGAATGCTGAACTTGATTTGTATTCTTCCCTTTTTTTCTTCGCTGTTTTGGATGGATATTAATGCAACGCTTACAACTAATTCCGTATTTGAGTTGTGTCCATGTACAGTGGGCTTTTTTATGACGCCGGACGTTTTTTTACCACTAACAGTGATATATGGAGAGTATCATGCAATTCATCTCTACTGACTGCTTCAGAGAAAAAACAGAGCACACATGTAATTACAGGGCACGGACTTCTCAGAGGTTGACTGACAACGTTCAAAGTATTGTGTATGTTTAATATACCAGCAGAGTTACAGCTTCCAAAGAAATAAAGCTGGTCTGTTAAAGCCATGTAAGATATATTTAGGAATTGAAGCTCATTTATTAACAGACACATTTTTCGATTATTTGTTCAAAAATAGACTGGAGGTGTTTAAACGAAAAGGCCTTTCTTATTTCTTTAACTTTAATAGAAATCGCTGTTTTAGAGGCGTATACTTTACAGCATGGAAAAATGCACACCCATACTCAGCATCGTATTTCCACTGAATGAAAAGCAAACCAAAAATTCATAAACCTAGATCAATTTGTTTACATGTTTTAAAATGTGGAATTGCTAAAAAGTATTTAATTTTTCGTTGAGAAGCTGCATTCCTTTGGGATGATGTATAGAGGAAAATATTGCAATGTTATAATGCTGTCTGAAGTGCTGACTTTTGAAGCATGCGGTGTGTTTGTCCGATAGCTTTGACATTGTCGCCTTCCTTAAACAACTCTCTTAAATAAAGGGCACGTACGATTGCTTATAATCCTGTGAGTTGTTCAGAGTAGTTGTAACCCCCCCCCAATAAAAACAGTAGCAAATCTAATAACACAAAACATATTCAACTGAGCACGAAATAGATATTGGTGGCCTTGCTTTTTGTAATGTAATGGAAAATTATAGCAGGTAGGACAGTGGCCGACAACTTTTAAGAGAAATGCCGATGATAGTATCAGTGATAAGTACTCAGAGGAACGATGTCCAGTCCGTCGGAGTTAATTAAAAAGAATCAAATAATTCTGTATTTTTAAGAGCCAAACTCTCCTCATGTGTACATAAAAAAAGGAGCTTCAGGGATGCCCCAAATATTAGAACAATGCTCCAGGCTTTGCCGAACTTTTGATTTAATTAGTGTTATCAATTACTGATGGAGAAATGCTATCCAGAATGAAAACAGAATTGCAGTTTAAGTATTTAATTAAGGAAAAAATATTCCCATGCCGAAATATTCCGATAGAACTACTCATATGTAAAGCGAAGAGAGAAGTACTAATAAAATGTTATGTTAAGAAGGGTGTTGTTTTTTACTGCTTACCAGAATGGACTTGATATAGTCAGCAAAACTGTGAATCGGATTAAGTGCAATTGAAAGGATTTGACTGACACAAATAACAAAGATGACAGAATATCCTCTTTAGACGATATTTTATCAAAGGATAACGCCTGCAACAACTACGGCAACTTTGTATAAGCCTAGAACTGACAAGTGTGTATCCCCAACTAGGTTCTAAAGCGACCACATTTTTCGTATTAGCATATCATATTACATCCAGAAAACTTTTACAATAAAAAAACCATGTACTTCTAAATCGAAATCAGTGCAGAACGTTCAGAAAAAAACCACAGAGACTTCAAGTTGTCTGATAGCAAAGCATCTTTGTCGTGAAACGTTCTTCTCCAAATAACCGACGAGTTAAATGCCCTCCAGAAGGGCAAAAGTGTCTTTTAAAAGCGTGGAAAGCCATACGAAAAAATGTCAACTGCAGCAATAACATACATGAAAAAAACATTATGAGCATGCAGCATACCCAAGTAGAGAAAAATGTGAGCTGAAACAATAAAATATATGGAAAAATATGAACTTGTAGCAGAGTCGTATAGAGAAAATGTGAGCCAACATTCATTGAAAAATATGAGCTTGCAGCAAAGCCATGTAGCAGCGAAAAATGTGAGCTATAACAAGATCCTTCTGAGAAATATGTGAGAAATACTTTTTAATGGACATAAAGTACAAAATGTGATATTGGCTTTTGTGAATGCAGTGAAAATACTTTGGTGTAGACTACCTTAAACGTACAATATAAAATGCAAAGTAAGCCTTGATTTCGATATTCAGAATCACGAGTAAATATGAGAAGCTTGTTTTTGCTACAAATAAGAAATAAGCACTTATGTTTAGTTAAGCACTTATATTTCTTAATATGAAATAAGCACTTTTGTTTGTTTTTAAGGCATTTCTTTCCTCCTTTGTTTAACTTGTGGAAATTTAAAGAAACAATCATTTACTTTAATGTTAACATACGTTGAAGATGTTCTTTTAATCTAAAAGGCACATACAAATTTAATTTGAATTTATAATTTATTCATTTAAATCAGTTTACTACGATAGATTCTTATTTAATGTATCATCCATAATAACTTAGGTTTGTGTTTTTAAAACTCTTATTAAAATCACAGTATTACTACAGTTTAACTTTCCGTTCACCGTAAGCTCGACTTGAGTTTGTGTAAATGTGAAAATCGCATTTGAAGTCATTGGGAAAGAGAAATCTACGCTGCTGATTGGTCCTTTCCTGCATTGGAATTCAAAGATGGGAGTAGAGTCCAAACATTTCATAGGCATGCCGTTTTTTATTCATATGATCTGAGCTTCCGTGTTTTGAGCAGCTGGTGTAGTATTCTGTGAAAATAAATGGAGAAGTTTCAAAAGAAGATGGGTTGAAGCGAAATTTCTGCAGAAAGGTGAAAAGCAAATGTAATGACAGATGTAATCCAAAAGTTTCTCTCCTTGCCTATTCTTAATTACTGCAATTAATTGCAGTTCTTGAAACTGGTTTTTCTGTTTAAAGCAGAAGGGCCAATATACCAATATACTTGACTTCAATTTCAATGCTACAAAGAGAGTTTACTGCAATAAAGTGTTTTAAAAAATAAAGCACAGAAAATTGGCAGCGAGATGAAAAGATATGCCCATACATTCATACACAAAAAAATCCTAAAAATCACATCTAATTTTATGATGCCTTAAGAAAGCCTAGTTAAATAACAAAATATTTTCAAACAGAATATGCTTCAAAAATGCCCCGCTTTAAGAAATCAACACAGCTGTATATCAAAGATATTTTTTCTAATAGAAACCAGTGAATAAATAGGCTTCAGATCATATACGATTTTTGGAGGAAACTTGCAGACGGGTGGAAATTCAAAATTGAACTTTAGATGTAACTATTTTACGTGAAGCTTTGGTAAGAACGTTTCCCTTTCAGCCGAATGCTTTTGTATTCGGATTTATTATCCTATTTTTTCCATGGGAGCATTCTCTCACTCTCACACACACACTGCCGTCATTTTGGTCGGAGACGTCCACCACATCAAATGTATCAACCCACTTTATCCAGCGCCAAAGAAGAAGAAAAGGAGAAATATCTAGGAAGAAGACAAAGATTCCATTTCAAATAGTGACAGGAGCTACTCCATTGGAAAACCAGACTCGTGCGCCCTCTTCCTAGCAGACAGACAACAGTCCCTGAGAAGAATGGAACGACTAGTCCATTTTCATTTTTTCCGTGTCTCTCGAAGGGCTGAGCAACTTCTTCTGCTTGGCACGTAAACACGCTGAAGGCATTCTCAACAGGAAGATGCTGTTGGTCAGGGACTTCATTCTTCCTTTTTCTTTTATTCCATTTTCCTTCTTTTCTTTCCTCCACCTTTTTTCTTTTACGGTTGGGTGATGTAACCCGCATCTCCAAAAGTCAATACACGGTAAAACAGAAGGATCTGATTTTCCTTTCTGAGAATGCTCTTTTTCTTTCTTTATCAGGAAACTTTGTTTAAGCTTGAAGACATAGTCACTTCCTTCCGCTCGTTGTAAGCATCTCAGAGAAAATACTCAAATATTAGCTTGTGTCCTAGTTCCGATCAAAAATAATGCGGGTAGGTAACATAGTGTTAAAGTGTTACGCAATCGGGTATCACCAAGGAAATGTTTTCTTAAATTCATGCTTCATTTCTTCACAAGTGTATGAGTGTATGGTTATGCTTTATGATTTCTTAGAATGTAGTTACTTTCTTTAAAATTTATCAGGAGGCAAGGCACTGCTTAACTGCTTAGAATTCACGCTATTTCTCTAAAAAGAGTAGTAAGTTTTCTTGTTTCGGGTTTTAGCGACCGCCACGAACAATTTAATGTGCTATACAGTCGCCCATCCCGAATTTAGAGCCACTGATTCCGGTAGGGGGAGAAAGCCACTGCTGTAAAACAAGCATTTCACCCATGGGCACCCATCGCTTAGTTTCAAGATCGGAACAAATAAAAACTACAACTGGGAATAACACACACAAACACATTACAAACGAGGAACCGTACACCAACTACAGTAAAATTATACTAACAGTTTGCAATGGTAGCATGGTATAACAGTGGCGCCACCCTGGTGGTGCAGTAAGTAGTCTAAGCCCTGGCTTCAGATCATTCGTCCGAGATGGGTCCGGGTTCGGACCCCGATAAGGCAAAAATGTTGTGTTTGTCTTATGGTACTGAATCTCTCCCTTCCCTGGAACCAGTGGCCCTAAATTATGGATGGGCGACTGCTTGTAACCCATTGAGTTGCTCACGGTGGTCGTTAAACCTCCAAACAAAAAAATTACAGTGACGATTACAATAACAGCGTCTTCCTTGAGTTACCACGAATTTGGAACCAGTTCTTCAAATAATGTATTTTTCTTACAAGGATACCGCGTGCCTAACGAAGTTACGTTTCGTGTCTTTGACTGAGAATTACACCGTATCTATTTTGTTTATTGTCAAGTCACGTCACTTTGTTCAAATTATTGTTGCGCTTTATTATTCAGATTGCAGTTTCAGTGTGTAATCCTTGAAAAAGCCACCCGGTTGATGCGCTAAAGCTTGGAAACATTTAGTTATAGTCTTACGCCAATAAATCGAATTTCTAGTATATTTACACACAAACACCATGTACAAGTTAACAGCGCCTTCTTGTTATCTAACCATTTTTACCACACATTCAACACATAAATTTAATTGGAATCCAGAAGACCTACAAACTACATAAAAATGAATAAATGAAATTAGACAGTTACGTACTTGGGACAATAAGGTAATGCCTTTGTCCTTTTGAAGCTTGCGCCTTTTGGCTACTTGTGTCACATGCGCCACGAAACCCCAGCTTTAACTCAGCCTGTCATCAAGGCCGCCCCAGTGGCGCTGGCCTCTGATCATTCGTCCGTAAGGGGTCCGGGTTCGAATCCCGGTGAGGCATGGATGTTGTGTTTGTCTTACGGCACTGGCTCTCTCCCTTCCCTGGAACCAGTGACCCTAAATTAGGGACGGGCGACTACTTATAGCCCATTGAGTTGCTCACGGTGGTCGTTAAACCTCCAAACAAAAAAAAAAAAAAAAAAACCTGTCATCAAGAAGGAAAAACTACCCTCAAGACAAAATTGTAAAAACATCTTCGGGAAATCTTAGTCTAGCAGTGAATGACGGCTGCAGAGGACGAAATATTTTTCATTCTATCACCTTTCATACTTTTCCATAATGTACACATGCACCATATGCTGCAAAATTCGCTATAAAAATTCAGTATTATTACTTTCTACTGTAAATTTTCAGATCTTCTACCGTTAATTCCCAACATTTTTCCTGTTTTCACTGCGTACAGACGCATCCAGAAGTTACAACAGAAAAATTAATAATCAGAATTAGAGGTTAGACCTTTGTAGTACCTTCCAAACACAGCAGTGCATCAGTCAGACTTACAGGGGAATGCAACTGCTCCCTCTTGACCCTCCAAATCGTAGCCCATGAGATTTATGCCATGGTTTACAGATGAGGTCCTCTATGCCTCATCTGAGATTCGAACCCAAACCCAATTCGGACGAATAAACCAAACCCAGTGTTTTAGATTCCGTGGCCAAAAGGGTGGCGTTATTTTTCATCGTTTCACATCATGATGAATGCAGACTCGTGAGCAATGAGCCATTTTGATGTGAAAAGGAGCGTGGACCTCCGTTACGAAACCTTCAGTCGGTGATCCTCTTGTGATACCTCTACCAGAGGTGGTCCTTGAAAATAATAATATGTACAAAATATTTTGTAAAACTTAACAATTCATTAATCATTATCTTGTTCAAGGTATGTAAAGGGAACTTGCGCATATTTATTATACATAAGTAAAACACAGAGTATCGGAACAATGTTCGATACTATTATTATATCTTTTCATTATCTTAACAATAAACTGAACATGTGAACGTTTTTTCAATTACATTTCGCCATTCTTTATTTTTATACCTGAACAATAATTCACGTCGTCTATTTTGCCAAATATAACAGTTTTGACAACGATGTCTGGTTATCGCAGTTTGACACCAAATTTATTCTGATTTATACTCTACAACTTTTACTTCTAAGTTTAGAAGCGTTATGGGTATTAATTGCATCTTTAAAAATAAAATAATACCTATAATAGATTTAAGCATTTTAGTAAATATATACACTGCTGGCAACCCAAAATGCAAAACCAAGAAGGACACGAGATAGCAAAGCCAGATTTACTGGACACATAACAACAGATACAAAGATGAAACGACTGAGCTTACAGGCCCGTGCGACTTCCGGAACACGCAGACATCAACAGTTCGTGTGGCCCCCATGGCTGGCAATAACGGCCGCTACACGCCGCGGCATTGAACGAAAAAGGCTTTTCATGTGGGCTTGGAGTATGTCAGTCCAGGCTGCTTCCACACGTTGCCACAGTTCATCAGGCGTAACCGCGGGTGGTGCTTTCCGGGCCACTCGGTTGCCGATCAGCGACCATACGAGTTCGATGGGAGACATATCGGGATAACAGGTGGGCCACGGCAACAGTGACACCTAGTGGGCCGTGAAGAATTGTTGCACGATACGTGCCACGTGCGGGCGCGCATTGTCTGTTGAAACGTGGCCGCTGGCTGGTCCTGCAGGTAAGGGAGGACTACAGGCACCAAAACGTCGGAGATATAGCGGTGGCTGTTGAGTGTACCGGCGATGCGTACCAGAGGGGTGCGGGTGTCATATCCAACTGCGCCCCAAACCATAACGCCAGGCGACGGACCGGCATGGCTATGCATAATGCAGGCGTCACGTAGTCCCTCGCCGCGGTGCTGTCACACGCGGATCCGACCATTGTGGCGTTGCAGGCAGAAGCGGGATTTGTCTGAGAAGACAATGTCGTGTCATTCCGTAGTCCAGGTGTGGCGTTCAACGGTCCACTGCCGCCGCACTCGCCGGTGGTATAACGTCAATGGTAATCGGAGCAATGGGCGCTGTGCGACAAGTTTCCGCTCCTGCAGACGACGTCGAACGGTACGTGTTGACACAGGTTGTTGCGCAACACACCCTAATTCCTGCGCTAACGTTCGTGATGTGGCGGTAAGAGCCGTCAATGCCCGCCGCACAACATGCCGGTCCTCTCGTTCGGTGGTGTGTCGCGGCTGCGGCAATCGCTTACGTCGGTCCGTCCGTTCCTCCTGCACCCACCGAATCCATACTTGCCTCACTGTGGCTGGATGTCTTCCCACACGGGCACTGATGTCTCGGTACGATAAACCGCTGTCGCGATAAGCCACTATTCTTCCTCTGTCGAACTCCGAAACTTGCTGGAATTACTGCCGTATTCTGTGACGCGGTATCAGGAAGCTTCCCACGTACAGGTCCGGCAGCACAACACAATTCCACTACTTACACCCCCCCCGCCTTCTGTGCACCCTTCTTATAGTGCTTCTCGGTGGCGTGCCGGGCGCACATGATTATAGTGCTTCTCGGTGGCGTTCTGTGCACCCTTCTTATAGTGCTTCTCGGTGGCGTGCCGGGCGCACATGATTTGCATATGCCCTGCAATGCTAATCGTTTGCGCCGCCCCGGTGGCGCAGTGGTCTAAGGCGTTGGCCTCTGATCATTCGTCCGAAAGGGGTCCGGGTTCGAATCCCGGTGAGGCATGGATGTTGTGTTTGTCTTACGGCACTGGCTCTCTCCCTTCCCTGGAACCAGTGACCCTAAATTAGGGACGGGCGACTGCTTATAGCCCATTGAGTTGCTCACGGTGGTCGTTAAACCTCCAATAAAAAAAAAAAAAAAAAAAAATAATCGTTTGCATGTCCTCTCGCGGGCAACGCATGCTGCGAATTTCAGGCCAATCGCATGCTTCCTTCTTGGTGTTGCATTTTGGGTGGCCAGCATTGTACATATCATAGGTTTCATTACGCAATTTTTTACTAGATATCCCTTGCGGATCTCAAATTTTTCAGTAAAAGTTATATTAGTATGTAGTCGTGTTATCTAACCACCATGAATTTTTACTCTGCCTTAAAACTAGGCTAAATATCAGTCACACTGTTTAACTTTCCTGGTAAATCAATGGCACGAAACGGAAGACTTCTTTACCTCCACAGTCAAAGCTACATACTTCTTATCTTTCTTTTCTATCATAAATCTTTGAAAGATTTAGGTTGGGATTAAGAAGAAAGAAAAGGAAAAGATAGCATGAAGCTCTTTAGTACGTAAAGTCATGAAAAAAAACCTGAAAGAATACACAAATAATATTAAAGAATTCCTTTGGGCGAAGTTTATTGTTCCCTTGTTCTTGGGGATGGTAAAGATAAAAAAAAATCAACACAGGAATATCTTAGTATAGAATCTATTAAATACTTAAAATTAATAAGGGCGATAACTCCAAATGTAAATGAACATTTGGAAGCGAAAGATGCGCATAATCTATGTACTGAATGTTCAATAATTTAGGGCCACTGGTTCCAGGGAAAGGATTGAGAGAGCCAGAAGTTTCAAGCAAACACCCTATCCGTACCTCATGTACTCAGGACTCTAACCCAGGCCCATCTGGGACGAATGATCAAAAGTCAGAACCTGAAACTATTCGTTTATTGGGACGGCGGACCACAGGTCTTAGGGAAGGGAAAGACTCAGCACCTTAGGAAAAATACATTTACCATGCCCCATTCCTAGTTCTAGCGCAGGCCATCTCAAGCGATTAGCCAGAAGCCAGCGCACCTGACCACTCACACAGAAAAGGTCCTTTGAAATGTTTTGAAATTACATGACATTTCGAGCTCCAAGGTTTCCTCTTTTTTTTTTTTTTTTTTGCATAAAACTTCTATTTACATATTTTTATAGACTGACCAATTTGTATGAACTCAATGAATAAATCATTAGAGATACCTACCTAATAGCGTGCCGATCCTCTTCCAGCGCGAATAACAGCCACTACAACCTGAGGCATCGAGTCCACTAGATGCCGCAGGGCTTCCGGATGTTATGCCAGCCATGCTTGCTGCACCATTGTCCACAACTTCGCCCGAGACGTCGCTCCAGCATCCATGGATCTGATGTTCTGCTCCACGGTTTCCAGAGAGCTTCCACAGAGTTTGAATCCTAGGCACCCCATGGGGGCCACTGGAGTGTTCCAAACTTAGATGAGAGTTCCTGGAGAAATGGCTCTGTGATTGCGCTCAGTGGGATTTCGCATTGTCTTGCTGAGACAGACCGTTCCCCTTAGAATTCTCGCAGGACATGAAATCGTATAATTGATCAGCGAGCACATTCTGGTAGCGCACAACGATAAAGGACCTCTGCAGACACACTAAGGGACGTAAAGTATCCCATGAGAAGACTCCCCAAATCATAACAAAGCCATCACCGCCTTCAGCAGAGCCGAGCTGGAACAACAGAACTATTGCCTCATTTTATCGATGACACACCCACTCCCTCCCGCCATCTCGGTACAGCTGAAAACCGGATTCATTCATTCTACAGAGGTCTGTTTTTGATGTTCCAGGCACCAGGAGTGTCGTAGTGTCCGATGACTAGCAGTCAACAGTGGCACACGAGTAGTGGCGTCGGCTCATGTAGCCCAGGGTATGCATTGTGCGCCATACCGTTCACTCGCTGACGCTGATTGGGCCTCCGACATTTAACCTGGATGTGATTGACGCAGCCGTTGCCAAGGGGTCGGTCTATACGAGCCTGGATATTCTACGTCGATCCCAGTCATCAATGGCGTGTGGTGGGCCACCGCTTGCTCTCTGGGCATTTGTGCCTCCGTCGTTGGTATACATACAATACACCCTTGACACAGTTGCCCTCAGAAACGCTAAAGTTCTTTCCACTTTGGGCGATTGAATGACCCTTCTGTCTTGCTTTCCCGATCAAAGTCGCTCATATCACCACGTTTACACATGCTCGTCGATTACGATACACTCTTGGGAAGCCCTACTCTCTGCCTATATACTGCCTGCGTTTGTTTTGGGTCTGCCCACTATGCGTGGGATATGTCCATGTCAATTGTTCAACCTCCTCAAAAGGCTCCGGCGCCCGAGGAATGTGTTTCTGTTAGCGAGTAATTTTTTCCCAAAGCGAAGGGTCGAGTTTGCAGTGGGCAATGAATGCTTTACCAGAGAATACAAGAAGTGATGTCCGCAAGCATCTAACTCCGCTCTACACTGGTGGAACGTGATAGCGGACATAGCACTCGAGCTTCCTATGAAGGATCAGGTCCACTGTGGTGGAACCTGATAGCGGGCATAGCACTCGAGCTTCCTATGGAGGATCAGGTCCACTCTGTTGGAACCTGATAGCGGA
The DNA here is from genome assembly GCA_039090855.1 of Macrothele yani. NCBI lineage: Eukaryota > Metazoa > Arthropoda > Arachnida > Araneae > Macrothelidae > Macrothele > Macrothele yani. Next base: position 76,999,078 of record CM077011.1, read on the forward strand.
CATAGCACTCGAGTTTCCTATGGAGGATCAGGTCCACTCTGGTGGAACCAGATAGCGTACGTAGAACTCGAGTTTCCTATGGAGGATCAGGTCCAGTCTGTTGGAAACTGATGGCGGACATGGCACTCGAGCTTCCTATGGAGGATCAGGTCCACTCCGGTGGAACCAGATAGCGGACGTAGCACTCGAGCTTCCTGTGGAGAAGCAGGTCCACTCTGGTGGAACCTGATAGCGGACATAGCACCCGAGCTTCCTATAGAGGATCGGGTTCACTCTAGTGGAACCTGATAGCAGACATAACGCTTGAGCTTCCTGTGGAGGATCAGGTAGGGATTCAGGAGTACGCGGATAACTTCATCCAAATAGTGTCAGCTCCGGGAAGACACGTGATAGAGCAGAAGGTACACACTGCTCTAACATAACTAGAGAAATGGAGGAAGGACTGTAAGCTGAGCTGAGCTCCTAAAAGAACGACACACTTAGCGATTACGAAAAAAAAAGGGGGATGGTCACTCTTCCTAAGTGTCGATTTAAGGGGCACACGGTAAAGGTGGTGAAGTAGATGAAGTACCTGGGAGTAATCCAAAATTCTAAGTTGTCTGGACTCTAAGACGCCTGAAGGACAGGTGTTTGACAATCCTGAACAGGATCAATGGCATGAGGCTGTCTGGGCCAGGTACGAATGCGGTGTACAAGCAGGGCATTGAAAGGATCCTAACCTACGCCATTCAGCATGGTGGGAGGACACGTTTATGATGAACATGGGCCTAAATCAGATCCGGAGAAGGGCTCTGTTAGGCTTAGCGGGGTGTTTCCATACGACCTCCACAGCGGCACTACAAGTGCTAGCTGGGTGTGAACCGGTGGGCATCGTTGTGGCGAGGGAAGCACAATGCAATCCCTCAGGAATGGTATGAATGTCACTGTACGAGGGGATCAGTACCGGTATTCCGAATCCTCCGAAGCAGAAGATAACAAGAATTGACTGGACTTGCCATGCTAATGAAAGTTGTCCCACATGGGACGCGGAACTCCCATCGGGGATGGGCAGAGACCTATTCACAAATTGTTCGAACATATGCGGCCAAGTAGGGTCAGGGTTTTGCTCGCTCTCGGACGGCAACGTTGTGATTGCAAAACGAATTAAGCTCTCACCCAACTCCTCTGTCTATCAGGCAGAGTTGTTAGCGATCAAGAAAGCTTTGTTGTGGGTTTTGCCCAGCAAGACAGCAGAAAAAATTAAAGTATACTACGGCAGGCAGGCGTCCTTAAAGGCGTTTGGTGAGTTCACGTGCAAAATTCCCCTGATAAGGGAAATAAAGTATCTGGAGGAGACGGCAGGCCAAACAGAAATTTCTTTCCTTTGCTCCAAAGCCATGTCGGGACCAGTCAAGAAAAAGCGTGAGGACCAGCTAGCAAAACATGCGGCTGGAAAAGAGCGCATTGATCATCATAAGACGTCACTGCAAAGTATATGAACTCAGACTAAGCAAGATGCGATAAAGGAATGGTAAAATAGGTGGGACGAAGGGGATACGGGGAGAAGGATGAACCGTATCTTTCCCAGAGTCTCAACCAGAAGGGTAGAATCAGATGGTTTCCTTAATCAAATACTAATCGGGCATGGCATGTCGCCGTAGTACTTCAGCAGGTTTGTTATTAAGAAAATGGCGTGCAGATGTGTAGCCCAGTAAGCGGAAGGGATGCACATGGTTCTAGAGTACAATTCCTTTTCAGGAGGAAGAAGAAAAATTCTCGCTCCAGAAATGGAAAAGACGAAGGACATCTTGATCCTGATCGGCTTTCTCAGAACGAGACAGGGACTCATCGAGATGACCAAAGAACTCGTCGTGAGACAAGAAAAGTACTTGTAGATTCCAGAAGAAATGAGACAAGAAGAGAAAGGGGACTCCGGCCCACAGTCATCACCGCAGCATGCGCCCAGAGCTATAGGTTTGTGACATAGTTCAGCGCAAATACCATTTTTCATTGTCTCCGTTCATCTTTGTGAGATGCCTCATGAAAATAAAACATTTATTTCCCAGAACCATGAGAACCTCAGTGTAAATTTAATATGCATGTATCATTTTAGCCTAGGCACAATAAAGGAGTTTCGCGAAGGCGAATAGATCTCCCAGCCGGTCGCAATTTAGAATCCCTGCACTTTAGCACGTCGCACGTACGGGAAACGTTAAGGGGCGGGGAGTGGTAGTGCCGCAGGGGCCTTATAGACTGACCAGTCCCCTGACCGATCCTGTCCGGGTGAAGGCCCGTCGGATCCTGGTAGTATTGTTATCGTAAAGCCTTCACTTTTCAATAATTATTCGCCCTTATCTCTAATGTTATGTCTACTATATTTTGTAAACTGATCATTCTGTATATCTCAAAATTTCTCTAGATCTCTTACCACGAAAAACATTCGCTCTGACTACGATCTTGTAGTTTGAAAGCTCTTTATTAACTTTGCAACTTGAAACAATGTTCCTTTGCGTTCGGAGCAGAGAGTCCTTTTTCAGAGCTCTCCTGTCATTTTTGTCAGCTCCGGAGGTTTAGCTGATCATTTCTTGGCAGATTAAGCCACAGTCTGCTGTCATTTGCATATCACATAACCTACCGCCCACCTAGTAATTTTTAAAGCCACTGAAAAGTATGGAGCGATCGCTTATGTGGCATCCTATTATCGATCCGTGCTATAAATCAATTAATTCTGTAGATCCAGGCACCTTTAAACAACATTTGGGCCCTTGGTCTCATCATAACTCATCGAGCATATTTATATTTTGTTCTGCGGTGTGGCGCTTGCGTAGCACTTAAATCCCTATGAATAGAGAGGTTTCTTGATATTAGCGATAAGGCCGTGTATAGAGAAATTCCAGTTTCTTAGGTACACCTGCCCTCGTCACATAAATAGCTCACTCCAACACGTAAAACAGCACGTGAGCGCGATGTGAGGTGTAAATCAGACAGACAAGCTCGTGCAGCATCAGTTAGCGTTCAGCTGTGGGTCGGAATGGGTAAACCGAATGATGTGATCAACTCTAAATTTGGCATAATAATTTTCTCCAGATGTGTCGGTTCGAGCATCACCAAACGCTAGTCCTCCTGGGCTTTTCCCTCAGAACCAAAGCAAGGTTTACTGTGAACAGTGTGAAGCGGAAAAACTTCCACAAACATTCGATTTTTGTGTGAAAACAGCAAGGGAATTTCATGGACCAAACGTGCAAGACGGCATGATCTTCGGCTTCTGTAGTCGGCTCACGACATGGTCTGATACGTAGAACTTTCGGAGAATTCCATCGATACAATGTTGAATTCTGCAGTGATCTACCCGGTTAAGGTCTGTCTGTTAACTTGCACGATTCTTGCTAGTCTCTTTTGAACCATGTATTCTGCTAGCTGTTCCTGCCCACAATGTCGCCGATTCCTGGAAGTTTTTGTACGTAGTACCATTCACGATAAACCCTTGCCATAGTTGTATGTGAAAAACAGGTGCACGGCTGTTTGGAAAATTCTAGAACCATCTGGCCAGGTGCGCCGACTATCATAGCCGCTGAGATCACTCGTTTTAATTAAATTTCGTCCCTCAATTGAAATCTAACAGATGTTTGACAAGCTCTTCTGAATGATTTATGCAGCAAAAGGCACTCACTTGCCATCTGACATGTTGCAGTGAGCAATTTATGAGATGAAGACAGATGTATCTAATAAAGTGTCATCTCACTATATATTTATGTATGCAACGCATTCATTCTGTTGAGAGGTAACGGCATTTTTGCGAAAGATGTATAAATGAGAGGAAAGCAGTGCTTTCATCATCTGCATCAATTCAATACATGTGCAGACGTGTGTAAAAATAATATTTTAAAGTTTATCTAAAATCAGGAAATGCCTGTACTCTAGAGGAACATATTTACAAAGCTTGAGCTCTCACGTTCTGGCAATAGAGCGATGCCATGTTTTGATACTTTGTATAAATTATATGTAGTTCAGCTTGTCTTCGGCAGTTCTTTAATAGAGGTACTGTTATTTAAATGTCACATGGAGTACAGGTCAGGGGTGTATATAGAATTTTTTTCGGGGGCCACTAAAAACGGAAGTTTTTGAAATCCATCAGAACGAAATAAAAGTTAATGAAAAACGGAAGAAACAATTAAAGCATTTTTGTCTAATGTAAGTTGGTGCATTTTTATTAAGTTAAAGCATTTTTTTCTAAAGTAAGTCGCATTTTTACCAAAAACTTAAGTACATTTAACACTTTCGAGGTGCCAATATCCCTGTTCCCCTCTAAATACGCCCCTGCTGTAGGTATTCATGTATAGAGCTTATACCATTTCATTACAATACCCTGAAAACGGGTATTGTAATGAACCCTGAAAACGGGTATTGTAATGAAATGCTATAACCTCTATACCTCTTGGTGTTAAATATTTCGATTTAAAGGCACTAGAATGTGTTTTCTATTTTTCACATTGAAGTGCATAGCTAAAAACTGTCCAGTGAATTAATTCCTATTAAAACTATCTGTAAAACTATCCAGTGAATACATCCCTACAAAATCTATCTGTAAAACTATCCAGTGAATATATTCCTATTAAACTCTGTAACACTATCCAGTGAATACATTCCTGTTAAAACTATCTGCAAAATTGTCAAGTGAATATAATTCAATGTGTGCGGATAGTGTTCCTACTAAAACTATCCTGTCAATACAATTCACTGGAGAGTGTTACTTGGCTGTACCAGTGTCCGAGTGGTTCGAAGTCCTTCTAATCATTTGTGCCAGATGAGTCATGGTCTGAATCCCTGGTGAGGTACGGATGATGTGCTGGTTTTATGGAACTGGCTCTCTCCTTTTCCTAAAACCAGTGGCTCCAAATTAGAGACTGGTGACTGCTGAGTTTCTCACAGTAGTTGCTAAACTCCCAAGCAAAAAAAAATTCATTCCTTGAGGTTTTGCTCAAATTGTTGCTCACATAAGATGACGGGATATCATTTATACGTACATCATCATGCTCCAGCTGGAAAACTTGCGGTAACTAGTATGACCCTGTGTATGTGGGGTGTCATCCACATTCCCGTAGTCACCAACAATGAGAAAAAGAAAAACAGTCCTTGTAGGGTAGACCTTTTGCCTTCCACAGCACATAAGCAAATATTAGGAATTATCCCAAATGATGTCTAACATGGGCCCAGGTGCAATATGTGACACTTGAGAAATTTCTTGAACATTCGTCATATTGCTACATTATATCAATCAATTTGCCACCCGTTCCGCTTCAGACGGTATGACCGGACACAGCCACTATAGCAATTGATTTCCGTATCCATTTTATTAGGTAATGGGAGACTACATTAGCCCTTTAAGCGGCTGGAAGGTATTAACTCGGGGTTAGCGAAATGAGCTGAAAACAGCTCGAAGAATGTATTCTTTGTGTAAGAAGAGGGCCGAACGTGGCTAGAACGAGTGAACCTGTGCATCAGAAATTTCCCGATAGCTTCTTTATTCAAAGGTCCCATTTAAGGAAGTTATTGACACTGATCTTTTCTCAGATTACATTGCTGACAGGGCTGTAACAATGACGCCCGGCTAATAACGGAGAGAAAAATTTTTGCGCCACTTGGTTCTACCCAGTGGCATGATGTCTTCTTGTCATGTGGACTGGTCCTTCCCCATCATGCCTTGTGCCATGGAACAGAGAATAAAGGACTAGAACCGAGCGTTATTTAAGGGTATCAGGTTTAAATTCTGTACTGCTGAGATGACAGGGAGAAAGAACTTGTTCTACAGTAGCTTTCGTGTAACCCTGGAAAGGCAGAAAATTTTGGGCACAATTTCGCTCACGTAGATCAGCCGCTTAGAAGTTTAAATAAAAGAAATTCACGAATTCCAGAATGATAGACTTTCATCTGTTTTTGGCTTTTCCCGTTAATAATGTTCGTGGGTCATTTTCTTTTTCTTTTCTGTTTTCAGGGTATCACGTTTTTTTATTCGTTAATTGGAATACAGACTTTGCTTTTGTTTAATTCCTCGGCTTACAACACATTACGGCCAAGTCATTTGTGATCTGAAAATCACCACTGAATCGCTGTAAGTATTAGTTATCAAGCAATGCGAAAAAGAAAATACAAGAGGTCGGCAACACGGCACATAAGAAAGGCCAAAAAGTCATAAAATACATACTTTACTATTTGATAACGAGGAACAGTACACCAATCAAGTACTAAACAGTAACACTGTACTAGTGATCCGATTTATTGGCGTAGGAAGTAGACACATTAGCGTTTACAAGCTTTCGCACATACAAACCAGATGACTTTTTCAAGGAAGTTAGACTGAAACTGCAACTGAAAAATAGAACGCATTAACAATTTGAACGTGGAAACTTGACTTGACAACAATAGATACGACGTTATACTCATTTAAAGATATGACACATCACGTTGGTTGCACGCGCAGTATCCTGGTAAGCAAAAGGCTTTACTTGAAGAATTGGTTCCAAATTCGTGGCAACTCGAGTGACACGCAATCATTGCAAATATCGCTGTTGGTAATGATCCCGAATGGATGTACCGTTAGGGGTAGAGTAGGTAGCTAATTTCTTTATATGGTCCCACATAGGAGTAGCGGACTTGAATTTCCCTTCTCTGGATAGTGCCGTGGCTACTTTACCGTATTTTGTGTCTCTTTTATGTTCGTTGACTCTGATTCCAATCGAACGCTTGGTCATTCCAATGTAGTATCCTTTAGAGCCGTTCGGATACTGTAAGGGAGATCGCATAAACACATGCTTCGCAGGAGAGTGGTGGTTTTTCACTACTTCCCTTTAGCATAGTATATAAAGATGCAGGAGACCTGATGCCTACGCCGTAGTTCATCTTCTTCAGGGCATTTTTGAGTTTGTAAGACACATTTTATATGCAGGGAATTAAGCCTAAATAGTGTATCTGCGGCACAGGAAGATTAGAATGTTTGACCCTGGCTTTTTGGATAAAGTTACATATCTGATTCAACGAATACCCTGCATCAGTGGCTAACTTGATAACGCTTTCAATTTCGTGTTGTCTAGAATGGGTATCAGAGGAAACGGCGAAGGTTCTTCTAATTCGAGAACGGAAGATAGCTGTTTTGTATTCTGCGGGACAGAAAGAGCTGCGGAGCATCAGGTTGGGGACGGACGTGGGATTGTAGTAGACTTGTGTACCGAGGCGGTTGTCAGGCGATTTTCTCAATAGAACATCCAGATAAGGTGAAACCTTGTTGTGTTCAAGCTCCATCGTGAAATTGATCGTAGATTGCATATCATTGATTTTATCAAGGAACATCGGAAGAGTCTCTTTTCCGTGAGGACACGCAGAAAATACATCGTGTGCATAACGCAGCCAAGTGGTAGGCCGTGGGGTAATGCTGGAGAATATATTCCGTTCAATTGGGCGAAGTATTGCCTCCGCAAGGACTGGTGAAAGTGACTATCCCATCGGAGCGCCATTATTTTGCTTATATACTTGTCCTAGGAAACTGTAGAAGCTAGTATTAGTGACCAAGTCAGTTAATTTGAAGATGCTGCGGCATGACTCCTGCGTATAAAGTGTTGAATTTGATATGGCATCCTTTAATGTTCTGATCGCTTCCGGAACGGGGATTGAAAGGTAAAGGGAAACCACGTCGAAGCTGCCGATAATATCGCCTGGTAGAACAGTGAGTTTCTTATCTTTCATTATGAAATCTAGAGTGGAATTTATTACAAAGTCCGATTCAGGAAGAAAACTACGCAGGAATCTTTCTCTAAATGGTACGTTGGTGCAGACTTCCTGGAGACGATGGGTCTGAGTGGGTTTCCGGGCTTATGGTGCTTGAGTCTTCCGAATAGCTTTGGGATCTGAGGTCCTGGTGGTAGTAACGCGGCTTTCCTGAGATCGTCTGGAATAGGGGGTAATTGGGCAGCTCTTTGTACCTGCGCAATCCAAGAATTTAGAGGGTTTCTTTGAAGACTGTAGAACGAGAGTCAGTGATAAAATCTTCAAGTTTTTGATTGTTGGAGATCATTACCAACAGCGATACTTGCAATGATTGGGCGTCACTCGAGTTGCCACGAATTTGGAACCAATTCTTCAAGTAAAGCCTTTTGCCTATGAGGATACTGCGCGTGCAATTAACGTGATGCGTCTGATCTTTAAATTAATATAACGTCGTATCTATTGTTGTCAAGTCAAGTTTCCACGTTCAAATTGTTAATGCGTTCTATTTTTCAGTTGCAGTTTCAGTCTAACTTGCTTGAAAAAGCCATCTGGTTGATGTGCGAAAGCTTGTAAATGCTAATGTGTCTACTTCCTACGCCAAAAAATCGGTTCACTAGTACAGTGTTACTATTTAGTACACATTCTTTACTTTTAGAAGAACCATGAATGGCGGCAATGTAAACTGTAGCTTCCGCTGCAGCCCCCGCCCGACGCAGGCAAAATGTACGAAAATATATGCACAATATTTAATATGGACCTTGATTATGCATATTTAATATTATTTCGCTTCGAATTAAAATATATAGCGGAATTGAAGTTTTACGAAATATCCACTTTAAAGCAGGATGAAACAGACTTGCGTAGTCCACACCGGAGAGAGAGAGAAACGAGCTTGAACGATGGGTCGCGGCCGTGCAGCCCACAATCACTCACAAACACAAACATTAGAAAATAAGGTTTTCGGTCATCGTCAAGGATTTTAATAATTTTAGTTTCCTGTCTCTCACGTCAGAGAGTAAATGGGGCTTTTCTTTGAAGTAGAATTACGTCGATGTGGAAGCTGAAACTTTGCAAGTTTATTCCATTCCTCCAAGTATCAAAAGAGCCATATCTGGCTCGCGAGTCATATGTTCCCGACCCCGGATGTAAACCGTAAAGAAAGACTTTTGCAGCGAAATGCACTGTGCCTTCAGCTGATACGGTGGTCTTAGGATCGGGATACTAACTCCGCATACTACCGCTTGGTTCAAATCGCAACTTTTCCAGTGGCACTTGACGTGCACCATGTTATCTTCCTGGTGTTTGATCTTCGATGCGTTTGGAATCAGATAAATTTCAAAGAAAAAAGTGAAGACAGAGGACAACAGCAAAAATGCTATATACATATACACTATACTGACAAAAGCCACCGGACACCTAGAAGAGAAACACAACACAGCATTTATTGACATACATTAGTACGGTGTCGTTCCACCTTTGGCCTACACGTGTCTTCAAGAGCTCCGTGTTTGAGTGTTTCACGTTCGTGTTTTGTGTGTCCCATCATTGACTTTCTGTGTGTGTGCCGAATTTAAAGGTATGTGCTTTTGTTTAAGATCCCTCACGAGTTGGTGAGTGCTTATTGTTTTCATTATCAGTGTTTTAATTTACACACCGAGCTGGTCCTTTTTCTTCGTTAACCCTTGCCATTGATTATGGCATCTACCGATGAGGGCACTATTCCCACCCGCATCGCTGCAGCTCCTCGCGTCGCCTCTTCAACGACAAACGCAGCCGATAAATCATCTTCGCTTGCTAGTGGAGAGCCTCTATGTTTTCCTCCTGTCATTTGCTCGTCTTCTCCTGCTCAGGTCTCCGACTCTGCCATTGAGAACGTGGATGTGACGTCCCTGACCTCTGCTGACGATGATGAATTCATGAACGTCTCTGATGTCGTCGCTAATCTGCCTTCTACAGTTTCTACTGCCTCTGCTTCCAGTACATTTTCTCATGCTGCGTCAATGCCTTCCAGAGGAGGCGCTTCTGCACGCACGTATTCTGCAGCTGCCTCTGGTATTTCACCGACTTCCTCCTCGTCTCGTCTGCCCCCTATGGATTCTTACGTTACTCTCAACGGTGACACCATCTTATTAGTCATTCCCGAGACCTCTCCTGCTGGTCAACGTCTTCATTCGACCCTCGAGTTGGGGGTTTGTTTCGATGCGCTGCTCAACACTCCTTTAAAACAGTACAGTTCCGCTCACAAGAAGATGCTTCCGAAAGATAGCTCACCAAATCGCCACGAACTGTGATTGATTATTTTTCGAAGAAAGAATATGCCGAGCTTGTCTTGTCTCGGGCCCTATCAATTGGTGATCGTCACCTCTTGGCCAAATCCATCGCCAAGCGTCTTGTTCTGGTCTCTCTACATCCGGTAACCCCGGAGATCTCTGATGATATGCTGTGTACTGCACTTAGTCGATGCGGCAGGGTAGTCGGCCCAGTGAAGACTCTCTCCTCTTCCCCCTCTGACCCCAATGATTAACATATCTGTGGCCTCCGTAGAACTGCTCGCATCATCATCCCGTCGGAAGAGCATCTCATAAAGTTTCCACGGTTCCTCGATGTTCGTTGCGGTAACGTGCGCCGCCGGATTGAGCTCCTCACCTCTGCTCATTGCTCACGCTGCAAGGCTTACGGCCATCAGCAGACTCATTGCCTCCATGCAGAGCCACTGACTCCTGCAGCTCCAAGACAGCATTCTACCTCTTCCTCCGTTTCTGCTGCCATGACTCCTGTTGCGTCTGCACCACCTGGACCCAGTTCTGTCGAAAATCTTATTAAAGCCTTCGATCAACACGTGTCTTTCGATGTTGCTTTCTCCACTCTGTCGGATTTTTCTCGGCTTGACTCCTCCTTGCCTTCCCGTGTTCTCTCTCTATTAGAGGACATCACGGCTGATCTTTAAGCTTCATTCACCGTCGGCACTTTTTCTCCCGGCGATGAGGTGGACCTTTCCTCTGATTCCATATCTCGTGTGTCTTCGATCCACGGCAAACGTCGCTCTACTACCAGTACCGAGACCCGGAGAAAAAGAGGAAATCACCTTCTCCAACTGGCCGCCCGCCTCGTTCCTACCGTCTAGCAGGCCCCAAGTCCCCCTGTCACGTTCTAGCTCTTCCTCTTTAAAGTCCAAGTGTCCTCTGCCAACGTTTAAATATTTCTCGACTCCGCTTACCAATGTCTCACTTCCTTCAGAACCTGTCTCCTTTGAAGATCTGTAGGAGTTTCTCACTCATAAAACAAGTTGGGAGGCTTCTCTCATCTTTTTGCAATAGTTTGAAGCAGTTCTTCCTGAGGTCTTCGACCAAGCAACCTCCATCCTCAAATTCCTCCGGCATAATGCCAAGCAACCCGACTACGCCTTGTGGTGTCGTGGTATCATCAATCGCCTTGACACATTCCAGAAAGCTGCCAAAGCTACCCTTCATCCGACGTCGGACTTACCCATTCAAGGTCGCCTCTATGAACTGTAAGGGGTTTGCTAACCCCTCGCTAACGCTCTCGTTCTGGAAGATCTCTCGCCTCTTGGGGCCGACTTACTCCTTCTGCACGAACTGCCACTCCTCGACACTTTTTCATAGGGCGTACTTTGGACTTCCCTTTCACTATACTGTCCGTTACCCTGTGCACGGTGGTACAGCTGGAGTATCAGTCTGCCATCTCCGCATGCCGTGAAAGCTCCTTCTATGCTACCTGGTGAACAGTGACCCCGTGGTTCGCTGTTACACCAAATTCGTTACATCTCACGATGAGTTAAGATTCTGCATTAACATTTTGCTCTTTCGCACTGGGTGCCCCGCATGTGATCATTTTGTTCTTCTTCAAGCATTGCTCTGTTTGCATCACGTTGTAAATTTTTCATTACTCATGCAATGTACATATCATCGCGTTTATCAGTTTGTATCATTCCTGTTCTTCCTTTTTTCTTTGAGACGATTCCATGTTGCTCGTCTCCTCTGTTTTGTTACATTAAAGCGATAAACCACCTTTGGCCTTAATGCATGCACTGACCCTTTGAGACATGCTTTCGACAAGGTTTTGGAACACAGCGATAGGTGTGCGTTTCCATTCATTACATAATGCTGCCGCTAACTGTTGCTTAGTAGTAGGACTTGGTTCCAAACTTCTTATGCGGCGATCAAATTCATCCCAATAAGTACTCTACGGGATTAAGATCAGGACTCTGTACTGACCAGTCCACACAAGATAAGAAATTATCGTCAAACCATGCCGTAACAGTCCTTACTTTATGGCTCCATGCATTATCTTGCTGGTACCAACAAGGCTCGGTTCCATAGTATTGCCACAGAGTTGGTAGGGCATAATTGTTCATAATATTGAGGTAGACGTGCTGGTTAACAGGTTTGTCCACGATAATCCATGCGCCGGGACCGTAGGAACAGTACACTGTGGTAAATAGCGTTCTCCCGCCTGCCGCAATAACCACACACGGCCATCAGACTGATGGATCGTGTATCTGGATTCATCAGTCCATAGGACACGTTTCCATTTATCTACGGTCCACGCTAAATGTTCTTTTCATCGTGCTAAACGACGAGTAGTATTCATAGTGGAGATAAAAGGCTTAAGAGCAGACGAACGACCACGGTAACCCATGGAATGGACTTCTCTGCGAATGGTACGTATACATACCGATGTTCCAGCATTTTTACTGACCTGTACACCGAGGTATTGTACATTATTCCGTCGATTAGCTCTAACGACTCTCCTGAGATATCGACGTCCTCTATCACTGATTTTCTTTGGTCTGCCGGTACGTTTTGCTGCTTCAGGCACGCCGCCATGTGTCTTCCACTTATTCAGTACATCCAAAACAGTTGACTTGGGTATGTTTAAACGCCTCTCGGTTTCTCTTATGGACAACCCACTAATATAATACTCAACAGTCTTTCCTTTCCCAAAGTCAGTTCTCTCCCTCCGTAACATTTTCACTCAAACTCACAGTGCGATATGATCGCGGTCTGCTGCAGGCTTGTTTTTGTGCCGTTTGCAGCAGCACCGCGCAACTTAACAATGCAGCGGATGCGTATTTTTTTTTTTTTTTTTTGCTTTTGAGGGGGTGTCCGGTGACTTTTGTGAATATTTTGTATATCTTATTAACGCAATTTCCTAAGAATATAAAAGTAAAACATGCCACCCAGTCTGATAAATGAAGTACTTTATTAGGTGACGCCTGAAAACTTTTTAAAATCTACTCTAGTACGGTGACGGTAAGGCGAGACGATGTTAAACTGCAAATTGCAACGGAGAACGTAATTAAATTAGAGTCGAAGAAAGTATTAAGATTTTTAAACTTATATTACTACGGAACCACTACTTAATGTGTTTGGTTCTTTTAATCACTTTGCTTTCATTATATTATGAAAGAGCCGAGAAAATCTCACGTAGGATGCTCATACTCACGATTCTAAAGGCTTTTGTAACAAAGACAGAAGTAAAGCTATTGTGGTTTCGTTCAGTACAGAAAATTAGCAGGTTAACATTTATCTGGGAACTAAGGATGAAGAGAAAAAATGAAACAGTTTACTCTGCTTTCAAAATGTCTAGAGCTGATGACATTGGCAGTTACTTACTTGATGGAACTAAAACCCTCAAAGTTTCTCAAGTTAGGAGCATCGTGGATGTATCTAGTACTCTAAATCTAATTGATATGGATGAAAATCTTACGTGAAGTCGTATTTTGAAACGTCAGAATGTTAAAGTGTGCATTAAGGAAAATTTTGCTAAACATGATATAATTTCTAAGCGAGCATCGCAATCCTTGTCATTCGCTGTAGAATGGGGTAGTTGAGCAGAGTACGAATTAGACTTAGAGCACATTTTTTTGAACTGCTAGAACAGTATGTTAAATTGTGAAATTAACCCAGCCTATCGCTCTGATTTGCTCAACAAAAATTTGGAGTACTTCTCTTCTGTAAACTGTTACACTTAATGCAGCTATATTTAATATACATTGTCACATTTAATATAGTTCTATTAAATTTATTAAATATATAACAGTTTATAGCTGTAACATTTTGTACAACTGTATTAAATATAGCATTTACAAACTGCTTTTTTAATATAACTTACAGGTATATATTATTCCAATATTTTTCTGTGATCGAAAAGACAAACATTATAATCTCAAGCAAAAAATATTAAAAAAACAAAACAAAAAAAACAACAACAAGAAAGATGACACCGAATTTTTGAGTGTAATAATCACATTTTCTGAATCCGTTCTGACAAATTAAATTTATCAAAGCTATTTAAAGTCAATGGAACCGGTATGGAAAACAATAATATCTGACGGAAGAAAGAAGTTTTTCAAATGGGTTTTTAATACCTCAGATATTGCTGCAAACGGAATCGTGAGCTTATGCCCTCTGGTTGCAGACTTGTGCTTTAAGAAAAACATGAATTTATATGAGAAACATTTCGCACCGGAAACGCTCTCCAACACCGAGAGAATTTTTCAAATCGGACTCTTACAAACAGAGATATTGACAAAAATTAGATGTGTCTTTACGTCCCCTGGTGGGAAACACATGCATTATTTTAGGAAGAAAGTATTATCAAAAGGTTTTTCCATATGAGCGGTATCGGTCCAAGAAAAAAGATTTAGTCGAGTTTTCAGGAGCCCAGATTTTGCTACAAATACATCAGAAGCAGAAATTAGCACTAATGCCCCCTGGTGGCCAAACCATACTTTACCAAACATTTGAAATTATGTGAAAAATATTTTCCATCAGGTCTTGTATGCGATACAGGAAGAATTTTTCAAATCCGAGTTTTAGAAGCAGAAAACGCACTTTTACCATTGTACCGCCTAGCGGAAAGTCTATGATTTACTTGAAAACTTTGAATTTATAGGGACAATATGTCGCATCAGAAACACTATCCAAGAAAAAGGAATTTTTCAAATCGGACTTCTAGAAGTAGAGATATTGACAAAAATAAGATATACATCTACGCCCCCTGGCGTAGAAACCGTGCAATACATTAAGAAGAAAATGTTTCTAAAAGTTTTGTCGACATGATTAGTATCGGTATACAAACGACGTTTTTTTCAATTGAGAATTTAGAAGCTCATATTTTGCTGCATATACATCATAAGTGGAAATTAACATTTACGCCCCCTGGTGGCCAAACCATTTTTTTTACAAAAATTAGAAATTATGTGCAAACGATTTCCCATTAGGAGCTGTATCCGGTGAAGAAATAATTTTCCAAATCCGAAATTTATAAGCAGAGATATAAGGGGAAACGCAATTTACTTCTACGCCCCCAAGTGGAAATTCAATGAATTACTTGAGAATATTGAAATTATATGAACAACATGTCACAGTGAAAACACTATGCTGCAAAGAAGGAATTTTTCAAATCGGACTCTTAGAAATAGAGATATTGACAAAAATAAGATATACATCTACGCCCCCTGGCGGAGAACCTGTGGAGTATTTTAAGAAGAAAATATTGCGAAAAGGTTTATCGATATGAGTGGCATCAGTCCACGAACGAATTTTTAATCGATATTTTAGAAGCTCAGATTTTATGGCAAAAATTAACAGTTACGTCCCCTGGTGGCCAAAGTACTCTTTACCAAAACATTTGAAATTATATGCAAAGATTTTCCAGCAGGAGTTGTATCCGCTGAAGAAAAATTTTAAAATCGAAGTTTTAGAAGAAGAGTTGTCGAGAGAAATGTAATTTATTTTTACGCCCCCTAGCGGAAAATCTATGCGTAATTTGAAAAGGTAGCTATATCTAAAATACTCTTCGACATAAATGGAATCGAAAGATAAAAGATTTTTTCAATCGAATGTTTGGAAGCAAATATGTGGAATAAAACGTATTTTTGAATTCCACATCATCTGCATTTACGCCCTCTAGCGGCGAAATTTTACATCGTAAAAAACGAAATAAAGGATCATCATTCGCATGCTTCAAGCTTCCCAATGCAAAAAGAATTTTTCAAGTCGGACTAATACACTGGCGGAAACTGAAAAAAGAACACCAGAAGGAATTGGCGGACGAGCATGAAATTTACATATGTTAATGGGGTCGGGTTTACGTAGGTGTGATGTTAATTTCGGGACCAACCAGAGAGCGCTTACGCCACAGCACGGCATAATATGCAAATTATCGTCGGTGGTATTTAAGGAGTACGGCGAAGTGAATGTAATGAGTCGTCGGCCTACGGACACGTGCGAAGACCCTGAAGAAGCTGCAATGCCAGGACATGGAAGACGTGTACGATTTCAGCAGTTATCGGACTTTGAGCGAGGTCGTCTAGTCGGACTCCGCGAGGCCGAGGGGTTGTATCGTTAAACGTATCGTCGTATTGCGAAGCGAATTGGACGGAAAGTATCCGTGGTTGTACGATGGCGGCGTAGATGGTCCGAGAAACATTCGCACACGAGAAGACGTGGAACCGGGAGTCACAGACGGACTGATGAGCGGACCAATCGACGCTTAAGAAGAGTGGCGTTGTCAAGCAGAACATCCAATGCGACGCAAATCCGAGCTGCCGTTGCACCTCAGGTGACTGTGCGAACAATCCGCAACCGTCTATGGATGCAGGACTACGTGCACGTGTGCCTCTGGCATATGTACCTCTGACTCCAACCCACCGTCAGAAACGGCTGCAGTGGTGTCGCCAACGCCTGCACTTTAGAACGCAATGGCGATCTGTCGTGTTCAGCGATGAAAGCAGATTCTGCTTGGGAGCCTTCGATGGCCGTATGCGTGTTCGCAAGCGCACAGGGAAGCGTCTCCACCCTTCTTGCATCCGCCAGCGACACACAGGGCCTACACCTGGTCTCCTGGTGTGGGAGCGATCAGCTATCACTTCCGTACACAACTAGTGTTTGTACCGGGTACGTTAAACAACACCTCCTACATCAACAACATCATTAAACCCGTTGTTGTGCTATTTGTAAGGTCGGTCCGTCGTGGTGTTTTCCAGCAAGATAAAGCACGCCCACACACGGCACGTTCAACGCAACATGCACTTCAGGGTGTGAGACAACTTCCATGGCCTGCACGTTCACTGGATTTGTCCCCCATTGAGCACGTGTGTGATTTTATGGGACATCGACTTATCCGGTCTTCACGGCCAGCCACGACCATCCCCGATTTACGCGTCCAGGTTGAGGATGCTTGGAACTCAATAGCCCAAACTTACATCCAACATCTGTACGACAGACTCCATGCCAGAATTGCACAGTGTGACGCAGGTCATGGCGGTTCAACCTCGTACTAACCATGTTACATGGAAATGCTATTTTTCAGTTTACCAGCAAATACAGCTGTATTTTGCCATAATGTTTTGATCACGTTATTCTCTGTATTCCGTTATTATGCTGTATAAATTTCGTTGGTATCAGACGTCTCTTTCTTGGTGTTCTTTTTTCATTTTCCGCCAGTGTAGTTCCAGATACATCGTGGGTACAGACGGACGGACGGACAAACTGGTAACATAAGCACGATCTTTTTTTACAAAAGGCGTGCTAAAACAGCAGAAAAGCAAAGCAAATTGCTTCAAAAATGCACATTAAAAGTGTGCATTCCACTGGAAGATTTGCTGAAAAAATTTTCAAAATCAGAACGTATAGACACGTATTGTTAACATGTGGGTGAGTCTGTACTTTCATGCTGTATGAACCAATAAGGATAAAAAGGTAGCTGTCTAAGCATGGGGAAAACCAACCCAAAACGTATAATTAAAATTTTACTACTAAAAAACATATTAGGTAAAAACAAGATATTTAGCAACAGGCGCCCTGTGCGTCATCAGTTTAAAAGAACAGGCGCTAGAAGAACATACACACTTAATATATAGGTAGTCCCGAAGACAACAGCGATCCTGGTGAGTGACTTGATATCTGCGTCACAACTCGGAATGCAAAGTCATAACGTACTGCAGCAACCTGTGAAAATTCTGGCTGTATCAGCCAGTTAAAGGATCCAGTAGTTGAGTTTCTCCGATTTCCACAGAAACAAACTTCGGAGAAGACGCCTGGTGCAATATCATGCGAGAAATTTCTCAGGGATGTATTATTTTTCTCTGTTGATATATAAACCCATTTGAAAAACAATAGTTTTATATAACAGAAGGAGATCAGCACTGCTACAAATTTCACACCCTAGTATACGAGCGGTCAGAAGCACCAAATTCTGACCGCTCACGGTCGGCGGGTCCGAGCCCAAGTACCGGCTGAGCTAGGGGTGGTGGCTGATGGCCGCGTCCCCTTCCCGAAACTAGAGTCCCCAACCTAAGGAAAGGGCACTGGTTATAGGGCTTGCACATCTTGGTCGTTCACGAGCACCGCCACCAAAAAATCAGCAAATTTTTGGCATACTTGTTTGACCCTTCCATCTGACATTCAGTAAACAGCCTGTCTCCATTTCTAAAACCTGAGCACTGTATTTTCTCAGAAGCAGCTTCTCTGTGGTCTGACAGAGTAGTAATTTACATCGCTTTACAGAATATCTAATGGGAGATTCAAAGCAAGAATAACTTTCTACGTTTCAGCATATCCCATACACATTTTTTGGAAAACAATGTAAGTACAGGCAAATTGGTAACAGTTTAGAGAAGAGTACTAGTTTTTGTTTCTTCTTTGAAGTTTGAAACCTTTTATGCACTTCAAAATATTGAAAGCAAACGTCAACAGCATACAAAGTCCTAACGTACTGCAGCAACCTGTGAAATTTCTGGCTAAAAATAATCCAGCGTTTTTGATAGTTTTATCGTGCCTTACCACTCAAAAGCGATCTGTGATCAGTGATGATGATACATAACAAGTTAGTAAAATCATGCAGTGCATTGATTATTATAATACGCTTTCCAGCATACCAGAAATCATTACTCAAGTTATGAGGATAATGGCTGTGGAATAAATCTCGGTCCTGTGCCCTGACCTTTGATCCCATTTCGATGATATTCAACAGAACCGGTTCAGTATACCTCCGAAATAACATGATAAAGTTTTGTCTTTCAAAATCGCTTTATTTAACAACTATGAGTATAAAGTAAAATAGGGCATAAAACCATGAGCAAAGGTCATATGACACTCGGACAAACTCACAGGCAATAAACATAGGGCATACATGGGGAGAACTAAAGATAACGAAATAGAAATATTGGGCACTTGTATTATAAAATACCGAGTGTATACAATAACACCACGGCTGAGAACAGGGACTAATATCAAGGCAATAGCACGGAGGAGTCACAGGCGATTGCGTGAGCATTCATGGGAAAAGAAGCATACATAATGAACGCGAGGGCTCGCAGGCCACTACCGAGAAACGAGGGAGAACAAAAAAACAATAGGAAAGCACGAGGAATTATACACTAAATAGTACATATGAATTCAGGGCAAACAATAGGAGTATACATAATTCGGACACATGCATACTACAGGTGATGTCACTATAGTAGACGAAGAAGTATGAGCAAAATCGAGAAACCAATATAGCACATACAAAACCGGGCGATACGCAGGTATAACATGGAGTATACACAGAGTAAGGAGAAACATGAGAACATGGGCACGCAGGCTGCACTCTAGAACAGGGGCAGCATAATACAACAAGTACATAGTGAGCGACAGGCCATAGCATGGGATTATAACACTATAACAGGAAGAACAAGAGGTATGCATAAGATAAGGAAGATACAATACAACGTGAGCACGCAGGCGATACTCGTAGAACAGGAGCAACACAATACAACAAGATAATAAACACGATGAATAATACACATAAAGTTCAAATGATGGGTGTAGGTCAAATCCGAAAACCAGAACGATAGTACATAGAACGCCTAGGCAGGAGCAAAGTCAGACTACTAGTAAAGGTCAGACGAATGTAGTTCTTCCCAAAGAGTGAAGGCGTCAATGAAGCCATCATCATTGGCAACGTCTTGTGGAAATGGCTGTGTTGGAAGTGGATAACTTGGTACAGAAACAACAGGAACCGCTGCAGAAACTTTGATTTTGGCATGACGTTTCCGCGTGCGCTGAGTTGAGCGACGTGCACGTTTCTTTGGAATGGCCCCTGTTAAGGGCGCCGAAATAGGGGGCTGAGCGGAAGACGACAGGACGAGCGGAGATGAAGATTGTAGAACAACAGAGGACGGAGGTGGTGCAACAATGGGACGCGGAGACGGTTGAGTGGAAACGGAAATAGGCACGGACGGAGCTGCAGATGCAGTCGACGAAGGCGTGACAGAGGGCTTGGAGGGCGGACGCAGATGATCAAATCGCCGAGCTTATCGATAAGTCCCTATGTGCCGTGTATGGAAGGTTGAAGTACAATCTGGCAGAACACCAGGAGTCTAGAGCTTTGTTATAAGTGATTCGAGAGCTGTAATTCTCACGAAATGGTACAAGGATCTTACTTAAGGTGAGATAATGGATATATTTCTTGATATCAACCAGAGCAGTCTCATGGGTGTGCTTAGCATAAAGAAGTTGACACTCGGGAGCAGAATGATGTGCTGAGTAGTTTTGAGGCAGAGAAGTGTCCGAGTACTCTGTAGGATCAGTACCTGAGTCACTAGCTGAAGAAGTGTCCGAGGAAACTGCGAAAGAAGCAGTTGAAGAATGTTTCGAAGAACCGGAGGCACAAGAAGACAAGCCGGGCAATGATGAACGTAATAGTGTGTCGTCAAGTGATGCGGAGATGATGGGTGAAGAACCAGAGTCTGGTAACGACGGGTCCGAAGAGCAGTGAGAAGGAACAACGGCAGAAGCCAAGTCCGAGCAGACGGTGATGAGCTCCGTACACGGCGGAGGGGAAATCACCGATGTGCTCTCATCAGAGTGGGACGAGTCCAGGGGTGATTGCAGAAGAAACGCCGGGGAGTCCACAAAAGGCACAGTGGAGGTCGTAGTAGCTGAAGATGAAGTATGTATTGTAGAAAAATCCTGGTGCAAAACGCTGGAGGAACTAGGCGAAGGCAACAAACTGGAATAGTCCTTTAGCGGTGCAATGAAAGGAACAGGTAGAAACGGCAAACTGTTGAACTGAGAAAGAGCTGAAGAGTCTTGAGGAAACACAGTGGTGGAAGATGGGTAGGCCAGAGGAACAGTATTCACAGATGAAATAGGCGAACCCGAACTGGAAAGTAACGGTCGAGGGAAAGAAGTTGGATATGATGAGAATAAGGAAGAACTTGTCGAAGTGCTGAAGTCCAAGGCCACAGAGAGTGGAAAATGTAACACAGGAGGATGGAACAACCCACCTGGTACAGAGGGTATAGTACATGCAGTGGAATAAGACAATAAAGGTGCAGACTGAAAAGGCTTTGCAGATGACGTAGTGAGCGCAGAAGAGCCAAGAGGTGCAGGTGAGAATGCAGCGTTTTTTGCTGGGCAAGAAGCACGGAGATGAGTAGGTGATTTACATATGAAGCAATGAAAAGCAGTATAAGCATTCACAACACAAATAAGTCGATCACACACTTCTTGGAATGTGGTAGGACAGGAAACAATCGAAGCTTCGTCCGGAAACACGACGAGAGCCTGTCGTCGGAAACTAAGATAAGGACGAGCTCCTTGCTCGTCCAATGCGGCAGGTAAGGTACGAATTGCACCAATAACAAGTCCACAACGAGAAAGAAAACCAAGGAGGACATCGTCAGAAATTTCCGGTGGAACAGGAGACTGTGCGAGGGGAATGGCGAACAGACTTTGATCACCAACAAAGATGGGAGCAGACATAACTCGTGCAGCATGAGCGGGAGAGGAAAAATAAATAAACACAGAGCAAGGTTTACGTGCAACATGTGTAATGGCATCTGGAGGAACAACTTCATGAAGAGCTGATTTGTACACAGTAAGTTTTGTATTGGGGAGGGCAACATATTTCACCCCTAAAGCTAAAGAGGCTAGTAGAGACTCTTTAGCTTCAGGAAGATGAAGAATAAGATTTGAATCCTGACGAGAAACAAGGAAATCCAGGCATGACGGCAAAAGCGTGGTATGTGTGGTAGTGGGGGCCGACAAAGAGTGCTGACGTTTATCTTGAATCAGAACATCTGGTGGAGGCGTCAGTAGTCGAAGATATTCTGCTGATATTGCACAAGCTATGAGCGGTAGTAGAATGCACAATTGCTAGGAAGGCAAAAGGGGAGAGCACAACGAACAGATGAACGAAGGCTGAGCGACAAAAAAATGACGAAACAAGTAGAGCTGCAAGAGAGATGTCACAACTGTGAGACCATGACGTCACCGGAGGTCCACTAATGGAAGACCACATCATCGGAGGACCACTAATAGAAGACGACGTCATCGGAGGACCACTAATGGAAGATGACGTAACCGGGAGAAGGGTAGATAAGCTCAGGAACACAAGCATAGAAGGCAACGTATAGGAACGCTGATGGAGAATAAAAGACAGTCAAGGCGAGTCACGATGGACAGTGGTAAACCAACCCACCGAGATGAAATATGAAGGAATATCACTATAATATTCACTTACCGGTGCAGGAACGTAGCTGGGAAGATTGCTGACAGCTTATTACTTGAGCGAGGTGCACAGGAAAGGAACAGAAGTCACTGGAACGTGTACACAGGGTGCACCCTTCAGAACGCAGAAGGGGTGGTCAGCAGGTAATACCGTATTACTATGAAAATCAAGTAAAGATGCACAGTTCGGCGAAGAAAGGTGGTGAGAAAGTTAGCACATACCCTTACGCATGATTGGAGCACAAAATTCAGGAGCAACAGGCACTTTTACCGAACAAACTGAGCAAAATGTGAAGAGCTCAAGAGGGCACGTCCAACGAAAGTTTTGTCGCAATAGAAGCACTTTTACGTAAGTTATGATGCATAAGGGCTATGGAATAGATCCCGCTCCTGTGTCCTAACCTTTGACCCCATTTCGCCTATTTTCAATAGGATTCGTCCCTAGGCAGGCCCCTACAACATACTAGCATTTCATCTAAATCGAAGAATTTTTACGTATGTTATGACGCATAATGACGATGGAAGTGATTCCGCTCCTATCTCCTGCCCTTTGACCCCATTTCGCCCATTTTCAACAGGGTTTGTCCCCAGGTGGTCTCCTACCACATACTAAATTTTAAACGAAATCGAACCTTTTGAACGTTAGTTATGATGCATAAAAGCAGTGGAATGGATCCCGTTTCTATGTCCTGACAATTGACCCCATTTCGTTCACTTTCAAGAGGGTTCCTTCTCAGGTGTTCCCATACCACATACTAAAATGTTAATCGAAATCGAACGATTTTACGCGAGTTATCGTGCAGACGGACATACGCACACAACGCGCAACGTAATGAGGCAGATGGGAATAGAGACCATCTGCTCGCAAGAGTGTGACGTCACAAAACTTAATAAGATCCACGCGCGTGACGTAATGATACAGATGGCGTGACCGCGCGCCAACATCTCAGTCGCGAGATTGTGACGTCATAAGATTTCTAAGCATGGGTAACCTTAATGGGACGACCCATGACACTAAAAACGTGGTAATTTGGGGTGGTTATTTAACGCACTAAACGAATTTTCCTAAAGTCGAGATCAAGCTAAATCGATTTCTAGTACCAGAAAACGGTAGGTTAACGACTTTCATCAAAATCCAAAATAAAATTTACATAGATACAAGAATTGCTCCATTAAGGTGGAAGTCAATTAATTTTGCTTCCTATACTTCCAATGGAAAAACTTCTGTACACATTTTCGTCACAAAAAATGCGTTCCAAAGGATGAAAATATGAACATCGATTAAAATAGCTTCATTTTATAACTAGATATGTGAGACCTCTCCTAATGAAATTTTTTGATTGTATTTCTGATTCTGTATGAAACATAAAATATGGTTTCATTCTTAAGCTTGAACATTATGTGAATCCATCTGGACAACAAAACTGTCTTTGATATTTAACTTAATAAACATGTTCAAAAAAATGTCTACAATAACTGAAGAATCACATTTCATTCAAACCAAAAAAGTAAAAAAATAATTGCGCTCATGTTCTGCTTTTTTGTTGTAGATGCAACGCAATATTCCGATGTGTGGCGAGAATTGGATCAGCAAAATAAAAAAAAATGCCTAAATGTTAGATGACATTAATTTCCATAAATTGTTGTATCGAATGTTTCATGTGAATAAATGTCCGTCTTACATTAGTATATTTTAACAGAATAAAGTTCAAACCTTCTAGGCACGTTAGAAATATTTTATTTTTCGCTAAAACACACCAGCGCTTTCGAAACTACTGTATTATATCGTTTCATCATCAGGTGTACAAGATAAGATACAGATCGTTTCAATTACACACCATTCAAAAATACCCCTTGAGGTTATAACAGCAAGTAATACTTGTATTTACGTGATGGTTATGATCAGAAACACTGAGGCGCGTGTTTGATTTAAATAATAAATTGTTGTGGAAATTTCCTATAAAGAGCAGTTGCGGTTTTTGATGAGGATGAGATATTGAACATACTCATAGTTTTTGTTAAGATTTCTTAGTCAATTCACGAAAAGTAGTGTCTTCGTCAATAAAGTGTCTCCAAGAATGGGGTAGAATAATAGGTGGTTCTTCATTACAGCAAGCATTTGTAAATCTATATATTACGACTGTTTCGCCATATCGAAGATACCAAACATTAGTGTATCCAGTTATAAGGGATATGTCTTCCCATAACGGATAGAATTGTTCGTGACAGTTGTTAGTAATTGTTCGTTTGTGTTCAATGATTCCAGTACGTAAACGTTTCTTTGTACTTCCAATGTACATGGTTTTTATAACTTCTGAGCTGGAATGTACCTTTTTAGTCAATGGCAACCTTCGAGACACCTTATTGACGAAGACACAACTTTTTGTGAACTGACTAAGAAATCTTAACAAAAACTGTAACGGTACGTAATCAATCTCACCGAGTGTCTATGTTAAATATCTCATCTTCATCAAAAACCGCAAATGCCCTTTAGGTATAGCTAACTTCCACAACAATTTAATATTTAAATCAAACACGCGCCTCGGTGTTCCTGATCAAAACAATCAAGTAAATACAAGTATTACTTGCCGTTATAACCTCAAGGGGTATTTTTGAATAGTGTGTATTTGAAAGGATCTGTATCTTATTTTGTACACCTGATGATGAAACGATATAATAGTTTCGAAAACGCTAGAGTGTTTTAGAGAAAAATAATAATATTTCTAACGTGCCTAGACGGTATGAACTTTATCCTGTAAACATAAACCGGTACGTAATCAATCTCACCGAGTGTCTGACTTCGTAAAATCAACATACCTTACAGAGTGCATCACTTGGGGATATTTAATACAATATTTTGTTGCTTGCGGGATTTTTATTACGCTACTAAGTGACGTAAAAATGTCCCGGTGAAATGAAAGAAAAAAAAAACAGAATATTTTGTTAAATCCGTACATTTCTGAGAAATGTGATTTCTTGATCTCTCTATTCTAAAAAAAGTAACTGCCGCCGCTGCTGCTGCCGCTGTTTTAGAAATTTCAGGACACTCTTGCTTTCCTAGCTCGCAGCGCAAAACGTATTGAACACACAAATATGAAATTTACATCGTTTGTACAGAATTGTTTGGAAAACACGCTGAAATAAACCGTTTCTTAATTCTGGCGACACTTCAAGAGCTATTGTATTTCAAACTAAAGGTAAGCAAGAAAGTGTTATCAGGTCGCGTTCCGGACACACTAACAGCAACAGAACCACGAAAATTTGTAAACATGTAGTGCCATGACCGAAATTTTGCACCTCATCGCCCGTTTTTTGAATTTCGATTTATTTTACGAGAAATTAAATTTCCAAATTTCACAAAATTCTCTATTTCGCGATGGGATCCATTTAAAAAACGGATATATGGCAAACTATAAATCATAACGCATTGCAATTTTTACAGCATAAACTTTTAACTATCATCCCTGTTTTACAAAAAAAATATTTAAGAAAAAATAATTTTCTGATTTTTAAGCATTTTTTAAAGACACAAAGGAAAGAAACGAACGGCTTGTCCTCATAAGGTTTTTATTGTTCAAAATGTTCTGAAAAAAAAACCGTGAATAAAATATATACAAGTACAATATAAATATAGTAACAAGAAGTAGGAGAGAACAAGGTGATCGCCGGCATTTAAAAAAACAAATAAATACAATGTAAAAGGTGTGAAAAAGAGGGCGCTCACAGGCTGTCCAGTTTAACCGTTGTAAGAAATATAAGTCAATGAGTCCTTTGATGACAATAGTAATAAAATGTGTTTGTGAGTTCACCGAAAACGGGGGAAAAACGGACGGTAAAGCAGTAAAAGTTCAAAGGCAAACAATTTCAAAACAAAACGCGAATTCAGTAGTGAAAGTAAGTCTCACACATGGGCAGAAAGGTAGACACAGAACACTAATGAAGAATACTTATAATGGAATAAAAACACTGTAATGGAGAGCCGAAGGTTAAGCCAGCAGTTCCACGACATTTTCGACGACTTGGAACCAAGGCTGTTATGGTGACCAAATAGATATGAAGTTGGGAGCAGTGTTATTTGCTTATGCAATGTCAAATTCAAGTTGTAGTCTGGCTGTAACGGAGTGACGATATCTGCGGCAGTGGAAACGACGAGCTGTGTGATAACGGCGGAGGGAAGGTTGGTCGACGCTGCGATGATAGTACAGATAGATTGTATACTTCGCTTGTAGAATTAGGAAGGAGCATAAATGATTATGCGTGGAAGCCGACGGATAGTGGTGACGTTACACAAGATAATGTGACATGGTGTGAAGGTGAGCACAAACGTTTTGAAGGAGAGAGAACATCAGTGAGAACAAGGGCTGTATCACCAGACACAAGAAATATGCATGATGAACGTCTCCGAGGGTTGAACAAAAAAAACAAAGAGGTGAAGTCAGATGACGGAAACGGTGAAGAGTTCGAGGAGTGAGTAGGTGGCGATGAAGATGTAACCAATGAATGTCACGAGCTTTTGGAGGGGCGAGAATAGTATGAGAGTCTATCCAGGTGGCTGGCAAATCCGAAGATGGTACTTAAAAAACGATGATAAAGAAGCTTGACAATAACCTGATGAGGAAGGAAAGGAATACCATTGAGATACACAAGAAAAGGAAGGCAATGAGACGCTGAAGGTTGCGAGTTAAGTCCATGTTGATCTGCGAGGAGAGGTTAGAGTCGACGAATACTGACTTGAAGTAATCGCAGCTGAGAACGATGAATGGGCGAATCCGAAAGATTAGGAGTGATCTGGGAGAGCAATTTCCAGCGAAGGTTGAAATCAGCGAGTTGAGAGACTCGCACCACGCCACTGGTGAACCAGGTGCAGAAGTGCAAATATGAAGAAGCAGAGGAGCGGATAGCAGAAGAAAAGAAGAGAGGTTCCGCAAGGAGATCGTTAGTAGAGGCAGAGGGAAGGCGAATAGGATATAAGGAACGCCAGAGGGTAAGAGCGGATCTGTAGAACTCAGGGAAATGGCTCGGAACGAGAGGAAAGAGGTCCATGCGAAGAAAAGTAAGACAGTGAGGTGGGGACTTCGGGGAAAGAGAAGCGTGTCGACAATGGTTTGAGAAGAAGAAGGTTGGAGAGAGAAATTCCGAAGGAAATTTTGAAGGTGGAAAGCTTTGAACTTCAGAGAGATATCGGAGAGAGAGAGACCACCAAAAGAAATAGGAAGAACGAGAGTGGAGTGCTGCACCCAATGAATGACATTCCAGATGAAATTAGTGAAGGTACGTTAAAGTTGGCGAAGCAAAAACGGCGGAGGAAGGTGCGCAATCCAAGCATGAAAAAAAGATGGCTGGAAAATGGTATTGAGGAGGTAGGCACAGCTGAGAAACGACAGAAAAGGCTTGAGACGGTGAAAAGATGCTAGGCGGCGATTGACCTACTGAACCAGGGAGTTCAGGTAGCAGCCGCGACCGCGACCGCAGAGGAGCTTCCAATGTAGACTCCGAGAAGTTTGGCAACGCTTGAAGACCAGCGGGCACCCCATGGGCGTTCAGCACGGATCGTCCACGAACAAGCCCATAATCCAGAGCATTTATCCATGTTGAGTGAAGAACCAGAGATTGCATCATATTCAAGATAGGTATTTCGAAGAGTTCCGAATGCTCCCTCAGAACGGATGGACACTGTTAAGCCATCTGCGTATGCCGAAAGAACTGTGTGGTGATGACGGGTACACGCAGCTCCACGCGGAACTGAGGTAAACAGACGAGAACGGAGACAAATCAAAAGCGGTTCAAAAGAGAGAGCAAAGAGTTGACCGACAGGGGGCAGCCTTACCAGATCCCTCTAGCGAAAGGAATAGCAGAAGTGAGAAATGCTGAAGTACAAACACGAAAGAAGGAGTGAGAGTAAAGATTAGAAAGCGCCAAACGGAAGGAGGAAGGAAAACTAAACTGGCGAAGAACAGTGAAGAGATATGAGTGGTTAATTGAATCAAAAGCTTGACACTGGTCGATATTGAATTGCGAGAGATCCAGATAGTCGAGAAGCAAGAGAGTATAAGTTACGAATGACAGTGATGTTAGAAGCGATTGAGCGAGAAGGAACAGTGTAGGTCTGATCAGGATGGATGATGCGCGAAAGAACTGGATTAAGACGAAGAGCAAGAACTTTGGCAAATATTTTGTAATCGGTATTTAGAATGGAAATAGGCCTCCAGTTTGTCAAGAGTCCAAGGTTGCCAGATTTTGGAATAAGGCGAAATAGAGCAAAGGAAAAAGCTGATGAGGAAAAGGAAGACGAAGAAAAAATGAAGTTAAAACAGGCAACAAGAAGAGGAAGAAGAGTTGGAAGAAATCAGCCTTATAAAAAGAAAGAGGAAGACCGTCTTTACCTGGTGAGGAACGATCATTAAGACTGAAAACAGAAGAACGAATTTCGGTTGGTGAGATTGGAGCACTGAGCGAAGAAAAAAGACATTGAAGGACTTGAGGAAGACCGTGAAGAAGTGGAGAGGAATCAGCTGGAGGCATCTGAGAAGGTTGAAAACGACCAGAAAAGTATGAATAAGTATGTTGGCAGATGAGGGAGGGATCTGCCGTGGTAGATCCATCCGGTAAGGAAAGATAAGCGATGGTATTGTATTTATTTCGATGTTCTTCAAGATGACGAAGGCTCTGAAGGAGATCATCATGAAAGTGAAGAAGGGTGAACTTCAAGCTAGTCAGAGCAGGTTTAGCCGATGATTGGAGGTGATGATGAAGCCGCGCCTGCAGGATTTCAAAGTTAGGTGCGGTGTGCGAGGTAGACTGAAAAGAACGACGGATTGAATCAATGTCCATAAGACGATTAGTGCGAACAGAAAAACAAAAGCGTTTAGCAAACGCAGCAATGGGATGCTTGGTGGAGAGCCACAGAGCTGCAGGGTCAACAGTGGAGGGAAGTTGATTGACTGATTGCGCAATAATGGTGTTGACATGAGAAATAAAAGTAGGATCTTGCAGGCAGAAATCATCAAATTTCCAAACCATTGGGTGAGGGACAACAGTGGAAGGAAGATGAAATTGTAGAACGGCTGGACGATGGTAGGAAGAAACAGCTGGAGCATGTGAAACAGAAACAAGGGAAGAACGGAAAACACTGGAAACATAAAATCGGTCCAAACGTGCAGCAGCGTTGGAGGATCCCGCAGGAGGAAACCAGGTGAAATCACGGGTCACAGGATGGAGAAGGCGAAATGCATCTTGGAGATCAAAATTAAAGACCAGTTGAGTGAGTTGCAAAACCAGAGAAGAGCGGAAATCTTGAGATCCATCACGATCTTAAAGAGGTTGCAGCTTACAGTTAAAGTCACCAGCCATGATCACAACTTCAGAAGACGGAATCTCAGCGAGAACTGTAGTAACATGAAGAATGAGGGATGTGGCTTCTGAATCACTGTGAGGAACGTGCAAATTTAACAAATGAAAACGGGTAGAAAGGAAGCAAAACAAAAGGTATTGAAAAACCCCGAGCAGGCTCTGTGACTCAACAACGTCAGACAGAAACGGAAGAAAATGATTATGAATGCCAATTGCGGTGCCGGACCCCAAATGGGCACGGATATCGTGAAAAAAGACAAAAGGCCAGCGTCGCCAGCGGGAAATGTCTGTCAAAGGAGAACAGTTTGCTTCCTGCAGGAGAATGATGTTAGCTTTAAGATAACGAATATCTTCGAAGACAAGAGCATTAGTTGCCGACGCCGCAAAGCTTCGGCAGTTGAAACTAACACAAATCAGTTGGGATATCATGAACACGCTGTAGATGATTTTCGAGTTCAGCTGAGAGCTTCTTCAACAGGTATGAAAGACGACGCTGAAATTGGGCAGCATCAGGAGGAAGGGTTATATTGCTCAAAAATTCATCAAGTAATTGAAGTTGTTGAAGCATTTCAGGTAACCAATTTAACTTGGATTGAATACACGGGATTGTTGGCAATTTCCGTTTTTTAAGGTGTTGAATTAGTTCAAGAAGTTTGACGTATGTGAGCGGTTGCACTGGAACAGAACAGTCTTTGAAAAGAGTTGAAAGTTTGGTTATGGTGGGAAAAGAAGAAACATCTTCATCAACATCCGAAGCCATCGATGCTGATTCACTTAAGTTAGCAGCAACATCCATATCATCTTCAGTAGGGAGGCAAGCGAATCTGTTTGTTGCACGAAGTGGAGAAGAAATATTCTCCACGCCAGGTGAGGTTCTTTCTTTTTTTTTTTTTTTTTTTTTGATTGGAGGTTTAACGACCACCGTGAGCAACTCAATGGGCTATAAGCAGTCGCCCGTCCCTAATTTAGGGTCACTGGTTCCAGGGAAGGGAGAGAGCCAGTGCCGTAAGACAAACACAACATCCATGCCTCACCGGGATTCGAACCCGGGCCCCTTACGGACAAATGATCAGAGGCCATCGCTTAGACCACTGCGCCACCGGGGCGGCCAGGTGAGGTTCCAGAGGAAGTGGCAGAAGATTTGGTTGCCACCCCGGGGGCGCAGTGGTCTAAGGCGTTGGCCTCTGATCATTCGTCCGAAGGGGTCCGGGTTCGAATCCCGGTGAGGCATGGATGTTGTGTTTGTCTTACGGCACTGGCTCTCTCCCTTCCCTGGAACCAGTGACCCTAAATTAGGGACGGGCGACTGCTTATAGCCCATTGAGTTGCTCACGGTGGTCGTTAAACCTCCAACAAAAAAAAAAAAGAAAAAAAAAAGATTTGGTCCGAGAACGCCTTGAGCGACGCAAACGCTTTTTTTTTTTTTTTTTTTTTTTTTTTTTTGGAGGTTTAACGACCACCGTGAGCAACTCAATGGGCTATAAGCAGTCGCCCGTCCCTAATTTAGGGTCACTGGTTCTAGGGAAGGGAGAGAGCCAGTGCCGTAAGACAAACACAACATCCATGCCTGACCGGGATTCGAACCCGGACACCTTACGGACGAATGATCAGAGGCCAGCGCCTTAGACCACTGCGCCACCGGGGCGGCCAAACGCTTTGGAGAAGACTCCGCAGAATTTGGGCGTTTCCCGGATGTTTTGGGTCCAGAGTATCCCACAGAAGTAGGAAGAGGTGGAAATGAGATGTCATCATTGAGAGCAGATTTGAGCAGTTCAGAAGCACATGTTTGCATTTGCGAAACAGGCTGTGAAACGGGTGCCAATTTGTTGCACGGTGGTGGCGCTTGAGTGCTGGACAATGAAGAAACAGAAGTTTCGAAAGAAAGCGGCTGCTCGGAATTGAATGGTAATGACGGTTCAGTGCTTGGTAATAACTGCGTAGTTGTTTTTAAAGATAGCGCCTTCTCGGAGTTGTATGGTAATGGTGTACTGAAACAGGTGAAGGCAAAGAAATGGAAGGAGCAATCAGCAGAGATGGTGACGTGGTTGACATAGGAGCAACAGTTTGTTCAGTAGTAAGGGAGGAAGAAGTGGATGATGGAGGTGCATCGGGAACTTTCCTTGAAGGGACAGCACTAGGTGCAGATGTGCGGTGAGGACACTCAGAAGTCAGGTGTCCCTCAGCTCGACACCAGAAGCACTGGACACCAGCAAATAAGTTGAACACGTATGTTCGTGTGTCCGTAACAAGTTGCAGAGTTGTGAGGCGGTAAGAAATGGCTTGGTCAGTGGGGAAAATAACACGATATTGGTGACGACCACTTTGCACAAAAATGAAAGGAGAGTCTCTGGCAGCAGCTGGAAGAAATTTTGTCTCTCCCACTACTCGACCAAGAGTGCCGAGTGCAGCAACAAGTAAGTTGTCAGGAATAGCAGTAGGTACATGAGATAATGTCACAGTGACCGGGCGCTGTGCAGAAGCAACAGGTTGCAAGTGAAAGGAGCCAATATCAATGCCTGTAGCAAGAACGGTGTCGGTGACTTTTTGGAGAACAAAATGAACGACAACACCCTCCAATGTGAATAATTGAAACAATGCTCTCCTTGGGAACAACTTTAACCAAGGCCTCCAAATAGAGGGGGAGGGGGTGTCACGAAGAAACGGACAATACACACTTAATAGCAAAGCTGAGGAAAGTTCTTTACGTGCTGGTGAGTCGTCAGAAATCCGAATCTTGAGAACTTTATCTTCTCTTGAAAATTCTGGTTTCATTGAAAGAGGTGCATCAGAAGATTGGTTTGGACGAGCAGTCGCAGCATACGAGCGTCGAGGAGTAGCAGCCATGGCAGCAGAACTTAACTCGGCACCCAGGATATGCAAATTAGGACGTAGAACATTCGATGCAGAAACATTAGGGCGAAGCACATTAGAAGCAGAAACACAATTTGAAGTAGACAAATTCACACTTGATGAGATCATAGTTTTCTCAGAAGCGGCCGATGTAGCCAAAGAAAGTCCAGCGGAGATAACATCAGCAGTAGGAGCTTGGATTTGTATTTGGGAAGCAGCCATCATGGCCGCTAAGCCTAAAAACACAACACTCTGTGCTGCAACTGCGTCACACAGAAGAAACACAAAATAACGTAACAAGAGGCACACACACTCACTTTAAGTGAGGCAAAACGATGAAAACACAACACAGTCAACACGAACCATTAAAGAAGACGAAAAATCCACAGAAAAAAACATGTTTTTTACAGATGCAAAGGGAAGAAGCGAGCGGCTTGTAGAGGAACGTTTTGGTCCCGTGATCTGCTGCCATGGTAACGCAGAGAATTTGTTATGCATATGTTTTGTTGGTAAAGTTATCTCAGTTGTTTAAGGTGGACATCAAGTAATTTCGCTTCCTATACTTCCAATGGAAAAACTTTTGTACACCTTTTCTTCACAATTAATGTGTCTCCAAGGATGAAAATTTGAACATCGATTAAAATAGCTTCATTTCAAAACTTGGAATACTTAATATTTTCTAAAACATAACCATAATTATGCAATCCAACATTTGTTTGTCTACTGACGTCATCAAAGTACAGGTCACGCCATCTTTTTTCTGGACAATTAATGCGTTCCGAAGGATGAAAATTTGAACATCGATTAAAGTAGCTTCATTTATAACTTGGAATACTTAATATTTTCTAAACCATAACCATAGTTACGCAATCCAACATTTGTTTGTCTACTGACGTCATCAAAGTACAGGTCGCCCCATCTTTTTTCTGGTTTCAACACCACCAAAGGAAAAGTTTAATATAATTATGGTTATGTTTTAGAAAATATTAAGTATTCCAAGTTATAATATGAAGTTATTTTAATCGGTGTTCAAATTTTCATATTTGGGAACACAATAATTGTGAAGGAAATGTGTACAAAAGTTTTTCCATTGGAAGTATAGGAAGCAAAATTACTTGGCATCCACCTTAACGGTTTAGCATAACGTTTTACGGTTAACGGAAATGCTTTTTGGACCGCTTTTGTTTTCCTTAGTGGTAAATTTAGTAAGTGCTATAAGTTCAAACGACAAAAGTCCGACCTTTCAAGAATTAACGACATTAAAAAAAACTCTGAAATTTCGGAATAACAAGCCTTATTTGTTTAGACGTGCAATAAAAATTGAATTTTATATGAATTTTCCAGTTTTTATTTCATGTGATATACTTGGAGATCGGGCTGACTGCAGGGCCCGAGCGCTACTCTAGAAACGAGCGTAGCGAGCCTAGAGGCGCAGCCCCTAGTTATCTAAGAAAATGTAGGAATGTTAGCGAACCTATTTAAGCCATCGGAAAATTAAAAATAAAATAAATCAGACAGATTCACGGACAGAAAACCATGCATCTTTTACATCAGACAGATTCACGGAAAGAAAACCATGCCATGCATCAGACAGATTAACGGAAAGAAAGCCATATCATACATCAGACACATTCACGGAAAGAAAGCCATACATCTACCATAAGATTCGAAAATTATTCTTCGCACACTCCTTTGAAAAGACGTTTGCAGTAAAAATCTGTTAACCAGATCAAGGCGTCTTTGATTTACAGAGCAATCCAGCACTGCTGTCTTTCCCTGTTGAATAGTTTTCTGTATTTTGGAATTATTGAATTCACTGTAAAGTGGGATATTATACTACTACGGTAAACATCCGTATAAGGCTGCTGATAGAACGTATGCAAAATTTACCGGCAGCAATGAAATGAACAGTACTCTAGGGGCAAGCTATATTCAGCTAGGATGAACATTGAATTTTTTCGACTGCTTTGCACGCGAAAGTAGATTTTTGTTAAACTGCAAATGTCACTAGCTCATTAGCATTGTAATGACTTTATGACTTTCTAATCACATCCGGGGACCGCATCTTTCCCTTTTTAACACAAACTCAGAATTTAAATATCATTCGATATCCAACAGTATTTATTTGGATTTGTTTCAAAATGGAAATATATCTTTATCGATTAAACACATAAAACTAGCAGTTTTGACTTAGCAACTCTGCCAGTGATTTTTCTTATTTACGCTTTCCAACCGTAGGTTGAAGAAGCGTATATGATCCAGTTTTGTCCGTCTGTCCGCACGATAACTCGCGTAAAAATGGTTCGATTTCGATGAAATTTTAGTATGTGGTAGAGGTCAACCTGGGAAGGAACCCTGTTGAAAATGGGCGAAATGGTGTCAAAGGTCAGGACATAGGAGCGAGATCCATTCCATTGCCCTTATGCATCAGAACTTACGTAAAGATAGATCGATTTCGATAAAATTTCAGTATGTGGTAGGGGACCACCTGGGGACAAATCCTATTAAAATGGGCGAATTGGGGTCAAAGGTGAGGACATATGAGTAGGATTCATTGCATTACTCTTATGGGTCGTAACTTACGTAAGCATTGTTCGATTTCGATGAAATTTTAGTATGAGGTAAGGGACGTACCCTACTGAAAATTGGCGAAATGGGGTCAAAGGTCAGGACATATGAGCGGGATTTATTCCATTGCCCTTATGCATCATAACTTACCTAAAAATGCTTCGAGTGAGACAAAACTTTAACATGTTGTTCCGGAAGTATACTGAACCGGTTCTGTTTAATTAATCGAAATGGGTCAGAGGTCAGGACACAGGAGCGAGATTTATTCCGCAGCCATTATCCTAATAACTTAAGTATTGATTTCTGGTATGTTGGAAAGGGTATCATAATACATGTATTGCATGATTTTACTCACTTGTTGTTCATTTATTTACCAAACTTACGTTTCCTAGAGCTGTCATACGTATTACCCGACAAATAAATTTTACTTCCACTCGTATTAGAATCTAGCGTTACGAATAAATTAAAAGCCAAATTGATATGCAAAACGTTTGGTAAAGTTATCAAATTGTCTCTTTTGTTTTCCATTTGAATTATTCGTCAATTTGGAACTGTTATTGCAAGTACTACCGAATGTTTGAAACATGTTCTCATAGGCTAAGCGTTAATGTTCTGCTAAACATTTTACACTGTGTATAAATACTGTAATTTTATACTTTCCTTAACATATAACGTTACAACAACATCATCTAGCTCCTTACATATCAGTAATTAAATAATGCGTTTCTCTTTTCGAAAAATACCTAAGCCGAGTTTAATAAAACAGCACATATTCAGCGCGCTCATATTTCAGAAGGATTTCGATGAATGTTTGAAAAGTGTTTTACGCAGAGAGAGAGAGTTTGTTGGCGCGATGTAACACCAGCATTAGCCTCATATTATCGTCCGAATTAAAAGCTTGCAAAATTGCGGAATATACGAATAACTGAACATTAATCCCCGTTACCTAATGCTCTTTAATGAAAAAGAGCGCATGAAATTAAATTAGTTCCTTCCATCATGTAAACAACGGAAGGGGTTTCTTTCAAGCATATTCTCTTTCGAAAGTATCTTTACTGTGTATCTTTGCACAGGAGACTACCGAGAATTAGTGAGAAAGCAAACAATAGAGCACCTGTGCTCCGGGAGCTTCATCAAAGCAAAGTACGAAAAAAAAAACCTCATTAAGAAGAATATGCAATGTTGATTATTTCATTCGCTCTTTCTTTTCGATCTCTGAGTTTGAGGATTGCTCTTAATCCTTCTTGTATAATTGCAATTTTACGATTTAATCCAGTTTTGGCCGTTCTTCATCTTTGCCTTGGTTCTCCCAGTTCCTTCAGGCTTCTGTTTAAACATCGGATTAATAGAACAGGGTTATTATGAAAAAGAACCGGCATCTTTAAAGAAACTATTGTTTACTTTATCTACATCTTTGCAAACTTTAAAAAAAGACAGAACAAATTTGTTATTCCGAATTTTTAAAACAAGTTTTTGCGTGTGAGAAAAAAAGTTCATTACGGATTATAAAGTATGGGCATAAAAGAGTGATTCAGCGTTAGCTGATTAGCAGAGGATCTCTGCACCTAAATACTTTTTCTTAATTTATCAGTAAGCTCCTCTATCTAATTCTGTGAGAAGGAAACGTGCCTTGGAAAAATTAGCTCGATTTTCTAAACTTGCAACACAATATCTCTGCGAAGAAAACGGGCGCTTTATGTACACAAACAGAAAAAGCAGCGTTTGTTACACATGAGACTTGCAATTACTGAAGTAAAAATTCTCTGAACCGAAGTAAAAATCTTCCGAACCGAAGTAAAAATTTTCAGAACCGAATCATAATTTTTTATTCCACCGCATGTCCTACTGTTTATACGTAATGAATTTAATCTCTTTCAAAATTACCTAACGCAACTAGATCAGCGTAAAAGGGAACTTCAGATACGTTGTTGCAAAGGTGCTATTTAGAATAAATAAGTTGTGAATTTTCTCACAGGAATTTTCATACAGTTTAGTGCATGTTTGAATCGCTCAACAGGCAGAACGCTGTGTCTTAAATTTTGTGCAGTCCAAAAACATGTGACACAATATACACTGGCGGAAAGTGAAAAAAGAACACCAAGAAGGAGACGTCTGATACCAACGAAATGTATACAGCATAATAACGGAATACAGAGGATAACGTGATCAAAACATTATGGCAAAATACAGCTGTATTTCCTGGTAAACTGAAAAATAGCATTTCCATGTAACATGGTTAGTACGAGGTTGAACCGCCATGAACTGCGTCACACTGTGCAATTCTGGCATGGAGTCTGTCTTACAGATGTTGGATGTAAGTTTGGGGTATTGAGTTCCAAGCATCCTCAACCTGGACGCGTAAATCGGGGATGGTCGTGGCTGGCCGTGAAGGTCGAATAAGTCGTTGTCCCATAAAATCCCACACGTGCTCAATGGGGGACAAATCCGGTGAACGTGCAGGCCATGGAAGTTGTCTCACACCCTGAAGTGCATGTTGCGTTGCATGGGCCGTGTGTGGGCGTGCGTTATGTTGCTGGAAAACACCACGATGGACCGATCTTACAAATGGCACAACGACGGGCTGAATGATGTTGTTGATGTGGGAGGTGCTGTTTAACGTACCCTGTAAAAACACTAGTTGTGTACGGGAGTGATAGCTGATCGCTCCACACACCAGGAGACCAAGTGTAGAACCTGTGTGTCGCTGGCGGATGCAAGAAGAGAGGAAACTCTCCCATGTGCGTCTGCGAACATGCATACGGCCATCGAAGGCTCCCAAGCAGAATCTGCTTTCATCGCTGAACACGACAGATCGCCATTGCGTTCTCCAGTGCAGACGTCGGCGACACCACTGCAGCCGTTCCTAACGGTGGGCTGGAGTCAGAGGTACACATGCCAGAGGCACACGTGCACGTAGTCCTGCATCCAGTAGACGGTTGCGGATTGTTCGAACAATCACCTCAGGTGCAACGGCAGCTCGGATTTGCGTCGCAGTGGATGTTCTGCTTGACAACGCCGCTCTTCTTATGCATCGATTGGTCCGCTCATCAGTCCGTCTGTGACTCCCGGTTCTACGTCTTCTCGGGTGGGAATGTTCCAAGGACCATCTACGCTACCATCGTACCACCACCGATACTTCCCGTCCAATTCGCTCCGCAATACGACGATACGACCACCCGGCCTCGCGGAGTCCGACTAGACGACCTCGTTCAAAGTCCGATAACTGCTGAAATCGTACACGTCTTCCATGTCCAAGCATTGCAGCTTCTTCAGGGTCTTTGCACGTGTCCGTACGCCGACGGCTGATTATATTCACATCGCCGTACTCCTTAAATACCACCGACGATAATATGCATATTATGCCGTGCTGTGGCGTTAGCGCCTCCCAGGTTGGTTCACGACATTAACATCACACCTACGTAAACTCGACACCATTAACATATGTAAATTTCATGATCGTCCGCCAATTCTTTTTTTGTGTTCTTTTTTCACTTTCCGCCAGTGTATGTGTCGTAGCATGTTTAGGGTAAAAACCGTGGTGCGGTTTAAAATTAGCAGTGGTAAGAGGCAAAATATTAGAGGCAAAATATTTTTGCCTCTTATTTTGTTTTTGCAAAATTAAAATTAAGATAAAAAAAGAGCTACACCTTTCTCTCATTAATATTTTTAATTCATTTCGCCGTACAGCGCTAAAATCTGGATATGTAATAATTTCTTCAGATCGAAATACCACGCATAGAAAATATGTTAAAGCAGCATCAGTTTAAACTTAAAGAAGATTTAAATAGCTCCGTTCAGTTAATTCCTCATGTCTTAAAGTTTTGATTGAAATGCACTTCAATTATTCCATTCATGACATAAATACACTATGAGAGTCATCAGTGCTCGACATGCTTTGTGTCTTTGTATATCTGAATTTTAGAATGTTTTATAATAAGTTGCAGTTATATTAGGTGCTCAGAAAGTAGAGAAAAAAAGCTCCAGGTTGCACTTTCCCACGGTGAAATGACTCCCATTTCGTTCTGGATTTCGAATTCATAGAAATGTACTGTGATGTCACGCTGAAGTGATTCAGACAGGAAGAGCGCAACACGCTGAAAAATGTGTACAAAATCCCTCGCTGCTTGACAATATAGACAAAATATCTTTCTTTCGTTTTTAAAGAAATGTTTTCAATTATTCTTTAACTCATTCACACGAGCATGGGGAGATTGTGTTCAGTTCCCTTTCACTATTGAGCGCTGCTTCATCGAAAGCATGCAGCGCGAAAAACTGAGTCATCCCGGAGTATTTCAAGAAAATAAAAAATAGTTAGCATAAGTATATTTCGATACTTGTTCATCAACAATAAAATAGGAATTCGCATCAATTCCATTAATCATTACAAGTAGCAACTTCCTTTTTCTCTTCAAGATTGACTCTTTGAAATTGTGAGGTTAAATTCCGTTAAAAATTCTGAAATACACAACACCAAAAGCATGTTTAGATACGACATCAAAAGCTCTCTAAGAATTGAAAATTTTTAGAGCTAGTTACAGACATTCACTTCCGCCATCTACTGAAACAATGGTCTGAGAATATGAAAAATATGAAGATCATCTTGGTTTCGGCTACACTTTCTTATCCAGAATAAAAATTTACCAATCCAACTTTTCGAGGGGAGATTTGTTAAGAAATGCCAAATGCATATCTTGAAGCTGACAAAAGAATTCTGACTGGAAAAACAGAACAATCTTGCACAATCTTTGCTATGTTTACGACAAATGATGATTTGTTCCGACATCAGAAAACTGAAGGGGAAAATGAAAAAATACAATTAAAAGCTGAAGAGAAAAAGAAACGTGTCATTTGTAATTTATTTTAGCGGAAGCCTGCTTCAAGTCTTTCGGAATACATTTTTTTAAGTATCAAGAATAGTCCTTCCTTACTGCAGGTCGCGTTTCAAAGCACAGTTACGGGAATCGCAAAGAGAACGATTTCTATCATGAGTCTGAGTTTCTTTTAAAATGCTAGAAAGCTCCCGAAAAGTTCACGGATATCATCCAGATCAGGAGTAAGGGAAAGGTCTTGATTGAGGGCCTTGTTGAAATTCCTGTGGAAATATAAACACTACTATTTATGAAAATTGCAACACCATGCAAGAAAGAATCGCGCTATTCAAATGAAGTTTATATCACAGATTTATCGTGTTACAGGAGATAAGTGTTTGCATTTGTAGAGCTGTACAAGTTTTTTTACATTCAAAACACAACATCGTGTGAAACCACCTGTAGGAAAAATTACAGCCTCTACAGAGTGTGGCATTGAATGGAAGAGGTTGTTGATATCGTCCTGGGAAACAGCCTGCCAAGCTTCTTCTATGAGAGACTAGAGTTCATTTGTGGTGTCTGCCGGAGGCAATTCATTAGTCAGTTGCTTAGCTACCATGTTTCAGACATGTTCTATCGTGAACATATCCGGCGAACGTGCAGGCCAGGGAAGAGGAGCTATCTGCCGTACATGGCAGAGGTACTGGATATTACGGACCACGTGTGGCCCAGCATCGTCCTTCTAGAATATAGCGCCAGGACAACTCTGAAAGAAGGGCACCACCTCTGCTTTTAAAACATCCCTGATGTAGTGTTGACTTCTGACGATTCCCTCAATTCGTCTCAAGCGAGATCGAGAATTAAACCCAAAGGTGCCCCAAACCATAACGCTTAGTATTGGTCCCGGATATCTTCGATCGCGTATGCGTGCATGATGTTACATCTAGTTGAATCGTGACTTGTCAGAAAACATGACATGTTGCGAATCAGCGAGCCAGCTTCTGTGTTCGAGGCCCCCATTACAGCCTGAGACGTCTGTAGTTGAGGGTCAGAGGAACGCGCAGCAATGGGTTACTTGCAGCTAGTCCTCTGTTAAGCAGACGACATCGAACTGTGCTGGAAGAGAAAGCCTTACCTGTGACAGTGATCTGGTGCTGCACTAACACCGTGGATGTCGCTGTGCCATGCGGTAGATGTTTCTGTTCTCCCGTACAGTCGTGCGATTTTGCGCTCCATTTCCCGGATCTCTGTGCGTCCGAGCCTCATCTGTTCACTGACGCCACGTTCTTTTCACTGTTCTGCGTATGGGCTTTTCGTCCCGTACGAGAGATTCCAGCTTCTATCATCCCAACAATCTTTTCTCCTTCAAAGTCCGTCAGGTGTTCGTAATTGTAATGTAACCCTTTTTCGTGTGCGAGATTGGTGTTACGCTATGTCTAAAACCATGACTAAGGAAATGTTGAACTAAATGAGAATACGATGCAATAGATGCACGAAATAGCTCTAAATCGATGATTTACGGCCAGACGAAACATATAGAGAAGCCAAACTTCCGAAAACTTTTTTGGTCCAAGCAACGAATGATAACATCCATAATATAGCACTGCTTCACATATAATACCTTAACTATGTATCGTATAAACTCGTTTAACAAAGATCGAACACCGCCACACACACACACACATACACTAAGCAACTGCCGTGTCGTCCTTTTTATCTATCGTTCTTATCACATTCATACGTCACTTTCAGAGCCAGTGCCATAAGACAAACACAACATCCATGCCTCACCGGGATTCGAACCCGGACCCCTTTCGGACACACCATCGTAAGTCATCGCTTAGATCACTGCGCCACGAGGGCGGCTCAGAGGCATGAGCCTTTATATAAGACATAGAGAGGCTGGGAACGATTCAAAGAAGCATGGCGAAATCCATCCTTCACTTCTTTAGTGAAACAATAAAAGCCTGAAGAAAACAATCTCAGCAACTGAAGAAAACAGATTTTGTCAGATATAATGCTAAAAATAAATAGCAGCGAAATTTTTATGACAGTTATTTTCTAATTTTTAGTCATTGTGATTTCGCCACTGCATATCATTTTATTTATGATAATTTATTTGTGTAGCCAGATATACACTATGTAGCCAAAAAATCCGCGCACCGCGAATAATCATCTGACAAGCGTGAAACTTAACGTGCAAATACCTCCGAGCCAGATATGCAAACGATAGAAAATACACAGCCAATGAACGCATAGAGCATGAGTAACGCCTTTCGGAAACGCTAACCCTAGCACACATGTAAGGTCCATTGCTCGGCCGCTGCGTCAGTTCGGACGGCTGCTGGGGTACAGTTGTTAGCAGTTGCAAATGAGAATGCCTCGAAGACCCACTCGACAACGTTACAACCAGTTGAGCGAGTCCCGAGAGAGGGCGCATCAACGCACTCAGGAAAGTGGGCTGGTCGTACCAGCCTATCGCTAGCCACGAGGGTCGGAGCTATGACACAGTCACAAGATGTTGTTACCCTGTTGTTAGAGGTCTGGCCAACGCTGCTCACCCCACGTCTTTGTGGAGCGGCATACGTCCATAACACCTCGCGTTACCATTTGGGGAGCCATCACCTATGATACGCGGTCACCGTTAGTGGTCATTCGCAGCACCGTAGCGGCCCGCCAATACGTCGACGAGATCCTGCGACTAGTGGTATTGCCAATGCTGTCGAGTCTGTCGGGGGCCAACTTTCAGCAAAATAATGCCCATCCGCACACGGTAATCGTCTAAATAGATTGTTTACTAGGTGTGACAACTCTTCCTTTACCGGCCAGATCTCCGGGCCTCTCCCAAATCGAACACAATTGGAACCTCGTAGGACGCCGGCTCCAGTCATCGGTCAACGTGAGTGAACTAGTTTCGCAATTACGGCGGATCTGGCAGCAACTTACGTAAAACAGCTTTTGACGTATATATGAGTCCATCCTGGACCGAATTTTCTCATACATTGCCGCCAGAGACGGCCATACATGTTACTAAGATGTAACGGTTGTGAATCGATATCTACTCAATAAATAGAGGGGAGATTGCTCTCAAATTTGGATCACTTCGTCCTCTTAGTCTCCCCATTGCTCATGTCAAATTTCATCATGATCGAAAACCTTTTCCAGGTGCGAATCTTATTTGCTACAGAATGTATTATATCTGGTTACACAATAAGTTACACTCTTATCTGTTCCACGAGTTATTCCTCCTATCGGTTACACAAATAACTTATTTGTGTAACCGATAAGAAAACAAACTCGCGGATCAGTAAAATGAGAAGTGTTGATTATAACCTGATCAAAGTTAGGAGATGTATAGGTAATAGGCTGAACATATTGCTAGAAGGACTGACCTAAATATTAGGCTGGATACCAGTCCCCAAGCATAGGAGGAAAGGAACAGATTCCCAGGGCCCTGGAGTTCCAGGGAGCGGGTCATCTGTCCTGAAAACCGGACTAAATTATATTTTTGACTGCTTTGCATCTGTCCTGCAAAGCAGTCAAAAAATGCGGATGAAACTGAAAAAAGAAAGATAGTGTGGGCTTCTGAAATTTATGTGAAACAGTTTATCCAATGAACAAAGTTTTTGGATGAAATTGAATGCCAGAGATAATCCCTGACAAAAAGAAGCTAAACGTATTGTTTTAACATCCAGCACCCCCCCCCCCCCACACACACACATACAAGCACAAGTACACATCCACCCTATTTCGGAAATGTGTCTCAGAGACGTTTATATCAATGGATAAAATTTTTGAGCGATGTTAGCAAAGCAATATTCTTTACACTATCGTCCTACTCCCTGAAAAAATATTCTGATTTCGCCCCTGCAATTCAGTTTTATTTATGATAACCATTTGGGTAACCAAGAATAGCAAAGCTGAACTCTCATTAAGTTTAATTATTTTGACGTCTTGATGTGGTAAGTATATATCCAGTTAAAGCAAAACAGGTTTTTCCTGCTGGATAAATACATCAGTAGTGAAACAGCCGTCGTAGCACGATGTGTGATAGTGAAATCTAAAACTATATGATGTTTAAAACTTTAATGAGAGTTAAAACAGCCCATAGGTGATACATGAACATAAGATCTTTCGGGGTCGCTCGCGACTCCCATCATCAGATGAATGAATTGTTATGTAGTCTGGAATAATTGCAAACTTCTTAAAAGCGTAAGAATTTAAGGTTTTCTCATGTCCGATATCTTGCCATGAGACGCTGTAAAGCTCATCTTATGTCTGACTTTTTTTTTTTTGCTATATTTTATTTGAATACAGATACTATGTAGGCATCTGAAATAAATTAACAGCAACCGCAAGTGATTTACTTCTAACTAAAAAAAGTAAAAGTGCAAACTAAAACTTCATCGCACCAAGTAAATCAGGACAAGAATCAGAATAAACAATATTATTTGTGTATGAATGTTGTGGGCTTTTTGTAGATTTTCGACATTTGGATATTCCTTCTACAGGCATTTTTGTTTTCCGTAAGCATCTTTTCGGTGACCCACAAAATGTTTGGCAAAACGCCGATCAATAGGCATTAATTTTTAATCAGTACCAATATTTCCTGAAACGTTTACAGCCTCTGAGTAATTAACATTTCTGCTCTGAAAAATCCATTGGAAGTTGCATTGTACAGGGGTGGAAGCGAAAGTGTTTCGTGCCCATTGCAGAGGTTCTCAAATTTTGTTTCTCAGGAAATAGAAATGTTTATTACTTTAAAAATTCCTCTTTGTTGTAAATAGATATCTAGATAGATATATATTTTGCTTCTGACTTCTGCAATGTCAGATAGGCTTTTCACCAACAGGGTATGTTCAAACGGAAATACACATACCGTTCACTGAATTAGAAACTTTGATTCAATACCGGGTTGGACGTTCATTTTTTCCCAAAATTATAGGACGTATGCAGTTTGGCATAGATCCCACAAGATGCTGGAGTACATCTTCTTCTACACCATACTAGGCGTTCAC
The DNA here is from genome assembly GCA_039090855.1 of Macrothele yani. NCBI lineage: Eukaryota > Metazoa > Arthropoda > Arachnida > Araneae > Macrothelidae > Macrothele > Macrothele yani. The sequence continues at coordinate 77,043,934 of CM077011.1, forward strand.
CAGACATCCTTAAACTGGCTCAGACTTGACAGATCACATTTTGCTCCCAAATCTGATTTCCCAACATGGTCCATACATTCTCAATGAAGTTCTGACTGCCGCCACACTGGCGCAGTGGCCTAAGCGATGGCTTCTGATCATTCGTCCGAGATGAGTCCCGGTTCGAATCCCGTCAGGCATGGATGTTATGTTTGTCTTACGGCGTTGGCACTCTCTCTTCCCTGGAACCATTGGCCCTAAATTAGGGACGAGCGACTGCTGATAGCACATTAAGTTGCTCACGGTGGTCGTTAGACCTCCAAAAAGAATGACCGTGACGCTTACAATAACAGCGTCTCCTTAGAGGTGCCTCGAATTTGGAATAAGTTCTTTAAATAAGTCCTTTTTCCTACACGGATACCGTGTGCCCAATCAATTTGACAACTTGTGTCTTTGAGTCACTGCGTTGAAATTATTGTTGCGTTTTGTTATTCAAATTGCAGTAGTCAAACCTTCAATTGAAAAACAAAAGTTCTGACCAGGGCATTGTGATGGCCAGGAAAGACGCCTTGTTCGCTGAACCATTGCTGAACACATCTTGTGCGAAGCACAGTAACAATTGCCATTCACGAAACAGCTATCACTTACTCCATAAAAGGCAACATTGCAGGATGTGTTTCCTCACCAACAATGCTCAGGTAATCTTTCGAGGACACCTAACTTTTCAGTAATATCAGAGGACCCGTTCCATAGCAACAGGACTTGCTCCTTACATTGAAATCACCTCCAGAACCGTGAGTTGTGCTTTCAAGGTAAGCTGGGTCCATTGCTTCATGGGGATTCCGTCAAACTCTCAGTCAACCGTCGGTACAGATGTATCGCGACCCTTCGGACAACATGACTTTTTCCAGTCTTCCAACGTCCAGTCACGGTGTTCCTAACTCCACGTTACACGAATGTTCCGGTTCTTTACAGAAATCAGTGATTTCCGTATAGGCATGGGACTGCCAATACCGATCCTCTCCAATTCCTTGCGCATAGTTTGCTGAGAGGTCGGGAACAGCACTGATTCAATGCTTTGGCCAATTACCGCATACAGGAAATCCTGTTTTCCCATACACTACTTCTCAGACAAGAGCGATCTCGTTTCTGACAGATTGTCGTCACGCCACAGTTGCGCCTCTTAGACAAGCGATGTGGGTTACATTTCCACTGATTAAAGACTAGGGGTGTCTCACCTTTTGAGAAACCCGTCAGCTCTGTTGTTTTCGAAACCTTCGCTCCAGCCAGACGGACACTCACAGTAAGCCTTTTATCGAACTCCGAAAGATCCTTTATTTTCCCATTGTGATCAACACGATTGACGATTACCGACGAGCAGCAGTCATCAATAGTTGCCTAGATATCGTGCTGACGCACATGATCATATATTTTGCACATAAGCTACGTAAGTGACGTTTACGTTCATTTGCATAAGGGTTTCTAATTTAGTGGCTCGTGTGTGTACCTGTATCTCAAGGGGTCATTTGTGGTGCTTGCCAGAAACAAAGTTACATTGGACTTAACCTAGAAACATGGGTAGGACAAAGGTTAGACAAGGCAGAGCAGCAGGAGCAGCAGACCAGCAAGATTCAGTAAATACCTAGGGTGAGAAAATGGGTAATTGAGGACGTCAAAAGACGACCTACATCGAAGGCCTGGACAACAATGTCACGGCGACTGCGCCATCCCCCAAGGAAACATTGAGTAGTGGACAATTATGTGAGGGAAAACCACAAAGTGACCTTCAGAAAACCAACGCACGACCTACACATAAGCATGTGATCTCTCTACCGAATCATATAAGATCATCTGGAGTTCAAAAGGTGTGTGTAAATGGGTTTCTTTCTGTACCTATCATCGAAATAGAAGCATAGCGCATATCTGTCATACATCACCACGTAGCAAGGAACAAATTTCCGCTGCGAATTTTAGGCGGATAATTTAGAGCTTACAAAGAAGCACATGCGCATGCAGCGAAAACACACGGCATCTCAAATTCCATAGAAAGGCATGTAGCGTTTTTTACTATTTGCATCCTGGGGAACACTGCATACAGAAAGTTCTTCTAATCCACTCATTTTAAATGAAACAGGAGTCACTCAAATGAAGTTAGCCCCGAATCCCAATGGTCTAAGCGCGTACTTAACAGTTCTTCATTTTATTGTGTCAACATCTTATAAGCACTCTCCATGCTGAACTTTATTTATTATAACAGCACCAATTTTGAAACTAATTAATGTCCATTAACAAAAAGAAAACTTTAACTCCAAGCACTCAATATATAACAACACAACTCGACATGGCGTAGTGATCTAAACGCTGGCTTATGACCAGTCGTCTGAGAATGTTCTGGGTTCGAATCCGGATGAGGTATGAATGTTGTGTTGTTTGACGGCGCTGGCTTTCTCCTTCCCTGGAACCAGTGGCGCTGAATTAGAGACGGGCGACTGTTTATAGCCTAATGAGTTGCTCACGGTGGTCGGAAAACCTTCAATCAATCAATCAACTCAACACGCATCCTTCAAGTAAACACAACTTCAGCATAACACAGCTTTCATGATTATTACATTACACCACGAACCCTTTTGGCTGCTGGTTTAACATTGTATATCTCTAGTTCCTATCTGTCACATGCATTCTTCATGCTCTCTGACCTCAGAAGTGTTGCCATCCTCATTCCGCGAGAGAGAAGATATAAAATTAAGGTTGAAAACGCTAAAAGATAATAAACTCAAATTCACATAGAGAAAGCAACTACAAATGAAAGTTAATTTCGACTATACGTGATAGACCATGCCTCCCCTAGTGGCGACAAGGGCATGGTCACATTTTTCTCTGATGAGAAGGGTCCTTTACTACCTGCCCGGCTACAGAATGGAACATACGTTATCGCGGAGAGGTACTGCGACACTCCGTGAAGACTCTGTCACACCATGAAAATCCAGTGCTCAGGCATGCTCACAGGAGGCAGCGTGCTGCTTCATGACAACTCCCTGCTTCTTCTCTGCGCCCATCGAAGAACAGAGACACTGCAGCACTTCCGTTGGGGAGTCTTTGATCATCCTTTCACATCTTCAGACTTCTGAATTTTTCTTTAAACGACCGCGATTCACGTCAGATGACGACATTCGAGACTCTGTTGAGGAGTGGTTCATCGAGCAGCCGCTCTCCTCCTATGCGGAAGGTATCCAAAAATGTGTGCAGCTATGGGAAGTATGTGTGATCGCAGGAGGTATGTGTAGATAGTGTAGCAACCTGTATCGCCGTACGGAGAAGCCAAATAAACCAAACACTGAAGCGAATTCTCAGTATACGTTTCATTTGAATAACCCTTATATGCAAAGGCATACGAGTATTCAACTACGAAAGCCGGGCAACAGCAGTCGCACAACTGAACAGAGGCTGCTTACAATTCACGTCCTTCGGGTTCGGTATCAGTGTCAGAGGGCTATGTTATCAACGCAACGTCCATGGCGTTGACGACGAATCCTGAAACTCATAGCAAGTGATATATAAATATTAATCGCAAAGTTCGAAAGCGTCATTCATTTGTTAAAAAACGGGCAAAAAGTAAAATCAGTGGTGGAATTTAGGCTGTATACTGAAAAGGCCAATGTAGGGAAGACTTTAATTACGACCCATGAAATTGTACAACCGGCGAAGAAACAGAGCTCTTAGGAGAGATTAAAGAAGGATGGTGGAATAAAGTGAGATTGAGTCATAAGCAGACCCCAAGTTTGAGCCGGATGCGTGACATGTCAATAACAAAAAACGATACTTGTCACGATTCACGGTGTTCCAAGCGTTCACTATCAGTTGCAATGATTGCTTCATTGAGACCACGGTGTATGATAAGTCAGGAGATACGACTCTCCCTGCTGTCAACAGTTTGAAAACGGACTGTCACAGCTCGCCAGGGGACGTTCAGGAGTTGTGGGCCGATCGTTCATGCTAACCATCATAGGATTATATGGTGTTTATGAATTCAGCAGTGCAAAATCGGTATTTATTTTGACTATTTTTTATTTATTACTTTGTGTAATTATATCGTATGAAGTTCCAGAAAATTTTAAGCGTACGAAACACTTAAATACAATGTAAGTGCCGACAGTCGTAGGTACATTAGATCCCGCCAGAATGGATGTGGTTGTATATTCGTGGAAGTGCAACCTTTGCGTGTTCTACACACACGGGCCACTGAATTAGAAACCTGTATGCAGATGTAAATAAACGTAACTTACACAACGTATATGCAAAATCCGTGGTCACATGTGTCACTAGATGATATAGGCAACTAAATTTATTTAAGACTGCTGCTCATCAATAGTGCTGATCACGATGAGAAAAACATAGGATATTTCGGGGTTCGATAAAGAGATAATTGTAGGTGCCTGTCTGGTTGGCGCGACGATTTTGAAAACAGCAGAGCTGACTGGTTTCACAAAAGGTAAGATATGTATTACTCAGAGTCTTTAATCAGAGAAAAATTTACTCACATTGCTTGTCTAAGAGAAGCAACTGTGAAGCGACGCCAGATTGTCAGGAACGAGGTCGCCGTCGTCTGAGAAGACTTGTATGGAGAAACAGGACTTCCTGTGTGCAAAAATTCACAAAAGCATTCAATGAAAGCTTTTTCCGATCCATATCTCAGCTAAATTCGGGCAAGGAATTGAAGGGGATCTGTATTGGCAGTCGATGACTATACGGAAATCACTGATTTCTGTGAAGAATCGCGTTCATCTACAGTGGTGTACAGAATGCAGTGACTTGACACTGGAATACTGAAAAATCGTCATGTGATCTAATGAGTTGCGGTACGCCTTGTCCTGTATCGACGATAGGCAGAGAGTTTGACGGAAGCCCCATGAAGCAATGTACCCAGTTTACCTTGTAAACACAAATCAAGGCTCTAGAAATGGTGTTATGGTGTTGGACACTTTACGTTGATATGGAATGGGTCCACTGATTTTGCTGAAATGTCTGGTGTCCTCCAAGGAGCAGCTGAACGTTGTTGCTGATCAAGTCCATCCTGCAGTGTTGACTTTGTATCCAGTAGGTGACGATTGTTTTATGAAACGATTTTGCTGCTTCCCATCTCTTAAGATATGTTCATCAGTGGTTTATCAAGCATGCCAGCGTTCTTTGCCACCTTCCCTGGCCACCAGAAAGCCCTGATATGAACCCCACTGAGAATAAATATATGGGACATGTTACAAAAACAGATTAGGGTGTAAAGTCATCTTCAGGTAAATCTGAGCCAGTTAAAAGACTGTCTGGTGAACGCCTTGTATGCTCTAGACATAGATGTATTCCCAGTAATTCTGGAATCAATGCTAAATCGCACACATGCTGTAATTGGGGTTAAAGGATGTACAATCCTTTAATGAATAAATGTTTCTAATTCAGTGGACGGTATCTATATACATATATTGACGGCCAAGTGAATATTGTTTACCCATTGCACTCACTGCCGGTAGGAACTCAATGCTGTCGCATTGATTGTGGTGGACACATCAGGAACCGATGACTGAGAGAAAGGAAATTATGCTTAAGATGTGTCTGTTGTACATAATTCGCGTGTGTGTGCGTGTGTAGAATCTTACTCGAATGTTTCACGTGTCCACTGTGTTCGTACCGAGGAGGCCTAAGTACATGCGCTGGCGGATGCAATCGCAAGTGACAAACACAGCAAAAGAACCCACCTGTAGCATATAAACTCCCGGACGTGGGTAAAATACTGTGATATACTGTATCATCTCCTTTTCTTAAAGCCCGTTAGTATTAATTAATAACAGGGAGCAATACACCAATTGTACTTAAATAGTATAACTATAGTAGTGATCCGAAATTTCTTGGCGTAGAACAGAAATAAAAGTTTCCAATCTTTCGCACATAAACCAGATGGCTTTATCAAGGAAGGTAGACAGCTAACTGCAAGCTGGATAATAGAACGGTTCAACCATTTGAACGTGGTGACATGATAATAATGAATAAATGCGAACGAAATCAGGTATTCAAAGACACGAGGCGTTATGCTCGTTTTGGCACGCGGAATCCTGGAAGGAAAACCAAGAGTTAGTCACTATTTGAAAAATTGTTTCCAAACTCGTGGCAACTCCAGTGAGACGCTATCATTGCACGACTTGGTGTTGGTTATGATCTCCAAAGTTTCGTGAATGGCAGTAGATTTTGGGGTGGAGTAGGAAGCTAATTTGTTTACGTCAACCCTCATAGGAGCAGCTGACTTGAACTAGACTTCCCTGGATAGGGCCGTAGTGACTTTGCCGTTCTTTATGCACCTTTTATGTTCGTTAACTCTAATTCTAAATGAACGTTTAGTCATTCCAATGTAGTATCTCGTCGATCCGTCCGGATGTATTAGAGGAATGGCATAAACACCTGCTTCATTGGAGGGTGGGAACTTCTCTGTTTTTCCTTTAACCATAGTATATAAAGATGTCGTTGATCTAATGTCAACACCGAGGTTCATCTTCATGAGCGCGTTCTTGAGCTGATAGGAAACATTTGGTATATAGGGAATTGATCCCAGGTAGCGTATCTGCGGCATAGAAAGATTAGAACGACTAGTCCGGGTTTTCTCGATGTAGCAATGTACCAGGTTCGGGGTGTATCCTGTTTCAGTGGCCAGCTCGATAACGTTTCTGAATTCGCATTATCTAGAATGAACATCTGAGGAGACTGCAAAGGCTCTTCGGATTCGAGAACGGAATAAAACTGTCCTGTAGTCAGCGGTGCAGAATGAGTTGCGGAGCATCAGGTTAGCTATGGATGTGGGTTTGTAATAAACCTGTGTGCGAAAGCGATTTTCTGATAATTTACTCAGTAAAACATCCAGATACGGCAAGGCGCCATTGCGTTTGAGCTCCATAGTGAAATTGATAGTAGGGTGAATATCATTGATTTTATCTAAAAAAACCGGAACGGTATCCTTTCCATGAGGCCATATGAAGAATATATCGTTCGCATATCTTAGCCAGGTGGTAGGTCTTGGGGTGATGTTGGTGAATATATATTGCTCAATTGGACGAAGTATTGCTTCCGCGAGGACGGCTGAAAGAGATGATCAGATCGGAGCGCCATTTATCTGTTTGTAAATTTGTCCTTGGAAGCTGACGTAGCTGGAATTTGAGACCAAGTCCATTAATTTGAAGATGCTGTGGCAGGACTCCTGGGAGTGAAGTCGCGAATTAGTTATGGCTTCTTTTAACGTTTCGATGGCTTCCGGCACAGGTACCTAAGGGTTAAGAAAAACGACGTCGAAACTGCCGATAATGTCGCTTTGTTGGACAGAAATTTGCTTAACTTTCATGATAAAATCTACTGTGGAAGATATTATAAAGTCCGATACGGGGAGATGATTAGCCAGAAATCTGGATAGTGCCTTCTCTAAACAGTACATCGGTGCGGACTTCCCTGACACGATGGGTCTCAATTGATTATCGGGCTTGTGGTGTTTAAGTCTTCCGAAGAGCCTCGGTATCTGAGGGCCTGGAGGTAATTTGATGGTTTTCTTGAGATCGTCCGGGATAGCAGCCAGCCTTCAGCTCTTGGCACTTTGAGCAATCCAACAATTTAGAAGGCTTTTATGCAGTACTGTGGATCCGGAATCGGAGATGAAGTCTTGGAGTTTCTGATTGTAATCTACAGCATTCATAATTGCTATCTGACCGGATTTGTCCGTTAGTGTTAATATTATGGAGCGATCATTTCTGAGGATCAAAATCGGTCTTGGAATTTTAAATTTACTATTTGTTCATTTAGAATTATACCACGACGGTAATCGAGAACAACAGAATTGGCGTAGATCATAATCAACACCGAGTCGTGCAATGAAAGCGTCTCACTGGAGTTGCCACGAGTTTGGAACCAGTTCTTCAAATAGTGACTGCCGCTTGGTTTCCCTTCCAGAATTCCGCGTTCCAAAACGAGCATAACGCCTCGTGTCTTTGAATACTTGATTTCGTTCGCATTTATTCTTTATTGATATGTCACCACGTTCAAATTGTTGAACCGTTCTATTATCCAGCTTGCCGTTAGCTGTCTACCTTCCTTGAGAAAGCCATCTGGTTGACGTGCGAAAGCTTGGAAACTTTTACTTCTATTCTACGCCAAGAAATTTCGGATCACTACCCAGCAAAAACACAAGTGTTGGGAAATTGCTGGCTACCAGCTGGCAGTGATGTTTCACTGCTGGCTACCAGCTGGCAGTGATGTTTCACTGCTGGCTGAAATCTGCCGCTCACGGCCCGGTAGCGGCCCGTTGGTGGCAGCGACATCAGTTGGCGAGCCATTGATGGCCCTGCAGCATCGCCGTGAATTGTGGGCCTCCAAGCAAGTGCCACCTAATGTCCCGTAACTGGCAACCGGCGCGACCCCAACACCAGGTGGAAGCGAAGGGACTGCGCGTGCGAAGAAGCAACACGTTCTGTGTCTCTCGTGGTACCAGTTCGTTGAAGACGACGCTATCGCCATCGTGTTATTTCAGTGGATGTTAAGAAGAAAAAAGCCATATGTAGAGAGGCGAATTAATTTCCTAATGAAATGCCACGTCGACGAAGATATCAGATTAAGCCATGAAATACTTGATTACAGCCGTGAAATACACCCACTCCATTCCAATGAATATATAGTCCTGGAAAACATTGAAAAAACGTTTGTTGGAATAATGTACTTGTCCATGGGTTGAATACACAATATTGGAGGAACTCGCTTCTAAAAATAACGAGAAGCAAAATAAAATATATTTCTTCTTTAAAACAAATGTAGCTTCGGACAACGGAAAGGAAAGATACAACGTTAAAAATGTAACAGAATGTGACATAAACAGGTAAATATATTAATTCAACACTCGCCTTTCAAGACGACAAGGACAGCACAGAACTTTGTAAGCGCCTTTAAGTTGGTACATTCCTTGAAAATGAGTGGTTCCCTTAAGGCAAAAAAAAAAAAAAAACTATCGATACGTTGAAAAAATAAATTTATGAATTATATGAAACTGAAATTTATGAAAAATACCTCGCAATATTGTAAAATTAAAGAGAGAAGCATTCGATTACACATTCCGCAGGAAAGGGAATCAGCATCAATCACGCACTCGTGTGTGGTAAATCAGTCACGTTGGTAGAGAGTTCGCCTCCGACTCGGACAGCCTGGTGTTGCCGCGGAACTTCTTCGTAGTTCGGGCCACATTGTTTTGCGGCTTAATTAATTACAAAGACCAGGAATAATTTACTTTTAATTATTTTTTCCTTAATTTAAATTATTTTTCCTTTGCTCCCTTTCGGCCTCATAAACCCCCTTTTCCCCACTGGAGCAGAAAGCCCAGGTGGCCAAGGCGGTTTACGGCGTTTTTCCCGGACACCCGTGGAGAATGACCAAGGAATTTATCTTCTTTTCGCTCTTGTGAAAGAAGCACGCCATTCACGAAATTTACGAAATGGCACCAGTGCTAGAGTTCCTGGTGGGACAAAACATCCTGGTATTTCAGGAGTGCACATGCAAAAGTCCGAATCGTGGTCAGATGAATAGACGAGTTACGGTTTACGACCATCTTCTCGATGAAGGTGGCACCAGCGAAAGTCGTAAAGTACATCGCGGTGTCAATAGAAAGTCGTAACTGTCAGAAGAAAGCCCCGGCAAATTCTTCGCTATTCACCCCAGCTCAGGAATTATGTCCCATTGAATTTGCCAGAGTCTCACCTGCTCCAACCCGCCAGCTGCTGTGAAAAGGTAGCTAAGTGGGCCAGAGGGCCAACCAATAGCCATTAAGCTCGAGCACTGGTTAGCTCAGCTGACCAATCTAGACCCAGGCGAAAGGTTCTTAGAGAGTTGTAGGCACGCCCCTACCACGGGGAAAATTAAAGGGACGGAAATATATTCACAGAAAGATATTCGGGTTATTCACATATAGATTTCGGAGGACTCACATATAGATATTCGGAGGAGAGATATCCAAAGAGATTGTTCAGCGAGGATTTGAGAGACAAAAATGTGCAAGGACTAGAACACTTGAGCACGGAGTTATGAGACTTAGATGTGAAGTTTCGCAAGCGTAGGGGTATGGATGAACATACGATGATACGGAGGTAGGCATAGCTAGGAAACGGAAAGCACAGTACGCTGTCAGCGTGGGACCTCAACGAGCGACAACCCAACCGACGGAAGGTAAGATGACGTTGTTTCCCCCAATTCCAGTTCTAGTGTTAACTGTATATATACATAAGCATGGTCGCTATGCCTCCTCGAGATAGATTCAGGGATTTATTTTAAAATTAAGCTCAGGGGTGACACAGGCTTAAACAGCAGTGGATCAGTCAACAGGGCTAATTCTATTATTTTAATTTAACGTAACTTTTATTTGGCCTCCAACTAAAGGCTGTAAACGCTTAAATATACTTTTCTTATAATAAACATTATTAATTAGTTAACCTGGTGTAGCTAACTTTTCTAGGCTGTGTATATTTCTCTAATTCACATTTGGCGGCATATGGGTTTTTTACGAAAACCTCGTAAGGAACCTATATGAAACACGACGCGACGTCTGTAAACTTTGAGACTGGGTTCCTTACATTTATGGGAGCGCAACCTCACTGTTTATCCAATTAGACGATGACTAAGTATTCCGCTACCACCGTACTACCGGGGGCGTAGTAATACTGGTTCGTTTCCACCCAGATCCAAACGGTCAGTTTTACGATCTGTTGAGAAAATTTCCACAGCGCAGTGATATAATTCAGAAGTTTCGTAAGGGTGAAAAAAAGTTGTAGCTTCGGGAAACTGCGGTTATCCTTTTTTTATTTATATTTTTATGCCTACTACTGGGAAATTGGCGGACAAGATTCGGCAAGCCATCAGTTACGTCACGTGATTGACGGCTACCACTGCCAGGAAACTAGCGGACCACATTTGGCTAGCCATCATTTATGGCACGTGCTTGCAGGGCCGCTGAAGGGCCATTTGTGACAGCTACTGCGTGTGATGGATAACTGATGGCCCTGTTGTGGCATATGACAAGTGATGGGGTGCCAACTGTTGGCCTGAACTGCTGGCCCTTCTGTTGGCCGCCCGGACATTTTATTGATGGTTCGGCAGTGGCAGCATAGTGATGGGCCATTGCTGGCAGTGCTGGCGGCTAGCAACGGCTCGGTGCTGACCCAACAAGACTGTTTTTGCTGGATAGTGTAGTTATGCTATTTAAGCCCATTAGTATATTTCGTGCGTTACTTTCCTCAGCGTTCCAACAACTCTGACCTCCTCATAAATGCACTTTGATACCTTTGTTTCACTAGCTGTACCATTAATTCGGCCCTTTTACTCTCACTTTTTATGACCGATTGGTAACAAATGAATGATGCTTTGTAACTTTATTTCCAATACACCAGACATGAATAATAATGAAACACATATAGCGTATTAAATCTGTTTATTTTTGTGGTGCAGTCAGCATAAACATTCGCCAAGTTTTCGCACTCTACTTGGAGCCTTTTTCAAGGCAATGGTAGACATAGCATTTTTGTGTCTACCATTGCCTTGAAAAACCTCCAAGAAGAGTGCGAAAGCTTGGTGAATATTTATGCTGACTGATCCACAAAAATAAACAGATTTAATACGCTACATGCGTTTCATTATTGATGCTTTTTAATTTCACAACTGACATTTTTGCGTTATCTATCACAGTTCTAAATTTCGGAGTGCTACATCCCTGGATTCGACATTGTCAGCGCTGATGTAGAACTGACAGAATCGCCCTTCTGGTACATGTGCCGATCTCATTGCTTCCCTGTGGTTAGCCTGTGATCTGGTTATTGCACTACTTCACTGTAAAGCTTGTATTTGATGGCGATAACAGAAAACGTCATTCCACACTCACCAGCAGTAGGTCAGTTTAACCTAAAATGATTTACAATTCACAACATGGCCCTTACCATCGGAGTGCAATTTTTAAAGGAGACACAAAATGAAAAATGATAATTATTCCGTAAGCGACAAACTGGGACAAAATTATTATAAATTGTAAACTTTAGTGCAAAGAATTTTCATTTTAATTTATTTTGGACCTTCCGCTTTATCATAATGTCATTGTTTCGCTAAGGTTAGCCTGTGCTTTGGTTATTGCTCTGCTTCACTGTTAAGCAAGAAAGGGTTGAATTTCAGTGCAGTATTTTAGTAGAAAAATTTATCCCCTCTCATCGTGATTATGTAGCTAAACTGCTTGCCGTCATTTGGTTACCTATCGTAATGATTTCTATTATCAAAAATTATGATTAAAAATTCGTAGATTACTAATCAAATTCTACGACGTTTCAATTGCTACACAATCAAATTTTCCAAATGGGATGAGATATGAAATTGTTTCAAGGGGCGGGAAAGGGGAGGACTTCACCACTTTCCTGGCGTTGGGCTTCAAATATCTACTCGGTCACTGACTATTGCTCACAATTTTGATTTGTTTTTGCTTTGTACAATGCTTTTTAATTCGTTCGTTCGTAAAACGGCTTTGTGCAATGGATGTAAAAATTCAGTTTTCTGTTCTAATCCTATTTATGTTATTCCATTATTACTAATCTAAGAACTATCCAAGTGGTAACGCCCATGAACTTTTGATTTTTCCATACATACTAATACAATATAATATCATTCTGATAAACGGGATTCCATTTTATAGTTATAATTTTAGTAGAAACAAATAAGTAGGATTTATTCAGCTCTGACAATCTGCTGTTTCAATTTGCTAACCATATCCCATTTCGATTTTTACTTAAATTTACGCAGATCACAAGACGCTGATATCTTGAAAATTAATTTTGCAAATCGATAAAGAAAGCATAATCATTTTCCGTGTTAACTAGATTACAACAAATCGAAAATTCTGCTATGAAAGAAAATTGAGTGGAACACATTACTTTTATGATGCAAAAATTTTCGAAAATGGAATTTGTTTTTGTGTATTTATTTGTTTTTGTGTCTTTAATGTATGCGTTTGTGTGTGTGTTTGTAAAGAATAGGAAAATATTTCACACGACAGAAAACAAAAATGCTCGAAAGCAACGTAATGTGTATCATTTATATTTAGAGCTATTTAAATTCTAAACAACGCCGGACGAGATCCATTTCTTTCGGAATAGTATTGCGCCCAGTCATTTGCTTTCAAACGATGTCTCCATTTGCTGGGATAAAGGCAATTCCAGGTTTCAGACATGCAAAAATTCGCAGTGGGTAATAATACTTTCTCTCTCTGCCGTTGCGACAAAAAAAGGATGACCCAGACCTATGGCAGTTTGTTGACAGATGAAACCTCACCGCATGATTAACTGCCTGGATCGGGGAATAGCAATAGACGACAGAAAATACGCCCAGCTGACAACCTGAGATGCCGGCAAAAAAGCGCCGGCAAAATGGCTAGCAGCCAGTGTGGAATTCTTCAAACGTTATCACGCTGAATTGACTTCAATGGCCTCATAAGGAAAATATAAAAACCGTTCGAGTGAAAGGTCGCCCGCCGTCTGGCACGTGACTTTGTTAACCGTCGCTGACTTGTATTCCCATTTTCCACAACATGCTACGCAGACAAAAGTCAAGTCTTTTTTCCGACTCAGGATCAGCCTTATCGCCTTTTTAGTCTCGACACCAGAGAGCATTCTAACCTGGAGTAAACCTAAAGATGAATGAGCTCAAGGAAGAATATCGAAGGCACATTAATGGAAATTTTCTTATGCAGAAAAGCACTTCAAGAGAACACGTACTGAAATTTATCATACTGGCACACTTTACACTTGGTGTCCATCACAGTGAAGTAAAAAGGAAAGAAGGAAACATTTAGCTGCTTATCGCTCGATTTCACTGCATGTGCGTGATGCTTGACGATTGTAAAACTCTTATTGCAAAATGGCTCGTAGTCAGAGATGGGGAAAAAGATCAGGCAAAAGTTACTACTGAAGAAAATTTCTAGGGAAAATTTCTGCGTATAAAAGATGCTTAATAAAACTTCAGCATCATGGGTTTTTTTTTAATTCAAATTGTATGATACTTTTCCTCTGAACGTTTGATCTGCAGCTTTAATATTATCAGAGGTCAGAGCGTCAAATCCTTCTGTTTCAATTATTTCTTACCTCACCTTACTTAATTTTTTCGTCCATGTCGCTATATGAGTATAAGCAATCCTTTAATCTCATCTCTAAATCTTACTCTACATTGCTCGCTCTTCCAATGCATTCATGTTTCAAATTATACCCACCAAATGCCCATCATTGTACTCCACAATACGTTTACATGTCGGCGCAATCTTTCCCCTTTTATCTACTTTAAAAACATCAACTAGAATAACTATTCTTCGGCGTCTTATTTCCCATTATATTATTTTTAGTGTGAAACCGGACACTCACCTCAAAATCTTCATTTCTGCAACTTGTAACTTATTCTCAATGCATTTTACCATTGTCCAAATCGCGATCCATTGCTCAGCTTTGCTGGTGTGACAACAGAATGAAAGATTCTACTTTTCAGCATAGCATCATTGGAGAGCTTTTGCAACCGAACACATCTGATGTTTTTCTTCATCTAAATTGCTGCTCGACGTTCTGCGGCTACATCTCAATTCTTAGCTTCCCATTTAGTTTCCTTCTTTCATGTAAATTTCGTTATCCTTTACGTAGTTTTCATCTGAACGTCACATCCGGTTCTCTAAGTTTCTCATAAGTGTTGGCAACGGCTGGGAGCTAGTCAGTTAATAAGCTCAACGTAGGGAGAAAGAGATAGAAGTGACAAACGAGTGCTAACTAGGACTCAGTGAGATTATGATTATCGTTTCTTTTTCTTTACCGTTGGCCTGTCATTATCAGCTACGAAGAATTGTTAAGTTGTGTGAAATAGTGGTTCCAAGTGAAATGTGTACAGTTAATAAATACAAATCAAAGATAACTTGGATTTCTCATATTACCATTCGCTGTGCCTTTAGGTTATATTGTTACACTGGTGTGCAAAAATTAAGGACGAAGAGGAGAAATTAGCATAACAGCGGAACGAGCAGGCAGAACTGGCCGAAAGACCACTCAGGAGATAAACTAGGGTCCGGTACGGTAGGGCATGCGCATATATGCAGCATGGCGTAGGGGGGGGAGTGTCGGAAGGGTATGAACTACACGGGTGGGTAATGCTCAGCAATACGGTGAAAGCTATTGCACGGTGTACATCGGTTTGAACGACGTCGAGTTGCTGCCAACGTGGGATATGGCCAACAGGCAATCCAGTAGACGACATCTGGATGACTTTACCCGAGGTCGAATCATTGGGAAGTTGGAAAAAGGTCGAAGTGTGACTAGTGAGGCCAAGGAGTTCGGGATCTCTCACAGCATCGTTTCACGAGCCTTGAAGAGCATTTCAAACGACAGGAACAGCTGTTCGAGAGTTTAGCAGTGGTCGTCCACGAGCAACCACGGCGGCGGACGACCGGTATATTGTCCAACAGGCGAGAAGAGACAGACGGCAGACAGTGGGACAAATCGCAAGGCACATGCAACAGACAACTGGACGTCCGTTATCGCGTTTTACCGTGGCCAGGAGGCTGCACAAAGGTGGTTTATTTGCACGACGACCAGTACGGTGTGTGCCATTAAAGCCTGCTCATCGGAGATGTCGGTTTCTGTGGTGCCAGGAACACAAGAACTGGACACATCAGCAATGTGGTCGAGTTCTCTTTACGGATGGGAGCCGATTTAGTCTGACAAGGGATTCTTGACGTATACACTTGCGGAGAGAGCAGGGAACACGCAATCACACCTGCAACATCATCGAAAGGGATTGGTTTGGATTTGGCAGAGTTCTCCTTTGGGGCGGTATCATACTTGGTAGCCGTACTGACCTCCACATCTTCCAAAGAGGTTCAGTCACTAGTGTCCGCTATTGTACCGAGGTTTTCTTGCCTCACGTGCGTCTGTTTAGAGGTGCTGTGGGTTCTGAGTTCATCTTCATGGACGACAACGCTACACCTCATCGTACAGTGGCTGTCGCAGAGCTGTTGGAGAGTGAAGATATTCAACGCATGGATTGGCCCGCAAGGTTCCCGGACCTAAATCCAATCGAACACATGTGGGACCTTTTCGAGAGATGCTTGGCAGCACGTCACCAGCCGCTAGCAACGAATCCGCAGGTGCGACTGGCGCTACAAGAGGAATGGGCCGCGATGCCTCAACAGCTCCTTGACAACCTCGTCTTCAGCATGGACAGACGTTGTAAATCCTGCACCGCAGTCAGGGGTGATCATATCCCCTACTAAAGACTGAATTTTTCTTGGCAGCCGCCTGTCACATGGATGGACGTTTCTGTCTTCTGTCCAGTTGTGCACGAAGCTACCTTTTCAATAAAGTGCCTTTGTATCCTTTGGATTCCTTGTTTGTACGGTTTTGCTGATATGTCCCATGTTCTTACATCTTGGGGATCTTATGGCATGATTTGGGTCTATGTGGAGCACTTCTGCACGACGTTACATTCGAAAAACCGTCTGGTCCTTAATTTTGCACTCCCGTGTATTATCGCTGATCTCATTCAAGTACTAATCTTGAGTTGTTAGAAATTGTCTGTGAACATCAAAAGAAACAAACCATAAAATATTGTACGCTGCTCGACATAGAAATTGATACACCATGAAACATTGCACGAAATGAGATGAAACTTACCGCAGATGTATATAATGAAGTGGGAAAGAAGTGGTTTAGTGTTTGGGGGATTATATGAATGCTATGGGCTATATAGGAGACAGTATACTATCTCCTGAGACAGTAAATCGTAGGAATGCCATGCAAGGTTATACATTCGATAACACGGCGTGGATTAGTGTGGAAAAAATCCTCGAATGGTGTAATGAAGTACCACTGACAATGCGCCAATGACCTGTATTCCCAGTTCATTAGAATCGCGAGGGGGTCATGCAGAGGCGTTAAGGCGTCTGTAGATGACATCCCACGCATTCTACCCATGGGGAGAAGTCTGGACATTACGCTGACCAGAGGAAAACCTGAACACACATAGGGCATGTCTAATATTGTTGGCAGTATGCAGGGCGGGCGTTATCTTCTTGAAATTGGGTATCAGGGATACCACGACGATAAAGCCCCACAATGTGCTGCAGCACCTCATCGACTTATCGTCGTACTGTCATTGTACCCATCACGCATGCGAGTGGTGAATGGCTGTTGAAACCGATGCCGCCTTAGCCCATGACACAAGGCTGAGGAGCCGCATGACCCTAACGGATGAGCAAGATCAAACCGATGACTGCGTTGTACTCAGAATCTCAGTCGGCAATCGTCGGCACTGAGACCGAAGCGAAACTCTTCGCTGAATACGACATGGTTATATTCGTCCCGCCACACATGTCTGGTACGGCACCACTGCAAATGTGCACAAGGATGTGCTGGTATGAATGTCAGTAGTCTCAGTGGCTGGAGACAGCGCAAGTCTGCTTCAGCCAATGTGCATTTCACCGTACGTATCGATACGGTGATATGCAAAATTGCCTGGGCACTTTGTCGAATATCATCCGCTATGCGCTGTGGGGCTTCTACGGCTTTCCTTTCAATGTGACAATCGAGGTGTTTGGACGTCCACTGGGATTTTTGCACGTGGGCAAAAGTCCCAGTGCAGAAACGCCCGTCAGCTACTGTGGTAACGTCGAATGATTTAGAACAAAAATAGGAAAAAAATCGCCGTAGTGAAAGAGAAATCAGTGGTAATGTTGAATTCTAAAAACAAAAAAGAAAAAGGTAAAGTGAGAAAACTCTGAACTCGAGTAATGGGACTCCATTGTTGAGTGAAAGAGGAGGGATGAAGAAACTGCAGCCGTTTCTGTGCCAAGGTCACAAGAATCGGGGAGAGGTTGCGACTTTCTAAGAATTTGGAGCGTAGAATTAACTGAGGCCATAGCAACAGCAGAGTGGGCATCAGGATTATTTCATGGGACGGTGAGGGGACTCGGAGATCATGAGATGCCAGGACTAGGGGTAAGAATGCAAGCCTGAGATTAGTCGTGCATTGTCCAAAATCCGAGAGAAAGTTGAGAGGCGCAGGAAAGTGTTTTTGGTGGGACTTCGGAGGTAGCGACCCCTTTAAAAGGAGATCAGGTTTCTTCTGATGATGAACCAGGAGACCTAAAAGTTTGGGCGCTCAGCATAATGTTTCACTAGCCGAGGGTAGTGATTAAATTTCATTAATATCAGCACTTGGCCGAGGTGTAGGCATATAAGATAAGTTAAAGAGCGAGTAAGGAGCAGCTGTTCCCTGTGTTATCCGTAGCAGTATTGTCACTATATTGAGCGGTACTTAATAGGTACATTTCGATGTTTCTGCTGACGAACAAGATTTCAGAATCATGATGACTCGTATGCAATTACTGCGGTCAGTGTATGTATCTCGATGAAACTCTCACTCTTGTGTAAGAACTGGAATATTGAAAAGGAACTGCGCATGTTCAATACCTTAACAAAGTAAGACTTCAAATAAATATTTTTCAGCCATCGTTGTAAATGTGTCATCAAACTCCATCACGTCATGTATAGAGCATTACAGTGTTAAGTCTTTGAAGATGTCATCTCTATTTAACCAATGCGTGATCCTTCGTTACGACTCGGAGGAGAGTAAACGATGAAGATAAGGGTGTCTAGACCCTACTATCATTTGGGACCAGTGGCAGCTATTAGTAAATTCATACCCATAGGGAACAAGTCTCCCTATTAATTTAATATAGCAGCAACCAAAAATGTACGGTATATCCAAAAAAATATATAACAGGAACCTACGAAATAAGCCATATATAACAGCTTCCTCCAACCATTGCCGCTACATTCGGCTAAGAGTTGTTTCATCCCGACACGTTTCTGCCACGATGAGACGCATGGACCATCTAAACGTACGTAATCCTCCCTATGATGAAGCATATGGCAAGAGTATCTGTGTGATGATAGGATTCAATATGACGTCACCCCGGTATTCTCACTCGTTACTAGTGTATGCAGTTGTCCACACGCTCAGGAGACGACAACCAAACTTAGCTACCCTGAACTGTTTTGTCCTTTTATGTCGCTCACCTCACAGGATTGGTTCGCAGTTGCAAGCAATTAAGTAACCCAAATGTGTACCCACCACCCACCAATTTACATGGCATTCTGACAATACTTGCTGGTTTGGAATCTTCTATGTCGAGCAGTGTTATGAATGTATATTCGTGATCCTCCAATCCTTCATCTTAAATATTACAATCCTTTCAGATTTTTCTAGTTTTTCTGGCTATATTAAAACTATGAGTTCACTTCACTCGAAATATTTTCTTCTTAAAATATTTCACAGTTTCTCCGCCAGGGGGCGTTGATGTATATCTTATTTTTGTCAATATTTCTACTTCTAGGAGTCCGATTTGAAAAATTCCTTCTTTGTTGGATAGTGTTTTCAGTGCGACATGTTTTTCATATAATTTCAAAATTTTCAAGTAATTCATAGACTTTCCGCTAGGGGGCGTAAAGGTAAATTGGGTTTTCTCGTATATCTCTGCTTCTAAATCTCCAATCTAAAAATTTCTTTCTGCACCGGATACAGCTCCTGATGAAAAATCGCTTGTACATAATTTCTAATTTTTGTAAAAAAATGGTTTGGCCACCAGGGGGCGTAAACCTTAATTTCCGCTTCTGATGTATTTGCAGCAAAATATGAGCTTCTAAATTCTCGATTGAAAATAACGTCGTTTGCAGACCGATACTACTCATGCCGACAAACTTTATAGAAACATTTTCTTCTTATAATAGTGCACGGTTTCTACGCCAGGGGGAGTAGATGTATACCTTATTTTTGTCAATATCTCGACTTCTAAGAGTCCGATTTAAAAAAATTCTTCTTTGTTGGATAGTGTTACTAGTGTGACATGTTTTTTATAAATTCAAAATTTTCAAGTAATTCATAGACTTTCCGCTAGGGAGCGGAAAGGTAAATTGCGTTTTTCCCTATATCTGTGCTTCTAAATCTCCGATCTGAAAAATTCTTTCTGCACCGGCTACAGCTCCTGATGGGAAATCTTTTGCATGTAATTTCAATTTTTTTGTAAAAAATTGTTTGGTCACCAGGTGGCGCAAGTCTTAATTTCCGCTTCTGATGTATTTCAGCAAAATATGAGCTTCTAAAATCTCGATTGAAAAAACGTCATTTGTGGACCGATACTACTCATGTCGAGAAACATTTTAGGAACATTTTCTTCTTGAAATAATGCATGGTTTCTACGCCAGGGGCGTAGATGTATTTCTTATTTTAGTCAATATCACAACTTCTAAGAGTTCGATTTAAAAAATTTCTTCGTTGTTGGATAGTGTTTCCGATGCGAAATGTTTTTCCTATAAATTCAAAATTTTCAAGTAAATCATAGACTTTTCGCTAGGGCGCACAATGGTAAATTGCGTTTTCTGCTCCTAAAACTCTGATTTGAAAAATTCTTCCTGTATCGCATACAAAACCTGACGGAAAATATTTTTCACGTAATTTCTAATGTTTGGTAAAGAATGGTTTGGCCACCAGGGATCATAAGTGTTAATTTCTATTTCTGATGTATTTGTAGCAAAATTTGGGCTCTTGGAAACTCGACTAAAATTTTTTTTCTTGGACCGATACCGCTCATATGGATAAACCTTTTGTGAATACTTTCTTTCTAAAATAATGCATGGCTTTCCCACCAAAGGACGTAAAGTCACATCTTATTTTTGTCGATAACTCTGTTTCTAAGAGTTCGTAAGCTCACGATTCCGTTTGCAGCAATATCTGAGGGATTAAAGACCCGATTGAAAAACTTCTTTCTTCCGTCAGATACTATTGTTTTCCATACCGGTTCCACTGATTTTTTTTTTTTTTTTTTTTGATTGAAGGTTTAACGACCACCGTGAGCAACTCAATGGGCTATAAGCAGTCGCCCGTCCCTAATTTAGGGTCACTGATTCCAGGGAAGGGAGAGAGCCAGTGCCGTAAGACAAACACAACATCCATGCCTCACCGGGATTCGAACCCGCACCCCTTACGGACGAATGATCAGAGGCCATCGCTTAGACCACTGCGCCACCGGGGCGGCCCACTGATTTTGAATAGCTTTGATAAATTTAATTTGCGTCAGAACGGATTCAAAAGGCGTGCTTATTACACCTGAAAATTCGGTGTCATCTTTCTTGTTTAACATTACTACCAATTATTAGATTCTAGGAGGAAAATCCTGTACTAAAAAATAGAATTAAATTTTGCAGTTTCTACCTAGAATTGTAACAAATGTAAATACGTACGTACACTAATGTGTATTAGTATGTGGTCACTTTGCTGGCATAGCATCCTAGGTACTGTGTCGTGTTAAGTACGTAGTAGAACAATCCTATGAAGTCACTAGCGAATTGAGATTAGCGATCTGTCCTGAGCAAATTCAGCACAGGTTCCTCAGGGACCCCAGATGACAATCCCCTCCGGCTCTGTTATGTCATGCAAATCATACCCAAATACATAGTTGGAAAGGAAACATGCCAAAAGAATACGAGTTCGGTCGGGATTTCAGTATAGTGGACAACACTCTCGTATTGTCCACTATACTGAAAAGCGTCATTTTGCGAAGTTAGTCAGTATCTCAGTGTGTGTTTTAGAAGCTCTCCGTTACTTGAAATTGCAAGCATAAAAAAAGGAATTGGGATTGATAGGCATGGTCGGGGAGCCCATGATCCACAACAGCCTTTGCGAACCGCTACTTCTGATTCCAGCCTGATGAAACTCACCCGTTAAACCCACAGAACTGCGGGACGAGTTCCTGAGAGCTACAGGCTGTTTAATATCAATAAAAACCAACCAAAGACCCATACAAGAAGAAAGTCATCATTCCAGGATCTGGTGATGAGCAGTCCCACTTACTATATGTTATCATAGTGGGCGGGATCCCAAACCAAATGGACTGAAAATTACTAGCGCCGGGTCTTCTTCACTAACGACTGCAGAATTAGCCTCTTGTCTAAAAACCACGAGCAATGTGCACGAAGAGAGCCAGGAGAGCTGTTCGTCTCCAGCACCAAACTGGGCAGATTTATTCTGGCAGTGACTCAGTAATGTATTAGGTCGAGGTTTATGTGGACGCTAAACGCAGCTCATCCCCATTCAGCGCAATCAGAAGGCTATTTGGAGTTTATGCATGAAAGTCACACGCCATTCATCTCCGCTCAGTGCAACCTCACCACTACACCTCAAATAGCAAAGATGAGCTCATTCTACAGGACGACAATATCAGAAGACTTTTGTATTGGGCTGGTGGGTGCATACCTCCAGGAAGCGACGATCACGCAGATGGAGTGGTTTGCACTCTCGCCCGATCTGAACCACATCAAGCCTGCCTGAAAATGGCACAACTCTAGCGGGTTGTACGGATGATGCAGAAACTTGGACGGTACCCTGAGAGCCGTTGTTAAACAGTTGGACTCTTCATACTAAAATCACCTGGTAGACATCACGCCAGAAAAGGATATATTTCTGCATCACTGGCAGAAATGGAATGATCCCTGCTGAGAAACGCTCCGGAGAGTTTTTCTGTGCACCGGACGGAGGCACTCAGGGCCATGTACCGAAACGTATTATCATATGTTTTTATGCAAGTGTATTTTCTCTTCAGTGTAACTTTTTGGCACCACATGGCCTATACTTTTTTGCCTTTGTTCTCCCTCGACGTCTTCTCACACGATCTGTCAGCTACAGCAATGCTGGAAACCTATTCTGAGTTGTGTAAGTGTAGTAGATACTACGTAAAATAATACACCTGCGAGTGTTGACAAATAAGGAGAAAATCAACTCGTGCTATTTAGTACTCCGGTAATGAGACATTTATGAAAATTATCTAACAGTTTAGTCGACTTTGCAAAACATTCATTAAAATTCATTCAAATAATAAATTGTTTTTTAAAGAAATATTATTAATTTATATATACTAAATTCGAAGATATCTTCCATCTCCACAAAACGTCACCTACGACCACTTGTAAGCTCAAAATGCAAAATTCTTTTCAGTGAGATGTATTTAATTTATTCAAAATTCCTGAAGAACAATCCGAACACAATTACCGTAAGTGTATTTTCCATTTGTAAAAATAAAAATGCCAATCGGTTAATGTTGAAAAATTAAAAATAAATAAGAGAGAAAAATAAAAACTTATTTGCCATTCTTAAGTAAATAAATACTGTTATAGTATTATATACTCTCTTGTGCCCACGGTGCTGACAGAGACGTAATATGTTCTAAAATTTCTGGATCACGTAGATTCAACAGAAAAAAAAATCAGTGTTTAAGAGAACTACGTCTTGGAGGATTTCCTTGGCTTCATGAAAGTCTCTTTCTTTTGGCAATGTATTCACTACTAATCACTTAATATCCTTCAAACTTCTTTCAATGATTTTTATGGGAACTAGAGCTAAAGTTGCCGAAAATCTCTCGGATTTCATATCATGCTGGTAACCTTTTTTTCGCTCGAAAATATTTCAGTCCTTTCAGTATATGTAATGTGCTATCGCTAGAGAAGAAACGGAAATGTATGGTCTCATGCTGAATCCGAGAGGTGTTGTTGGTCTTTAATATAAATGTGTATTAAATTTAGATACATTTTTGTTTTTAAAACTAATTCTACTTCATCCTGCTCAAAAAACATTTTTGGTTCTAACATATGTTCCTGAAATCATTAGCGTAACTCTTTTGACTATTTTTTCTCTGTAATCAATGAAAAAAATATAGTATTGCCCCCATATTCCTGAAATCATTAGCGTAACCCCTTTGACTATTTATTCTCTGTAATCGATGAAAAAAAATAACATATCGCTTCCATATTCCTGAAATCATTATCGTAACTCCTTTGACTATTTATTTTCTGTAATCAATGAAAAAAATAACATATTGCTTCTGAACAACAGTATAATATTTAGTATTTCTAGAAAGAGCTTAAATCAGGATGCTTTAAGACATTTGGAGCTGTGGCTTGGTTTCCGACTATTAGGTAAACTGAGCTTAACGTAATAAATTAATAAATTCGTATCTTGAAAACATATGGTAATTTGTTTCTAAAATACAGGGCAAGCGGTAGAATATTTCCTTGCGTACAGAAATACAGGAAATTTTTGCATCTGTCTACACAAGATTATGATTATGCTGTACTACCACTTCGAAAATAAAGAATCTGTACGATAAGTTCAAACGACAAGTCAGGACAATCACAATATGAAGTGCTAAGTATTATGAAGAGAAAACTAGCAATTTCAACAAAATTTCCCTCGAAAAGATTCACAGTTTTTGCAATGATAAAAAGAAGTGAAAGGTTTCGGAAATTTAAAAAATGCTACCTTAAGTCACGCTGAAATGAATTCAGCAATATTATTTGTTGCTGTATGAATATAAAACTAACTTTCCCCTAAATCTAATATTATCGAAACACGGAACTCCAAAGTCGATTCTTGAAAATGGTAATGCAGCATTTAAATATTTCACCGCTATTGTTAGGTTTTAATAGCAAACTGTGTGGAAAGATCACTCATGACACTAACCATGCAGCGCCCAATTTAATCCTCTTTGAAAGAACTCGTAGCTTTTTGTCACCTTCTTTAGCTCTCAATTTGTTAATTCTTTACTAAAATGATTTCCCCACTAGTTTAACAACTATGCTTGCTGTTTCAAATACTGCGTAGTCTTTCTTCTGGGGAGTATAAATCCATCTAACAGTTTTCGCGATATCACTGTTTCTAAACTTTTGATGTGAAAAATTATTTTTGCGGTATATAGAGTTCATACCGATGAATATTTTGCATTTAATTTCGAATAAAAGGCGCACTTTTGCCCCAAGGGGTCATATGTGCATGTTTCTAATTGTAATATATTTGAAGCCGTATCTGTGACTCTAAAACATTGATTGCTACGGGACATTTCAAATTCCATAAACTTTGAAAATACTCTATCGTATCACCTCGCCTCATACTCTCAATAACAGAAAAATTGACTTCCGGTTCACGTCTTCAGTATGTAGGTATTTCAGTACCATACACTTTCTGTGCAGACGCGCAACTTCCCAGTATTTAAAAGAACTATATTTTTCCCACTTATGATTAATTGGTCATTCACGATGGAGTTTTACAAATTCTCGGAATCTATTCTCTAATTTCTGAAAATTTGTCAGTATCATTTGTTTCTGATGTCACGCTTTCAGTCGTGCGAGCCTACTTGATCTGGAGTTCAAAATATTAGAGATTTACAGAATGTACATGCAATGATATCTCCTACCAGATTTCAGGACAATTTCTTCGACAGATCTTGTTTTTCGGCATGTGCATTTTGTCCTTACTTATATCATATCTGCCCAGTTAGTGCATGTTTCTTCTGGAGGAAATTTTTGTTTTTTCAGAATTCTTATATCTCAATAAAAATCGGCGCTTATATAGAACTTTTTGTATGTACAGGATTTAGTTTAAAACACGTTGTACAGATGAAGATGAATGTAATTCGTGCCGTAAGTAACATTAAAAACACAAGACAGCTAAACTTCATGTACGATTATAAAACTTCCAACCATTAATGACAAGTTTAAAACCGTTGTCAGTTGCTAAAAGCATTTAATCGATGGTATTTAATTGGTGGTAATGTTTCACTTTTACCATCAATTAAATGAATTTCGCAACTGACGACGGTTTTAAACTTGTCATTATTGGTTGGAAGTCTTATAATCGTGTATTAAGTTTAGCTGCCTTATGTTCTTAATGTTAAGTTGTACAGATTGCATGTGCATTTCGGTTTTGTTAATCATAGCAATTTATTAAGATCTTACCAAAGTTACAGAGTTTCTGGGTACTAAACTAAGGTTTAGGACTACTGGACTTGTAGTGTATACAGCTTTACCCTGTCCAGAGTGTTACTTTCTGACATCATTGTGAAACATATTTACCATTTTATGGAGTTTGATTCTCTCGTTGCCAGTTTATTGTGAATCGTACTTTCCTCTGTTCTAGGGATCATGGACGGGTTACACTTTTCCAAAGTATTTTTGAGTTCTATCATGCCAGTTAAAACTCATAGGCGTATAAAGCTCAAATGAGGAGCATTTCAAAGGAGCAATAAATTTTCAAGAGCAATTTACCATTTTGTCTGGAATGGAAATTTTTGTTCAATGCATCCTTCAAGTTTTTACTTATGTATCAGACACAGAGGATACTGACAACTCAGATAAGCATACTGGATGTTACCAAGAATCACAGAAAGAGGAGCTCGCGGATCAGGAAATTAAGAATAGGCGATGAAATCATGAAGCAAGCAAAAATTTCCAAGTGGTAATGCACTGGTCATATTCCGCCAAAAGAAATGCTTGGCTGGATACCGAGAGGAAAAGACCCATAAGAAGATCACGCTGGAGATGTGCGGTTGAAATTCGAAAACATGCCAGAATTCTATGAATAAGGGTGGTTCAAGACAGGGAAATGGGGAAGAGACTTCGGAAGATCTCTATCCTGCAGGGAACTGAAACTGGTTAATGATGATGATTATGATGATACAATTGTACCATTATCGGTCCTCGAGCATTTGCGGTAATCCCACGGCACTGTGCAAGCAGTTATACTTCCGAGTAAGGAATGATATTTTCCATTTACCTAATGAATGATTCGCTGCAAGTGATAAAAAGCATACTTAAGTACTCAAAGTATCTCTTACCTGCAAAAAAGATTGGAAGCTTTCCTCATCAAAACAAAACAGTCGTTCTCTAACCGCAAGGAAATTACAGTGTAGTATATTCTGAGAAAATAATGTCCAGAGAAGCTCACTTCTGAGAAACTTTCCTCTGCTCTTTCGTGGTTAATGGAAATTGATGCAATGAGCGATCGATGGTTTTCGTATCATTCTCGCATGACTAACAAGAGCAAAGAAAATGTTTTTAATTACCGTTGCCAGGTGTGCTACATTTACGAATTATCCCACACTATGCCGAGGCTCAACAATTCGATCGACTCGAGATAAAAAAGAGAGGAAATCAAATCTTTGTTTGCAGAACAGCTTACGGCGTATTTAAGTGTGATGCATTGCACTATAAAACTCAGGCTAGATTCTCTTACGCTTTATGCAGCAATAGGGTCTGAAATGAAATTCAATACATTTAAACTTGTTCCATATTCCCTGAAGGAAAAGAAAATAGAGATTTCATCCCAGATAAATCTGTGAAGATTTTACAGTTACAACTGCTAACGGGAAAGACCTTGTTTCAAATGCTCCCTAGAATAAACAGCCAGACTTGTAATTTTCAATGCCTAAGCAGTCAAGATTTCTGAAGTTTGCTTAAGTTTTAATCCTCCTGAGGTCTGTTGGTTTTCTACTACGATGTGAGAGAAACACAAGCGTTTTCGTTATTACACAAGTATTTCTCTACAAACATTATCTGTGTACCAATATTTCCTTTCCATCACCGTTATTTTAAAACTGAAGTACTCCTAAAGTAGTGAGAACACTTTATTCGGAGGAATTAAGGCTAAGTTGACCACATGGTGTCTTACCAAATAAACTTATAAAACCAAGGAGTTAAAGGCAAAAGTGAATAATTTGTGCTCCAATGGTTTCAGGTGTAATAAGTCCGCACACAAAAATGTCTTTACAATTTGTCTCAAAAATACGGCTTCTCAGTGTACAGAAACATCGATTCCTTCGACATACGCCTTCCTCTTACTTCCAGAAATTCCAGAACGATCATTCTGGTATTTTTTCTTCAGGACTTCTCCCTAGAAATGCTCTTTCGAGTTCTCTTTCAAAAACAACTTTTTTTAAAAAATGTCATGAGGACACAAATAATGATGCCTGAAATTTAAGTAGGAAATTAATACCTTAAAATCGCATTAAGTTCTTACGGGACAAAAAGCTCAGTAAGCTAAATTACCTTTCAAGATGTCTGAAACTAATTTGTTTATTTCTTATTCAGCGGCATATTTGCTTACAGAATAAATGGAGACCACCATTTTTGCATAACGAAGGGCATTTTCAGCCCCTCTGTTTTTTTTTAAAAGTACGTGTTTATAGTACCACACAATGTCCATTGGCTCATCCAACTTCCTGTGAACACCGCATCATCTTGTTAGTATCCATATAAAAATTTACCTTAGCATTAAAAATCATGTGAGAACGATGATTCTCGCATATTGGTATTTTCCAATGCATAACTTCACCGCTTGAAGGCACAAATGCAGGTACTGTGGAATCCAAAATATGTTTTGTTCCACATTATTGGTTGTAAGCATCTGGGTTTTTAAAATTATTTCATTTTTTCGATACCATTTACGATGAAGACCACTTGGGTGCAGTTAATTTTTCAAATAATGCACGATCTTTCCGCTAAGGCCGCGAACGTAAATTACGTTTTTCCCGATATCTGTGCTTTTAAAATTCCGATTTGAAAGATTCCTTTTACTACGGAGAGAGATTTTTGTCAGGAATGCTTTGCAAATAAGTACTAATTTCTGGTATAAAACACTTTTGTCACTAGGGAACTTAAGTGTATAATTCGATTATCATTGTCTTTGCGGAAATATCTGCGTTCCTCAAAATTTTATTGAAATAATTATTTTCTTGTCAGATACCACTCATTAAGGAAAACGTTCCGAGCTTACTTTCTGTTCATATTCATGCACAAGTTTCCGCGAGGGTTGTAGATATACATAATATTTTTCTTTATATCTCTTATTTTTAATGTTATTTGAAAAATTCTTACTTTCTCTGACAATGGTCTGGTGAGGGATGTTTTACATATAATGCGCAATTCTGCCACTACACATCGTAATTTCATGTTTCTGTTTACGACATATTTGCTTCAGAGTTCCCATAAATTTTCCCGCTATTCTTAGAGCACCTAAAAAGATGAACATCTCGGTAGTTGCAATTTTATTTCCTCAGCTTGTAAATAAAGTCAACGGTCATAGGACTGTAGGTAACGACAGTAGTCCAATTGAAATATGCGCTGTTAAACGCATGGCATCACGATTGTATCTGTCTATTCGCCAGACGGAGGTTGTTGACTCCATAATAATTACAACAATCAATTAATGTACTGTGAATGCTGTCATTAGCATTCTGTCATGATCCATACCAATCTAAAGTGACTGACAAATTTAAAGCTACGATCCTTAACCCCATTATTTCATATAATCTATTTCTATATATTCTACCGTCAGACTCGGTATGAAAAGTGCCTCAGTAGATTTGTCTGCGAAGATCAGTAATAACAACACGATATGTTCAGCAAAAAGACACGAATTAACATGACTACTGATGATCGTTAAATTCACATTCGTCGATGACGCGGACACCTTACGAATCCAACATTCGTCCACGAAACTCACACGGTATCCCCGCTTCGATTGCAGTTAGTTACGACAGCAAATGGCTTCTTGCTCTCCTAAGAAAGAGTGTGATAGGACGTTGATGATTCAAGGACATTCTAAGGCGGAAAGTTAAATTATTTCTGACAGGCATCCAGAATGCCATTTTTCAACAGGATAATGTTCTACCACATACAACTAACATCACAGGAATAGATCCACAAGGCATTCAACAGCTCCCACGGCATGCTAGCTTCCCCCTCTTTTGCCCACTACAGATGTATGGGTTTGAAAGCCTCTACTGAGCCGGCCGAATATACTGTTTCACTACGAGACCGAGTAAACGTGATGTGGTGCGAGTTTTCTCAAAGCAACTATGGTGATGTTTCACTTAGATGTTTGGTCCCGCTGTTGCAGATATCAACCATTGCTGCTATATATAGTTTAACACTTGCGCTGTTCTCTTTAGCTTTATATTTACCTATAGTTGCAAAATAGGCATTTGCATACATAAGAACTCTCTTGTCTTTTTCATCACACCTCTAGCACCTCTTGCATTTTGCGGTGCCTTACAGTACTGCTAAATATAATTAGCCCACAAATTTTCTAAAGATCCTTATACCAACAAAGAATTTGAATACCCCAGTATTTAAGGAATCGAATTTCAATTTTGGAGGATGAAGTGCTTTGTGTTTCACATCGCATTTAGAAATTGTATAAATTTAAATGATATGAAATATAATGAACAAAGAGATCACGAAAATACACATCGATTTTCCTCTCCTGAATCATGCTTTTAATCCCTAAATAAAACACATATTGACTCGTAATTCGCGACTTACTCTAGCTTCAAAATCAGATAATATTAATTTCTTGATTTCGGTAGTGTTATAAAATGACTTGAAAGGGGGTGGCACAAAAATAACTTCACTTAATTTATATGTACATAATTTAAACAAGGGCGTTAAAGTAAATGAAAATTTTACGTTTTTACCAGTTAAGTAGGGATTTTAACTTATACGACAGATACCTTTAGTTTATGCCATCTTGTGCTGCAGATGACATAAGCTAAAGGTATCTGTCGTAGCTGCTTATTTCTTAATATTTAGAGATATTAATGGATATGTAAACATTGAATGAAACATAAATAAATCGATAGTGACTAACGTATTCCTGACTGCATGCCGAATTTGCACCTTTCACTCTTTTCCTCTTTTTTATTCATGATTAGCCCACTTCTCAGGGGACTCAGATAATGGAAGACTCTCTTGGAACTTTTTATCACACTACTAAATAATTTATCTTCCAGAAAGCGGCTTTCCATCTGCATTGGTTATGTTTGACTATCAGGAGGTTATTTATGATCATCAAACCCAATGTTGGCAATGATTAGTCGGATTCTGATTTATGCATATACAAGGGGTACAATTGGTCCACTATACTCGATTCTCCCAGTGGTAAGATTACTTTAATAGTCATTTGTTCTATGGTATTTACATAGAACAAATGGCTATCCAATGCTCTATTTTGTAAATGTACATTCGTTCAACAACCAATTTCTTTACTGTTCTCTAGAATTTTTAAAAATAATACGTTACCTGCAGTCTTGCTCTTGGTCAAATTGTAGGTATTACATATCAGGCCTAAATAACATGCAAATTTCTTTCCCTGTGTATAGTGATTCGAAAAATGATTCGATCCTCAGAATTTGAGTTTCAACTAGATTTTTCCATATTATAATTAATTCAATAAATATTCATATAAAACTAGTGAACACTTATTACACTGGTGTGCCAAAATTAAGGACGAAGAGGAGAAATTAGCATAACAGCGGAACGAGCAGGCAGAACGGACCGAACGAAAGACCACTCAAGAAATAGACTAAGGTCCCGTACTGTAGGGCATGCGAATATATGCAGCATGGCGTAGGGGGAGGGGGAGTGGTGGAAGGGTATAAAGCACACGGGCGGTGTACGCTCGGCAATTCGGTGAAAGCTATTGCACGGTGTACTTCGGTTTGAACGACGTCGAGTTGCTGCCACCGTGTGATATGGCCAACAGGCAATCCAGTAGACGACATCTGGATGACTTCATCCTAATTCGGGTCTTTGGGAAGTTGGAAGAAGTTCGAAGTGTGACTAGTGTGGCCGAAGAGTTCGGGATCGCTCACCGCATCGTTTCACGAGCTTGGAGAGCATTTCAAACGACAGGAACGGCTGTCCGAGAGTTTAGCAGTGGTCGTCCACGAGCAACCACGGCGGCGGACGACCGGTATATTGTCCTACAGGCGAGAAGAGACAGACGGCAGACAGCGGGAGAAATCGCAAGGCACATGCAACAGACAACTGGACGTCCGTTATCGCGTTTTACTGTGGCCAGGAGACTGCACAAAGGTGGTCTATTTATGCACGACGACCAGTACGGTGTGAGCCATTAACGCCTGCTCATCGGAGACGGCGGTTTCTGTGGTGCCAGGAACACAAGAACTGGACACATCAGCAATGGAGTCGAATTATCTTTACGGGGAGGTCCGATTTAGTCTGACGACCGATTCTGGACCTTTACAAATCTGGAGAGAGCAGGGATCACGCCATCACACCTCCAACATCATCGAAAGGGACCGGTTTGGAGGTGGCGGAGTTCTCGTTTGGGGCGGTATCATGCTTGGTAGCCGTATTGACTTCCACATCTTCCAAGGAGGTTCAGTCACTGGTGTCTTCTATTGTACCGAGGTTCTCCTGCCACACGTGCGTCTGTTTAGAGGTGCTGTGGGTCATGAGTTCTTCTGCATGGACGACAACGCTACACCTCATCGCACAGTGGATGTCGCAGAGCTGTTGGAGAGTGAAGATATTCAACGCATGGATTGGCCCGCAAAATCCTCCGGACTTAAATCCAATCGAACGCGTGCGAGACCTCCTCGGGAGACGCTTGGCAGCACGTCACCAGCCGCCAACAACGAATCCGCAGCTGCGAATGGCGCTACAAGAGGAATGGGCCGCGATGCCTCAACAGCTCCTGGACAACCTTGTTCTTAGCATGGACAGACGTTGTAAATTCTGCAACGCAATCAGGGGTGATCATATCCCCTATTAAAGACTAGAGTTTTCTTGGCAGCTGCCTGTCACATGGACGTTTCTGTCTTCTGTCCAGTTGTGCTCGAAGCTACATTTTCAATAAAGTGCCTTTGTATCCTTTGGATTCCTTGTTTGGACGGTTTTGCTAACTTGTCCCATATTCTTACATCTTGATGATCTTATGGTAAAATTTGAGTCGATGTGGAGCACTTCTGCCCGACGTTACATTCGAAAAAGCGTCTGGTCCTTAATTTTTTCACGCCAGTGTACTTGTGATTAAATTAATATTAAGCTGTTCAAACTACGAATGCTTGTAAAATGCAACATATTTCATAATAGCAAGGATTTATGTATAAAAATATTTTTCATATGCGATAAATGCATGAAAAAATCGAAAACAAATCATTTTCAAATTTTGCTGAAATGTCTTCTTAAATATCCAAATTTCATAATAAGTAGGCATTTTCTTCCATGAAGCTAAGGATTTTTTTCTCCGGCCCGTTTAGCGATCGCCAATATCCTCTGTCGTCATGTTTCTCTCAATTTTCATTGCTTTTCTCTTAATAATCTATTTCCTGATTTTCAAATCTTCGGCAAAAAGGTTAGAGGGCAAAACTAGAGAGGTTAAAAAAATTACATGGGATACTTTAGCTACTCGATTGTCATGTTATCTAACAATACTGTAAAATAAGTAAAAGATGTAACTCGTACATAATCAGTGGATCGGTGAATATCGGGACTAAAGCAAAACGTATACCCTTAAAAGGAATCATTGCTGTTCATCCGTGTTCCTCCTACGCTTTCACCTGCTTTTACCCGAATTATCCATTTTGATAAAGATTGGTTCATTTCACAACTCTCTAAAGCCAACAACAAAAGTTTATGTGAAGGAGAAATGTCCCCGAAAGTTAAGGTACGATGAGCTCGTTCTTTCAGCCAAATGATAGTATGGTAATGTAATACGTACATAGTAATGATAAAACACTTTTTGGCGTATGGAATCTTTTGATTAAGGGTTTATGATATCTGTCCAAATTTTCGTCACATGAAATCGGGCCCGATTCAGTAGAAAATGTTTGCAAATTATTTGTAATGGCCAACAATATACAGTGCAAAACAAGAATGTTTCAATTCTTTCTTTTAGAAACCAATCACCGTTCAAAATATGACTTATGTCCCTACTGACGAAACTGTATGATGAAAATTGGGAAATAAAAGCAAATATATTTCATATGGTGTAAATTACCTAATGCGAAAACGATTTTCCAAATCTAACTTTTAGAACTGAGGAGATACTGAGGGATATTGAATTTATTCCACAAGTTGTAGAACTGTGCATCAGATGAAGTGAAAAGTGTTCACAACTGATATTCGTCATAACATAGGGACAACTTTATTCAGTACTTTAATGTGGATAGAATGACGCAAATGATGAAACGAGAACTTCATATTTCGTGAGTTACATAAATGAGATCAAATCTGTATGTTTTTTATTAAATGCGGAAGTCTTGTAAAGTATTTCAGTTGGCTAATTATTTTCTGACTTGAAAGCGTTCGTCGAAAGTCTTTGGAGCAACAATTATAGCAACAAATTAACAATAGAAATTTCGTTCTAGAACTGGGCGTAAAATAGTGTCCGTTGGAGGTTGGAAAGTTGATGGTGCATCATTGAGACCGAAACAGTAATCGCAGAAATGAATGTGTCTCGAAGTGTGTGAGAAACGCTTTTTTATCCACAGAACCCAGATGTGACATCCTAATATTTTATCTCGTGCCTCAATGTTTACACCTCAAGATAAAACTGTCTTTGTACGATTATAAAAACCTCCATCTAGTACACTACCATTCACAAGCTAAAATATTTATTATTTACACTTAAGAACAATATGTACAGATAAAAGCATCATAAAATTAACTAGGCGAGATCTTTCGGGTCCCCTAGGGATCCAGAAACAAAAGGGACACTTTTTTCACTGAATCAATGTTCATTATGTGGTTTGATGATTTGTGTTGTAACGAAGAATTACCCACCGCCATACCATAATCTTGGCGCCAATATATAAAGACTTAAAAACCTCCCAGTTTATAAATAATATGTATTAATGAGTTGTTTAATTTCCGGGTACAATACCATTTGTATACATTGTTGTGTCCATGGTTACAGATGCATGACGGTCGTCTTTTGTTTGTATAAGAAGTCTTGTGCACTTCACTTCGGTGGCGCTTTTAGGCTTGATAATGGATCCCTAGGGGAACCCGAAATATCTCGCCTAGTTAATTTTATGATGCTTTTATCTGTACATATTGTTCTTAAGTGTAAATAATAAATATTTTAGCTTGTGAATGATGGTGTACTAGATGAAGGTTTTTATAATCGTGCAAAGACAGTTTTATCTTGAGGTGTAAACATTGAGGCACGAAATAAAATATTAGGATGTCATATTTTACTGCTGCTTGAAAACTCCTGTGTGTAATATCTCCCATATGACCTATTATACTTATGTTTTGGTGTGCCCATGGAACGTGCAGTGATACTTTATTGCAAGTTCAGAAGACGACTTGCGATTGAAAACTGTCATCTGGCCTTCCTTATCAACTGTAGGGAGTTATCTATTACACCGAGATTTCTAAGAATTAGGATGTGTCCTCGATCAAAACAGGACTTTAATGTTCTACATTCAGCGGAACGCAAAAGACTGACAACAGAAATCCGTATTAAAAGAGGTTACCTGGATTATTTAAATTGGAGGGCATATACAGCATATACCTGGTTATCTAGGCAAGTATATTAGATTATTCTGGGTAAGTTATTAATTGCCTATTATACGTCTTTACAAACAAAGATATTTAGTATTCAACAAAGACATATTCATAAACTGAGGATGTTGGTGACGGACGAAATCTATGAGCGTTCATGGTCAACTCGTCCAACCTTTTCAAGACATGTTGACATTCATCCCCCATTTCTTAATTTGAGTTCAATACAGTTGTCGGATATTCAGGTAACTGCTCTTAATAGAGGCGCTAAGTTTATTTACCCATGATTCAGCATAGACCCTTTAAGGATAATTCCACAGGTCGAAAACATCATTTCCGCTCTACCTTCTGACGAACAGGAATCTACTCGCTACTCTATTACCAATATTCTAACTCACAACACGAAACGTCACGATAACCAAACCCTAAGAGCACTTATGTATGAGCGGAAACAATTGTTGGAACTTTCCAATAACCCTAAACTGGCAGTTGTTTCAGCAGACAAATCACAACAGATAGTTTTTTTGGACAAGAGTGAATACCAACACAAAATGCTGGAGGCGTTGAATGATATACCACATAAAGTTGTTCATTCTGACCCTACTGCGGCTACCGTAAGAGCCTTAAGCAAATTGAAGAATCAGAGATATTTACCGCCCTCTATTTCTTCTCATATGCACCCCCTAATGGACGTAGTGTAACACGGGTTTTTGGCAAGATTAAGACTCATAAAGAAGGTTTCCCTATTCGACCTTTGGTTTCTGGATTTAATAACCCAACTAGAACCCTTGAAAAGGCACTTGCATCATTCTTGGATCCGTTTTTCAGGAAATCTAGGTATTCTGTCAAGGGAACACTACAGGCTCTCAAAAATATTAAAGCTTTTAGTTCTAGTGATCAAAAATTTACTATGGCTTCGTTAGATGTTACTTCATTATTTCCTAACGTTCCCATTTTACAAGCTCATGAGATTATTGAAGAACGATTAGCATCCGTTCCTGAACTTTCTTCTGCTGAGACATTTGCAATTATGGAAGCATTGAAACTCATTGCACAACGCACTTTCTTTAAATTTAATGAAGTTATTTACCGCCAAAAAGAGGGGACCCCTATGGGGTCACCTTTGTCCCCTATTTTGGCTGAGTTGGTCCTGCAGACTGTTGAAAATAATGTGATACACAGTACCCCTATAAACCGGCAATGTACATCAGATATGTTGACTGTATCGAACGCTTACAACAATTTGCCCTTGCCTTATCTTGAGTTTACCCAACCATCAAATTTACTGTTGAGCATGAGGAACAATTTTCGTTACCTTTTTCTGGATTTTGTGCTTTTTAGAAACCCAGCTGACAATAATATCACATATTCTGTTTATCGGAAACTTTCCCACATTCCAGCCCTCATTCATTTTTCTTCCTGTCACCCCACTGTGTTTAAATTTGCTGCTTTGCGTTCCTATATCAGAAGAGCGTTTACCCACTCGTCGTCGGTACGTACAAGGCAAGCTGAAATCACTTACATTGCCTCAATTGCTACGCGATTTGGATACCCTGAGGACTGCGTTCGAAAACTGGCTCAGCAAATACAACGACTTTCTTTTACAAGTTTACAACGCGAAAACGTTAGTAAACGATTTGTTGGCTCAGTGAATTACTACTCTAATGTGATTTATTTTTTGAATCGAATTTGCGATTAACATCAACTGGTCTTCGGAATGCGGACATCGAATATTTTTTAACGATAAGACAGGACCGCGACCAAGTGTGTAATGAACAAAAACATGGTATATATTATATACCTCTACAAGCAGATTACCCTGACAATAAATCAATGGTGTATATCGGATCCACACTACGGACGTTAAGGGTTCGAGCGTCGGAACATGAATATGATGTCAAAACCGGAGCAACAACCACAGCACTTGCTCGATTGGTGTCTGGTGGACGATATACCCCATGTTGGGCAGACATACACCACTTGGCCTTTACCAGAAACAAAAGGGACACTTTTTCACTGAATCAATGTTCATTATGTGATTTGATGATTTGTGTTGTAACGAAGAATTACCCAAAGCCATACCACTATCTTGGCGCCAATATATAAAGACTTTAAAACCTCCCAGTTTATAAATAATATGTATTAATGAGTTGTTTAATTTCCGGGTACAATAACATTTGTATACATTGTTGTGTCCATGGTTACAGATGCATGACGGTCGTCTTTTGTTTGTATAAGAAGTCTTGTGCACTGCACTTGGGTGGCGCTTTCAGGCTTGATAGGGGATCCCTAGGGTACCCGAAAGATCTCGCCTAGTTAATTTTATAATGTTTTTATCTGTACATATTGTTCTTAAGTGTAAATAATAAATATTTTAGCTTGTGAATGGTGGTGTACTAGATGGAGGTTTTTATAATCGTGCAAAGACAGTTTTCTCTTGAGGTGTGAACCCAGATGTACTGCAGCTTATTGCTTCTTGGAGGTTAGATATATCCGGGAAATCTTAGTGGAAGATATGTGCATTCTATAGTAAATCACTAAAAACAGGTAACGGATAAATATATTTAGTGAATCTTTTGTGCTTCTTATAATGTAAAAAAAGGTCCACCATCCTCATAACACGCTAGAAATGCTAGAGCTTACCACGAACTTATGCGTTCCTGTATAACAACATATTTTAGCATTTCGTTCTTTTTACACGAGGCACCAAGGTAGTGATTTCACACTACAGGTGCAGCACCTTCAGTCTCTGTCACATGATATACACTGAAGAGCAATTGAATTAGAGATGCCTGTCTAGTTACGTGTAGCACCACCTTTCGCCCTGATGACGGCGGCGATTCGTCTCAGCATGGACTCGACAAGACACCGGAAGCGTTGGGAAGCCAAACTGATTGACGAACCCTGAACATGCTCCCACAGTTCACGAAGATTTGATGAAGGAGGGTCAGAGCCTCGAACATCTCTCTCGATGGCATCCCAGATGTGCTCGATGGGATTGAGGTCAAGTGACCTAGCTGGCCAAGAAAGCGAGGTCACGTCGGAAGAGTGTTCATCCAACCATTCGGATACAATTTGGGAGCGATGGCACTGTGCATTGTCTTGTTGCAGGATGAGGTCTCCAGTGGGATGTTGAAGACGCACAAACGGGAGCATATGGCAGTCCAGAATATACCGGTAACGTTGACCTGTGAGGGACGATGTCCCACGAACCAGGGATCTCATTTCAGTTAACGTAAACAGTCCCCAGACAAGAATGCCACCCCCACCAGCTTAAAGAGTACCCTGCTGGCAAGAAGGATCCGTCGCTTCATGTGGTTTACGCCATACTCGTATCATGCCATCCGCATGTACCAACGTGAATCTCGACTCATCAGTCCAGGCAACATTTTTCCATATGTCTAGGGTCCAGTGGTGATGTTCCCGCACCCATGCTAATCTTTGCACCCTGTGATGTGCGGTCAGCAGCAGTACCTTCGTGTGACGATGGCTTCTGTACCCTATGGCGAGGAGATGGTTCTGGATGGTGTGGCTGCTTACACGTTTTTGTGCACCAGCGTTAAATTGCCGAGTGATTTCTTTCACTGTGGCCCGTCTATCCGCAGTTACAATGCGAACTAGCTGACGATGACCCCGCTCATCCATACGCTGTTGCCCACGGCAGTTGGCCCTTGCAGGGATGGTTTTACCGGATTCAATTTACTCACGGTGTACCCGTGACACAGTGGCTTGTGAAAATCCCAGTGCCTGCACGACTTCCGAGATGGAGTGACCCATTCGTCGGGCCCCGACAATTTTCCCACAATCAAATGCGCTTAGATCCTTCGTCTTACCCATACTGCGTCCGACTCTTACTGATTTCCATCGCATCACTCCTTACATTGTGGGATCCGTGCATACGTCATGTCGTTTCCGTTTACAGGGCCGTCCACTGCGCCACATTTGCATATCGCCAGCTGTCTCTAATTCAATTGCTCTTCAGTGTACTACGTGGGTGAAGCCCGACTTATTTAAAAGTAATCCAGGGAATTTATGCAGTAAATTCCTTGGATTACTTTAAAGTTCTCTGGATTACCGTTAAGTTTGTCTTTTTGGAAATTTTCCATTCCGTTCCTTCCGAGGGTAAGATCGACTTGTTCCACCGAGAGCAAAGTATTTATATACTGCATGGTTATCTAGCACTCTTCAAGGCTTAAGGTTACCGATAACTTTTTCATGAAATTCATGCCTAAAATGCATTTTACTGGCAGGCTATGAATAAGTAACAGAGTTAACTCAAATATAGGAAACTTTACTATTAGGTGTGCAACTTGATTCTCGGCCACAGGCAGGGTACGCTGACAGCAAATAATAGCAAATCGAATGCGTACCTAATCAAGGAAATAATCCCCGTCGTGTTGGATACATTTGAGCCATCGGTCAGGGAGCTGCCGAATGCCACTGCGGAAAAAGAGGGCTGTTTCGAGTTGATAAAGACATCAATACTTGTGTGGACCTCCTCGACAGAAGTGAAGTTCGTATTACTCAAGTGATGTTGCAGGGAGCGAAAGAGGTGATAATCCGACGGGGTGAAATCTGGAAAATACTGCGGGTTGGACAAAATCTCCCATTCCAGGTCGGTGATCATTATTAAAGTCGTTTTCGCGGTGTGAGGAAGCGCGCTATCCTGAAGCAACACGACCGATCTTCTGCCCTTGCCGGTGTATGGCATTTTCACCTCCATTGCGTCCCTCACACAAATGAGTTGCTGACAATAACGCTCAGCATTGACCGTTTCACCAGGTTTGAGCAACTCATAGTGTGCGACAGCGCGCTGATCCCACCATATGCACAGCAACAACATTCTGGCATGGATATTCGGTTTGGCGGTACTGGTGGTAGGCTGACCTGGATAAACCTAACGATTTGCGCGGCTTAGGATTATCGTACATGATCCACTTCTCATCACAGGTCAAAATCTTGTGGAGGAAATCTTTCTTGAATCTGGAGAGCAAGGACACAGCAACATCGTAGCGCCTAGACTTGTTCGCAGCTGTGAGTTGGTGGGGAACCCAACGGCCCTCCTTGTGAATCCGTCTAAGCTTGTGTAAGCGCTTTGCAATGTCTTGCCATGTTACTCTGAGTTCCTGGACGAGCTCTGACTGTGTGCGACAGGGATCTGCGTCCAACAGTTGTTCCAGTTCCTCATTGTCAACTTTCTGTGGCTGTCCCCGACGTTCTGCATCACGGAGATCAACATTTCCCTGCTTTAACCGCTGGAACCACTTCTTACACGTGCTGTAGGACACAGCAGCCTCACCCAAAGCAGCACAGATCATTTGTTGGGCTTCCGCGGCACTTTTTTTCAGCTGAAACGCGAACAGGAGGCAGCGCCTAGTAAGGTCACATTACCAGAGACAGAAAAAAAGGCAGCGTCTCAAATGCTGCTTCTAGAACGACATTGCTTTCACCGTCAACTTTCGTCTCTTCTGTCACTACAACTGTGAGCGGTTACGGTTGCCTGGAAAGCTGTTGGATGGCGCTGCAAATAGCCAGTATCGCACACAGCTGTTGGCATTTGCCGACGTTGAATGATCGCTTGCGATTTAGGGGCCGAGAATTATGTTGCACACCTAATAGTAAGGTCACATTACCAGAAACAGAAAAAGTAACATTTGTACTTAGAAAATGTAATGCATTTTCAATTTGCTAATTATAAAATGATTCCCCATAGAAAGAATACTTACCGCAGTGATGGCAGAGTCACTTTCGCGGTGTGAGGAAGCGCCCGATCCTGTCATTATCAAATTTCATGCACACTTTTACTTTTTCCATCGTGAGGAGCATAGCTGGTAACTCCGGAGCTTTCAGTGTTTTCAGAAGGAATCTTAAGGTCAGTAGTAGGAGGGGATGGGTGAAGTTTGCCTTGCACCTACTTCCTACGGTAGTTTAAATTAGCTTTGTTTCTAACGTTTTTCTTTGGTTCATGTAAACAGGTGGCTTTGCATCTCGTACTGCAAGTCCTGTAACTATTTTCCTGACACCTTAGACCGTTACTTGTGGTAGGGCTATTATTTTTGAAGCTTGAATTATTTTCGTTAGAACGATGTTGTTTAAGCCCTGAACCACCACTCGAAGGATTGAAGGCATCGTTATTGCGATATCTTCCATTACTTTCAGCAATGTTGAAATTGCTTGTATCATTATATTGGGGTGTCCGGAAATAAACGGCGTTTTTGCATAGGACAGTTCCACGACGTAAATATGTATATTTTCTGCTGGGAAGTTTTCCTCTGCTGCAGACAATTGAAAGCGTGTAAAGAGAATAAAACGAGGCGTGAAGCAGATGTGTTCCATGCGTTGAACTTGTACCGCGGTCAACTGTTATGGCTACAAAGTTTTAAATATTGGTTCTATTGGGACATTACTGCAAACAGGGGTTTAAAGCTGCTGAAGCAGTCCGAAAAATTAACAGAGTATAAATTGAAGGCCTGTCGATAACTCGGACCGCGCAAACATGGTTCATGAAATTTGCAGCTGACGACTTGAGCTTGAAACCAAAGAAGTTTCTGGTATGCCCTCTGCTGTTGATGCGGAACCCGGGGAAGCGGCTGTGGAACAAAATCTACGAACAGGCACTCGCAAATTGTAGTTAAAAAGTTTTAAATATTGGGACATTACTGGAAACAGGAGTTTAAAGCTGCTAAAGCAGTCCGAAAAATTAACAGAGTTCAAATTGAAGGCCTGGCTATTACTCCGACTGCGCAAACATGGTTCATGAAATTTGCAGCTGACGATTTGAGCTTGAAAACGAAGACGTTTCGGGTACGCCCTCTGCTGTTGATGCGGAACCCCGGGAAGCGGTTGTGGAACAAAATCTATGAACAAGCACACGCAAACTGTTAGAACTGGGAGTTTCTAAATCTACCATCGCTGACCACCTGCACATGATCTGAAAAGTTTGCAGATGATGCCATGATGTGGTTCATGAACTCACCCCAACTCAAGCTCAGCGACATGTCAAGGTATGAAACGAACTGCTAAGAAAACTACGCGAAACTCCATTTATCTATTGAATAGTTGCCGGGGATGAAAAGTGGATATACACTGACGGAAAAAATTCCAACACCACGAAAAAATAGTTGTAGAGGAATGAAATGGCGGCAATACATTTGTATAGGTAACATATTTAATCGATTAAGGTTTCAAGATCACAGCTAGCAAGCGCGAGAAGAGCCATTTTAAATGCGAAATGCTGGTACATTAATAACCGGTGTAACCGCCAGAATGTTGAATGCAAGCACGCAAACGTTCATGCATTGTGTCGTACAGGTGGTGGATGTCAGTTTGTGGGATGGAGTTTCATGCCTGTTGCACGTGGTCGGTCAATATAGGGACGGTTAATGTTGGTTGGCGGTGACGCTGGAGTTTTCGTCCAATGATGTCCCATACGTGCTCGATTGGTGAAAGATCTGGTGATCTAGCAGGCCACGGCAACATGTCGACACTGTAGAGCATGTTGGGTTACAACAGCGGTATGCGAGCGAGCGTTATTCTGTTGGAAAACACCCCATGGAATGCTGTTCATGAATGGCAGCACAACAGGTTGAATCACCAGACCGACGAACAACTGTGCCGTCAGGGTGCGTGGGATAACCACGAGAGTGCTCCTGCCGGCATAGGAAATTGCTCCCCAGACCATAACTCTAGGTGTAGGTCCAGTGTGTCTCGGCCGCATACAGGTTGGTTGCAGGCGCTCACCTGCCCTCCTTCTAACCAACACACTGCCATCGCTGGCACCCAGGCAGAACCGGCTGTCATCAGAAAAAACAACAGATCTCCACACCGTCCTCCAATGAGCTCTAGCTTGACACTACTGACGTCGCAAACGGCAGTGGTTTGGAGTAAGGGGAATGCACGCTACAGGGCGTCTGGCTCGGAGCTGTCCTTCAAGTAACCGATTTGTAACAGTTCATTGTGTCACTGTGGTGGCAACTGCAGGTCGAATTGCTGCCTCAGACGCGGTA
This sequence comes from Macrothele yani, assembly GCA_039090855.1. NCBI lineage: Eukaryota > Metazoa > Arthropoda > Arachnida > Araneae > Macrothelidae > Macrothele > Macrothele yani. Next base: position 77,087,177 of record CM077011.1, read on the forward strand.
CGATGTGCCACGGCCATACGTCGTATACGGCGGTCTTCCCTCTCAGTAGTGCCACGTGGCCTGCCGGAACCCGGTCTTCTTGAGGCAGTACCTTCCCTTGACCACCGCTGCCAACAATCATGCACAGTGGCTACATTCCTGCCAAGTCGTTCTGCAATATTGCGGAAAGAAAATCCACCTTCTCGTAGCCCTATTACACGACCTCGTTCAAACTCCGTGAGCTGTTGATAATGGCTTCTTCGTCTTCTTAAAGGCATTCTTGACTAACATCAACACACAACGTTGAATCTCAACGATAACTAACGCTCACGAACGTTAACGCGCGTATTTACAGCAAACCGGCTTTGCATGCTCCGAGGGGCGCTACTAGCGCCACACGTATGCGCCGAGCACGACATTTGCATAGACGTCATCTTACAGATGTACTCTCACCGCCTACCAACTGTCGTTTATCTAACACAACCCCTTTTTGGTGTTGGGATTTTTTTTCCGTCAGTGTATCTGCGTAATTCAGATTCTTCACAAATTCTAATTCTGTGCTTCTGGTGGAATTATGAAGGTGTAATACGCTTTGAGCTCATTCCAAACGGTCGGTCTATCAATGCCAAACTGTATTCTCAGCAACTGCACAGGATGTATGACAAAACACCTGATGTCAATAATCAGGCGCAAGTTAATCTTCAAGATCTAAATGGAATAGAGCTGCTGCTTCATCCAGCATACAGCCCGACCTTGCTCCTTTAGACTGCCCCTTGTTCCGGGGGATGTCGTATTTTCTCCTTGGCAAGTAGTTGACTACTTTGGACGATGTCAAATGCAAGAGCCAAGAGATATTTGCCTCTAAACCGAAATCTTGGAATCGTGTATGAACTGGACTGAACAGAAACAGATGGGTTCAAACATATTGACAGATGGGTTTACACATATTGGCAAATGGGTTCAAACATACTGACAAACAAATGGGTTCAAACATACTGACAAACAAATGTGTTCAACCTATTGAACAGGATGACATGTTCTTTGAACTTTTGCTGGGATTCTTCCGAGATTCTGGGTAAGTGAAACTGTGGTAGCCGCCCCGGCAGGGTTCCGGGTCCGTATCCCGGTGCGGCATGGATGTTGTGTTTTCCGTACGGCACAGGCTGTTTCCCTTCCCTGGAACCAGTGACCCTAAATTAGGAACGGGCGACTTCTTATAGCCCATTGAGTTGCTCACGGTGGTCGTTAAACCTTCAATAAAAAAAACTGTTTTATCAAAGCCGACCTTTTTTCGCAGATACCAATAATATGCACGTGGTGCTCGGTCTCGAACACCTCCATGGCATGAATGAAATGATAATCTTGTTTAAGAGTGAAAGTCTCATCGAATAGCTGTTCAGGTGGTCCCGCAACTTCTGCATGCATATCCTTGCGATGTAGGGAAATATATTCCGTTGCTGCTCATTAGGTTTGGAAAAAAGCATGGATGTATTACTGCGCTCTTCGTAGATCCATAAACCGCATGAGCCTTAAAAATTCATGGAGCAGGTAGAAGCTGATTACTTCTACCAGCTCAGCCAATAGACTGACTCCCCAGAAATAGACAGAACCCTTTCAAGAAAGATATTAAGGAGTCGTTACTGAGGTAATCCTGCCGGAGACAAGCCAGTTCGCGTCGCCGATGCGGATCAGCTGGGCGACCAGCTGGCTACTGCTATCCCCGCTGTACTCTCAACGATCTCCTCCAGTCCAAAGCAAACGGTGAGACGTACAAAAGCTGAAGGTCAAAGAATGGGTATTACTGGGGTTCATTCTACATCACAAACAACTTTCTTTTCTTATGAACCGAACTGCAATTTATTTCAATTAATATAAACACAACTGCACTTTACAATAAAACGTTTGACGTACCCTTGCCGGTTTACGATATCATGATACAATTTTCTTTTCTTATGAACCGAGCTGCAAGTTATTTCAATTAATATAAACACAAGTACACTTTACAATAAAACGTTTGACGTACCCTGGCGGGTTTACGGTATCATGATATGAATTATTATCATTTTACGAGGTGATAATGATATGATACAATGAAAAATGGTATGTACACTGATGGTTCCTGCTTCGCCTAGGATCCTTGGATGAAGTGCCCATCTTCATCAGTGACCTCAATGTCTTCACTTCTTTCTTCATCTGTAACCTCTTCTGTGTCTTCATCTGATCTCCGAAAGATGAGGTCCTCCGAGGCAATGATTTCCTCCAAAATGCTGATGAGGCCTTGCTTTGCCCCTGGTGACCTCACAAGAACTCCTAAGCCTTTGCTGCCTCTGGTAGAAGAGCTCTTCTCTTGCCTGAATGGGAAAAACACTAAAAAACATGATGAGATATGTCTGCGTTCTGGACGCTTCAGATGCATGCTCTAACCTTAACCCCGAACCGGCAGAAATTATCCGGGCAGATGTCATGCGCCCTGAGTATTTGAGTGTTTAGGTTAAAATGCCATTGCGCATTTGAGTATTTAGAATAAGATGCCATGGGCTCTGAGTATTCGAGTATTTGATTAAGGAAACCATTTTACTAAGCATTTTTGACCGAGATCCGGGGAAGATTGCCTTTATTCTACTTCCGTAGTCTCCATTATCACATCACTGTTGCCATTCGACCATCACTGTTGCCATTCGACCCATACTTCCCGCATTCGGGTTCGCACGCTTTGCAGCAGCGTTTTAACTAGGATATTCAGACAGTCTGCATTTGCCCTACGCAGCTGCAGCGTTGACGTGATGCAAGTTGAGTTGCTACACGTTGATACAGCGGATAATCGAGTTATCCAGAGGTAGTGCGGTTTTTCAACAGCGTCTACTCTCGGACGAGACACGGGCATATTTTGTCGAAACTTAAATAGTTAGTTTTCAGTTTTGACTTCAATCGACCATTCACTGAAATGCGATATCTACACCGGTTTATTCGCGCATTTCAAGTGCTGGTCGCCTGTCTTAACACACTTCGAGCTTCTATTGGATTCATCGGCTAACTTCGACCGAAAGTAACCGAAGCTTTTGCATCTGAAATAACGTCCACATGAGCTTGAGTTCACCCTTTTTCGTAAGGGTCATAAAGTTTGCTGGTTGAACCTACGCCACCTAGAAAACATTACCACCCTTCGCCATAATTGAGAATTCTAACTTGATGCTGTCATCCCCAATGGCCGAATTCTGGGAGTTCATCCTCTGTCCTGCTTCCTGAGGATTTTTTTATCTGGGGCTTTTAGGTTGGAAATTTTCCTTAGATGTGGATTGTTTTTTAGCTTATCGTCAAGCTTAGACATATCCTCACAGTCGGAGCGCTCCAAGAGGGCTCCGGTCTTTTCCATATTTCTCAAATTTTGCTCCCCGATCTGCAGCTTTGAAGGACTTACGTGCGATTGTATTTCCTTCTTTGTATCCGCCGTAGTGGTCGAGGTGGTCCCCTCTTTGCTTCGATAGACGAGAAGGACATGTCTTTTCTCCTCTTTCTTTTGCTTTGGCGGGGTACTTGTCTTTATGGGCTTCACCGCTTGGGCATAAGACCGGAAAGCCGAGTTGGGCATCTCGCTGCCTGTTTATTTGAGCCGTCTTTCTAATTGGCTCATCGGAATAACTTGGCGAATACAGGCTTCTTGGCATTTCCCCAGAGCTTCTTCCTTTATTGCGGTGCTTATCCTGCTGGAGGAATTCTCGAGGATCTGCTGCAGGTCCTGGTAGAAGGCAGAAACCTTCGAGGAGAACTCCGACGAAGTCTCCAAGTCCAGAACCAATGGACTACTGGAGCTTGAGATCAAGGCTTCTGCTTCTACAGGCTTGTTTGCTGAACCCTTGCAAAAAAGCTAAAGCCAAGTGGTAACCGGCACCCTTGGGTTCGCCGGTTAACCTAAAACGTTGGATGTCGTCGCGTGCGGTTCGTTTCCTAGACCTTAGACTAGGAAGACAGGAACGACGGCGACGCACATTCGCCTAGATAACCATTTTCCGTTACTTACTGTTCCTTTTTTCTTGGTTTGCTCTCAAACCAAGGAAAATGATATATGACCGATTTCGATAATGATCGGGCACTGATTCAGGTTGTCAAACTTTAAAGAAGTCCTGCAGGGAAGAGTTTAATTCTCGGAGCAGGGTATTTGAAATGTCCCTGTCGGAAGCATTAATACCCAATATTTATGCAGCATTGCTGTCTCAAATACTGGGGAGTCTTCAAACAGCGGCTGTGAAAACTGGACGAAGTCCTTTTTGGAAGCAGACAATGGGTTGTTTATATGTGTCATCTAATAAGTCATTATCATCATGAACTTTACGCAATTCCTAAATTTTGAAGGTTCTAGCGCTAGATAGGAAAATTCCTGTTTCTGCGAAAATTGTAACGCCATGAAGGACTGCTGGTATTAGTTTCAAACTTACAGGGTGTGCGTGTTAAACATGTGCAAATGATTAAAATGTCAATACAAATGCGCTTTTAGTTTCGAAGCAGCTCCCTCTGAACTGTTGGGTCTCGGGTGTTTTTTTTTGTTTTTTTTTTATTGGGGGTTTAACGACCACCGTGAGCAACTCAATGGGCTATAAGCAGTCGCCCGTCTCTAATGTAGGGTCACTGGTTCCAGGGAAGGGAGAGAACCAGTGCCGTAAGACAAACACAACATCCATGCCTGACCGGGATTCGAACCCGGACCCCTTACGGACGAATGATCAGAGGCCAGCGCCTTAGACCACTGTGCCACCGGGGCGGCGGGTCTCGGGTGTAAAGAGCTGGATAAAATGAGATGTTGCAATTAGTAAAGAGCTGATATTAAGTCAAAAGGGTGTTTTTTGTATCCCACTGTGCCGCATCGCTGAAGAAGGTCGGATAATGAATATCTGGCGGACTTTGAGCGAGGACAGATTATTTGGATGAGAGCAACTGGATTTTCCTACAGCGAAGTTGCCACTCGTAAGAGACGAAAATGAGTTTTGAAGCATCCCTGTACTGACGCGCTATGCCACGTACACTGTACCGTAATGAGCACGTGGTATGGGTGGACATATGAGGCTCAGACGCACAGAAATCTGGGAAATGGACCGCAAAATCTCACGACTGCTCGGGATGACAGACATCTTTATCGCATGGCAGTGACCGATCGCATCGCGGGATCCACGGTGTTAGAGCAGCAGTGAAGCAGTATTACAGGTCAGGCTTTCTCTTCCAGCAAAGTTCGGCATCGTCTGCTTAACAGAGGACTGTTCGCTAGCAGTCCATTGCTGCGTATTCATTTAACTTTCAAAAAGACGCCTCAGTCTGCAATGGGGTCTCGAACACAGACATTGACGCGCTGATTGGCAACAGGTCGTGTTTTCTGACTTGTCACGATTACACTGATTTCTCCTGGCCTGCACGTTTACCGCAGATACCGCTTCTTCACTGACCTGCAAGTTCACCGGATATGTTCCCGATCGACCACGTCTGGGACATTGTAGCTAAATGACTGCCTATCAAGAGGCTGCGCTTAGTCAGCACAAATGAGTTCTAGCTTTGTATAGAAGCGGCCTTGAAAGCTATTCGTCTGGATGATATCGAAAACCCCTTCCATTCGGTGCCACCCCTTGTAGAGGCTGTTATTTTTGCCCAAAGTGGCTTCATATACTACTGAATAATGAAGCGAAAAAAATCTTCCATAGCTCTACAAATGTCATCAGTTATCTCCTTTAACATGGGGAATTTGTGATATAAATTTCATTTGAATAGCGCGATTTTTTCTGGTGTTGCGTCTTTTACAACAGCAAAGTACCATAAGTAAATCCATCGCTCTTTCCACGTTAAGCAACCCACAGCAACCGAAAAATTGTTGTTCGGCCGCCGTCGGGAATAACAATTTTTCGGTTGCTGTGCGTTGCTTAACGTGGAAAGAGCGATGGATTTATTTATTCAACTGACGCCACGTATTTAGATGATTTTCACCTTGGATCTCGCCCTATGGATTACTGCCATAATTATATATAGCCAGTGCCGTTAATGCCCACCAGATGGAGACGTCTACGTAGCTGAGCCGATCTTGCGGATTTATGATGTCAGATGCTGACTGAAAAAGAAAAACACACATAGCACCGTGAATTGTTGTCCGCTGTGGTGTAAGGCTAGCGCGCTCGGCTAGATATCGAGAGATTCGGGATTCGTTTCCCCGACGGAGGCCGAATAACAATTTTTCGGTTGCTGTGCGTTGCTTAGCGTGGAAAGAGCGATGGATTTATTTATTCAACTGACGCAACGTATTTAGATGATTTTCAGTAGTGTAACAGTTTGGCAACGAACTGAAGGTAATAACAAAAAACAAAAAAAAATTACACGTTGTAGAACTCAACTCTTTATTTGAATTTCGTTCAGTTGTATGCCAACCTTGGATACGGAATTTAACACGACGACGAATGTCAGGATTAGTCGAACAGGGTTGCACTCATTCAAAAGGGTATTTAACGGAATTGCAGTAAAGTATATTTGGTAAAACAAAATATCTGGTGAAAAACATACTCTGTCTCGGAGAAGGTTGATAACAGCCAAAATTACCTCACCCAATATCTCGAACACTTCAAACTTGGTACATGTCGTTTTTATCTATACTATTTATTAGACTAAGACTGCAAGTTTTCCACAAAAGTATAAGAACATGGAAAGTAAAACGTGACGTTAAGTTCGAAAAGCATAACGAGAGATACACAAAATTTACTCAAGATAGGGCAAACAAAAAGGGAAAATTAAAATACGAATATATGTCACACGAAAGAAAAAGATTTACAAAGTCTTGTCGTGTCTCCCAGCCCATCGTGAGGAGAAATCACTGTAACTGCACCTGATACTTAATCTTGACTGTGATTGTCAGAATCCATTTTTCTTGAATGTCGTATTAAGTTCAAAATATTTCAACCTTTATTACTGTGTACTATTTTCCTCTGGTCTGTAAGCAGCTCTTTGAATATTTCGAAGGCTAACAGGAGAGCAAATGATAGAACATGTTTCACTGATAAACGGATGCTCAAACCTAAACAAATTCCTTGAATATTGCTCGGTCTCCGAAAAAGAAATAAGATATCCAACAAATTACATTAACACAAATTTTGAAGATGACAATCCGTATTTTAGTATAAATATGACAAGGATGGTAAGTCAGATAATATCCAAAAACTTGAAAATTTCGTCGACCTGGAGCGGGAATCGAATTCGCGTCTTCCCGATAGTGCCCGGGTATGTTAACCACCACTAAACCACACAGAACGATCAAATCTCAAGTTTCAAGTTAATACCCGGGCGCTATCTGGGAGACGCGAATTCGATTCCCGCTCCAGGTCGACGTAATTTTCAAGTTTTCGGATATTATCTGACTTACCATCCTTGTCATATTTACACCAAAAAACGGATTTTCATCTTCAAAATTTGTATTGTATGGTGTAATCCCGTATTCCATTCATGAAATTACACTAAATTACGCAGCACCAGCACCAAATGCCTGGTGCCCTGCAGTTTTGGTTTCCTAGTTACGGCATCAAGGTGCCAGAGATAAAGGGGTATTTTCGCAGAACCAGCTTGTTATTTTTTTCTTCGATACACACTTTATTTAGCAACGAAAAACGTTGTAGCTCCAAATCATGGTAGTTCTCAGAAACTGGACAAACATTACATCTGGACGTCGCAGTGGTCGCGATATACTCTTTCAACCCAGAAAAACGTGCGCAAATAATAGAAAATCGAAAAAATTAAAAAAAAAATCATTTTCCATTTGACTGCCCATACTATAGCAACAGGAACGTTGTGCATGAAGAGCGAACTGAGAACAAATGGATTATGTGGATGGTCCTGAATGTTAAATAAATTCAATAAGTTCTTCTGAAGAGCAACGGTTCTAGAACAGGCACCAAATATATTTAGCTATCCTCAATAATATTTTTCGAATTGTGAATGGTATTCTGACATGTCACAGGCTAGCCTTATCAGTTCGAGATTGAAGAGAAGGCGCTAGGGGGGGACATTTTACGATCCAAAGTCCATCATTTCAAAAGTTGAGGAATTTTTCGTAAACCGTCAAAAGTGAGCAAATTTACTTCGAGGGTAAATGACAGTGATGCTTCTTGAATTAGGTCATACAGAGTCTACAAAAGTCCCTATATCGAACCAGAAAAAGAGTGATTGGGGGATGAACTCACAAAATACGTATAATGCATTGAGAGACGACGCTGAAGTCACGTGGCAGCGTCAACTTCAAAGCCTGTCATATCGCTGTCTGCGGGGTGAAAGATTGGTTTCCGAACATTCTTCTAGATCCTTAGGTAGGAGAATAAATATCTTTAACTTTCTTTTCGTCCTTCTTTTTTTACCACCTGCTGCTAACGTTTCTTTTCTTCTTTCTGTCTTCAGTTTGATGAACTATTGTTAAATCAATTTCAAAGCAAAGGAGAATTTTTTTACGGAAAAATCACACGGTATCTTTTATATACAGGATTTATTCATAACTGCACTTCCTTTTGGAGCAGCAATAAAAGTAACCATTGATCAAATCCTAGAAAAACGGTGTTTTACTGAAACTAACTGGATACACAGAATTTATTTCCGGCTGCTCTTTTTTTCCACTTTTCCCGACATACTCAGTACTCAATAACCTACACTGCCATGTATTAATGTATTAAACATGCAGGCAAGCTGAACTTCAACTTTACGCATACAAGATAAATACGTATTAAAATGACTCAGCTATTACATTCAATTCGCATTAACCTACAAAGTACTTATGGATAAATTTCTAACTCATCTTATTTCATTAAAAATCTGGAAACACGCTTTCTTACAAATTGAGTAATCACGGAATACATGGAACTTTACTTAGTCAAAATAATATGGTGTTCGCTGGTGTAAATCTTGTAGTCAGCAAGCCGATAAGTTCTGAAGCACAAGATAATAATTCAAACTGAAATAAATTAATTCAGTAATTCAAATAAATGCACATTTTTGAGCCCTTTCGCATCTGTTGTTTAAGTGCTGTAAAAATAGTACACAAAATGGTTAACGTGCGTCACAGTATTGCGAATAATTTCACGGGTTTTGACATGTATTTCTGAAGGTTTGTTGCTTATCTTATGTTCTATATACCGCATGTATAGCCATTTCATTCTTTTCCATTCATTTATCTTCAAATTTTGAGGATTTCTTTGAAAGAGAAAATATTTGCATCAGTCTCCTAAGATCCTAAGGAAGTGATTTGCGATATGAAAATTTACAATCCAGGATATATTCATTTCTTTTTTACGCTTTCCAACCGTAGGTTTAAGAAGCGTATATGCTCCAGCTTTTTCCGTCCGTCTGTCGGCACGATAACTCACGTAAAAATGGTTCGATTTCGATGAAATTTTAGTATGTGGTAGTGGACCACCAGGGGACGAACTCTATTGAAAATGGGTGAAGTGGGATCAAAGGTGACGCCATAAGAGCGGGATACATTCACTTGCTCTTATGCGTCATAACTTGCGTAAATATGGTTCGATTTCAATGACATTTTAGTATGTGGTAGGGGACCACCTGGGAACGAACCCTATTGAAAATAAATGAAATGGGGTCAAAGGTCAGGACATAGGAGCGGGATCCATTCCATTGCTTTTCTGCATCATAACTTGCGTAAAAATGGTTCGATTTCAATGAAATTTTAGTATGTGGTAACGAACCACCTGGGAACGAACCCTGTTGAAAATAGGCGGAATGGGGTCAAAGGTCAGGACATAAAAGCGGGATCCATTTCATTGCCCTTATGCGTCATAACTTGCGTAAACACGGTTCGATTTCAATGAAATTTTAGTATGTGGTAGGGGACCACCTGGGAACAAAAACCTATTGAAAATAAATCAAATGGGGTAGAAGGTCAGGATATAGGAGCGGGATCCATTCCATTGACTTTATGCATCATAACTTGCGTAAAAATGGTTCGATCTCAATGAAATTTAAGTATGTGGTAAGGAACCACCTGGGAACAAACCCTGTTGAAAATGGGCGGAATGGGGTCAAAGGTCAGGACATAAAAGCGGGATGCATTTCATTGCCTTTATGCGTCATAACAAGCGTAAATATGGTTCGATTTCGATGAAATTTTAGTATGTGGTAGGGAACTACCTGCGCACGAACCCTATTGAAAATTGATAAATTGGGGCCAAAGGTCAAGCAGGGCATAAGAGCGGGATTTATTCCATTGCCCTTATGCGTCATAACTTGCGTAAAAATGGTTCGATTTCGATGAAATTTTAGTTTTTGGTAAGGAACCACCTGAGAACGAGCCCTATTGAAAATGGGCGAAATGGGGTCAAAGGTCAGGGCATAAAAGTGGAATCCATTTCACTGCCTTTATGCGCCATAACATGCGTAAATATGGTTCGATTTCGATGAAATTTTAGTAGTATGTGGTAGGGAACCACCTGGGCACGAACTCTGTTGAAAATGGGCGAAATGGGTGTCAAAGATCAGGCAGGACATAAGAGTGGGATTTGTTCCATTGATCTTATGCGTCATAACTTGCGTAAAAATGGTTCGATTTCGATGAAATTTTTAGTATGTGGTAGGGAGCCACTGGGGACGAACCCTATTAAAAATGGGCGAAATGGGGTCAAAGGTCAGGACACTGGAGTGGGATCCATTCCATTGCCCTTGTGCATCATAGCTTACCTAAAAATGTTTCGATTGCGACAAAACGTTATCATGTTGTTCCGGAGGTATAGTGAACCGGTTCTGTTGAATATCAACGAAATGGGGTCAAAGGTCATTGCACAAAAGTAAGATTTATTCCACAGCCATTATTCTCATAACTTGCGTAAAACTGCTTCTATTGCGACAAAACTTTAGTATGTTATTCTTGAAGTATACTGAACCGATCCTGTTGAATATCATCGAAATGGGGTCAAAGGTCAGGACACAGGAGCGAGATTTATTCCACAGCCATTATCCTCATAACTTGAGTAATAATTTCTGGTATGTTAGAAAGCGTATCATAATCAATGCATCGCATGATTTTACTAACTTGTTTAATTAATGCATGGGGATAAATAACTAAGACCGTTTGATCTTATTTAGTTTCCCTTTTTAAGTGCAATGGCTAGGCCAGAGAGCCGTTATTCACACATATGCAGTGTTGAAATTTTTCTCATACATTTTTAACTGTCCTTCAAGGTTCTTTTCCCTCCGTTTTACTTTTTAACATTTTTAAAGACGTTTCAGTTCAGTTTTGAAGATATCTACATAAATGGTTTCTTAACCGACTTACCTTCGTTATACGTAACGAAACCTGTTTTAAGCAGCCCTTTATTAGGTGCCTTTTTGTTTTGGACTTTACCGATCACAATAGGAGACTGCAAGGGCAATAAGCAGTCACCCAGCTATAATTTGGACCATTGGATACGGGACGTAGGGCACGGGCCGGCATTGTAGTACAAATGCACGGCCCATATCTCATCCGAGACTCGATCATAGGCCTGGCTAAGGAAACACCGGAAACTCTCTCCAACAAAGAAATAATTTTTCAAATCGGACACTAGAAGAAGAAATATCGACGGTAATATGGTACACATCTACTTCTGGTAGAAAAACTGCGCACTATTTTAAGCAGCAGGTATTCTCAAAAGGTTTTCCAAGGTGAGCGGTATCGGTTCACAAAAGAATTATTTCAATCGAGATTTCAGATGAGATTTTGCTTCAAATACATCAGAAGCAGAAATAAACGCTTACACTCCTTGAGGCCAAACCATACTTTACGAAAAATTAGAAATTATATGTAGAACATTTTCCATCAGGAGCCAATGCAGCAAGAATTTTATAAACTGGACTTTTAGAAGAAGAGATATCGGGGAAACACAGTTTAATATTAGGCGCCTAGCGGACAATCCATACATTACTTGAAAGAGACTACCTAAAATAGTCTTCGATGTAAATGGCATCGAAAGGAAAAATATTTTTTCAGTCTGATATTTAGGAGAAAATATATGGAATAAATATATTTTGAATTCGATTGCATCTGCATTTACGCCCTCTAACGGAAAAATTTTGCATCGAAAAAGAAAACGAAATGCAAGGATCATCATTCTCACATTTCAATCTTCCCAATACAAAAATAAGTTTTCAAATCGGACTGACGGTTACAGAGATATGGTGTCCACGGACGGACGGACGGACGGACGGACAAAGTGATAACATAAGCACGATCTTTTTTACAAAAGATGTGCTAAAAATGCATGCGTTTATTATGTATCGATTATTTCAGAGATTTTATTTTAGAATCCAACTTTCGGAAGAAGAAACCATGCAGTTAACATGACATGTATGTTCCAAAGAAGTTCGAAGTAGGTGCCTGATATGCCAACATATTTTATAACTCTTGAAATCTCAGTTACCCAATTTACCGTGCATAGCTCATAGCACATTTGGAAATTCAAAATCCATGTATACTAGGTAACTGGATATTTATTTTTCCATTTCGAAAATGTATTTGTTTCCATTTTAGAACTCGCTTTGCGAACGTCTCGCGGGCCATTAAAAGGTACTCGACGAGCCATGGGTTAAAGACACCTTGCTGTATACAAGCCTTGCGTTGTTTGTAATAAGTGGTAGAAAACGCATCGAGAAAGTCTGTAACGGGTCGGGTCGGGCCGTGCCGGGCTTTCTAAATTAAGGTCATTGCAGGCCTTCCTATACGACCGTGTTCTGCATGAAGAATCACTCTGTTCCAATCGTCTATTTTAAATTTCTTGGGTTCATAAAGCTTGCTGTGGAAATCGTTTGCTGAATGTGGGCAGATGCTTTTCAAAGTAAACGGTCCAAAACCTTTACAAACTAACTTAATCAGCAATATGGAGGTGTGTTGCTCACACAGGACGTTGACAGAGTAAACAAGATGACACCGAATTTTCGGTTGTAATAAGCGCGTCTTTTGTATCCTTTCGAACGCGAATTAAATTTATTTTAAGTCAATGCAACCGGTTAGAAACAAATCAACCGGATTTCTACAATGGATAAAACATCCAGAAATAAGTACTTTCTTCCACCAGTGACTAAAAATTATGTCACGAAACTTAGCAAATGTCGCACGAAAAGTTTCTCATTGCATAACGGAGACAAACAAATTTACAAATCGAACAGTTAAAAGAAGAAATATATAAGGAAACATGATATAACTCTACGCTTTCCAGCGGAAGAATTTTGCATAATGGGTTGGTTGAAAACAGGTGAAAAGTGAAAAATGTTCTTTATGGAAAAAGCTATGCCAAGGAAAAAAAACTTTTTAAAGATGTCCCGTGGAACCAGAGAAAAAGAACTAAAAAAGGTACTGACGATTACGCAAATTAGCGGGAAATCTGTGCATTATCTAAAGAGGATAAGAAATTTTTCAATAGGATTTTTAAAATCGGAGATACAGCTGTAAACAGAAGTACAAAATCACCACCTAGCGACAGAACTGTGAACCATAAAAATCCTAAAATACTAACCCAAAGTGTTACACAAGGTAAATGGCATCCGGTGTTGAAATAACTTTTATAAATCGCACTTTTAGAAGTAGATATTTTAAGAAAAAAAAGACTAAACATTGGTGCCACTAGCGTCAAAATTGTGTATTATGTTAAGAAGAACATATACACGAAGATTTTTCATCGTTAGCAGTATCCAAACGGAAAATTATTTTTTATATCGGGTTTTCAGTCCGGCAGATATTGCTGTAAACGGAAACGCAATCTCACGCCCTATAGTGGCAAATTTGTTACCTTAAAACAAGAAATATTTCGCACCGGAAAACGTTCTCCGCCCAACGAAAGAATTTTTCAAATTGAACTCTTACAAGCAGAGATATCGACAAAAATAAAATGCAAATTCACACCCCTTTGTGAGAAAACTATGCATTAATTTTAAAAGAAAGTATTCTGAAAAGATTTTCTGAGGTGAGTGGTATCGCTCCAAGGTACATTTTCTTCAGTCGAGATTTCAGAAGCTTAGATTTTGTTGCAAATACATCAGAAGCAGAAATAAACGATTACGCCCCCTGCTGGCTAGCCCTCTTTTTTTTTTATCAAAAATTAGAAAATATAATCGAAACATTTCACATCCGAAGCTGTATCCTGTGCAGGTGGAAATTTTTTAAATCGGAGTAATAGAAGCAGAGATATCGGGGGGAATACACTTTACCTTTGCGCCCCTAGAAGAAAATCTACCCGTTACTTGAAAATTTTGAAATTATATGAGAAATATTTTGCACCGGAAACGCCTTCCAACAAAGAAAGAATTCTTCAAATCGGACTCTTGAAGCAGAGATATTGATCAAAATAAGTCATATATATACGCATCCTGGAGGGAAAACTATGCGCTATTTTAAGCAGGAGGTATTCTCAAAAGGTTTTCCGAGGTGAGAGCTATCGTTCAACGAAAGAATTATTTTTTCACTCGAGTTTTCAGCTTAGATTTTTCCGCAAATAAGTCAGAAGCAGAAATAAAACGTTACGTCCTCTGAAGGCCAAACCATTCTGTACCAAAAGTTAGAATTATATGCAAAACATTTCCGATTAGGACCTGTACCCGATGCAGAAAGATTTTTTCATATCGGACTAATAGTTACCACAGACGGACGGGGACAATCCGATATAGTACAATATTTTTTTTAATAAAAGACGTGCAAAAAAATCATTCTCTGTCATTAGCACGTCTTTTGTAAAAAAAGATCGTGCTTATGTTATCGGTTTGTCCGTCCGTCCGTTAGTCCGTCCGTCTGTCCGTCCGTCCGTTAGTCCGTCCGTCTGTCAGTCCGTCTGTCCGTCTGTACCCACGGTATCTCTGCAACTATTAGTCCGATTTTAAACATTCTTTTTGCATTCGAAAGCTTGAAATATGCGAATGATGATCCTTTATTTCGTTTTTTTTACGATGTACAATTTCGCCACTAGAGGGAGTAAATGTAGATGATATCGAATTCAAAAATACGTTTTATTCCACATATTTGCTTCTAAACATCCGATTGAAACAAATCTTTTATCTTTCGATTCCATTTATGTGTAAGAGTATTTTGGATATAGTTTCTTTTTTCAAATTACGCATAGATTTTCCGCTAGGGGCGTAAAGGTAAATTACATTTTTCCTAATAACTCTTCTTCTAAAACTCCGATTGAAATTTTTTTTGCAGTGGATACATCTTCTAATGCACAATCTTTTGCATATAATTTCGAATTTTTGGCAAAGAATACTTTGCCCACCAGGGGGCGTAAGTGTTAATTTTCGCTTCTGATGCATTTATCCTAAAATCTGAGCTCCTAAAATATCGATTGAAAAACTTCTTTCGTGGACTAATGCCACTCACATCGATAAAACTTTTCGGAATATTTTCTTCCTAAAATATTGCACAGTTTCTCCGCCACGGGGCGTAGATTTATATCTTATTTTTGTCAATATCTCGACTTCTAGGAGTCCGATTTGAAACATTCCCACTTTGTTGGATAGTGTTTTCCGTGTGACATGTTTTTCATATGGATTCAAAATTTTCAAGTAATTCATAGACTTTCCGCTAGGGGGCGTAAAGGTAAATTGCGTTTTCCCCTATATCTCTGCTTCTAAATCTCCGATCTGAAAAATTCTTTCTGCACCGGATACAGCTCCTGATGGGAAATCTTTTGCACGTAATTTCAAATTTTTGTAAAAAATTGTTTGGCCACCAGGTGGCGCAAGTCTTAATTTCCGCTTCTGATGTATTTGCAGCAAAATATGAGCTTCTAAAATTTCGATTGAAAAAAGTCTTTTGTGGACCGATACTACTCATGTCGACAAACATTTTAGGAACATTTTCTTCTTATAATAGTGCACGGTTTCTACGCCAGGGGCGTAGATATATATCTTATTTTTGTCAACATCTCGACTTCTAGGAGTCCGATTTGAAAAATTCTTTCTTTGTTGGATAGTGTTTTCCGTGTCGCATGTTTTTCATATAATTTCAAAATAAATTTTCACGTAATTCATACACTTTCCGCTAGGGGCGTAAATGTAAATTGCGTTTACCCCTATATCTCTGCTTCTAAATCTCCAATCTGAAAAATTATTTCTGCGCCGGATACAGCTCCTGATGGGAAATCGTTTGCATATAATTTCTAGTTTTTGTAAAAAAATGGTTTGGCCTCCAGGGGGCGTAAACCTTAATTTCTGCTTCTGATGTGCTTGCAGCAAAATATGAGCTTCTAAATTCTCGATTGAAAATAACATCGTTTGTAGACCAATACTACTCATGTCAACAAACCTTTGAGAAACATTTTCTTCTTAAAATAGTGCACGGTTTCTATGCCAGGGGTGTAGATGTATATCTTATTTTTGTCAATATCTCGACTTCTAAGAGTCCGATTTAAAAAATTCTTTCTTTGTTGGATAGTGTTTCTAGTGTGATATGTTTTTCCTATAATTTCAAAATTTTCAAGTAATTCATAGACTTTCCGCTAGGGGGCGGAAAGGTAAATTGCGTTATCCCCTATATCTCTGCTTCTAAATCTCCGATCTGAAAACTTCTTTCTGCACCGGGAACAGCTCCTGATGGGAAATCGTTTGCACGTAATTTAAAATTTTTGTAAAAAATTGTTTGGCCGCCAGGTGGCGTAAGTCTTAATTTCCGCTTCTGATGTATTCGCAGCAAAATATGAGCTTCTAAAATCTCGATTGAAAAAAGTCTTTTGTGGACCGATACTACTCATGTCGACAAACATTTTAGGAACATTTTCTTCTTGAAATAATGCATCGCTTCTACGCCATGGGCGTAGATGTATATCTTATTTTTGTCAATATCTCTACTTCTAAAAGTCCGATTTGAAAAATTCCTTCTTTGTTGGATAGTGTTTGCGATGCGAAATGTTTTTCCTATAAATTCAAAATTTTCAAGTTAATCATAGACTTTCCGCTAGGGCGCACAATAGTAAATTGCGTTTTCTGCTCCTAAATCTCCGATTTGAAAAATTCTTCCTGTATCGCATACAAGACCTGACGGAAAATATTTTTCACGTAATTTCTAATGTTTGGTAAAGAATGGTTTGGCCACCAGAGGTCATAAGTGTTAATTTCTACTTCTGATGTATTTGTAGCAAAACCTGGGCTCTTGAAAACTCGACTAAAATTATTTTTCTTGGACCGATACCGCTGACATGGATAAACCTTTTGTGAATACTTTCTTCCTAAAATAATGCATGGTTTTCCCACCAAGGGACGTAAAGTCACATCTTATTTTTGTCGATAACTCTGTTTCTAAGAGTTCGTAAGCTCACGATTCCGTTTACAGCAATATCTGAGGGATTAAAGACCCGATTGAAAAACTTCTTTCTTCCGTCAGATACTATTGTTTTCCATACCGGTTCCATTGACTTTGAATGGCTTTGATGAATTTAATTTGCGTCAGAACGGATTCAAAAGACGTGCTTATTACACCCGAAAATTCGGTGTCATCTTTCTTGTTTTAATAATGTGTTTGTTGAAGGTAAGCAGTTATTCTTAGCTCTATAGACTCTGTAGCTGTTAGAATACACTCACCGAGTATGACTGAATTTGTAACACAAGCTGCTAAATGAGACCCAGACACTTTAACAAGAATGAAAAATATTTTTACCTACAGTTTTACATGTTTACAGTTTATAAAATTAAATATTCCTTCAGTTTCGAAACTTTTAGTTATACTTTCCGGTACATTTAGGGTAAATAAAAATCATAAATAATTCATAGTCGTTTTAATCCTTTGGACTAGCAGTATAATGTTGTGTGCATGTTGTAACATTGTTCAATGTCCATTTGAACTAAGAAAAGACCCGTAACAGGACTTACTACTGGAAGCTTGCGTTAGCGTAGTTATAGAGATACTGTACGTACACTTACTGTTCTACTCGGCACCTCTGCAGAATACTGGAATCAGTCACTCGTAGCAGGATCTGAAACCCTCCACTGGGCACTGGAACTGCAAACATCACTTCGAACTGTATACTGATAAGAAAAACAGTTCATAGACTTCGGCACATGAAGCACTCAAAGCACTTGAAGTTCACCCTCATGATTATTTCATGAAGGTTTGTCTTTTACACTGATTAACGGCGGTGGTCAACGTCACAAGTGAATGCTTCTCTGCGTAAACGCGTTGGTTTAAACGGACGGGGAAGCATAGCCGGAATATGACTACTTCCAACCAGTGCCGTCTTAACCCTTTTGGGGTCCCTGGGCCGTAATATTTTCGAGGGCCTCTGATCTCATCTTTTATATCATTGTCAACCATTATCAATCCACTGCTATATGAAGGTTTCCCCAAATTTATTCCCCAACTGATATAGGAACATCCAATATCC
Organism: Macrothele yani; assembly: GCA_039090855.1. Classification (NCBI taxonomy): domain Eukaryota; kingdom Metazoa; phylum Arthropoda; class Arachnida; order Araneae; family Macrothelidae; genus Macrothele; species Macrothele yani. Next base: position 77,105,512 of record CM077011.1, read on the forward strand.
AGTAACTTTTTAATACCACTTGAATGAAAAATGGTACATGACAAAAATTATAGAACTCCATGAAGTCTACCAAAAACACACACATTTAGTTGCTTAGTAAGTTGCAAGAAAATTGGTGCTGAAAGATGATGTGTTTCCCCATTCTACAAGTCATTCAACGGAAAATAAATTAAAACAGAAGAAAGAAGTAAACCAACCAGCGCCGTTTCCAGACAATGTGACTCACCGGATACAAATGCCGATATGCAGCACCGGTCACTGTTATTTATTCAAACACCGAAGATTGAACATATGTAAGTAGCCCTAGTAGGCAAACCCCAATGATAAACATGCGTGCACTTCTTGGTATAGATAGACAACACAAACAAATGACTGTTTAAATGGAAAAAGTGATTTGGAAAAAATGCGATGTATGCTTGGAAGGAGAGAACAAAATGCCTTGCTCGCATGAACATGAGTTAATTTTAACGTCATTTGTCATCTAGCTCACTGAATGACATTTGGCACTTAAATTTCTTTGAAACTGAATCATCTGAGGTCGGGAAATAGTTTGAGTTGTAAAAATCGACAATTCTCCTGTGATAACATAAACACTTGGATATGCGCTTGTGGAAGTGTACTAGTTGCATTACATTCGGAATTCTAGAGATGTATGCCAAAAACAAGATAAAAAGAAACTCTTGCCTCGTCAGCCAAAAATAAAATCCATGTGCTGACGACATTTTCTTGAGAAATGTTCTTCGGATACATGCTAACGCGCCACTTTGTTTTTCAGATACCTCATACATGTTTACGAATTACACATTTTTACTTCAGTTCAGAATTTTCATTTAATTGTTTTATCAAATCACTGCCACCCCTCACTCGGGACTGGAAGGGAGGTCTGCTTTTTTCTTTCTTATTTTGTCCCAAAAGATCCATCCTAACACCTAACTTCACTCCTGTCTCCTCGCTCGAGAGATCAAAGCTACGAGCAAGGTTTGAAAAACAAGGCGGAACAACTTCCAACTTTCTGCATAGGTGTTTCTTCTTTTCGTTAAATAATAATAATAAAAAAAACCTTCTGGTGAGTGGCGTTTAGTAAATCCATAAGACACTTTGGCCATTGGGGCCCTGGGCACCGGCCCCGTTGGCCCACCACTTAAGACGGCCATATTTCCGACTGTGTGGCTTTCCATTATATTGCCTTTTTAAAAAAGGTGAACACTATACTTAACCTGAAGACAGACAATGGCTGCGAAATTTTGAGGCTTTGGTAGACATGGCAGAATATTACAATGAACTGAATCACCGACTTTCAGGCTGGAATAAGGATTTCAGACAGGTGGTATCGTACATTCACGCGTTTTAACAAACTCGAATTGTGCACATATAATAGAATCTCCGGCGAGGCAATGTGAAATATTTTTCCTGTTTGAAATGAAAAATAAAAAGTGAAGTGAATCCTGAACCCTGTTCCGGTAAATTTCTTAATCTTTCGAATCTGAAAGCATATTTTCAATAGCGATTCTGCAATTTAAAAAAGTCATTACTTGCTATTTTGTTTCATTCCCTCTAATAAACCTCGAAATTGAAAATTCAACTAGCTTTACCGAACAGAACTCTCTACTAGATGGCCCATCATCAAAAATGAAACTAATAGCAGTAAAAATAGGAAATATGACACCGAAGTTATCGGTTCTGACTCGAATCAAATTTAGCAAACGCTATTCCGAGTCAAAGGAACCGGTTAAGAAAACAATCAAACGGTTTCTACAATCGATAAAACATCCAGAATAGAAACAGCTACTTACTTTCACAAGCGGCTAAAAAGTTTGTTACTAAGATTAACAAATGACGCACAAAAAGTTTCGCATAGCATGAGGAAGGCATCAGAGACAAAGTGATTTTCAAATCAAACAGTTAAAAGGAGAAATATACATGTAGAAAGAACACGATACATTTCTACGCCATCTAGCGGAAGAATTTTGCATAACGGAGAAGTTTAAAACAGACAAAAAATAATCTTCATGGAAAAAAGCTATGCTAAAGAAAAAAAACGTTTCAAATACGTCTGCCAGAAGCAGAGAGAGCAAAAAAAGTGTTTCGACCTTTACTCTGCTATCGTGAACTTTTTGCGTTATTTAAAGAGGATAATGATCCACATTTCTATTGTAGCGAATGGGATACAGTAAAGAAAAAATTTGTCAATATATTTTTAGAAATTGCGATATACAGTTGCAAACAGAAGTACACAAACACAACCAACCGACAGAACAGTGAACTATTAAACTCCTTATATACTAGCCTGAAATGTTCTAGAAGGTAAATAGCACCCGGTGTTGAAATAAGTTTTTAAATCGCACATGTAAAAGAAGAGATATTGAGAAAAACAGATTAACCCTTTGCGCCACCTCGCGGCTAATGTGTACATTATTTTAGGAAGAAAATACACACACAGAGTTTGTATAGTTTGTAGTATCTGACCGAAAAAGATCTTCAATCAGGTTTTTAATCCCCAGATATTATTGTAAACGTGAACTTATGCCCTCTGGTGGCTGAATTGTGCGTTAAGGAAAATTTGAAATTATATCAGAAACATTTCGCTGAGGAAACGATCTCCAACAAAGATATAATTTTTCAAATCGGTAGCTTAGAGGCAGAGATATCGACAAAATAAAATATATATTTACGCCCCTGTCGGAGAAACCATGCATTATTTTACGAAGAAATTATTGTTAAAAGGTTTTCTTAGGTGAGCGGTATCGGTCCACGAAAGATTTTTTCAATCAAGTTTTTTTTTTTTTTTTTATTGGAGGTTTAACGACCACCGTGAGCAACTCAATGGGCTATAAGCAGTCTCCCGTCCCTAATTTAGGGTCACTGGTTCCAGGGAAGGGAGAGAGCCAGTGCCGTAAGACAAACACAACATCCATGCCTCACCCGGATTCGAACCCGAACCCCTTTCGGACGAATGATCACAGGCCATCGCTTAGACCACTGCGCCACCGGGGCGGCATCGAGTTTTTCAGAAGCTCCGATTGTGCTGCGAATACATCAGAATCGGAAATTAACACTTTCTTTCCCTGGTGCCCAAATCATCCTTTACCAAAAATTAGAAATTATATGCAAAGCATCTGCCGCGAGGAACTGTATCCGACTCAGAAAGAATTTTTCAGATCGATGTTTTAGAAGCAGAGATATCAGGGAAAACGCAATTTACCCTAGCAGAAAATATTCCGAAAATGTTTATTAACGTGAGCGGTATGTGTCTACAAAAAACGTTTTGGTACTATTTTCCTTTAGCGGCTTCATATAAGGTACCCGAATTTCTCATGCTTTCCCATTATTTGTGAGCTTTTGATACCATATGTGACTGCAGAGCAAGCACATTTGGCATTTAAATTGCCCAAATTGAAATTTCAAAATCGGTACGCACCCCTGCGATGCTTCTGCAACTGCCATTTGCAATAGCACGTTTAGTTGTTTTCACAGCACACGGTCGTCTGCAACCTGGAACTGCGGGTTGTCAACCGATAATTCATAAAATTCTGAGCTGCATGCCGTCGTATTGCAGACGAGCGGAAACAGCATTCATTACCAAATATCTCATGACACGGCAAAACGGATTGTGATTCTTCCAGCTGAATGTTAATCTATATATTCATTTTTTTCCACGCGTGACTATCTGATCGACTTTACGAATAAATCTTGCAAAGATTAAGATAGGAACAATGTTTTTAAAAATCAGTAAATATTGTCTTCCGACTGCAGAAAGGGCTCGGGACTCTCTAACAAAATACCGGAAGTTCCGGTTGCATCGGGGATTTTTGCTGTGCAAAAGATCACTCCCCCCTGCCCCCGCGCGCGTATTTTGTTTCGTGCAATCACGCGATGCAGTTTGATTCTCGTTTTCTATTAAAAGGTTCTTATTTTGTGGACTGTATATTCAGCTAAAGTTTCTTTTGAATTTTTGGAAATTATGCTTCATTATGCCCTCTTGCCTAGGTTGCGTATCTGGTAATTCTCGCTTCCCGCCAAACGCTGCGTATTTTGTGGGCAGTACATTCAGTTAAATTATGTTTTCGGCTTTTGGAAATTCTACTTCATTGACATCTTGCGAAGGTTGTTCGTGGAGACCACAGATATCATATAAGACACTAGATTGGCTGCCCGCTATTTGTGCAACACTCTTACGACGTGGCATCAACGAGCCACGTTGAGCGGGTCAGTTTGAGAAGGGTTCTGTGCATGGTGCTGTGATGTCTATGTATTATGAGGTATCTAATATGGTGAAAGCTTGTTCTGATATGGTGAAAGCTTGTAAACAAAGTGGGATTTCATTTCACAGGCGAGTGTTTGTAGTCAGTTTTAGGAATTTTTAAATTTCTGTCCAATGTTAAGTTGACCTAATGGTAGTGTGTAAGATTTATCCGAGTGGAATATACCACCTGTTAATTTGTAATAGCATTCAAGTCTAGTTAATTAATATTAATTACAGTTTGTAATTAATATTTTAATAGTTCGAACAAAGTATTGACAGTTATTTTATTAAAGGTTTAATGCAAGACATATGCCACTTCACAGAAGTAAAACATCTTTCCATCACGATAAATGCTCAATATAATTTGCTCATAAAAGTGATCTTTCAGCGCATGCGCTTCTCTGCACAAGTCAAAAATTTCAGGAATGTGATGTATGCTCGAAACAATTTTCTCAGAAAGGTAATCTTTCACGGTATATGCTTCTTCACACAGGTGGAAAGCATCACCAACGTGCTCTATGCTCCAATGTGCTCCAAGCAGTTCACGTTTTAGGTGAGTTGTGCTGCTCTGATAAAACCTATCTGCTCACTATTAGAAGAAAATTATAGGTAAAATGTTTTGCTGGTGGCTGGGGATGCTAATATATAGTTGATAAGTATAACAGCATAAGTATAAGTATAACAGCCTAAGTATAAGTATAACAACATGGTCTAGTGGATTATGGAGCTTTAACTGTTGATAGTGCTTCTATTTCTGTTGCATCAGAGACTTTGGTTGTTACGGCTGTCAGAGTCTTAGGAAATTGGAAAATGCTATTACCATAATTTTTGATTGACAAAATTACAGGGAAAATGTTAAGCTGTTTAGTAAAGGAAATATTATTGAATGTAATTGAGTGTGGCATAAATGTTGTTGGGCTTATTTGTGATGGGTGTGCATCCAATCAACAAATGTTAGCAAATTTAGGTGAAAATTTAGGACCAGAAAGTATAGACACCACTATTTCAATTCAGAAACAAGAATCTACAATAAAAATATCCGTGTTTCTTTTTACCTGCCATATGATAAAACTGGTCACAAACTGTTTTGCTGATTATCGAATTCTTAAATATAATACTGAACTTAATGAATGGAAACACATTACAGCCTTACAGGCATTACAAGAATCTGACAACCTTTCACTAGCCAATAAATTAACCAAAGGAGATGTTCATCTTCGCCGAAACAAAATGAAAGTCAAACTTGCAGCCCAAGAGTTAAGTTCTTCAGTTGCCGCAGCTTTGAAATTCTGTCAAAAAGCTGGATACCGTACTTTCAGAAACTGTGATGCCACAGTTGAATTTATAGAAATAGTCAATCATTTTGTTTGATATTTTAAACAGTAGGAGTCCATTTGCCAAAAGTTTGAATGCACCTATTACAAATAAAAGTTAGACACACATTAAATCGTTCTTGTTAAAGGCTCGTAGCTTAAAATGCCCAATAGGCAAACACTCCACTTAAGCAGAAGAACTGCATTCATATGAGTAACAGTCAGCATTGATAGTATCATCTGGTTTTGTTGAAACATATTTGCTGAATGCAGTTTCTCCATTTAAATACATGTTGACCTACAAGTGGTCACAAGATCATTTGGAACTATTTTTGGTTCAATACGCCAAGCTGAAAAGTTCAACAACAACTCAACATCTAAAGAATTTTCTAGTATTTAAAAAACATGTTTCACCGTTGTGGAGTGACACCGAGTAAAAATGGTTCAGTTGTACCAATAAATTCAACAGATTGACAACAGCCACATACTAGAAACTGATGATGAAAATAATTGCTCAGGCAAACTTGCATTTATCAGTTCTTAAATCACATGAACATGATAATTGCTATTTGAATGTGGAGCATTTGCAATTTTCTCCTTTAGTGGTCAATGTGCTGGCATACATTAGTGGTTTTGCAGCCAAAAAATGTATTTTGCAAGCTGACTGTGATGTTTGTCGTGAAGCACTAGTAGCAAACAAATCTGATTACCTTTTGATAATGATCAAAGATAATGGTAGACTTACACATCCATGAAAGGACTTAGTGAAAACTGTTAGGATTATCGAGAAAATTTTAAGGTGTAACTGTCGTCTTCGTGATATTACCAAAAGAACATCCAGTTGGGGCCTGAAACTTGAAACTGGAGTTCTTTCCACTCTTGCAGCAGAAAGAGATTTGTTTAGCACAGTTAACTGTGACAAGTATGTGAAGAAAACAATTCGGAATTTCTTAAACATTAGATGTCACTTTTTACGTCAGTCTTTGAATCGCAGCATAATTTTTAAATATCAGTAATGGATTTCTTGTAGGTTTAATGTCTGTAGCATTTTTAATTCCAGATGTTTTGTGATTCCGTGTTTTAAAGTGCAGATCTAGCAGGGTGGGTCACCACCTTTATGTAACTATACCTGCTGTTAATTATTTGTAATGCCTGTCCATAGGGGCCGGGAGCTCACAATGGGCTGTGGTGTTTTCCAGAATTACTGCTGATGAATCAAGTGGGTAATGTGTGATGTAAGGCTGCACATTTTTTTAATAATGTAGATTAATATCGTGTTCCATGTAACCCCTCCCCCCTTCCTTGCACAGACACACAAGCTAACCATTCCCACAATCCTTTTCTGGTTACAATTCAGTTGCTATATTTGTGCAGTTGCTAATTTCTCCAACTGATCTGTTGTTTTACGGGTCAGTAAGATGTTCTTAACCGATGCATCTAAACAAAAGCTGTGCCATGTTTGTTGTAATAGAAATAATTCTAGGTTAACATTTCTTCATACTGTGTTAGCTACGTATCTCAATAAACAGATCTGTTATCAAAATCTTTTAAAAATTGCATATTGTTTATTAATATTACTTAAAATGTTTTGCACTACAAAAATGTAAGTTGTTTATGTAAAATGTTTGGTGCTACAAAGACCAATTACGTGATGCTGAGTGGCAGTAGTGTTTAAGTAATTCATTTCATAAATGGGAAGATCGAAAAAAATTTTGTTACTTTAAAAGTTCAATATATTTTTCCCAATGAACCTATTATCAAAATTTCTTAAATTGCGAACTGTATATAGTTTGCTTACATACTGTTATTCATTTGTAACACAGCACATGCTTTGGTTATTGACTTCACTCTCAAGATTTACCTATTTCTTCATCAGATGGTACTGAAATTAATATGCCATCGTTACAATAGTCAGAAACGATTCATCTTATTTTTTAGAGGTAACAAAAAAATTCTAGGTAAATTACTTTATGCTGTTTTAGCTACGTATTCTTACAAATAGATCTAAGTATCAAAAAGTTTTTAAAATTGCACGTTGTTTATTAATATTACTTAAAATGTTTGGCACTGCAAAAATGTTAGTTGTTTATGTGAAATGTTTGGTGCTACAAAGACCACTCAAGTGATGCTGAGTGGCAGTCTTTAAATAATTCGTTTTATAAATAGGAAGATGGAAACAAAATTTTAATTATTTAAAAGTTCAATATATTTTCCCCAATGAACCTATTATCAAAATTTCTTAAATTGCACACTGTATATAGTTTGCTTACATATCGTGATTCATTTGTATAAAATAATAAACAAAGCACATGCACATTTATAACGAGGAACAGTACACCAATTAAGTAGTAAATAGTAACACTGTACTAATGATCCGATTTATTGGCGTAGGAAATAAACACATAAGCGTTTCCAAGCTTTCGCACATCAACCAGATGGCTTTTTCAAGGAAGTTAGACAGAAACTGCAAACTGAAAAATAGAACGCTTAACAGTTTCAACGCGGGAACTTGACAATAAATAAATGCGATGATATATTCATTTAAAGATACGAGGCATCACGTTGGTTGCACGCTGGATCCTGGTAGAGAAAAGGCGTTACTTGAAGAATTGGTTCCAAATTCGTGGCAAATCGAGCGAGACACAATCATTGCAAGTATCGCTGTTGGTAATGATCTCCAAGGTTTCCCGAATGACTGTACATTTAGGGGTAGAGTAGCTAGCTAATTTCTTTATATAATCCCACATAGGAGTAGCTGACTTGAATTTGACTTCTCTGGATAGAGCCGTGGTGACTTTACCGTATTTTGTGTCCCTTTTATGTTCGTTGACCCTTATTCCAAACGGAAGCTTGGTCATTCCAATGTAGTATCGTTTAGAGCCGTTCGGACACTGTAGGGGGATCTCATAAACGCCTGCTTCGCAGGAGAGAAGTGGTTTTTCACTATTTCTCTTTAGTATACACTGAAGAGCAACTGAATTAGAGATACCTGTCTAGTAACGTGTAGCACCACCTTTCGCCCTGATGACGACGGCTATTCGTCTCGGCATGGACTCGAAAAGACACCGGAAGCGTTGGGAAGCCATACGGATCCACGACCGTTGAACAAGCTCCCACAGTCCACGAAGATTTGATGGAGGGGGTCAGAGCCTAGAACATCTCTCTCGATGGCATCCCAGATGTGCTCGATGGGATTGAGGTCAGGTGACCTAGCTGGCCAAGGAAGCGAGACCACGTCGGCGGAGTGTTCATCCAACCATTCGGATACAATTCGGGAGTGATGGCATTGTGCAGACGCACAAACGGAAGCAAATGGTCGTCGAGGATATCCCGGTAACGTGTACCTGTGAGGGACGATACCACACGTACCAGGGGTCCCATTTCAGTCCCCGTAAACAGTCCTCAGACGAGAATGCCACACCCACGAGCTTGACGAGTACCCTGCTGGCAAGAAGGATCCATCGCTTCATGTGGTTTGCGCCGTACTCGTATCCTGCCATCCGCATGTACCAACGTGAATCTCGACTCATCAGTCCAGGCAACATTTTTACACATGTCTAGGGTCCAGTGGCGATGTTCCCGCGCCCATGCTAATCTTTTCACCCTGTGATGTGCGGTCAGCAGCGGTACCCTCGTGGGACGATGGCTTCTGTATCCCATAGCTAGGAGATGGTTATGGATGGTGTGGCTGCTTACACGTTATTGTGCACCAGCGTTAAATTGCCGAGTGATTTCTTGCACTGTGGCCCGATTTCGTGCACAGTGCGAGCTAGCAGACGATGACCCCGCTCATCCACACGCTGTTGTCCATGGCAGTTGGCCCTTGCAGGGATGGTTTTACCGGATTCGATGTACTCGTGGTGCACCCGTGACACAGTGGCTCGTGAAAATCCCAGGGCCTGCCCGACCTCCGAGATGGAGTGACCCATTCTTTGGGCCCCGACAATTTTTCCACGATCAAAATGCGCTTAGATCGTCCGTCTTACCCATACTGCGTTCGAATCTAACTGATTCCCGTCGCATCACTCCTTATATTATGGGATCGCTATATACGTCATGTCGTTTCCGTTAACAGGGACGCCCACTGCGCCACATTTGCATAACGCCAGCTGTCTCTAAATCAATTGCTCTTCCGGGTAGTATGTAAAGATACAGGGGACCTTATGCGGACGCCGTAGTTCATCTTCTTGAGGGAGTTTTTGAGTTTGTAAGACACACTTGGTATGTAGAGAATTGAGCCTAAATAACGTAGCTGCTGCACAGGAAGATTGTAATGTTTGGCTCTGGCTTGTTGGATAAAGCTACGTATCTGATTCAATGAATATCTTGCATCAATGGCTAACTTGATGACGCTTTCAATTTCGTATTGTCTAGAATGGGTATCAGAAGAAACGGCGAAGGCTCTTTGAATTCGAGTACAGAAGATAGCTGTTTTGTATTCTGCGGGACAGAAAGAGCTGCGGAGCATCAGGTTGGGGACGGAAGTGGGTTTATAGTAGATTTATGTACCGAGGCGGTTGTCAGACGATTTCCTCAATAAAACATCCAGATAAGGTAAAGCGTTTTGCTTTCAAGCTCCATCATGAAATTGGTCGTAGGATGTATATCATTGATTTTATCAAAGAAAATTGGAAGAGTTTCTTTTCCGTGGGGCCATACAAAAAACACGTCGTCTGCATAACGCGGCCAAGTGGTGGGCCGTGGGGTAAGGCAGGAGAATATATTCTACTCAATTGGGCGAAACATTGCTTCTGCAAGAACGGGTGGAAGTGAGGATACCATCGGAGCGCCATTATTCTGTTTGTATACTTAACGGCTCTAAACGTTACTACATTGGAATGACCAAGCGTTCGTTGGAATCAAAGTCAACGAACATAAAAGGGACACAAAATACGGTAAAGTCACCACGGCACTATCCAGAGAGGTCAAATTCAAGTCAGCTACTCCTATGTGGGATGATATAAATAAATTAGCTAGCTACTCTACCCCTAAATGTACAGCCATTCGGGAAACCTTGGAGATCATTACCAACAGCGATACTTGCAATGATTGTGTCTCGCTCGAATTAGCCACGAATTTGGAAACAATTCTTCAAGTAACGCCTTTTCTCTACCAGGATCCCGAGTGCAACCAACGTGATGTATCGTATCTTTAAATTAATATAACGTCGCATCTATTTATTGTCAATTTTCCCGCGTTCAAATTGTTAAGCGTTCTATTTTTCAGTTTGCAGTTTCTGTCTAACTTCCTTGAAAAGGCCATCTGGTTGATGTGCGAAAGCTTGGAAACGCTTATGTGTTTATTTCCTACGCCAATAAATCGGATCAGTGTTACTATTTACTGAAGCACATGCATTGTTCATTGATTGATCTCTCACGCTTTACCAATTTTTCATCAGATGGTAATGAAGTTAATATGCCATATCTGTTTTTTATTACTGGACTTTGGTGCTGAGATGATCGTCAAAGAAATCATTAGCCATGATTTATTTTTTATTTATTTATTTATTATTTGTTGATGTGCAATAGTAATGAATTTAGACTTTGATTTTGTAGACATTTTTTTTCTTATTAAATTGGGTAGAATTTTTTTTTGTTCTATTTTACTAATAGATTTCAAATATATCTATGAAGATCATATTTCTGTTGAAATTATGTACGTATATAACGTTTTAAATGAACTTCTTCGGCAAATAAATATTGTCACCTAGACAAACTGAAAGTTGTTCTGATTTTAGGCAACTACAGGAGACGGGGAAAAATACCTGCTATTTATTTTTAGCTGCGCAGTGTAAATCTGTATGGAGCAAAAGCGAACGTGCGAAGTGTGTTTATTAACATTACAATATATTTGAAAATTTATAACAATGAAGCTTCCAAAAGTATTCATGAAGGCACCCCCCCCCCTCTTTATTTGACTGACGGTACAGTCTGTCGCGAGTAAGCACGGTTTTTTGTGAATATTTTGCTGTTAGATCATTGCACCCAAACAGTTGTGAGTAATAATTCTTCTCATATTTTTTTAACTATTCAGAAGAACTGTATTTATATCTGAAAATGATTATTTCTACAGTAAATAAATGAAACTGGTGTTTAAGCACAAAACTTCGGAATAAAATTTTCTGTCTGTATCAGTTGCATGGCTGCTGAGTTTCTCAGTGATGGAAATGCCGTGGATCGTTGCTGCCTGACCCGCTAATAATGGTGCCATGCTTTGCGCGCGTCGGAAAGCTTCCTGATGCCTCGTCGCAGAATACGGTAGTCATTCCAGCACGTTTCGGAGTTCGACGGAGGACGAATAGTGGCTTATCGCGACAGCGGTTTATCGTACCGAGACATCGCCGCCCGTGTGGGACGACATCCAGCCACACTGAGGCAAGTATGGATTCGATGGGTGCCGGAGGGACAGACTGACCGACGTGAGCGATTGCGGCATCCGCGGTACACCACAGAACGAGAGGACCGGCATGTGTGCGGCGGGCATTGACAGCTCGCAACGCCACATCACGAACGTTAGCGCAGTAATTAGGGTGTGTTGCGCAACAACCTGTGTCAACACGTACCCTTCGACGTCGTCAGCAGATGCAGTGACTTGTCGCACGGCACCCATTGTTCCGATTACCATTTACGTTACACCATCGGCGAGTGCGGCTGCAGTGGGCCAATGAACCCCGCACCTGGACTACGGAATGGCACGACGGTTTCTTCTGCGATGAATCCCTCTTCTGCCTGCAACACCACGATGGTCGGATCCGCGTGTGGCGGCACCGTGGCGAGAGACTGTATGACGCCTGCATTATGCATCACCATACCGGTCCGTCGCCTGGTGTTATGGTTTGGGGCGCGATTGGATATCACGCCCCACCCCTCTGGTACGCATCGCCGGTACACTCAACAGTCACCACTACATCTCTGACCTTTTGGAGCCTGTAGTCCTCCCTTACCTGCATAATCTGCCAGCGGCCACGTTTCAACAGGACAATGCGCGCCCGTACGTCGCACGCATCGTGCTACAATTCTTCACTGCCCACCAGGTGTCACTGCTGCCGTGGACCGCCTGTTCTCCCGATATGTCGCCATCGGACGCGTCTGGTCGCTTATCGGCAACCGAGTGGCCCGGCAAGCACCACCCGCGGCTACGCCTGATGAACTGTGGCAACGTGTGGAAGCAGCCTGGACCAACATAGCCCAAGCCCACATCCGAAGCCTCTTTCGTTCGATGCCGCGGCGTGTAGCGGCCGTTATTGCCACCCATGGGGGCCACACGAACTATTGATGTCTGCGTGTTCCGCAAGTCGCACGGGCCTGTAAGCTCAATCGTTTCATCTTTGTATCTGTTGTTATGTGTCCAGTAAATCTGGCTTTGCTATCTCGTGTCCTTCTTGGTGCTGCATTTTGAGTGGCCAGCAGTGTAGTACCGAATATTTTTAAACTAGCTTGCAGAAACTAATTTAGTTACTTTAAAAGTTCCATATATTTTCCTGCAAATACATTAGAAGCCGAAATTAACACTTACACTCCCTGTTAGCCAAATCATTCCTTACCAAAAATTAGAAATTACATGCAGAATTATTTCCCATCAGGAGCTGTATGCGATGCAGAAGGAAATTTTCATATCGGAGTTTTAGAAGCAGAAATATCGGCGTTAAACGCTATTTACTTTTACTCCCCTAGCGAAAAATCTGGGAGTAACTTGAATAAGTGACTATGCCTAAAATAGTCTTCGATATAAACGGAATCGAAAGTTAAAATAATTTTTTCAATCGGATTCTTCACGGCCCACCAGGTAAAATAAGTTTCTGCAGCAAATATATGGAATAATGTGTATTTTTGTATTCGATACGTCCTGTAGCGGCGAAATTGTGCATCGTAAAAAAAATGGAATGCATTATAATCATTCTCACATTTGAAGCTTCCCAACGCAAAAAAACAAAATTTCACATCCGACAAATAGTTACGGAGATATGGTGTTCACAGGTGGACGGACGAAAAAAACGGTAACATCAGCACGATCTTTTAAAAAAAAGACGTGCTGAAAAATATCTTACATTGAGAAGTGTTGCTACGGGAATTACGTCATCCGAAAGCATGGGATGACGTAATTCCCGAGGCTACAGTTTCTTGCTATAAAGACAAGTGTCCTGTCCCAATTTGTGTTGCACTCTGAGTGAAGTTCTTGATCTGATTTACTTACCTTTATGAGTGATCATTTTCGACGATCAAGATGTTGAAAAAAATATAGAAATTCTTTCACAGGTTATCACCTTGACAGATGCATTAAAGTGTAGTTATATTTCTTGCGTTCCTTTTTATTTTACCCATGTATGCTTCTTCATAGAAACCGGAGACAAATGTTTCTATATTTAGTTGTTTTTGCAGATGATATTGTTGCATATCGTTTTGGCTAATTGTGTTCAACATAAATTTCATACACACATTTAATTTCTGAAATAAAGTAAAGGATAAAAAAAAATCATGAAAATTACTGTCCAGAAGTGAACATTGCATCTGGAAAGACGTACTGTGCATATGAAACATCAAATAAGCCAGTTCGCTGACATCCCCTACAAAAATTAGATTTAAAAAATGAAGTGTTAAGAGAAATGTGTTCCAAACGTCAGTTTTGAAAATTATTGCCCCCTTGAAATGCTGGAAGTTCGAATTCCGCTGACCTCAAAATGTTAGTATTTCCTTAAGTTTTCTTTTTTTTTTTTTTGCATGTGCAGTTTGTTTATTTTAACTGACAGAGGACTGAATTTCTGTAACTTATTTTTTTTTCTTCCAGGAATTATATCCCGAAACATTGTCGGAACTTTAATTATTTACGATGAGCTTTCACTGCTATCTCATTTAGCCATAACTGAAATATTCTATTAGCAAAACCCTGGAAATGAGTCTCCTAGTTTTTCCATTTCCAAATGAAAAGCAACGTCTATTTAATTGAAATGCATTAAATTTTAAACGTCAAATTCAGAGAAGATCGGAAAATGGAGAAACGAAATCTTTGTTAATATGAAATATGAATACACGGCATAACTGTGTGGTTCTCTGGCTGATATACGCGTCGTTTCAGCAGAGTACTTCTTAAGATAACGAACGGTTCATTAAAAAAAGGACAGAAATTCTGAAATCACTAGGCAAACGTAAAGATGAGCTTATTAATTTTAAACAGGGAAAGGAATGAAGGCAGAAAAATTCTTTGAGTTATCTAAAAGATAAGATTTAATCAAGATGCGGTTTGAAATCGGAGCAAGAGAAAAGTGCATTTTCTTTTCCTAAAATGTAAAGACTGACATTTACAATACGCGAACCGAAATCTCACAATTCTAAGAAATAAAAAACAAAATTACGCGATAAATTAATTAACAAGTTTAACACAAATTGGAGCATCCTTTGAATTATAATAATTTTTATTTTAACTTGAAACTTTCAAAATACGCAAAATGTTGCAAAGCCGTCTTTCGCTGAGATATCAAAGTGGTATAATAACCACTAGAGATAGATCATTGCTTGCATAATTGAAATGTCAAAATGTACGATGTAGGAGATATATTTATTTTTGAAAGTTTTACACTGAGCACCACTTCAGCGATACATCATATGTTCTCATAACATAAGCTTTTGCAAAACCAGTGAGAGCGACTTGTTGATACTGAGAATATGCACAGGAAAACCATTTATCACGTCCGTCTTGATTAGATCAATCGGTTGTTATTTGCATACTAATGACAGCCAATTTATTTATATAATGTTTCCATATGTGAATTGTTTCGTCTGCCAAGAAAGGAATACACACGCATTTAGGAACATCAGCATTAAATATTTTCGTGTTTTGGTAAATGAAATATGATATAACTGAAGGACAGCAAACAACTGAAACACTTCTGCCACCAGAAGGTAAGAATATTGCATTTCCCGAAAATAAATTACTGAGGTCTGGGTTTCAGCTTGTTTTTGTGAATCTGCCCATAAGACTGAACATTCAGTGTAAAACAATTCAAAATGGCGATGCACGATTTTACTCATAAGGCACTAAACTTAGGGCTCATTTCAAAAAGATTGATAAAGACAAACTAGCGAGATTTCTTGCTGAAACTTTACGCTAAGATTTAACGGAAATTTTGTAATCACTCTAGTGTACGTTTTAACTGCGAAGCAACGTTATTTGTCTTCTAGCTTTATTGTGGACAAGCAAGGGTTCAACGATTTATCCGTACTGTAACTTACCAGGTCTTTAAAATACTGAATTTGGGATTAACGACAATGAACTCTGGTATCTTCTGAATTTTTAAACGGAGTTCTATTGATTTCGTCCACTTTGAAGAGTTGAGTTTCATTAGGTTATGTACATATGAGTCAAATATTACTCACCAGTAAATTGCCATTAATTTTGTACTTCTTGCAACTACGCAGTTCTTACTAAGTATATTTTCACGCTTTCTTATGAGTTGTATGACTTTAGCGATCGATTCTGTATATAAGCAATTGGGGTCAAATACGTGGGAATCTTCGGGTTTGCTATGTCAAGTACAGTCGTAAGACGTCACTATGTCTCAGAAAATTCGTTTTAATAATTCATAGCGGTGGAGATATATAGGGTGATCAGAAGCAGAGAAGTCCAGCTGAAGTTGCCAGATGGGTGAAAGTGGATCCTTCCCTTGCCTGCCGCTTCTCGAGAAAATTTCATGACTGAAAACTTCCAGGGAAGACCTGGACAATACATAGGAGAGCCACAACTCGATAAGACCAGTTAGTGGTGTTAATAATCGCTGACATCAGTCTAAGCAACTTTGCACGCCAACTGGCCGAGACGCTTGCTGCTGCACTTATGAGGACTTTATCCCGACCTACGATATACCGAATATTGCATAAGAGTGGTGTGTGTGTGTGTGTGTGTGTGTGTGTGTGTGTGTGTGTGTGCTTCCTTCGGCGTATCCCAGAGAAAAGCTCGCAGCTCGCTTCGAATGGTGTCGCCAACAAGTTCATTGCACGCACATCACGAATTGGCAGGCGTACTCTTTACCGATGAGTGTAGATCCTGTTCGCAACTAGATCTTCTGAGAACATTAATATGGCGAGAAAGTGTAGCACGATATCAGCCGATGAAGGTTGGGAACGGGACTATTTTGGAGGTGGTGGAACAACGGTTTGGACCAGAATCTATCAGGTACCAAGCATGATAGCGCCCCAAACGAGAAATCCGGCACCTCCAAACCGGTCCCTTTCGATGATGTTGGACTTGTGATTGCGTGTTCCCTGCTCTCTCTAGAAGTGTATACGTCCAGAATCGCTCGTCAGACTAAATCGGATCTCATTTGTAAAGAGAACTCGATCCCATTGTTGATGTGTCCAGTTCATGTGTTCCTGGCACCAGAGAAACCGCCGTTTCCGACGAGCAGGCATTAATCGCACACACCGTACTGGTCGTCGTACAAATAGACCACCTTTTTGCAGCCTCCTGGCTACGTTAAAACGCGATAACGGACGTCCACTTGTCTGTTGCATGTGCCTTGCGATTTCACCCGCTGTCTGCCGTCTGTCTCTTCTGGCCTGTAGGACAATATACTGGTCGTCCGCCGCCGTGGTTGCTCGTGGACGACCACTGCTAAACTCTCGGACAGCTGTTCCTGTCGTTTGAAATGCTCTCCAAGCTCGTGAAACGATGCTGTGAGCGATCCCGAACTCCTCGGCCACACTAATCACACTTTCACCTTCTCCCAACTCCCCAATGACGCGATCTAGGGTAAAGTCATCGAGATGTCGTCTACTGGATTGCCTGTTGGCCATATAACACGGTGACAGCAACTCGACGTTGTTCAAAGCGACGTACACCGTGCGATAGCTTTCACCGAATTGCTGAGCGTTCACCGCCCGTGTGCTTTATACCATTCCGACCACCCCCTCCCCCTCCACCCTACGACATGCTGCATATATGCGTATGCCCTACCGTACCAGACCGTAGTCTATCTCCTGAGTGGTCTTTCGGTCTGTTCTGCCTGCTCGTTCCGCTGTTATGTTAATTTCTCCTCTTCCTCCTTAATTTTTGCACACCAGTGTAATAGGTCTGTGAACATGGTCAACTGAACTAGAATGTTATATCTGTTTATAACCTATCATACACTGCTGGCCACCCAAAATGCAACACAAAGAAAGACACGAGATAGCAAAGCCAGATTTACTGGCCACATAACAACAGATACAAAGATGAAACGATTGAGCTTACAAGCCTGTGCGACTTGCGGAACACGCAGACATCAATAGTTCGTGTGGCATCCACGGGTGGCAATGACGGCCGCTACACGATGCGCCATCGAACGAAAGAAGCTTTGGATATGGGCTTGGGATATGTCGGTGCAGGCTGATTCCACACGTTGCCACAGTTCATCAAGCGTAGCCACGGGTGGTGCTTCCGGGGCCACTCGGTTGCCAATCAGCGACCAGACGTATTCGATGGGCGACATATCGGGAGAACAGGCAAGCCACGGCAGCAGAGACACCTGGTGGGCCGTAAAGAATTGTTGCACGATGCGTGCACGTGCGGGCGCGCATTGTCCTGTTGAAACGTGGCCGCTGGCTGGTTCTGCAGGTAAGGGAGGACTACAGGCTCCAAAACGTCGCAGATGTATCTGTGACTGTTGAGTGTACCGGCGATGCGTACCAGATGGGTGCGGGTGTGATATCCAATTGCGCGCCAAACCGTAACGCTAGGCGACGGACCGGTATGGCGATGCATAATGCAGGCGTCATACAGTCTCTAGCTGCGGTGCCGCCACACGCGGATCCGACCATCGTGGTGTTGCAGGCAGAAGCGGGACTCGTCGGAGAAGAAACTGTCGTGCCATTCTGTAGTCCAGATGCGGCGTTCAACGGCCCACTGCCATCGCACTCGCAGGTGGTTTAACGTCAATGGTAATCGGAGCAATGGGCGCCGTGTGACAAGTACCCGCTCCTGCAGACGACTTCGAATGGTACGTGCTGGCGCAGGTTGTTGTAAAACACACCCTAATTCGTGCGCTAACGTTCGTGATGTGGCGTTGCGCGCCGTCAATGCCCGCCGCACAACATGCCGGTCCTCTCGTTCGGTGGGGTGCCGCGGCCGCGGCAATCACTCACGTTGGTCCGCCCGTTCCTCCTGCACCCACTGAATCCATACTCGCCTCACTGTGGCTGGATGTCGTCCAACACGGGCGCCGATATCTCGGTACGATAAACCGCTGTCGGCCGCCCCGGTGGCGCAGTGGTCTAAGGCGCTGGCCTCTGATCATTCGTCCGTAAGAGGTCCGGGTTCGAATCCCGATGAGGCATGGATATTGTGTTTGTCTTACGGCACTGGCTCTCTCCCTTCTCTGGAACCAGTGACCCTAAATTAGGGACGGGCGACTGCTTATAGCCCATTGAGTTGCTCATGGTGGTCGTTAAACCTCCATTAAAAAAAAATAAAAAAATAAAATAAACCGCTGTCGCGATAAGCCACTATTTGTCCTCTGTCGAATTCCGAAACGTGCTGGAATGACTGCCGTATTCTGCGACGAGGCATCAGAAAGCTTCCCACGCGCATGTCCGTTAGCACAACACACTTCCGCTACTTACTACCCACCTTCTGTGCACCCTTCTTATAGTGCTTCTCGGTGGCGTGAAGGGCGCACATGATTTGCATATGCCCTGCAATGCTAATCGTTTGAATGTCCTCTCGCGGGCGACGCATGCTGCTATTTTCAGGCCAATCGGATGCTTCCTTCTTGGTGTTGCATTTTGGGTGGCCTGCAGTGTATTTCAAATGTTTTACTTCGCTGAAAAAACTGCTTCACGATAGGAAACTCCGATGATGATTGCTGCAAGGATGGTGAAACGTCGCTAGAGCTTAAATAGGAAAAATTCTTCAGCCCCTCAAATGGAGTTTCGTTCCAAGCCCTGAACGAAGAAACGCAGGCTCCTGGGGACAAATGCACAATACTGAGGGTATTTTCGTGTTGACTTTGGACATGGCCTCCGGAGTACTTGCAAAAGCAAGAATCTCGTCGGACATTATGAAACTAGCCTCTAGGCGTTTGGCCCCTTTCATGGGTGTGATTAGGGCAGTAGGGACCTGGAGGATAGGAGGTTACATTTCCCACAATGGTCATATTAAGAGCGTAAATTCATGCTTTGAAAGATATAGAAAATATTCACTGAAAAGTTTACTTGAAAACGAGAGTTATAGGTTTTAGCATTTTTTAAAGACTTTTAGACACTGCAGTTTTGAGCGCAGTTAACTATGGGTACAGAGCAATCCACTGAGTGAACACCCAAACAGTATTGCCCCAAACAGTAAACAGAGACATATAAAACGATATGCCGATATGACTAATCTCCGCTTTCTTTTCTGATGCGTAAAAGGGGTAAAAAGTTAATTAGCATCTCTGGCGTAGGAGCAAGCTACTTCGAGCGTCTGAACTTCAACGCAATTTTTCCAAACTTTGCACCCAGATCGTCTTCCCATTTTTAAGATCACGGACACTCATTCCTTGAGTGCTGGTTCGTTTCTCATTCTGCATTTATGCCGATTACTTTGTTGTCGGCATTGACATGACTTTTGCGTTTCATTTCACTTTTGTCATTTGACTTTTGGGTATTTACCTGCTTTTCACATTTTTAGAAAAATTATGTCAACAACCAAAAGTGCTATTGGGTTGAAAGAAAGTAATAACCGCAAATGCAAGTCACCAGAAAAGTGCTAATTACCGTATATACAAGTACAAATGAGTCCAAAATGTAGTTGCTGTCTTTTACCACGACCTACTTCCATTATCTAGGCAGCGTTGTCCATCCAGGAATTGCTGCAACAATCGGAAAAGGTGGTAGTCGCTTGGGGAGGCAGCAGTTTCCATCCCAGGTCCCTGATCGCGTGACAGGTCACCCGTTCTGTTGTGAGGTCTCACTCCATCCTGCTGTAGAACGACGCCCATGCGGTTAAGCAGTGATGGTCGTTTCGACCTGAGCTATGTGTGCAATTCGTGGAACTGACGGCAGTACACGTCGGAGATAATAGTGGTGTTGTCCGGTTGCAGCTCAAAAAACACGACTCACCTCATAACCTACCAAACAAATAGCAGGGCTTTAAATGGCTGTAAGCCGGCTTTGGGTGTCGGCATGGGCATCTGTTTTAGATTCAACCACTGCTTCCGGGCCCTGACATCGTCATACAGGATCCGTTTCTCCTCACCTCTCACAATGCGGTCCAAGAACGGTTCAACTTGGACACGTGCAAGTAGGGAAATTCATGCACACGTGCGATTTACTTTTTGTTGAACGGTGAGTTCATGAGGTAGCCAAACTACCTTCTTGTGCACATTTCCAAGTTGACGCAGGTGCGTTGTTAATGCTCGTGTGGGTAGTCACCAGCTGTTCGTCCAACTCCCACGTGGTCACAAATGGGATGATTTCCAATAATGTCTTCAGCATGTCGATATCCACTGTTGCGGGACTTCCGGCTATGGGACGGTCTTACAGGTCAAAATTTCTTTTCGAAACCGTTCGAAACAACGACAGCACTGACGATGTGATATACACAGTCGAGTCACATTATTGAGACTTTTGACATCAACAGCGCGCATCCAATGAAAGAAAGCACGTATCGTGAGCCGGCTTGGAGGGTATATAAGGTGTGCTGTATCTATTCGGAAAATATATCACTCGTTGCTGTCATGGATAAAAGGTGCGATTTATCAGATTTGCAAAAAGGGATTATTATCGGCTTTCGAGCCCAAGGTGGCAGAATTTATGAAACAGCGCAGTTTGTAAACTGTGCGCGTGCTGCTGTGGTTAAAGTGTATCGTGATTTGAGAAATGGCTCCATTGCGAATAGGTTACGTGGAAACTGCGGAGCACCACGTGCTGTTGATGTTAAACGTGAACGCCAGCTTCGAAGGTGCAGGAGAGCAGTTCGGCAGGCTACAGTGAAGCAACTCACTGGCCGAATGAACCATGGGAACACCGGAAGTGTGTCTAAAACGACAGTTCGTCGAACCCTGCTGTGCATGGGTCTCCGATGCAGACGGATGGTCACTGCACCTATGCTAACGAAGGTTCATAGGCAGAAAAAGCTTACATTTGCCCGGCAGTATCGGAATTGGACCTCCGCTGATTAGCAAAGGATTACCTTCTACGATGAGTCATGTTTTCTGCTTCATCGAACGGATGGAAGTTGGCTTATAAGGCGAGAAACATCGCAGAACAAACAATCTTCAACCACTGCTGGCAGAACACAATCTGGTAGGGGCAGCGTTATGATCTGGGGAATGTTTTCGTGGCATTCTCTGGGTATACTCATACTCGTGGAAGGCACTATGAACCGCATTTGTTATGAATCCATCCATGCAGACCACGTGACCCGTACATGCTGATTGTCTTCCCTGGGGCGGATGGGATCTTCCAGCACGACAATGCGACGTGTCAACCACCTAGGAATGTCCGAGAGTGGTTGGAAGAGCACGATGGAGACTTCAAAGTACTTTCCGGGTTCCTTAATTCCCCAGACTTAAACCCAATTGAGCATCTGTGGGACCACCTCGATTGATTTGTTCGCTCTATGGATCCTCCACCACGCACCCTCCAGCAGCTGTCAGATGTACTGCAGTCAGCATAGCTCCACATACCTTTTAACACCTTCCAGCACCTTATTGAGTCACTCCCAGCCCTTCTAGCTGCAGTTCACACTGCACACGGCGGTTCCTCTGGATATTAGTTGGTGACCACAATAATGTGACTCGACCGTGTATATGGCGGGTCACCGTATTGCGGCCACCACTGGTAGTGTTCCTTTCAGCACGTGCAGGGTGTGCTACCGCGACGAAACTCATAGAGAATGCAATGGCGGATGTGCTCCTTGTCCACTTCCGTGATGGCTGGCGCTTACACTCTTCGCCTTCTGATGACTAACTACCACTGGCTTAAGCCACCTACCTGCTGATGTCATGCCTGTGTACTGCTAAATCTCAGTAGCCAATGTATGACGTGGGCAGCGCTTCAACTTCGGGTACCTGGTAGTCGGACATTACTTTCTCTCCGACCTAATATTTTTCAACGATCATTATAACTCAGTTTCCTGTAGTATGGGAATGAGAAAGTTAAAAACTGCATTCTAATTGAGTGGAAGTATGGAACTTTTAAACTCGAAATGTAATTTGAAGTCTCGCCCTCCTAGGAAAATATGCTTGCTCCGGCCCTAGTGCAAGTAAACAACTGTGGTAACAATAAGCTAAAAGTTAAAATAGTGCTTCAGATTCTGAATACATAAATGATACAAAGATTGAAGTTTCCATAGATAATAACCAATTATTTTTTTGGAAAGCTACCAGCCCCAGCCAATCCGATAAAAATTAAGGAACCAGAGAAATTGTTAAAATACTTCAGTCTTCGATAGCGAGGGTTAGCGAAATAATCCCGAATACAGCATAATTATATATTTCGAATACAGTTATTCGAAATCACTCACCTTATATCGGTATAACTAAACTGATATTTTATTCACAAACATAGGTGTCAGAATATCCCGTCAGCAATACAGAAGACTGTTGACGATTATAGGTGTGTACATAAAACGCGTTTGTTCAAATATGAACTTTTAACACAAACAAAAATCTAGTCCTTATATTCTTTTTCAATGGCGGTCACACAACTCAGAAGGAAGTCTCTTACTCTCTGTTGCACTCACAGCACTGCTAAAAGTATCGTTATCTGCTCTCTCACGTGCGCCCCTACATCGTTCGATGAAATATTGTGCTGGCAGAACATGACATGTTACTTGACGCCTGGCTCCGCTCGTCTCGGTCACTGGGTGTTCCCAACAGAAATTTCCAGTCTCGTCCAAGATTTTGAGGAAACATGTATTTTTGATTTACGGCAGATTATTCTATTTTCCCCATCAGAAATTTAAAAAGGGCCGAAATCAAATTGCTCTCTTTAGCGATATTTTATTCGTTAGAGAAATATACGTGAATGTGTATCAAAGTAGTACCAAGAAAGTTAGATACGTAGGTTTCTATACCGCTGATATTAACTTCAGTATCATTAATTGTATGAAAATATTTCCCATTAACTACTGTTGCAGAGATTGCTGAAGGTTTCAGTTTCTTAAAGAAACAAAGATTCTACATTTATATTCGGCGTGTATATACTGCTGTCCAAAATTAACGTGGTAAACACCAACTTATGAATAAGGCAAAATCCACACTACACAGTTCATGACAGTTGGTGTGGACATACATACTCGTATATTGACAATGCAGCAATATGTAACAGAAAAGGAAAGCCATCACTGCATGAGAAGGAAGCATGCACATGACAGCATGACAATTCAAATGTAATACAGGAAGCGGCGGGGTTTTCGAGGGGCTAGTAAGAAGTGTGGCTACCCCGAACAGCTATACACCTTGCACAAAAAGCCCTCATGCTGTTTACAGAGGTTTGGTCAATAATTGCCACTCTTCCACCAAGGCTTGTCGTAGTCCCGGGAGGGTTCCGGGAGGAGGCTACCAGCTTGCATTTCTCTTCCCAGGGAATCCTAGACAGGTTCTATCTGATTCAGGTCTGGAGATCTCGCAGGCCACTCCATCCTGTGAATATCCTCACTCTCCAGGTATTCGTCGACTAGCTGAGCACTATGAGGACGAGCGTTATTGTCCATAAAAGATCTGGATTCCAACAGCTTTTCTGAAAAGCCTTACTTAGGACATTAAGATGTAATCCCTGTAAAGTGCAGGCGCCAGAGTGTCTCCTGAAAACACAAGAAGCGACGTGCGTCTATGCAACATGATGGCAGCCCAAATCAATGGTCCTTCTTTTCTTTTTTTTTTTTTTTTTTTTGATTGGAGGTTTAACGACCACCGTGAGCAACTCAATGGGCTATAAGCAGTCGCCCGTCCCTAATTTAGGGTCACTGGTTCCAGGGAAGGGAGAGAGCCAGTACCGTAAGACAAACACAACATCCATGCCTGACCGGGATTCGAACCCGGACCCCTTACGGACGAATGATCAGAGGCCAGCGCCTTAGACCACTGCGCCACCGGGGCGGCCAATGGTCCTTCATTACCGTTGTGGTCGGTTTTCGTAATGTTGGAAGAAAGATTTCTGCTTCTCGTATCTCTCCAAATGTACATGCGTCAAGAACCCGTGTTGAGTTTGTACCGTGACTCATCTCTGAAGAGAATTCAGACTCAGTGATCAGGGGACTAGGCGTGTAATGTTGTTGGTTCCAATTCAGACGTACCCTTCTTTTAGATGCTGTAAGTGGGAGGCAGACCATTGGCATTCTTGCATACACACCTCTCTCGTGGAGTTTCTGTAAACTGTTTCCCCGATATCGTAGTTCCTGTAGCAGAAGAGAACTGCGAGAGCTGCCTGACTGTCGTGTCTCTATGCCGGAGAGCTGTTAAAGACAAATATCAATGTCTTCAGCTGATCTGTCTCGTGGTGTCTTTGTTCAATCTCTGGAGACAGTTCCGGCTTCCTGGAACTGTCCCCAGATATTGAAGACCACTTGCCTCGACATATTCCATCTTGCCACATCAGCTTGCGACTTCCCTGTTTCCAATCGACCTATCGCTCTCTACCATGAAGAGTTTTCTAAGCAATAGTACGGAGCCGTTCTCCCACTAGCTGCCTAACTAAAGCATCAATTGACGCACCCCGCTGAAAGCAACGTATATTAAGGTCGCGTGCCCGCCAGCTCGATGACGTACGTCCATCATTTGCATATCTGCGTAGGAGCTATCGCAATGTTTCTTGGTTATGTCGATTTAGCGTTTCCCGTTACACATGTCTTTGAAAAATCTTTACACTCCGTTGTCACGTTTTGGGCATACACTCAAATTTGTGTTTGTCACGTTAATTTGGACACCAATTTATTTATGCATTCTGTACTTGCAAATAGGTATTACCAGCAGATCTTCACTGTAAACTCTAGCTACAGTTTCATTACTGTGAATATCGTACAAACCAAATGTAAAGCAATATTCAATGTTCTACGTTATGGTTTGCCAGTTTTGCGATTCTCAAGGATCTCTGGTACGGAACTGACGTTCTGCCCTGTAGAAGGTTAAATGTGTAACAAAGTTAAAGACAGTCTCATTTCTATCTCCCAATATGTTATGCTGTACTTTTGTAAAAATGTTTCCATATCGCAGTCGTTTTATGCTGAATGTAGCCTTTTGGACTGTGTTGGTGTGAAGGTGTACAACGGGTGCCTTGTACACTATATCATCATCTTCATCATCATCATCATTGTCAACCATTATCAATCCACTGCTGGACGAAGGTCTCCCCAAGTTTCCTCCACAACGGTCTGTCTTGTGCCAGTCTCCTCCATGTCACCCCTGCATACTTTCGAATTTCATCCACCCATCTCCCATGTGGTCTTCTTCTGGGTCTTTTCCTGTCCCTTGGAATCCAATCTAAAATTTCGGCTGTCCATCGATGATCTGTCCTTCTGGCAGTATGTCCAGCCCATTGCCATTTCAGGGATTTAACTCTGATCATGATGTCTTCCACTCTTGTCATTTTTCGGATCCACGAGTTCCTCTTCTTATCTCTCCTGGTTACACCAAGTATGCACCTCTCCATGCTTCTTTGAGTTGTCTGCAGTCTTTGTATATCTCTTTTAGTTAAGGTCCACGTCTCTGCACCATACGTAAGCACTGGAAGGATGCATTGATCAAACACTTTTCTTTTAAGACATAATGGCATATTGCTCTTGAAAATTATGCTGTTTCTTCCAAAAGCTCTCCAGGCAAGTTTTGTACGCCGATTAATTTCTTCATCAATGTGACCCTCACTTGATATCTGCTGTCCAAGATAAACGTACGTGTCTGTTATCTCCAGCTTTTCTCCATCAATCAATAAATTTTCATTTCTTGTAAAAGCATTGAACATCACTTTTGTCTTCTGAAAGTTCATTTTTAATCCCACTTCTTTACTCTTGTCAGCAAGTTCCTGGATCATACTCTGCAGCTCTGATGGGCTAGTTGCAAAAATGACTACGTCATCAGCAAAACGAAGGTGGGTTAGATAATCTCCATTAATCTTTATCCCTTTGTTTTCCCAGCTCAGCGACTGAAAAACACCCTCCAATGTGGCATTAAAGAGCTTCGGAGATATGGTGTCACCTTGTCTCACTCCCTTTCCAATTTTTATGTGTGTTGTATTTTCAAACAGCCGAATCTTTGCACTTGCATTTTCATAGATGTTATTAATAATATTAATGTATGCATCTTCAATACCGAAGGTTTTCAGAGTCATTGTAACTGCTGATGGTTTCACCGAATCAAAGGCTTTTTCATAATCGATAAAAGCCATGCACAATGGAAGTTCATATTCCCTCGCTCTTTCAATTAGTTCTCTCAGTACGTGGATATGATCTATTGTGCTGTAGCCACTCCTGAATCCAGCTTGTTCTCTCGGTTGAGCCATGTCCAGTGTTACCTTCAAGCGGTGTGAAAGAACTTTAGTGAAGATTTTATAAACTACTGATAGGAGGCTGATAGGTCTGTAGTTTCCGAGATCCTCAATGTCACCTTTCTTATGTAGCAGGATCATTGTAGCGTTGTTCCAATCCTCAGGAATCTTTCCTTCATTAAGGCATCGAGTGAAAATTTGGGCGAGTACTGTTTCAATTTCTCCACTTGCTTCTTGTATGATGTCTACAGTAATTCCATCTTCTCCTGGAGCTTTTCCCTGCTTCATGTTCTTGATTGCATGTGCAACTTCTGCTGGAAAGGACTTGAGGAACTCTGGTACTGGTATCTTTCATGATGTCTGGAGTGCATGTATCATCCCTTTCATATAATTTGGAGTAGAAATCTTTCACTCTTGTCAAACTTTCGCCTCTATTTCTTGTTACAGAACCATCTTCTTTTCTCAGTGCCATAATCTGTTTTCTTCACTTACTGAGATGTCCCTTTGCTATCTTTAGGCTTTGGTTGTTTTCAATTGCTTTCCTCACTAGTTCACAGTTGAATTTTCTTACGTCTTCAGTGATACTTTTTCTTACTGTCTTGCATAGCTCTATATATTCCACTTTGGAAGTCACATTTTCTTTAGTTGTCCTCATCTCTCTTCTTTTTTGCATCAACATTTTCGTTTTTCCTGATAATTTGTTTACATGCAACTTGTTCTTAGACCCAGCTAATTTTGTTGCTGTTTCCATAAGAGCTTTGGTTACTTTTCTGTTAACTTCAGAGATGTCCACTTCTTCCGATGTTAGGCCTTCTAAAGCAGAGAACCTGTTCTTCAGTTCCAACTTGAAGGTATTATGGTGTTTTTTAAGGTTGGTTATGTCAATAGATTTTGTTTGTCTTATGAGCTTGCCACGTTCAAGTTTGGTGTTGAGGTGCATCTTACATCTCACCAATCTATGGTCTCTACCCGTGTTGAACTTGTTTAGCACACTGCAGTCTTCTATGACGATTTTTTTGTTACACATAATAAAATCAATTTCACTTGTCGTCCCATTTGGATGTCTCCATGTCCATTTCCTGTGTGGCTTTTTCTTGAAGAAGGAGTTCAAGATGAAAAACCCTTCTGCCTCTGCAAACTCAACGAGAGTATTTCCACGCTGGTTTCTGTTGCCGTGACCGAATTTACCTACTGAAGTTTCATTCTGTTGCCGTTGCCCTATTTTTGCATTGAAATCTCCCATAATTATTTTCAAGTGCTGCTTACCTTTATTATTTAGATCACGAATTTCCTCATGAAATTCTTCAATTTCTTCTTCAGCATGACTTGTGGTGGGTGCATAAGTTTGAATAATCTGAGCCTGGTATCTTTTCGAGAGTTGGATAACAAGTCGTGCAGCTCTGTCAGAGGAACTTTCAACGTCTACAACTTTATCCTTCAGTTTCTTGTTTATTATAAATCCAACACCACTAGTTCTGCCAGTATCTGTCCCACGATAGTAGAAGAGATGTCCACTTTTCAGTTCGATGAGATCTTCTCCTTTTCTCCTTACCTCACTTAGCCCCACGATGTCCCACTTGATCCTTTGTAGTTCCTCTTCCAATTCAAGAAGCCTTGAATCAGAAGATAGGGAGCGTCCGTTGTACGTAGCCAAGGTCAGCATCAGATGGCAGCCTAGTCCGGTCCTCCGGGGATTCTTAGCACCCTCTGCCTTCATGTCGCACTGGCCGCTGCCTTGGCCAGGTACATTCCAGCTGCCGGAGACTGAGGGCCAAGATTTAAGTTGTGGAATCATTTTGGAGGGGTTTGGCCATAACTCACCACGCTGGCCAAGCGGGTTGGTGAGTGTGGGATAGAATTTCCTCTAATCCCGATGGTATAGTTATACCGCTATGGGCGGTCGTCAGAGCCCCTTTAGTGGCAACAGGATGTACCACGAGAAGGCGGGGTTGACATTTGTCAAGGAGAGGCTGTGATGTTACGCATCACCTGACCTTACATCCCGTACACTATATACCAACAGGTAATTGGACACCCCTGCAATCGACGATGTCTGCGGTCCTGATACACGTCACGGCCGCGGCCGTTAAATATCGTGTGGGAAACAACAACGCAACCAGTCGCATGCAAGATGCCACGCAGTTCGGAGCTCTCTGATTTCGAGAGAGGTGTAATCGTCGGGTATCACAGAAATGGCCGATCCATACGTGACATGTCCAGCGAGTTGAAATACCCAAAATCGACAGTGGCCTACGTGATTGGCAAGTGGGAGATGAGAGGTCACTGTCGGAATGTGCCCCGACCCGGCAGACCCACAAAACTGTAAGTTAGAGACCGACAGGTGCTGGCCAGAGAAATTCGGAAGAACCGCACCAAATCGATGGGCCACATCCGCGAGGCGTTTCAACAGGCATCCGGGAGTGTTCTTTCGATGAATACAATCCGTAAGGAAGCACATCTGCTCGGTCGACAGTGGACCGTTGAACAGTGGAAACAGGTTCTCTGGAGCGACGAATCAAGATTCACCTTCTACGGTTCGGATGGCAGTGTCTGGGTTTGGCGTTTGTCTGGAGAACGCCTCCTGCCGGAATGTATTGTGCCAAATGTGAAGTTCGGCGGCGGTGGAATTATGCTATGGGGGTGTTTCTCCTGGTATGGCACGGGACCCTTTTTGGCCATTCCTGGTAGACTCAACATCGAGACCTACTGCACCATTTTGGATGGCCATGCGCTTCCTACGTTGTGGCAGTTTTACGGGGTGCACCCATGATACCTTCAGGATGGCAATGCCACCTGTCATGTTGCGAGGTTCACCATGCCTTGGTATGGTGACAATGGAGTTAATCGAATGGACTGGCCTGCGCAGAGCCCGGACCTTTACCCTACCGAGCCACCTCTGGGAGGAGTTGGAGCGTCGACTTAAGGGGTGACCCCACCGTCCGAAATCGGTGAAGGAACTGACCTGTCTTCTGGAAGCCGAGTGGAAGAAAATACCGCTATCCGTCGTACAACGCCTGGTTGAGAGTATGCCCCGGAGGGTCGTAGCTGTAATCGCCGCTCGTGGAGGCTCCACCAACTATTGAAGGTGAATAAACTTCGTTTTTCTTTGCTATCCCAGGTGTCCAATTACTTGTTGGTAGATAGTGTATTTTGGAATGAGTGTTTCGAAATAGCAAATGATTTAGCCGTAACACAGTACGCTAGATTTGATCTTTGCAGAAGATGCGATATCAAAAATGGAAAATTCGAAATAGATTTGCTTGATTTAAATGTGCTCAAATGTCTGTGGCCATCGTGGAAGAAGGAGCACTTTCTCGAAGTGTGTCAAACTTCCAGAGTTGCAATTCAGTTACACTGCGCTATCTAGTAAGATTCGAAACACTAAATGCCAAAAATCAGCTGAAACGCATCTCTTTCTAAAAGGGGTTTTATGGAAAGGAATTTAGGTACTACTTTGAAATGTTTTTATAATGCAATAAAACCAAATTTCTTACCAAGAAGAATATTTTGGAGGTTCAAGAAAAATCGCAAGAGGTGTCAGATACTGCAACGAGAGTAGTTTCAAGCTTGCTCACAGTTATTACAGAACTTCAAGATTGCTATGCCAATACACAAGCGAATGAATTGGAAAGAAACATATGGGATAG
This sequence comes from Macrothele yani, assembly GCA_039090855.1. Classification (NCBI taxonomy): domain Eukaryota; kingdom Metazoa; phylum Arthropoda; class Arachnida; order Araneae; family Macrothelidae; genus Macrothele; species Macrothele yani. Next base: position 77,136,143 of record CM077011.1, read on the forward strand.
TGAATAATTAGAAACATTCATTGTTGTTTGTGTTTTATTCAGTTTAGATTGCGTGACTGTTGGAGTAGCCCCCTCACATGCAGATACACAGAGAGAACCTAACTTTCAGTTTCTGATAATCAATACATTACATGTTAATTATTTAATAATAAGCACATGCTGTAAATATTGCCTGGAAAATTCACTGTGATCACTTACGAATATGTATCTGTTAAATATGGAGTGGCTAACTCCTAGAAAAGCTTACCCATTATATCTACAGAAAGCGGAAAACTAAGTGGTAACTTAAATAGCGGAACAAAGATAATTGCATGCATGAATTCTGTGTAAGGAATACTGAACAGATAGAATATGCGCAAAACATTCCGATTTATCGTCCCTTATCAGATTGCATGACTATAACGCTATAACGTGAATGCCGTAAATCAGATCTCTGTCTCGGATCGTGTTCATAAACTTCATGAAAAATGGGAAAAGACAGCCGAATATATAAATCCGGACTCAATTATGTAAATTGTCTTTATGGATTCAATTTATGAAAAAGTGTCGATAGACATTATTTTTACGTTTAATCTAAGATTGAGAAGAAAATTCCCTTAGAAAAATATCCCCCAAGATTTGACGTTCTATATTATTGCAATTTTATAAATACCTCATTCACATCTGTCTGCTTTAGATATTAATTAGGTAATGTTCAACTCGTCTTTAGTCCATTTCTCCTTGGTAAAGTAATCATTTCCACAGGTACGACATGAACCTATGGCGTGCAAGTAATTAAGTGTTCCTTTAATATGTATATACACAGTCGAGTCACATTATTGTGACCACCTCCTACTCTTGACGTCAACAGCGCGTAACCAATGAAAGAAGGCGCGTATCGTGAGCTGTCTTGGAGGATATATAAGGGGTGCTGCAGGCATTCTGAAAACATCACTCGTTGTTGTCATGGATAAAAGGAGCGATGTATCACCTTTTCAAAATTGGATGATTATCGGTTTTCGGGCCAAGGGTGACAGTATTTCTGAAACAGTGCAGTTTGTGAACTGTCCGCGTGCTGCTCTGGTTAAAGTGTAGCGTGATTTAATAAATGGCAGCATCGCGAAAATGCGATGTGGAAACTGCGGAGCACCAAGTGCCATTGATGTGACAGGTTAACGTCGGCTTCGAAGGTGCGTGAGGGCCGATCGACACACTACAGTGAAGCAACTCACTGGCCGAATGAACCATGGGGTCTATAGGATGTGTACCTGAAACGACAGTTCAGCGAACCCTGCTGCGTATGGGGCTCCGATGCAGACGGATGGTCACTTCACCTATGCTTACATTTGCAAGGCAGTATCGGAATTGGAAGTCCGCTGAATGCCAAAGTATTCGTTCTCCGATGAGTTACGTTTTCTCCTTCATCGAACGGATGGACGTTGGCATATAAGAAGAGAAACATTGGAGAATGAACACTCTTCAACCATTGCTGGCAGAACACAAGTTGGTGGGTGCAGCGTCATGGTCTGGGGAATGTTTTCGGGGTATTCTCTCGGTCCACTCATACCTGTGGAAGGCACAATGAACCGAATTCTTTATGAATCCATCCTTACAGACCACGTACACCCGCACATGCTGATTGTCTTCCCTGGGGCTGATGGGATCTTCCAGCACGGCAATGCGACATGTCACACTACTAGAAATATAGAATATTGGTTGGAAGAGCACGATGAAGTCTTCAAAGTACTTCCCTGGCTACCTAATTCCCAGACTTAAACCCGATTGAGCATATGTGGGACCAACTCGATCGTGTTGTTCGCTCTATGGATCCTTCACCACGCACTCTCCAGGAGCTGTCAGATGCACTGCAGTCAGCATGGCTCCACATACCTGTGATCATCTTCCAGCACCTAACTGAATCACTCCCAGCCCGTCTAGCTGCTGTCCGCGCTGCACGCGGCAGTTACTCTGGATATTAGCTGGTGGTCACAATAATGTGACTCGACCGTGTATATGCATAGGTACGAGAAGAGGAAGAGAAAAAGATGAGAGAAAAATGGAATATGTGATAATACATAAATAAAATGTATGTTGCTTTTTTAATGGGGCAATATTAATAAGTTGGCCGTATATAATACAGAACACGCTAAAAGTTGTGAATCCCAAATTCGCCTATGGAGGGGCTCGAACCCACATTCTTCTGTTCCTGAGCCCAATTAAGCTGCACCCATGGGCGCCAATAGGGGGGGAGTCTCAGGGGCCACTTGATCCCCTGTAGAATTATTTTATTTTATTTTATTTTATTTTATTTTATTTTATTTATTACTTTTTTTACACTCACAGAACTGCACCGCAAGGAAAGATGGAGTTTGGGGCATTTAATTTAATATCCAAATTTTATTGGAAATTTGGAATTGTAAAACGATAACGTGAAAGCGGAAAACCTAGCAAACCGTAAGGTAGTACTCCCAAACAAGTTCCGCTCAGGGTGGTGTGTGCTGAACTTAAAAGGCTTGGCGTGGCCCAGCTCGACGCTGTTCATTATTTTGAAAACAGTTACCAATGTACATGATAACACATGACTATTGCAACATACACTTTCTTCAAGAGCAGCATCAATTAATAATAATAATAATAGTAGTAGTGCTCTAGTGTAGTAAGTAAGTAGCAGTAATAGTAATAGTATTAATCTTTCATTTTCACGAATAACTGTTTTCTACATATTAGTTAAACAAACCTTAATTAATTGCACTTGATCCCCCTTGAAACATTTCCTGCAGGCGCCTATGGCTACACCGATAAGAGCTTATCACTCCTACTTACCGTCTTGACATGTACGTCCCCTCTGTAGTAAGTCACATATATAACCTCCTTGAGAAACGGCTGGGACATAATCATAGGTTTCTGGGTCAGCATGCAAACCATGCTGGAAGGAGCTCACTGTAGGAGAAGGGGTTCTCAGTAATTCGAGACGAAATGTGGAAGGAACATGAGACATTTTTCGAAGAACCTAACGTCAAGTAGATCCATTTTAGTGTTCGGGCGCCAATGCGATACCGGAATTTGCCGGCGGCAAGTTCGAACTGACATCCTTCTCCTCCGGAGCCGAATGCTTTCCGAATTAAACTACACCAACAAAGGCTTATCACTCTTACTTGCCGTTTTGACATCTGCTTCACCTCTGTAGTACGTCACAAAGTGGGTGCATTGCTTATATCTAATTCGTATTTGCAGGCAAGATATGAAAGGAACAGATATTGATTAAAACTAACGTTTAAAAAATAAATTTCAGTTTTATTTTTTTTTTGTTCATTTTCATAGAACATCTTTTTTGTACAAGTCAAAATGCGTCGATCTCCTAAGTCCACAGTTCTTGTTTTTAATCCAATCCACAGATATTGCTATTGTAAATGTTGTACCACAAAGGACCCGAGACACAGTTCGAAAGTATTCCGCTTTTAAATTACCCAATAGGTAGTGTAGTTATTTTGAAGCAGGAAAAGTTGTTATGAAGATAAAACATAAAACTCGTGTATGCTGTCCTTGTTCGCTGTTTCAGAACAAACTCGAGTATACCCGTTCATTTATATGTTCACGAATATTGATGGAAATCTGAAATAGCTTCTTCTCTCTTAAGATTTTCACAGCGATGGCAATAACATCTGCTGGCCGCGTATCACATTGCATTCATTCACGTTCCTTCGGCTGTAATATGTTTTTCCTCGGGGAAGCGGAAGCGCATAGCTTCCACTTTCCACATACCAAAAGTGAAACCTCCTCTCTCGGTTATAAAGGAATAAATGATCTGCAGTTTAGTCCGAACAATGGCCATGCTAAAAACTGCAGAAAAACACATAAAGTTGCAACAAAGTGTCTCTCGGAGAGTGAATAAATTGCCATTGTGCGCCAAATCGTTTGCCCAAATGGCTGTATCAACATTCGCCAAGAGCAAAAGTGTTTAAAAGTTGTTGCCTTTGGGGACAAAATTAGAAGCCATTAAAGGGGCTCACGAGGCTGATGTTGATGTAGCGATAAGAAAGCATTGTTCACACGGTTAGTCTGACGTGTTACAAATCGTGGAAATTAGCGACTTTTCCGGAGGAAGATGTCATTTGGAAACCGTCCTTCTACTGTTTCCCGCGTGAATTATGTACTTTTCTTTGGAAACTTACATAATGGTTGCCTTCCAAACAAAACGCCAAGAAACATATCGAGAAAACGCTGTTTTACTTATCGGATTTTCGTTTTTTCTTCTCATCCATCTTTTTTTTTCTGCGTTAGTTTGTTTTTACTCTTCGCATGCGATAGTTAACTCTGAAGAAAACATTTTCGGGAACGCGCCATTCATGACAATTATTTCCCATCAGATAAGAGCAAAGACATGTTCCCTCGGCCAATCAGGAAACAACTCAGTAATCATCTTCGTTTCCAGATGGTTTCTCTTCAGACTTTTCCATCTCCGAACGTGGCATTCTGCTTCTTTATTTTCTCTCCTCATTTGATTAGAAATTATATGTCTACATGCCGTATAAAGGCAAAAATAATGTTAATCGTTTAAAAGTTGCTAAAATCATCAAACTGCATATTGTTTGAGCGAGACTACCCAAGCCTGATAGACGTATCATGCTCCAGTAGACTGAAGAATCATTATGATTTTCTTTTTCTCAAGCGGAAATTTCATTTTCAAATTCCCAGACATCATTGGTTTTTCTTCCCCTCTTTGCTTTGTCCACATGTTCTTTCTTTCTTTAGTTGTATTTTAAAAGGATGCAGCTGAGCGCGAAGCTTAAAACTCTGAGGCAAAAAGATAAAATTCAATTTATAAAAAATCTCTGCCTTTAACATTACACGATTTTGTTGTCGACAGGCACAGCGCAATTCGTGCGATATTAGTATTTAAAATCCTTAAATAATTTATGAAGCTGAGTTTCTTAACAGAATTCCTCAAAAACTGAAATATTCAAAATTTAAACTTCCATTATTGCAGGCAGAATGCTGGCGGTAAATATACAAACACATAGCCACGGCAATTTTATAACTTTGTTTTATAACTTTGCTAGCCAAACCACATAACAGGTTTAACGTCATTAAATATACACATGGATCTTAATTCATAGTATTTATCAACTCCACCCTCTCTCGTGTGCAGTTACTAAAGGATTAAAAAGAAATATGTCATTTAATAATTTATAAGTTCATGTATTTGTTCCTTAAAGGCCGTTTATGAGCGACAGGCTTTAGTTTCTAAAAGTTATTAAAACGGCTTTGATCGTGTGGGGTAAGGCATTTCTGACGTAATGTCATAATATTTTCAATGTGATGATATCATAGCACGATTTCACTCAGGCACTTTTTAGCAGCGGTAGTTGTGAAAAACCGGTTTTCGTTGCCATGGCAACAAAACACTACATTTGTGTAAGGAATTTTAACAAAAGTTATACATAAGATTCGGACCATCATCACATCACGTCTCTGAAAAGAAAACCAATGATACGTATAATTATTTAGTAAGAAAGATGAGACGGATTTCCAAGTTGTAAAGAACATGTCTTCTGCACCTTTCGCGACATAAAAAGAATTCATGAAGGCGTTTTTAGCACGTCTTTTGTAAAAAAGGATCGTGCTTATGTTATCGGTTTGTCCATCCGTCCGCCTTTGGACACCGTATCTCAGCAACTGATAGTCCGCTTTGAAAAATTCCTTTTGCATTGGGAAGCTTGAAATGTCCGAATGATGATCCTTTATTTCGTTGGGTTTTTTTTTTCAGGATGAACAATTTTGCCGCTCGAGGGCGTAAATGCAGATGATGTCGAACTCAAAATACATTTTATTCAATATATTTGCTTCTAAATGGCCCATTGAAAAATTTATTTTACCTTTCAGTTCCATTTATGTCGTAGACTATTTTAGGTACAGTCACGTTTTCAAGCTACGCATGAATTTTTCGCTAGGGGGCGTAAAAGCAAACTGTGTTTCCGCCGATATCTCTGCTTCTAAAACTCCGATTTGAAAAACTTCTTTCTGCAGCGGATACAGCTCCTGATGAAAAACCTTAAGCGAGCAATTGCTAATTTTTGGTAAAAACGGTTTGGCCACTAGGGGTGTTACATTTAATTTCTGCTTCCTTTGCATTTGCAGCAATAATCTGATCTTCTAAAACTTTGATTGAAAAAATTCGTTCGTGGACCGATACCACTCACGTCGACAAATCGTTTCGGAATATTTTCTTCTTAAAATAATTTATGCTTTCTCCGCCAGGGGGCGTAGATGTATATTATATTTTTGTCGATATTTCTGTTTCTAAGAGACCGATTTGAAAAAAAATCCTTCTTTGTTGTATAGTTTGCAGCGCGAAATGTTGCTCATATAATTTCAAAACTTTCAAGTAATTCATAGGCTTTTTGCTAGGGGGCGTAAGTGTTTATTTTTTTCTTCTGATGTATTTGCATCAAATTCGTAACTCCTAAAAACTCGGTTGATAAAATCTTTCGTGGACCGATATCGCCCACATCGAAAAACCTTTTGAGAATACATTCTTCTTAAAATAATGTATATCTTTTCCGCAAGGCAGCGGAGATGCAAATCTTAGTTTTGTCAATATCTCTGCATCTGTGAGGCCGATTTGAAAAATATTTTCTTCATTGGAGAATGTTGCCGCTGCGAAATGTTTCTCATATAATTTCAAAGTTTTATTAACGTACAAGTCTGCCACCAGAGGGCGTAAGATTACATTTCAGTTTACAGCAATATCTGTGGGACTAAAACGCTGATTGAAAAACTTCTTCCTTCGGTCAGATACTACTAACTATGCAAACTCTATGTGCGTATTTTCTTTCCAAAATAACGCCCAATTTCGCCACTAGGGGGCAAAAAGGCTGAACTGTTTTTCTCAATGTCTCTGCTTCTACGTGTGCGATTCAAAAAATTCTTTCAACATCGGATGCCATTTACCTTTTAGAAGACTTTAGGCTGGTATATGAGAATATTTTTAGTTCACAGTTCTGTCAGTATGTGGTGTTGTGTACTTCATTTTGCAGCTGTATTGCTGCTTCTAAAAACACTATAGTGAAATTTCTGTATGCTATTCGCTACACTAAAGATATGGAGCATTATCATTTTAAAATAAAGTACAGATTTCCCGCTAGAGGGCGTAAAAGTCGAAACCGTTTTATTTCTATTTCTGCTTCAGGGAGACGTATTTGAAAAGTTATTTTTCCTTATTATATCTCTTTGCATGTAGAATACTTTTCGCCTATTTTCAACTCTTCCATTATGCAAAATTCTTCCGCTAGAAGTAATATAGTTACATTATGTTTTCTTCTCTCGTATATTTCTTCTTTTAAGTGTTCGATTTAATCTTTTTTTTTTTTTTTTTTTGTCTCTGATACCTTCCTTGTGCTATGAGAAACTTTTCTTGCGCCATTTGTTAACCTTCGTAACATGCATTTTAGCCGCTGGTGGAACTAAGCAGATGCTTCTATTTCTGGATGTTTTATCAATTGTTGAAACCGCTTGATTGTTTTTTCTTACCGGTTTCATTGACTTTGAATAGCTTCGATAAATTTAATTCTCGTCAGAACGGATTCAAAAGACGTGCTCATTGCAACCGAAATTTCGGTGTCATCTTTCTTTTTTTGTTTTCTTTTTTTTTTTTTTTTTGTTGTTGTTGTTGTTTTCTTTTGAAAAGAAGAAAATAAGCCAAGAAAAATATTAATGTATTTCCCTGGTGGAAAAACTGCTCATTATTTAAAATGCAAAGTGTACCCACTGCTCCTCATGATGAGCGGAACAAGGTATGTAAAAAACCTTCCAGCAGAGCTTCTACAATCAGTAAAAATTTTACACCCATAAATAACTGCTCACACCTTCTAGCGGTATAAATGTGCGTTACGAAAAATCACAAATTGTATGAAAATGTTCGCCATAGAGGAAGATATCGGATGTAAAGGGATTTTTTAAATCGAACGATTGAAAGAAACATTATGGAGGAAAGATGTGTTCAGGTTATTCAATAGCAGAGATATTTAAGAAAGACACTTGATGGGAATCGGTACAGTAGAGAAAAGGATTTTTTCAATAGGATCTTTAGAACTGAAAATACAGTGGGAAACAAAAATCGACACTGATGTCGCCTGTTATCAGAACAGTGCATATCTATGGGTATATGCAAAAATGTTCCACGGTATAAATTGTATTAGATGTCAAAATAATTTTTCAGATTTGATGTACCGAAGCAACTATATTGAGAAACACATAATATTCACTTCCGCCTACTAGCATTTGCATTGTGTATTACTTTGGACCAGAAATACACTTTAAAAATTTTCTCGGTTACAGCGTTAAAAGTCCAGATTTGCCAGTGATCGAATTTGAACTCAACATCTCCTTCTTCGGATTCGGATATTCTACCCCTGGAATTACACCTGCTACAGCTTATCGGTGAAAACTTGCCGTTTTCACATATGTATAACTTTTGAAGTAGGTATGTCACACGATCAACTGTATCTCACCTTAAAGAAATTTGAAACAGGGTTTTTAAATGCGCACTTGCAGCTGCAACTATACTGTAAGCCGCATCTCTGCCGAGTGGTCTGAACAGCTGGCTTTTGAATTTCCTTCCGAGATGGACCATGGCTTGAATCTCAGATGAGGTTTAGGTTATGTATTTATCTGGTGGAGCTGGCTCTTTCCCTTCCCTGGAATCAGTGGCCATAATTTAGGGGCAGCCGATTGCTAATAGCCCATAGAGCCGCTCATGGTGGTCATCAAAAAATCGAAAACAAAATAGAACAAGAAAAGGATGCTTTAAACCGAAATGCACACTTAGTAGCAAAAGTATGCATTAAGAAAAATTAGAACTTTTCAATCGCAATGAACTCTGTCTAACCTAAAAATGGGTTTTGAAATGGGACAATTAGAAGAAGAGATATCGAGAAAAGTTTATGTATATTTACACTTCTAGTGTAAAATGGTGTATCACTTTTAGTAGGATATGTGAGCAAACATTTTCGTCGTAGGTGGTATCTGGCCAAAACGTAATTTCAAATTAGTTTTACGGGGAACAGATACTGCTGCAGAAACTTCGTAAACTAAATTGAGCATTTAAGCTTCCTTGTATCCAAACTATGAATCAGAAAAGTTATAAATTTTATTCTGAACTTTTTACTCCCAGAAATGTGGAGTTCCCAAGGAGACGTTTTCAAATCTGACTTTTAGAAGAAGTGTCATTTGCGCCACTGGGTGCAAAATTGTATATCGTGTAAAGAAGAATCCGCGCGCAGAATGGTCTTCGTTGAAACATTTATCGAGATCGTTTCCGTCAGACATTTACAAGTAATGATAGGACACAAAATGTATTTTAAATTCGATATCATTTGCATTTACGCCACTCACCGGCAAATTTATAAATAACAAACAGAAAAAGACAAGTATCATAATTCTTCAAGTTTAGATTTCGTAATGCAAAAAAGAATTTTTGAAATTGGGAAAATAGTTGCACAGATATGGTGCCAACAGTGGGACGGAACGACAGACACAGATACAACATAAGCACTTACTCTTCGATCAAAAGACGTGCTGAAGATATAGTTGCTGGCAAGAGCCATTCATTTATAAGGAATGATGGAATGGACAGATCTACATAAAGATCAAAATTTTCATCTTTAATTTTCCATATTTGAGGGACATGGAAAGCTAAATATCTAAATCAGCTTTGGGTCTCACAAAATGTGTTCATGAATCTCATTGTTCATGAATCTTAATGTGTTCATGAATCTCAAGTGTTACCAAATAAATTCAGTGTTTGAACAATCATGAATGGTTATGGTTCTTTTGAATTTTTGTCCAAAGTCAAGGAGTATAATCTTGTTGTTTAATAACTGATGTCAAAGGTTTGGGATCCAATATTCTTGCTATTTATTATCACAAATTATCTTGCGTCACACTTCTACTCTTCAGAGGCTTTGGTAAAATCAAGTTCAGCTCGTTTTTGTTCAGTGCATTTGTTTTTCAAGGATGTTCGAAATTTTTAAGTGATTATGAGTCTCTCTCTCCCGAATCATAACATATGAGATTCAAAGTTTTATATAATTTTTGCAATTTTAAGCTGCAGTTTTACTACGGGTTTAAATTACCGAAAATTAGTAACTTTAATCAGCAAAAATTGCTAGCAGTTAATTTCTTTATGAGAGAGTTTCTTTCGTTTTCTTCGTTGAGTACAGACTGATCTTTTACAAGGAGATACAGAGATTGTTGACAGAGCGAATATTCAAAGGAACAACAATGAAAATAAAAGGATGCTGCTTTAGCAGCGCCAGTGGAACAGTGGCAGAAACTTTGGCTTCTGACCTTTCCTCTGAGTAGGCCCGAGCTCGATTCTCGGATGAGGTATGGATGGTAAGTTTGTCTAATACCATTAGAAGCAGTGGCACCAAATTACAGACAAGCGCGTACGTATAGCTTTTAGAGTTGCTCATGTTTGTCGCTAAACAACTAAATAAAATGAAAAACGAAGCTATGTTGTCAGCTAATTGAAAATGTAGCTTGTAAGTACCGTATATTTCCGTGTATAAGACGACCCATACTTTTTCGAACCGAAAATTAAGAAATCAATGTCTTTATTACAAAAAAGGACACATTTGATATTTTTTAGAAACTAGGTAATATCTTTGAAGTACATTTAGAAATTAGGTATTATCACAGGCAAAGTCTGTGGTAATATATATAAAAAAAAGTTTGGAAATTTATATAATTTAGAAATTAGGTAATACATTTGAGATACAAACTACGAAATTATGCATCACTTTCTTCAGCACTATTAATTCCAGACATATCAGTTTTTTCAAGCACAACTGCATCACTGCTGTCGTCTGAGTCACTGTCTATATATATTAGATCATCCTCAGTTCCATCCATGGCATTGCTGATTCCACATTTCTTGAAGGACTTCACAACCACCTCTTGCTTGACTCCATTCCATGAATTTAGGACCCAGTTGCAGACCTCAGTAATGATTGTTTTTTCCACTCTCCCTGTCGAAGTCAAGTTATTACCTGCTTTTTGCATCCATTTATTCCATTCTTCTTCTATCAGGGCTTTGAAGATCTTGTTGATGGAAACATCTAGAGGCTGTAGCTGACCTGTAAGTCCACCAAGAATAACTGCTTGTAAGTCGTAGTGCGGAGAGGTGATAAGAGGTACTGGCAGTTTCGCCACCGTAACCACAGGGTTCTCTCAATCGGTTACGCTCCGTGTATAAGACGACCCCCAATTTTTGGTCTAAACATTTTGGAAAAAAATATCGTCTTATGCACGGAAAAATACAGTATCTTAAGACTTTTATTCCATGCACTTTTACGGAATCTATATTAAAGGTTTATGAATATTTATTTAGGGACGCCAATCTTTTCGTGAGCGTTTAAAATAATCAGATTCTACAGACTTCTGCCTTTATTCAGCTAACATCTTTAGAAAATTATGATGGCTGATGTAACCATCTTTAAAAAAACGTCCACTTCTCAGAACATTGAACATTGATTCTCTGATAATTCAGGGCAAATTTCATAGATATCAACTTATGTTTAGCATAATAATTATGCCGTATTTGTTTTCCAATTGATTGTTAACTTTGCCCAAGCTGTGTACCAATATTAAGACTACCATTTTGACTTGTGTAATTTCTCTCGCCAGTTTCGAAGGCTAAGAAAGGAATGCAAGTATTTCATTTGGAGCTAACGGGGTGTGACATGAAAATGCTTTCACGGCACCAGCCGATGAGTTTCACGCGGCTCAATGCACGCCATGCCTTGTGCGACAATCATCTGCCGAGCACTTCTGGGAAAAAAGGATCTGTTGGCAGCCCTCCCTCACACACATACGCACATAGCCTACCCGCATAAACACACGCCATCAGTTTTACGCGGATTTGTCATTTCTCTTTCTCCCCTTCTGAAAGGTTTGCGTGCAAATGCATTACCGTATAATTTCAGTTTAGAAAGCATTTTCTAACCCCACGCGCCGTTTATATTATGCAAGGAGGACCGCAATCAAGGCTTTCTGTTCGATTGTCGGGTCATTCCTAGTTGCGCCCGTATTGAGCGACATGACAAATCAAAATGAATTACGATACAGAAAACAATGTTTCACATTTACAGAATTATGTCTAGAATTCCTGCTTCATATTTTTCTTAGTAAAAACAATTTTATGCATCTGCACTAAGAAGAATAGTGTTCTAACTTTTGGTTACCATCTGTAAGGACTGAAGCAATTCTGTGTCGAACAAGTGCAATTCTTATATCGCACATGAAACGAGAATTTAAGCTAACAGATCTACGAGCTAAAGCACTAACATCGTGGGTTTTCCTCTGATGCGTCCTTTCTTCAAAATATAATGCTTTTAGCCAACGGGCAAGCTTTGAACAATTCGTTTCTGAAAATTTGGAGTTTCTCTTGATATCAACTATCGACAGCAAAGATAATTTTTCAATAATAGAAATATTGCCTTGACAGACAGAGGGACTAACTGATGTATATGTGAATATTAAACAATATCAAAAACCAGAAAATTACAAAAAAAAGTCAAACGCTTGGAAGTTTCACTCGATCTATGAATCCATTACTATAGGTTACTTCGCTTAATTTTTGCCTCAGACACTTCTCTAAAGATGTGTTTACGAAGAATCCACTGCAGCGGCTTGCATGCTCCTGTATCGCCTTTTTGAAGTAATTTATTTATTTTATTCTAATATCTCATGTGAAACACTTCAGCCTGGTGGATTATGTACCGGTTGCCCTAAAATAATGAAATTTCTCATTGACAACACTGTAATTCAATAAATGCTAGACCTGTGCTCATTTGAGAAGAATAGTAATGTGTTAGAACTCTAATACAAGAAATTTTAACTGTTAAAACAATCGATAAATGACGCCATCTGGAAATGTGATCAGATGAACTTTGGAGAGTTTTTACCCAAACCTTCTCGGTAAAGTCAATATTCTTAGGGAATCTCATGGTTTATCATATATACGAGACAAATTGCTCCTGAATGAAGAAAGACATTATATATTCAAATTTAAATAGAAAAGGATTTTTTCTTAGTTAAAAAACAATTTTATGCATCATGTATCATCTTTTAAGTACCAAAGATTCTCTATACAAAGAGTGAAACTAGTTCTGAATCTGAAAAGACACACAAATTTGAATGAAGAGGAGCGAACCGAATTCGAAATCTTTGTAAAGTTTCTTGAGGGCAAGGGTCATTCTATTTGTTCTTTCTATAGAGAATTTTAGCTATTTGAAAGATGATGGGTTCAAAAATTTAAATCCGACAGTGTCGCAGTTAGGCGCAAAAGACGCCATCAGACTAATCTAGAAAGTTTTAAAATTCAGTCAATAGTTTTTGTTTAAGTTTAAAGCTCGCTTAAATACTAAAAACACTTCTCAAAAAGTGTGTTGTCTAAATACAATCTTTATTTCATGGACTAGTTTTTACCCTTAAACAATATAAACACGTATAATATAAAAGTTGTGTTTGTATCGACCATTTGCATTTCAGGAAATATTTTACGGTAACATGAGCTTTTTTCTCGTTTGGTTCACGTGTTTACTCAGTTTCATGTTTCTCGAGCCATTTTTTACATTCTCGAAACAGAACTACATTTTTTAAAGCAATAACAGCCTACAAATGATGAAAAGAAGCTCTTAGATAATGGTTTTCTGTTTTCTCAAAAAACAATGTTGGTGCCGCTATCTAGAAAGTAACAAAAAATAGAAACCGTTTCACAATTTTTTTAACGCAGTAAACATCCTCCGACGAATCTATTCAAAGATTTTCTTCTTCTGACAGTTCATATTTAATTACACCGCTATAGTTTTGCCAGCAAGCTCCTGCGTCATACTGTGCACTTCTGAAGAGGTAGATGTAAACATGACTAACTCAGCAGTAAAACGAAGGTGAGTTAAATAATCTCCATTAATCTTTATCCCTTTGTTTTCCCAGTTCACTGACTGAAAGACATTTTGCAACGTGGCATTAAAGAGTTTGGAATATATGGTGTCACTTTGTCTCTCTTCCTTTTCAATTTTTGTTGGTGCCGTATCTTCAAATAGCCGAACTTTTGCACCTGCATTTTCATAAATGTTATTAATGATGCAATTGTATGCATCTTCAATACTGCGGAATTTCAAATCCATTGTAATTACTTGTGGTTACATAATCCATAAAACCCATACGTAATGGGAGTTCGTATCCCCTCGTTCTTTCAGTTAGTTCTCTCAGTACACCTATATGATATATGGTGCTGTAGCCACTATTGAATCCAGCTTGTTCTCTCAGTTGAGCCATGTCCACTGTTACGTACCAGCGATGTGAAAGAACCTCACTGAAGATTTTACAAACCACTAATGGTCCTGTAGTTCCTGAAATACTCAGTGTCACCGTTTTTCATGTAGCGGGGTCATTGTAGCATTCTTCCAATCCTGTGGAATCTTTTATTAATTGAAATATCTGGTGAATCATTTCTTAATTGAGATATCAGGTGTTTTTATTTCTCCATTTGTGCGAGTGCAGTTTTTATTTCGCCATTTGCTTTTTGTACGGCATTCACGGTAATTCCATCTTCTGGAGCTCTTCCCTGTTTCATTTTCTTAATCGCATGTGTAACTTCTGCTTGGAGGACTGGAGGGACTTTGGTACTGGTACCTTTCGTAATGTCTGAAGTAGAGGCATCATCTCTTTCATATGGTTTTGAGTAGAAATCTTTCACTCTTGTCAAACTTTTTACTCTATTTCTTTTTACACTACCATCTTTTCTCAGTGCCATAATTCGTGTTCTTCTCTTACTGAAATGCCCCTTTGATCTCTTCAGGCTTTGTTTGTTTTAAATTGTTTTTCTCAGTAGTTCAAAATGACTTTCCTTACGTCTTCAGTGACACTTTTTCGTTCTGTATTGCATAGCTCTTTAAATTACACTTTGGAAGTTACATCTTCTTTATTTGTCCTGATATCCCTTCTCTTTTGCATCAGCATTTTCCGTTTCTCCTGATATTTTCTTCATACGCAACTTGTTCTTAGTACAACCAATTTGTGTTGCTGTTTCCGTAAGAGCCTCGGTTAGTTTTCTGTTAACTTCAGAGATTAACAAATATCTTCTGATGTTAGACCTTATAGAGCACAGAATATATTCCCCATTTCCAATTTAAAGGTATTATGATGCATTTTAAGGTTGGTCATGTCAATACATTTTTTTTGTTTTATGAGTTTGAGACGTTCGAGTTTAGTGTTCAGGTGCTTCTGACATCGCATCATTCCATGGTCACTACCTACATATTTTGAACCTGTTCAGCAGACTGCAGTCTTCCATGACAAATGTCTTGTTACACATAACAAAACACCTTCATTTGCCATCTCTTTCGGGTGCCTCCATGTCTATTTCCTATGTGGCTTTTTCTTGAAAAAGGATTTCATGCCTTGCAAACTCTACGAGAGTATTTCCACGCTGGTTTCTGTTGCCGTTACCGAATTCACCTATCGATGTTTCATTCTGTTGCTGTTGCCTTATTTTTGCATTTATTTTCAGATACTGCTTGCCTTTGTTATTTAGACGCTGAATGTCTTTGTAAAATTCTTCAATTTCTTCATCAGAATGATTTGTGGCGGGTGCGTAAACTTGAATAATATTTTTGAGAGTTCAATAACGAGTAGCGCAGCTGTATCTGAGAAACTTTCAACTTATAGAACATTGTCCTTCAGTTGCTTGTTTGTTATAAATTCAACGCCACTAGTTCTGCCAGTATCTTTCTCACGATAGTAAAAGAAAAGTCGACTTTTCAGTTCTATGAAAAATCTCTTGGCACACACGAGGCTTTTCTTTTTACCTTACTTAATCGGACAATGTTCCACTTCATCCTTTGGAGATTCTCTAATCTCGGTTTTATAATTATACCGCTGTTTGGCGGTCGTCAGAGCCCTGCATAATTACATTTGCCAGTTCCTCGTTCATCCTTCACCATTTAACCGACTGCAACGAACTACCTCGGGGTTCACAAAATTCCCTGAAACAGCTCGAACGAGTATATTTGCTATCTAAGATGTAAGTCAAATGCTGTGGAGCGAGTGAACTGCGCATCAGAAAGCAATGCTTTCGCATTTGCTTTGTTATACAAAATGGTCATTTGAGGGGAAGCTCATTGACACTAATTTTATCTGGCTTATTGCCTGCTAACCTAAGATCTAAGAAAGGAGAATGAAAATGTTGCAGTCATTGTTTCTCTCCAGCCATATAATATCCGTGACAGAGGGTATTAGCCCTGCCCCATCATGCTTCCGGTCACGGAACAGAGAATAAAAGACTAGAAGGGAGTGCTTATCACCAGTGCATTTCAGCTTAACGTCTCGAGAAGAAATGAAACCAACTTTAGTAGGAATATTCTCACGGACATGCGCTTGCGATTTGTGAAAAAAATATAGTTCCGTTTTTGTGTCACCAGGCTATGGGTGTCGCTGCAAGCGCCAGAAAAACGTACATGAGTGATTCCAGTGCCAGAAGAGGTGTTCAGAGCACAGTGCCGACATTGCAGTTGGACGAAACTCAATCCCACACTGTATGACTACTCCCGCGCAGATGAACTCTAGCTGTAGGAAAACACAAAATGACTATGCATGTGGCAAGGTGTTATGGTTACAGAAGATACCAACTGAAAAGTGCAATTACCTTTTAATTTGGTACAGGTTACAGTAATGGTTCAATGGGTCCTGCATTCGAATGTTCTAAGCACTGCATGCGTGGAACGACGTTTTCCATAGTAGAATGCAACTGTGCGCTATGAATGTTTTTCAGATGCTGTGTTATTCTGTCTTTCAAGACTGTCCATCTGGAACATAGCCTCGATAAACCCGGCTTTTGAGATGCATGCACAATCAAAAATGACCGGGGTTGAGTTCAGGCGAAGGAGGTGGCCAGTCAGTGGAAAATTCATTACTATGCTATTTGAAAACTGCAGTCGTAACAGCTGCTGTACCAAAAATGCATTATGAGGAAGGGTTCCAGCCTGCATAAGTATGGTCGAGTCAAGACGTCGTCTCTATTAAAGTTACGGCACTACAAAGTTGCGGAGCACCTCTCAATACCTGTGTGCATGAATGGCACGAGTCACCGGTACGTTTGGACGATCGTCTTCGAAAACAACCGGTCCGATAATAAATGACTACCTAAAAGCACATCACATCGTAATTTTCAGGGAGTGCAATGAAATCTCTTGGCACACACGAGGCTTTTCCTTATCACAAATACCGCGATTTTGAGTGTTCATAGCCATACAGAGAGAAATGACCTCGTCACTCAACAAGATCTTATAAAGCCTTGCATCGTCCACCTTCATGCGATCTAGGAATGTCAGAACAAGTGTCAGTCGCTTTTACGTTTCACTATGAATCAACTGTTGAGTGTGGGTGATCTTGTAGGGATAAAACTGCAACATGTTATGCAAAATCTTTCACATAGTCGTGAGCTACCTACCGAGTTGCCGTGATATTAGTCGTGCACTGCTGGAACCTGGCGTGTTACTCATTCTATGCTCCACGACGGCAGTACTTCTTTTGCTTGAGGCTTATAATCGGCTTATGCCCTCGTCTTGATTTCACTGCTAAATATATGGTATTCCCTAATCATACAATCATTTTTCGAACGTTTGTGATTACCTATGGACCACTCCTCGTATGCTTGAGTCACCAGAATTCTCGAAGCGCAGTGGTAGCATTACCGCTATTTCGATAACAAAGCTTGACAAGTAACGCACGTTTCGGTAAGAACCACAGCACGTACCACTTGTACAAAAGACACGCCGTCGTCTTTATGTCCGCGTAAACTCTGGTAGACGTCGTGCGGTATGCAAATTGGACGTTTTTCTGGCATATGCGGTGTCACATATTCTTTGATGGCACAAAACGGATTTTTTAATACACCGCGAGCGCATGCTCAATAAGAACATTCTTGTGCAGTTCAGTTGCGTTTTGTCCCACATAGATGTTTCGCGACAGGACTACAAACACCTCCTCTTTAATTGTGATCACCAAGTGTGTGTGTGTGTGTGAGCGCGCGCGCGCGCTTGTGTGTTTTGTTTTTTTTTTCGTTTTTTTTTCCGGAAAATGCACTTCCACTTTTTTTAAATCTGCTGGATGATAAAAAACAGACAGGAATAATAGAATTCCGTTATAAAAATCCCATTGGGATTTTATTCTTAGAAATTATGGCAATGGCCGGCGACAAATTCGACAGCATTTCTGAACCCCAGGGGAAAATATCAAAAGAATAAATATCCATTAAGTGAGCTTTTCCCTTTTCATATTGACAGTGACGTTTTTTGCATGAATGACACGTAAAGCAGTTTAAAGAATTGTTTTACAAACATCAGTACACAGATTTGTTTTAAAATGTTTATAAAAGAAATCTGTAAAGCAATTTATGCAAGCGATTTAAAATAAATAACGACATTTTGAAGAATAGTCTGATAGAATGGCGTTTTTAACAGATGCCTCTTAAATGTTTCCAGACTGTTAAAACTGTGCTAAATTTTAACAAAATGTTTGAATGAATTAAAAAATACGCGCACACTTCTTTTTTTCAAAGATTTAAAAATGTTATTGCAAATTTTCTTCCGATATACGTTATCTTTAAATTCATGACACTGCATTCAACCTTTTTTTTGTATTTAAAATTGATTGTCATAACTAAAAATTAGTACAAAATTTCTGTCTTCTGTCGGCACTTCCAATTCAGGATCAACAAGAAAAAACACAATATGCGTTTTGTGAGGATCATTTGCATCTCCTAAAATTTTCAAGGAAGTAATTTTAAGATCTCAAGAAAAAATGAAACACAGCATTTCACTGTAACATTTATACAGCATAGCCACAGAGTGCTAACTAATTGTCTTACTGCACTTATTCTCAAAAAAACTGAGGCAAAAAACACTGGACTTACGGGGAGTCATAACAACAGTTCTGCACACTCTCCATTTTTGAGAAAAGTGTGAATTCAAGGAGAAAACTTACCTTATTGCCGTTCAATGTAAAAAAACTTGCGTTATTGCAGTTCAATGTAATAGATAACTTACCTTATTGCCTTCAATCCTCTTCTAATGACAGCTTGCCAGCGGTGAGATAGGTCTTGGATGCCCTGTAGTACACCATCTTTGTTCAGCTGTCGGTTTACTCGGGTCAAGTCCAATGACAGTTCATCCAGCGATTCGTATTAGATACCACAGAGCCGATTTTTTTAACTTTGGGAAAAGATCAAAGTCGGGTGGACCGAGATCAGGGCTGTATGGTTGGTGGATAAAGTTTCCCAGCCATATTTCGACAAAAGTCCCAGTACCGACGTTGCATCATGACACGATGCGTTGTCATTCAGCAAGATCGTTCCGCCTTCCAACAATTTGGGGCGATTTTGACGAATTTTCGGTCTCAACTTTGTCCTCAGAAAGAAATCGTGCTTCGATCAAGAGTTCTTTCCCCACAAACTTCTTGCAAGGCAGTGCGGATCTGTGTTAAAGTTTTTACCCGCCGAGTTTCTATTTTCACGTACGCGCGCTGGTCTAATCCGTGACTCGACCTGAGGAGCTGCACGCTTCCATTTCCAAAACCTCCAACGTCCACACAGTAAACGACAGCGAGTCTTTCTGACACCACTGCGTTGCTGAGAGTCGGACCTTGACGTGACCCAATCATTTTGCAGATTGCATCATCCGCTTCCGTTTTAAATTAACGTGCGCAGAATTTTTTAATGACCTTCGTATGATGCAGAACATGCCGGAAATATTTTGAAAGCCAGTTTCTACGACTTGCGACACCTTATTTTTATTTTATTTTTTTGTTTGTGAGACAAAGACCAAAACTACAGAATGCGGGGAAAAGGTGAGCTTGATTTAAAATAAAAACACTACCTTGTAAGTAGCAACAGTCAAAGCATCTTAGGGCTGTTTGCCTCATTGGTTGTACAAACGTGTTTTACTCTCCGCATGTTGTTTCACACAGCAAAACCTTACAGTGAGGGGTAATGTAAGTAAATGCTTCCCTTAAACACACGAAATGTTTCTAACTGTCTATGAGGTGAGGGTCCATCTGGAGCTTGTATGGTTTGAACATCTTCAAGAAAAAGAGAATACGGAAGATGACTGTCGAAGTGAATGACTGAAAATTTTCACTCGCAGAATTGATCGCACTGAATAACAATGAGAACTTTTTGTTTCTTGCCCGGAAACAAAAATAGGTGATTGTGACTAATTAGCATGCCCTATTTCAAATCTGAAATCCAAAATGCTCTATCACCGACCAACTTTTAGGGAACTCAAGTTGACATTTTGATCAAGAAATTAAAAATTGAAAAAATACAGTTTTATTGCCATTTTTTTACAAATGTTTTACCCTATTAAGAGATGAAAATTGGTGATTCCAGCTAAGAATGACATGCTGAATCTAAAAATGTTGTCTAGAAAGGATTATAAATACAATAGATTGCTACGAACAAACATGCGAAAAATATAGAAAAATTAAATGTTTTACTCACACTTTTTAAATGTTTTCCTGGAATACTTCTGCTTGTAACTGGACTCCGAAACGTCTGTAATAGGAAGCCAGCAACAGTAGCAAGCATGCGTTGTGACCACCTCCCCGTATATCGCCTTTCCCTTTAAGATATTATATAAATCCTGGTGGAATCTTTCTTCATGCTCGTCGCTCACCGCACCTAGGTTTAGGGAGGGAAAGTCCAGGTTCAAGAGGAGAAAGTGGGTTTTAAGGGACATTTTGTTCCCCATAACCTTGTATGCCTTTATCATAAATTTCTCTAGGTCACAATAGCTTTCCGCCCTAACATTTCCCGGAAAGTTCGTAAAAACAGCTTTAAATGCAAATCACGCTGCTTTTTCGGCTTCACCGAGCCAATGAAAGTATCTTCTTTTAATTTTGCTTCGCTCAGTCTAGGGAACTTTTCCTTCAAATACTGAAATATCAATAGCCATGACGAAGTAAATTTGTCCATCATTTCTCTGCCAGCGGCAGGATTCGAACCTGCAACTCTCGGCTCCGGAGCTCCGAGTGCTATCCACTATACTACACTGGCATGTGCTCTCACTGCTATCTGTCTTTATCCCATGTGTGTCCTGCGGGGCAGGCACGTCACTTTCTCCTCTGCTCCGGAGCTCCGAGTGCTATCCACTATACTACACTGGCATGTGCTCTCACTGCTATCTGTCTTTATCTCATGTGCATCCAGCGAGGCAGGCACGTCACATCTCCCCTTGGCTCCGGAGCTCCGTGTGCTATCCACTATACTACACTTGCATGTGCTCTCACTGCTATCTGCCTTTATCTCATGTGCGTCCTACGGGGCAGGCACGTCACATCTCCCCTCGGCTCCGAAGCTCAGAGGGCTATCCACTATACTACACTGGCATGTGCTCTCACTGCTATCTGCCTTTATCTCATGTGCGCCCGGCGGTACAAGCACGTCACCCCCCCCTTCCAGAAAGAGGGCCGTGGGCATGGCCCACCGGTCAACTGGGACCATGTGTCGCTGTAGACAGTCATCCCACAAAGAACGTGCATTTGAGAAATCCCAGACAATTTGGTGTATGGAACGTAAAATCACACTAATTAAATTTTTCGAATCACTGAAAAAGGGATTCTCATTTTTCCTATCTCGCGGTGTGGAAAGAACATCACACCATTGCGAGAAATCTAACAGCCAGACCATCCCGAAAGTCCGGGTGCCAATATGAAGAAGTAAATTTCGCCATCATTTTTAAGCCACGGGCAGGATTCGAACCTGCAATCTGGGCTCCGGAGCTCCGAATTCTATCCACTATACCACACTGGCATGTGCTCTCACTGCTATCTGCCTTTAACTCATGTGCGTCCTGTAGGGCTGACACGTCACATAGCTTTGACAAAATTTTTCATCAAGCCCAAATTCATATGTAGTGGGGGCAATAAAATTTTGTCGGAATCAACAAGCGATTTGTATTTCACACTCATTTCCCCAGGCACTAAACTTTCTCTCAAAAGCCCCTCTTTGACCTCATAATGATTTTCCTATCCCGACTGCTCTACTCGCATAAAAAGCAACAAAATTGGTATACCGTAGTTTTGTTATGTATGCGGTGAATTTACTACGAAAATGCACCGCACACATAACAAAAGTGATTCGTAGCGTTTACACATTGGCGCTTCCGCGGCATCGTAACTGCGTTGGGGTAGTGCATAAAATACTCAGAACAGGAGCACGAAGAAAGAGAAGTAACTGCTTTTAGTTATCACAAACAAAACAAGTGAAAGCAGCTCTGGCCGACCGAAAATGAGTCATACAATGGGAGGAGTGCATTCGACATTTACTGCGTACCAGGGCTTTCAAGTTCACGTGCGCAACAGATGTTCCCGTTTGTCAAGGAATGTCACCCACAGTATCACAACAGCGTTAGGTGCTAGGGAAAAAATGAATTCATTTTGGCTTTTAGTACATCCTAAAACGTAATATTCGCAATGTTTTGAGTCGAGGCAAATTTCAGTGTTATACGGTGTTGTCTAAGCGCACATTTCACCTGCAAAGGACAATGGAATGGCACTCAGTTGGACTAGCTAATTCAGTTCTGAATTAGCTTGTCCAACTGGAACGCGCTGTTCTGCGCATTACAGTGAAAAAAAATTATGTTAATATTTGGCCTGAAATATTTTCAATTCAAGTAGTCAACGATTTCTCGCGAGATTTCCACTGAAAGAAATTCGAGTTGGCAACTATTTCTCGCGAGATTTCCACCGAAAGAAGGTTTATTCGTAATCAGTCATCACCTTGGCCCGAGGAGATATATTTACACACCGTGTACTAGAAACGAAAGTGAAAAATTAGAGGCACTGTTAGGAAAGAGTATAGGCAGGTAGAAATGATTAAGAGTGTCGGACAGGGTAAAGCATACTGAAATAGTAGCAGAACGCCATAAGATGCAAAAGCAGAGTTCCACTTCGAGAGAAAAGTAACAGGTGAACTTATTTCTAAAGGGGGTCCAATATACTCTAGGATAGACGGCGTAAATGGACTCCCACGAAGTCGGGCAATTCGTCAGTAATTGGAGCTGTCAGGATTCGATTGAATCCTTGAGAAAAAACATCAACCGATTGCTCTTACCTCTGGATTATCCCTGCCCCATTTAACTTGAAACGCTTCTGTTTTGCTTGATACCACACTTTGAGAACTCCGGCAAGATGCGTCAAATGCTGCTCTGCTAAGAAAATTTGCATCATTCGCAGGTCTGATGCATAGTTCAAGTTCATTTCTGGACCATATCCACACTGAAATTGCAGCACACTCAAAGATTTTAACGCGCCACGAGAATAAGTACACATTGGTGCAAACAGCGATATTTCTGGTGCAAACAGTGGAATCTCACAAAGTTTCTTTCACACGTTTGATTTCTGCAGGTCTCTCGTTTCCGATATTTTCACAAGACTTCGAAAAGCTAAGGATTTAAAGATTTTCACCTTTTAAAACTGAAGAAGCTGCACCTTCTTTTCTTTCAAATTTTGTTTTTTCTCTTTTTCGCTTCCTAACAACGTCGATAAACGGTTTAAGTTCAGATGAAGCTCTCTTAAAGAGATATCGCCAGCAGTTCTTTTTCCCTGACTTTTTGTAATGTTCTATTCTCCTTTTTTGCAGGATACTCTTTATCGGCAAAATAGGCACGTTCGTTTCTTTGACATTCTCTTGAAAAGGTTTGGAAATCGTATTTTCTGTACGTCCAAAGTTCATTGTGACGGTTTCGCCATGCGTCCGTCGTTCGTTATGTGGCATTCAGTTTCCATCGTCTCAATAATACACTAAAATTTAATTTGCTTCGAAATAAATCTGAGTCACGCCTCATATTGGTGCCCAACGACTTTATCTGAAGTTATTCGGCTTTTATATTGGAGCTACACGCTCAGACAGATGTGATTAAAAAATCTGATTTTGTCGCCAATACGAAAACTTGCATGACTGCATTTTTGTAAGGTGTTTGCGAAAACAAAAGAAAATCAAGATTCGAACTGATAATGAGACACTGCGTTTTGTTTTCTAATTTTTATTTGTTTTCGAACAAAATCAGTTTGAACATCTAGTTGAAGGTTTTGTTTCTTAGTAGAAATGTTCAGCCGCCTCGCTACACAGATTTTGTTATAAACAAACGTAGAACATACAAACAACAAAAGGAAATGTGGTCTTACGTGTAACGCCCATTAGTTAATATTCTCCATCATGGGTTCATAATTCAAATTATCAATAGAAAAATATATTTGTTACTGCAATGTTCATATTTGAAGAATGCTTAACAGCGGCTTCTGTGAAAATGAAAAAGAACGAACTTAAGTGCCATCTTTCGAAAACGAAAAATAAACGGAAAACGAAATCACGTGAGTGATTTCTCGAAATACTAAAATAGGTCTGAGTAACTAAGCTTGGTCTTCCCCATCTGGTTGTGAGCACCACTACATTACAGTGCTCTGTGAAACGAAAGTTCGTGAAAGGAGTGAGAATGACTAGGTGACGTAATCTGGAATCCTATTATTACACAGACAACTTTACCAGAGATTTCATTATAGGGCTGCGTACAGCTGGTTGGTCTATTGCATCGCTGAGGAAACGCATCGGGATGAAACAATGTATCGACAGTGGCTGGAGGAAGGTATCGTGTGTCCCTGTAGTGGGACTGGTACTACTGTATGGATGTCCGAATCGATCGCCGCATTCGACAGCAAGTCGTAGCAGCTCCACAATCTATAGCGGAGGAAATTCAATGAGCTGTATAGGCAAATGTGGAAATCCTCGTACCGAAATGGACTGTGAATCGCAAATTGGCTGAGGCATGATTGTGCTGTCACCAGTCATTGAAACGACTGCCACGCATCACAGCACAACGTCGCGAAAGGTTGAAATGGTGCATACCATATATACGTGGGGTGAGGAATGGAACCGTGTTGTATTCAGCAACGAGTCTCGCCTCTGTCTCAGTGCTAATAATCAATGGTTGAGAGTTTAGAGACGACATGGTCACCACGCTGATCTTGCTGTCATCCGTGAGCGTATACGACTCTTGAGAACACAACGGATGTGCAGCAGCCTGTTTTGTTGCCGCATCCCCGTGGTGTCCCTGATGGCCAGTTTCAACAAAATATCGTCAGACCTCTACACTATCAGCAGACAGTACACAGAAACTGTCCAATAGGACAGCCGATCTCCAAAATTTACCTCAATACAGAACGTGTGAGACGGTATTGGTAGACGACTTACCGACTTAACGCCTCTGATGGACCCCTTCGCAATGTCGAAGAATTGTGGATACAGGTCAACGACGCACAATCAGCTATGCCTCAGGACGCCATTCTGGGACTTTTCCACGCAATTTCACGCCATGTTGCCAATAGTACAGCAGGGCGGCCGTATCACCTACTGTCTTTGGGATACTGTTTCCTCGCCCATCGTATTCATGTAATCGGTTCTTTCGCATCTGCATTTCTACATGTGTGGTAAGTTTTGTTTTATTTCGTGGATTTCTTCATGGCGTGGCATTTTCTATGTCGAGCAATGTATTTAGCTCTGAAAGACAAATGTACATATAAAGACTATACTGAAATTTGTGCTTTTAACTTAAACCTAAATGAAAAAATGCAGCTAACAGGTAGCAAAAGTATATGCTTTTACAAAAATATGCTACCGCCAGCTCCTTTTCAGAAAAAGCAGTTGTAGCTGTAGCAAATACCTTTGTCGAGAATGTAGTTGCGGCATTCGTTAGCTGATATTGAAAAGTAGCTTTTCACTCACTTCCCATAGATACTCACTGAAATAATTGACCTCAGGAAAAGAAAGCTCGCCGGTGTAGCTTGTTCAGGAATTAAGGTCGCATCAGTTGCCCAAGTATTACATGAAACAGTGATTTGTAACGTTAGGCTTCAAAGATTTATTGAGAACATAGTACAATATGACCTCACTGTTGAATTTTGCTCAAAAGAGAGTTTGCGAAAATTATGTTCCAGAAAGAATTGCAGTACAGCGTCAGATGTAAACTGATTTCAAAAGCTGATAGTTTGCTGTAGAACATTAAGTCTATCAGATCTTTACAAAAAGATGACGTATTGTTTTTATTGCTATTCTCGCATGCCACGAATTATGCTAAATTGATATTATCAGTGCGGTTAGCATAACAGCTGAGAACGTTTCCACTACCAGGATAAAAATGCAAGCGTAAAAGAACATACGTCTCAAACTGGAACATAAAAACGCATTTGTAATCCTACCATCATGACAGACTGAAGATCACAAATGATACAACATCCAGTTATGCTTCGGAAACTGAACAACAGAAAATTAGCTGTTTCTTGGTAATCCAGTCGTCTGGTAATATGGTTTGTCTGTTTTCAACCATCGTGATCATCTCAGTGGGCTTTTGCCCGACCCTAATTTCGAGTTTTAAAAATGTAATTAAAAGTACTTAAATTACGCTAAACGTCCATCACAATCCTAGCAGCATTACTCAATTTTATATGGCTAACTAAAATTTAACAAATTTCGTGTATTATACTTATCAAATTTTTAAAAAAGGGAACTGCGTTTTCATTAACATCAAAACTAAAATCATTGTGATAACACCAAAACATTTTTAAAAAGCAAATTTGTTTACTCTTGGTTTGTACCTGCTCCTAAACATACATGGTGAACACTAAATTAAACTTCCAGCTCTAAATTAGTTTAGGTCAAAGCGTGGCAAAAAGATTTACGATTAATTTGCTTTGCTTTGAACTAAACTAATTGGAGCTGGACTCTTAAGATATGTAATATATGTAGCGGAAGTTATAATACTTTATATCATGACTTCTTAAGATATGTAGCCAAAGTTATAACACATTGTAACTTCGGCCACATATCTTAAGAAGTCACGCGTTATTTCATCACATTATGGTTTCCAATTAAAATCCATGTGGGCATTCTGATCAGAATTGCTACGTACAGGGAGTAGTCTCAATAATAAGTACTTACCAAAATAATAGTCGCTTCCGGAAGATAACTGACGTGTCAGCTAAATATAGGAAAACATTGCTTACTCTCAAGAAAATATGGGAGTTCTTTCTTTAAAATTTTATTTCTGGACAATTAGCGGATACTCCTGTGAATTTATCGGAGAAATATACGACTGATTTTGAGAAGCCACATGAGATTCACCACTAGACCATACTGGAGGGGGAATCACTCGGCAGAGTTACACAGTTCCTGCTCTAAGAGAGTCACAATGGAGAGCTGTTGAGACGTACGGTTCAAACAGCGGACAGTCATTCAGATGCTGCCTACAGAAAATGTTACTCCCATTGACATTCATTGAAGACTGAAAGTAGTTTATGAGCTCAGTGGGTTGATGGGATGTCTGTGAGGCGATGAGTGAGGTAGCGTAAAAAAATGAAGAAGTGGAGGAAAGCAAATGTTAGGGCCAAACAGAGGTCTGGGAGGCCTGTGACATCAAAGGACCAGTTTCATCAACGTTTACTGGAAAAAGGAGCTACAATAAATTCTGAACTTTACGTTAAATCTCCGTGGAAGCCAAAAAACTATAGTATAAGAATGAATGCAGGGCATACTGAGCAAATTCTTTTCCAACATAACAAAGCTAGGCCTCGCACTAATGCTGCCACGATTGCTGCCATCGAATATATTGCAGGTTTACTGTGCTGCCACATCCTAGATAAAGCCCAGAACTTGCTCCCAGTAATTTTCACTTGTTTCTTAAACCAAAGGAATACCTAACAAGACACATCTGACAAAAGTAAAATCATTGTCTCAGAAACATCACACTTAATTTTTTAAGGACGATCGTCGAAAACTATTGACACGTTGGAAGAAATGTACTGAAGGTGATTCTATAAATTATGCAGCTTTCTAAATAAAACATAAATTTTAGGTTTTGCTTCATTTAAAAAAAATTTGCCGTTAATTTTTTATTCAAGCAAAGGCAAAACTTTTCACCTTTTCTTTTTATTCTGAATTCCATCCTCTCTTTCTTTAACGTACATGTCGGCGTCAATGCCGTTTATCTCTTTTCTCCTGCCCCGTTTATAAAATCAATAATTATTAATCTGAATTTCGATTTGTCTAAAACGTGCACCAAACTGAATTCGGATTTGCCGTTTTTAGGAGAATGTGATTTTTTGTATAATAGTTTCAGCGGTAAGATTAATAGAGATAAAAACGAAAAAGAAAAATCGGCAAACTTTTTGCAGCTTATAATAAATCCTGGCCTAATGATATATCTTAAGAATAATGAACGTTTTGGTGAAGGATATCCGAAATCTATAAACTCATAAGTCTGATACATCATTTGACATGAAACACGAACGTACTGTCTTTCAGATCTTTCATTTCTCTTCTTCAGTTCAGTGTAGCGGACTCGTACGCACAAGAAGGAAGTTAATTATGGTTTTTGTAGAGGTTTGCCAGATAAGGCGGACAAGACAGTCTTCCGGGTAATTCTGTTGAGCTAACCGTTTCTTTTATTATTTTCTTTTGCGTTTTAAGTGCCTGTCTTATACAGGAATTATGCCATCGACAGGTAATTGACTGAGTCCCAGAAGAAATATCCAAGGTGAAATCAAGTACTGTATTGCAAAAATTTATTCGACTGGTTGATTGTTCGGCACGCTTCGGAACGACCTTTAAATACCCATCTAAACAGCAGCTGCAAGAAAGAATCTTAAAAAGTAGAATGCTTTGGAGCTAGCGAATTATCTATTATCTGCCATCTGCAATTTTCTTTAATTATACAATATGAATTTTAAGATGTACGGCAATATTGCCATTTCGATCAATTTTAATTCATACGATATGTTTCCCGCTATTATGAGCAAGACATGAACATTTGATGACCTAATAAAATTTTATAGCTTATCACGATTTAATGAATTTTATAGCGTCAGAGTTTAATGCTAATTAGAAGTAAGCTGCCAGCATTTAAGTAATCCAGTATTAAGCATTCTACATTATTCCTGCCTTGTAAACATCATAAACAGTTTATGCTTTGATATAATATGGATAGAACAGAAAATCGTTTGCTGCTGTTTTTCAGGTGTTTAAAAT
This sequence comes from Macrothele yani, assembly GCA_039090855.1. Classification (NCBI taxonomy): domain Eukaryota; kingdom Metazoa; phylum Arthropoda; class Arachnida; order Araneae; family Macrothelidae; genus Macrothele; species Macrothele yani. The sequence goes on from CM077011.1 coordinate 77,165,262, forward strand.
AATACATATATCACAATAGAAAACAATGTACTATTGCATTATTACATAAAGAATGAACTCCAAATATATTTGGACTGCAAGCCGGAAACAACAAGGCAATCGCTGCAATATTAAGACTACTTTCTTTTGAAATCTCCTCATTGCTGCTTTTCTTGGATCTCAAACTGAAGTAGTATAGGACGTGAATGTCTGAATTTTATGCAATAAATGTGAAACTGGTTATTGGAGCATGTCGCTATACAGGAAAAAACTATTCTCTGAGATTCAGTGGTTACCTCCACAAAACAAGATTATCTTCCACATCAAAGTTACTGATGGTGTAATATTTTGTTTACTCTTGATATACTAAACGTCTCAATTTACAGTTACGCTTTGTCTCAATTTCAACACGTAGTGCGATCAAAATGTTCCGAGACTAAGTACGTAGCGCGCCAACAGATGGCAATACGCAGTAGCGCGAGCAGCGGTCGAGAGTAATGACCTTCTTGAGTCATTGTGCTAAGTGGCGTCGTTCTGTCAACATCGGGAGTTGTGCTACACGATATTTGGTGACCACGTGCAGAACACAGCTGCGATTTCGGTATGGACTGCCAACTAGAGCAGCGAGGGAATATCAAATTCTGCGTCAAACTCGGCAAATCAGAAACGGAGACGCATGAAATGTTGCGGCAGGCTTAGGCAATGAAGCAATGAGTCGTACAAGGTGTTTAGAGTGGCACTCGCGCTTCAAGAGCGGCAGAACGGTACTGGAAGACGACGAGAGGTCAGGGCAACCGTCCACGAGCAAACCGCCGAAAATGTGGACAAAAATAGGGAACTGGTGCATGAGGATCGTCGGAGAACCATTCAAGATATTTCTACCACCGTCAGTATGTCATACGGAATAGTGCAAAAAAATTCTGACGTCGGTTTTGAACATGCGCCGCATTTCTGCAACGTTTGTGCCAAAGATTCTGAACCTCGAACAGAAGGCGCTCCATGTTGAAGTCTGTCAAGATCTTCGTCAGAAAGAGGTGAATGAACCAACGTTCCTGTCGCGGGTCATCACTGCGAACGAGACTTGGGTCTACGGTTACGAACCGAAGACCAAACAACAGTCGTCGCAGTAGAAGAGCACGGCATCTCCACGACCGAAGATGGTCCGACAGGGCAAGAGCGCAACCAAAAGCATGCTCATCGTGTTCTTCAATATTCGTTGGATTGCGCACCTTGAATTCGTCCCCCAGGGCCAGACCGCCACCGCCCTTTTTTACTGCGATATCTGTTCTGCGGCGTCTTAGGGAGGATATTCGCCGCAAACGACCGAAAATGTGGCGCAGGGGCGATTTCCTGCCCCATCATGAAAATGCAGCAGCTCATGGAGCGTTAGCAACACGGCAGTTTTGCAGCCCCAACATCATGACTACCCTTCCTCACCCGCCTCACTCGCCAGATTTGGCCAGCTGCCACTTCTTTCTGTTCACGAAGATGAAGCTGAAGCTCAAGGGTCGCCGTTTTGAAACCATGGACGATATCCAGCGACAACCGCAGACGGTGCTTGACATGATTCGCGAACAGGACTTCCATGCAGCGTTCCAACAGTGGCAAAACACTGGCAGCGGTGTATCGCTGCCCAAGAGGATTACTTTGAGGGAGATCATAGCCAGATTTAAATAACGTAAGTACTTTGTTGTATATCGGCCTAGGCTCGGAACTTTTTGATCGGACCTCGTATTCAGATCAAGTTTCGTACAAATTTTGTCCATCCTAGAAAACAGATTCTGCAACTCGTTTTTGCTCTCACACAGCATGACTGCGACATTAAAAACAGCAACCTACATACACGTAAATTCCCTAGACATAAACCCATCACCTATTGTGTCATCACGCATGAATGCATCATCACTAAACATATTCAACAACAATGGAGACGCTATAAAACCTACAGTCGTCATGTTCATGTATCAGTGGAAAACAAGTTCAATGAAACAGCGTTTAGTCGGCCCGGTAGGTGAGTGGTCTGAGGCACTGGTTTCGACAATTCGTCCAAACTGAGCCAGAGTTCAAGTCCCTGGAGCCAGTGGCTCTAAATTTGGGACGAGCGTCGGCTTTTAGCCCTTAAAGTTGCTCAAGGTGGTCTTTAAAATCCGCGGCACGTTTTTTGTATGCTTCTCAATTGTTTCAGATTTTCTGTGTGTTTGGATGTTATTTCTTAGTTTATTCCTGCTCACGCAGCTCATGAAGGTTTACAGCATCTCTGCGCCTGCCGGGAGTCAGGTATCGTACCTTTATTTGCTCACATCTTGTTGTTTTCTTTCCTAGTGTTTTTTGAAGTCATGACGGAGATCGCCACTGATCCCACTGATTATGCATCACTTCGTTCTATCAGAGTGCGCCAGCGTGTATCGGCTTTAAACAATGCTGCTGACGGCAAGGGATCTTCTAGCTATGTCATTGGCCAAGAGCCACTATCTATGGAGTCGTGTTAATGCACATATGACAGGGTACGCAATCTTTACCAGTCCACCTTCGCACCTCTTCTTCCAATCGTAGACTGACGTCAGTCATGTCAACTACTGCCCGCGTTCTCCAGTTTGGTGTTTTCGTCTTTCCACCTTGCTCCACTGATGACACCACTGCAATCGACGCCGACGATGATCAGGTGTTAATGGCAGAAAACGTAAAGGCCATCGAGAGTGCAGATTCACCTCTGCCAGGCGTCTGGAAATGGTACTGTAGGACACAAGAGTCTCTTCCACCGCCACCACATGTTTCTGTATATTGGACAAGGACGCCGTTGCATCTGTGAGTGCCGCTCTTACGATCCATCGGTCCACTCTACTGGTGGTGTGTCTGGATCGTCCAGAGCCAGTCCGCCGTGTCTGGGTGCCATCCCGTATCCATTGCTCCCAACACGATCGGATTGGCCATCCTGTCTCTCTCTTAGCTAAGATACAGCCTCGCTCCCAACACGATTCGGAGCGCCGGCCAACCTGCCTCTCTCATCCCGACGATACAGCCTCGTTCAAACTCCGTCAGTTGCCCACACTCACATCTACGGCGGCTCCTTGGCATGTGTATCGGCAACTGTTCTCACCTGCCTTTTACCGTGCACTTCGGCATGAATGTGGAGTCCCCTGCGCGGCGCCTTATAAGCCCCTTGAATTTCAATTCCGGTCTTGGACGAGCGGGCATGCGGAATCGCACGAATCTTTAATCATTGCTCTCCCCGTAGCTATTCGCTGAGTTTCGTGTCAATCGCACGGTTTTCTCTTGGTGTGCGGATTTTTATGACAATGAGTGTATTTTTCGTAATGCTCAGTTCTGCTGCTAGGTGGTATAAGTGTTATTTTTTGGAATGCAACTCTATCGCCGATTTTAAAAATTTGATTGAAAAAAATCTTTTTGCATTGTATACCATTCGCTATGGTAAAGATAACGAAAACTATACCCTTTTAATAAGTTAAGATTATCCCACCATGGAGTATACGTATAAACTGTTTAGTTGTTATTTTTGTTTCAAAAAGACTCTGTTGAAAAATAAATAATTTTTCCATGCTGTAGCTTTCGCTATGGAGACTATTTTGAGCATGATTTTAACTGTTTCTTTCTGCACGGATCTGCCGCTAGAAGGCATCAGTATATGTTTCTATTTACAAGCGATTCCCCGGATTCTGAAACCCCGACTGAAAAATTATTTTCCAGGACTATTAATTTTGAAGAACATTCTGTGCACATCTTCTTCTTCAAATGTAGAACAATATACCGGATATGAGAAACTGTGCACTATTTATGTTACGCTTTTCTTCAATTTTCGCTTCAAACTGTTCGATTTGAAAAATTATTTTCCTTTGGAATATCTTTTGCAACGAAAAAGGTTTTGTGCACGGTTTTTGCTTTTCCGTGAATCAGATTTCTGCTGGTAGTGGGCATACGTAACCCTTTCTACTTGTGAATGGTTTATCAATTCTAGAAATCCAGCCGAAAAACTATATTTTTTTAACTTCTTCCCGGGCAGTACGAAGAGATTTTTCAATGAATAAAAGTAGTATAAGGGACTCAAAATTAATTCAGACCATACTCGTGCATGATAATCGGTTGATTTCAGTTTTGATTTACTTTGGCTTGATGCATTACCGTAAATGGAGTGCAGGTAAGCACGCGCATTATGTAAATATGTCCAAATGCTGGAGCACATATGCTCCAGCATTTGAACACATTTACATGATGCGTGCTTACTTGCACTCCATTTACGGTAATATCTTCTGTTCATCTTATGTGCTACCTACTGACCTCAATTTCTTTTTATTCGTTTTGCTTGAATCCGGCTGCAGTCTTCTGTCTATCTTACTTCGATCGTCCTTCCAATCATCATATATCGAATTACAAAAATCAACATTTTCTGCACATCGTGAAATCCTTAGTTTGGTAGCTTAAATAGTTTTTTTTCATTTATGGTTTTACTCAGCAAGAAGATTCATATAAATAATTGTGCTCTCATGATTTCTCAAAGTTCGTCATTTTTGCAGTGTCAAACTCACAGAAGTGCTTTTAACACTTTTCTAGTTATTACCGTGAGCTGACAGTTCGCCACCGAGAATCAGCGCTTTTTAATTTTGTTGTATTTTTAAATGCCAGCTACATTAAGGAGCTGTTTTAATTTCCTGCGTAAAAACATGCTCCTTTATTTTTGTAGCTTCGTGGTTTAACATGAATCATTATTTCATGGTTCACACGATCTGTCTGATTTTAAAATGCCTTTAAAACTTTTTTCCCATTGTTCTTCATGATATGCATTGTGTTGTTCATATTTGCAACTGAGGTGATGTTTGATCCTTTCGTTGCACTTGAAATTACAGGTAGCTGAGCCTTGCAACTGATTCTTTTCTGACGCAATGCAACGCGTACCACCCACAATAACGTATTACTTAACCTTCAACTTGTTTTATTGAATGACATGTGATGTTTGGCTCCCATATCCCTCTGGGGTTGTAGATAAATATCTGAACGGCTCCTGAAATACTCTTCTTAAGAGCATAGATGGCTTATCTCAGAGTAAACGAGCATCGAGTTGCTGGGATCTTCGGATACTTTTTTCCGCTGTTTAAGGCATCCGAATCGTTATCCAAGTAATCGCTCAAGGCCTATCTCCGGAGAGATCTGATCAGCTGGAAACAGAGATGATCTCTTGAAGGATCCTGTATGTTCTTTGTTCCGTTTCTCGCATCAACATGATTTTCGCGGGGGAAAAATGCACCTACATCTCTAGCTCATTGCGTAGCGTTCCACTCACTATATCCCAGGGGCAGGGCACTCAGTCTACGAGATTCCTCTTCTGGTACCCGATAACAACTTTTAACAGCAAGGAAAATCCTTATTCGAAAATGGAAGGCTCGTTAAAGAAACAAATGAATACATGTTTCAACCAAAGTTCGGAATAATTCCCTATGCAAATATAATATACCAATGCGCACATGTTTTATGAAAATGCAACACATTCTATTTACCGTCAAAAATATCCAATATCTGACTCCTACAGCAATAAAATCAATCATTAGTGTTAAATTTTTCAGTTTCCGAACTGCAGAGCAATGACTTTCCTGTTACATCTGATGTTTGAACAAAGCTTTTCTTTACTTCCTTTCACTTTTATTGAAAAAAATCTCAAATAACGTTGACTTGATTAGCGAAAGAAGACCTTCCTTGAAAATACTTTTATCGCGGCATACAAGTTAAGCGTCTGTTAACGAATGTAATGTAAAAGATCTATGCTTCACTAGCAGGTATTGAGGTCACCATTTTTCATATAGCAATTTTGTGCTGCATTTTCACTGTAACTTTTCTTATTTTAGGCAATTTATATCCTTAAACACACATAGTTATATATTATAATAATAAATATAGCGTAATAAATTTATTATAATAATAAAAGTAGCGTAATAAATATATAAAAAATAAATATAGAGTAATAAATATATTAATAATAAATCATCATCATCATCAACCATTATCAATTCACTGCTGGATGAAGGTCTCCCCAAATTTCTTCCACAATTGTCTGTCTTGGGCCTGTCTCCTCCATGTCACTCCAGCATACTTTCGAATTTCATCCTTCCATCTCCCATGGGGTCTTCTTCTGGGTCTTTTCCTGTCCCTCGGAATCCAGTCCAAAATTCCAGTTGTCCATCGGTGGTCCGTTCTTCTGGCAACATGTCCAGCACATTGTAATTTCAGTTATTTCACTCTGGTTATGATGTCGTCTACTCCTGTTATTTTCTTTATCCATGAGTTCCTTTTATCTCTCTTGCTTACACCAAACGTGCATCTCTCCATGCTGCTTTGAGTTGTCTGCAGTCTTTGTATGTCTTTTTTAGTTAAGGTCCATGTCTAGGCTCCATACGTAAGGATTGACAGGATGCATTGATTAAACACTTTTCTTTTGAGACATACTGGCATACTGCTCTTAACAATTGTACTGTTTCTTCCAAAAGCTCTCCATCCAAGTTTTATACACCGATCAATTTCTTCATCAATGTGACCCTCACTCGATATCTGCTGCCCAAGGTAAATGTAGGAATCGGTTGTCTCAAGCTTTTCTCCATCAATCAATAAATCTTCGTTTTTTCTAAAAGCATTGTACATCACTTTTGCCTTCTGAAAGTTCATTTTTAATCCCACTTCTTTTCTCTTGTCAGCAAGTTCTTGAATCATACTCTGCAGCTCTGAAGGGGTAGTTGCAAAGATGACTACGTCATCAGCAAAACAAAGGTGAGTTAAGTAATCTCCATTAATCTTTATCCCTTTGTTTTTCCAGTTCACTGATTGAAAGACATTTTGCAATGTGGCGTTAAAGAGCTGGGGAGATATGGTGTCACCTTGTCTCACTCCCTTTCCAATTCTTATTTGTGCTGTATCCTCAAATATCCGAACCTTTGCACTTGCATTTTCATAGATGTTATTAATAATGCTGATGTATGCATCTTCAATACCGCAGGATTTCAAAGCCATTGTTACTGCTGATGGTTTCATGGAATCGAATGCCTTTTCATAGTCAACAAAAGTCATGCATAATGGGAGTTCATATTCTCCTGTTCTTTCCATTAGTTCTCTCAGTACATGGATATGATCTATAGTGCTGTAGCCGCACCTGAATCCAACTTATTCTCTTGGTTGGGCCATGTCTAGTGTTACCTTCAAGCGATGTGAAAGAACCTTAGTAAAGATTTTATAAACCACTGAAAGAAGGCTGATGGGCCTGTAGTTCCTGAGATCATCAATGCCACTTTTTTATGGAGCAAGATCATTGTAGCATTGCTCCAATCCTCAGGAATTTTACCTTCATTAAGACATCTGGTGAAAACTTGGGCTAGTGTAGTTTCAATTTCTTCACTTGCTTCTTGTGTAATGTCCACGGTAATTCCACCTTCTCCTGGAGCTCTTCATCATTTCATGTTCGTAATTGCATATGTAACTTCTGCAGGGAGGATTGGAGGAACTTTGGCACTGGTATCTGACGTAATGTCTGGAATAGATGTATCATCCCTTTCATATAGTTTTGAATAGAAATATTTCACCCTTGTCAAAATTTCACTTCTATTTCTTGTTACAGTACAATCTTCTTTTCTCAGAGCCATAATCTGTTTTCTTCCCTTACTGAGATGTCCCTTTGCTCTCTTCAGGCTCAGGTTGTTTTCAATTGCTTTCCTCACTAGTTCACAATTGAATTTCCTTATGTCTTCAGTGATACCTTTTTTCACTGTCTTGCATAGCTCTCTATATATTCCACGTTGGAAGTTACGTCTTTATTTGTCCTCATCTCCCTTCTCTTTTGCATCAAAATGTTTGGTTTTCTTAAAAACAATTTCGTATGTAACTTGTCCTTAGTACCACCTATGTTTGTTTGCTGTTTCCAATAGAGCCTTGGCGAGTTCTCTGTTAACTTCAGAAATATCCACTCCTTCCAATGTTAGGCCTTCTGAAGCAGAAAATCTGTTCCTTAGTTCCAACTTGAAGGTATTATGGTGTTTTTTTAAGGTTGGTTACGTCAATACATTTTGTTTGTCTTTTGAGCTTGCCACATTCGAGTTTAGTGTTGAGGTGCATCTTACATCTCACCAATCTATGGTCACTAATTGTGTTTAACTTGTTTAACTTGTTTAACACACTGCAGTCTTCGATGACGAAGTTTGTTACACATAATAAAATCAATTTCGTTTGTCGTCCCATTCGGATGTCTCCATGTCCATTTCCTGTGTGGCTTTTTCTTGAAAAAGGAGTTCATGATGAAAAACCATTCTGCTTCTGCAAATTCTACGAGAGCATTTCCACGTAGATTTCTGTTCCCGTAACCGAATTTACCAACCGAAGTTTCATTCTATTGCTGTTGCCCTACTTTTGCATTGAAATCACCCATAATGATCTTCAAGTGATGTTTGCCTTTGTTATTTAGATTACGAATTTCCTCGTAAATTTTTTTAATTTCTTCTTCAGGGTGACTTGTGGTGGGTGCATAAGCTTGAAAAATCTGGGCCTGGTATCTTCTCGAGAGTTGGATAACGAGTCGTGCAGATCTGTCAGAGGAACTTTCAACTTCTACAACTTTATCCTTCAGTTTATTGTTTATTATAAATCCAACACTACTAGTTCTGCCAGTATATGGCCTACGATAGTAGAAGAGATGTCCACTTTTCAGTTTAATGAGATCTTCTCCTTTTCTTCTTACCTAACTTAGCCCGACAATGTCCCACTTGATCCTTTGTAGTTCCTCTTCCAATTCAAGAAGTCTTGAATCAAAAGATACGGAGCGTCCATTGTAAGTAGCCAAGGTCAGCATCAAATGGCAGCCTAGTCCGGTCCTCCGGTGATTCTTATCATCCTCTGCGTTCATGTTGCACTAGCCGCTGCCTTGGCCAGGTACATTCTAGCTGCCGGAGACTGAGGGCCAAGATTTAAGTTGTGGGGTCATCTGGAAGGGGTTTGGTCATAACTCACCGTGCTGGCCAAGCGGGTTGGTGAGTGGGGGATAGCATTTCCTCTGATCCCGATGGTATAGTTATACCGCTACTGGCGGTCGTCAGAGCCCATTTAGTGGGAACCGGATGCACCACGAGAAGGCGGGGTTGACATTTGTCAAGGAGAGGTGATATGTTGCGCATCACCTGACCTTGCATCCCTAATAATAAATATAGCGTAGTAAATATATTAATTAAAATATAGCGTGTTGAAATCTGAATTTTCAAGGAGAATTATCAAAACAATGTGTAGAGAGATTTCAACCAATGTAGTAACAGCATCCAACGCAAGCTAAACGCAGGTATTTACTTTCATACCTAATAGTTTTTGTGAATGTTTTTATCCACGTAACCACTACTGGAAACCTAGGTGAAAAAGCACTTCTGACTGAAAAAGAAATGTAAGTTATTATTTTACGCACAACTGGATATTGAGTCCTGTTTTCCTATACGTTCTATTGAGTTCTGATATTAGGTATGCATCAAGCTACAAAATGAACATTTTAGAAACGGATAAAACCCGATATTACATGTAATTATTACTGAAATATCAGTAAGTAAGCGAATGGTTTGAGACCATTCGATCGGTGACATGACGAACGCACTTATTGGTTAATGCGCAAAAGACGCCGATTTACATTGTCTTGCTTCACGAGTTTCCATACTCAACAATTGCGAAACTTAAAATAAAGCCCTCACCTCGAAATGTGGAAAGTAAAAAAAATAATGATCAAGAGTGTTTTTACATTTTACCGGGTGCGCCATATAAAAGAGGCCATGTGGCCAGACGTTGTTAGGCAAATTAAAGTTGTTTGGCGTGTTTCCAGTCAAAACCGCTTTGCCAGAGGAGTGTAGGTACACGTGTTTCCAGTCCAAACCTCACAGCCAGAGGAGTGTAGGTACACGGTCATAAGTGTAAGTGAAGAGAGAACACAGGCAGCGGAAATGGTTTTAAGTACAGAACAGCAATTTATATTGTGGAATAGTATTTCAGAAATAACTCATACAAGGTTTTAAATGAGTTCTTTGCCGAAAAATTTCCACATTGTGCAGCACCGGCGAAATCTGTGGTACAGACGTTACTGCGGAAATTTCGTGAAACTGGTACGGTGTGCAACAGGAAAAGAAACAAACCCAAGACAATTCGTACTGAAGACAATATCAAGGATGTGTGCACAATTCAGCAACTGTTCAACCCATTTGTTGCAACACTCACAGAAGAAGAGCGAACATATGTTTTCTTTCAGCTGGATGGTGTAACGGCGCATACTGCGCGCAACAGTCTACGTGCTGTACATGAAGTATTTGGGGAGGACAGAACTGTATCGAAGGGACTATGGCCACCCAGATCATCCGATCTCACCACCTGTGACTTTTATCTGTGAAGAGCATTCAAAGGGAAAGTGTACGCAACTAATCCGCACACCCTTGATGAATGAAAAGTGAATATTACGGATACCATAGCCCAGATTACTGCCGATGAGTTGTGGCGTGTTACGAACATGTTCCGTCGTGTGCAGCTGTGTCTTGATGTCGGAGGACAGCACTTTCAGCAATTGTTGTAAACGCATGTAAATTACTCCTGTTTTCTCTCATTTCAACTATTCTTTACCATGTATAGTAACATTGCCGGACTGTTGTCGTTCATTATACTCGGGTCTCTTTTATATGGCGCACCCTGTATTAGGACTATACAGATTTATACTCGTTCAGTTGATACGAACGGTGACCCCACTTATAGTAGCAGTTAACCATAATAAGAAATACTTTCCTGATTTGTACACTAACAAAAATGAAAAATTATTATATAGCTAGTACTGGACCCCGTGGCTCACTGGGAAAAGAGAGAGAGAGAGAATAAGATCATTGTGATCTTGACCTGTGCATCAAATACTAGCATTAAAATGGAAGCAACCGCCCCCGCCCTTTCCCCACTGGTGGCGCAGTGGTCAAAATGCTGGCATCTGATCATTCGTTCGAGATATCTGGGTTCGAAACCCAGTGAGGCATGAATCTTGTGTTTGTCTTACGGCACTGGCCTCTCCTGCAATCAATGACCCTACCTTAGAAAGGAGCGACTGCTTATAGGCCACCGATTTGCGCATGGTGGTTATTGATGTCTCCTCAGAAAAGAGATACGATTCCTGTCAACGGTATGTGCGCAAAACTTGTCTTATTTCATTTTAGCGGCTGCCATTGTTGTTCCAAAATTGTGCTAATGGTGTAGTAGAATCTATGATTAAGACAAAATCGCAAATTATTGCTCTCTGCCTGCAAAATCTGATTACTTTGCTCTTCGTTTTCGTTCACCAAAACTGAAACCAATAGTTTCTGTAGACAAAGTTCATAAATTCATAAAGCTTATACATTTGGTATCACGTGCACATCCCAACACGGATCTATCACATTTCCATTAAGCTTAATGCATAGCTCTCTTGATATCACAGACGCTATCTATAAAGAAAACTAACAGCAGCGCTCAGAGCTTATTCACAATGCAGAACAAGTTTTTGATTTTCTGAGACTTAAAGAAAATGCCTCAAAGGAAACCCAGATTTCAGATATTGTCAAGAATAGCGCCGAAACCACATTTGCAAATACATGAAAGTACACATTACATAAACAAGCATATACTAAATGCTAGTTATGTGGGACTAAGAAATTAATACACGATGTTGAAAATGTTGAGGCTCAACATTTTGACATCATTTATAAATTTATGTGGGATCAAGAAATGTTTAAGCGATGTCAAAAAGTTGGAGCAACCACCCAAAGGCAAAACATTGGGAAAAACTACGTCGTAAATAAAATCAAGTTAAAATCAAAATCTTGAAAATAATATCAGCGTAAAATAGAAAACAATACCCATTCTCTACTTTCACCGCTGTATACGTACTTGTCCTTCAGAAGCAGCAGCATCCATCTGGAACGTTTCCGACCCACCTGTTCAAGGTACATAACATCATTTACTTAGACTTCCCAGAGGGAAATCGTACACTCCTCAAGCACTGTTACAGGCACTATCAGTAGTAATTTCTGTGGGCACAGTTAAAGACTTTCCAGCAAAAAGTCAAGTAACTGTACTGGTAAAGAAAAGTACTCAGATGTGCCATATCTACTACACATATCAGAACACAGGTGTCAGGTCAAAAATTCCAGGATTACTGCAGGTAGCTTCCATTACGGACACCTATCTAATAACGCTTTGGTTCACCTTTCTGTGCAATTCTGCCTTGAAGACGGCTAAGAACAGATTGTACAAGGTTTTAAACATCTTCCATGTGAAACTCTACCTATGTCTGCTGCAGCAGCTCCCTCAGCTCACGCTCATTCGGTGGAGGAGGATCAGCAATTCTCACACCCTGCTCTAGCATATCACGCATATTTTCAATTGAGTTACAGTCAGGGAAGTTTTGGGGCAGACGCATTAAGGTGAATTCGTTGTTGTGTTCCTTCAACCACTCAATTAGTAATATGAACCCGATGACATGGTGCCTTTTCCTGTTGGAAGATGGCCCTGTGGTCCGGTTAAAACTACTGCAGATATAAATGGAGATGGTTGGCTGACAGACCCCTGTAGCGTCCACCATTCAGTGTTTGTGAGGTGATTACCAACGGACCTAGTACTTGCTAGGAAAATTTCTTCAGACCAGAACACCACTTCCACCGTTCTGTGGAAATCCAACTCTGCAACCAAGAGATAGGGCTTCATGCTGTTTACACCATATGCGAACCGGCCATCAGCATGGTGCAGTAGGAAACGGGACTTATCACTTCAGACGACTTTCTTAGGCCCATGTGAAGCGTGTTTTGAAATGACTTGGCATTTGCATGTGTTAGTCTCAGGCTATGGAACTCTGACTGAGTTGGCTGTGTATATCTCGTGTCACGATATTATGAGCTTTTCAGTGTATTTTCCTTCCTGTCATCTCTTCTATCTGCATGTATTGTCATCATAAAGGCACAAACTACGTTTTCTCTTATTCTTATCATGCAATTTCTTGTAATCATTACATTCTACTCATGTTTTCATCTTCAAACTCCGTTTGTTTACATTTGGAAGTCGCCACAATGGCGGCTACCGGTGATCCCACCTAAGCAATGGTTGGGTGGATGTTGATGACACCCTACTCTCCAACTCCATGAAAACAGATACACCCTTGCTCCCAGACACCGCTGTCATTGAGGTCATCCCTTCTACCAAGACGTCTCCCGTCTCAGAACTTCTCTCTGCGGCTGCTGTACCATCTCCTTCTGTGCCTGCCGTTGCACTTTATCGTGACTCAGTGCTTCCTTCTCCACCACTCAAGCCATCGCGATAAGCATCATTCGTGACTGCTCTTCAACGCGGTTCAACTCTATCACCTGCTCCTGCCTCTTCAGTACCGTCACACCTGGTTTCCCGATTGCACAGATCGCAAAATAATTGTTACCCCTACCAGGGATGACCTGTCAAAGGTAGGAACAGATTTTGCCTCCTTATTAGATCGAAATGCACTCTTTCATGCGCTACCTAACACTCCTCTACCTCATTACATCGAGGATCTATCTATCCATATTCCTGCGACTACCATTTCTGGAATCGCCAGGACACCTCACGACATCTCTGTGCTGTTTGATCGCAAAACTGATGCTGACTTCTTCTTGGCCAACGGCTTAAACATTGGTGCACATCAACTCATTCCATCTCCACTTTCTAAAAGACCTTCTACAATCACTTTCTACCCAGTTCCGAAGGCGATTCTGATGACTTACTTCCTTTGCTCGTTGACAAAGTCTGCAAGATTGTCGGAAAAGTCCGCCGCCTTTCGGATGCCCCTCGAAGCATCCATTTCGTCCACGTATCTGGCCTTCGAAAACAATTGTTCATTGTCTTCCCTGCCGACCAGGCCTTGCACGATTGCCCCACAAATGCGACGGTAAACATGTGAGATCAATAATATACTTTCAAGATCTTTACCTCTCATTATTGTACACGGGTTCTGACGCAAGATCACGCCACTGTAGTGCGTCCAAACCGACGACGTGAGCCTCCTGGTGACCGACCGTCCTTAGGAGTTGGATTCTCTTTGCCAACTGATGTTTCCGCAACTACATCTACTGGTGTTGCTCCACCGTTTACTGTGCTTCCTCCGAGCCATCTGAAAGACTAAAGACATTTTCCTCCGTTGTCCCAGCAAAAAGTACTGCACCCTTGCCCACGCCTCTTGCAGACTGTCTCAACCATTGACATCTCCACGACCAAACTTTCCGATTCTGAAGTGTCAAGTGTTTATCCCGTGCTTCCCATTGGAGAATCCTGAGTGCAGCTTCTGGACCCGAACCCCGAAGGGTGACTCCACCTTTCTCCTTTCTCCAGGAACACACTGCCGTCGTCGCGTCACGTCGTGCTTTGTCATTTTCACACGAGTCAGACTCTCACGCTGATGACTGTTCTGTACATTCTGTTCTCCCTCACTTTGATTCTGAGCCCGTTCCCTGAGCAGCATATGGATGTAACGACTGCTGCTTTCTCTTCTAAAAGGCCTGTTTCCTCAAAGAAATCTACGTAACACAATAAGGTAAGTCAATTATCCCGTCCTCTACGAATTCGACTCTTCCTGATACCTCTTCGGTCCCAGCCGAACAGCATATACTGTGCCGCTGTGTTCTCGCTCCAGCACAGCAATCGAGCTTACGGCCATCACTGCTGCTGATATTGCCCATGCGGTGGACTTAATTCCTTTGAATTTCGGGCCGTTGTCCCATAAAGAACTTTTTCACCTTCTTCGTCCTAACACGAACGCACAGATTTTTTCAACGAAGTTTCCCCCGTTTTTTGACTTGGGCATTCAAACTGCTGCTTGTCAGGTGGAACAATATATCAACAATATTCTGCCTTCGTCCGCACCTTTCTTTCATGCTTGAAACGTCTCAAAGAAGTCACTGAGTAATTTCTGTATGATACTCTTCTACCTGAGGCTGCTAATTCTTAGTTCCCTGAATACTTGGGGGTTTGCGAATCCGTTCGCCAACTGCTTGTTGTTCTCAGATCTTGCGACTAATGGTGGTCATCCACGACCAGGAACTGCTGACTTTAGAGCTGCTCTTTTTGATTCAATTCTGGGTTTGGGTCCTTCCCGCTATATTCTGTGTAATTTTATTTTGTAATGTGCCTGTATATCTGATGCTTTTCTTATGTGTTACTCTCTACCGCACGTGTTGTTATTTCATATTGTACCGTGCATTTTAAGTTTTCATAGGTACTTTCTCCGCCTATTTTCCACGTTTTGTCAATATCGTGGTATACTCTGACCCATAACACTTTTCTGTTTATCATACTGTTCACATTTATGCATCTACAAAGTTCTTTTCCCTACGTACGTTATTTCCTCACTTGATATACACTATCTACCAACAAGTAATAGGACACCTGTGATAGCAAAGGAAAACGAAGTTTATTCACCTTCAATAGTTGGTGGAGTCTCCACGAGCGGTGATTACAGCTGCGACCCTCCGGGGCATACTCTCAACAAGGCGTTGTACGACGCCTAGCGGTATTTTCTTCCACTCGGCTTGGAGAAGACAGGTCACTTCCTTCACCGATTTCGGACAGTGGGGGCACCCCTTAAGTCGACGCTCCAAATCGTCCCAGAGGTGCTCGATAGGGTTAAGGTCCGGGCTATCCGCGGGCTAGTCTATTCGATTAACCCCATTGTCACCATACCAAGCCATGGTGGATCTCGCAACATGACAGGTGGCAGTGTCATCCTGAAAATAACATGGGTCCACCCCGTAAAACTCCCACAACATAGGAAGCGCATGGTCATGATGCCCTTGGTCGCAATTCCTGCTAGCCTGTGAAGTCTACCAGGAATTGCGACCAAGGGTCCAGTGCCATACCAGGAGAAACACCCCCATAGCATAATTCTACCGCCGCCGAACTTCACAGTTGGCACAATATATTCCGGCCGGAGGCATTCTCCAGGCATACGCCACACCCAAACTCTGCCATCCGAACGGTAGTGGGTGAACCTTGACTCGTCGCTCCAGAGGACCTGTTTCCACTGTTCAACGGTCCACTGTCGACGTTCTTTGCACCACGTTAGCCGAGCAGCGCTATTGCACTTGGTGATCAAAGGTTCGTGGGCGGAAGCACGTCCATGATAACCAAGCAGATAGGCTTCCTTACGGATGGTATTCATCGAAAGATCACTTCCGGATGCCTGTTGAAACTCCTCGCGGATGTGGTCCATCGATTTGGTGCGGTTCTTCCGAATTTCTCTGGCCAGCACCCGTCGGTCTCTAACTCCCAGTTTTGTGGGTCTGCCGGGTCGGGGCACATTCTGACATCTTCCACTAGCCAATCACGTAGGCCACTGTCGATTTAGGGTTATGTCACGTATGGATCAGCCATTTCTGTAATACCCGACGATTACACCTTTCTCGAAATCAGAGAGCTCCGAACTGCGTGGCATCTTGCATGCGACTGGTTGCGTTGTTGTTTCCCACACGATATTTAACTGCGGCGGCCGTGACGTGTATCAGGACCGCAGATGTCGTCGATTGCTGGAGTGTCGAATTACTTGTTGGTAGATAGTGTAGCTGAAACCCTTTCTTTTTCATTTAACATACCCCGTGTGAGCGCATTCATTTTTCTATCATGTGGACACTCCTACATATGCTTTGCGCCCTTTATTTTTGCTGCTATTTTTTGCCTACCTCATGTCCTGCCTGTATTCATTAATGCTAATAAACAGAGAACCATACCGGGTTCTCGCAGTTTATAAATAAAATAAATAATCCAATGACAATAGAAATGACTTAAATTCACTTCCAACTTTCATATAGAGTTCATGTAATCGCGTTGAATGCCGTCATCATAGAGCTAAGATCGGGTTTCAAATACTTAAGTACACAGAACTCTTAACTCTCAACCTGATAATCCCATTCCCAGAGTACGAAACCTGGAGTTCCGAGGCTTTGATCTTTTCGCGGTGAATTTGACCACATACTTCTTCGTGCTTTGCAAAAGCTTTAATTACTTCCGATTCTTCTGCTTTGATGAACAACAACGAATATTCACACTTTAGGCGTCTGACGTAAAGAGCCGAAGTGCCGCTCAGGCTAAAAGACATCAGCTAAATTTGTAAGACGCTATACGTCGTTATGGTCTAGAAATGTAAAGCACACACACATGAATGAAAAATAGGCCGGTTGAACTCTTAAGTAGAGCATATTGTATATTTTTCGTACGGTACTGCAACCCATTTTTGCAAATATTTAAATATGTTATTCTTATCAGCATGCCAAAATAGAACGTAACTACGCCTGCTAATCAGATACATAATAAAGTAATTACAAGCATACTTACTAAAAATGTGAAAGAGAACTTCCTTAAAACTTCTTTTTGAAAATGCGATGAAACGTCTCGGCTCATTAGCCATATTACTCTACACAAAACTTTCTGTTATACCAATAGCATCTGTGCAGCTGACCAAAACTTCTTCTTAGGCAAAATATAGGCCGTTCGGTAAACCAAGTAGTCTGAGGTTTTGGCTTCTAACTAATGATCTGAGATCAGCCCAAGCCCGATTCCCAGACGGAGCAACGGTGGTGTTCGTGACGCACCGCCTTTCTCCCATCCCTGGAACAAGTGGCCCCAATTAGGAACGAACAACTGCCTGGGGTCTTAGGAGTTGCCGATAGCGGTCGTTAAACTCCGAAAAATATATGGAAAAATCTTTCTTCTGCTTCTGATAGTAAACAAATTTGGTGTTAAGGGCTAATTACTTTCGATTTCAGTCTGTAACCTAAAATCTGTGTAGAATCTTTAGCAAGGCTCTCATCAAACCATCAAGCTCACTTTTGAGAAAAATCTTGAAGTTCTCTCTTGTAGCAATCACACTAAATCTCTGTATCCTCTTTATCATCACAGCTCTCTCGTTCAGTGCTTACAGGAGTATCTTTAAAAGTATCATATGGGATTGGCACTGGTAAACCTGGTCCACGAGAAACGAGTGCATAGCAGATGATAAGTTTGGACACAAAAATTATTTTCCATTTATAGTTTTGTATTCTTGTATGTTGTAGATTATCGTTACACCAAAACGAATGGATCTTCTTATTTTTCCTTTTGTCCTCGGCGGCATTTTTTGAACACAAACAGATAGACCTTATACGGAACACATAACTTGTCTTGGTCTCCACTTTTTACTTCAAGATGTGCATAGTACGCTTGTTTATTAAGTCCAAAATTTTCCTGTGTTGCTTTTTAGTAACAAATTCCCCACAAATTTAACTTAAAGTGTACAACGGTTGTAACGTATACTCTAGATTCAGTTTCCTTTTGATTTTACTATATCTCGTTATTTTATTTTCCTATGTAAATTATCTTCTTACTTAACGAGATGTTATTTCTCCCACTGAATGATATGTGGCAACGAGTGTAGTCATGACGTGGTGGTAGGCAGTATAAATAGGCGCGTTCAACGATACCTAAAGAGAGCTTTTGTGTACGTGGGAGAGCTTTTGTTTATGTGCGAGGAGAGCTTTTTGTTTATATGTGGAGAGGTTTTGTTCGATGTGAAAAGAGCTACGTTATTTTGTGCCGAGAGCTTCGGTCTATGTGATTAGGTTCTTCTTCATTATTGTGATACGATTAGTGTGACTAGTAGTGTGTGTGTTGGATGATACCAGGAGTTTCCTAATAAAAGGTTTTTTAAGTAAGTACGTTTTTCTCAGTTCATAGTACTGTCAGACCTCTGTCTGGCCGTTGGGTCTCTTTTCATTAAGTGTTACTATTAACAACCAGCATAAGACTTTATTCATGATATAATAATAACTACTACAACAACTATTATTAAAACTAATTCATTATAATTGGCGCCCGAACTTTTTCTGAACACGAGGTCTTGACAATTCTTATCCATGTCTTCATTACCTGAGACAACTTCCATATTTCACCCTAAGGCAAGTTTCGCTGGTGATGGGATTAATTCCGACCATCTGCAAGAAGCCTGTGGGGCTCACTTTAATGATACTGATTTCCAAGTACCAAGGCATTCTTCACAATTTCGTAATTCACCAGCTTCCTATTACTCTGAGGGACGGGTCGTACCTGAGGGATTTCAATCCTCTCACAGAAGCAAAATGCTTGCCCATTTCGTGACGCATGCAGGAACAATTCATTTCAATGGTTTGGAGGGGTCCTTAAAATTTCTTGAGGATTTGGAAGATCATTTTGATCTATACAATATTCCTCAAGACTGCAAAGTGCAAATAGCAGGCACTTGCTTGAAGGATACCGCTCAGACTTGGTATCGGCAGTGGAGAGTGTTGAACCCGGATTCTCATTATGAGAATTTCTGAGCAGAATTTTTGGAAGTCTTTCCTTTCGGCCTCAGTCGAGCTAGCCTTGCACAACAACTTTTTTCTCGTCAGCAAGGACCCAACGATAGCCCTGTTGCATTTGCTTTAGAAACAACACGCTTGTGTAACTTACGGGATCCACATGCCAGTCATGTCGAAATGTTGGACACCCTATTTCAACAGCTCGATCAATTTCTACAGGATTTTCTTGAGGTCCGACACCCTGCTACAATTCATGAATGCCTTCGCCTCATACGAACGTATGAAGAGCGACACAGCAAACATGGTCCAACTCACCATGCTCGGGCACCCCGCGAGGCTTATTACGAAAATCCTCAGTGGCATAATAGGCCTAATGACTTTCAACGCGATCGTACACAGGTGCAAGTCCAAGCATCATACGTTCCCCCGCATAGAAGAGTGGTACACCAACCGCGAGTTTCTAATCAATTTTCTGGGTACCGTACAAATGCACAGTATGCTCGACCCCGTTCCAATCCGCAGAATTCGGAACGTTTTCATGCTCAGGGCAATGATAATTTTTCTGCCCGTGCTGAGGAAAGAAGTAATAGAAATGAAAATTTCAACAGACATGCAGAGTTCCCGCAACAGTTTTCACGCAGGTTTCCTCATCGTGAAAACTTTCCCGATACCCTGCAGGGCCGAAGTTTCAGACCGCATGAAAATACAGCCAGGAATCCTTTAAACTTCCACAGGAAGTAGACCAAGGGTCGGTACTGCTTCCTGATACCAAGCATTCTGACCCTAAAACAGTATTAGTGACTGTCCAAACTCCTCAGTTGCCTGATGTGTTCTTGTCAATTGAAGATATTATTGTCGAGACAAAGTTCGACATTGGTTCTGAAATATCAGCCCTAAATACGAAGTTTTGCACTGAAAATTTTCCTGCAATACACGTTCAGCCTGCGTCGCAGTATTTGCGAGGTGCAAATAACGAAATATTCAGTATCACAAGAACTGTCACATTATCTCTAGGGCTGGGAAAGGCTCGTTTTACGCATTCTTTCCTGCTCATAGACGAACTAATTGTTAAATGTCTAATGGGCATGGACTTCATCAATACTTTTCAAGTTACCCTGAATTTCGTACAACATGTTATTTCCTTTCCGGAACCTGTCGAAGTGATTCCTACGGATCCTATAGACTTAACGAGTTTGTTACTGAGTAACCAACTGAATGAGAGGCGACGAAACCAGCTTTCTCTACTTTTGCAGGAAAGCCCTGGTTTATTTTCTGATCAACCTGGTTTCACACAAGTGGTTTATCACGTCATTGAGACTGATGGTTCGAAACCGATAGCGACGAAACCTTACCCTTGGCTCCCCATAAAAAACAGGAAATGCAAAGTCAAATTTCAGAGATGATTAAACAGGGCATAATAAGGGAATCAACAAGCGCTTGGGCCGCACCTGCTTTTCTGGTTCCAAAGAAACAACCCAATGAATTTCGTTCCGTGACAGATTTCCGCAAGCTCAACCAAGTCACGAAAGCGATAAATTATCCACTACCTGTCATGTCGCATATTTTGCATGACCTATCGTCAACTAAATGGATGTCAACATTGGATTTGGCGAGTGGATATTGGCAGGTGGCGGTACATCCAGACTCCGTCGATAAAACAGGCTTTGTGACTCCTTTTGGGGCTTATGAATACCTGCGTATGCCCTTTGGACTAGCTTCTGCACCTGCTACTTTCCAGAAGCTTATGGATACGGTTCTCAGACCTGTTCTAGGTTCCCATGTGCATGTATATTTGGATGACATTATTATTACATCCGAGACTTTTGACGAGCACCTTTCTCTGCTCAAACAGGTGTTCCAACTCATATACAATGCTGACTTGACGTTAAAACCTAGTAAATGCCAGATAGCGAGGGACGAGATTGTATATCTGGGGTTGAAAATCACTCCCCACGGCTTATTTACGGATAATGAAAAAATTAGGAGTATTGTTGACTTTCCTCCGCCTAAAACA
The DNA here is from genome assembly GCA_039090855.1 of Macrothele yani. Taxonomy (NCBI): domain Eukaryota; kingdom Metazoa; phylum Arthropoda; class Arachnida; order Araneae; family Macrothelidae; genus Macrothele; species Macrothele yani. Next base: position 77,186,598 of record CM077011.1, read on the forward strand.
GCAAAAGAACTATCACGCTTTCTGGGAATGACCGGATGGTATCAGCAGTTCGTCTCCGCTTATGCTACAATCTGTGAGCCATTGTATGCTTTGAAACGTAAATGCAAGAAGTTTGTTTGGACACCTGAGGCTAACGCTGCATTTGAAGCACTAAAGTCAGCGTTGGCTCAGCCTCCTGTGTTGGCTTTCCCGGATCATACTAAGGAATTTGATATTTATACTGACGCATCCGGAGTTGGTCTTGGTTGCGTTTTGTCACAAGCTGGGCATCCAATAGCTTTTGCGTCCCGTACTTTAGCCAAAGCTGAACGCAATAATTCAGCCACGGAACGTGAATGTCTTGCTGTAGTGTATGCTCTTGACAAATTTCAATGTTATCTTAACGAATTGACAGTTAACATAATTACGGATCATTCTGCCCTTCAGTATTTGAATTCTGCTAAGCACCTCTTTCAAAGACTTATGAAGTGGGCTCTTAGGTTACAAGAGAGCAATATCAAAATTTCGTACCAACCAGGTCATAAGAATCAATTACCGGATGCATTGTCTCGCGTCCCGATTAGTGGGGTTCCCACAGAAACTACTCCTGGATGTCAGCCTTTACTTTTAATAGCTGATATAACATCCACAGAGCAGATAATGGCAGAATTAATAAATGATCCAGATTTTGGGGATATCTATAATTTTTTGCTTGCGGGTTCACCACAGCAAAGTGATCCTTCTCTGGCTGGGAGGTCACAGCATTTTGAAGTCATAGAGGGTCTTCTTTACTATAAGAAATCTAGGACTACTAGGGCAGAGTTTCGCCCATGTATTCCGCGAACCCTTAGAATGGCCCTTTTAAACATATTTCATGACAAACCTATTGCAGGCCATTTAGGTATTCGCAAGACCCGTTGTAAATTGCGGGATGTTGCCTATTGGCCTGGCATGTACCAAAGGGTGTCACGTCAATTCGTCGCGTGCGTCAATTCGTCGACTACGTCAATTCGTCGCCTGCGTCATTTCGTCGCGCGTCAATTCGTCGAATACGACAATTCGTCGCGCGTCAATTCGTCGCGCGTCAATTCGTCGACCACGACGATTCGTCGCGCGTCAATTCGTCGCGGACAAATTCGTCGACTACGTCAATTCGTCGACTACGTCAATTCGTCGCGTTTACAGATTTTGGTTACATACAAAACGAATGCAGGAAAACGTACGATTTCGAACGTCTTGCTCCCTGATCAAATTTATAAAGTTTGGACACGCAGACAGGATAGGAATATTACGTTTTTCTATGGCACTAAAAATATTAGACGGTAAACGGTTTTTGGAGCGGGGCAGGGCCCGGTTGGTCAGAGCCCCCGTATACAAAATTTTCGTAAAATCTACGGTTTTCAATTCAGAACCACCAAATCTGGGATACTTCTCGTGGTATTCTAACTTAGACTGTAGACGGTTTTGGGAAGCGGTTGGAGAGGGGGGTTAGCCCCCCCCCCTACAGAATTGCCGTAAAATATAGTTTGCAATTTAGAACTACCAAATTTGGTATATTATCTCATGGTACTCTAACTTAGACGGTACACGGTTTTTGGAACGGGTCAGGGGCCCGGTTTGTCAGAGCCCCCAGTTTTCAATTCAGAACCACCAAATCAGGTATCCTATCTCATAGTACTCTAACTTAGACGGTTGTCGGTTTTTGGAACGGATCAAGGCCCGGGGAGTCAGAGCCCCCCCCCCCCGTACATACGAAATTTTCGTAAAATCTAGTTTTCATTTCAGAACCATCAAATTTGGTATCATGAAACTCTAACTTAGACGCTAGACGGTTTTTGGTAGGGGTTGGTGCCCGCGGGTTCGGAGCCCCCCCCCACCCTCATAAAAAATTTCGTAAAATCTACAGTTTTCATCTTAGGACCACCAAATTTGTAATACTATCTCATGGTACTCTAACTTAGACGCTAGACGGTTTTTCGAAGGGGGTGGAGCCCGCGGAGTCGCCCCCCTCATAAAAAATTTCGTAAAATCTACAGTTTTTATCTTAGAACCACCAAATTTGGTACACTATCTTATGGTACTCTAACTTAGTCGGCAGACCGTTTTTGGAACGGGTCAAGGCCCGGGGGGTCAGAGCCCCTCACATACAAAATTTTCTTAAAAACTACAGTTTTCAATTCAGAACCACCTAATCTGGTATACTATCTCATGGTACTCTAACTTAGACGCTAGACGGTTTTTGGAAGGGGTTGGAGCCCGGGGGGTCAGACCCCCCGAATAAAAACTTTTTCGCAGCTTTCAATTTAAAACCACCAAATTTGGTATACTATCTCATGGTACTCTATCTTAGACGCTAGAAGGTTTTTTGAAGGTGTTGCGGGCCGGGGGTCGGACCCCCTTATAAAAATTTCGTAAAATCTACAGTTTTCATATTAGAACCATCAAATTTGGTATACTATCATATGGTACTCTAACTTAGACGGCAGACCGTTTTTGGAACGGGTCAAGGCCCGGGGGTCAGAGCCCCCACATACAAAATTTTCTTAAAAACTACAGTTTTCAATTCAGAACCACCTAATCTGGTATACTATCTCATGGTACTCTAAATTTGACGCTAGACGGTTTTTGGAAGGGGTTGGAGCCCGGGGGTCAGACCCCCGAATAAAAACGTTTTCGTAAAATCTACAGTTTTCAATTTAGAACCACCAAATTTGGTATGCTATCTCATGGTACTCTAACTTAGACGCTAGACGGTTTTTGGAAGGGGTTGGAACCCGCGGGGTCGAGCCCCCCCCCCTCATAAAAATTTCGTAAAATCTACAGTTTTTATCTTAGAACCATCAAATTTGGTATACTATCTTATGGTACTCTAACTTAGACGGCAGACCGTTTTTGGAACGGGTCAAGGCCCGGGGGTCAGAGCCCCCACATACAAAATTTTCTTAAAAACTACAGTTTTCAATTCAGAACCACCAAATCTGGTATACTATCTCATGGTACTCTAACTTAGACGCCAGACGGGTTTTGGAATGGGCTGGAGCCCGGGGGGGGGGCAGACCACCACCCCCGAATAAAACCTTTTTCATAAAATCTAGTTTTCAATTTAGAACCACCAAATTTGGTATACTATCTCATGGTGCTCTACCTTAGACAGTAGACCGTTTTTGGAAGAAGTTGGAGCCCGGGGGTAAAGCCCTCCCCCCATAAAAATGCCGCGTAAAATCTACAGTTTTCAATTTCGAACCACCAAATTTGGCATACTCTCTCATGGTACTCTAACTTAGACGGTAGACGGTTTTTGGAACGGGTCGGGTACGGGGTCAGAGTCCCTCCGCCCATAAATATTTTTCGTAAAAACTAAAGTTTTCAATTTAGAGCTACCAAATTTGGTATACTATATAATGGTGTTCTAAATTAAACGGTAGACAGTTTCCTGAACGGGTCGGGGCAAGGGTAGGTTCCCCCCCCCCCCTTACACACAAACTTTCGTAAAATCTATAGTTTTCAATTTAGAACCACCAAATTTTGTATATTATCTCATGGTACTCTAACTTAGACGGTAGAAGGTTTTTGGAACGGATCAAGGCCCGGGGGTAAGACCCCCCCCCCACATACAAAATTTTCTTAAAATCTTTATTTTTCAATTCAGAACCACCAAATTTTGTGTCATGAAACTCTAACTTAGCGGGAGACGGTAAGTGAAAGCGCAACATTATTAACTTGATTTGCTATGCAAACCTTATAAATACGACCACAGCAATTAAAAGTTACTAAAGAGTCCTTGTAAGTAATATTTTTTGACCTAGTGCAAGTACAATTTACGAAATGTCAACAGGTCAAAATATCTAAAGTAACAATGAAATTTGGAATATTTCTTTTTTCTTTCTTTTTATTTCAGTTTTGACACTTGTATTAAGTTTTAAAAACATATATTTCTACTATCGTATACCTTCATTGTGCTTTAAACAGAATTTCTTACCATGTTTTGGGTATTTTGTTTCGTGTGGTTGCAGTTTTTTTAATGTTTTGGGCATTTCATTTTGTGTGGTTACTTCTTTTTATGTTTTGGGCATTTTACTTTGTATGGGTGTTTTTGTTATGTTTTTGTTCTTTTCTTTTCTGTGGTGGTTGTAATGTCGACAGGATGAAAAGGGGAAACTGTGGACAGTCACGATGCCTACTTGCTTCTAATTTTTTTTTTCAAATACAGCACATGATTTTGTATTGAGTTATACCACTTACTCATTAAGCGACTCCAGGTTTCTTTAAATATGAACGTTTTCTTAGAGCCTTTTGTTTCCTCTAACTAGCTTTTTCGGTTCCGCAATTTCCTTTTTTGGTTTTAGAATATTTTCCTTATTATTAATCTATTTTCTCATGCAAACTCTTTATGTAAGGTATGTTTATTCTATCGAAGTATTTTGCAATTATACGTGAAGCCCTGTTGCTGAAGTAAAAAAATATTTCCAACTGAAACAACGCAGTTCAGAAATTTTCCCGCTGTTAACTCAAAGAATGAAAACAAAAACAATAAATCTGTGCAATGGTTGAGGCATGAGACAGTACTTACTGGTAACCAGGCAAAGTTTTAAGGAAGAATGAGCTTAAGAATTTCTAACTGCAACAAAAAAGAGCATCCGCACTGTTTCCCTCCCCATCCCCTAGTGCCGGCCTTTGGACGTCTTAAAAGAGAAGTCTTAAGGACACATCTGTATCGTAATTGCCTGAGCATTCGCGACAATCTTCTGGTGTCGTAGTAGAAAAACACACTTCCTACTTCGCCTAAATTGCTTGGATGTAATGCCAACGAACAAAGTTTTGCTCTCGCATTGGATTTCTGTTGCTTTTGATGGAATATTTTTCCCCTGGGGTTCACCGCTTTCACTATAGTCTTCAAGACAGGCGGCAATACAACCTAACGTAAAACACCAATTTCACGGCAATTAACTGCAATTAGCGAAAGAGAGGGACGGTACAGGAAATAAGTCGAACGAGACAGATCTGAACTTAGAAAGTCGGGGGAAGGTGTTGCATGAAAAACTGTGTTTGGCTTACAGATCATTTGGCACGTAGGGACGTAGGTTTCGTTTAATATGTTACGGGGTAAACAAATTGTCTTTTCAGTATAACAATTTTCTTTCATACGCATGGTGCAACACAAAAAATTTGAATTTATTTTTGAGAATTAGCATGACGCCTACCGGCCCAGAGTACAGCTGCCCAGTCCGCGCCTGCTGCCGCCTCCGGAACCTGGCTCCCGGGTTCTTTGCATCTGTTGATCGCCCGCCTGGAGCGTCCCAGCTGTAAAATACATGTACCTCTGCGTTTTGGAAACAAAAAAGATAAGATGCCGATCCTTAAAATTAACCACTTCTTGTGACCGCAGGTACGAAAATCTTGAACTTCGCTTAAACCCTAACTGGAGAAACAAGCTTCACGTGATTGTCTGTATTCTGAGTGTTTTATTGAATGGTTGCTCATTAGTTCGTAGTTGACTGGAGAACAGAGAACGTGCTTGTTGAAACCTTTGTTGTGCGTTGTCAAGTGATAATAGTGGAAATATATCATTCTAAATATTTTGGAAAGAGAAAGTGCATTGTTTTCCGAAGGCACTATGCAGATGAAGAATGCAACATAAATAGTTAACTCACAAAAAGAAAATGATTTGCTGAAATGGAAGGGTATTTACTTTGCCATAACAGAGTGCGAGGTGATTTACGGTATTGTCACTGTATTGAAAGAAATTATGGAAATTGTACTGGCTTTGCTAGTACTATTCTTATTGTAGATGAACACAGGATGCGCAATGAGAAACCACATAATCATGCTCCAAGACCGGAGAAAAGTGATGTTGCTGTTGCAAGAGCAAAAATAAAAGAACGAGCGAGAAATACGGACGAAGCCCCTGCACAAATTATTCAAACCGTGACAACGTCAATGGCTACAGTAAATGCAGCTTACATGCCTAATATGGATGCACTAAGGCAAGTTGTAAAAAAGAGAAGACATGCCAAGACATGCCTGCGGAGCCTACGACTTCAGAACGGATCGATGCCCCAATAAATTTACAGGAGAAGATGGTGCAAAATTTCTTGGCAGAGATAGCGCATTTGGACATCAAAGAATTATTTTATTTTTAACAGAGAATAATTTACGAAAGCTTAAAGAAGCACCCCTCTGGATTATGGATGGGACATTTGAAGCTTGTCCAACCCTTTTTAGGTAATTATGTTCCATTCATGCTATGGTTGAAACGAATCCAGAGATGCACAGACTTGTCCCACTAGTTTATGGGTTACTTTCCAGCAAGTATAAATAATATAATACTATTATAAAGTATTTTTGTAGGATTTACAAGACTATGCATCAGACTATGATATTCAGCTTGCACCACAATATACGCATAATAATAGATTTTGAAATAGCTACCGTTATAATGCTGCTGAAAAGTAATTTGGAAGCAGCACACACAAATGTTGTTGGTTTCATCTCGGAAAAAAATGTGCTGAGGAATATCCATCCTCTGGCATAGATTTGGAATATAAGGAAAACAGTGAATAACGGAAGAATCGGGTAGACATACACCAGTAATACTAAAAACGCTGAAATCCGTTTTAAAGCTCTCCAGTTTGCGAGCTCAATGCAAGCCGTCCGCTCCTCCTTTCAAGGTACCAATAATCAACGTCTCAAGTAAGACTTTTTCTCAAAGAGAGCTGAGCGTACTAGAGAAAGGTCCGAAATTTTGCCTTACTTCACGTCCGCGCTTTCAAGATTTAGTTCCGGCCATAGAAAACCTACTTAACAGAGTCCCACTAGATAATCGAGACTCACTTAGATATCAATGCGTCAACAAACTGGATCAGGTGCAGAAGTTCTCCTCGACCGCTTCTAACAGAAATCCTGAGCACAAGGTGACCATCGCGCAGCTAAAGTGTGACCCTAGCGTGATCTATACCCTTACAGACAAATCTGGCCAGCTAGCAGTGATGAACAAGACGGACTATGATAAAGGGATCCTGGACTTCATCCGACAGTCGCAGTCAACACTCCCAAACCAAATCCCCACTTAACCGTTGGATAGCGCAGGTTAAAATGGTGGCGAAGAAAAAAGAAGTGGCGAAGAAAACAGCGCTTCCGGACACCATCAGGAAAGCGGCTAGGATACCTCCAGGGCCAAAGATACCACCAATTTTGCAAGGCTTAAGCATCATAAGCCAGACAACCCAATTCGACCAATAGTTTCAAGAAGGTGTGCTCCATCCTTCAATCTAGAGAAGGGCTAGCTACATTTTTGTCTCCTTTCCTGCCGCATTCAAGTGTGGTGCTGTTGTCGTCTCAGGACTTTATAAAAGAATTAGAAGCCTAAAGGTAGTGCCTGCTCATACCTTAGGGAGTTTTGATATTATCTCACTGTACCCCTCAATTCCTGTTAAGGAAGCTACAAACACCCTAAAGCAAGCACTCGCCGATTCATCGCTTTACAATGAAAATACGCTGATGGAGATATCCAAAGTCATTGACCTAGTTGCAGATGCTAACTATTTTAGCTTCCAGGACAATACCTACAAGCAGACCAAAGGGGTCCCAATGGGCTCCGCCCTCTCTGCAGTACTGGCCGAAGCAATCCTACGACCCCTAGAAGACCGGATACTCAGCGCACCTGGACCAACCCCATGTACATGGCTACGATACGCAGATGACGTTTTCTTCATCTGGAAAAACTCCGAGGAGGAACTAAATCGGTTTCTCACCACAATCAATTTGGAACACCCTGCAATAAAGTTCACTATGGAGAGAGAGAAAATGCATCTCTACCGTTCCTGGATGTTTTGGTCAAGAAGTCTCCATCCAGGTACCTCAGCACTAGTGTCCACTACAAACCTACCTATGTTCCTAATGTCATACTGCCTTCCTCATCGTGCCCCAAGGAGAGAAAGCTAGCACTTTTCCGACACAGGGCTAGGCGAGCTTTTACCCACTCATCAGACAACGCCGCACTCCACGCCGAGCTTTACACCCTAAGATCTTTAGCCTTTTCTGCAGGACACTCACCCAGCATGGTAGATCAGATCATACACCAGACAAAGTCTAAACTCGCATCCCGTGGCACCATATGCCCCACCCAAAAACTACAATATATAGGCTCATGCCAGTATGTACCAGGCTTCACATATTTCCTAAAAAATTCCTTAAAAAAACTTGGTTTCGGCATAGGGATTACCGCACCTAGGACAATAGCATCTTGTCTCGCATCAACAAAAAACGGCGGCGTGGACCTGGAAGATGCGGGAGTATACACTATACCCCTCTTGTACCCGGACGGAACAAACAAGAACTATGTGGGCATGACCAAGAGGTCTCTGAGGCTAAGACTCCAGGAACATCAAAGAGATGTCAAAAGAGGACTTCTCACTACGGCACTAGCGCGTGAAGTAGCCAACAACTCTGCAACACCTCTTTGGGGACAAATAAAGAAAATAGCACGATACACAACCGCCAGAGCCACCCTCCTCAGAGAAACTATAGAAATCTTATCCAGTCACGGGATATGTAACGAGGAAACTTCAATGGACCTCCCACATGTATGGCGCACGCTCATTAATACGCGCGCTCCTAATCACACATCTCGAGTATGACGCGCACGTTCTGTAATAACTATAACAAACTTCTATTTTTGAATTCATAACTGAAACTCTGTTTTTTGTTTGTTTTTGTTTTTGCATTGGAATACTTATGCCTGAAGAAGCCACCCGTGGTGGTGAAAGCTAGCGTGTTTGTACTAGTGTTTATAATACTACACCAATAAAACGGATTTCAGCGTTTTTAGTATTACTGGTGTATGTCTACCCGATTCTTCCGTTATTAACTGCCGTCTCCGGGCAATATGGGTAGCTTCAAAAGAATTCCAGCAATTACGAATCAAGCTGGAGGAGCAGCGATGTCACTTACATTTCTTGACCTCTTGTAAACTCCTAGGTATCATTCCGAACTTTCTGCGCTTCAAATCTACCATTAACGCGCCGTGGTTCATGAGAAAAAAATCCATTTTTCAACGCCAAACACTGTCGCACTTAATACAACTAAAAAGGAAACAAGTCATGTCGATGGAATCTCGTCTTTACAGCTGGCACTCGAACCTTGCAATGAACTCCATCCCCCTCGAGCTAGACGCTTCTCTCCGCCGATTAGACATGCTAGTCCAACGCCAAAGAAGATGTCTGTCAGCCACCCACGATAAAAAGCTCTCCAGTTTGCGAGCTCAATGCAAGCCGTCCGCTCCTCCTTTCAAGGTACCAATAATCAACGTCTCAAGTAAGACTTTTTCTCAAAGAGAGCTGAGCGTACTAGAGAAAGGTCCGAAATTTTGCCTTACTTCACGTCCGCGCTTTCAAGATTTAGTTCCGGCCATAGAAAACCTACTTAACAGAGTCCCACTAGATAATCGAGACTCACTTAGATATCAATGCGTCAACAAACTGGATCAGGTGCAGAAGTTCTCCTCGACCGCTTCTAACAGAAATCCTGAGCACAAGGTGACCATCGCGCAGCTAAAGTGTGACCCTAGCGTGATCTATACCCTTACAGACAAATCTGGCCAGCTAGCAGTGATGAACAAGACGGACTATGATGAAGGGATCCTGGACTTCATCCGACAGTCGCAGTCAACACTCCAAACCAAATCCCCACTTAACCGTTGGATAGCGCAGGTTAAAATGGTGGCGAAGAAAACAGCGCTTCCGGACACCATCAGGAAAGCGGCTAGGATACCTCCAGGGCCAAAGATACCACCAATTTTTGCAAGGCTTAAGCATCATAAGCCAGACAACCCAATTCGACCAATAGTTTCAAGAAGGTGTGCTCCATCCTTCAATCTAGAGAAGGGCTAGCTACATTTTTGTCTCCTTTCCTGCCGCATTCAAGTGTGGTGCTGTTGTCGTCTCAGGACTTTATAAAAAGAATTAGAAGCCTAAAGGTAGTGCCTGCTCATACCTTAGGGAGTTTTGATATTATCTCACTGTACCCCTCAATTCCTGTTAAGGAAGCTACAAACACCCTAAAGCAAGCACTCGCCGATTCATCGCTTTACAATGAAAATACGCTGATGGAGATATCCAAAGTCATTGACCTAGTTGCAGATGCTAACTATTTTAGCTTCCAGGACAATACCTACAAGCAGACCAAAGGGGTCCCAATGGGCTCCGCCCTCTCTGCAGTACTGGCCGAAGCAATCCTACGACCCCTAGAACACCGGATACTCAGCGCACCTGGACCAACCCCATGTACATGGCTACGATACGCAGATGACGTTTTCTTCATCTGGAAAAACTCCGAGGAGGAACTAAATCGGTTTCTCACCACAATCAATTTGGAACACCCTGCAATAAAGTTCACTATGGAGAGAGAGAAAAATGCATCTCTACCGTTCCTGGATGTTTTGGTCAAGAAGTCTCCATCCAGGTACCTCAGCACTAGTGTCCACTACAAACCTACCTATGTTCCTAATGTCATACTGCCTTCCTCATCGTGCCCCAAGGAGAGAAAGCTAGCACTTTTCCGACACAGGGCTAGGCGAGCTTTTACCCACTCATCAGACAACGCCGCACTCCACGCCGAGCTTTACACCCTAAGATCTTTAGCCTTTTCTGCAGGACACTCACCCAGCATGGTAGATCAGATCATACACCAGACAAAGTCTAAACTCGCATCCCGTGGCACCATATGCCCCACCCAAAAACTACAATATATAGGCTCATGCCAGTATGTACCAGAGCTTCACATATTTCCTAAAAAATTCCTTAAAAAACTTGGTTTCGGCATAGGGATTACCGCACCTAGGACAATAGCATCTTGTCTCGCATCAGCAAAAAACGGCGGCGTGGACCTGGAAGATGCGGGAGTATACACTATACCCCTCTTGTACCCGGACGGAACAAACAAGAACTATGTGGGCATGACCAAGAGGTCTCTGAGGCTAAGACTCCAGGAACATCAAAGAGATGTCAAAAGAGGACTTCTCACTACGGCACTAGCGCGTGAAGTAGCCAACAACTCTGCAACACCTCTTTGGGGACAAATAAAGAAAATAGCACCATACACAACCGCCAGAGCCACCCTCCTCAGAGAAACTATAGAAATCTTATCCAGTCACGGGATATGTAACGAGGAAACTTCAATGGACCTCCCACATGTATGGCGCACGCTCATTAATACGCGCGCTCCTAATCACACATCTCGAGTATGACGCGCACGTTCTGTAATAACTATAACAAACTTCTATTTTTGAATTCATAACTGAAACTCTGTTTTTTGTTTGTTTTTGTTTTTGCATTGGAATACTTATGCCTGAAGAAGCCACCCGTGGTGGTGAAAGCTAGCGTGTTTGTACTAGTGTTTATAATACTACACCAATAAAACGGATTTCAGCGTTTTTAGGAAAACAGTGAGTTTGCTCTTAAAGTCAGACATTTGCAAGCACTCGCATTTTTTTCATCTGATAAAATTCCAGCTGCTTTTGAAGAAGTGAAATCAATTTTTCTAGAATATGCAGATTCTGTAGTTCAGTGGTTTGAGGAAAATTATGTTCTTGGAAAATTTCGTGGAAGCAGAAGAAACAATCCAAGCAGAAGCCCTCCGCTGTTCCCGCCAACAATTTGGTCAGTTAGTGAAAACAATTTATTTGGCTTTCCCAGAACACAAAACGAACTTGAAAGATTAGACAGACGCTGGAATACAATTCTGGGAGAGAAAAAACTGTGACTGTACGAAATAATCAGTGAAATTGCGAAAGAGCAGAGAACAACTATGGCTAAAATCGAAAGAGTGATAGCACAGATTCCAACAAATCCACCCAGAAGAGAAACGCTGGCAAGATAAAAAGGAATTCGAACTTCTTTGGTGCACAGAGACATTGTTAACATGCTGGACATTTTAAGAGGAATTTCATATAATTCTACCCTTTACTAAAATGTGCTGGTATTTCTCACTAATTGAATTATACCTTTTACTAACTTGTATTTGAATTTTTCAAGAATGTAATTCCGCCGAAGATGCAAGAATGTAAAACACAACGCAAAATTAAAAAAGTCAAAATTTTCAAAATAGCATGTCAAAAACATAAAATGTCAAAAAGTAATCCAAAATGTGAAACATATAAAAATTCAAAATGCAATCCAAAATGTGAAACAAATAAAAATTCAAAATGCAATCACAAGTCACAAGCATTACAAAAATGCGAAACGCTATGTAACAAGTACAACACAAAATAAAACAAATGCCAAAAAAAATGCATACGCCTTGTAAAATGTACAAAATAAAATAAATGCCATATTCACAAGGATTTCATGACGAGTCAAGTTAAAAATGAGCTTTTACTTAGACTTCAAATAATAATTACTAGCCTCTACACCTTTTTAAGTCTTTAATAAGTGCAACATCATTAACCTGACTTGTCATCAAACATTATCAATATGACCATAGCATACAATCACTTAAAAGACTTGTTAATGGATGAATTGAGGAATCACCAAGTTCAGCGGGTGAAAGTTAATGGCTTTTTATAGTTTTGTACTCGAGTAAATGCGCAACACAGTAAACTTGACTTTCTCTGAAAATTTTATGTATATGAGCACGGTTGATTGAAAACTGATAAAAAGGCTTAAGGCCTGTTTATTAATTTTTGTGCCTCAGTCAAAACGCAGTACCATAACCTTGGCATGTTATCGAAACCTTATGAATACGTCGGACTAAAAATTCCTAAAAAAGTTTACGCCTAAGGTCTTGTAACTAAAGTTTTGTGACAGGGTAAAACTGCAACATTAATAACTTGACATGTTATGTTAACGTTGTGAATATGAGCACGGCGGATTAAAGATTTCAACAAATAGCCTTTGGGATTAATGTGTTGTAGCTGAGTAAAAATGTAACATTATCTTGATTTTCTATATAAACCAAACTACGTGCTGAAATGGCCCAACTATATATACGTATACTTCAATAATATACCGAAGCGCTGACAAGGTGAAAACAAAAGTGCAATTTTGTACGGTCCCCTAACATTTTATGGCCTGCCTACATGGAAGTGGACACCTTGATATCAAAAACATACTTTTTGTACGGTCCACAACAAATAGCAATGGACACGGCGCAATCTTTTTTTTTTGGGGGGGGGGGGTTAACGACCACCGTGATCAATTCAGCAATTCAGTGGGCTATAAGCAGTCGGACATTCCCAATTTTGGGCCACTGGTTCCTGGGAAGGGGGACAGCCAGTGCCAGAAGTCAAGCACAACGTCCATGATTCACCGGGATTTGAACCAGGATCCTTCTCGACAAGTGGTCAAAAGCCAGCGCCTAGATCACTCCGCCGCCGTAGCGGCACACGTTGAAATGTATTTTTCATACGGCCCCAAACGCTCTTATGGACATACTAGATTGAACTGGACGCAAATAAATCATTAATATAATTTGAACTAGCAGGGATACCAGTTATTTGCCAGGTACATATTACTATTTGTGGAATCACCAAGTTCAGCGGGTGAAAGTTAATGAATGAAAAAGATATTACTGCAATTTTCCAGTAAACTTATTCTAAATTTTTTGATTTAGTTAATTTAATTTTGCGAAACAAAAAAGAAAGAAAAAGGAATGGGAATACTTACCTTCTAGGAGACATCTATAGAACTGCCGTACATCTGGCGTGTGCTTCTGTGAATCCCGCGACACAGAAATGCAATGTACCTATGTGATGTCGCATGCATACGACTTCACATTGGCATTGATCATCTTTTTCTTACCGTTTTGAATTTTGAATATCTGGAACTCTCTGTTTACATTACATTATATTTCTTTCTGATAAGCCGTTCGTTGGTAGTGAAAGCTAAACTATATAAATTTGTGTTTTTAATACACCATTAAACGCATATTTTTGCACTTTATTGTTATCTACAGTCCATAACTTAGACCGTAGGTTGGTTAGTTTGTTGGTTGTTTAGTTGGTTGATTGGTTGATGGTTTATGGTGCAAGGCCCTCAAAGGGCCAAAGAGCGCCTTAGAACGTAAATAGGGTATTCTTAAGAGTAAAAAACGGAACTTTTTACGAAAATTTTGCATGGGGCTACCTTGACCCGGGCCCCGACCCCTTCCAAAAACCGTCTACCGTCTAAGTTAGATAACCATAAGTAGTATACCAAATCTGGTTGTCCTAAATTGAAAACTGTAGATTTTACGAAATTTTTATGAGGAGGGGGAGGGGCTCTCACCCCGGGGTTCCAGCCCCTTCCAAAAACCGTCTAGCGTCTAAGTTAGAGTTTCATGATACCAAATTTGGTGGTTCTGAATTGAAAAGTGTAGTTTTTAAGAAAATGTTGTATGTCTGTGTGTGTGTGTGTGGCGGGGCGGGGGGCTCCGATCCTCAGGGCCTTGACCCGTCCCAAAAACCGTCGACCGTCTAAGTTAAAGTACCATGAGATAGTATACCAAATTTGGTGGTTCTAAATTGAAAACTGTAGATTTTGCGAATTTTTATATGAGGGGGGCCCTTACCCCCGGGCTGCAACCCCTTCAAAAAATCGTCGAGCGTCTAAGTTAGAGTACCATGCGTTAGTATACCAGATTTGGTGGTTCTGAATTGAAAACTGCAGTTTTTAAGAAAATTTTGTATGTGGGGGCTTTGACCCCCCGGGCCTTGATCCGTTCCAAAAACGGTCTGCCGTCTAAGTTAGAGTACCATAAGATAGTATACCAAATTTGGTGGTTCTAAGAGGAAAACTGTAGATTTTACGAAATTTTTTATGAGGGGGTGAGCTCCGACCCCGCGGGCTCCAACCCCTTCCAAAAACCGTCTAGCGTCTAAGTTAGAGTACCATGAGATAGTATACCAAATTTGGTGGCTCTAAATTAAAAACTGTAAATTTTACGAAAAAGTGTTTATTCGGGGGGGGTCTGACCCCCGGGCTCCAACCCCTTCCAAAAACCGTCTAGCGTCTAAGTTAGAGTACCATGAGATAGTATACCAAATTTGGTGGTTCTAAGATGAAAACTGTAGATTTTACGAAATTTTTTGTGAGGGGGGGAGCTCCGACCCCGCGGGCTCCAACCCCTTCCAAAAACCGTCTAGCGTCTAAGCTAGAGTACCATGAGATAGTCTACCAAATTTGGTGGTTCTAAATTGAAAACTGCAGATTTTACGAAAAAGTGTTTATTCAGGGGGTCTGACCCCCCGGGCTCCAACCCCTTCCAAAACCGTCTAGCGTCTAAGTTAGAGTACCATGAAATAGTATACCAGATTAGGTGGTTCTGAATTGAAAACTGTAGTTTTTAAGAAAATTTTGTATGTGGGGGCTCTGACCCCCGGGCCTTGACCCGTTCTAAAAACGGTCTGCCTTCTAAGTCAGAGTACCATAAGATAGTATACCAAATTTGGTGGTTCTAAGATGAAAACTGTCGATTTTACGAAATGTTTTATGAGGGGGGGGCTCCGACCCCGCGGGCTCCAACCCTTTCTAAAAACCGTCTAGCGTCTAAGTTAGAGTTTCATGTTACCAAATTTGATGGTTCTGAAATGAAAACTAGATTTTACGAACATTTTATATGTAGGGGGGGGAGCTCTGACTCCCCGGGCCTTGACCCGTTCCAAAAACCGACAACCGTCTAAGTTAGAGTACTATGAGATAGGATACCTGATTTGGTGGTTCTGAATTGAAAACCTGCCTTTTCTGTCTGCGTGTTTCTCGTCTGCTTTTTCCTCTCCTGCGTTACCGCCCGACTTTACTTTGGCACACATAATCCTCCTTCCTAAGAAGGGTGACCTCTTGGATCTGGGAAACTGGCGCCCTATCTCCATCCTAAACACTGACTATAAGTTCTATACAAAACTCTTATCCCGTCGCCTTAATTCTGTTCTCTCTTTCGTTATTTCTCCCGACCAGACATACACTGTGCCTGGTCGGACTATTTCCACTAACGTTTCTCTTCTCCTTCATCTTCACTTCCTCGCTCGCTCTTTTGATGAACCTCTTGCCTTTCTCAATCTGGATCAAAAGTCCGCTTTTGATAACGTGTCTCACTTTTATCTCTCTGCTGTCCTTTCACGATTTGGCTTTCCTGCTGCCTTTTCTTCCGCTCTCTTGGCCCTTTATCAGGGCGCCAGTTTCCATGTTCGAGCGGCCACATTTCTAACCGCTCCAATTCCGTTTAAGCGAGGCATCCGGCAAGGATGTCCGCTCTCCGGCCAGCTATTCGCTCTCGCTTTTGAGCCTTTCCTGTTAGCAGCCCAAAGATCACTCCTGGATGTCCTACCGCCGACAGTGGCTAGTACTCGTCATCATCGGATAATTTTCACCGCCTATGCTGATGATGTGACCTTTTGTGTCCGGGATGAATCTCAATTTGATCGCCTGTATTCTGTATATCAACAGTATGTTGCAATATCTGGAGCTGCGCTGAATGCCACTAAAAGTACTGGCTTATGGTGCGGGGCATGGGCTGTCCGCACCGATGCTCCTTGGGGTGCGCAGTGGACAGCCACTACACAGAAGATCCTTGGTGCGTATGTCGGTTTGCCCTTGGCTTCTGCATCTGCCACCTGGACTGCTCTTCTTCCCCGGATACAACGAGCTGCTGCCTACTGGAGTAAGGCCCGCCCTTTCACATCGTTCCGTCAACGAGCAGCCATTGTTCGTCGACAACTTATCTCCCTATGTGAATACTCTTGGATGTCGACGGTTGTTCCCGTGTCACAAATGATGACCATCACTCGCCTCTCAACTTCCGTCATCTGCTCTTCACATCACTGGGTTAAACCTGCCGCACTTCATCTACCAGCCTCATTAGGTGGCATCCAGCTTCCTGATCCAGAAGTCCTTTATAAAACACATCGCATTATTCATTTCATTCGTCTTGCCACTTCAACTGTTCCGTCCCTTACCGCTACCTTGAATGTTCTTGCTTCTTCTCGTGACCCATCTTTCACCTTCTTACTGTTTCTGAAGATGGATTCATACTCTCTTCTTCTGTCCCACCTCCCTTCTGTCCTGCGAGAGGGCCTTTCTCTCTTTCGTTCGCTTCCTCTTCTCCGTTCATCTCCTTCTTCAACTCTTGATCTTCTAGATGAACCTCTCTTCTTCTCTTCTCTTATTCACCCTCCTAACCTCCGTTACCTTTACTTTCCTCATTGGATCCGCTCTGGTGTGATAACTGTCCGTTCTCTCGTAACTTCTGATCTAACCTGGAGACCTCTTTCTTCCCTGTTTCTATCTCCAACCATTACTCTTGCTAACGATTATCTTCTCCTTCGCACAGCGCTTTGGAGCCTCTTTCCACTCCTCGCTTCCCCTGATGGTCTCTTCTCGGTCCCCTCCGCCCCTCTTTCTCTACCGTTCTTTCTCCTCATTCGTAGCTCCCCGGTTCTAGTTACTTCTATCTCCTCCTCTTCTCTTTATTGGCTCCTTCTTTCCCCTCCCGCACTTCCACTTTCTGTTCATTCTGCTTCTCCTTCTCTTCTCCCCGCCATCTGGACAGCCTCTACCTCTCCCCTTTCCTCCACTCTTGAACTCAATGTCCATTGGCAATTTCTTCACCTTCGTCTCCCCGCCCCATCAGTACTATTTCGCATGACCCTTCTCACCTCTCCACATTGTTCCTTTTGCCCTGAAGTCAGCGACGTCCAACATCAATACCTCTTCTGCCCCGTACTCCTGCCAGTCCTAAACACAGCATTTCGTCTTGCTGATCGAATTTGTGCTCGATCGTTACCATTTCTTGCATATGCTTGGCTACTCCAAACTAAGCATCCACCTACTCACTTGCCTCCTGTGTGCCGTTACATTTTTCTTCTTGTGAAGTTCACTGTATATGCTTTCCATCTTGAACAACGCCTCCCTGCTCTTACTCCACCTCCTCAGGAGGCAAGTGCTGTCATTCGGAGACGCTTCCTAGCACGGTTAACCACTCGGCTCCGAATGGAGCACTCTCGTGCTGCCTCAACAAACACCGATAACGTTTTTCAATCCACCTGGGCCCAATCGGCTGGGTGGTTCCATATCCACAATTTGCAGCTACGTCTGAACTTGTAGGTGGGATTTTTGTTGTCGCCCACATTCACTGTCACAACTCATGATTTTACGTATTAATTTTGGTGGTATGAGGCTCCTAGGTAGAGTCTCCTTTTTCACCCACATGATTCGCTATTTGTGATTATTCTGTTTTATGTGCTATTGGAGATAGCTCACCATGTTTCCCATGTTCTCTTCGATTTGTTGTGTTTTATGTTGTATATAATTCTTTCTTCTGCACAGTTTACTGCACACACAATGTCCCCTACATTATGTTGAATATATTTTGAAATTTTATTGTCCCTGTGTATATAATTTAATGTAAGAAGATGCTCTTCTGAGTACTTTTAGCGATTCTCCCCTTGTCACTGAATACTTCTGTACATATGATGCAAATTTTGAGTGTAGCACCACTGTTACATTTCTGTTTTATGAGAAGCTGCCCTTCTGGGTATGCTTAGCGGCTTTCTTTTTTTGTCACTGTATTGTTCTGTACATATGATATGACACTTATGAATTGCATTACTGTTCGATTTCTGTTTTTTTTTGTAAAGTTGCCCTCCTGGGTCCGTTTAGCGTATTTCTCTCTTGTCACTGCATAATTCTGTGCATATAATAAGTATTTGTGCTTAATTGTTTCTACCATTTCTGTCATATTTCTAAATACTGTTGCACCTGTTAGTTCCCTCTCACCCATGGTCTTTTATGTGAATTAGTACCTTGTGCATATTTAATCTTGAGTATGGTGTAATACTTAATTGGAATTTGTGAATAGTATAGCATCATGTCTTTTCTTGTCTACAATACTGTAGTATACATTTTCATTTGCATCGCTCGTGCTTTATTGTCTGCCTCTCCATCGCCCTTCGGGGCGAATTAATTTTATGATTTTAACAATATTTTGTTTTACGTTTCACTGGAACTTTCCAGTTGTTGTATATACCACTGTATTTATTGGCAGAATTCTACTGTCATGTACATAGAAATGCTATTTTTATTTGAAGAATAAAGACAAAATTTTGAAATGTAGATCTTACGAATATTTTGTGGGGAGGGGGGCTCTGACCAACCGGGCCCCTGACCCGTTCCAAAAACCGTCTAAGTTAGAGTACCATGAGATAATATACCAAATTTGGTAGTTCTAAATTGAAAACTATATCTTACGGCAATTCTGTAGGAGGGGGGGGGGCTCTACCACCCCCTCTCTGCAACCGCTTCCCAAAACCGTCTACAGTCTAAGGTAGAATACCACGAGATAGTATACCAGATTTGGTGGTTCTGAATTGAAAACTGTAGATTTTACGAAAATTTTGTATATGGGGGGCTCTGACCAACCGGGCCCTGCCCCTTTCCAAAAACCGTTTACCGTCTAATATTTTTAGTGCCAAAGAAAAACGTAATATTCCTATCCTGTCTGCGTGGCCAAACTTTATAAATTTGATCAGGGAGCAAGACGTTCGAAATCGTACGTTTTCCTGCATTCGTTTTGTATGTAACCAAAATCTGTAAACGCGACGAATTGACGTAGTCGACGAATTTGTCCGCGACGAATTGACGCAGTCGACGAATTGACGCGCGACGAATTAACGCGCGACGAATTAACGCGCGACGAATTGACGCAGTCGACGAATTGACTCGCGACGAATTGACGTAGGCGACGAATTGACGCGCGACGAATCGTCGCAGTCGACGAATTGACGCACGCGACGAATTGACGTAGAACCTACCAAAGTGTGCTCGCATACATTCAATCATGTCACTTGTGTCAGATTCATAATTACCGTAATGTAAAACCGGCCGGTCACTGTAAATCTAGTTCAAGTTCTCATGTTTTTGACATTATTTCAATAGATTTATTGGGACCTTATCCTTTATCTGTTAAAAACAAAGCTCGTTACGTTTTAGTATTAACTGATAATTTTTCTAAATGGGTTGAAGTTTTTCCCATTAAAGCCGCTACGGCGGAAGTTATTTCTAATGTATTAATTAATGAAGTATTCTCTAGATATGGTGCACCTAATAAAGTAGTTTCGGATAATGGTCCCCAATTTATTTCTGACATTTTTGAAAGAATGTGTGCGAGACTACACATTAAGCATAAATTCATTTTCCCATATCATCCCCAGAGTAATCCCGCGGAACGAGTTAACCACACTCTAGTTAAAATTATTGCTACATTTGTCATGGATCATCACGAGCGGTGGGATGAACATCTTGAGCTTTTTTCGTACGCCCTCCGTTCGTCTGTTCACGAATCGACTAAAATTACTCCTGCAGAACTTTTTTTGGGTCGAAAAATTAAGACCCCTTTTGAAAATTTAACGGGGATTATCGACGAACTAAACCAGCGACCAACTCCGCAATCAGTACGAATCATGGCAGAAAAAGCTCGTGTTGCAATGATAGGAGCACAAGCGGCTCAAGCAAGATACTATAATACTAGGCGTAGGGAACCAGATCTTGTCGTTGGAGATCTCACTTTCGTGGAAACGCACTTCCAGTCTTCTGTTTCTCATACTTTAGTAAAGAAATTTGCACCCAGCTACGAAGGTCCATATCGGATGGCAAATGTGTTTGAAAATAACATTATTCTTGAAAAACCTGACAATCAATTTCAATACGTACATGTTGCTCAGTGTCGCAAATATCATGAACGAAATATAGATTTTATCATCAACCCTGCTCAACCTTCTGTTCCACAGACTCCAGAGTCTATATCTCACGATCAACCTCCAGAAATTTTGGACGAACCGACAAACATTTTTGAAGAATCTTTAGTGATTTTTTCTTCACCCTCCCCTAAACAAGACGGGCTTCCAAAAACGCAACCTGATTCGACCATAAGACGAAGGCTCGAATCAAGTTCTTCAAATGCTAGTATCGTTCCTTTCCCTCCAACCATTGCCAAGACTATTGCTGCACGATTCCCTAATAACTCTACACCGTGACAAGCTCCTACTTCCTTGAATACCTCGTCCGAAAGTATTCCTATAGGCAGAAATAAACATCGCCCTGCACGACCACTAACTTACAGCAGCGACTCAGAGTCATCAAATATTTCTGATTTATCAGATATAGACAATAGGGTGACGATTCCTAAACGTCAGACACAAATTACAAACCTTCCAGCAACACCAAAAGCTGGTCGAAAACGTAACTTGTCTCCCCAATCTGCTTCGCCGCAACAGCGACGAAGGCAGAGATCTTTGCATCCGCCCGGGTTTCGCCCCTGGAACCTACGCTCAGGGCAAACAGGGCCGATGCCTGCTTCTACTCTCATGCCCAGAGGTAGAAAGCGAAAACAAACGATGTGGCCGGAGCCACGTCCCTTCAAAAGAATGCTGGAAGGACAACACCAGCCCCAGCACAAAGTGACTACATATCAAAAGCCTGGGGAGCCCGTTCCTGTCAGCAGCAGGGATTTCCTGACCGACGGACTTCCGCCGATCCTGACCGTTCCTGTCAGACGCAGGGATTTCCTGACCGACAGACTTCAGCCGTTCCTGACCGTTCCTGTCAGCCGCAGGGATTTCTTGACCGACAGACTACAGATGTTCCAGATCCATTCAAGTCTTTGAAAAGACAGACGCCACCTGAATTTACCAGTCCGATTAGGCCTGGAAAACATTATCGTACTAGAGTGCTTTATGCGTCCTCGAGATAAGTAGGTTCTCGTGGACAGGTTCTTTTCTCGTTCTGTTGTTTTTCCTGCACGACCAGTTGGCGTGTCAGAATTTTTTTTTCGTGTGGGCCTATGCATTCTTTTTGTGTATATATGTGGTTTTTTTTGTATATTTATTCTATTTAGAATAAATTATCAACGTTTTTTCACAATTAAATGTTTTATTAACATCGACTATAGTTTCGCAGAGCGTCTGGCTCGGCATCATCAGGACGAATGGAGCGTAAACATTCAAATCATTGTGACATCATCAGAGTTCTGACGGTCACGGTTTTTGGTGAGTTGTTTCCACGCGCTTGAAAGAAATGGCGTAGACGTCATGTCATTGACAAGTCATGAAGAATTCCGGTATATGTGGAAAGCTTCTAATACATTAAGCTTGTTAGTCGAATCAGGTTTATCAATAAGAATATTGTTTCCATGTTGGGCTATTGATGACTTCTTCAGTTCACAGTTCCGTACGTAAGTCTTGTGTTCCTTCACACGGAAACTTAAAGCCCTGCGGGTCTGTCCTATATATGAAAGTCCACATTCACAAGGTATCTGATAAATTCCCCAGGAATTTATGTCTTGGACGTAGTCTTTTGATCCGTAAAAATTCATCTTGTTTATGGGTTTGAAAATCACTTTGAAATTAAAACTTTTGAGAATTTTTGAAATTCTGAAGCAAATCTGAGGAGCAAATGGGATAACCGCCCAATTCGTTCGTACTGGGAGGTCTACTGGCGTAAGCGAGCAGACGGGCTTCGGTTTCCTAAATTTTTGGACCGCTTTTTCTATCACGGAAGGGCAATATCCTCTGTGTACTGCAGTTCGTTTAAGAAAATCAAGCTCTTTCTGTAAGGAATCCTCAGTTGAGCATATATGTACTGCACGATATACGTATGTGTAGAAAGCAGACATTTTTTGTTTCCATGGGTGATTTGATTTTGCATGTGGAGGTAAGGAAACAGCAATCAAATCACCCATGGAAACAAAAAATGTCTGCTTTCTACACATACGTATATCGTGCAGTACATATATGCTCAACTGAGGATTCCTTACAGAAAGAGCTTGATTTTCTTAAACGAACTGCAGTACACAGAGGATATTGCCCTTCCGTGATAGAAAAAGCGGTCCAAAAATTTAGGAAACCGAAGCCCGTCTGCTCGCTCACGCCAGTAGACCTCCCAGTAAGAACGAATTGGGCGGTTATCCCATTTGCTCCTCAGATTTGCTTCAGAATTTCAAAAATTATCAAAAGTTTTAATTTCAAAGTGATTTTTAAACCCATAAACAAGATAAATTTTTACGGATCAAAAGACTACGTCCAAGACATAAATTCCTGGGGAATTTATCAGATACCTTGTGAATGTGGACTTTCATATATAGGACAGACCCGCAGGGCTTTAAGTTTCCGTGTGAAGGAACACAAAACTTACGTACGGAACTGTGAACTGAAGAAGTCATCAATAGCCCAACATTGTCACGAAAATAACCATAAATGTTTGTTTGGAAACGCTATTCTTATTGATAAACCTGATTCGACTAACAAGCTTAATGTATTAGAAGCTTTCCACATATACCGAAATTCTTCACAACTTGTCAATGACATGTCGTCTACGCCATTTCTTTCAAGCGCGTGGAAACAACTCACCAAAAACCGTGACCGTCAGAACTCTGATGATGTCACAATGATTTGAATGTTTACGCTCCATTCGTCCTGATGATGCCGAGCCAGACGCTCTGCAAAACTATAGTCGATGTTAATAAAACATTTAATTGTGAAAAAACGTTGATAATTTATTCTAAATGAACATCACAAGTGTGTAGTCTTGAATTATATATTTCTTCTATGTCCGTCTACTAATCCAAATTTTTACATATATATGTGCTTAGGGGTAAAATAATGAAAATTGTTACTGTTAGGCAGCTACAGGCAATCTTCGCTGCTGAAACAGTTGGTTTGTATTCAACGATAATATGTGGACGTAATTTGAAATTTATATATATGTGCGTATGGATAAAATAATGAAAATTGTTACTGTTAGGCAGCTACAGGCAATCTTTGCTGCTGATACAGTTGGTTTGTAATCAACGCTAATAGGAAGACGTAATTTGAAATCAAAAAAGTGATTCCTGCTAGGCAGAATAAAAAAGGTATGCCGATGCAGGTTTGTTTTGTTCAAGTATAAAAAGTGTTTCACAGACGAATACAGATTTCCCGATTTTGTCATGCCAAGTTTGATATTGTTCATACTGCTGCCACCAAAACAAACAAAAAAGAGGACGATAAACGTCAGTCAGCAAGTGTAAGACTACACTCCAAAATTTGATAGGTTTTTCGACAACAAAAAAAAAATTAAGGGGGAGATGATGTAACGTATACTGTAGATTCAGTTTCCTTTTGATTTACTATCTCTCGTTATTTTATTTTCCTATGTAAATTATCTTCTTACTTAACGAGATGTTATTTCTCCCACTGAATGATATGTGGCAACGAGTGTAGTCATGACGTGGTGGTAGGCAGTATAAATAGGCGCGTTCAACGATACCTAAAGAGAGCTTTTGTGTACGTGGGAGAGCTTTTGTTTATGTGCGAGGAGAGCTTTTTGTTTATATGTGGAGAGGTTTTGTTCGACGTGAAAAGAGCTACGTTATTTTGTGCCGAGAGCTTCGTTCTATGTGATTAGGTTCTTCTTCATTATTGTGATACGATTAGTGTGACTAATAGTGTGTGTGTTGGATGATACCAGGAGTTTCCTAGTAAAAGGTTTTTTAAGTAAGTGCGTTTTTCTCAGTTCATAGTACTGTCAGACCTCTGTCTGGCCGTTGGGTCTCTTTTCATTAAGTGTTACTATTAACAACCAGCATAAGACTTTATTCATGATATAATAATAACTACTACAACAACCATTATTAAAACTAATTCATTATACGGTTCAGTGCAGACACAACTCCGATTAACAGCTTTCACATTTATTGAGGGGTAAAGATGAGGTTTCAGATTTATAGAGGGGTAAAGATGTTCAGACATGTTTAAGCCCTGTTTCCGCATGTCCCCCTGTTCTGGTATCCTCTCCTTCTTCATTCAAAACTTCCTCCTTCCCCCTCCAAGTTTTATCAGATTCGTATTCAGACATGTTACGCAAAAAGTTTCAGTGGCAATATTATTTTGCTGGTGATAGGACACAGATAAATAGGAAGTTATGAAATCCTATTTTTTTTTTCGCTTAATCTGATGATTTCAAAATTTCTTATTGTGGAAAACCTTTACGTTTATACAGATATGAGCATCATTTCTAAAATAAGCACATCGAAATTGATAAGAAACATTCAGCAGATTTAATATTATATCAGGCTACGTATAATATTAAATTACGTATAACATTAGTTAATATTTAACTACATATAGTATTAATTTTATATTTAATTAAGCTATATATTTAATATTATATGAGGCTTTACACATTTTATTCATTTCAAGCCATTTTATACGCAACTTTTTCGTTTTCCTGGCTTCTTTCACTGATATACAATCAATAGCATAGCAGGGGACGCCATTTATCGCTATTACATCGAATCAAACCATTATCATATCAGTTGAATTTCTTCTTTCTTCCCAGTTTGTTTTTTGGTCTTACTGTCATCATTAAAATCGCCTAATTGTGCGCCAGTGTGTGTAGGTTTTAAAAGTAAAGTGAAATCAAGAAAAATAAAACTGCAGTGTTAAAACTGCCTTTTCTTTAATCAAATAAAAGTATTTGATTGGCTGCCTTTTCAGCTACTGAATTCTATTCATTCTTACTTAGTTTGGTACGTTATGCGCGCATACACCTGTGTGTGTGTGTGTGTGTGTGTGTGTGTGTGTGTGTGTGTGTGCGTGCGTGCGTCCGTTCATGCATGCATACGTGCGTATGCTCTCAACCAGTAGAACTTACTAAATGTAAAATAAAGATTTAGGTGAATTTCAGTTTTGTCCTCTTTTAATGCCGTTACAATCAACTTAATACAGCTAGCAAAGTCATATTCATATTTTCAGTTAAATGTTTACACTTTTCTGTGTGCCACCCCGGTGGCGCAGTGGTCTAGGCGTTGGCTTCTGATCATTCTTCCGAGATGGGGCCGAGTTCGAATCCCGGTGAGGCATGGATGTTGTGTTTGTGTTATGGCGCTGGCTTTCTCCCTTCCAGGGAACCAGTTACCCTAAATTAGGAACGGGCCACTCCTCATAGCCCAATGCGTTGCTCAAGGTGGTCGTTAAACCTCCAATAAAAAAAAAACAACAACCCGTTTTTGCTTATAATGTTGTTTATGCACACATACACACACACACACACACACACACACGAGCGAAGAACAATTTAGCCTCCCCGGTGGTGCACTGCTCCGAGCTCTGGTATCTGGCCGTTCATTCTAGTAGGCACAGACTCAACTTCTGGTTGAGGCATGGGTGATGTCGTTGTCCTATGGCGCTGGCTCTCTCCCTTCCCCGAACGAGTGTCTCTCCAGTGGCCTTAAATACATCTTGAAGTTGCTTGCAGTGGTCGCCAAACCCTGAAAGATGAAGGACATTTACTGAGTTCTTCAACGCTATGAAATCACAGACACACGCACAATTTGTTTTATTGGAGGTTTAAAGACCACCGGGAGCAACTCAATGGGCTATAAGCAGTCGTTCATCCCTAATTTAAGGACACTGATTCCAGGGAAGGCGGAGAGCCAGTTCCGCAAGACAAACACAATATCCATGCCTCGCCGGGATTCGAACCTAAACCGTTCTCGTACGAATGGGTACAACTTTCGCTTTTAATTGTCGTGCAAATGTATTTATGCAGGTGCACACAATGTGCATTTTACTAAATCTACGAAGGATATAACCTGGTTCTGTTAAATAAACAATATATTATTTTTACTGAGTTAAAATAAAGTTTGAGTATTTCCGATGTTTTAATTTACTTTTCTAAGTTCTCCAGGTACTACGATTCTTAAAAATAACTGTTATTATTCATTAAGGTAATTTCCCATTTCAGTTCTCCTAACTGAAAGACATCGAGTAACTCTTAAGTAAAATCAATTGGTGTTTAACACTTAATAAACCACCATTTAAAAATTGGACGATACCATAATATAAATATTTGAAAATTGGCCAATTTGAAACCATTCTCTCTCCTAAGAGCTTCTAATTACCACTTAATTAAGCTTTTTACTTCCTATTTAATTTAAAGTGCTTTTTTTTTAGAAAATTGTTCTATTTCTCTTTTACTGGTTTGAGATGCAAGAAACCATAGGGTTTTGCTCGGTTCGTTAGAGTCAATGTTTAGGTCTTTCTCGGTTACTTAAGCTTTAGAGTGAATTGAGTTTTCTGAACACAATGACGAATTTTTAGGAATGTCTTAGAAACCAACGGCTGGTCCTCAAAATCATCTCCATTCTGGTGATATTTTCATCACTTGGTTTTGGTAATCATGCATTAGTAAGTTGCATGTCTAATTATGGAACTCGTCAAATTTTATCTGCATTAATTTATTTCGTTCACTTGTAAAATAAAAAGAATATGACATTTTTAAGGTCATGTTTTTTTCTTTTTTGTTGAACAAAAGTTAGTACAATCCTTCCTTGAAGATCTTTCCAAGTTTATCATCCAAGAAAGCCGAATGTTTTCTTTAGTGGTTTCAATTAAATTTCAGTAAATCTTATAGTATCCGGGAAAAATGGTTCAAACTTTCTGTAACTTATTCTCCTAGTGGTAGGATAGAATTTTGTATGCTTTTAGTTGATTGAATCTGCTTCGATAGCTTTTATTCAGGACATTTGGAAAGCTTTGATTTTGGCATTAATTCTGCGCAGAAAAATGTTGGCCACATTTTCTCTTTCTCTCTCTTCCTCTCGCTTTCTTTCTTTGCTGCTCAGTTTCAGAAGAACGATACTTATCGGACGACCTGGACAGTGTCTGATAGGTTCAGAGGTACTTCATCATGTCTCGGACTCACACGAGGTCAGATGGTGTGATTGGGGTTTAGTTGATCGACGAGTGGCGTCCACATGGCCGGTTCTGACTGATTACACAACACTTATGTTGTTTTTTCCTCCCTAATTTCTCCGATCGTTAGGGCTGACTAAATCAAAACGGCGCCTTGACAGCTCAGGAAATATCTCAACAGAATATTCTGAATGGTTTTGTAAATCTTGCCGCAAGTGTGTAATCATCTAAACTAGCTACCAGTTGAAAGTAATTTGTATCTCACTTAGTATAGAAATTGAAAATTGGAATACACTTTCGTAAAGTTTCTTATTTTATTAAAGTACAGGAAATATTCTCCCTAGGTTTCAACGAAAATAAATCTCATGGTAAATTGGCAAAATAAGGAGACGAAAAATATTCGTTCCATATATCAACAAAAATAATCTCATAGTCCAGATCATTATGAAACCCCTATCTACACGAGTGGAAGTTTCTCACAGGACATAGCCATGACGTCACCGTCTGGTGCAGAATATATACGAGGAGCTTTCAAGATATTCGTATTCCAACCAAATTCTATTGATTACGATTAAGCAGCACTTTCATTGAAAATAACACAAATCCTTTTACTTCACCATACCAATTTGCAGTGTTATAGATTCACTTGTACTGTTACCTCAGGTCATTTTGTAAAATAAACTTTAGAGACTTTGACAAATGTAGGGAAAAATAATTACGAGCAGTGATGAAATATTTATCTTTAAAAAGCATGACCCCGCAGAAGATTTAGGATGATATGGTTTAGACCTTAAGGATAAGGCCCCTGCATATTACACTGTTGTGAAGTGGCACACAGAATTTCGTTGTGGCAGGAATTTTGCGATGATGCAAATCGTTCTGGACGATCGACTACTTTTACCTCAAACATTTTTCCATGTTGGTTGTTAATTCCTGAAACAAAAGTGTGGTGTTCAGAAGTATGTGCAACATAATTTTTTGTAGGAACAGCTCCGCTATGCTCGCAAGTATCGTCACAATACTTAAAGCAGACAAGGTGATAGAGTGGGGTTTTAGGGCTGGCTTCTGATTCTTCGTCCGAGCAATCCCGATGAAATACGGATGCTGCGTTTGTCGTAGGACTCTGGGGCTCCAGCGTCCCCTTGGGGAGCAAGCTGGTCGTCCATCTCACAGCGCTTCCTTGGAGTTCATCTTGGTTCCTTGCAAGCTGCCCCCCTCTACACGTGGAATGCTATTCACCCACGCTTGCTCAGGTCAACTGCCTCCTGGAGGAGAGCCCAGTTCTGCTCATCATTCTTCCAGAGAGCTCGCCTCTCTCGAACTTACCTGATTTCCTTGTGCACACACTCTTGGCTTGGTGTCAAGTCTCTACAACTCCGCCTTCATGAAATTACCCGATGTCTTACTTCTCTGATTTGGACCTGCCACCACTGGGTCAGTGTCACAAAGCTTTGCCTCCCTCCGGATCACGGCGGCATCGGACTCCTTGATACACAGGAGTACTACAAGGCCGTCAGAATCACTACTTTTCTCCGTCTCTTCACGTCGCCAGTACCAGCTGCCGTTTTAGCTAGGGACGTCATCGCCTCCCCGAGCAACCCTAACTTTTCTTTTCTCTCCTTACTACTCATGGACCACCGACCCCTCACCCTCATTCGACTTCCCCCTGTTTACCGTGAAGCTCTAACTTTCCTTCGTTCCCTCCCTCTTTCTCGTTCTCCACCTGATTCCACAACTGAGCTCCTTGCTGAACCCCTCTTTTATTCTTCGATTATTCACCCCTCTCATCTTCCGTACTTTGCCTATCCTACCTGGCTCCGAGCAGGTGTGGTAACAGTTAAAGATTTCACTAACCCTGACCTTTCTTGGCGACCCTTCGCCAGCCTCCCTCCCTCTCTTCTCCTCTCCTCCTCCTCTCGTGACATCTACGACTCTATTCTTTCATCTATCATTTCTCAATTTCCTCATCTTGCTTCCCACTCAGGTCTTTCCTTTGTTCCTTCTGCTTCTCTCCCATTTCCTCTTTTCTTGCTTACTTCTGGCTCATCTCATCCCATTTCTTCTCTCTCGGTGTCAGCTCTTTATCGGTTCCTCTCTATGTCCCATTCTTCTCCTCCTCTCCCCATTCCTAATGTTCCCCCTGCTGCCACTGCTACGGTGTGGTCAGCCGCCCTGTCTCCTCTTTCTGCTCCTCTAGAAATTAATACCCATTGGCTTTTCCTCCATCGCCGCCTTCCTGTTCCCTCCGTTCTTTTCCGAATGTCTCTTCTCGATTCCCCTCTTTGCCCTTTCTGTGCTCGGGAGGCTGATGTCTCCCATGTCTATCAACACTGTGTTATATTACTCCCAATGCTGAACTTGGCATTTACTATCGCCCAATGTTCCATTACAGCAGATCTTACATTTGATGCATATCGGACTCTTCTGCTACAGAACTATCCCCCAGTCAAGCTCCCATCAGTCTGTGCCTATATTTTTATTTTAGCGAAGCATGTAATCTACGTGTTTCATCAACGCTGCAGATATTTGACTACTCCTCTGACTGGGCATGAAGCTTCTACGGCATTATTATGCCATTTCCGCGACCGTCTGACATCTCGACTTCGGCTAGAGTATTCTGTTGCAGTTACTCAGCGTCGGGAGAGCCAGTTCCTTGCCACCTGGTCACCGGCTGCCTCATGGTTTACCAGCTCGCCAGCGTCATTGTACCTGACGGTCGGCAGATTTGGTATTTGACCTTTTTGAATCAGAAATGCATATGTAAATATCAACAATCTGTTTTCAAGATCTTTGCACAGCTTGGAAATTTACCGCATGGGTTTTTTTTTATAAAAGGCTGTACGTGTTTACACAGCAAATTGTTTTTTGTGACACTCATCTTGTATTTTTTTCCTACATTGACGTTCAAGTTAGTTCGTCTTTAGTTTACATTTTGAGTATAAATATTGCAGTTAGTCATTAGCATAGTGCTGTACAAACATAGATATTGTTTCTGCAGTGTAGTTTTTTGTAATTTTGTTCTATTTTGTTTCCCGAACATGTTTGCACTGTGCTGTATAATTGTACATAGTTTTCAAAATATTGCGGAACAAGTAATCCATCTTATTTGCATCAGAATGTCCAAGTTTAGTTATTTCCTGTTATTAAACATTCCAATGATTTGTCTGATAATCAGTTTTTTAAATTGCATAGTACTGTACATCCTTGTAAATATGTTGTGTTAAAACTCACTGTCATATCGTACCTTCTTTCAAGAGACATGTTGACTAATGATTCTTACTGTATTTATTTTTGCACAAGTTAGTCAATTGCATGGTGTTGTACTCATGAGTAATATATTTTGAAAAACATTTTACCTATTTTGTTCTTTTGTGTGAGGTGATGCTTGGTACTATCATTCTTCTATCACTACATATGGATAGTGAGAATATGTTAAAGCTTTATTCATCGTGTGTTTTCTTATTATACTTACATTTTCTATCTGGTCAACAGAATAGTGTTGCATTTCTGTATATGGTCCGATTTTGATTTGTAACATGTTGACACTGTGCTGTATATCTGTACATTGTTTTTGAATATTGCCGAACAGGTAATATATTATATTTACACCAGGAAGTCCAAGTTTGTTCTTCTCCTGATATTCATCATTTCATTGATTTGTCTTATGATCAGTTTGTCAATTGCTTTGTACTGTACATTCTTGTAACTATGATGTGTTACACCTTACTGTCTTATTGTTTTTTTTTTTTTTTTTTTTTTTTTTTTTTGCAAGAGAAATGTTGTCTCCTGAAGCTCTCAATTTTCTTGAACAGGTTTGTTAATCGCACAGCAATGCACTTATGAGCAATAAGTTTTTTTTTGTTACAATCCTTCCTCAATGCCCAGACATGCTTGTCGCTGTTCATTTATCACGAGCTGTAATTTTGCTCCATTTTTCAACTTGTGCACTATGCTGTATATTTTTATATAGGTTTTAGTAGTTTAACGATCTTTGATCGTATTTTATTTGTATTTAGACGTCCTTATTAGTTCGTCTCCTGATTTCTACCTTGAATAAAGATATTTTGAAACCAGCGTCCCAAATTCGGAAAGCAGGATATATTGTAGCCCTTAGAGATGCTCACGGTGTCACTAAACTCCGAAACAAAAAAGAAGACAACGTGAGAGAATTCGACAAAAAATATATCCGTATAACTTGACGTAATCTTGTTATAACGGCATCCTCGCACATATGATAATTTAACCTTTATATTTGAAACAAAACAGGAAAATCAGGTCTAAACTTTATAATTCATAGAAAGTAAGTTATTAGATAAAGACAAAAAAACACCTTTATCTCATAAAATTCCTCAAAAACAGCATATGGAATTCATTTGAATGAGTAATAATGTAATGGCACGCAACAAGGTATGAAGCAAAATACGTTCCTGCTTACATACGAAAAATCATCAAAAAATTTATTGGGGACTGTAAAAAAAATGAAATTTGAAAAAAATTTGTACAAATGGTAAATTTAGTGAAAATAAGGTTCCAGAAAAAATATCTGGCAAAAGACACAAATTAAAGACAGCGTCGTAAGTCATGGTGGTTAAAAATTTAAAAACAAAGAAATGGAACATTACTCCTCTCTCTTAAAACTAAAACTAGAGAAGTGAAACTTAATTAGAGCAGAATAAAATTCTGGAAATGCGGGCAATAAAACCAGTGATAAAATATTTCTCGTAGAATGTTAAACAAAGAATATATAAAAAGTTCAACCACTAGCGGGGTTAAAATGCAGTCCGCAGGTACGCGAAGTAGCTGTTTTATATGCAATGCTAACAACGGCATGATTTCTTGAGCAAATGTAGGAGATATATTATCAGAAATTAAAAACTAGTTTGATTTCAGTCAGAAATGGAGAAGAAAGAACAACATAACATGGTATCCAAAAATAATTTACGAAAAGTCGAAACCACAGTGGCCATGGAAGCAACTAATACCTACAAGGCAAATAAAAATTTTGGTAACAAATTTAAAATTTCACAGCTCATGTTGTACTTCATATCTGGAATTCAAGCACTATATGAACAGATACATATTTATTTGTTTTACAAGCGTTTAGTATGAACTCTTGAGTAGCATATTTCGCATCGATAACACAGGTCTGCAAAAGAAAAAAAAATTTTCAGCTGCATGGGATGTTTTTGGTAAATATTATGTTTTCGAGTGTGCTGAATCCAAAAATGGCCGCCATTTCCCTCCATCACGTACAGTTCTTTTGCAAAATACAAGGTGTTTGCATAAAAAAAGCATAACAATAATGAGAAAACCACCATTTAATTAAAATGAGCTAAAAAATATTTCTTATAATAAACAAACAATTTCTTCTTGAAATGTACTTAACATTCGGTGTTCATTCTTTATGCCTATGAAACCTTTTTCTTCTTCTCTTTGATACTTCTCCGAACACGCTTCCGATTTCCACTTTATGTTTCCCACTTGAGCATCCAACAGTAGTCAGCTAGCATATTGACGTCCCATAGTCCTTGGTAGTGTCTCTCGATATCACGGACATCCTGGTGAAATCTTTCACCCTGCTCTTCACTCAGGGCTCCCAAGTTTTCGGGAAAATAGTCGACATGGGAGTGTAAGAAATGAACTTTTAAGCTCATCTTGCATCCTTGTGCTTTATACGCAGCCAACATGCGTTGTACAATGGTTTTGTAGTGAGGGTCTTTAGTATTACCCAAAAACTTGTGCACTACGTCTTTGAAATAGTCGCACGCTTCTTTTTCTTTTTCTCCCATTGTTTCTTTAAAGAGGGGATCGGATAACAGTTTTCGTATGTTGGGGCCAGTAAAAACTCCCTCTTTCAACTTGGCTTCAGACAGTTTTGGAAACTTGGAACACAGACATCTGAAACATTCCCCATCTTTTGGCAGTGATTTCACAAACTGCTTCATAAGCCCCAATTTAATATGAAGAGGTGGTAATAAAACCTTTTTCAGGAGGAACCAAGGTTGTATTAATGACGTTATTTTCGGCGGGGATTAAGGCGTCTCGAAGTGGCCAGTCAGTTTTTGTCCAATGGAGATCTCTGGCTCGACTGTCCTACAAGCAAAGGAAGCAGGGATATTTCGTATAACCTGACTGCTGGCCCAACAACACGGTTAGTATTTTGAAGTCTCCTCAAAGCATCCAGCGATGTTCTTGATAATTTATTTTCTTAAGAATCATTGTCACATCGTTATAGTTTTTCTCCAAATGCACCGAGTGTCCTACAGGAAGTGATGCAGATTTATTCCCATTATGCAGCAAGACTGCTTTGAGGTTTGTTTTTGAGGAATCAATGAATAGGCGCCACTCAGATGAATCATATTCTATTTCAAAATACTTCATTAGCCCTTGAACATCACTACAAAAAACGAGATTTCCCTCTTTGGAGAAAAACGTAGTGAGTTCTGTCTCTCGGTGCCTGTACCACGAAAATGAGGTTCCGGGTGACAGCAGGTTTTTCTTTTTTAATCTTAACCCCAGCAATTCGGCAGCATCTTTTGAAAGGCCTAAATCTCTAACCAGGTCATTCAGCTCGCTCTCATAAAAAAGTTGGGGTCCCTCATCAACAGAAAAATCTGAACTAGATTCGTCCTGGGCAGGTAATGTGCTTCCGTCCTCAGAATCACTCGGGATATCATCCAAACTGAAAGGTGGGTGTGGAACTGGTATTGCAAAGCTATGAGGCACTGGACGAATAGCTGAATTTAGGTTTGGGTAAGATATTTTCTTTTCATTTTTTGTATTGAAGCCTTTCACATCTACCGAACAGAAATAGCAGTCGGTAGTGTGGTTTTGCTGTTCACGCCACATCATAGGAATGCCAAAACGAAATGAGTGTTTCTTACCCTTAAACCACAAACGGAGATCTTCCTCGCACCTTCTGCACACCTTATGAGGAGCCCAGGCTTTGTCTTGATCCTCAAGTTTAAACTTGAAGTAAGCAAAATACACTTTCTTCACGAAATCACTTATGTTTCTTTGTTGACTTTTAAAAGTGTATTCACCACAAATAAAACAAAAGTTGTCAGGAGAAATAACACAACCACTTGGAGCCATAATACATAACTAAAATCACGAGCACAGTCACGTTTGAATGCCAAATGTAAACTGAGTGTGGCTCCTCGCTGTTTGTATACACCGCATTGAGTGCACACACTGACTCTGCGTACATCTAGAAGCAAACGCTTTTCCTGTAGCGAAGCAGATGGAAACTAGCCTCGCTCCCTGCAAAAAGACCAGGGAAATAACACGTAAAACATAGGTGAGCACGAGAGCGAACGAGGTTATGTTGACAACTGCGCGTATGCCGATCATCTCTCTCTGTAGCTGGGCAGGTTAATCGGCAACACCTGCTTCTTCCTCTGGCTCGATAAAAAAAAAATTCCAAAATAGCGCTGCACATAAATAAAAGAAAACAGCAAAAAGTTTCGTTTTTTCTTTTTTTTCCCGTTCTTAAAGATAAAACTTAATGCTTTCGAGGGATTCTCTAGGCACTTTTAGCCTCGAATATCCAGTAGTCATCTATATAAGCTATGCAACATAACCAAAGCAACCTAGACCCTGAACTTATTTAGCATGTTGAAAAATGATCAAATCTGACAATACGCTTGTTTATACTCATTCTTAATACCCTAAAGAACGTGTATAAACATGCTGAACCCAGCCAGTAAGATTCCTCACTTTTTGCTATAAACAAATTAAACCGGTTGGGACATGATCAACCTGAGCTTCCTCACACCGCCAACACTACCCTTGCCCTGCCACCCTTCCACTGCCCCCCCCATTCTGTTCATTTTCTCTTTGTATTTATTCTTGAGTCTCACTCTAATACATATTAAATGAAAGTAAGAAATCACTTTTGCATAGGATTTTTAAAATCAAGAATAGGATACCAAATTTCGAGTTAAACGGGAGTTTCACTCTAAATGAAACTACAAACACGAGTTTTGCAAGAAAACCAGACGTGATGGAATTTTTGAGTATTTTTCCCGGTTTCAGTGAGTAAAAATCTATAAGAAACAGTATAAAAATTCTGTGCAGTTTTTTTGGTTGCAGACCTGTGTAATCCATTTCCTGCCAGATCGAGTCCAGCTCAATATCTTCTACTTTAAACATGACTTCTGAGATCCCAGTAGTCAACTCAGCAGCGCTTTTTGGGTAACGGAGATACGTAGATATTATGTGTAACATGGCTACTCGAAGAAAACTTACAAGTATTACGTTCGGTGGCTTTGGAGGCCTTGCAATAGCATATGCACTGCCGATCAATTTTCCAGGCTGTCGAGGAACTTGAGGATATCCTTCAAAAAATGTGGCGGAGAGCCATCTTGTTTTAACAGGCATATCAGAATACCTATAAATGTCCAATTCTGGAATGAAGAAGTTCCCATGCCGCCCCTGTGGTGAAGTGGTCTAAGTACTGGTTCCTGACCATTCGTCTAAGATAGGTCCGCGTTCGGATCCCCGTCAGGCATGGATGTTATGTTTATCTTACGGCACTGGCTCTCTGTCTCCTCACTGGAAGAGGTAAGACTGAATTCCGCGACAAGCGACTGCTTTTAACTCATCGATTTGCTCACGGTGGTCTTTAAGACCCCTTTACCAAAAAAAAAAAAAAAAAAAAACAATTTCTCACCTGCGCTGAGAGCTCCTTAATGACTTTTAGTTTTCATCGAAGAGTTATAGAAGGGGAGGAGTTAGAAAGTTTGTGAAATGTGTTGCCTGCAGTATTTTTATTGGTGATTGCTTTGCCATCATACAAATTATTGTATTTGATGGAAGAGTTGGATGACCCAGATTTGACAGTAAAGGCAACTGGGCGTCAACTGGGTTTATGAATATGCGGATTTAGGTGGAAGGATATACGAATCTTTTATAACTCCTAGTGGAGAGGAGGATTTTGTGCGGTTGGATTTAAAGTTTTGGTAGAACACTACTAGCAAATACGAAGAAAGACCGAGTCCATCCCATCCTAGTATAATGAAAAATACATTTCTAATGA
This sequence comes from Macrothele yani, assembly GCA_039090855.1. NCBI lineage: Eukaryota > Metazoa > Arthropoda > Arachnida > Araneae > Macrothelidae > Macrothele > Macrothele yani. Next base: position 77,223,311 of record CM077011.1, read on the forward strand.
GGTATTAGGGTCTTTTTACGCTCAGGAAAGTTTAAAGTAAATCTGAAAATAAAGGTGTTAACATGTTAAACCGTTCATTCTAGCCCTCAATTAAAAGGTGAATGATTATTCTACCTTAGCACGGAGGACCGCGGCTATTTAAAATTCATTGAGCGGGCGTTACTAATAATGATTTCAATTAGAAATGTTTTTGGTAAACAGTCAGTTAATTCTTTAGTTCATGAAAAGTTGACAGGAAGAGGGGTTTGGTGTTTTCATGTTGATTGATCTTTGGGACGAAACTTTACTTGTTTATTCATTATAATTGTTAAAAGGATAGAGAGGCATAAAACATTAATGGGCGCGGAGACATCCTAGTATAATGAAAAATACATTGCTAGCCACAGGAACATTCAAAACAATGTTTTGAATGTTCCTGTGGCTAGCCGACGGTTTTTTTTTTGGTTATTTTCTTTAAACAGGAGTACGTACTCTGCCTTGGCAGCTCTTCTAAAACCATCTATTTGGCTTCTTCGACTAATTATTCTTTAGTCGTACTAAAGAAACAACTTGAAGCTGTAATAAACACGTTAATGCGAATTTCGTAGCCGTAGCTTAGCTGCGTGCCGTATAAAAAATTATAAATTGTGATCTAAAGTTTGCAATTATCCTGCACGATTTACCATGGTAAATTGGAAAATATGACACAAATTTGCAGTACACACAATTGAATCAATGTATGGTTCAAAATCTGGGCCACATTGATCAAGAAGGCATAAAATAAATTGAAGACAATTATTTAGAAAGAGGGATACCGATTTCAGATTCTAAGAAGGAAGAAATTTGTTAATGTTACAAAAGGTAGGGAAACTCACACAAAAAAAGTTGCTAAAACAAATGTAGATCCAGAAAAATATTGAAGTGTAAGATTGATTATATGTTCAGACCTATCAGGCCTAATTGAAAGAAACACTTCATCACGTTAAGAAAGTTTTGACATGTAAAAAACTTTCAAACGTTAAAGCATGTACAGTTCAAATTAGTGTTCATACATTCAACGTTTTAAGCAGAATAAAGTTAGCTGTTTCTTTCAGTTTTTCTGAGTAATGCAACTAGTCAAATTCGCAGTCTGCTTATTGGAACATTTCGTGGACCATGGAAATCGTTGCAACTGGCGTTTTATTCGTTATGGTAATCGGTGAAATTTGCATTCTGTTGAAACATCGATGAAAAGCAAATTGTACCAGTTGTCGTGATGGAGGGGGACCATTTCTCAGGAATTGTGGCAGGCAATTAATTAACTTCGTTTTGTCTGAAATGTTTAATGCATATGGTCTAATACACTATCTAACAACAAGTAATTGGACACCCCTGCAATCGACGATATCTGCGGTCCTGATACACGTTGCGGCCGCCGCCGTTAAATATCGTGTGGAAAACAACAACGCAACCAGTCGCATGCAAGATGCCACGCAGTTCGGAGCTCTATGATTTCGAGAAAGGTGTAAATGTCGGGTATCACAGAAATCGCCGATCCATACGTGACATATCCAGCGAGTTGAAGTAATCAAAATCGACAGTGGCCTACGTGATTGGAAAGTGGAAGATGAGAGGTAAGTGTCGGAATGTGCCCCGACCCGGCAGACCCACAAAACTGGGAGTTAGAGACCGAACAGTGCTGGCCAGAGAAATTCGGAAGAACCGCACCAAATCGATGGGCCACATCCGCGAGGAGTTTTAACAGGCATCCGGGAGTGTTCTTTCGATGAATACCATCCGTAAGGAAGCCCACCTGCTCGGTTATCATGGACGTGCTGCCGCCCACAAGCCTTTGATCACCAAGTCCAATAACGCTGCTCGGTTAGCGTGGTGCAAAGAACGTCGACAGTGGACCGTTGAACAGTGGAAACAGGTTCTCTGGATCGACGAATCAAGTTTCACCCTCTACCGTTCGGATGGCAGGGTCTGGGTTTGGCGTCTGCCTGGAGAACTACTCCTGCCGGAATGTATTGTGCCAACTGTGAAGTTCGGCGGCGGTGGAATTATGCTATGGGGGTGCTTGTCCTGGTACGGCACGAGACCCTTGGTCGCAATTCCTGTTAAACTCAACGCCGAGACCTACTGCACCATTGTGGATGACCATACGCTTCCTACGTTGTGGCAGTTTAACGGGGTGGACCCATGTTATTTTCAGGATGACACTGCTACCTGTCATGTTGCGAGGTCCACCATGGCTTGGTATGGTGACAATGGGGTTAATCGAATGGACTGGCCTGCGCAGAGCCCGGACCTTAACCCCTATCGAGCACCTCTGGGACGAGTTGGAGCGTCGACTTATTGGGTGCACCCTCCGTCCGAAATCGGTGAAAGAACTGACCTGTCTTCTCCAAGCCGAGTGGAATAAAATACCGCTAGCCGTCGTACAACGCCTGGTTGAGAGTATGCCTCGGAGGGTTGCAGCTGTAATCACCGCTCGTGGAGACTCCACCAACTATTGAAGGTGAATAAACTTCGTTTTCCTTTGCTATCACAGGTATCCAATTATTTGTTGGTAGATAGTGTATGACTAAGTTCAAAATTCGGGATTATTGTAATTTAACATAAATGCGCAAACTGGGAAACAAAGATAAAATTTCAACAAAATTTAGAGATGATGTAGTAGAGGTAAGAAATAAATTTAAACGAAACTCAAAAGTAATTGAATTAAAAAAAATTAGTTAATCGCTGGACCCGAATTTCGCAACATTCTTAGCTCAGAAGCATTGAGAACATATGCACCTCACAAAAAAACTGAGTAACAGAGAGAAGCATTAATATCTCTCTCACGTAACTAAAATGATGTCTTCAGATGCTAATTTTGAAAGAAAATGTTGGAGAGATTTCATTTTAACTATGTTCTATGGCTCTGTGCTATTCGAATAATGGAAGAATTGTAAGCACCACCTTATATGTAATGTCATTCCATTGTAACTAAATAGTTCTTTCTTTATAACGTTTGGAGAAGTAGGTGACCTTAGAATAATTCCTTTCCACATAAATCGTGCTTTCTCATTGAGAGTTTAAGACATGGGGTTATTTTCATGAACCTACATCAACAATCAGTGGATTTCCTCTAAAATGATTGAGTAAAATTACAGAAACTGTGCCGTATGTACTACCCAATGGTGCAGGAACCGAACTGTTTTATTCAGGACTCGATTGTTTGTTTGTTCCACAACGTTTTTGTTATCTCGGCACCCGCATCGGTTCCCTCCCACAGCACCAAATTGACTGCTTTTTCCATAATATTCCCAGCCGCCGTGGAATCTCAGTGTTCTATGTACCATCTTCTGACTTTTCATCTGAGTAGGCTCGGTTTCTAGTCCAGGATGAGGCACTGATGGCCAGGTTTTCTTAGGGTACTGGCTGGGTTCCTTTCCTGGAACCAATTACCCTAAGTTAGGGACGGCCGACTACTTATATCCCTAAACCCAAAACAGAAGAAAATATTCCTTGTTTTTTTAAACACTTGTATTACCGTTAAAGAAGCTCTGCATAATTTTGCTACTAACACAATTCGTTCTTTGGCTATAGTGGCCCTCTAGCACGTACATAATATTATGAGATAATTTTTATCAAATTTACACCGCGCCAGTTTCCATAAACCAGTATTCTAAGTAGACATAGGAGTGGTGTTGTCCAGACTGATTTATTCAATGGTCATGATAGCAGGACTGTATCATTTTCGATAACATTTTAGAAAGGAGCAAAGTTGACAAATTTCTCTTCTTGAGAAACAAGTTCATAACAACTGAAAATGTATTTTCTTAAAATTTTATAAACCTCCAATGTTCCAGTGTTTTGGCTAGTTCGTTTTTCTCTTGATATCAAAAAGTCCCTGATTACTTGCACTGTTAAACTGCCGTATTTTGGGAGTATTGTTCAAATGTATGTAGCCTTTTGTTGGGAAAGAGGAAAGCGTTATAGCACCAAAGCCAAACGTATCAGTGTGATAGAATCAGGCAATCACCCACAGAATTACGTGGATGATATTAAAACAAAAGGAACATAAAAATGCTTTATTTTCCGATAGCTTATGAGTTGGCTTAGCGAGTTTTTAATTTCTTGGTATTTAACGTTGGCAATTAATTTGTTATAGAAATAAAATCTGTAAATTCTGTGGTCTGCAAATTTGATGTTTTCTCAGTCTAAGTATTTTTATGGTAATTTTATTTCAGACGAAAACTTAAAACATCCTTCCTCTGCCTGAGTTTGAAACTGACAATCACAATTATCCCTGTATACTCTCTGTAAAAAGCAGAAATCATGTAGGTCCGTATTCGAGATAGCTTTATATCTGCAAAAGAGATGACACTTGTCTTATTGATATGTATATCGTAATCGGTTTCTAGAAAACTGATATCAGCGTAAACCTAACAAAATCAAATAAAAAATCAAAATTGAAAGTCCCTGAGAACTTACAATTCTCAGGTTATTTCTGCCTTAGGTTTGCTACTGTAAATGACGTAAATTGTATTTTGAAAGAATAATTGCTCTCGAAACTGACTCATACCTAGAAATTACATCCACAAAGAACTTTGATTTTTATTTCCATTATCTTCAATGATACCTTTGTTTCATATTTTGATAAGGTTATTGCTATTTCATTAATCGAATGATCGCAGATGTTTATCGCAGTCTATATTGCCAATGAGCCAATGAAATTGCCGTAGTGGGAAGAACATCCTACGAGATAGTAGAATGATATCGTATGTAAGGAACGCTGACGAACACAGTACGTCCATCTCTTTCCATAGCAGCTGTGTTTCGTCCACAGTGCCAACCTGTTTTGTGAAATTTAGAGAGTCAGACTGGAAAATGTTAGTGGTAATGAAATACATTTTGACGCAATTATCGCCTGATCGGAAAAGCATAGGAACTACTGTTTCTTAAAAAGCTGGAGACAATGCAAACACTTATAAGGCAATACACCTCTGATTACGAAATTGCTATTCTTTCTAACTTCTCATCTTTTGTCATTTTCATTTTGCTTACTAAACAGGATATGTATTTGACTGTCCAGTAAAAAAAATGCGTTTTGGTATTGTTTTCTTTTGTGAAGCTCATTGACGCAGTATTGTCTAGATAATATGTCGATGTTGCATATACGTGAAAGCTCGTTTCATGAGGAACCGGTTCATGAATTTAACAAGTGTTTCGAAACATGAACTAACGTTATCGCATTGTACGAAATAACCACGAAGTTTAAAATCTTGCTACTGTTTCACCATCACTGAAAGCAAGAGTTTTAAGGCTCAGAAGCAGTCCGAAAAACAGACTAATTCGAAGCCGAAGGTCTTGCGATGAATCGGAAAGTGTACATCTGGTTCAGAAAATGTGTGGCTTGTGATACCAGCTTGGAGAGGAAGAAGGGTTCGCGAAGGCCTTTTGTGGTTGATTCGAACGCCCTGAAGAAGTGGCTGAAAAAGTTAATCCAAAAACCAGCACCCGGAAATTGTCAGCCGAGCTGGAGAATTTCTCAGATGCACCATCGCTGGCTGTTTGCACAAGATCGAGAAAGGTCTACAGACGATGGATCGAGGTGCCGCATGAACTGACCCCAGTTCAGGGTCAACAATGTGTTGAGGTCTGCAAAGAGCCTAGATGCGTAGTTGGTTCCTTGCTGTGCTTAATCAGAATGAGAAATGGATCTACTTGGTAATCCAGATACATGCAACCAGTCTCTTGTTTGTAAACAGTTGGTTCCTTGCTGTGCTTAATCAGAATGAGAAATGGATCTACTTGGTAATCCAGATACATGCAACCAGTCTCTTGTTTGTAAACAGAGACTTTTAAAGCAAAAGATCACGTGCGCCTGGTGAAATTTCGAGGGTATGATCCACTTTGAGCTCCTTTCGGATGGCAGGGCGATCAACGCCGAACTGGAATATATGCACGATAAACGGAAGCAACAGTACCCCCTGCCTTATCCAACCAAAAGTGGGAGCTCCTTCAAAAGGACAATGTAAAGTTTTACATCGCCATTCGGACGAAGATGAACTTCACGAACTTGCTCGAATTGAGTTCCTGCCAACCCAGCCTACATGCCTTCCCCATACCTTCTAAACATCACATGTTCCGGTCGATGGAGCATTTTAATAGCAGCAGACGTTTAACTAAATAGGACGACGTCGAATGTTGGCGTCAGGATTCCTATTCCTATAAGCTGAAGGCATGGAACCATGCCGGGATTAAACACCTTGCAAAGCGATCGGTACAAATATTTGATTAGGATGGCGTACACTTTGAAACATAAATATTAATTGTTGCAAGGTTCTGAATAAGTACATTTTCATATATGAATCGCAGTTTTTTCCAGACAGGTCAGTAAAAGAAAATGAAAAGACCTTGTTCTTAATTGAAAGAAATATATACGTGTGTGAGAGAGCACGCGCATGTATGCGTGTGGCCTCTTTTTATTGTTCTTCTTGTTGTTCCCAGATTTTTGCCATAACTAAGACGCCACAAGGAAACATATCTCCAGAAAGGAAACAAAAAAAAAATATTTGAAGCAAAAGAAAACACCCATGTTGTTTTGTGAGATTTTTAACTTTGTTTTTGTATTTTCTTTTTCCTCCCTTAGCCTCGTTTTTCTAGTTCTCTCTCCCTCTCTATTTTTTTTTCAGGGAAGAGTAATGTAATATATATTTTTCGGAAGAATGCCCAGCCTGTTGTTTGCTCCTGAACGAGCTCTGCTGAAATGCCTGGCGCGCTTATCAAGCGTCGAATACACCACCTGCGCCCGTTGTTTCAAAACTCTTTGTTTCGTAAAGCACTGGAGCGACTAACCTCGCGCCAAACAAGAAGGAAAAGATCTCAAATAAATTGTCCAGGTGCGGCCATTTTAAAGAGCGGATAACCTCCACAAGGTGGCGCTGACACTCTAAAGGTTATGGAGACATGCTGAAAGAAGGAACAGCCGTGTTGAATAAGCATAAAATTTAGCTTTCTTTCTTTCTTATGCTCTTTTTTTATTTATAGTTCACTTGCCCGTCCCCTTGGCTCCCTTACACACGTACCTAACTCTTTACTTTAAATTCTGCTATGCAAAACTGGGTATTTGTTGTTCGTTTTTTTTTCTTTTTTCGCATAACTCCTTACCAACATATCAAAATGGAAATCGCATTCAATTCTTATCGTCCGCGCTCCGGTTTCGCTTTGTATTTTTATCATATTTTTATACCAATACCACGCGGAGGCATATTTCTAATCGGCAAACGAAGTTTAATTTCCTCGCATATTTTGAGATAAAAATTGTTTGCGCAGTCTTCTTTCGTACTTTGTGCAGTGACTCAAGAATAAGTTACGCTAAGCTATAATTTGTAAGATATGACTCCCGTTTTGCTTTTGGGATACTGAGTTTGAAAGGATCTTTTAAAATAAATATTTAACCAGAAATCCGAGGAAAGAAAAAGAGAGCAAATAAAGAGAACAAAAGTTATTCGAAGTTACTAGTCGCATCAAAACGGCCTTATCGAACATTCTAACACGGTATCACGAAAAAGCGTAGAGTTCAAAGCGCTCCAAAATGTTGAAACACCGAGAAGTTTAAAATACGCGGTATATGTTTAAATGCATTTTGAAAAAATATATCTCTTTGCAGGTACAAAACATTCTCCTTTTCTATTTTTATGCCTTCTCTTCGTGGCATGATATTTAATTGTCGCAATTTTCGTAGCATGATGTTTAAGTGTAATGCCACAAAATCGTCATGGCGGAGAATTTTGAAATGAAGCTCAACAAACAAGTGCTTTTGTCACAGATAAAATGAATTGGCAGTGTTTATGAACCATTCTGTGCTGTATACGCTGAGTGGCAAAATTATTATTTCCATCTGGTTTGTAGGTTGTTGGGCCATCTTTTGCCCTTAATACTGCTTGAATTCGTGTTGGTATGGACTCTATTAAATGTCTGTAAAAGGCTTGGGGTATATTAGTCCAAATGCGATGAATTGTACCCTCCAGCTATTGAAAAATTTATGGAAGCTGCTCTGGCTGTCTGATGCCCCTTTCGACTACATCCATAAAAGTCCATTGGATTAAGATCCGGTCACTGACAAGGCCATTGTAACAGGGTGAAGCTCCTCAGACCATTCTGTAATGCTCCTCAAACCCTTCACGTACAATGTGATGGCTATGACATGGAGTATTGTCCTGCTGCAAGTATCCAGCTCCATTGGGATAAACCATCAACGTAACTGTGTGGACTTGGTAGGCAACAATATTTAAATACCTTTGGGTTGTCACATGTTGCTCCACACGAACCAAAGTGCCCAAGCTCTCCCACGAAAACATGACCCACACTATAGCGTTGCCTCCACCATTTTAAAGAGTAGTGACGATGTAAGATGGGTCCATGCTTTTGTGCCTCCATATCCTCACCCTTTCATCTGCATGCTGTAGTTAAAAACGACGTAATTCTTCATACCACATTACCTTTTTTCACTAATTTACTGTCCAACTCTTGTGTTCCTGAGAGATGCCTTTCTTCTCGTTCGCTGCAGATGGAAATGGCTTACGGACAGGCCACCTGTTTCTGTATCCCATACGATGAATGTGTGGCGAACTGAACGTTCAGAGGCCATCGGACTTGGTCCCTGATTTAGATGATCTGTAATCTGAAGATGTGTGGCACGTCTGCTGGACTGAACAAGTTCCCCTATTCTCCGCTCAGCTCAAATATACAGTAGCTGTTGACGGCAACACGCCTTGCATTCAGACCAAGTTTTTTGACTGGTGGTCCACTCCGTAAACTTTAACAACTGCTGCCAATTTAATGTCCAAAGTCCGTCAGATCATATCTTTAATCAATTGTTTCTTGCTCGGTGCACTTCATTAGTCTATGAATATCTTCAACATTCTCTTTTTATACCGATTCAGCCATCTTGCGTCAGCAGCATCTGCGTGATAGTGACTTTGCATAAAATAAAAGTGGTCATAATAATTTGGCCACTCCGTGTATATGCTGCTAACCTGAGATTAGCTTTATTTCCTTGGGGGTAGGTTTAACGTTTCTTATGAGTATGAAAGCCTAGAATGAGTCATCCGTCCATATGTATTTCATATAAAAGTTGAGGAAGAGTAACTATACATCACATGAATTTCCATACGCGGACACAATAAAAAAATAGCATTTATTTAACATTAATTTTAAAAATTAGAGATCTGAAAACGCCATGAAAATATTCTTTTAAGGGTCACTCGAGAACAGGTTGAGAATAGATATCAGTGAACAAACATCACAACTTACGGGTGGTTATATTTTCTTCCTTGGGCTAACTGGATGGTTGCGAATTTCCGTTTGAAGCTTCGGTCACCTCAGGAAAATATTAGAATATTTTTATCATACTGGACACAAAAGCGAATAAAAAAAAACATTTAATTATCACTAATAGTGATGAATAAAGATTTTAAAAAACAAAACAAATTTTTAAATTCAAAGAGTGTTAAACTTTTTTTTTATTATAACATGGAGAAAGCTCCACAGAGTGGAGCTGATCCATGGAATAATGTGCCATCAGTCGTTCTCATCAGTCATCAGTCGTTAAGGGAAATCGATGGTGTATGTCTATATTTTTCGTACTGCTGCATTATACTATGGCACGAGAAGAACTGGTTTCTCGTGTACGTAGATACTGCCACTTTACCTTTAGAAATAACATTTAAGTTTTCTTACGTCATTAATTCCTCCCTCTGTGTGTATGTGTGTGTGTGTGTGTGTGTGTGTGTGTGAGTACGAAGTCATTCACTACCACACCAAGCATGATGTATAAAATATAGAGGGTCACTGATAAAAAATGACAACACAGAAACGGAGTTCCTTTTTTCTTTAATTTTCTTTTATCTATACACTTTCAAATCACCCTATCGCATCACTAAATGCTTGTTCTTGCATTTTCAGTGATGTAATTATTCTGAATTTTTATTCAATGGTCGGCAAACTAAAAATATCTCTAATATAATGGTTCCTTTGAGCATTAAAAGGTAGGCCATGGTTATTAGAAACCCAAATGGATCCAGTATTATCAACTGCGATGGTGAATATGTTAATAAGCATAGACAACGGACGCGGAGAATCTGGTAAAAAGAATCCCAAAAGGGACTGTTGCCGTCCTTTTTCAAAGTGCAGTTGAAAATACTCTGCCAGTGCTACATATGAATTTTGCCCGTCATATATATCAAGAATTGTGAACATGTTATGGATGAGAGTTGAAATAGTGATTGACTTCGTTCTAACTTTACCTAAGGATGGCGTTTTGAAGTATTTAGGAGGTGTGGGGATAGCAACAGCTAACTCTTTTCACCATATCTTATTAATTTGAATAACAGATAAACAGCAGAAATTGTTATTTTTCACACTCATCTGTAACAGATTCCTTTTCAAATTTTGCAATGCTGTTCCTCAATCCAAAGCTGTATCGATTTCTTTCCCGTTTTAACATCACTTTTGATTTACCATTTGGAACAGACTTGGAGAAGTATACTTCCAAATCCGCAGTTTTTCCCAAAAGAAAACTAGTTTTAAGGGCTCACAAATTTCATACAAAGCCTTTATATAATCCCTCCATACAAAATTCCCTCTTTCAATGTAAAGTAAAAAAATTCTTCAGCTCATTTCTAAGCGTCGACTCTGAACATCTCGTATTTATTCATCTCTTCCACACGGCGTCAGAATTAATTCTTTTTCCGCTGCTGTATTATTTCTTACTTTTTAAGCACAGCATAGTTGATTGAAGAACTGCTGTCTCTCTTAAATGCAGCAATACTGAACCTTCGTTGAAGACTATAGCAGCAGCAAACAGAGCTTCAAAATGCGAGATTTAAAATTTCCTGCTACTCAGACGGTGGCATCAAGCCTGTGTCCAGAATTTGAATGTAAATCGCAGCTGACCCATCTTCCAACAATTTTCGTATAAATGCGAGTGATCATTATTTCAGAAAAAAAATTGTAAAGTCGATACCCTCTTGAGTCCCGGCAAAGGGGATTCAATAGGACATCGACTCTCTAATTACTACTTATGAAACAGCAGGGAAAGTCGAATAATCACAAATCGGAAGTTTAATGTATACAAATCCAGCCTAGATCCAAAGGGGGTAGAGGGTCACACACACTCCTGCACTCAAAATCACAGTAGGCAAATATATGAGATTAACAAGATAGAATCGGGAAAAAACTGCATGTTAGACATATGAAAGTAATAGGAGTTTAGCGTACGGCAGCCAAACGTGAGTGTTTTATTTCCAGAGAAAGGGAAGATTACATTTTGAGGGCCTATACGTGTTAGTATAAACAGGAAAAACAGTCATCGGTAAAGGGGATATGGATGTATCATCTCTTTTGAAAGCAAACTCAATATGTTTCTAAATCATATAATTTTCTTCTCCACCAGATTATTGCGTAGTAAGCTTTCACTACTTTGTGTTGAGTTTTTCTTCCCAGCAAAACCGGTCGTCAATCAGCTGGTATCTCCGGAAGAACAATAGGCAGACTTTGAAGTAGGAAAGCTATCGGTTCTAAAAGTAGAGAAAGAGAGGAATTTATAACCCTGGTACATACCTCACAACCTCATGACACAAGTTAGAGCATGCATTCTGATCGCCTGAGCTCAGTAATCAATATTTTCTCTCCATGTGTCACATATTTATGTTTCACACTGCTTAGTTTTAAGATTTTGTAACTATTGATTAATGGGCTCAGCTGATAATAGTAACCGGTGTGATCGTGGTATTTGTTTTATCGATGATAAAGCCTCAGATACGTACTGTACATAAATATAACGAGAAGCAGCACAATTACTAAATTTTCGTGCACAATTACAAGACAAATCGAATGAAACACCACCTAGAAGTGATCGACATCTTTCAAACCATGAATATTTAATCCATTATATACAATAAAAAAAAAGATATTTACAACACACGTTCTTTCTTTTACTAAAAGTTATATGGAGGGGTAAATACACACAAAAAGAACTGTTGGTTAACAGCTAACAGGGTCTCGCACTGATCATGTGCACAGCTATGTACCTCCAAAGAGAGAGAGCCAGAAGAATAATTCTTGCATCACATGACAAGCACGTGATCCCTGAGGTCGAAGGAAGATCAATGGTGTGAAGCAGCGAACATAAGCAGTTGCTAACTGACGAAACAAATAATTTATGCGCTTTCTACAAGAAGAAGAAGGATTTGGTTGAATGGAGTTGCCATTGATATATAGTCAGTTGTGTGGAAATATTAATCAAAAAGCTAAAACACACATATGAGAATTCCAGTTATCGTTTTATTATTTGTAGGGTGCACACATATACTAACCAAGTATCCTCAAGAAGCCTACTTCATAGCTTTATTGTGCGACTAAATATGAAAACAAAACTTTTTCCATCGATAAAAAAAACCCAGGAAATTAAAGATAATTCAAAATAAAAAATAAATAATTCACAATTTACATTGCATGCAAACGAAGAAATAAGGAAAGCCTGAACTTTTCTTTAATAAAAAACCTCGGCTTCGCACACAAACATTAATGTAATTAAATTTCAAAGTCCTACAATTTGGCAAATTTCATTTAGCATAAAAATTAAATTGAGCATCATTGTTAGGCTAAACGAAAGTCATCTAATGCAGCTAACTGCAATTCCAATTACTACTTATGAAATTTGACATATAGGAATGGTTAAAGAAGGTTGCAGCCGCCCGGTGGTTGTGACCAAAGGTACGGTTTTCTAGCCAGTCGACCAAGTTGAACCGAGGCACGAGCACGTATGAAGCACTGGTGATTCTTTGTCTTACAGCCCTGGCCGTCTGTGGAAAAAGTTGCCTCAAATTAGGAACGACAGACTGCTCGTATCTGTTAAAACTTCTCATGGCGGTTGTCAAACCCCGAAATGAAATAACATTCGGGACTGTTTTCTGCCGGGGATGTTTCTTACGGAACTGGAGCCCGGCTAAAAGAATCATGTTTACTCATGTTTAAAACTGAAGGAATTGTTTCTGAAAATGATAATATTATTTCCTTAAGATAGTATAAATCAAGTGAACAATTTGTACGATTGCACCAAAATTTCTTATCTTTGAATCCCTATGTTCTTGTAACTTTATAAGTATCTGATATTTTGTAAGGCATGCAAATTTGCACAATCTAATTTTTCATTAAAGCACCATTGCACTAGCACGTATGTTTAGGATTATGTTATTTCAAAAATTTTAGTATTTACCTATGCGTCTGTACCTTGTTAGCACGTCTTTTGCAAAAAAAGATCGTGCTTATGTCATCGGTTTGTCCGTCCGTCTGTGGACATCATATCTCTGCAACTATTAGTCCGATATGAAAAATTCTTTTGCATTGAGAAGCCTGAAATATACGAATGATGATCCATCATTTCGTTTTTTTTTCTTTTGCGATGCATATTTTCTCCGCTAGAGGGCGTAAATGCAGACGATATCAAATTCAAAATACATTTTATTGCATAGCATTTACTTTTATACTTTCGATTGAAAAATTCTTCCACCATTCGATTCCATTTGTATCGAATAGTATTTCAGGTATACCAACTTTTTAAAGTTTCGCATAGATTTTCCGCTAGGGGGCGTAAAGTACATTGCGTTTCCCCCGATATCTCTGCTTCTAAAACTCCGATTTCAAAAGTTTTTCTGCACTGGATACAACTTCTGATGGGAATTCTTTTGCATATAACTTGTAATTTTTGGTAAAGATTGGTTTGGCCACCAGGGGGCGTAAGCGTTAAGTTCTGCTTCTGACGTATTTGCAGCAAAATCTGAGCTTCTAAAATCTCGATTGAAAAACTTCTTTCGTGAACCGATGCCACTCAGGTTCACAAACCTTGTCGGAATATTTTCCTCTTAAAATCTTGCACGGGTTTTCCGCCAGGAGGCGTAGACGTGTATCTTATTTTTGTCAATATTTCTACTTCTCATAGTCCGATTTGAAAAAATTCTTTCTTTGTTGGATAGCATTTCTGGTGCAACATGTTTTTCATATAATTTCAAAACTTCTAATTAATTCATAGACTTCCCGCTAGTTGGCGTAATGGTAAATTGTGTTTCCTCCGATATGTCTGCTTCTAAAACTCCGATTCGAAAAATTGTTTTTGCACCGGATACAACTCCTGATGGGAAATCTTTTGCATACAATTTTTGATTTTTGGCGAAAAATGGTTTGGCCACCAGGGTGCGTAAGTCTTAATTTCCGCTTCTGATGTATTTGCAGCAAAATCTCAGCTTCTTAAATCTCGATTGAAAAAATTTTGCTCGTGGGCCGATACTACTCACATCGATAAACCTTTTCGGAATATTTTCGTTCTAAAATAATGCATGGTTTCTCCTCCAGGGGACGTAATATCTTGTTTTTGACAATATCTCTACTTCTAAGAGTCCGATTTGAAAAATTCCTTCTTCGTTGGATAGCGTTTCTGGTGCGAAATGTTCTTCATATAACTTCAAATTTTTCAAGTAACTCATGGACTTTCCGCTGGGGGCATTAAGGCAAATTGCGTTTTCCCCGATTTTTCTGCTTCTAAATCTCCGATTTCAAAAAATTCTTCCTGTATCGCATACAGCTGCGGAAAGGAAATGTTTTAATATGATTTCCAATATTTGGTGAAGACTGGTTTCGCTACTAGAGGGCGTAAGCGTTAATTTCTGCTTCTGATGTATTTGCAGCAACATCTGAGCTCCTGAAAAAATTCTTTCCTGGACCGATACCACTTTCATCGAAAACTTTTTGAGAATACTTTCTTCTTAAAATAACGCATGTTTTTCCCGCCAGGGGGCGTAGATTCATATTTTATATTTATCGATATCACTTGTTCTAAGAGTCCGATTTGAAAAATTATTTCTTTGTTGGAGAGCGTTTCTGCTGTGAAATGTTTCTCGTATAATTTCAAATTTTTCTTATCGCACAAGTCTGCAACCAGAGGGCGTAAGTTCAGGATTCCGTTTGCAACAATATCTGCAGGATTGAAAAACTTCTTTCTTCTGTCAGATACTACGGTTTTCCGTACCAGTTCTATTTACTTTGAATAGCGTTGATAAATTTAATTCGCGTCAGAACAAATTCAAACGACGTACGCATTACACCCGAAAATTCGGTGTCATCTTTCTCGTTTTAGTTTTTTTTTCTTTTGCTGTTTTTTTTTTTTTTTTTTTGTGAACCAAAAGTTTCTTTAACCAATAGCGTTGGAGTCAGAATCATATTTTAAAATGACAACATATTGCTGTTTTTAAATGGCGGAAATTATCATGCATAGAAGTAAAGAGTAAAAAACTCTTAAGAAGTGATGGAAATTACAAACTTTGCGAAAGTGAAAGTACTCGTTTAGTTCTAAAGATCAGAAGATCCTTTCAGTTCCATTAATTAGGAGATAAAATATGCAAGTTCTAGTGAACTGATTTATTGGCACAAAACCAACGCACTACACAATATCTATGGGCTAATTGTGTCATGTAAAACCACATTGGTTACGGATACATTGAACTAAGTGTGCATGATGGAGTTTTGCTGCAATCGAATAGAATACTGCTGTGTTTTCCACAAAGGCGCTTTCTTGTACTTGGCTTTGCAAAATAATAATAATAATAATAATTCCCATATTCCGTGCAGGCTGCTGGTGGGTCTGTAGATGGCGTCCAATCAAAGGCCACATCCTAATTTAGAGAGAAATCCAGAAACATTATTGCCCAGTGCAGTACAACCAGACTACGAAGACATTTTGTGGTAATCTCTGCTTTTTATATGTAGGGCGTTATCATACTGAAAAATGACGTCAAGCACCCCAGAAGAAAAGGAAGTGTGACGGGATTCAGGATCTAGGTGACATATCTGCGAGTAGTCGGATTGTCCTTGATTAACACCAATGATGAATGATGCTTGTAATGGATCGCTCCCCACATTCACATTAGTAGGGTGTGAACTAAATCGTTCTACAATGGCTCTAAATTCATTGCGTTCACCACTTCATGCGTATGTGTATACGCGTATCATCGGGTCTTAAGCAAAAGTGAGTTCATCGCTAAAAATCACCTGATACCATTGTAAGGGTCACCCGCAATCGAACTGTCAATTATGAATTTATGTACTTTTAATATTGTGATGAACACGTGCGGACGGACGTTTCATTCCGCCATTTTGTTGTTTCAGATAAGAACTGATATTGTTCACCACAAACGTGGTACAATTTTAATCCTATGTGGGATTAAGAGAGGGGTGCATGAACACCTGGGGCATCTGACCTTGAAGAGTCAGCTGCTCGAGTGCTTCTGTTAAACAAGTTGTCATACTGCTTTTGTATACGTGCAAGGTTGTAATCCCTTGCGGGTATCCGACGACATTCCTGAGTACAGGTATTTCACGTGCTGACCGGGAAAACCAGTTTTTCTTGCGCATGCGTGATAGAGGACAGAAAGGGCGAGGAGGATTAAGTGAGACAGTTGAGCTTCGGTCGTCAAGGAGAGAGGGTCCTGGTTTGGACACCAGTTTCTGACGGAAGGACTGCGGTTATCGCAGACGTGCAGCGTGGTGAACGGGAGGGAGGATTCCTTCGTCCACCGGGTATCGCGGAAAGAATTGTGGAAAGGTAGCACGTGGTCAGCACGGGAACCTGAGCGGAAAATCATCGGAAACCCGTGAAGCAAATGTTATCGGAATAATAAAGTCTTGTTGTTGTTTTTATTTCCGTGTACTGGACTGAGTTTGTCGAGGTAATTATTCTTCTACACAAGGACGCCTTGATAGCCAGATCGTATAGTAAAGGCGAGGCGGTAGCTCGCTATACGGCGGGAAACAAAAGGTATTATCTAAGAATTGATATGTCTGGCCCTACAACCATTTTGGATCTCAGAGGCTTCTAAAGATGAGCATCGGTCAATGGTTATACAGCCAGTGGACGGTATGTACCAGTATCCTGTTCCGACTGTTCCACCAGTCAGCCAGCAGAAGTCAGAGCTCATTAGATGGTCGCTAGCTTTGCACCTCCCGTAGATGGGTGATGGCTCATTAGATGGGTGCGGTATGAACTTCCCGTTCTGTACTCATCCGTAATGCTTCACTAGCAAATCTACGACTCTTCAGACGTCCTTGCACCGCTTTTTTGCCGACATCAGTTCTCAGTGCCATCATCAGAGCACACACGTAGATTTGCTACAATAGGAAAAGAACATCCCTCCTCTTAGGCCAATTATAAACCTCCTATGGAGATCGCTGAGTTTCTGATATTGGTGACTAACATGACGTCTTGGCATTTCTGATAACTTCATTTAACTGTGAGATTGGTCCCTGCGACGCAGAAGCCTATTAACAGCTTCCTACAGGGGTTGCATTAAATTTCACGCTCTACTCCTTTGTATTTACATCAGCTGAAGCTTCTGCACAGTCAGTTATATATTTTAATCATGTGTACACCTCAACATAACTCACCCGCTTGCTGATTTGCATTATCTTCCAACAACTTCTTTTACGTACTGCAGTTTGGCTGTCATGGAGTGCAAACACGCGTCCACGACGATGCATTAAATTCCTTTTAATTTCACACAAAGGCATTATTATCTTCTAATATATCAGATGAAAGAAAAAAATCGTATCTTAGGAGAACATGATCACATAATTACATAAAAAGATATTAAAGGAAAATTGTTTCAGATGCTGTCCAGTTAAATTTTCTTTGCAATAGTTTTACAACAAAATTTTTATCTGAGAAATGTCCGATTTCTAATTCTCTTTTCGATAGAAGAAACATGATGGGGATCACAACCATTTTTACATGGCATGTTCTTGAGTAAACGCAGAGTTTTGTAATTAGTTTAGGGCTCTGGATCTTGGCTTAACACTTAGCAGCAGCATTCTGAATAAATTAAGATTGATGAAACGTAGAATACGGTTCATAGAAAATTCGTAAAAGTTATTCAGAAGTACCATTGAAGCTTGCATAGTAAAATGCACTACAAATTAAAATGCATATCCTTAAAGTGCTTGGGATACGATAAATTTTTAGGAGTATGTTTTAAGAACTACTGAGTTTTTAAAAACAATTCCTTATAAATCACACTGAATTGTGGGTAGAATTCTAATCACAAACTAGATAAAAATCGTGTGGGTTGATTTAGGAAATGGTAAAATGTAAAAAGCCAGGTTTTTTTTTTACATATTTTTTCCAACAGATTTTTTTATGTGAGTAATTAAAACTTTTCCTTCTTATTTTTGATTTTTAGTTTAAATTTCTGTTCCTATCTACACGATACTGAGCTTACAAAACTCAACGTTCGCAAAGTTACATGCTCAATCCAAACCATGTCTTACTTATGTAAATTACTTTGATATCCTGTGCTTGTTCTTAGTGTTCAGATGCTTATTGAAGATACAAATAAAATAATTTTCCGCCTACTCAGCTAACAGACGGAAAATTTGATGAATAGACACTTTTTTTTATTGCTATCTTTTTATCACTTCACGGGTAATCCAAGAAAGCCTCAGCGTAAAAATCCTTTCAAAATTTGATCAAAGGTTATTTTTTCGTATATTTAAAACAAATATGATGTTCACAAATTCAATTATTTTTATTTTCACCGAAATTTATGTTTAAAAGTAACAAACCAAGGCACCAAAAATGGACTTGACTGATTTGATTTGTTGCTTATGGTGAGCATATTTTTTATCTATTGATCTATTCATTTTCATTGAAAAAATAAGAAATAAATGTACATTTGTGAGTATCAAGAATACATTCACGGTGTGACAAGATTAACTTTTCTATAGCACGGGAAATGTTTTATCGAAAGAAACAATTTTTTCATACTCCTATTTTCTTTGGAGATTTTACAGTATTCCTCGGATAAGAGTTAATAACATAAAGGTCAAATGTACTTTAGTAGAGAAAGATGGAGTGCGTCATCTATTTTGAAAATGAATAAAAAGTGTCAATTAGCAGGTAAGACAGAGCACGATTTAAATTTTCAAAACAAATAGCCCATTGAATGCCACAAGATCTCAAAGAATAAGAAGCAAAGCTCAAAAAGTCAGCGTCGTGAAAGAAACTGAAATACTGGAAAAGAAATAATTTGAATATTATGGCAGTTTAAAGAAAAAAGTCATTCATTTCTCCTTCGGGTGCAGAACATACAAGAAATCTAGTTTAAGCACAGTAATCTCTCAAAAGATTTGAGTCCATGTCTAAAGCAATATTTGTTAATGAAATTATTTATGTCAAAAATAGATTCAGTAGAACAGAAATTTCTCAAATGATGAATAAATTCAAATGTTAAGTGCTCCTCTAGATCAGCGGAAACGTGCCTGTAAAATAATAAACTCAGTCTTCACTATGATGAGAGGCTCTTCACGCAGACTACTTAAGTGGCTGAGTGAAAAAAATGTACCAAATGTACTAAATGCATAATGAATTATAAAAAAAGGAAATAGCCTCCGTGAACATGAAAAATGGTTTAATCCTCAAAGAAACAAAATTATTCTCCTATAACAGCACCAACAACAAATCCGCATTTCTGATTATTTCGGAGCAGACACTTATGCCTTGTTGGGAATATAACCCCAACGAAAATTAAACAAAACCTTGGAAAAATTATCAAATAACTTGGGTGAATATGATTTGAAAAATAAAGTCATTAAGAAGATAAATTTAAAAAGACAATTAAAAGAGAGTAACCGCATTCTATACACAAACCAAAAGATAAAGATTTAATAAGAAATGAAAAATAGATATCTGTTTACAAGACAGAGCCGCCGAATTTTTTCTTTCCGGCAGAGCAGTGCCCTTGTTTCGCAGGAAAGAATAAACATTAAAAACAATTTCAATAAATTTAATGCCGTCATTAAATTCAATAAAAATTAGTTACGTTCAATTTTTAAAAAAGGATATACTCATTGTGAGATTTTTTTTTCAATATGGGGAGATATGATCTTCCAAACATTCAATGGTTATTATGAATTTAAAATAAATGGACAAATAGAGTAAATATAGGTGTTATTAAGGTCGTGAAAATCATAAAATCTGAAGTCATAATATCCTTTCCAAGCCATTCCTGTAGTCTGTTAAATTACACTGCTTCCCAAAATAAAAGGATAATCTACAGAAACGAACACAATTGCCCATGTACGTAAAATAGTCCACTGAAATTTCCGAACGCGAAAATTTTGCTATGCAGAAGACTATCCCGCATTTGTTTTTGCCGCAGATAAGTCAGAACACGTAAATTGAGACTGCGTAAAAATGGATATGCGAGTCTTCTCGCATCTTGTTCTAGGCCACTCTTATTTTCACTTCTGTGGCACGTTGAGGTGATTATGTCACAAAGATATCGTATTGATGATTTTCAGCGGTGAAACCAGAATGGTAGGATGGAAACAAATCGATCCAGACAGCAGTTTCCAGAGCATAAGACGTTCCTCAAAATGTTCTGTCAATACTCTAGACAAGACAGTCTCAGCTAAGAAGAGATGTTCATCGTCGACAGGAACAAGGCCGTTCCAGAGCCACAACTGCTGGAGGCTACCCTTACAGGAGTCTGACTGCTAGACGTAGCAGAGAGATATCGGCAAAAGAACTCGCTTTGGACCTTTCGGAAGCAACGGGAAGTAAGGTTTCAAGACATACTCTTTATAGCATGTCTTGAAACACTATCATGCAAAGAGACTAGTTTTTGTCCCTCTAACTTCCGCAGCAGAGCGAATACTTTTAACGTGGAGTCGCCAACATCACACTTGGGGTGCAGTCCAGTGGGCGGATGCCCGTTTGACATGAATCGCGATTCAGATTTAATAGTTATTCGAGACGAATTCTCATCTACTGAGAATCAGCGACCAGCAACATTCCCTCGGACATTACAGAAACGAACTACTGTGATAACTGGCGTGATGGTCTGGACTGAAATCATGACGAAGGGATGCACAAACCTGTGCAATTCTCATATAGTTCATCTGAATGATGACTTTCTCAAAGAGTAAAATTTTTACCAAATGGACTGACCACACAGATTCCCTGACCTCATTCCCATTGAGCATGTATGGGATGTTCTCGGGTGACAGATAGGAGCTCACTAGTTTCCTGCCAGAAGATTTCGAGAACTCAGAACTGCTCTTGTTCAAGACTTGTCATTAATTTCTCAAGATCTGACAAATATCTTCATAAATAGTGAGTAATCGTTGCTTCAGCTGCATGGTTATCAAGAGTGATCATACTCCATGTTAAAATACCCAATTTCTTAAGCAAAAGTTTTTAATATTGCTCCATGACCGCTTGTTCATGCAAATTACAAGTTTATGATTTTAACACATGGTAATTTGTAAGAACAGGATGTTCTGCTTCAGTCACATAAGCAATGTAATAATAAACCTCTTTACCAAATTTCATTGAATTTCTTCGTGAATGCTTTGAGTTATGTATGAATTTATAAATTATTCTTTGATTTTGAGCACCAGTGAGATACAGCTGGAAATATACCGGAATCACTAACACACTATTCATGGTTCGGAAGAACTCAGTACTCCAGGAATAATTATTTTCGAAATTGAATTTGAGTCGTAGAACATTTTCCAGAGTATGAAAAATTTGATCCTGAGTATTTCATAGAATATGTAATTTTTGTCCTAAAAATCCAAAAGTTCGGTTTCTCCTACGCCGGAACTCAGAAAAAATGTCGTCTAAAAGAAATTTCTGTCGTTGAGAAGAAACACGAGTCTGAAGAGAGAGAGAGAGAGAGAGAGAGAGACAGAGTGAGCAACAGCCATCCCGGCAGCCGAGTGGTCAGAAGGGCTGGAGCCTTACCATTATTTCGAGATGGGCTTGGGTTGCAGTCCCATATGAGGCACCGGTGGTATGTTTATCTGATGGCGCTCTTTTTTCTCCTTTTCCGGTAACCGTGGCCTCAAATTAGGGACCGACGACTATTTATATCAGCCCCACAAAAAAAGGTAAAAAAACTGACAGCAAACTTCCAGCACATATTGCTGAGAACCAGATGAAGAGTCCCCGCCATCCATAGACGTGGCCACAGGACGGGAAGCACTAGCCATTAGATTTAACAGTGTGGGTGATTTAACTCATAAAGATACTAGTGAACCGATTTATTCGCGTAGGAATATATAAATAAGCGTTTCCAAGCTTTCGCACATCAACCAGATGGCTCTTTCAAGGAAGTTAGACAGAAACTGCAAACTGAATAATAGAACGCTTTAACAATTTGAACACGGTGACTTGACTTGACAATACATAGATACGACGTTATGTTCATTTCAAGATACGAGGTTTGTATCCTGGTAAGGAGAAGGCATTACTTGAAAAACTGGCTCCAAATTCGTGGCAACTCGAGTGAGATGCTATCATTGCAAGTATCACAGTTGGTAATGATCCCCAAGGTTTCCCGAATGGCTGAATATGTAGGGGTAAAGTAGGTAACTAATTTCTTTATATCATCCCACATAGTAGTAGCGAATTTGAATTTGACTTCTCTGGTTGGGGCCGTGGCTACTTTACCGTATTGTATGCCCTTTTTATGTTCGTTGACTCTGATACCAACCAAACGTTTGGCCATTCCAATGTAGTATCATTTAGAGAAGTCCGGATATTGTAGGGAGATCGGATAACACCTGTTTCGCTGGAAAGTGGTGGTTTTTCAGTATCTATCTTTAGCATAGTATATAGCGATGCAGGAAACCTTATGCCGACACCGTGGTTCA
Source organism: Macrothele yani (assembly GCA_039090855.1). Taxonomy (NCBI): domain Eukaryota; kingdom Metazoa; phylum Arthropoda; class Arachnida; order Araneae; family Macrothelidae; genus Macrothele; species Macrothele yani. The sequence goes on from CM077011.1 coordinate 77,246,027, forward strand.
CCTTTTTGAGGGCGTTCTCCAGTTTGTAAGACACATTTGGTATGTAGGGAATTGATCCAAAATAATGGAATTGCGGCACAGGAAGAATAGAATACACTGGCTTTTTGGATAAAGTTACGTATCTGATTCAATGAATATCCTGCATCACTGGTTAACTTGATTACGCTTTCAGTTTCGTGTTGTCTATATGGGCATCGGGGAATACGGCGAAGGCTCTTCTAATTCGAAAACGGAAGACAGCTGTTTTGTATTCTGCTGGACGGAAAGAGCTGCAGAGCATCAGGTTGGCAACGCACGTGAGTTTATAATAGACTTGTGTACCTAACCGGTTTTCATGCTATTTAAATCATCCAGATAATTTAAACCAATGTTATGTTCAAGCTCCATCGTGAAATTGATCGTAGGAAGCATATCATTGATTTTATCGAGGAAAATTGAAAGAGTCTCTTTTCCACGAGACCACGCGAAAAATACGTTGACCGCATAACGAAGCCAGGTGGTAGGTCGTGGGGTGATGCTGGCGAATATTTTCTGCTCAATTGGGCGAAGTACTGCTACTGCAAGGACGGGTGAAAGGGAGGATCCCATCGGAGCGCCATTATTCTGTTTGTATACTTGTCCTTGTAAACTGTAGGAGCTAGTATCAGAGACTAAGTCTATTAACTTGAAGATGCTGAGACGTGAACCATGGGTATAAAATGATGAAGTTGATATGGCCTTCTTTAATGTTCTGACGGCTTCCGGAACGGGGATTGAAGAGGAAATAGAAATCACGTCAAAGCTGCCGATAATGTTGCCTGGTAGGACAGTGAGTTGCTCGGCTTTCGTTATAAAATCAAGAATGAAATTTATTACAAAGTCGAATTCAGGAAGGAAACTACGCAGGAATTTCGCTAGTGCTTTCTCTAAATGGTATGTTGGTGCAGAATTCCTGTGTACGATGGGTCTCAATGGGTTGGTGAGCTTATGGTGCTTAAGTCTTCCAAAGAGCTTTGGGACCTGAGATCCTGGTGGCAGTTTGGCAGCTTTCTTGAGATCGGCTGGAATAGCGGGTTACCGGGCAGCTCTTTGTAGCTGTGCAATACAACAATTTAGAGGGTTCCTTTGTAGGACTGTAGAACCGTCCGTGATAAAATCTTCAAGTGTTTTACTGTAGTCTGTTGCATCCATAATCGCTATCTGGCCAGATTTGTCCGTTAGAGTCAGCATTATGGACGGGTCATTTCTAAGGATCGAAATTTTCCTCGGAATTATAAATTTGTTAGGCATTTTGGTAGGACTGTACCAAGATCGCAATTTAGTAGAACAGAGCTGGCGTAGTTCGTCTTCGGTGTCTTCTGAAACTCGCGATATTACGCTTTCAAATTCAGAAACGACGCTTTTTCGGTTCGATCTGATTCGGAAGAATTTTGGTCCAAGCTCCAAAACTTTCGTTTCTTCTTGGGGAAACGTCCGGCTGGAAATACTGACGAATGGAATGGCGAAATCTTTAGATTTTAAGATCTCGGAAGATTTCTGATGCAGCATATTCATTGAATCAGATACATTGCCTTATCCAAATAACCAGTGGCTCTAATCTTCCTGGACCGCAACTTCGTTATTTAGGTTCAATTCCCTACAAACGAAATGCGTCTTACAAACTCAAGAACGCACTCAAGAAGATAAACAACGGTGTCGGCATAAGGTCTCCTGTATCTTTATAAAATGTGCTAAAAAGAAATACTGAAAAAGCACCACTTTCCAGCAAAGCAGGTGTTTATGCGATTTCCCTACAATATCCGGACTGCTCTAAACGTTACTGCATTGGAATGACCAAGCGTTTGTCGGAATCAGAATCAACGAGCATGAAAGGGACACAAAATATGATAAAGTAGCAACGGCCCCAACCAGAGAAGTCAAATTCAAATTCGCTACTACTATGTGGGATGATATAAAGAAATTAGCTGCCTACTCTACCCCTAAATGTGCAGCCATTCGGAAAACCCTTGGGGATCATTACCAACAGTGATACTTGTAATGATAGCGTCTCACTCGAGTTACCACGCATTTAGAACCAGTTCTTCAAGTAACGCCTTTTCCCAACCACGATACCACGTGCACAATCAACGTGATACTTCGTATCTTGAAATTAATATAACGTCGTATTTATTTATTGTCAAGTCAAGTCACCGTCTTCAAATTATTAAAGCGTTCTATTATTCAGTTTGTAGTTTCTGTCTAACTTCCTTGAAAAAGCCATTTGGTTGAGGTGCGATATCTTGGAAACGCTTATTTATATATCCCTACGCCAATAAATCGTACCACGAGTATAGTTTTATTATATTCTGCATAACTGGTGTACTGCTCCTCGTTATTAAATTGATACTACTGAAGTTTACGAAACTATTCTAATTATACTGAAAGAAACGTTGGTACACACACATAAGAAATAAAAACTTCTAATCACTCTTTAGTTGCAAGAAAAGTATGATTATTAACAAATTGTAGCTCTCCTGTGAAAGGAATTTGAACAGGAATAAACGGAAATCACACATCATAAACACAAGCTTGGAACGGTAGTAAAAGAATAATTTTTTGTCCGATGAAAAGGCTAAAAACGAAGGGCACTATCATAGAGAAATAAAAGTGATAGTTACGTTTTATTGATAACCGCAAACTTCCTATTCTTTCGCTGCTTTCCCAATTTTCTTCCAATATGCTGTGTTCTAATTTTCTGGTCCAAGTTTCGTAGCTGTATTCGTAACAAACAAATGCTGCTCCTCAAATACAAAATGTACACATGAAGTACGTGCGCGGAAAAGGTAAGGCAGAAGAAAATAAATCTCAGGTGGTAATGTGAACTGTTTCCTTACGACCTGAGATTTATTACATTAGGTCGTAATGTGAACGGTTTTATTGCCACCAAAAACCTCTCCCAGTGAGGACCGATATCTTTTCCTACAGGCCCAGAGTGATCGACACCAGTCAGCAAGTACAGTAGCCTTCCAAAACAATTGAACATGAGCACAGAACGCTCAATATTGCAATTTACAGTGGCCCGGCAACTGCACAAAGGTGGACTGTTTGTCCTGCGACCAGTAAGTTGTGTTCCATTAACAACTGCTCACTAGCGACACCGTTTACAGTGATCCAAAGAACATAAGAACTGGACAGAAGAAAAGTGTGGTACCGTACTTTTTTACTGATGAGAGTAGATTTAGCTGCTCTTGTGATTCTGGAAGTCAGCTAATCTGGCGTGAGGTAGACACTCGGTATCGTCCCGAAAACGTCAATGAAATGTCAATGAAAGGGATAGATATTGCGAGCGCTGTGTTCTCTTATCGGGAAGCATTTGGATTGATGGATGTATGGAGCTCCAGATACTAGAAGAAGTACTGTAACCGGTGCGTGCTACTGTAATGAGGTAATCCTTTCCCATTTTCGTTTGTTCCATGGTACCATTGGTCCACAGTTCGTGGTAACGGACGATAACGCCACACCACATCGCAGGGTGAATGTTGCTGAGCTATTGGAAAGTGAAGACATTTATCAGATGGATTTACCAGCAAGTTCTCCCGACCTTAATCTCATGGAACATATGTTGCGTCATGTCAACACGTACCGGAAACTATCCAACACCTGAAGACCGCAGTGACGGACGAATGGGCGATTTATCGCAAGATCAACAACCTAATAAGAAGTATGGACAGACAACGCAAATAACACATCGACAATGGAGCTGATCGTATCCCTTACTGAGGACCTCCTCTTTCCTTTGTACCGTCTTTCGTAGTGATGCATCTGCATCTCTTGGTAGTGATGCATCTGTAGTAGCCATTCTGAATGAAGTTCCGCTATGTCCTTTAGCATCTGCAGTTGTATCGGTGTTGTTTCCGTCACCATTTCGGTAAGTAACGAATTTCCTATGGTTTGAATTCACATGTTCAGGACCTCTCCTGTGCGACGCTACAGACAAAAGCTTGCCTCATCCTTAACCTTAAGTTTTGCACACCAGTGTACGATATAACATGTGTTATCAGTACACGATATGAAACAAAATAGAAAAAAATACTTATCATAAAGATCAATAGACGTAATCCAAAGGAATTCAATCTTGTTCTTCGGTCATAATAAATTAGGCATAGCATGCTTGCGGAGTGATCTTATTATCCATGTGGATGAAGTTCTTATGGCAATTCTGGAGAGAAGACTATTATTCAGGTACTTTGGTGTTATACCATATACCGTTAGACTGAGCGACGCTGTTTCGAATCCCGCTCCCTTTTTTGAAAATACTTTTCAAAGGAAAAGATTTATGGAACTTGCACATCTTGAAAAGAGAAGGAGATATGGAATTTCTACCTCTTGAACTTCTCTGATGTTGTGAAAGACTTCATATCCCATAGATTTTACGTGCGTATATACAACCGATGCATCCAAACTCGTGTGGATCACAGAATTCAACCCAAGGTGGACATGTTTGTCTGTTTGTCTGTCTGACACTTTATCGTATACAACATATCCTGTAATTCTCAAAATATCTTAAGAGTAGTAATACAACAACAAAAGCATTAACTCCATCATACGGAGATTTGAATTATATTTTCTCAGAAGTATTTGTGGTTCTTCTGTGAGCTGTTCACACACACACACACACACACACACACATCTACTGCAGTCTTTTTCACACGTGGAGAAAAATGTCTTTCCCAATCACGTTGTATGCGTATTAGAATAAGATATGTATTCAACGGCTTTCTGTTAGATGTAAATAAATGATTATTGGAAGCACATAGATTTTTAATTTCGAAACATTGTGTCAAACGAAATGGACTAAAGCAAGGAGCTTTTTATTTAGCATCGAACCAGATTATTTTAGAAGCCAAAAAAGAAAACCTTTCTGAATAAAATTCTACTGGTGAAAAAACTCTTTCGTGTTATACGAGTATGTCCTGTGATCAACCATTGGGAAAAGTTTAATCCACAGCAACTGTCCCCTCCTCCGTAAAGCTTCCATAGCTGCCAGAATGTAAAGGAAGCCAGACTTCCAGAATTTTCTGACCACAGTAGTTTCGTTAACCTACGGTGACATCGTCTTACAAACAGGACACTGTAAGACGATGTCTTTCAGGACACTGTAAAACTGTCCGTTTGTCTTAGTAAAAAGTTAAAATAATTATTTTTCGTTTACTTTGAAACAAAAGTTATATTAACCTTGACTTCGAGCAAAGTGGAAGAAAAAAGATCAATGTTTCTACAACAGAAATCTGTTAAAATGACACAATGCAGTTTTGTTAGATTGTTAATGAAATTGTACTTTATTTCCATGTTCTGACAAGATTCACTACACTTCTACTCCCCTTTCAACGAATATTAACACCAGCGCACAAAGTGCTGAATTTAAATTGACTGTAAAAAGACATCCAGCGCTAAGACCTCTGAATTAACAAGATATTTTATGTGTGTGTGTGTGTGTGTGTGTGTGTGTGTGTGTGTTTATAAGACTTCAAACAGGCTGACAAATAAAGGAGCTTTCACGTATTCTTGTGCCGGCCCGTTTGCCGAGTTGTCTGAGGCTCTGATTTATGATCATTCTTCCGAAGTGAACAGGGTTCGAGTTCTGAATGAATTATGGGTGGTGCGTTTGTTAGATGAAGTTGGCGTTCTCTATTATCTGGTATCAGTGACTAGAAATTAGGGACAGGTGACCCTTACACCCACAGAATCGCTCAGAGTGGTCGTTTATCCCCCTCCCCCTCTCCCAAGACAACATACTCTTGAACATCCCGACCTATTGCAGAATATCTGGCTTTTAAATCGATTCGGAAGTAGCAAGCTCACTGTCAGTCTGTTTCCTCTAGTCTCTTTGTACGGGGTCAGGAAAGATGGAGGATAGAAAGACTTGCTATCAGAAGAAAATATTTCATCTTAAACGACTACGATATAAAAATGCAAGAACGGATAGCCGTGGTTATCGCTTACGTCATGAATCACTGATGTCATCCATCACGGCGAGGTGACGCGTACTCCTCGGTAAGGGAGCAACACGTGGGCGGGTGGATTGTGCACGGATGCATCGTCCAGTGCAGTTGGGACAGAACCATTCGATTTTATTTCCTAGAGCGTTGGAAATGCAGAAACTTTTGAGCAAATACTTTCATGGAAAAAAGACAAAGCAAAAGTTGTAAAACTCGAAATCTGCCGGAAGCGCCCAAGACAAAACTCAGTTACTTCTGAAATTATGCAAGTCATAAAAATTTGAATGTACTGCATCTGTTCTTCGCCTTACAGTACATATTTGAATTTGACTGTTGTGTGAAAGCAACAGCTCGGCAGTTTATATCTGAAGGAGATTTTTCGGTGTGCAAACACGCGTCAACGACGATCCATTAAATTTCATGGAACTCTAAAAATAATTCCTGTTTGTAGAGGGCACAATAATCCGAACGACATAGCTGCCTGAATTCTTGCAATTTAAAGTGATGCTACTACTGATAGATTTCGGTCAGTGCTACTGACTGAATGATTAGAATTTAAAATTACCGTAGGGTGCATGGAAGGTGTAATATGCCTGAAAATATTCGATTAAAAATATTAAAATCTCTTTGTAACTGAACTTTTCCCCGAAATTTCAAAATGTCGATGTTTGTTTGCTACATATAAGGAAGACTGAATACTAAAGTTGCAGATATGAATACAGCACAAATCGAACAGAACGAATGGATCCGAGTGCGCAGCAGTAAATGGTAGCAGATTCCCGAGAATTATACAGCACTAATAAAATGAGCATACTGACGTAACCTCTTTATTTTGAGTAAGTTAACTGAGCATACTGAGGTAACAGTCTGACATCCTTACTGGCAGAGTGAACAACTACAGAACAGGAAATTGTGGGAGCTCATATGATCTTTTCGCAAAAGACATTCATAAAGAAATGCTCACTCGATATGTGAAGAAGAGCGTGTCACAGCAGGCTGTGTACAAGTAGGATCAGAAATTCGCGCATGGACTTTCGAATCTTGAAGACAAAAAATAGCCCCGGTGGACTTTGCAAAACACATGACTGATCTTTTTTCTGGGTTTAGCAACAACAAGGAGCAATTTTTTATGCTACAAGCAGTCGTCTGTACCTAATTTTGGGTTTCTGGTTCCAGGGTAGGGAGAGGAACAGCGCCTGGAGACAAACGCCCCACTCATGCCTTATCCGGCACTACTTCCTGCCCAACTTGGAAGAATGCTCCAAGCCATAGCCTCAGACCGTTCAGAAGAAACTATCCGAGGTGACAGAACGTTAGCGATTGAAAATATACACTCAGTAAACAAATCATTAGAGATAGGGGGATGTGCAGTTAACATCGGCATCCCCTGTGTACAGTGAAACAGACTCAACCCAAACACAGGCGATAAATAATCAGAAGCAAGGCTTCCCAACAGTGTACCGCAATGGACAAAAATGGGTAAACGTGGTAGCCTGAGAGACTTTGATCGTGAACGCGTTGTTGGCGCAAGACAGATGGATCATTGTAGCGCTCAAGGGTGTAGTACATCGAGTATGCTATCGGCAGACGTACCAACACCTAGAGAGCAAGTGGTTGTGACTACACGCCATGAACTAGGCCGGCGTAGACTATCCAGGATCATACAGACGATCCAGGTTAAATATCAGAGGCCCAGAAAGTGCCAGAGAGCGAACGTTACTGCGCACGCCACATAACCTGGGCTACCGGAGCAGACGCCATACTTGTATGCCACTGTTAACTGCTTATCAGCGGAAATTACGCCTTACCTAGTAAAGGGAACATTAAAACTGTACCTCCAAAAAGTAGCGCCGCATCGTTTTATCAAATAAATGCCATTTTAAGTTATACCGGGCTGATGGGAGGGTACAGGTGTACCGTATACAGCTTGAGGCCCCGTCGTGCCAGGTCAGCTCTGTTAAATGTGATGGTTTAGGGAGCATTCTCATGAAACACATTATGTCCCTTAGTGTGTCTGGAGAATTCTTTAACCGCTGGGCTTTACCGTCATGTGCTCGCTGGTCACCTGCATGCTTTCATGGCTTTCGCGCATTCTGCGGCGAATAGTCTGTTTCAGTAAGACAATGCCCCTCCCCTCCGGGCCTCAACAATCCAGCCATGGCTCGAGGAACTCCCATCTGAGTTTGGCTCCCAAGGTTCCCGGATTTAAACCCTGTGGAATCTCTCTAGGATGGCGTGTAGCGGAACATCGGATCCATGGATCCTAGACTAATGTCTGGGGCGGAGTTGTGGACAATGCTACAACAGGCATGGCTGGTATTTCCTCCGAAAACCCTCTGGCATCTGGTACAGTCGAAGCCTCGGCGTGTGTACGCTGTTATTCACACTAGAGGAGAACCACCAAGCTATTAGGTATGTATATCTAAAGTTTTATCCACTGAGTGTATATATATATCGATTGGGTGGTTTTATTGGATCGGCTACAGCACAAAATAATAGAATCTGCAATTTTGATAAGTGTTGGGGAGTGCGTTGCCTTGAAAACTGATTTCGGAGCAAACATTGACCCGAATTGGGCTGACTTCAGAATACCTTTCTCGCTGCGGCTCCAATGAAGAAGTCATGCTGGACAAGATTGTTAACAGTGCGAGTCAAGGGAAGCATTTCCTATCCAAGTCAGAGCGTGCATCAATACAATCAAAGAATACCAGTTCACTTATAAATAGGAAGCTAAAAGTTGCACCTTCGCCACATCAATGGCGCAGTAGTCTAATCTCTGGCTTCTGACCGTTCATCCGGGTATACCCGGTCTCGAGCTCCGAATGAAGCATGGATACATAACTGGCTGTCTCTCTTCCCTTGAACCAGTGGCCCTAAATTACAGACAGGCAATTGCTTGTAGGCCATCAAGTTGCTCACCGTTGTCGTTAAACCCCCCAAAAATAGTAAAATTGTAAAATAAGAAATCACGTAATTCATTAAAATATTTTTCAAAACTTGTTATGCTTCGTCATTAACACTTTTCTTGCACATTAGCAATATTATAATTTAAAGCCGAGAGCAGACATTCCAACAATCCTAAGAAGAAAGCAAGAAATCTTAATTATGCTTGGATTTAAGGAGAGCACAAAAAATTTATTCTAATTAAAACAAGTACGACTTTCTCTGAAAATGGTCATAATGCTATTTTTCGCTCTGTAGCTAAATTCTTTGAAATAAATGTCGGCAAATAATGCTTTGAAATAAATGTCGGAATAATGCATTGTCTAAAACCGCGCAAACTGCTCATCCTTCGATCAAAGAGATAAGTTTTTTTACGTAATCCAGGATCTTTCGCTCAGTTCTGGATAAATAAACATGACCAGTTTATGTAACCCTATTTAAGGGCAGGCGAATGATCCAAGAATTCTATGTAGATAATGGGAAAATAAATCAGCGATTTTTTTTCTTCATTTTTTTCTTATGACTCCTTGCTTTCGCAAGAGATTATACCGGGTATCTCAAAAAAGATTGAAACAAGCTTTCAACTCTTAAAGGGTTGATCATACTGTAGAGACATAGTTTCAATTATAAAAATACTCAAAATGATGTGAAGACTTACGACAAAGCAGTTGCATGCCCAAGGGTGGCATTTGTATGAAAATAAAAAATAAATGTTTATACAGCCTTTGCAGAAAAAAAGTTATTTCAAAATCAGTTGCGCAGTGTCCTGATTAGCCAACCCCCCCCCCCCTAGTTGTTCTGCTTACAACAGTCGCGGAGATATTCATTATAAAAATTGTATCGTCTGGAAAGATGATTACTCGCTTTGAGTGATACAAAACTATACAGCGAAACGAGCTATCTTTCGCTCGTAAACGGGCTCTAAATGATACATTTTTACAAATTTTTTTGAGAATATATCTCCGAGCTGTGCAAGTACAACAACGGTGTTTGTTTTTTCAGACTAATTAGGACATTGCGCAACTTTTTTATTTGAATTTTTTTTTCTGCGAGGGCAGTATAAAAAATTTATTATTTTATTTTTATGCAAATGCCACCCACAAGGGTGCAACTGCCATACCGTAAATCGTTACGTCATTTTGAGTATTTTTTCGAATTGAAAGCATGTACCTGCGATCAACCGTTGAAAAGATAAAGGCTTGTTTCAATCCTTTTTGCTACACCTGGTACACACAGGGTGCAAAAAATCTCTAAATTTCTCTTTTCTAACATTTTTTTCTCTAAGTGTTGTACTGTCCCTTAAAATCACAGGCAAATAATAAATTTTTGAGATCAGTATTTTGACGTTTAGGTTAATTTAATTTGTAAAAACCTCGTGTGGTTTTATTTGTAAGAGACGGGTTTTTTTGCATGTGCACATTAGCAGAATTCGTTGTCTACGGTTAGCATCTAACAGAATTACTACACACAAGTAACATACACTGCTGGCCACCCAAAATGCAATACCAAGAAGGACACGAGATAGCAAAGCCAGATTTACTGGACACATAACAACAGATACAAAGATGAAACGATTGAGCTTACGGGCCCGTGCGACTTGCGGAACACGCAGACATCAATATTTTGCGTGGCCCCATGGCTGGTAATAACGGCCGCTACACGCCGCGGCATCTAACGAAAGAGGCTTTGGATGTGGGCTTGGGGTATGTCGGTCCAGGCTGCTTCCACACGTTGTGGACTTAATGTATGTCGGTCCAGGCTGCTTCCACACGTTGTGGACCTAGGGTATGTCGGTCCAGGCTGCTTCCGGGCTACTAGGTTGCCGATCGCGACCAGACGTGTTCGATGGGCGACATATCGGGAGAACAGGCAGTCCTGGTGGGCCGTGAAGAATTGTTGCACGATGCGTGCTACGTGTGGGCGCCCATTGTACTGTTGAAACGTGGCCGCTGGCAGGTCCTGCAGGTAAGGGAGGACTATAGGCTCCAAAACGTCCGAGATGTAGCAGTGGTTGTTGAGTGTACCGGTGATGCGTACCAGATGGGTGGGGGTGTCATATCCAATTGCGCCACAAACCATAACAACAGGTGGCTGACAGGTATGACGATGCATAATGCAGGCATCCTGCAGAAACTCACCGCGGTGCCGCCACACGCGGATCCGACCATCGTGGTGTTGCAGGAAGAAGCGGGATTCGTCGGAGAAGACAATGTCGTGCCATTTCGTAGTCCAGGTGCGGCGTTCAACAGCCCATTGCCGCCGCACTCGCCGGTGGTGTAACGTCAATGGTAATCGGAGCAATGGGCGCCGTGCGACAAGCCCCCGCTCCTGCAGACGACGTCGAACGGTACGTGCTGACACAGGTTGTTGCGCAACACACCCTAATTCCTGCGCTAACGTTCGTATTGTAGCGGTGCGAGCCGTCATTGCCCGCCGTACAACATGACGGTCATCTCGTTTGGTGGTGTGCCGCGGCTGCGGAAATCGCTCACGTCAGTCCTTCTGTTCCTCTTGCACCCATCAAATCCATACCCGCCTCACTGTGGCTGGATGTCGTCCCACACGGGCGCCGATGTCTCGGTACGATAAACCGCTGTGGTGATAAGCAACCATTCGTCCTCTGTCTAACTCCGAAACGTGCTGGAATGACTGCCGTATTCTTCGACGTGGCATCAGGAAGCTTCCCACGCACAGGTCCAGCAGCACAACACACTTCCACTACTTACACCCCGTCTTCTGTGCACCCTTCTTATAGTGCTTCTCGGTGGTGTGCCGGGCGCACATGATTTGCATATGCCCTGCAATGCTAATCGTTTACATGTCCTCTCACGGGCGACACATGTTACGAATTTCAGGCCAATCGGATGCTTCCTTCTTGGTGTTGCATTTTGGGTGGCTAGCAGTGTAGAAATAAGGAGAATTTTTTATGATAGAATAAAGTTCATAAGTCGTATAACTAATGAGAGTAGTGGTGTAATTGCTATTTTTATATATTACATTCACTCGTATCTCAACGATTGTTTTAAAACTAAGACATTCACCTATATTTTTCTTTTACATATATTAATTACTTTGAATAACGGCTGTGTTACCCAAACACGTGCATTTCTACTTATATCTGAGTAATAACTAAATATTTCATAATATCCAAAAGTGGTGTGTTCAACAAGAAGCACTGTGTACTATATATATTAGGAAATATTGATAATAGCTGTGGAAATATACACTGTCCAATCACAAATACCAAGATAACCCTCTATTGGTAGTGAATTCTGCACTATGCAAGCATCACACCGCAGACCCAACTACTCTGAATTCAATTTTCTTCCATCGACGGAACTGTGGTATGGACTGACGAGTCATGCCACACAGTCTTTCAGTCTGGTGGTCGATCGTGGATGTTGTGGATGCTAGCAGCAGGGTTGCCTGCCGGATTGTATCCTCCCGACAATGAAGTTTGGTAGAGGGCACCACTAAGGGCGTTTTCAGTGATTCGGCTTCGGCTCATTTGTAGAAGACTGGAAATAAAATAGTGACAACATACCTGTATGTCCCAAAATATTTATTCATGCAGCACAATAAGTTTACTCTCCTTCAATATAATCTCGTGCCATACAAATAACCTTCTGCCACACATCGGGAAAGCGTTCGGTACTGTCAGCAGAGCAGTTTTTGTTGATATCAGCACACGAGTGTTCTACTGCTCGGAGGATTTCAACTCTTGTGTTCAAATGCTATCCTCGCAGTGTTTCTTTCAGTTTCGTGAAGAGATCAAAGCCACATGAGCTCATGTCGGGGGAATAGGGCGGATGGACGAACAACTCTCACTGCTACCGTGCAGTGGAAGTTGCAGTAGCAGGAGCAGCAGTGCGACATGGTGCATTGTCATTCATGACAATAGAAGCACTTGTTCGAAAATTTGGCTGCTTTCGCCACTGAGCAGATTGAGCATGATGTTCCAGAAAATGTTGGTAGTACTGAGCATTAACAGTCTGGTGCTGCTGTACTGTATGATGAAGTATCACACCTTCGATATCATACGCCATTATCAGAATCGTTCGTGGCGAACAATTTTTGGCCAGGAAGACGATGGATGCCTCAATTTATTGGACTGTCGTTTTAGTTCTGTTTCGAACGACCTCGCTCAAGTTTCATTCAGAGCGATGATCTTCATGAAGAACGCGGCATCTTCTCTATTGTAATGTTCCAAATGCTCACTGGCAAGGACGTAGAGGTGCCAAATGAACTTTCATAAGATGATGAGGCACCTATTAGGCTGCAATTTTGCGGTAACCAAGCACGTCCTTCAACACGTGCAAAACTGTTTTGTGGCATATTCCTACCTCAGCGGCTAACTGTCTTACTGTCCATCGTCAATGAACCGCCATCAGTGATTGCATTAACTCCACGAGGTGGTGTTGGATGCCAGTCTACCTGAACGTGTCACATTCGCCACTCTAACGCGATCGGAATGTTGTCATCCATCGTGCCACCATTCGATATGGTAACGCTTCTTTACCACGTGCTTCCCGAAGACTATAACATTCCGTAGTGTTCCTTCCGCGTGCCACCTAGATTTTGATCAATGCACGTTGTTTTAACTTGGAAAACAACTCCTAAGGGCTGTCTCGAATATGCCAGGATGCAAAGCGCAACATTACGCAACCCTAAGTTTTATAAAAAAATTGTTAGCAAAACCTGACGGAAGCATCTCAATTTATTTCGGCGGCGGAAAAACAGAACACCTTTGCTATTTCGCATAATGCTGCAATTGACGTGTTGATTTTTGACGATTTAGTGACTCTCGGGAGCATCTAGTGCTATTAGATGTCGCGCTTATGTAATTTGAGACCGCTATATCCCGGAAGGAAACAGAGCAAGCGCAGTAGACATGTGTAGAGCCCATGCCTCATTCAAATGTCGCTCGGATCATTAGTCAGAGACCCGCGCCGGTGGTCTCTGAGATACCGGAATAATACATGTGTATAAGCAATAACAAAACATGAATGTGGGCCATTACTTCTTAGAAGATAAAAAGCATAGAGGTATGAAGTATTTAAGCAAACTTCCACCACCAAAGATTACCCAATTCCAACAGCCACATCAGCACAATAACGGACTCTTCACAGGTAACCAACTCCGTGCACCGTGTTCCCAGCACTTCTCCGTTCAGCAATTTAGAGTTTTGTTTTTGTGTCATTTAATTCTGAAGAGACAATTCTCCCTTGCTGACTTCTTATATTAGTTATACACTGATAGAAATGGAAAGTGGTACACCCGGAAGGAATTGGTGGGATTGCATGAAACTTGGTAGATAGGTACAGAGTCCTAACCACAATAAATGAAACCAAATGATGTCAAGTTTAATGCTGTTAGGCACGTGTTTCAGTACAAAGTGTGCCCACCATGAGCAGCTTTACACTCTTGGATCCTTGCCGGCATAAAATCAATAAGTCTGCGGATGTAGTTTTGGGGTATGTCTCTCCAAGCTTGCATAACGTGTTAGGTCAATTCTTGTACAGTTTGCGCTGGCTGACAACATTACGTAAAGCGTCTACCTACGGCATCCCAGAAATGCTCTATGGGGGACAAATCTGGGGAGCGCGGAGGCCAATCCATGATCGTGACACCTTGCAAGGCTTGTCTTGTGATGGCCTCAGTATGTGGACAGGCATTATCATGTTGGAAGAGACCATTTGGGATGGGGGCCATGAAGGGTATGACAACAGGTTGTATCACCCTGTCCACATATTGGCGGGCAGTCATGGTGCCTTCAACAACCACCAGCGGAGTCCTGCAGTCATAACTGATGGCCCCACAAACCATGAAACCAGGGGTTGGACCTTTGTTGCGCTCTAAAATCACAGCAGGTTTGGCCCTTTCTCCACAACACCACCGTATATGTCATCGATTATCACTTTGGACCAGACTGAATTGAAACTCGTCACTGAACACAACTGTACACCATTCACGTGTCCAGTTGTGTCTAGCATTACATCGGGTGAGCCGTTGTTGGCAGTGGAATCGGGGTAACGGAATACACTGCATGGCGGTACGAGAATGCAACCCATACAGCATTGACAGTTATCCGTGGGGTCACACTGGCTGTTACCACTGCTCAGATCTGTGATGCGGTCGTCCGCCTGTCCGCAACTGCCAGTCGGACAATATGACGTTCGTCACGTGGTGTCGTTCTTCTTCGTGGACGTGTGCCAGATCTGCGAGTGCTCACTCCTTCCCGCGTCCACTATGTCACCCCTCTCCGTACTGACATGGCACTACGACCCTTCCGTGGGCCAATTTCATGATACGAAGCCCTCATTTCAGACATGCCAATGATGCGAACTCGCCCCGTGTCTGACATGTGGGTGTATTGAGTTCTCACTTTACGACGTGGCATAGCTGGTTACCGCCAACCTGTGGACAAAAAACGACCTTGTGGCATCCCACAGTTAACGACTTATGAACGAAGCAACATAGCAATTTTGCATAATAAATCGGCAGGTAATTTACATACCACTATATCTACTGCTTCTACTTTTTAATCATTCAATACCCGTCCTACGGAGATACTTTGGTCCACGTTTCATGCAGTTCCATCAATTCCTTCAGGGTGTATCACTTTCTATTTCCACCAGTGCAGTTGGCAGGATCGTTCTAATTCATAGACTTCAAGGCAAATTGCATTAGAACTTTTGAGTTAAATTCCAGTGCAAATTGCATTAAAACTTTTAAGTTAAATTCCAGTGCAAATTGCATTAGATCTTTTGAATTAGATTCCAGTGCAATTATGCCCAATATTTTTACGGAAAGCAAATTTGTGCAAAACGTACTAATAATTTTTAATGTAATTTAGACAAATTTTGTAAAATAAACAAGGCAGTGAAAAGAATGGCGGACACCCAGGGTCAAATGGCACCGGCAAAGTGTTGTCATCGGAAAAAACGTTTAGGGACAAAGTGCCCCAGCTGCATAATTCTGAATTTTGTTGAAGCAAGAAATTACTGTGTCACGATAACAATATGTTTGGTTTCAGCAATAAAACGTTTTATCACGATAACAATACATATTGTTGGATCAAACAAATTCCCAAAAATCGACCTAGGCATTTTGTTAAATGAACAAAACTTTTTGTCATGATATCAATAAATTTTGTAGAATCAACAATAATTTTCAGCAAAATACATTTGTAAATTCAACAAACATTTTTCTTGACTGCATATTGACAATTTTTTTTGGTTGATTCAAATTTTTTTTTTGCTGAATTAACAAAACTTTCTTCTCAGTATAGACACAGCACCTTCCCCCTCACTGCCTCATCCGGGACTCGAGCCCGGTCCATTTCTGAAAGACGCTTTAGACAACTCGGCCGCCGTAGCGGGGAAGCAGGTGTTTCGAAAATTGTTGCTCATCTGGGGATAATCAAGAAGGTCTTCGCAGTCGTGTAGAGGGAGGGATCATACAAAAAATTTCCTCATACTCAAAATTTGCGGTTGCTAAAGAACACTGTGTATCTATCTGTCTATCTATCTAGATATACACTGAATTCGCAACTTGTTAGAAACACCCAGAAAATCTGTCATCCTCACTTACGCACGCAACTATGACGTTGAGATGGCATTATAAACAGCTGAGTGCAAAGGATTCAAACATGTATGAATCGTAGATAGCGGCAATACGAGAAAGGCGTGTTATTTAAACAACCTTGGAAGTGGCATAATAGTAAGAGCTAGGAGAGCAGGTGCAAGTATCTCAAGAACTGCAAAACTTCTCAGCTATGCAGGAACAATTGGGTTGAGAGTGTACAATCAGTGTTGCCCAAACAACAAAACAAACAACGGTATTCCTCTGGGTGGAAACGACTTCCCGTTTTTTACGCTTTCCAACCGTAGGTTGAAGAAGCGTATAACCGATATAGTCACGTTCCTTTCGAGCTCTGTGTTTGTGCCCAGTTTTTGAAAGTATATAGTGAGTGTTTGTTCCTATTTTTGTGTTCCCCTTCAAGAAGAAGATCTGTACATTCTTTTGGCTCAGCTCCCAAGTCGGTGAGTTGCATATTTTGTTTGCTTTCAGCGTTTTATTATTTCCGATCAAGCTGATCGATCCTTAAGTTAATCCTCGCCATTTACAATGGCTAGCACTGATAAGGGTGATGTCCACGCCCACATCAGTGATGCTCATTCAACCTCCTCCTCCTCCTCACTCTCAAGAGACCAATCAGCATTTATGCACGTCAGAGACGTCATACGCATACAAGATGTAACGCGAGACTCCTCTGCAATGGCTCAAGATGATACCCCTGCCCAAAAGAGTGACGTCACCTTGAAGCACGACCCTGGTTCATTTGCCGAAGCTATGGATGTGACCGATTGCACGGTTGCGTTGCCTTCAACTGGCTCAACTGAGTTTACCAAGCCGCTACCAGCAATGAGCACTGTATCGCATCCTTCCACTGCCAACTCTACGTCTCTTATTTACTCCACAGTGACCTCCGGAGCGAGAGTCCCTTCCAAGTTCATTGCTCCCGTTTTTCCTGACTCTTACGTCAGTATTGAGGGTAGTTCTGCCACCATCGATTTCCCAGAGGATTCCCCAGCCGGGAAACAATTTTTCTCCACAATGGATTTCGGTGTCTGTTTTGATGCATTACCAGACACGAAACTCAAGGAATATAGTATTGCCCTAAAGAAGATGCTTCCTACAGGAGCTTATATCACTCATATGGCCCGAAAGCCACGGGCCGTATTAGTGTATTTTGCCCGTAAAGAACATGCAGACCTTGTGATGACTGCTGGCTTATCCATCAAAGATGTGCATCTTCTGGCTGAACCTGTGGCACAGCGACCTATCCAGGCCACTTTCCACCCAGTCCCACCTGAAGTCTCAGATGTCGCTCTGTGCACTTTACTCAGCAAATTTGGCCGAGTGGTTGGACCAATAACGACCCTTTCGGCGGCGCCCAGAGATCCCGATGACAAATCCATTGCAGGGTTTCGTCGACGTGCCCGTGTCATATTTCCGTCGGACGATCATCTGCTTGCGTGCCCGAAGATCCTAACCGTACGGTGTGGCCAGCAACGTCGGAGAATCGACGTCATTACCTCCTTGCACTGCACGCTTTGCCATAGCGAAAACCATCTTCGCGTGCACTGCCCACATCAAGTTCCATCGACTCCGACTGGTGCTCCTACAGGTACCGTTCCTACCTCGAAGCGTACTACACCATCTACTTCAGCACAGCAGGCCTCGGAGCCAAGATATGATGAAAAAAGTCTGCTTACAGACGTTGGTCAACGCAACGCTCCCACAGCCGCTTCCTCTTTTTCACTAGAGGACTTTCCTACAATTGCCTCCTCACTCCCGCAACGTCGTCGCTCCACCACTGAGTCCCTTTCAGAGGGTTTACAACCAGCTATTACCACTGGAACCTCCGAAACAGCTGATGTGGAGTCTGTTGGTCCAGAGACACAGTGTGAGGATGAGACGACGGAGCCTAAACTGAAGCGCCGCGGCTCTGGCCGCAGCAGGCGAGTAGCGAAGAAGCAAAACTCTACTTCACCTCGTTTAACCTCCCTCTCCAGCAGTTCTCCTCGACACACCTCGCCAGCCGAAGTTTCCTTTCCCACGGTCGAAGAGTTCGCTGCATTTCTCCAGACAGCCAATATACCTCCCGTACCGCTCTCATACATTGATCTCCATACATACTTAACGAATCCGACAAGCTACGCAATAGCGCGTGCCTTAGCAGTCAAGAATCTATCGCTTCGCCAACTTGTGCCGGAGCAGATCTTCAATGTGTCGCATTTCTGCCGCCAGAATGTTCCCACCCATCCGTGGGCACAAATTTTCTATAATCGTCTCAAGTCTTTTCCTCCAGCTCTGAAAGATCTTCAGCTAGAGGCAAGGAACCCCACAATTCAAGATCGTGTCACTTAATTGCAGGGGATTCGCTTCCCCCTCAGCAACTCTCTAGCAATGAAGACCTCAACCCGTTGGGGGCTGATATTCTCCTCCTTCAAGAGACAAATTGCAAACCATCTACCGTCTATTCTCGATGGCGCCAGTGGAACTTTGTGTTTCATCACGCCTATGGACTAACATCTCATAGCGGTCTTGCCATCGGCATTAGTCATACTCTCAATTCTATTATCATATCCCTCTCTGTGCGAAATATTTGTCGAGATCTCTAACAGCATGCATCCTTTACCATCGCGTCTTCCAGATATCATTTATTCAATATCTATATTCCAAGCACTACAACACATTTATCAGTTCTCTTCACGCGTCTTCGCAGAGCACTCGACCGTATCCCACCGTCAGACCATGTTCTCGTTGGTGGGGATTTTAACTGTACCCTGGATCCTCTTCTGGATAGGTCTTCTACAAATAGAGAGCGCCGCCATGCCCTGGGGAACCTGCTCCAGACAGTTGTCACGAACAACGCTCTTCATGATGTACATCGGCATATTCATCCATGGTCGACTAATTACACTTGGCGCTCCTCTCATGCGCAAAATCCTTTCTTAGCCCGCCTTGACAGGTTTTATGCCTCCAGTACTCTACTTCCTGCCGTGACAGAATCGAGTGTGCATCCCACGGCCTCATCTGACCACTGCGCCATTGCCTTCATAGTCCATACTGCACCATTCAAACCCAGGATAATTCGCCCGTGGACATTAGATGATGCACTTCTCTCCGACCCGGCATTCTGCTCTTCGGTCCGGTCATTCCTGATTGACAGACGACCGCAGCTTCAATCTGCACTCTGCGGATTAAATTCTTGGTTGGAGATCAAGCAACAGTTCGTTCTGCATGTCCGAAACTACTCTTTCCAACTAAAGACACTCCAGAACATGCGCCTAGACTATGTTCGTTCAATGCTATCCATGCTCAGTCTCAGTGGTCCTCTCTTCTCCTCCTTTCAACAAGAGCTTCGATCTCTTCTCACTCCTCTGGCGCACCAAGCTCTCCGCCGACTTCGTTTGCAACACCTGACACCGGATGCTAACAACTATGAGTTCCTGACGTCGGTGGAAAACACCCGACGAGCTTCGTCCATACTTCATCATCTACGCCTTTCTTCTGGAGAGGTATCAGATGAGCCGATTGCGCTTTGTTCCCATGTCCGTCAGTACTTCTCCACGAAGTTTAGTGAACCTCCTCAACCATCCTCTGCAGCAATGGATTCTCTCCTTTCTAATCTACCTCAGGTTCCCCCCCCCCATCTCGCTTCTTCTCTACTCCTTTCCCCCACGCCTTCTGAACTTAACACTACATTCTTTTCTCTGAATTCTAGTGCCGCTCCGGGTCCGGACGGCCTACAATTTAGCTTTTATAAAACTTTTCTGCCTCTTCTTCTTCCGTTTCTCCTTTCCGCTTTCTCTGCTGCCTTTACTTACTCTCCTCTCCCGAGGGGATTCACAAATGCATACGTTGTCCTTTTCCCCAAAAAAGGTGATCTCCTTGACTTGGTGAACTGGCGCCCAATTTCCCTACTGAATCTCGACTACAAACTTTATACCAAGCTTCTTTCACAACGACTAAATCCCATCCTCACTTACATCCTCTCCCCTAACCAGACTTACACAGTTCCCGGCCGTTCCCTATCTCACAACATCTATCTCCTGACTGATCTAATTCACCTTGCGCGCTCCCGCTCTGAACCCCTCGCCCTCCTCTCTTTAGACCAAAAGTCCGCCTTTGATAATATCTCCCACACTTATCTCTCCGCCACACTTCTCCGATTTGGATTTCCATCTCCGTTTATTTCTCTCCTCACCTCCCTCTACCAGGACGCCAGTTTCCAGGTCAAGTTGCCCACCTTTCTTACAGCACCAATCCTCTTCCGCCGTGGAGTGAGGCAAGGCTGCCCACTCTCCGGTCAACTTTTCGCTATAGCCTTAGAACTTTTTCTCCGCTCCGTTCAACGCTCCTTTCAAGCCACCCTGCCGCCACTCATCGCCCGCACGAGACACCATGTCACCACTTCCGTGGCGTATGCAGACGACGTTACCTTCTGTATACGCCTGGATTCACAGTTCTCTTTGCTCCAAAGTCTTTTCGCCGATTACGCCTCCTGCTCCGGAGCTGCGATTAATACAACCAAAAGCACAGGCCTGTGGTGCGGCTCATGGGTTGACGGTTTGGATTCCCCATGGGGAGCGCACTGGTCTTCAGCCTCTCAACGTTTCCTTGGCGTACATCTTGGCGTCCCAGGTGAAGCCACCAGCACAACGTGGAATGCCATCCAGCCACGTCTTCATCGGTCAACTGCGTTTTGGCGAAAAGCGCAGTTCTGCACCTCATATTTTCAACGTGCACGTCTTGCGCAAACCTATCTTCTCTCCATGTGCACACATTCCTGGCTTGCTACTAAATCCCCACTTCTTCGTCTCAATGATATCACTCGCTGCTTCACCTCAGTTATCTGGACCGGACACCACTGGCTCAGTGCCCCCAAGCACAGCCTTCCTCCTGACCAAGGGGTCATTGGCCTAATTGATACACGACTGTACTATCAAGCTCTCCGGATTACTTCGTTCCTCCGTCTTCATACCTCACCTGTTGCCGACGCCGTTACCGCAAGGAATGTCATCACCTCTTCGAGCAACACTAATTTCACTTTCAGTTCTTTCATTCTAATGGACCTCCGTACTACCACTCACTCTCGCCTTCCTCCTGCCTTACGGGAGACTCTTACCTTTCTCCGCTCTCTCCCGCTCACTCGATCCCCACCCGATTCCACCACTGAACTCCTTCCCGAACCCCTGTTCTTCTCCTCTCTTCTTCACCCCCTCATCTTTCATGCTTCGCCTATCCTTCTTGGCTCCGAGTCGGAGTTGTAACCGTCAAAGACCTTATAACCTCAGATCTGTCCTGGCTACCCTACGCCAGCCTCCCACCTACCGTTCTACTTTCACCCTCCTCTCGCTCTGTCTATGGCTCCCTACTCTCTACCATCATTGCTAAGTTTCCTCATCTCGCAACCACCACCGGCTTGACCTTTGTTCCTTCCGCCTCCCTCCCCTTCCTTTCTTTCTTTCAGTCGGCAGATCTATACTTCCACTATCCTCTCTTTCAACCTCAGTCCTCTATCGGTTACTTTTAAAATCCCACTCTCCTTCTCCCCTTCACATCCCTGATGTCTCCCAATCCTCTCTCACCGCTGTCTGGTCTGCCACCCTTTCTCCTCTTTCAGCTCCTCTTGAAATAAACACTCACTGGCTTTTTCTCCACCGCCGTCTTCCCGTTCCATCCATCCTCCACCGCATGACCATTCTTGACTCACCTCTTTGCCCCTTCTGTTCTCAAGAAGCTGATGTCTCTCACGTTTATCTACATTGTGTCATCCTCCTTCCACTACTCCATCTTGCATTTTCCATTGCTCAACGTTCAGCCACAACTGATCTTCCTTTCGATGCCTATAAGACACACCTCCTGCAGGTTTCTCCGCCAGTCAAGCTTCCACCAATCTGCTCATATATTTTCATCCTGGTGAACCATGTCACTTACGTATTTCATCAGCGCTGCCGAGATATCTCATCTCCTTATACCATCCACCAAGCTTCTGTGGAACTTCTGTGCCACTTTCGGGAGCGTCTCCTCTCAAGACTTCGTCTAGAGAACCTTGTAGCCGTCGCCCAACAGAGAGAACAACATTTCCGTTCCACCTGGTCTCCGGCCGCTTCCTGGTTCGCCGGCATGCCAGCGACGTTACAACTGACTGTCGGTAGTTTATAACCTCGTTGCTCCTAGCTCTGTTGATCTTCAGTTCAACGTGCATGCTCACCATTAGTTTTCGGAATCAAACTTCAGCATACAGCTTATATCTTCTAACACATGTGAATATAATATGCACCATACTGTACAAATGTATATAGTCTTACTTGTTTTCTCTTTGATTATACTTTTTTCTACCAGTACTAAGACATCGTAATTCCGTTTGCCTTAGGTTTCACATTGTCTACTTTGTCATCTACAGTTCTCCTTTTGTACAGTGCTTCATTATAATATTCTCGTTCTGTTATTTGTCAGCACTATAATATATTTATTCTTCGAGACGAAATGTTTCGACAATCTCTCTTATTGTTCTTGTGCAAAATGCCTGTACCTCTGTTCACGAGGCTCCTTTGTGAATCAATACATCGTGCTGTATATAATGTACATAGAATTTTAGAGTTTGTATATTTTACCGTACAATATATGTACCAGGACGCCCATGTTCGCCTCCTGAACCCAACCTTGTTAATAAAATTGTGTTGAAGAAGCGTATATGCTCCAGCTTTGTCCGTCCGTCCGTCCGCACGATAACTGGCGTAAATATGGTTCGATTTCGATGAAATTGTAGTATGTGGTAGGGGACCACCCTGGGACGAACCCTATTGAAAATGGGACAAATGGGGTCAAAGATCACGACGTAGGAGCTGGATCCTTCCATTGCCCTTATGCGTCATAACGTGCGTAAATATGGTTCGATTTCAATGAAAGTTTACTATGTGGTAGGGGACCACCTGGGGATGAACCCTTTTGAAAATGGGACAGATAGGGTCAAAGGTCACGACGTAGGAGCTGGATCATTCCTTTGATCTTATGAGTCATAACTTGCGTAAATATGGTTTGATTTCACTTAAATTTTAGTATGTGGTAGGGGACTGCCTGGGGACGAATCTTATTCAAAATCGGTGAAGTGGGGTCAGAGGTTAGGACATAAGACCGGGATGCATTTCATTGCCCTTATGCGTCATAACGTGCGTAAAAATGGTTCGATTTCGATGAAATTTCAGTATGTGGTAGCGGACCACCTGGGGACGAACCCAATTGAATGTGGACGAAATGAGGTCAAAGGTCAGGACATAGGAATGCGATCCATTCCATCGCTCTTATCCCATATTATTAAGGTGGACGTCAAGTAATTTAGCTTACTATAGTTCCAATGGAAAAACTTTTGTACACATTTCCTTCACAATTAATGTGTTCCCAAGGATGAAAATTTGAACATCGATTAAAATAACTTTATTACAACTTGGAATACCTAATATTTTCTAAAACATAACCATAATTACATTAAAAATCAATAACTTTTCCTTTGGGGGTGTTGAAACCAGAAAAAGTATGGCGCGACCTGTACTTTGATGACGTCAGTAGACAAACAAATGTTGGACTGCATAATTATGGTTATGTTTTAGAAAATATTAACTATTCCAAGTTATAAAATGAAGCTATTTTAATCGATGTTCAAATTTTCATCCTTGTGAATGCATAAATTGTCCAGGAAAAAGATGGCTCGACCTGTATTTTCATGACGTCAGCAGTCAAACAAATGTGCGGATCCTATTAAAGTTTTATAACGTCACACTTTTGCTAGCAGATGGTCGCGATTCCCATCTGCCTCATTACGTCACGCGTTGTGTGCGTATGTTCGTCCGCACGATAACTTGCGTAAAAATCGTTCGATTTCGATGAACTTTTAGTATGTGGTAGGGGAACACCTGGGAAGAAACCCTGTTGAAAGTGAACGAAATGGGGTCAAAGGTTAGGACATAAGAACGGGATCCATTCCACTGCTCTTATGCGTCATAACTAACGTAAAAAAGGTTCGATTTCAACAAAATATTAGTATGTGTTAGGAGACCACCTGGGGACAAACCCTAGTGAAAATTGGCGAAATGGGGTCAAAGGTCAGAACATAGGAGCGGAATCACTTCCATCGCCATTATGAGTCATAACTTACGTAAAAATGTTTCGATTTGGATTAAATGTTGGTATGTTGTAGTGACCTTCCTGGGGACGAATCCTATTGAAAATGGGCGAAATGGGATGAAAGGTTAGGACACAGGAGCGGGATCGATTCCATAGTGCTTAGGCATCATAACGTACGTAAAATTGCTTCGATTGGGACAAAACTTCATCATAATATTTCAGAGAAGTACTGAACCAGTTCTGTTGAATATCATCCAAATGGATCAAAGGTCAGGGCACAGGGGTGAGATTTATTCCACAGCCATTTTCCTCATAACTTGAGTAATAGCTTGAGTAATGATTTCTAGTATTTCTAGTGGAAAGCGTATCATAATCAATGCATTGCATGATTTTACTAACTTGTTTGAGGTAAATTGCAGCTTATGAGGATTGTGCGAGGTAACAGATGAGCTCCATTGCGTCCAGTAATTCCGCAATACAACAGCGCCAATGTACAAACCATAATATGCCGCCAACAAACGAAGCGATGGATCTCAGCTGTTTCGTGTTAACGGTACAAGCTCGTGAAGGACGTGTAATGGTCTGGGGTATGTTCTCATGGCAGACATTGGGTTCCTTAATTCCTTTGGAATAGCATTTGATTGCCACGGGTATCTTAACATTCTTGTATGCCTGGAACACCCGTACATGAGCATGGTGTTTTGTGATGGCAAAAGGTATTTCCACCAAGACAATGCGCCAAACCAAAAGTCTCGGATCGTAACACAGGGGTTCCAAGAGTGCTAAATGGCCCCCATATTCAGGTCTTAACCCAACTGAATGCCTGTGGGATGAAATTGGAAGAGCCATTCGTAACATCGGACAACTGAAGGACGCCATCACACCCGCTTTGCTGAACATACCTGTAGAACAATATCAACACATTGTTGAATCCATGTCACATCAAATCGAGGCTGTTTTGGAGGCTAACGGCAGACCTATATGTTATTAGTTAAGTAAGTGTTCGAAATAATTTGTTACTTGGGAGTAGATGTATTTACATACGTGAAAGAACGCATCTTTGCCCATTAAACCGTTACCATTAAATGCATAACAATTGTTTGTTAATTAGACAATCCACGATAGTCTGAAACTAAGATAAAATGTCTTTTGTAATACAGTGCTTATTTTTTAGTTGAAAGAAAATAAATCATTTCAAGTTTTCAACTTAGAGCAAGCGTTTACGCAATAATTTCAAACGAAGTAAATTAAATTAGGGTGTGTAAACACACTGTAAAATTTTGCTCAGATCAAGTGGTCTCTGTGGTCCCACTAAATAGCAGAGAAAGCGAAGAAAACATGAAATGAAGGATAAAGGAAGCAGCTTTATTTTTATTTGAATTCCTCATGAGAATAAGAAGTACTTACAGAAGGAACATTACGTTGATGTGTTTGGAGAGTAAACATGATCTCGAAACGAGTTTGAATAAAGGTTCTTCGACCACTTTAGTGAATGTCTCTGTATACAGAAAAGATTTAGATCCAAGCAAATGTCTTCACTGTGAGTTCCCGGTAGTCACCTATCTGGGTCAGAGATAAGAAAGAAGTATTACGATGGAAAATAGATGATCGGCGCCATCGATAATTAAGGAATGAAAACTGAATAAAACTTGAAGTAGATTATTATGATTTAAACTTTGATTTGTTTAATTCTGTCATTTGTTGAATAAAAGCTATCTGACGGTGTTTATGTATGTAGACTAATAAGGGTTTACAGGAATAGTATTTACTCGATAAACAGATTCAATAAACAAATTTTATGCCGTCGTCACTGTATTGCTTTACTTTTTATTTTATACTGTATTTTCTATTTTTTTGTTCGAGCATTTCAATAAAGGAACTGAAATAATATGACCTATCTGGCATAGGTTATACAGGGTGATCCATTTAAACCAGTACCATGTGATTTACTTATAACTTTTTTATAAATAACAACAAAATCATATATATATGATTTCGAAAAAGGACCGACAGAACTTGCTCCTAGGCCTGGTCGACCTGAAAGTGCTGTTATGGAAGGTATTGTTAACACTGTTTGGGCAATCCTGCAAGAAGAATGACGTGTGAAGACCTAGCGGCGTCAACTAATATATCAAAAGCGTCGGTATTCCGCATTCTACGCGACAAATTACTGCTGCATCGTGTGTGTTCCAGATGGGTACCTCATCACCTGACGAGAGAACAATTGTTAGCCAGAGTTCAGTTGTGTCATGAGTGGATACAAATGATTGCAAAGAATCCAAACTTTCTAAACACAGTAATAACTGCTGATGAAACATGGGTCTACCATTTCGATCATCTCACGAAGCGCGCAACGAGTGTCTATAAACACAGAGGCTCGCCTCATCCGAAAAATGTCCGCCAAACCAAATCAGCTGAGAAGGTGATGATGATAATTTATTTTTATCATAAAGCTGTAATCCACCAGCATGCCGTTTCTCCACAAATTGCTGTCAATGCTGAGTATTACATTTCAGTCTTGAAGCGCCTGCGACGACACATCGATTAAGCGACCGGAACCGGTGGCACCTTGACAATGCCCTCCCACATGTGGCTGCCTATGTTCAACAGTTTCTTACGAAATGCAATATTGCAATCATGCCACATCCTGCCTACAGTCCTGACTTCGTCCCGTGCGATTTCCTTTTGTGAAGGAGAAGTTCCGAGGCGCAACATTCATCATAGATGCTGACGTTATTTAAGCTGTACAGGGGTCGCTAAAGCAGCTTCCACAAAATGCCTTTGCCACATGCTTTGCAAAATGGACTGAACGATGGGACTGTTTCATATCATCCGAGGGAAGATACTTTGAGAAATAATAACATATACTTTGCTGTACCTATATTTCTTCATTTTGTGTGATTTTACTCTCTGTTTTTGTAGAACGGCCGTTGTATACATATATAATGCACGTATAACGTAATGTTTCAGAAATGGAGTTTATTCATTTTCAAAGTCCATATTGAATGGTCGTGTCGATATACGTAAACATTAACTACGTTCTGATCAACACTGTGATGTTTAACAGGAGTTTCAATTTCTGTACTATGAAATACTTAATTTTCGCAAAGTCAGAGAGTTTTCCGTGGTTATCATTTTTTAAAAGACCCGTCAAACGCTACCCCGGTCGCCTAGGGTATGAGGCGCTCTTTTCTGTCCGTTCATCGGGGTTGTGCACGGGTTCGAATTCCTGGGGAAGCATGGGTGAAACGATACTTTGATGGCACTTGTCCTGCTCCTTGGCCCTAAATTACTGACAGGCGACTATTTATTATTTTAGGTGTTGCTCGTGGTGGTCGTTATACCCAAAAATAAAACAAAAACATTGAAACTCTAATTTTTTCTCCTCGTTTTTATAGCTTAAATTCCAAATTCCCAATATACATCATATAAGAGTATTCTAGTCACTCATGCATAACTTTTAATTATGCCCATTGGTCATTTCCAGCTTATAGTGGGAATCTGCACCACAGTTACTTTCTC
The DNA here is from genome assembly GCA_039090855.1 of Macrothele yani. Taxonomy (NCBI): domain Eukaryota; kingdom Metazoa; phylum Arthropoda; class Arachnida; order Araneae; family Macrothelidae; genus Macrothele; species Macrothele yani. Next base: position 77,274,148 of record CM077011.1, read on the forward strand.
AACCCTCTGTACTGATTATTTACGGGTTCTCTAGTCCGTTTGAGGTTCAAAACGGCGGAATCATTGAATGTTTCTCACTTTTAATTCATCATTGTACATTCCTGTATGACTGCTCTGCTTTGATATAGCCCCGTTCGACGCTCTTCGTTTTTGCCTGTAGGCGCATTGCTAAGGGTTCTTCCCTTTAGTTGTAATGACAGTGAAATAATTTCTTTAAAATTCATCATTTTATCAGCGTGTTAACAATGCAAATGGAAATCTAGTAACTTAATCAAAACTGATGAAAATCACATAATTTCTTTGTCATCGTTTCGAGATTTAATGACCACCTTAAGCAAGTCTAAGGGCTATAAACATTCGCCCGTCCCTGATATAGGGCCACTGATACCCCCAAAAAATAGAGATAGCTCCATCAGAAAACTTCGCTACCGATGCTTAATCGGTGATACGAACCCCGGCATACCACGGACTAATGAACAAAACCGAGAGCCTGAGAACACTCGTCCTGCGGGAATCATCAGATCATTACTCAGAACGAAGACACTGAACTTTCACTTTGAACTAATTTTACAAAAAAAAAAGGATTATTTTAACAGAAAACAAGTTAGCAAAGCGGGTTCTTTAACGGGCAGGTTAAATAGACTCCATAAAAACCCAATTGCTGAAAGCCTGGTTACTCTTGTTAAGATATAATAAGCGCAATGCATCTCAGATTTTAATAGAAAGTTTTGTTGTCACCGAACATGTTTGCGGTCAGGACAGATGAGTAAAAATGTGGCTCAGAAGAACATTCGTAATAGTAGAACTGACATGTTTTTCTTCTATCTGATAATTTTTCATATGAATGGCTTAACATTCCTCTTACTAAACAGAAAGATGCCTATACGTAGAACCTCAAATGACTGTATGCACTATTCACGTTTCAGGTCACTTCCACGTTTTTCCTCAAATCTGCGGCAACTTCTCATCTTCGTTGTTCAAAAAAACAGGTGATTGAAAGACACAGAAATGCTATACATGTAAGTATCAACAAGCTGTCGCATTTGAGCCATTCCGGTAGAACAGTCATCTAAGCGCTAGCTTCTGACCATTTTGTAACGTATACTCTAGATTCAGTTTCTTTTTTATTTTACTATCTCTTGTTATTTTATTTTCCTATGCAAATTATCTTCTCACTTAACGAGATGTTGTTTCTCCCGCTGAATTATATGTGGCAACGAGTGTAAGTCATGTCGTGGTGGTATGCAGTATATATATAGGCGCGCTCAAGTATACAAAAGAGCTTCGTTTTATATGTGATAGGTTCTTCCTGATTATTGATATGCGATTTACCTACTTTTCTACGATTTTACGATAGTACGAAAGTTCGGGCTATCAGTAGTTGTGTTATTTTGGAGTGTGTATTTGAGTAATACCAGGAGCTCCCCAATAAAAGGTTAAAAGTGAGTACGTTTTCTTAGTTCATTTTATTGTCAGACCTCTGTCTGGCCGTTAAGTCTATTTCATTGAGTGTTTACGTTAAGTTCAGGGTATATTGTGTATACCGCTCTAATAAGGACCCTTCAAGGTACTAATGTGCTAAAACCGAAGTTATATTACTGATATTCAAGATAATGAGGAACGCTGAGTAAAAATAAATTCCATATTCTTGGAATTTATCGCACCTGCGTGTCTTACCTAAACAAACTCTAGCACTTTGAAGGTTAAGCACACTTTAGCTACGTCAAGTAACCTTTCAATAACCCTAACGTGACTTAACGTAAGCTTTCCTGCACTACACGTCCAGCCGGAGAATTTTATTCATTATAAATGGCGCCCGAACTTTTCTTGAACACGAGGTATTGACACTTATTGACTATGCCTTCATTACCTGAGAAAACTTCACTATTTCAACCTGAATCAAGTTTCGGTGGAGGTGGGGTTATTTTCAACAATTTGCAGGAAGCCTGTAGGTCTAACTTTGATGTCAATGATTTGCACGTACCCAGGCATTCCTCACAATTTCGTCATTCACCAGCTTTATATCACCCTGAGTCGCGGGTCGTACCTGAGGTATTTCAATACTCTCACAGAGGCAAAATACTTGCACATTTCGTGCCGCATGAGGGAGCAATTACTTTCAATGGTTTGGAGGGGTCCTTGAAATTTCTCGAGGATTTGGAGGATCATTTCGACTTATACAATATTCCTCAAGACCGCAAAGTGCAAATAGCAGGCACTTGCTTGAAAGATGCCGCTAAGACCTGGTATCGGCAGTGGAGAGTATCGAACCCGGATTCTCGTTATGAGAATTTCTGAGCGGAATTTTTAGAAGTCTTTCCTTTCGGCCTCAGTTGAGCTGGCCTTGCACAACTTTTTTCTCGTAAGCAAGGACCCAACAATAGCCCTGTTGCGTTTGCTTTAGAAACAACACGCTTGTATAAATTATGGGATCCACATGTCAGTCATGTCGACATGTTGGACACCCTATTGCAACAGCTCGATCCATTTCTACAGGATTTTATTGAGGTCCGACACCCTGCTACAATACATGAATGCCTTCGCCTCATACGAACGTATGAGGAGCGACACGGCAAACATGGACCAACTAAACATGCTCGGGAACCCCGGGTTGTTTATCACGAAAATCCTTAGCAGCATAATAGGCCTAATGACTTTCAACACGAGCGTACGCAGGTGCAAGTCCAAGGATCATACGTACCACCGAATAGAAGAGTGGTACACCAACCGCTAGTTTCTAAACAATTTTCTGGGTACAGTACAAATGCACAGTATGCTCGACCCCATTCCAATCCGCAGAATTCGGAACATTTTTATGCTAAGGGCAATAATGATTTTTCTGCCCGTGCTGAGGGAAGAAATAATAGAAATGGAAATTTCAACAGAAATGCGGAGCTCCCGCAGCAGTTTTCACGAAGTTTTTCTAAGCGTGAAAACTTTACCGATACCAGGCAGGGCCGAGGTTTCAGACCGCATGAAAATACAACCAGGAATCCTTTAAACTTCCAAAGGAAGTAGACCAAGGAGTCGGCACTGCTTCCTGATACCAAGAATTCTGACCCTAAAATAGTATTATTGACTGTCCAAACTCCTCAGTTGCCTGATGTAATATTGACAATTGAAGATATTATTGTCGAGACAAAGTTCGACAGTGGTTCTGTAATATCAGCCCTTAATACGAAGTTTTGCACTGAAAGTTTTCCTGCAATACACGTCCAGCCTGAGACGCAGTATTTGCGAAGTACAAATAACGAAATATTCAGTATTACAGGAACTGTCACATTATCTCTAGGGCTAGGAAAGGCTCGTTTTACGCATTCTTTCCTGCTCATTGACGACCTACCTGTTGAATGTCTAATGGGCATAGATTTTATCAATACTTTTAAAGTTACCATGAATTTCGAACAACATGTTATTTCCTTTCCGGAACCTGTCGAAGTGATTCCTAAAGATCCTATAGACATAACGAATTTGTTACTGAGTAAACAACTAAATGAGAGGCAACGAAACCAGCTTTCTCAACTTTCGAATGAAAGACCTGGTTTATTTTCCTACCAACCTGGTTTCACACAGGTGGTTTATCACGTCATTGACACTGATGGTTCGAAACCGATAGCAACGAAACCTTACCCTTGTGCTCCCCATAAAAAAAATGAAATGAAACGTCAAATTTCAGAGTGATTAAACAGGGCATAATAAGGGAATCAACAAGCGCCTGGGCCGCACCTGCTTTTCTTGTTCCAAAGAAACAACCCAACTATATTCGTTTCGTGACAGATTTCCGCAAGCTAAACCAAGTCACGAAAGCGATAAATTATCCACTACCTGTCATGTCGCATATTTTGCATGACCTATCGTCAACAAAATGGATGTCAACCTTGGATTTGGCGAGTGGATATTGGCAGGTTGCAGTACATCCAGACTCCGTAGATAAAACAGGCTTTGTGACTCCTTTTGGGGCTTATGAATACCTGCGTATGCCCTTTGGACTAGACTCTGCACTTGCTACTTTCCAAAAGCTTATGGATACGGTTCTCAGACGTGTTCTAGGTCCCCATGTGCATGTATATTTGGATGACATTATTATTACATCCGAGACTTTTGACGAGCACCTTTCTCTGCTCAAACAGGTGTTCAAACTCATATACAACGCTGGCTTGACGTTAGAACCTAGTAAATGCCAGATAGCGAGGGACGAGATTGTATATCTGGGGTTGAAAATCACTCCCCACGGCTTATTTACGGATGATGAAAAAATCAGGCCTATAGTTGACTTTCCACGGCCAAAAACAGCCAAAGAACTATCACGCTTTCTGGGAATGACCGGATGATATCAGCAGTTCGTCCCCGCTTATGCTACAATCTGTGAGCCATTGTATTCTTTGAAACGTAAATACAAGAAGTTTGTTTGGACACCTGAGGCTAACGCAGCGTTTGAAGCACTAAAATCTGCGTTGACTCAGCCTCCTGTATTACCTTTCCCAGATCATACTAAGGAATTTGATATTTACACTGATGCATCCGGAGTTGGTCTAGGTTGCGTTTTGTCACAAGCTGGGCATCCAATAGCTTTTGCGTCCCGTACTTTAGCCAAAGCTGAACGCAATTATTCAGCTACGGAACGCGAATGTCTTGCTGTAGTGTATGTTCTTTAAAAATTTCAATGTTATCTCAACGAATTGACAGTTAATATAATTACGGATCATTCTGCCCTTCAGTATTTGAATTCTGCTAAGCACCTCTCTAACAGACTTATGAAGTGGGCTCTTAAGTTATGAGAGAGCAATATCAAAATTTCGTACCAGCCAGGTCATAAGAATCAATTACCGGATGCATTATCTCGCGTCCCGATTAGTTTGGTTCCCACAGAAACTACTCCTGGATGTCAGCCTTTACTTTTAATAGCTGATATAACATCCAGAGAGCAGATAATGGCAGAATTAGTAAATGATCCAGATTTTGGGAAAACCTATAATTTTTTGCTTGCGGGTTCAAAACAACAAAGTGACCCTTCTCTGGCTGGGAGGTCACAGCATGTTGAAGTCATAGAGGGTCTTCCTTACTATACGAAATCTAGGACTACTAGGGCAGAGTTTCGCAAATATGTATTCCGCGAACCCTTAGAATGACCCTTCTAAACGAATTTCATGACAAACCTATTGCAGGCCATTTAGGTATTCGCAAGACCCGTTGTAAATTGCGGGGTGTTGCCTATTGGCCTGGCATGTACCAAAGTGTGCTCGCATACGTTCAATCATGTCACTTGTTTTAGATTTATAATTACCGTAATGTAAGACCGGTCGGTCACTTGAAATCTAGTTCAAGTTCTCGTGTTTTTGTCATTATTTCAATAGATTTATTGGGACCTTATCCTTTACCTGTTAAAAACAATGCTCGTTACGTTTTAGTATTAACCGATAATTTCTCTAAATGGGTCGAGGTCTTTCCCATTAAAGCCGCTACGGCGGAAATTATTTGTAATGTATTAATTAATAAAGTATTCTCTGGATATGGTGCATCTAATCAAGTAGTTTCGGATAATGGTCCCCAATTTATTTCTGACATTTTTGAAAGAATGTGTGCGAGACTACTCATATATAATAAATTCATTTCCCCATATCATCCCCAGAGTAATCCCGCGGAACGAGTAAACCGCACGCTAGTTAAAATGATCGCTACATTTGTCATGGATCATCACGAGCGGTGGGACGAACATCTTGAGCTTTTTTCGTTCGCCCTCCGCTCGTCTGTTCACGAATCTATTAAGTTTACTCCAGCAGAACGTTTTTGGGTCGAAAAATTAAGACCCCTTTTGAAAAATTAACGGGGATTATCGACGAACTAAACCAGCGACCAACTCCGCAATCAGTACGAATCATGGCAGAGAAAGCTCGTGTTGCAATGATAGGAGCACAAGCGGCTCAAGCAAGATACTATAATACTAGGCGTAGGGAACCAGATCTTGTCGTTGGAGATCTAACTCTCTTGGAGACACACTTCCAGTCTTCTGTTTCTCATACTTTAGTAAAGAAATTTGCACCCAGCTACGAAGGTTCATATCGGATGGCAAATGTGTATGAAAATAACATTATCCTTGAAAAACCTGACAATCAATTTCAATACGTACACGTTGCTCAGTGTCGCAAATATCATGAACGAAATATAGATTTTATCATCAACCCTACTCAACCTTCTGTTCCACAGATTCAAGAGTCTATATCACACGATCAACCTCCAGAAATTTTGGACGAACCGACAAACCTTTTTGAAGAACCTCCAGTGATTTTTTCTTCACCCTCCCCTCCACAAGACTGGCTTCCAAGAACGCTACCTGATTCTACCATAAGACGAAGGCTCGAATCAAGTTCTTCAAATTCTAGTGTCATTCCCTTCCCTCCAACCATTGCCGAGACTATTGCTGCACCATACCCTAATAACTCTGCACCAACACAAGCTCCTACTTCCTTGAGTACCTCGTCAGAAATAAACATCGCCCTGCACGACCACTAACTTACAGCAGCGACTCAGAGTCATCACATATTTCTGATTTACCAGATATAGACAATAGTTTGACGATTCCTAAACGTCAGACACATATTACAAACCATCCAGCAACAAGAAAAGCTGGTCGAAAACGCAACTTGTCTCCCCAATCTGCTTCGCCGCAACAGCGACGAAGGCAGAGATCCTTGCATCTGCCTGGGTTTCGCACCTGGAACTTACGCTCAGGGCAAACAGGGCCGATGCCTGCTTCTACTGTCATGCCAAAAAGTAGAAAGAGAAAACAAGCGATGCGGCCGGAGCCACGCCCCTTCAAAAGAATCCTGGAAGGACAACACGGGCCCCAGCACAAAGGGACAACATATCGAAAGCCTGGGGGAGCCCACTCCTGTCAGACGCAGGAAATTCTTGACCGACAGACTTCAGCCGTTCCTGACCGTTCCTGTCAGACGCAGGGAATTCCTGACCGTTCCTGTCAGACGCAGGGAATTCCTGACCGACAGACTTCAGCCGTTCCTCACCGTTCCTGTCAGACGCAGGGAACTCCTGACCGACAGACGTCAGCCGTTCCTCACCGTTCCTGTCACACGCAGGGAATTCCTGACCGACAGACTTCAGCCGTTCCTCACCGTTCCTGTCAGACGCAGGGAATTCCTGACCGACAGACTTCAGTCGTTTCTCACCGTTCCTGTCAGACGCAGGGAATTCCTGACCGACAGACTTCAGAATTTATTGACCGACAGACTACAGATGTTCCAGATCCATTCAAGTCGCAGAAAAGATCGGCGCCACCAGAATTCACCAGTCCGATTAGGCCTGGAAAAAGATATCGTACTACGGTTTTTTATGCGTCCTCGAGATAAGTAAGTTCTCGTGGACAGGTTATTTTCTCATTATGTTGTTTTTCCTGCACGACCAGTTGGCGTGACCGAATTTTTTTTTTTTCCGTGTGGGCCTACGCATTCTTTTTGTGATATATGTAGTTTTTTTTATATATATATATTCTATGTCCGTCTACTAATCCGAATTTTTTTTATATATATATATATGTGTGTTAGGGGTAAAATAGTGAAAATTGTTACTGTTAGGCAGCTACAGGCAATCTTCGCTGCTGATACAGTTTGTTTGTAATCAACGATAAATATACATAGAGTTGAAAATATGAGGAAGTAAAATGAAATCAAAAAAGTGATTCCTGCTGGGCAGAATAAAAATAAGGTATGCCGATGCAGGTTTGTTCTGTACACGTATAAAAAGTGTTTCCTGCTTCACAGACGACAATAGCTTCGGACACAGGTTTACTGAATTTGTTATGCCAAACTTGAAGTTGTAAATACTGCTGCCACAAAAAAAAAGTAGGACTATAAACGTCAGTCAGCGAAATGTAAGACTACACTCAAAATTTGATAGGTTTTTCAAAAAAAAAAATATATATATATCATCATCATCATCATTGTCAATCAATCACTGCTGGACGAAGGTCTCCCCAAGTTTCCTCCACAACGGTCTGTCTTGTGCCAGTCTCCTCCATGTCACTCCCGCATATTTACGAATTTCATCCACCCATCTCCCATGTGGTCTTTTTCTGGGTCTTTTCCTGTCCCTTGGAATCCAATCTAAAATTTCGGCTGTCCATCTATGGTCTGTCCTTCTGGCAGTATGTCCAGCCCATTGCCATTTCAGGGATTTAACTCTGATCATGATGTCTTCCACTCTTGTCATTTTTCGGATCCACGAGTTCCTCTTCTTATCTCTCCTGGTTATACCAAGCATGCACCTCTCCATGCTGCTTTGAGTTGTCTGCAGCCTTTGTATGTCTCTTTTAGTTAAGGTCCACGTCTCTGCACCACACGTAAGCACTGGAAGGATGCATTCATCAAACACTTTTCTTTTAAGACATAATGGCATATTGCTCTTGAAAATTATGCTGTTTCTTCCAAAAGCTCTCCAAGCAAGTTTTGTACGCCGATTAATTTCTTCATCAATGTGACCCTCACTTGATATCTGCTGTCCAAGATAAACATACGTATCTGTTATCTCCAGTTTTTCTCCATCAATCGATAAATCTTCATTTCTTGTAAAAGCATTGAACATCACTTGTGTCTTCTGAAAGTTCACTTTTAATCCCACTTCTTTACTCTTGTCAGCAAGTTCCTGGATCATACTCTGCAGCTCTGATGGGGTAGTTGCAAAAAGGACTACGTCATCAGCAAAACGAAGGTGGGTTAGATAATCTCCATTAATCTTTATCCCTTTGTTTTCCCAGTTCAGTGATTGAAAGACATTTTCCAATGTGGCATTAAAGAGCTTCGGAGATATGGTGTCACCTTGTCTCACTCCCTTTCCAATTTTTATGTGTGTTGTATTTTCAAACAGCCGAATCTTTGCACTTGCATTTTCATAGATGTTATTAATAATATTAATGTATGCATCTTCAATACCGCAGGATTTCAGAGCCGTGGTAACTGCTGATGGTTTCACCGAATCAAAGGCTTTTTCATAATCGATAAAAGCCATGCACAATGGAAGTTCATATTCCCTCGCTCTTTCAATTAGTTCTCTCAGTACATGGATATGATCTATTGTGCTGTAGCCACTCCTGAATCCAGCTTGTTCTCTCGGTTGAGCCATGTCCAGTGTTACCTTCAAGCGGTGTGAAAGAACTTTAGTGAAGATTTTATAAACCACTGATAGGAGGCTGATAGGTCTGTAGTTCCTGAGATCCTCAATGTCACCTTTTTTATGTAGCAGGATCATTGTAGCATTGTTCCAATCCTCAGGAATCTTCCCTTTATTAAGGCATCGAGTGAAAATTTGGGCGAGTACTGTTTCAATTTCTCCACTTGCTTCTTGTATGATGTCTATAGTAATTCCATCTTCTCCTGGAGCTTTCCCCCGCTTCATGTTCTTGATTGCATGAGCAACTTCTGCTGGGAGGACTGGAAGAACTCTGGTACCTTTCATGATGTCTGGAGTACATGTATCATCCCTTTCATATAATTTGGAGTAGAAATCTTTCACTCTTGTCAAACTTTCGCCTCTATTTCTTGTTATAGAACCATCTTCTTTTCTCAGAGCCATAATCTGTTTTCTTCCCTTACTGAGATGTCCCTTTGCTATCTTTAGGCTTTGGTTGTTTTCAATTGCTTTCCTCACTAGCTCACAGTTGAATTTCCTTACGTCTTCAGTGATACTTTTTCGTGCTGTCTTGCATAGCTCTATATATTCCACTTTGGAAGTCACATCTTCTTTAGTTGTCCTCATCTCTCTTCTTTTTTGCATCAACATTTTGGTTTTTCCTGATAATTTGTTTACATGCAACTTGTTCTTAGACCCAGCTAATTTTGTTGCTGTTTCCATAAGAGCTTTGGTTACTTTTCTGTTAACTTCCGAAATATCCACTTCTTCCGATGTTAGGCCTTCTAAAGCAGAGAATCTGTTCTTCAGTTCCAACTTGAAAGTATTATGGTGTTTTTTAAGGTTGGTTATGTCAATACATTTTGTTTGTCTTATGAGCTTGCCACGTTCCAGTTTAGTGTTGAGGTGCATCTTACATCTCACCAATCTATGGTCACTACCTGTGTTGAACTTGTTTAGCACACTGCAGTCTTCGATGACGAATTTTTTGTTACACATAATAAAATCAATTTCACTTGTCGTCCCAATTGGATGTCTCCATGTCCATTTCCTGTGTGGCTTTTTCTTGAAAAAGGAATTCAAGATGAAAAATCCTTCTGCCTCTGCAAACTCAACGAGAGTATTTCCACGCTGGTTTCTGTTGCCAAGACCGAATTTACCTACTGAAGTTTCATTCTGTTGCCGGTGCCCTATTTTTGCATTGAAATCTCCCATAATTATCTTCAAGTGCTATATATATATATATATATATATACAAATTTCCTCATAAAATTCTTCAATTTCTTCTTCAGGATGACTTGTGGTGGGTGCATAAGTTTGAATAATCTGAACCTGGTATCTTTTCGAGAGTTGGATAACAAGTCGTGCAGCTCTGTCAGAGGAACTTTCAACTTCTACAACTTTATCCTTCAGTTTCTTGTTTATTATAAATCCAACACCACTAGTTCTGCCAGTATCTGTCCCACGATAGTAGAAGAGATGTCCACTTTTCAGTTCGATGAGATCTTCTCCTTTTCTCCTTACCTCACTTAGCCCCACGATGTCCCACTTGATCCTTTGTAGTTCCTCTTCCAATTCAAGAAGCCTTGAATCAGAAGATAGGGAGCGTCCATTGTAAGTAGCCAAGGTCAGCATCAGATGGCAGCCTAGTCCGGTCCTCCGAGGATTCTTAGCACCCTCTGCCTTCATGTCGCACTGGCCGCTGCCTTGGCCAGGTACATTCCAGCTGCCGGAGACTGAGGGCCAAGATTTAAGTTGTGGAATCATTTTGGAGGGGTTTGGCCATAACTCACCACGCTGGCCAAGCGGGTTGGTGAGTGTGGGATAGAATTTCCTCTGATCCCGATGGTATAGTTATACCGCTATGGGCGGTCGCCAGAGCCCCTTTAGTGGGAACAGGATGCACCACGAGAAGGCGGGGTTGACATTTGTCAAGGAGAGGCTGTGATGTTACGCATCACCTGACCTTACATCCCATATATATATATATATATATATATTAAGGGGAGATGATGTAACGTATACTCTAGATTCAGTTTCTTTTTTATTTTACTATCTCTTGTTATTTTATTTTCCTATGCAAATTATCTTCTCACTTAACGAGATGTTGTTTCTCCCGCTGAATTATATGTGGCAACGAGTGTAAGTCATGTCGTGGTGGTATGCAGTATATATATAGGCGCGCTCAAGTATACAAAAGAGCTTCGTTTTATATGTGATAGGTTCTTCCTGATTATTGATATGCGATTTACCTACTTTTCTACGATATTACGATAGTACGAAAGTTCGGGCTATCAGTAGTTGTGTTATTTTGGAGTGTGTATTTGAGTAATACCAGGAGCTCCCCAATAAAAGGTTAAAAGTGAGTACGTTTTCTTAGTTCATTTTACTGTCAGACCTCTGTCTGGCCGTTAAGTCTATTTCATTGAGTGTTTACGTTAAGTTCAGGGTATATTGTGTATACCGCTCTAATAAGGACCCTTCAAGGTACTAATGTACTAAAACCGAAGTTATATTACTGATATTCAAGATAATGAGGAACGCTGAGTAAAAATGAATTCCATATTCTTGGAATTTATTGCACGTGCGTGTCTTACCTAAACAAACTCTAGCACTTTGAAGGTTAAGCACACTTTAGCTGCGTCAAGTAACCTTTCAATAACCCTAACGTGACTTAACGTAAGCTTTCCTGCACTTCACGTCCTGCAGGAGAATTTTATTCATTATAATTTGTCTAAGATGGCTCCTGGTTCGAATAACGGTGAGCCATAGATGTTGTGGTTGTCTCATTGCGCTGGTTCTCTTCCTTCCTGGAACCAGTGGTCGTAAATTAGGACGGACGACTGCCTATAACCATGAAGTTGCGGACGCTGGTCGTTAAACCTCCCCAAAATAAAAAGCAATAATAAAAAAAAATGTTTTTTTAGCGGAGGGGAAGGAAATCGTTTTCATATTTTTGAGTTACATAGATCACTGTATAACGAAGTGAATTTCTCCGTCATTTTTATCCGCGCCGGGGTTCGAACCCGGGTCCACTCATTCCGGAATAAGTTGCTCTACCAATTAAGCTACGCGGACATTTGTTCTGATTTCTATCTGCCTTTATGTCGTGTGCGTCCTTCTGGCAGGTACGTCACATCTCCTGGTACGTTACAACTGTTTCCCCTAAGCAGCTAATGTCATCATCATCATCATCATCAGGAATTTCCATTACCAAATGGATTTGCTCGACCACATAGTTCAGCCAGGGTCTTCCTCCCCTTCTCTCATCCACGGCCATCACTTCATCCAATCCATTGTTTTTTAACCTTGATTTAATCTCCTCCATCCACTTTCTCCTTGTTCTTCCTCTTTCCCTCTTTCCTAGAGCCTCCCACTCCATCAAAATTTTTGGAAGTTTTTCTGATGACACTCTCCTTACATGGCCGAACCATTGCAATCTCCGCATCTCAATATTTTGAATAATGTCTATTTTAACACTCATAATCTTCGTCGAATTTGTGCATTACGCACTTTTCAACATCTAGATTTTCTTGAAGAACGCCTTCAAAAGTCCATCTCTGTAGCAAATAAACTTTGTTGACGTATTTTATTCAATGTCGGCGTCTCCGCACCATAAATGATGCTCTGTACAATCGCAGAAAAAATGTGCCTTTCTACTCTTGGAAAGGCATTGCTGCCCGAAAGAACAGGATTCGAAACAGAAATAGCTTTCCTGTCCTCCGCAGTTCTCCGATCAATCTCATGATGACATGTACCATCCTAATGTATTATTGATCCGAGGTATTTAAATTCCTCAACTATTGTCAGCGTAATATTATCAGATATTTCAGTGAAATCTCTGGAATCGTACGACATGTGCTCAGCTTTAATTTCGCTAATTTTAAGTCTCCAACTGTCATATTCAGAGATGATTTCACGGAACATATAAGCTACGTCATCCTTATTCTCTGCCAAGGTGACTTGTTCATCCGCAAAGAGCAAATGGTACACGAAATCATTCTGAATCCGTAATCCCAAATTTCTGCACTTCGCTGACCATTCTCTGAAGCAAACATCAATATAGATCTTAAATAACGTAGGGGACATACAGCATCCCTGTAAGAGACCTTAACTACTCATAAAAACCACTGATAGTTGTTGTCCATACTTGATAACATATTTATTGTCACTACATATCTCATTAATAACACTGATTATTTCTTCACCAATATTTGCCATCCTCAAATTCTTCCAAGGTAGTTTTCGAGGAACACTATCGTAAGCCTTTACCAAATCAATGAATATTAATTCCATATCTCTCAATTTCTCCCTTTGTTTTCCAAGATCTGACTCATTGTAAATATATGATCTATACATGATTTGCCAGCCGTAAATCTACTCTGCTCCTCAGTTCCTTCATACTGTTATTCAATCCTTCTTCGAAGATTTCTTTCAAATGTTTTTATAAATAGGTTTGTTACACATATTCCTCTGTAATTAATAAATACTTTTCTGCTTTTCTTCTTCAAAACAGGTGTCAAATAACTCAGTTTCATCTCCTAGGGTACTCCATCACCCTCCGGGATAATATTATATAATTTTGTAAGCAGTGTGACAACTCTCTCACCACTATATTTTAGTAATTCAAGATTAATTCCACAGCAGCTAATGTAAAATGAAAAATATTCTTGTTAATGTTGTACATGGATCCCCTCTCTGGAGAATTAGCACTAATAAGTAACTAGAGAATATTACAAAAAGTTATTAATACGATACTGAGAATTATTTAAATTTTATGCTGCGGTAGGCTCATTAACAAACAGTTGGGCCGATGCAAATATGCAAATCCTTAATAACTTGACGCTCTACCGCTTTCTTTATTTTTCAGCAAATACTTTCATCTGTTGTGTACTCGATAAAAATGGCACTGTTACACGAAACTGTCTCATACTTCAGTCAAAGGCAGGAATGCTTACGTTAACGAAATTGTAAATATATTGCACCGCTTGTTGTTGTTTTTACTTTTTTTGATTTGCTGGTCGGGGTAATAACCACCGTAAGCAACTTGTAACGTACACTATAATTTAGCTTTCTTTTTTGGTCCCATTATCTTATGTAGATTTTGGTGCTGCTTTTGATACTCCTTAAGCGTTTATTGTACTTAACGCTGTATTTTTCCCTCTGGCTGAGTGTTTTTCTGGCAACGGCAACCTAACTGGAAGTCAAAAGTTGAAGGACGTATGTTAACCAGACAGATAAAAGTGATATTTACGAATGTGTCGGAGCTCTCGTTAGAAGTTGGCTAGATTGTAAGTTCGTGCTTATAATTGCGTTGGTGAGAGTTGTTAAGAAAGCTTACCCTACTTGTTAACGATTAATTCTTTCACGCTAAATATTACGTTTTTTTTATATGGAAGCCTTAAATTGTTGATGAGTTCACACGGCACTGGAGAAGTATTCTGTATATTGAGAATCTGTTGCGCTTCGTTGTCGAAGTACAAGATGATTACCTACGAAATGGAAATCTATTTTGATACGCCGATTTGAATACCTATCGAGACCAATAAAAAGTTAAATTCGTAAGACTTAATTTTCCTGGCCGTTAGTACTATGCATTTACTGCCAAATCTTGCTTTAAATGTTTAGTTAAGTTATCCGGGGGACGACTTAATTCTACGGAACGTTCCCGTACGAAGGGTATTTACATTTAAGTAATGCTAGTGTTCTGGTGTAATACAGACATTTAACTTATACCTGCAACCAGTTATACTAAAACTTAAACGGTTATAAGCGGTTGTCCATGCCTGATTTCAGGCCACTGGTTCAAACAAAGGGAGTGAGTCAGATGAGGCATAGGTGGCGTGTTTGTCTTGACAAACACGCCACCCGTTCCTCATCTGAGACTCAAACCTGGGCACACTTGGACGACCGTTTGAAGCCACAGCATAATTCACTGCAGCACTAGGCTTCTTTAGGCTTGTATTGAATACTTTCCTGAGGATAGAGAAAGCTTGAAATAAATCATGTAACGAGAGTTTATCATACGCGTTCACTACGTAATATTTTCTGTGGCATATCATGCATCTACATAGCACAATTTTTACAAAATAATGTACATTTTAAAGCATATCTAATTGAAGTTTCTTGAATACGGCCTTGTTAGATTAGAGCTAACTAAAATGGCCTTTCAACTTGAAATGGTTCTCCACCTATGGGCTAGAGGTTGTAATATAGATAGAAGTAACATCGTTTACGATGGACGAATCGTTATTCGCAGCAATTTGAACATCCAACGCCACTTCATTGTAGCTTCCTATTCAGGTTTCACGCAATTTTATAAGCACTCATTTGTTCCAGTATAATGATATTTACAAAACAATCTATGAAGTCCTTTATAACAGGATTCTTGGAGTTTCAAAGTAGTGCCATGTGATATCAGTACTTCCTTGCCAGCCTAACGCGAAACTTCGTGCAGCGCATGGAAAATTTCCATGAATATCTCATACTCGAGAATTAATTGCTTTGCATAGTTGATAACCGGGGAGTCGTGAATTGTTACAGTCCTTGAAAACCATTTCATTTATAAAACATCAACGTCACTTGTTTACATGAACAGCTACAGAAATAATTCGCAATGTATGTTTTAATTTTAAACTAGCATGTATCAAGTGATAAACAATTCTGACAAATAAATACACAGTAAATAATTTTGAAATTAGCTTATTGACATGTTTTATATTAAACGATTTCTCCAAACACTGGAGAGCGTCGATCGATAAGCATTCCAGAGCTGCGGCTGTGTTTTGTGACTGAAAATGACGGAGTTAGTGCTGGAAAACAATGCAAACGCCTCATTCATGAAATTCCTTCAAACAACACTGCCAGCAAAGAGGAATTCAGCATTCAGAATGTTGAAAATCATCTTCCAGAAATTCATTATAAGGCAGTGGCATGGGATATTTTCGATGAACCGCCCAGCATGTATTTTTGAATATTTCTGAAATACTGACAAAATTTTGATTGATCTATCTTCGGAATGTAAATTAATCATGTTCCGCACATTCGCTATTAGAATAACAAAAACATTCTGAATTTGTCTGGTTCAGGTCGGTCGATGTTGGCGATTTTAAAAGTGGTAATTTCTCGAAATAAAATTTCAAATTCATTCAAAATTTAAATTTCTGAAAAGTATTTTCGGCTAAGAATTCAGGTTTAAATAATTTCAAAATCTAAAAAAAACGGCCTAACACAGGCATAAATTCAAAAATATTCAAATCTTAAAACGGCCTAACAGAGGCATAAACATTTGTCCAAGTATTTAAATGTTTACCTCCGGAAGCTGAGTAGTCAGAGGCGTAGATTTCCCACTTGTCAACCGAGCTGGGTCAGGGATCGAATCCTGCTTGAGACATGAGTGATATGTTTCTCTCACAGCGCTGGTTCTTCCCTTTTCTGCGAACTAGTGGCCCTACATTTGGACAGCTACTTTGATTTGCTCAAGGCGGTCATTAAACACCCGAAACAAAATGACTTTCATTACTCTTTTGATTTAAATAATTTGATTGGTCATTGCATGAGACTTAAAAAGAAATGCATCTCACGCAAATGTATGTTTCCTCTTATCAGTTTAAAGCACTAATCACACATAAGAATTCTATACGAGCCATGTCTAAAACACTGGAATTCAAAATGTTAACGTTAGCATATCCCATATCCGGCGATATATGATATACTAAGTAAAAATACATACTGAAAATGTAATAAACCAATCAAATTACTTAAATCAAAAGAGTAATGAAGATCATTTTGTCCAGGTAGCGCAGTTGTATAAGCGCTGACTACTGAACATTCGTCCGGGATGGGTCCGGGTTCGAATACTCGTCAGTTATGGGTGTTATGTTTGTCCTACGGCACCGGCTGTCTTCCTTTTCTTGTACCAGTAACCCTAAATTAGGGACGGGCGGCTGCTTATAGCCCACTAAGTTGCTCACGGTGGTCGTTAAACCTCCAATAATAATAAAAAAGAACTACAACACTATGCTCGAAATTACCCGTATAGACATTATTCAAGAAAAGTAATTAGCTACCGCAAAATAATTAATTTCTTGAGCATTATATTTCGATATATAAATACTGCTTTTACTAAAAAAATATTTTTGGCACGGAAAATAAACTACTTCCCTGGGTAGATTCCGGAAAAACAAGCGCGAAAAACGAAAGTTGTGAATTTGGACATTTTCACGGCGCGTGGAGGAGCTGACAAGGACTCGTGTCGACGGCCCGACTAAAACGTCCTAGGGCCCAGGGTAAGACTTTGCTGACTAAGGACCGTACCAGGGGTCTTACCGTGTACTAGTTGAACACGCCCCAGACCACAACCGAGCTTCCATCAATCAGAACAGTTCCCACCTGACATACCCGGTTCATCGCTTCGTCCGGATTCTGCGATATCTGCATCTACCCGTCTGCGCGAGATAACTGGAAACGGGACTGATCGGAGCAGGAGACTCGTCTCCAGTCAATCAGGAGCCACTACCGACGTTCTTTCGGGCAGTTGAGGTGCGCAGTCTTGTGAGGTGGCGTTAGCAATGGGACTCTGGTCGATCGGTGGATCCCATAGCCTGTTGAAGTTAATGATCCCCTAATGGTTTTGTTGGAGATGATTCTGTCACCACCCTGGCTGAAGTCGAAGATAATTTGTTCCACTGTCGCTCCCCGGTTGGTTGCAACTATGCGGGACAGACGTCGAAGGTTACCTTCATCCACCATCTTTCTGCGTCCACAGGGCTTTCCACGATGCGACGTTATTCCGGAAATGGCGTATTCCTGATTCACTCTTGATGCTGTCGGAAGATGGTACTGCAATTCCTAAGCTATCTGTGCGATAGAGTGACCCATGCGTTAGTCACCCGTTATCATCCCTCTCTCAAATTCTGTTAACTCGCGACGTTTATTCACACTCGCATCGAATTTCCGTCTACGTGAATGCAGTGACGTTTTCCTACCTAAATACCTGCCAAGCTGTAGGTTCGTCCACTAGCGAGAGGGGTGACAGCATCGCTTTGCCCATGAACAAAGTATGGCATTATTTCTGTACTCTCAATGTATATATATGAACTATGTGGACAAAAGTGATTGGAGACTCCCACGCAAGAGCAATGGTATGCTCCCTTAGTAGACACGTGGTCTATAAGGTATGAAAACAGCAACGGGAGCAAGCTCCGATCAATCGCTGGTAGCAGAAGAAAACTCTCCGAGTTGGAAAAGGGCGTTATAATAGCCTGCTGGATTAGCTATATGAGCATAAGAAGCATTGCTGATGTCAGTCAGGTGGCTAAATCGTCTGTGGCCTTTGTCATTAATAAGCGGAAGAAGACTGGTCATTGCAGGAATTTACCTCACCCTGGAAGACACACGAAACTCCAACCTAGGGACCGGAGGATGCTGCAGAGCGAGATTCGGAAAACCAGGTCCATACCAATGCACGCCATAGCCCATGAGTTCCTGATGGGCACAGATTTTGTGGTTTTCAGTGGCCCATTGACTCGGATAACAAGGCACAGCAGCCGGCCATAAACCTCTTATCACAAAGAACAATAAAGTCACGCGACTACGATGGTACCTACTGCACAAAAATTTGACATTAGAGTAGTGGCGGCAAATGGTATGGAGCGACGAATCCGGTTTCACATTATTCCAAACGGATGAACGTGTCTGGTTTGGCGGTTACCTAGAGAACGTCTGCTTCCGGAGTGTACATTGCCGACTGTGGAGCACGGAGGCGGTGGAGTTCTGGTATAGGGCTGTTTTAGCTGGTACGGTGTGGGTAATCATGGCAACGTGAACTCTGTGCTTTATAAAGATATCCTGTATAACTCAATGCTCTCAACGTTGGGGCAGTTCGACGGACACGACGATTGTTTCTTCCAAGACGATAATGCCAGTTGTCATGTTTCCAGGGCTACAGGTTCCGCGGATGGACTGGCCTGCCCAGAGCCCGGACGTCAATCCCATTGAACTCTTATAAGATTAACTTGAACGACGAGTAAGATCTAGAAGAACACAACCTTTTTAACTGACAGAGCTGGTCAATGTACTCAAGGCGGAATGGAGAAACATCCTGCTCTCCGTACTCTATGGACTTGTGGACAGTTTACCTCGACAGGTGGCTGCTATAATTTTTGCAAATGGTAGCTGCAAACATTCATCTTAAAGCGAACAAAAACATTGTAATAAAATTTTAAGACCTGACAACTTCTTCATGGCTTCATTGATCTGCATCTTTTGGTTGTTTTCAAAAGCAACTGAAACATTCCTGCCTTCATGCAAACTAAGCTGTCGGTAAAGGAAACAACGGGATGTTTCTATACAGGCAATTCTCTGTTTTTCAATGAAAGAGGAATGAGTAAAACCTGGGTGAATGCTATTTATTTTGTTTGCTGGTAGCCACACGGAATTTAAATATATGTGGTTTCTCAAGAAATTATTTTTCGTAACATGCGGTTAAGATAACAAGGAAGAATATTACGAAGTTCAAGTGGTCGATAAAAACTTCGGTTTATACGGATATTCGTATTTTGCGAGTTCGGTATATGTGAGTTCGATCGTAATAATAAAGAAAAGTACAATAAAGATTAATTCATCTATGACGATAATTTTAGAGAAGAACCATATGTTAAGCAGGGTGCCTAGCGCTCCGGTCCTCGCAGCCCGTGCGGTAATCAGATCCTGCTGCTGTCTTCTGCATGATATCAAAGTCAGACATACTTCTTTCGCACAGTGCGAGCAGTGAACGGTTTCCTTATTGATTTTTGTCCCGGAAATACAAAAGATTGACTGGAATGTTTTTCGATTTAAATAAGTGTCGAAAAACACTCTGGGAGTTTCCACCGGGCATGAACCAACGCCTGAAACATTTCTTGGTGGTATGCATTGCTGAATAAAAAAGTGACTTGTATTTTTCCATCTAGAATACCACGTCGATATATTTCTGACAAAAATTGTGTGTCGTTACTGTACTTCTAAGCCCTGTATTTTTACTCATCATTAAATGTTCAGTTCATTGTGTTTTTATTTACCTTTTCCAACCGTAGGTTGAAGAAGCGTATATGCTCCAGCTTTGTCCGTCCGTCTGTCCGTCCGTCCATCCGCACGATAACTCACGTGAAAATGGTTCGATTTCGACGAAATTTTAGTATGTGGTAGAGGACCATCTGGGGACGAACCCTATTAAAAATGGGCAAAGCAGCGTCAAAGGTAAGGACATAGGAGCGGGATCCATTCCATTGCTCTTATGCGTCATAACTTGCGTAAAAATTGTTCGATTTTGATGAAATTTTAGTATGTGGTAGGGAACCACCTGCGGACGAACTCCATTGAAAATGGGCAAAACAGGGTCAAAGGTCAAGACATAGGAGCGGGATCCATTCCGTTGCTCTTATGCGTCATAACTTGCGTAAAAATTGTTCGATTTCGATTAAATTTTAGTATGTGGTAGGGAACCATCTGGGGACGATCCCTATTGAAAATGGACGAAATGGAGTCAAACGTCACGGCATAGGAGCGAGATCCATTCCATTGCCCTTATGCGTCATAACTTGCGTAAAAATGGCTCGATGTCGATGAAATTTTAGTTTGTGGTAGGGAACCACCTGGGCACGAAACCCTATTGAAAATGGTAGAAATGGGGTCAAAGGTCAGGCAGCTCATAAGAGCGGGATATATTCTATTCCCCTTATACGTCATAACTTCCGTAAAAGTGGTTCGATTTTGATGAAATGTTAATATGTGGTAAGGAACCACCTGGGAACGAGCCATATTGAAAATGGGCGGAATGGGGTCAAAGGTCAGGACATAAAAGCGGGATCCATTCTATTGCCTTTATGCGTCATAACATGCGTAAATATGGTTCGATTTCGATAAAATTTTAGTATGTGGTAGGGAACCACCTGGGCACGAGCCCTATTGAAAATAAGCGAAATGGGGTCAAAGGTCAGGCAGGGGATAAGAGCGGGATATATTCCATTGCCCTTATGCGTCATAATTTGCGTAAAAATGGTTCGATTTCGAGAAAATGTTAGTATGTGGTAGGGAGCCACTGGGGACGAACCCTATTGAAAATGGGCGAAATTTGGTCAAAGGTCAGGACACTGGAGTGTGATCTATTCCATTGCCCTTGTGCCTAATAACTTACCTAAAATGCTTGGATTGCGACAAAACTTTATCATGTTGTTCCGGAGGTATAGTGAACCGGTTCTGTTGAATATCATCGAAATGGGGTCAAAGGTCAGGACACAGGAACAATATTTATTCCACAGCCATTATCCACATAACTTGAGTAATAATTTCTGGTATGTTGGAAAGCGTATCATAATGAATGCATTGCATGATTTTACTAACTTGTTAAATAAATTAACTGTCTTCCTTCTATATGATCAGGGGTGTTCTTATCTTTTTATTACCTTGAATGTTTCATTCAATAATTTGAGTTTTTTTATTTATTTTGGTCAACAAGGTGCTGCATAAAAAATATCCTCATAATACACGCGCGAATTTCATTCTAATGATATCATACGTACATTTTAAGACTTTAATTTTATGAAAAATATTTTTCTAACATCAGTAGTAAGAACTAAACAATGTAAACACACATAATATCTCAAACAAAAGATTTCTGTTTATTGTACTGGACTTTTTGCATTAATTCTGTACAGCGAAAATACGTTATGCTTAGTTTTTATGGATTCTTTCTACAAAGGTTACACACATTGAATTTTTTGCCTTCTTGCCTGCAGGAGAAACATCTTTTGGAATGTTCACAGCATCCTAAGTTAAACATGGCAGAATGTCAGTTCGTTGTTACCCTGTTTACACAAGAGAATACAGTAAATTAACAATTATTGGAAACGTTAAGAAAATGTGGTCACATTCTTTCGTTAGGCAGAAACAATGTAAGCTTCTTTTGCGCTAAATGCAAATTCTTTCCCTTAAGTAGTAAATAAGGCAAACGTTCTTATTTTATTGGAGTTCCATTAAAGCATTAATTTTTGAAACACATTTAACTCAACTTAGTATCGGAAAATGCTTTATGGGCGGAAACAAGCACAGTAAAAATCAAAATCCATGTAAATTGAGTACTCCCTCCAGGAAAAATAAAACATTTTATCAAATGCAAATTATATAGCCAGTTAACAAAATTTGTTTTAGGTTGTATATGGGAAATATTGTTTGATATCATAACATGCATAGCATGTTTGATATCAACAAGGCAAAAAAGGGCGGAATGTTGCCCTCTTATGAATCGACCTTTACTATGTTAGTGTAAGTGCTTTAGTTATAATAAAATGATTACGTTTGTGCAACAACCATGCTTTCCTTAATAGTAACAAATTTATATGAATTTACCTGAAAATAATTGAAATTAATCCTGAAGTTCAAATGATCTAGTGCAGTGGTTCATCTTTCTGAAGGATAAGCATAGTTAACAGTGAAGTTAACACTTCCCACAGCTTTTTTCTTTTTAAAGAAATATCAGTTCTGTCACTTGTGCATATACAATTCAGCATTTCTATCATTTTACAGGTGGAAAAGATCACAGAAAATAGATAACAATTTTCCTTGAATGATGTCTATGGAAGAGCCAACAGATGATGCCTTGTTTTAATGACATAATTTTACTTTAGTAATAAATAGCTGAGTTTTGATGAGGAGGGGTTATATTCTTTACCATCACTTGAAAAATCCCTCAAGAAATAATATAAGTCGCTCAACGTATTAATTTTAATTCAGCTTCACTCTAGAAATAATTGATTTGCAGATTTCATTGGACTGTTCAGACACACGTCAAAATATAAGTAAATAAGCATGGTATTAAAGATGTAATAACAAATTCACATGGAATACCCATTAAACTAATGTAGAGAGTGTGTATTTTGTAACTTAAACATTTAGAATTATTGGTCATAGAGTTATTAAATGAGATATTCATGTGTGCATTAAAAATGTGAAAATGTAGTCCATAATTGATTAATTACCTGTGATATATACTGCGTATTCAAAAGTTCTTTTTTGCAACTCAAAAATACAAAACGAGTCTTAAGTCATGAGAAAACAGATACTCTTGCTCTGCATTCGGCTGTAATGCGTGCATGAATGCTGAATATAGATTTTGTAACATGAGCACATGAACTATATACGAGTATGAAATTTGTTTTGACGTTCACTTAATCGGGGTTTATACTGATATCGTTCGCAGACGAAACACTTAAATGTATTGGTCACAACATCAAACAATGATTCTAAATGACCAAATCACTAATCGCTCAGTTTGTATTTCTTATTCTAGTATTATTCTTATCCAATATTATTCTTCATTTCGAAAGAGCTTGGAATCAAAAGAAAAGATGTGAAAATTTAAGAGAGTCATTGCAGATGCGTCGGATATGTCTGGATATTAATAAACAAGAAAGATGACACCGAATTTTCGAGTGTAATAAGCACGTCTTTTGAATCCTTTCTGACGCAAATTAAATTTATCAAAGCTATTCAAAGTCAATGGAACCGGCATGGAAAACAATAGTATCTGACGGAAGAAAGAAGTTTTTCAATCGGTTTTTAATCCCTCAGATATTGCTGAAAACGGAATCGTGAGCTTACGCCTTCTGGTTGCAGACGTGTGCGTTAAGAAAATCATGAATTCATATGGGAAACATTTCGCACTGGAAACGCTCTCCAACACAAAAATAATTTTTCAAATCGGACATTTAGCAACTGAGATATCAACAAATATAAGATAAGCTGTATCCGGGGAAGAAAGAATTCTGCAGATCGGAGATTTCGAAGCAGAGATATAGGGGAAAAGCAGTTTACTTTTACGCCCCCTAGCAGAAAGTCTATGAATTAATTTTGAAACTATGTGAAAAACATGTCACACTGGAACCACTATCCAACAAAGAAGGAATTTTTCAAATCGAACTCTTAAAAGTAGAGATATTGACAAAAATAAGATATACATCTACGCCCCCTGGCGTAGAAACAATGCAATATTTTAAGAAGAAAATGTTTCTAAAAGGTTTGTCAACATGAGTAGTATCGGTCAACAAACGACTTTTTTTTCAATCGCGAATTTAGAAGCTCATATTTTGCTGCAAATAAATCAGACGCGGAAATTAAGATTTACGCCCACTGGTGGCCAAACCAATTTGCTTGCAAAAATTAGAAATGATATGCAAACGATTTCTCACCAGGAACTGTATTCGGTGCAGAAAGAATTTTTCAGATCCGAGATTTAGAAGCAGAGATATAGGGGGAAACGCAATTTACCTCTACGCCCCCTAGTGGAAAGTCTATGAATTACTTGAAAATTTTTAAATTATATGAAAAACATGTCACATTGAAAACACTATCCAACAAAGAAGGATGTTTTGATATAGGACTGCTAGAAGTAGAGATATTGACAAAAATAAGATATACTTCTACGCCTCCTGGCGGAGAAACTGTGGAATATTTTAAGAAGAAAATATTCCGAAAATGTTTATCGATATGAGTGGCATCAGTCCACGAAAGAATATTTTCTATCGATATTTTAGTAGCTCAGATTTTATGGCAAATACATCAGAAGCAAAAATTCACTTACGCCCCCTGGTGGCAAAAGTATTCTTTACCAAAAATTAGAAATTATATGCAGATGATTTTTCATCAGGAGGTGTATCCGTTGAAAGAAAACATTTTTCAAATCGGAGTTTAGAAGAAGAGTTATCGTGTAACGTATACTCTAGATTCAGTTTCCTTTTGATTTTACTATCTCTGGTTATTTTATTTTCCTATGTAAATTATCTTCTTACTTAACGAGATGTTATTTCTCCAGCTGAATGATATGTGGCAACGAGTGTAAGTCATGACGTGGTGGTAGGCAGTATAAATAGGAGCGTTCAACGATACCAGAGAGAACTTTTGTTTATGTGCGAGAAAGCTTTTGTGTTACGTGAGAGAGCTTTTGTGTTACGTGAGAGAGCTTTATTTTATGTGTAAAGAGATCTTCGTTTGGTGTAAAGAGAGCTTCGTTTATGTGAGAGGAACTTCGTTATATGTGAGAGACAGATATCGAGTAGTTGTGTGACCTGTGAAGTATATGTGGATAATACCAGGAGTTTCCCTAATAAAAGGTTTTCTTAGTAAATACGTTTTTCTCAGTTCATAGTTTTGTCAGACCTCTGTCTGGCTGTTAGGTCTCTTTCATTAAGTGTTACTATTAACAACCAGCATAAGACTTTATTCATCTTAATTACTACTACAACATTACTAGCAGTTAAGCTTGTTCATTATAACTACTACACACAACAAACCAGTAAGAACTAATTCATTATAATTGGCGCCCGAACTTTTTCTGAACACGAGGTCTTAACAATTATTACCCATGTCTTCTTTACCTGAGACAACTTCAATTTTTCACCCTAAATCAAATTTCGATGGTGATGGTGTTTTTTTTTTTTTTTTTTTTTTTTTTTTTTGACAATTTGCAAGAAGCCTGTGGGTCTCACTTTGATATAAATGATTTACAAGTCCCCAGGCATTCTTCACAATTTCATCATTCACCAGCTTCCTATCACTCTGAGTCGCGGGTCGTACCTGAGAGATTTCAATCCTCTCACAGAAGCAAAATGCTTGCCCATTTCGTGCCGCATGCAGAAACAATTAATTTCAATGGTTTGGAGGGGTCCTTAAAATTTCTTGAGGATTTGGAAGATCATTTCGATCTATACAATATTCCTCAAGACTGCAAAGTGCAAATAGCAGGCACTTGCTTGAAAGATACTGCTAAGACCTGGTATCGGCAGTGGAGAGTGTCGAACCCGGATTCTCGTTATGAGAATTTCCGAGCGGAATTTTTAGAAGTCCTTCCTTTCGGCCTCAGTCGAGCTGGCCTTGCACAACAACTTTTTTCTCGTCAGCAAGGACCCAACGATAGCCCTGTTGCATTTGCTTTAGAAACGGCACGCTTGTATAACTTATGGGATCTAAATGCCAGTCATGTCGACATGTTGGACACCCTATTGCAACAGCTTGATCCATTTCCACAGGATTTTCTTGAGGTCCGACACCCTGCTACAATTCATGAATGCCTTCGCCTCATACGAACGTATGAAGAGCGACACGGCAAACATGGTCCAACTCACCATGCTCGGGCACCCCGCGAGGCTTATTACGAAAATCCTCAGCGGCATAATAGACCTAATGACTTTCAACGCGAGCGTACACAGGTGCCAGTCCAAGCATCATACGTTCCACCGCATAGAAGAGTGGTACACCAACTGCGAGTTTCTAATCAATTTTCTGGGTACCGTACAAATGCACAGTATGCTCGACCCCGTTCCAATCCGCAGAATTCGGAACGTTTTCATGCTCAGGGCAATGATGATTTTTCTGCCCGTGCTGAGGGAAGAAGTAATAGAAATGAAAATTTCAACAGACATGCGTAGTTCCCGCAGCAGTTTTCACGCAGTTTTCCTCATCGTGAAAATTTTCCCGATACCCGGCAGGGCCGAGGTTTCAGACCGCAAGATAATAAAACCAGGAATCCTTTAAACTTCCAAAGGAAGTAGACCAAGTGTCGGTACTGCTTCCTGATACCAAGCATTCTGACCCTAAAACAGTATTAGTGACTGTCCAAACTCCTGAGTTGCCTGATGTGTTCTTGACAATTGAAGATATTATTGTCGAGACAAAGTTCGACACTGGTTCTGAAGTATCAGCCCTAAATACGAAGTTTTGTACTGAAAATTTTCCTGCAATACACGTTCAGCCTGCGACGCAGTATTTGCGAGGTGCAAATAACGAAATATTCAGTATCACAGGAACTGTCACATTATCTCTAGGGCTGGGAAAGACTCGTTTTACGCATTCTTTCCTGCTCATAGACGAACTAATTGTTAAATGTCTAATGGGCATGGACTTCATCAATACTTTTCAAGTTACCATGAATTTCGTACAACATGTTATTTCCTTTCCGGAACCTATCGAAGTGATTCCTACGGATAATATAGACATAACGAGTTTGTTACTGAGTAACCAATTGAATGAGAGGCAACGAAACCAGCTTTCTCTACTTTTGCTTGAAAGCCCTGGTTTGTTTTCTGATCAACCTGGTTTCACACAGGTGGTTTATCATGTCATTGACACTGAGGGTTCGAAACCGATAGCGACGAAGCCTTATCCTTGTGCTCCCCATAAGAAACAGGAAATGCAACGTCAAATTTCCGAGATGATTAAACAGGGCATAATAAGGGAATCAACAAGCGCCTGGGCCGCACCTGCTTTTCTTGTTCCAAAGAAACAACCCAATGAATTTCGTTTCGTGACAGATTTCCGCAAGCTCAACCAAGTCACGAAAGCGATAAATTACCCACTACCTGTCATGTCGCATATTTTGAATGACCTGTCGTCAACTAAATGGATGTCAACCTTGGATTTGTCAAGTGGATATTGGCAGGTTGCGGTACATCCAGACTCCGTCGATAAAACAGGCTTTGTGACTCCTTTTGGGGCTTATGAATACCTGCGTATGCCCTTTGGACTAGCTTCTGCACCTGCTACTTTCCAAAAACTTATGGATACGGTTCTATATTTGGATGACATTATTATTACATCTGAGACTTTTGACGAGCACCTTTCTCTGCTCAAACAGGTGTTCCAACTCATATACAATGCTGGCTTGACGTTAAAACCCATTAAATGCCAGGTAGCGAGGGACGAGATTGTATATCTGGGGTTGAAAATCACTCCCCACGGCTTATTTACGGATAAGGAAAAAATTAGGCCTATTGTTGACTTTCCTCGGCCTAAAACAGCAAAGGAACTATCACGCTTTCTGGGAATGACCGGATGGTATCAGCAGTTCGTCTCCGCTTATGCTACAATCTGTGAGCCATTGTATGCTTTGAAACGTAAATACAAGAAGTTTGTTTGGACACCTGAGGCTAACGCTGCATTTGAAGCACTGAAGTCTGCGTTGACTCAGCCTCCTGTGTTGGCTTTCCCGGATCATACTAAGGAATTTGATATTTATACTGACGCATCCGGAGTTGGTCTTGGTTGCGTTTTGTCACAAGCTAGGCATCCAATAGCTTTTGCGTCTCGTACTTTAGCCAAAGCTGAACGCAATTATTCAGCTACGGAACGTGAATGTCTTGCTGTAGTGTATGCTCTTGACAAATTTCAATGTTATCTTAACGAATTGACAGTTAACATAATTACGGATCATTCTGCCCTTCAGTATTTGAATTCTGCTAAGCACCTCTCTAACAGACTTATGAAGTGGGCTCTTAAGTTACAAGAGAGCAATATCAAAATTTCGTACCAGCCAGGTCATAAGAATCAATTACCGGATGCATTGTCTCGCGTCCCGATTAGTGGGGTTCCCACAGAAACTACTCCTGGATGTCAGCCTTCACTTTTAATAGCTGATATAACATCCAGAGAGCTGATAATAGCAGAATTAATAAATGATCCAGATTTTGGGGATATCTATAATTTTTTGCTTGCGGGTTCACCACAGAAAAGTGATCCTTCTCTGGCTGGGAGGTCACAGCATTTTGAAGTCATAGAGGGTCTTCTTTACTACACGAAATCTAGTACTACTAGGGCAGAGTTTCGCCCATGTATTCCGCGAACCCTTAGAATGGCCCTTTTAAACGAATTTCATGACAAACCTATTGCAGGTCATTTGGGTATTCGCAAGACCCGTTGTAAATTGCGGGATGTTGCCTATTGGCCTGGCATGTACCAAAGTGTGCTCGCATACATTCAATCATGTCACTTGTGTCAGATTAATAATTACCGTAATGTAAGACCGGCCGGTCACTTGAAATCTAGTTCAAGTTCTCATGTTTTTGTCATTATTTCAATAGATTTATTGGGACCTTATCCTTCATCGGTTAAAAACAAAGCTCGTTACGTTTTAGTATTAACTGATAATTTTTCTAAATGGGTTGAAGTTTTTCGCATTAAAGCCGCTACGGCAGAAGTTATTTGTAATGTATTAATTAATGAAGTATTCTCTAGATATGGGGCACCTAATAAAGTAGTTTCGGATAATGGTCCCCAATTTATTTCTAACATTTTTGAAAGAATGTGTGCGAGACTACACATTAAGCATAAATTCATTTCCCCATATCTTCCCCAGAGTAATTCCGCGGAACGAGTAAACCGCACTCTAGTTAAAATGGTTGCTACATTTGTCATGGATCATCACGAGCGGTGGGATGAACATCTTGAGCTTTTTTCGTTCTGCCTCCGCTCGTCTGTTCACGAATCTACTAAATTTACTCCTGCAGAACTTTTTTGGGTCGAAAAATTAAGACCCCTTTTGAAAATTTAACTGGGATTATCGAGGAACTAAACCAGCGACCAACTCCACAATCAGTACGAATCATGGCAGAAAAAGCTCGTGCTGCAATGCTAGGAGCACAAGCGGCTCAAGCAAGATACTATAATTCTAGGCGTAGGGAACCAGATCTTGTCGTTGGAGATCTCACTCTCGTGGAAACGCACTTCCAGTCTTCTGTTTCTCATACATTAGTGAAGAAATTTGCACCCAGCAACGATTGTCCATATCGGGTGGCAAATGTGTATGAAAATAACATTATTCTTGAAAAACCTGACAATCAATTTCAATACGTACACGTTGCTCAGTGTCGCAAGTATCATGAACGAAATATAGATTTTATCATCAACCCTACTCAACCTTCTGTTCCACAGATTCAAGAGTCTATATCTCGCGATCAACCTCCAGAAAGTTTGGACGAACCGACAAACATTTTTGAAGAATCTCCAGTGATTTTTTCTTCACCCTACCCTCCACAAGACGGGCTCCCAAAAACGCAACCTGATTCAACCATAAGACGAAGGCTCGAATCAAGTTCTTCAAATGCTAGTATCGTTCCTTTCCCTCCAACCATTGCCAAGACTATTGCTGCGCCATTCCCTAATAACTCTGAACCAACACAAGCTCCTACTTCCTTGAATACCTCGTCAGATAGTATTCCTATAGGCAGAAATAAACATCGCCCTGCACGACCACTAACTTACAGCAGCGACTCAGAGTCATCAAATATTTCTGATTTATCAGATATAGACAATAGGGTGACGATTCCTAAACGTCAGACACAAATTACAAACCGTCCAGGAACACCAAATGCTGGTCGGAAACGCAATTTGTCTCCCCAATCTGCTTCGCCGCAACAGCGCCGAAGGCAGAGATCTTTGCATCCGCCCGGGTTTCGCCCCTTGAACCTACGCTCAGGGCAAACAGGGCCGATGCCTGCTTCTACTCTCATGCCCAGAGGTAGAAAGCGAAAACAAGCGATGTGGCCGTAGCCACGCCCCTTCAAAAGAATGCTGGAAGGACAACACGGGCCCCAGCACAAAGGGACTACATATCAAAAGCCTGGGGGAGCACGTTCCTGTCAGCCGTAGGGATTTCCCGACCGACAGACTTCAGCCGTTCCTGACCGTTCCTGTCTGACGCAGGGATTTCCTGACCGACAGACTTCAGCCGTTCCTGACCGACGGACTTCAGTCGTTCCTGACCGTTTCTGTCAGCTGCAGGGATTTCCTGACCGACAGACATCAGCCGTTCCTGACCGACGGACTTCAGCCGTTACTGACCGTTCCTGTCAGTCGCCGGGATTTCTTGACCGACAGACTACAGATGTTCCAGATCCATTCAAGTCTTTGAAAAGATCTACGCCACCTGAATTTACCAGTCCGATTAGGCCTGGAAAACGTTATCGTACTAGAGTTTTTTATGCGTCCTCGAGATAAGTAAGTTCTCGTGGACAGGTTCTTTTCTCGTTCTGTTGTTTTTCCTGCACGACCAGTTGGCGTGTCAGAATTTCTTTTTTTCGTGTGGGCCTATGCATTCTTTTTGTGTAAATATGTGTCTTTTTTTATATTTCTTCCATGTCCATCTACTTATCCAATTTTTTTTATATATATGTGCTTAGAGGTAAAATAATAAAAATTGTTACTGTCAGGCAGCTACAGGCAATCTTCGCTGCTGATACAGTTGGTTTGTACTCAACGATAATGTGGACGTCATTTGAAATTTATATATATGTGCGTAGGGATAAAATAATGAAAATTGTTACTGTTAGGCAGCTACAGGCAATCTTCGCTGCTGATATAGTTGGTTTGTAATCAACGCTAATAGGAAGACATAATTTGAAATTAAAAAAGTGATTCCTGCTAGGCAGAATAAAAGTAAGGTATGCCGATGCAGGTTTGTTCTGTTCAAGTATATAAAGTGTTTCCTGCTTCACAGACAACTGCTGCGGTCACAGATTTCTTGATTTTGTCATGCCAAGTTCGATATTGTACATACTGCTGCCACCAAACAACAAACAAAAAAGAGGACGATAAACGTCAG
The DNA here is from genome assembly GCA_039090855.1 of Macrothele yani. NCBI lineage: Eukaryota > Metazoa > Arthropoda > Arachnida > Araneae > Macrothelidae > Macrothele > Macrothele yani. The sequence goes on from CM077011.1 coordinate 77,305,691, forward strand.
TCAGCAAGTGTAAGACGTACACTCCAAAATTGATAGGTTTTTCGAAAAAAAAAAATTAAGGGGGAGATGATGTAACGTATACTCTAGATTCAGTTTCCATTTGATTTTACTATCTCTGGTTATTTTATTTTCCTATGTAAATTATCTTCTTACTTAACGAGATGTTATTTCTCCCGCTGAATGATATGTGGCAACGAGTGTAAGTCATGACGTGGTGGTAGGCAGTATAAATAGGCGCGTTCAACGATACCAGAGAGAGCTTTTGTTTATGTGCGAGAGAGCTTTAGTGTTACGTGAGAGAGCTTTTGTGTTACGTGAGAGAGCTTTTGTGTTACGTGAGAGAGCTTTGTTTTATGTGTAAAGAGATCTTCGTTTGGTGTAAAGAGAGCTTCGTTTATGTGAGAGGAACTTCGTTATATGTGAGAGCCAGATATCGAGTAGTTGTGTGACCTGTGAAGTATGTGTGGATAATACCAGGAGTTTCCCTAATAAAAGGTTTTCTTAGTAAGTACGTTTTTCTCAGTTCATAGTTTTGTCAGACCTCTGTCTGGCTGTTAGGTCTCTTTCATTAAGTGTTACTATTAACAACCAGCGTAAGACTTTATTCATCTTAATTACTACTACAACATTACTATCAGTTAAGCTTGTTCATTATAACTACTACACACAACAAACTAGTAAGAACTAATTCATTATAATCGGAAAAAAATGTCATTTACTTTCACGCCCCCTAGCGAAAAATCTATGCGTAATTTGAAAACGTAACTACACAGTGCGTCAAAGAATTTTTAAGACTGCGTTTGTAAAATGAAATAGAAACAAGAAATTATGATTTATTTTGGTTTGTTATACAAAATAAGTCCCTCCGGCTTCAATACACTTGTTACAGCGATTTAATAATGATTCGAATACCTGTTCCAGTTCACTTTGCGGAATTGCCTCCAAAGCACGCGTCGAAGCTGTTTGTATGGTCGAAATATCTTCAAAATAACACCCTTTTAACGTCATTTTAAGTTTTGGGAACAAAGAAAAGTCGCAGGGTGCTAAATCAGGCGAATACGGTGGATGATATAACACACAGACGTTATTGTTCGCCAAAAATTTACGAACAAGAAGTGAGGTGTGACTGGGTGCATTATCGTGCAACAAACACCAACTGTTTTCATCACAATACTCTGGACGAATGCGATGAATTCTGCCCATCAAACGCCTCAAAACATTTAAATAAAACTCACCAGTAATTGTTTGTCCACTTGGAACAAATTCTTTGTGGATAATACCCTTACCATCGAAGAATGTAATGAGCATTGTTTTGATTTTCGATTGATCTTTTCTTGTTTTTTTGCCTTGTGGGGAGTTTTTTTACTTTTTTCTGGATTTGTCGCTCTGTTTAAGGATCATATTGAAAACACCATGTTTCATCACCAGCAACAATCGATTTTAAGAAGTTTGGATCATTTTCAGCGGCTGAAATGATGTCTCTGCAATGTGCAGTTCTCCTTGATTTTTGTTCATTGGTTAACGTGTGTGGAACAAATTTAGCATAGACTTTTGTTTTGCCTAAATCTTCATGCAAGATGGTTCGAATCGTTTTTTGTTGATGTTTAAAGACTCTTCCATCATTCTTAGTGACGCACATCGATTGTGCCACGAAATCATGCACTTTTTCAATAATCTCAGGCTTCCTAGATGAACTTGGTTTTCCGGTTTGCTTATAATCTTCTAGCGTCTCTCTTCCGTCCAAAAAACGTTTGTGCCACAGGAAAACATTTGATATACTTAAACATAACTCACCGAAAACTTGTTTCATCATTTAGTACGTTTCCGAGGCACTTTTACCAAGTTTTGCGTTAAATTTAATAACAGCCCTTTGTTCCATCTTAATAATTCAACATGAAAATAATTTTACTTCTCTAATGAACGCCCGTTTTGTTTGAGTTATTTTAACAACTGCGCAGTACTTTTGGCAGAAAGCAAGCAGATGGTCACGGTATAACGTGTATAACGCATTCGCGATTACACTGGTGGCGTCACCGTAGGCTGAAATCTAGCGCCAGTCTTAAGAATTCTTTGACGCACTGTGTGTATCTAAAATACTCTTCGACATAAATCGAATATTTTTTTTTTTTTTTTGATTGGAGGTTTAACGACCACCGTGAGCAACTCAATGGGCTATAAGCAGTCGCCCGTCCCTAATTTCGGGTCACTGGTTCCAGGGAAGGGAGAGAGCCAGTGCCGTAAGACAAACACAACATCCATGCCTGACCGGGATTCGAACCCTTACGGACGAATGATCATAGGCCAGCGCCTTAGACCACTGCGCCACCGGGGCGGCTAAATGGAATCGACAGATAAAAGAATTTTTTCAATCGAATGTTTAGAAACAAATATGTGGAATAAAACGTATTTTTGAATTCGACATCATCTACCTTTACGCCCTCTAGCGGCGAAATTGTACATCGTAAAAAATACGAAATAAAGGATCATCATTTGCATATTTTAAGCTTCCCAATGCAAAAAGATTTTTTTAAATCGGACTAATAGTTGCAGAGGTATCGTGGGTACAGACGGACGGACGGACAAACCGATAACATAAGACGTACTAAAAACTCAATTCGAAATGCAATGGAAATTGATATGCCTCGAAGTAAGGGAGCAGGAAGACCAAGAAAAAGATGCTGGGGAAAATAGTAAAGGACGCATGAAGGAAGTTTAAAGAAAATGGAAGATGCACAGGACAGAAAAAATTAGATTTGCTCGATCGTAAGACTTTAAAACTGTCTGGGATTGGAACTGTTGAGAAGCCGAAAAAGAAGCGAAAGAGATATAACTTTACCTTACATACGTTCGCGAAATGAATCTACAAGAACTAAACATTAAAGTTCACTCCGAACAACCACAACAAAACATCAAGGGTAATATTTCTGTTTGCAAATGTAATTCAGAAATCAAGCATGAAAAAATTTGTATTTCACAATTATATAAACTTGGAGATTTTTTGAGATCTTGAAGTATACATTGTGTTTCGAATTTTATTAACAGTAATTTCATGTCAGTAAGAAACAAGAAAGATGACACCGAATTTTCGGGTGTAATGAGCACGTCCTTTGAATTCGTTCTGACGCAAATTAAATGTATTAAAAGCTATTCAAAGTCAATGGAAATGGTATGGAAAACGATAATATCTGACGGAAGAAAGAAGTTTTTCAATCATGTTTTTAATCCCCAGCTATTACTGTAAACAGAATCCTGAACTTACGCCCTTGTTGCAGACTTGAGCGTTAAGAAGAATTTGAATTATATGAGAAACATTTCGCAGCGGAAACACTCTCCAACAAAGAAAGAATTTTTTAAATCAGACTCTTCAAAGCAGAAATATCGACAAATGTAAGATATGCATCTACTCACCCTGGCGGGAAAACCATGCATTATTTTAGGAAGAAAGTATTCTCAATTTTCGATGTGAGCGGTATCGGTCCAAGAAAAAAAGTTATCAGTCGAGTTTTCAGAACCTCAGATATTGCTGCAAACACATCAGAAGCAGAAATTAATACTTATGACCCCTGGTGGCCAAACCATTCTTTACCAAATATTAGAAGTTATGTGAAAAACAATTTCCATCAGGATCTGTATGCTATGCAGGCATAAATTTTGAAATCGGAGTTTTAGAAGCAGAAATAAGGCAGAAAACGCAATTTACCTTTGCGCCCTTCAGCGGAAAGTCTATCATTACTTGAAATTTTTGAATGTATATGAAAAACATTTCGCATCGGAAACACTATGCAACAAAGAAGGAATTTTTCAAATCGGACTCCTAGAAGTAGAGATATCGGCAAAATAAGATATACATCTACGGCCCCTTGCGTAGAAACCATGCGTTGTTTTAAGAAGAAAATATTCCGAAAAGGTTTGTCGACGTCAGTAGTATCGGTCCACAAACCAATTTTTTTCAATCGAGATTTTAGAAGCTCAGATTTTGCTGCAAATACCACAGAAGCGGAAATTAAGATTTACGCACCCTGGTGGCGAAACCATTGTTTACCAAAATTAGAAATTATATGCAAAGGATTTCTCATCAAGAGCTGTATCCAGTGCAGAAAGAATTTTCAAATCGGAGTTTTAGAAGCAGAGATATTTGGGGAAACGTCATTTACCTTTATGCCACCTAGCGGAACGTCTATGAATTATTTTAAAAGTTTGAAATTAGATAAAAAACATGTCATACTGGAAACTCTATACAATAAAGACAGAAGTTTTCAAATCGGACAATTAGAAGCAGAGATTTCACAAAAATATATATACTTCTACGCCCCCTGGCGGAAATACCATGAAAAATATCTTAAGAAGAAAATATTCTTTAAAGGTTTATCGACATGAATGGCATTGGTCCACGAAAGAATTTTTCGATCAAGATCATAGAAGCTCATATTTTATGGCAAATACACCAGAAGAAAAAATTAACGCTTACGCCCCCGTGGTGGCCAAAATATTCATTACCAAAAATTAGAAATTATATTCAAAAGATTTTCCACCAGGAACTGTAATTGCTGAATTTTTTTTTTTTTGAAATCGGAATTTTGAAGAAGAGATATCGGGAAAAATGTAATTTACTTTCACGCCCCTAGCGGAAAATCTATGCGTAACTTGAAAAAGTTACTATACCTAAAATACTCTTCGACATAAATGGAATCGCAAGATAAAAGAATTTTTCCAATCGGATGGTTAGTTGCAAATATATGAAATAAAATGTATTTTGAATTCGACATCTGCATTTACGCTCTATAGCGACGAAATTGTACTTCGTAAAAAAGAAAACGAAATGTAGGATCATCATTCGCATATTTCAAGCTTCCCAGTGGTAAGAAAAAAATTTAAAATCGGAGTAATAGTTGCAGAGATATGGTGTCTACAGACGGACGGACGGACAAACCGATAGCATAAGCACGATCTTTTTTTACAAAAAGACGTGCTAAAAATATAAGAGAAACATAATGTGTCATTTGCCACTAGCGCAGATGGCTAATCACCAGCGACCTGCCAGTGTGATACGTGATTGCTGTGGGCCCGATACCCGCTGCCTGCAATGTAATTCCGGGGCCCTTCCCAAATGTGCTGATGGGAACAAAAAATTGGTACAGGACGCGCGCACATTAGGAACCACCCACCCCAGCGACCCTCGCCCTACCCCAGCAGTGGTCCAGCCGTCCAATCTGATGCGTTTCCCGTTAAGAATTCTAATTGGAAGAGAGGGTTTCATTCAGTGGAAAGTGATCTTGACGACATGAAATGCCAAACAGAGAAGATAATATGCAATTATTCTAGAGCAGGGGCTCTCAACCTGTGTCTCGGGAGCCATTAGTGGCGCCCAGAGTTCTTTTCAGTGACCCTCGAAACCTTTTCCACATAAGAAATTCTGAAAAGTCTGCAATAATCGATATTCGTAATAAACACATGCATTTTCACTTTTCTATTTCATGCGGCCTGCCAGTATTATTTTATTTTTCATGTATCCTGCCAGTCACATTTCAATTTGTCATGTGCACTGAGACTCATAAAAGTTTGAATACTCCTGGTCTACAGTTTATTTCTGCGTCGTTATTTAAGTGCTACACCCTATCAACATTCATATTAGTAGAAGAAATTTTGAATAAAAGTATTTGAAGTGACATCTGACTCTTCTGTTAACGTAAACCGAATGGTTAATTAAAAATTCTCGTCCATCCAGTATGCCATAGCATTTTCTTCATCGAAGGGATGAGGATACATAGCATGCTGTTGCAAAATAGTGCATTGTGTGCAAACCCAGTGCGGCAATTAAGAATGAGGCCGATTTTTATTTTAAATCCCGGTAAGACATACAGGTCGGGAAGGCATGGGTTTTTGATAAGTCATTTATCAGCTATGCGGTGGTAACAGCGTTTGCGTGAGAATTGTTCAAATGATTAATTACGCCTAGCATGACGTAGTTTGGTTGAAGAACATTGTCACAGCTCTGTCATAGAGCGGAGAGCAAATATTCGTTTTTGTTTGAAAATCAGTAAACTGCATCTGACACGGTTGAATTGTTGTGTGATGCATATAGAGCTAACAGCCTATATCTCGTGCACAAATATTCCGATGCCATGCACGTTTCAAGGATGGGCGGAAAGATTTGGAAAATGACGAAAGGCCCGGATGCCCGATTGCAGTGTGCACATCTGAACTCATTGAGAAATTTCGCGAAAGGATAAAATGTGACCGTTGTGTGAACTTGGGGATCTTGGAATGTGAGCTTGGTGTTAATAAGGAGATGACTCAACATACCTTCGATAAAAGAAATGATTCATTAAATTTTAGTGCAAGATTTGAAGAGGGCGGATAAGTTTGTGCTCGTTTTGTTCGGAATGGTTTGTCAGACGACCAGAAACATGCGCGAGTTGAGTAACGAAAGACATCCTGGAGATTGCAGAAACAATGCAAACTTTGCTCAGAAGCATTGTGGCAGCTGACGTGGCATGTTTTCGTTATGATCCTGAACCGAAGCGTCAGAGTGCTCAGTAGAAGTCGCCACACTCACCCAAAGCAAAGAAGATCAGGTTACAGAAATCCAAAATCAAGACAATGTTTGTGTACTTTTACGGCAGCAAGGGAATTCTGCATCACGAGTTCATTTCTGAAGGTACAACTGTTACTGGCAATACTTACACATTCGTTTTGGAACGATTATGAATGACGATTGCTAGTATCAGGTACAAAAACGGCAATGGTTCCTTCTTCACGATAATGCACCCACAGAGCAGTCAGTGTTGAAAAACTTCTGGCACGAAAACCAGTAAGTGTACTAACCTACCCCATATTCTCCAGATTTGTCCCCGTGCGACTACTTTTCATTCCCTAAATTAAAACGGCCTTTAAAAGGAAACTGTTTTCAAGACACTGAATACATACGAAGAACTGTAACAACAGCTTTTCACTCCATACCAAAAGATGACCTCTGCGAGTCCTTCCTTTCGTTGGCTAATCGTGCCAAGTCTTGTGTTTACCCAGGAGGGTTAGACTTCGAAAAAAACATATTCACGGAAGCTTTCCTGCTCTTCCATTTTTTTTTTAATTTAGTCTCATTACTTAATTGCTGCAACTGTGTATTTGTCCGCATAATTTTCATTGTTCCATTATTTACCAGCCTGCGTGAGTGCCTGAGGCTATAAGAGGACTTCGGACCCTAATTTGGTTCGAGGAAAGAGACGAACTAGCGCTGGAAAAACAAACACAACTTCCGTGTCTTAATTCAGGTCTCGAACACAAATTATGGAGTACAAGAAGTTAGCAGCCGGAGCTCCAGACTGCTACACGACTCGACGATTGTCGGCATAATAGGATCCAATTAAAAGGAAGATCTTCATTAAGATTTTTAGATATGGATATCAAGATTTCTTTTCAAGGCTCTATACTGTCTTTCAGAAAGACAGCAAAGGGTTTAGCACAGCCGTGAGTTCTCTGGCAATATCTGAAAATAAGATTTGCGGCGTTTAAAAGGTTTAAACATCCGAAAATTCGCTGTCAATTGTTGCGTGCAGAAGGCGCTAATTTTACTTCATCTTCTTTGATAAAAGCAACAATGGTGATGTGCAGCGGAAAGCGATTTGTGTGGCATGGATTTTTTAAACTAAATCAGTTATTCAAGCACAAAGGAATTTCTGTAGGTGTTTCAGCAGAAATCCTCCGGATGCTAAATGAATTAAACATTGGAAACATACATTTCTAGTACTGGGACTAGATGGGACAAACCAAGAACTGGACGTCCCTGTGTTTCAGGAGACAACACGGAAAGCATTTTCCTGGAACCCAAGGAAGTCAGCCCGGCAAGCTGTTTCGCAATTGGGTTCACCATGCACAACAATAGTGCGAATTTTTCGTTGAAGGCTGCGGATATTCTCATACAAAGACCAGATTTTTCAACATTTAGAGGAGAACGATAAACCACACCGTTACAAATGTTTCTGTAACGTAACGGATCGCCTAGATGTTCGCGAGCATTTCCTTGAAGGACCTTCAATGAAGGTGTGCTTTTTAGTGATGAGTCGATATTTCACGTACTTTGAAATATTAACAGACATAACGTACGCGTATGGTCTTAAAAAACGTATGTCGGGCAAACTCAAATTCGGGAAAGCCCCTAATTGAACGTTTGGTGTGGGCTTATGCACATCCGCTTTATTGATACGTTTGTCGTTATGGCAAAATCCACCAATGCAAATGTCTTTTTAGATTTGCTCCAAAACTTTGCTTTGCCACAACACGAAAGCCTTCAGCCAGATGTCTTCATTCAACAAGACAGAAAACATTTATTTCCCCACCGGGAAACAACTGTTCGCGACTCCTTGGATACCGTGCACTTATGACGCTGGTATTTATTTCGTCGACTGGACTAGATAGCAAGATTCTATGGCCACATCCCTTTACCTGATTTAACTTCACTGTACATTTTTATGGGGATTTGTCAAAGACAGAGTATTCAGAACAAAGAAGAGTGATGATCCTAAAGAAATGGATCGTGAACACCATTGCTGGTGTTGATATGGATTTATTGCATTGGACATGGCAAGAAATTTATTACAGGTTAGACATCTTTCGTGTAAATAAGGTGGCTATTGTAAAAATATATTAATTGGCTTTTTTCATAAAAAAAAACTTTGTTTTTATCATTAAAAAAATGTTGTTGTTTTTTCATAAGAAACTTTAGATGTTTACCTTCCAAACGTATCAAATCTTGTGTCTGTAAGTGGTGTAGTTAATTTTTAATAAATTTCTAAAAATATATCAAGATCTTTGAAACACTGTAAAATAGACTACGCTGTTGATTTTTGTTTCTCTCTTTCTCTCTCTCTCTCTCTCTCTCTCCTCCCTCTGTTTCCACATACTAGATAACTGAAGGATTTAACTAATGATAATGTCAATTTAGGCATTTCCAAATTGTTCTGTTGCTAACTGGAAAAGCCAGTAAGGTCACGAATGTAGCATCATATTGTTTATGGTATTTATTTCGCATTGTTAAATCAACTCGCTGATTTCTTCCGTACATTTCTTAATTCTATCTTTCCTTGTCTTGGGAATAAATAAATGTGTTAATCGTTTGTGAAAATGATTTGTTACTTGAAAAGACACCTTCGAAATATATGATATTATGTTCATGTACTTCTGATGTAGGGGAATAATTTAGAACAACGATGATGATATTTTTTCTATGGCTGAAAGTTTCACTAAGAAACACATTTTTCGACGTTGTCAAGCACTCCGCAAACAAAAGAGAGCGTTTTAAAGAATTCCGCAGAATAAAATTCAATGCTAACCAGCATGGATACTGTGCGAATTCTGTGGATACGTTAATCAACAAATATAACCGTAGTAATATCACCACGCTGCAAAAAGAAAAAAACCCGAAAGACTTATGTGGGCTCTATGCGTATTTACCAAAAATTACTTATACGTTAAGAAATACAGTATTGTAGGAAATATAATATTGAATTTGGAGATAAGACATCATCTTTATACCACGACATTAGAAAGGACCAAGATTATAAGACAAAAAATGAACATGTGGCGTATATTGTGTGCCAATGAAGAGTGAAAATTCCTCCTTGGAAGACCAGTGGTATATCGGCTATACCTTGAGAATCATTCGGGTCAGACCGGCAGAACATCATTATGACGTGAGGAGCCACTCTAATGACAGCTCACTTTCAAGACTGGCAAGAAGAGATACCAACAACCCGTCCTAGACGGATACTTACCTTCTGTTGAGAACAAAAACTAAACGTTCAACTTTGTTTGCCGAAAGTTTGTATATGAGTTTTATATAAACCGATGTTGTAATGAAGAACTACCAATGGTCATCCCACCCCTGTGGGGGCTATTAATGACTCATTTACACTGCTGGCCACCCAAAATGCAACATCAAGAAGGAAGCAACCGTTGCCCTGAATATCTGGCTTATCGTGACAGCGGTTTATCGTACCGAGACATCGGCGCCCGTGTGGGACGACATCCAGCCACAGTGAGGCGAGTATGGATTCGGTGGGTGGAGGAGGGACGGTCGGACCGACGTGAGTGATTGCCGCAGCCGCGGAACTCCACCGAACGAGAGGACTGGCATGTTGTACGGCGGGCATTAACGGATCGCACCGCCACATCACGCACATTAGCGCAGAAATTAGGGTGTGTTCCGCAACAACCTGCGTCAGCACGTACCGTTCGACGTCGTCTGCAGGAACGGGGACTTGTCTCACGGCGCCCATTGCTCCGATTACCATTGACGTTACACCACCGGCGAGTGCAGCGGCAGTGGGCCGTTGAACGCCGCACCTGGACTACGGAATGGCACGACATTGTCTTCTCCGACTAATCCCGCTTCTACCTGCAACACCACGATGGTCGCATCCGCGTGTGGCGGCACCGCGACGACAGACTGTATGACACCTGCATTATGCATCGCCATACCTGTCCTTCACCTGGCGTCAGGGTTTGTGGCGCAATTGGATATGACACCCGCACTCCTCGGGTAAGCATCGCCGGTACACTCAACAGCCACCGCTACATATCCGACGTTTTGGAGCATGTAGTCCTCCCTTACCCGCAGGACCTGCCAGCGGCCACGTTTCAACAGGAAAATGCGCAACCGCGCGTGGCCCGCATCGTGCAACAATTCTTCCCGGCCCACCAGGTGTCACTGCTGCCGTGGCCCGCCTGTTCTCTCGATATGTCGGCCATCGAACACGTCTGGTCGCTGATCGGCAACCGAGTGGCCCGGCTGCACCAACCGCGGCTACGCCTGATGAACTATGTCAACGTGTGGAAGCAAACTGGACCGACATACCTCAAGCCCACATCCAAAGCCTCTTTCGATCGATGCCGCGGCGTGTAGCGGCCGTTATTGCCAGCCATGCGGGCCACACGAACTATAGATGCCTGCGTGTTCGGCAAGTCGCACGGACCTGTAAGCTCAATCGTTTCATCTTTGTATCTGTTTTTATGTGTCCAGTAAATCTGGCTTTGCTATCTCGTGTCCTTCTTGGTGGGTGTTGCATTTTGGGTGGCCAGCAGTGTAGATATTCGTAATAGTCATCTGGAACATAACCCACCTTCCCCATATTTGTTCCTTGGGTAAGACAGATACCCACTAAAATGTTCTCTGAATCCATTGTCACAAACACATAATATGACAACGTAGACGCTCATTAATTGTGGCTATCAAATAAGATATTTTCAGTATCTACAAGTTGAATAACTAACCACACTTGAAAAATTTGATTTCTAATCACACCACCAGGGTGACAGAACTACTGACACGTCACTGATTAAGTGTATATAAGGATATAACCAGCACTTGGGAAATTTTGTAATACCTACCTGATGACGCGACGGTGGCCCATTCGAAGTACCTTGTACATATTTTAACCTTTTAGCATGTAGATATTTTAACCTTTTAGCATGTAGATATTTTAGGATTGAGTATATTTGCGTAGTTGAAAGGTTTTAATCTTGTGTTTTTTCTATCGTGCTTATGCAGCATATGAAAACTTGGGACTATTGTTGTTAGAGAGAAAAATCGTACCTTCAAAATTCCTTTCCCACTGTGAAAGCAGTGCACATCGCTCTTGAAATTACTTTTCGTAGTAAATGATCATTGTGACATCACCCTTCTATGAGTACAGAGCAAAAGCAGCATGCCGTTGGTGGAAGGAAAGCAAAAGAATCCACCGGAAATAAATGTCAAAGGAATAAATATTATGCGACAGATTTTCTTTAAATCCGATTACGAGCTAGGCAAATGTCCAAAACTAAGTTAAGTAAAGCTTCATTACATTGGTAGAACTAGTCCTCATGTCAAAGTGTTGAGTTAAACGCATCAGATGCTCGCACTTTCAGCAGCTGCCCTATACTTGTTCGCATAGCTGCCAGCTTCAGTGGCCTGAAGGTACTGTATTGTTAAAAACGCTAAGAATGTAATTAATGTCTTATAAATGTCACAAATCGGAGCTTTAAATAAGTTTATATAACAGTTCTTATCTCAAAAACTAGTAAAGCAATAAAATCCAACGCTGTATAAATCCACTAACATGTATTGTTCTCCAGCTTACTCTAACAGATGTCGGATAAATTTCGTCTGCTTGATATTCCTTTTTTTTTTCTTCACTTTCTCTTTGCTGCAGAACTTTGCTTTAAAAGGGAAAATGAAATTCCATGGTCAAATCTACAAGTCTCTTCAATTGCTTTTATTTTATTCTTTTTGGAGTTTTCAGTGTGGATATATTATTTGATAAAATTCTGATTATCTCTTTTTTTACGAGTTTCAAACAGAAAGCAAAAGTAAAAAATACGTTTTTCAGCCGTATTCCTCTTTCGCGGAATTCCTTTTGATTTCAAGACCTGTTGGGTATTTTGAAATACTAGAAGAAATATTTCATCAATAGTGTTTTCAGCTCGAAAACGTAGAAATTCTTTTCGGTAGTTTTCGGGAATTTAATAATCCATGGAGATTGAGAGATGCGTGCTGCATCAGGTAATTTTCCTGAAATCTCCGAAAATATCTTTCATCTGAGTAGGCTTTTCCAACTTTATGAAAAATGATGTCAAAATTTCTCTTCATTTGTTTTCAGGTATGTAGCACCACATTTTTTTGTTCTTACTTTCGAAAAATCTATGTAGTTCGTATTGCCTATTGAATGATAATTTTTCGGTCTCGTAATAGCAGAATAAGTTATTCTTTTACTCCCAGCTCTATTGATTTGTTTTCATGAGCTCCATAAAATAATATCGCAGAACTGTCTTTTATTACCTATTTCATCTGTTGTTTTGATGTGCTTTTGACTAGGAATGGTGCTTTATTCTACTTTCTGGTACTTCAAAGTTTCTTATTACATTAAGCTACCGTAATGCATTTATAAGAAGGATAAAGCTTTACACGGAATAGCACAGTCTAATGTATGGACTGTGATCTTCTTCTTTAATTTATTTCATTTTTCATTTTCAGGCTCATTTGCTTATTCTTACCACAGAGTAAGACTACTTTGGTCAAGAAATATTTAAATCATTCATTCTTTCTTTAATTTTTGTAGTAATTTACTATCTGTTAGATTAACACAATGAAATGAGGATGGAAGATTTCTTGGAATCTGTCTATATTTATTTTATGATCATTTATTCTAAGAAAAGCTCGAAACCAAAATCCAAGAATTAATATAACACCTGCACCTCACCTTGTGAGGTGCAGGTGTTATATTAATTCTACAGAGGTAAAGCACGTGTCAAGACGACAAATCTGCAGAGAGAGATACATTTCATCCGTGTAGCGTAGTTGGGAGAGAAACTTACTCCAGAGCGAGGGGCGCGATTTCGATCCCTGTCAGGAACAAATTTGTGTTTTCACAACCCTCAAACGAGATCAATTGTTCTGCCAAACGTTTGTGATCTTACGGCACCATTGCCAAAGCTTTTCGATAAAATTTCCTGCTTAGTTTTCCCTTTTCCTTATTAGCACTGTGTTTCACGCTGTTTCAGAACATAAGGAACTGGCGTAGTCAAAGGCTAGATATCAAAATAAACTTGATCTCAGGATCCAGGATCTTTTGTGCAGAAGTCTGAATTCGTTTCGCTGGTCTAGACTTTTTTCTGTCCTGTAGCAGGCTAAAGGGGGAGATAAATATTCTTCCTAGTCATCTGTTTCTTAAACTTGTCAATCGGAAACAATAATAGAAAGAAAGAAAATGAAATGTAAAGAAGAAAAAACGAAAAATTGAAAATTAAACGAAACTCATTAACTGAATCAAACAGATGACTTCACAAACTCTATGCCATTAAAAAATTGCGAAACCCAGAAAGACTGAGCATTACTTGGCTGCATTCCTTATTAATTTTTCTTTGAAAATGCTCTGAAGTTCTGCAAAGGAGCACTTGGGAAACAATGTGATGTGTGCCCCAAGGGCTTCTTTGTAGCTGCTGCGCACAGTGGAAGCAAATGCCGCCGTTTCATTTGCTGCATCAAGGGCAGAATGTAGCTGTGTCGGAGAAACCATCCTATTCCTTCATGAAGTAATAGCAGATACTGGCCCATCCTAGGATGTTTTAGCACTAGGCTTTCCTTGGTTGCACTTTCGGAAAGCTGGTTTAGAATTTTGAATTTTTTCCCACAGTTTGTGGGCCACAGAAGAACTCATATGCAGCCATCTTCCAACTTCCACCTGACGTTAGCTGCTTCCCGTTTCCGATCACTCTAAAACACATTTCCGTACACACGGCAAACGATGTGACGCACACCTTCGCAAGACGTTGTGCTATAAGCGCTGGCTTCTGATTATTCGTCCGTGATGGGTAAGGGTTCGGATGTCGTTGTGGCATGGATATTGTGTTTGTCTTACAGCACTGGCTTTCTTTCTTCATTGGAACCAGTGGCCCTAAATTAGGAACTGGCGACTGCTTATATCCCATCGTGTTGCTCACGGTGGTCGTTAAAACCTTTAAAAAAAAAGACCTCCGCAGCAGCTGCAACTATGCTGCGGCCCATTCGCATAAATCGATGCCATCGCCACTCATTTGCATACGATACCCTGACTCCGTGTTTCATCTCACGTCACTTTTACATAATTTCCGTTCATTTTCAACTCTTCTTTAACAAACCAACTCTCTTTTTGTGTTTTTTTTAATACATGGAAACTAGTGTAGATGCAAAACATCAGACGTGATAGAAGAGAACACATTTAATCCATCCAACACTAAATTAGTTTATGCATGTTCAGTGTGTTCGCTGTCATTATCAGAGACCACTGCATACGGCAAATGACGTATGTCACAGAGGTACTTGGCATGTCAACCTGTATATTTGTTGCTTCGCGTGTTATAGTCCAGTCCCTGGCCATAAGACCCGACGGAATTTTGAGGTGGACGAGTTTTCTCTTCAGATCCTGTTAGGGCATGCCCAAAGGAAGGATAAAATCTTGGGTAGACATCTGGCAACCCGGGCATAAATTTTATAGGACGCCATTTTGTTTTGGGCATGTACGCGCACTAGTTAGTATTGAAATTCGTAATTTTCTGTTTTTTTCAATGTTCTTATACAAAATATGACTAGATGTTTGGATTCCTCAAAAACTTTTCTATAAGATAGGGCTATTTAACTAGTAATAAAACAAATTTATGAAAATATAACCATTTTTTGTATTTTATTTAATGATTTCTTAAAAGGATGCTTATATTTCCTAAACAAAAAATTTAACTTATGCGAATTTTGTTTGTTCCCGACTGAATGAGTGAAATGGAGGATAACAAGCAACTTGTTGGCCTACATCTGTGCCGAGCGAGTGGAACTTCAATAAATGCGAAGATTTCAAAATGTATTTTATGCCAAAAACACAACAAAAAGAAGACAACAACTACAACAGAAAGAAGACAAAAAATCTTGGCTGCTGCTAAAACACGACAAAGTGATCTTTTTAAACGTATCAGTCTCTTTGGGCGTAATTCTGAGTTCATGTACCATTGTATAACGTAAAAGTTTGTCCGCGCCGGACATCTACTCGGGTCCCCTCACTCCGGAGTAAGTCGCTCTCCCAACTAAGCTACACGATTTTGGATGAGCTCTCACTGCTATCTGCCTTTATCTCTTGTGCGTCTTGCGGTGCAGGCACGTCACATCTCTTAATGAAACGGAAGCAGATTTAAAAATCATTGAAGAGGTTAACATTTAACAATGTGTGACGAGATCAACAAAAAAAGAGGCATTGATAATAAGTATGTTGCAAAGTGTTGGAGGATTAACAAACCAAAGTACATTGATATAGTCTGGCATTCATGCTATCATCTCAAAGGCAAATGTTCCGTTACAAAATATCGGTTTTGTCCCAATACTGCCTTACCCAATGACAGCATATGATAGTGTGTATTCGTGTGTGATGAATTTTCAAAGCTTGCTTTTACATCTCTATCAACAAGTACTGCCACTTTCATGTGATGACTGCCGCAGAAATTCAATTGATTACAAGTAAATTCATAGAACTTGTGCTACTCCTGGGATATTATCCATATGGCTAAAATTCTACGTGAATGTATTGGAAAATACATAAAGAGCAGCGGGTTAGAAACCTCTTCATTGAAAACCATGTGTTTGGTCCAAAAGTAGTAGAGTGTCCTCAAAGGTAGCAATTACGTAAGGTCAGTAAAAGGAATGTTTACGCTAGCAGAAGTGGTAGAGAGGCTTAAATGGAAAGCATTTTGAGTACAATCGAGGATGATGACGAATTACTACACACGTTGGTGATGTGCTCAACTCTAATGCAATGCTCAACAACGGAAGAAGCACAACTCAAGTTCCAAGAACTGATCGCAACATCAGAAGAAACACTGAAATCGTTGAATGTTTTCATACAGAAGCAAGTTTAGAATTCTGAGCAGTGCAAATACTGGAGGGATTCTTGCATCTGATAAGTCTTTTGAATAACCTCATAAAAGCTGAGAGGGAGGCGAACTGGAACCTCTACATGCAAACAGTGTAGGAAGTCTTCCAATTTTTCAAATTTTTGATGGTCAACTATTTGAGATGGGGTTCACTGTTCGAGTAAATGCTTAACCTTGAGACTCGTTATGCTGATGTATTTGACTTGTTCAAAAAAGGTCATTTTGTTGTTCGAAGAACAAATGAAAATTTAATGCCGTGAGAATCGACATGGCTCTCAAACAAACAATAAACCACTCTCAGACGTCAGCCGGAGGGATCATTGGCCAAAGAAAAAGGAAGGAATACATTGCTGAATGGGAGCTTGTTTACCATGAAGTCCTCATAAGCAAAGGCTACCCTATTTTCGAAGTGTAGCACAACCAGATATGCAGACAAAAAGGCAAACGGAAAAATGCTGTCAAAGTCCATTTGCAGATTCACAGAAAAATTGATATTGCCAAGGAGAGGAATGACAATGACAGAAATTCTAACCTACGATTTTTCACCTTCTGTCTTATTAGATTATAATGTTACTACTGTTAAACCGATGAAGTCTCAACTGATGTCTGAGTTGACCAAAAAATTAGATACTCCTGACATGAATTTCCAAAAACAGCATACCCTGAAAACCAGTGTGGTTTTTGATGTCATGAATCAGTTTCGAAGTTTGCCAGTTAAGGGAAATGACTCATTTGAAGATATGTTTACAATCTTTGACAACAATGTTAAGAATGTTTGTAAATTGAATCGTGTGGACTATGGTTTTTTCAGCTACCTTCAATCGTCAATCAAAAATGCTGACAGAGAGAGAAGGCCTGTGTAACCACTACCGTTGACATCCATTGCCACCACTACGAATCTTCCTGTACAGGTGAAAAGTATTTGGGCATCAGATGACAACAAAATTCTGACTCAAGATGCCCTGAGAGAGTTTCTGAGGAAGGTATCAACTAATTGACAATGGAAAAGTATCCTCAGCGGCGTGTTGCCTTGAAGTGGACCTACTCCCGCCTTAGGAATAAAAGATGGAAGCTTCACACAAATCAAGGATACCCTTCTAGTAACTGCTGAGGATGCCGACTTACGTATTACTGATGTTTTTCACGCCGTTAAAGAAGGTTTACAGCGTATCGTTGTGTTTTCAAGTCCCACAGATGTCTTTGTGACACTCACTCATTTCTACAAGTTTGTTAACGAAAATGGACTCTCTGAACTATGGATGAGAAAGTCGGCATCAGATAGATATCATACCAATTCATACTCTGGTAGACAAGATAGGTACTACAGGCGTCTTTCTTGCTAATCATTTTTTTACAGACTCTGATGTGACCAGTAAGATAGGCGCCAAATTGTCATCGTTCAAGGCAGAACCAGAAAAATATTTCCACAACTCTGGTAGGTGTTATCCTCCAAGTATTCAATCCTTTAAGCTAGCCTAGGAGTACTTGGTGAAGGTTTTAAAACCAGGCTCGGTGTGCAAGACATTTGATGCACTTCGATTTGGAATAATGATCAAAGCTGCCATTCCAAACTTACAAGGCTTCCTTTGCACAAGCTCTTCGTTACAAAGTGACCTGAAAATATCCTTTAACGTGGTATTCTCAGGTTCTACCGTGTTAATGATGGACGACCCATTAGGCCCAACTGATTTTGGATGAACAATCAATGCTGATGATTCATCATTCTCGCCAAACCCTTGCATTAGTACTTGCAAAAGCTGTCATACAAAACGATGCAGGTGCCGCAGAAACGATGTTTCTTGTACGTCCTTTTGCAAATGCAATATGTCTTGTGACATTCAGAAACATGTATAAAATACTTAAAATGACCGTTTAACACCGCGTATAATTTGTGACTCTTTATACATCGGAATTTAATAGTGATACTTCAATACATTATTATCTATTCCTATCCTGTACAGGTTTTTCGTTTTTTTGTTTTTTTGTTTTACCCTTCCATATTCACAGCCAAGGGTCCCAGAGGAATATAAATAGTCTTATCTTATAGAAAATTTTATGAGGAATCCAAAAAACATGTCATATTTCGTATAGGTATAGTGAACAGAACAGAAAATTACGAAATTCAATACTAATTAGTGCGCGTATATGCCAAAACAAAATAGCGTCCTGTAAGATTTATGCCCGAGTTGCCAGATGTCTACCCGAGATTTCATCCTTCCTTTGGGCATGCCCTAACAAGATCTGAAGAGAAAACTCGTCCACCTCAAAATTCCGACGGGTCTTATCGCCATTGACTGTATTATTATGGTTTCTTTCATTTGAGACAGCTTACTGAGACAGTTTCATTACACTTCGAACTTCAGATATCCCCATAGCTAGAAATGCAAAAGGAAAGTGTGGGAAGTTGATTCTGTCACCAAAATGACGTTTCAGTAAGCATTTCTCACGCATCCATGTGATACTCCACAGTAGGGTGGACCGAAGTTTGCGAATTTTTTTATACGACCAAGGGGTATGTGTCAACAGTTATGGTTCCACATGCTAATCAAGAGAATAAAATTAAAAAATTCTAATCGTATATCTTCAGTCTGCGCAATCGCCCGAAACTTTGATATTTTTACATAAATCTTACAACATTTCAAAAATTTTCCCATTTTTTGTTTAAAGTGTTCTAATGATTGGGTACTGATAAAGTTTTATATTTCGATTAGTAATATACGCAGAAAAATTATGGGCTTATTAAATGGCATCTGGTGTCTGCGCACAACTCGTGAAATAATCACACATTTGCTTAAAGATCAGCCTTTTTTGAAAAACGTCGTGATGTGATATGGTACTACAATCTGCTTTGTCACCAGACTAAAACAGAAAATAATAATAAGAATCCAGCCTTCTCGGAAGTAGCGTGTGATGTTTTAAACAAAATGGAAACCATTTGGGGTAAGGCTTCTTTACCTATTATTTCTCGCCGAACAATGATGGATACATTGAAGAAGGAAATTGAGATGGTTCAGAAGTTAAATAATAGTTATTCCAGAGATGAAAATAAAGAACAAATTCGGAAAAAATTTAGTGCTTACAGGGAAAACGCGGACAAATTGTTTGATATCGCTGCTTATAAATGTATAAACAGATCAATTTGTAGATGTTTATTTGATACAAAAGTTCCTAAGCTAGAATTTGAGTTTCTCACAGATCAGCGAACCTCACGAAGAATGTTAATCAATGGCGTGGACGTAAAATCGGCTTTAAAAAAGCGAAAAAGAGAGTTACGAGAAAATCCCAAGATGAGCAAAGCATTAAACAGAGAATAGAAACAGACAAATGTGCTAACACACTTGTGTCACACCTGACTTGCAATTCACCAATGAAGATGAAGGTACACACGATTTTGAACACAGTGAAATTGACGAAGATAGCAAAAAAAAATCAAGGCTTTTCATCTTTTTCTAGTCCATCATGTGAAACCAGAGTCAGCCTTCGAAAATTTGCTCAAACTTGTGACAGGTATGGAATATCAGATCATCCAGCTGCTGCATTTTGATTCTGTTGTACTCCATGACATAAACCAGGATGTTCCGTTAACAAACGTTTCACTTGTGATCGACAGAAGTAAAGTCATGAGAGCTCGAATGAAAAATCGCACTGTTTTGCAGGATGAACAAATGGCTAATGATCGTACAATTAAAGCATTATATTTTGACGGTAGGAAAGATGAAACATTGCACATTAAGCATCTGAAGATGGAAAAACACAGCGAAAAATTCGGCAAGACGAACATTTATCGCTCATAGAAGAACCAGGATCTAAATATATCGGTCATGCCACGGAGCGATCCGGTTGTGCAAAAAATGTGGCGAATGCCATTTTTGAACACTTGATAGACAACAACATCGACTTTTCCCAGCTCCGATGTATTGGTTGTGATGGTTACCCTACTACACTGGGAAAACGTCTGGAGTTATTCGACAAATAGAAGAAAAGTTGCAAAGGCCACTGCAGTGGATAATCTGTCAACTCCATTCTAATGAGTTAGTGTTACGTTATATTATGGAAAACATAGATGGCAAAAAATCTGGACCTTGTGGCTATACGGGACCAATTGGTAACAGCCTTCCTACTTTCCACCTTCGTCCACCCGTTAAATTTGAAAAAATTATTTTCTACTGAATGATTTAAATATAAATGTTTCAGACCGAAGCAATGACCAGAAAGATTTGCTTGATATTTGCTTCGCAATTTCAAGTGGAGAATGCGCAGCAGATATAGCAAGTCGGAATCCAGGAAAATTATCACACGCAAGATGGTTGACAACAGCCAACCGCATATTACGCCTTTATGTGGGAAGTGAATGCCCATCTGACAGCCTAAAATCTTTGGCAACATTTGTAATGACAGTTTATGCCCCTGCATGGTTCGCTATAAAATTCAACCCAACTGTGATACAATACACTAAGAATCTATGGAAAACAATATCATTTTTAACGCATTTGGATGGTCCTGTAAAAGTCACTTTTCAGAAAGTCATCCAAAAAAACGGCTACTTTGCTCATCCGGAGAATGTATTGCTAGCTAGGCTAAATGACGACCGACAAAGTATTCGCAAGCTTGCTGTAAAAAGAATATTTGCTGCAAGAAAAAATACTGGTCCTGTCATAAGAAATTTTGATATACCGATAATAAACTTTGATGCCGGAGATTACATGGACATCATTTATTGGCAAGACCTTAAAGTTACGGAGCCTCCTACTACCATGGGTGTAGTCGACTCAGACCTATGCAGAGTGCTGGCAGAAGACACTGCAGACGTTTTCTCTACGAAATTAATTCATTTACACACATAAGCACTAGAAAGATGTGTTAAAAAGATCACAACAGCATCATCCAAAGTGTGTGGACATGTAACAAGAGACGGCGTAATACGAGCAACACTTCTTGACAGAAAAATAATGCCAAAGTTTGATACGATTTGTCTATATAGAAGTCCAGTTATCATTAATACAATTAGTCACTGTAAAGTAAGTAGGCCACTGAAGTACTGTCTTTTTTAAATTTGACTTTGTTTATAAAGCAGGATGTTTTATTTAGGTGAGTCGGTAATCAGCCTCAGTTAATATCAAAAAACATTCGATTTTGGACATATACTTTCCTTTTTGTTTCTTAACAAGGCAATATTAAATAGTGGTAAGGCAATATTGCAGTGTTTTTAAATATAATGTAGCTTAAATTTCAAAGTTTCATTTTGCATTATCTCTTCATTAGCGAATTTTCTAAGCAAGACAATAACAGATGTAAAGAACTAGAGAAGAACCGATAAAAAGAGTAATTTATCCTTTCCGTTTCCTCAAGAATGAGGGTATCAGCTTGGGAAGAATCTCACTCCCTAGCAGTCCTTCTTCAGGACGCGAGACCTCAATGACCACTTTGATGTTTTGTGTCGTACACTCCACTTCCTTCGAACAATCGTTGTCATTTTTATTCCTCTCGATTTCCGTGCCGTTTCCCCTGGGTACATTTTACTCCTTTACGGCTTTGAAATCTTTTACCCAGGGATACCCACGATCCCTTACCTCTTAAAACCTCTGGGATCCTTTTGAGATATTATACAGCTTCTTGCAACTCATCTACGCTTAGGAAATCTTTCAGAGCTTCCTTTTTTTTTTGTCTTCTTTCTTTCTTCCTTTCCCCTTTTTTTCCGATCAGCAGACCTCCCAGAATGCTACAAAACTTCAGCTCGACATCAAAGCCTCAGAACCCTGTGCAGTTATTCTGGAATTTCATTTCGCTTTGATCAATCATTGAAGTCTCATTTTTTCACGTGATTTAAGGCTACGAACACAAATAAAAAGAACGTGGATATAATACAGTTTTTTTACCTAGAGATCCTTGGAATATAAGAAAAACTATTCGAATAGCTGGTATGTTTGGAATGGACACATATGTTAAAATGTAGGTATAACTGCTGGATTTAGAAATTTGCGAGAGTGTGATTTGGGTCTAATAACTAGGCGCTAAATACTTTGGCGTTCGTTCAAAAGTAGAGATCATTTTAAAAACTTTTAAATACTTTCAAGATATGAGAAGTCGAATATGGGCTGACAAAATTTAGAATAACCTTTTTATTTTAATATTAAGTGCGGTTAAATAACTAACTAGTTCTGCAAATTCCGCAATTGACGGACGCCATCGTATCCGCTTGGTGGAACATGTCAGTAGAACGACATCAGCATCTGGTTGATTCCATGCCGCATCGAGTCGAGACTATTTTAAAGGCCAAGGGGCTGCCAACATTTTTAAGGCCATGGAGCTGCCAACATTTTTAAGGCCAAGGGGCTGGCACATCAAGTCGAGACATTTTTGAAGACCAAGGGCTGCCCAACAAGTTATCAGGTAAGCCTTCCTAATAATTTGTTACTTCAATGTATAAGGAAGATACACTGGTGTGCAAAAATTAAGGAAGGAGATGAGAAATTAGCATAACAGCGGAACGAGCAGGCAGAACGGACCAAAAGACCACTCAGGAGATGGACTGGGGTCCGGTACTGTACGGCATGCGCATATATGCAGCATGACGTAGGGGTAGTGTCGGAAGGCTATAAAGCACACGGGCGGTGTACGCTCAGCAATTCGGTGAAAGCTATTGCACGTTGTACATTGGTTTGAACGACTTCGAGTTGCTGCCACCGTGTGATATGGCCAACAGGCAATCCAGTAGACGACATCTGGATGACTTTACCCGAAGTCGCGTCATCGGGAAGTTGGAAGAAGTTCGAAGTGTGACTGGTGTGGCCGAGGAATTCGGGATCGCTCACAGCATCGTTTCACGAGCTTGGAGAGCATTTCAAACGACAGGAACAGCTGTCGGAGAGTTTAGCAGTGGTCGTCCACGAGCAACCACGGGGGCGGACGACCGGTATATTGTCCTACAGGCGAAAGGAGATAGACGTAAGACAGTGGGAGAAATCGCAAGGCACAACAGACAACTGGACGTCCGTTATCGCGTTTTACCGTAACCAGCAGCTGCACAAGGGTGGTCTATTTGCACGACGACCAGTACGGTGTGTGCCATTAACGCCTGCTCATCGGAGACGGCGGTTTCTCTGGTGCTGGGAACACAAGAACTGGACACATCAGCAATGGGGTCGAGTTGTCTTCACGAATGAGAGCCGTTTTAATCTGACTAGCGATTCTGGACGTATATACATCTGGAAAGAGCAGGGAACACGCAATTTCACCTCCAACATCATCGAAAGGGACCGGTTTGGAGGTGGCGGAGTTCTTGTTTGGGGAGGTATCATGCTTGGTAGCCGTACTGATCTCCACATCTTCCAAGGAGGTTCGGTCACAGGTGTCCGCTATTGTACCGAGGTTCTCCTGCCTCATATGCGTCTGTTTAGAGGTGCTGTGGATCCTGAGTTCCTCTTCACGGACGACAACGCTACACCTCATCTTACAGTGGCTGTCGCAGAGCTGTTGGAGAGTGAAGATATTTAACGCATGGATTGGCTCGCAAGGTCCCCGGACCTAAATCCAATCGAACACGTGTGGGACCTTCTCGGGAGACGCTTGGCAGCACGTTACCAGCCATATAATTTGAGTCGATGTGGAGCACTTCTGCACGACGTTACATTCCGAAAACCGTCTCGTCCTTAATTTTTGCACGCCAGTGTACGTTGACCCTCCCACCTGGAATTCCTTTCGGTACCTCCCAGTTTTGAAAAGCTATGTTTGAGACTGAAACTGAAAAAGTAATTTTTCATAAGATCATTAGAGGGATAATTTGCAACACATCTGCGGACACTGAAGAAATTATCTGCACATTAGTAAAAGAAATGAGAAATGGATTGGAGTGTCAAAGTGAATTTGAGTGATTTACATTGAAAATGGTGAAAAGCAAGCGAGTTTTGTTCCTCAAGAAACTTTAAGAAAGTACATCAGGTAACGGAATATATGTATTACTTTCACTAATTATTTTGGATCTTTAAGGATGTTATGAAACTGTTTTGTAAAATGTTACATATGTGATCTTTCAATGTTTGGGTCACTAAATGAATTTATATCTTCGTAAAAATGGAAAACAGTGTTATTATTGCAGCACACTGCATTTTACGTCATGAAACGATTGCTACGAAGCCAGTTGAAATCTGTACTCGACTCTCACAAGAAAATGGTACACTACGTATGTTAGAAATCGACCTCTTAAATTATGCATATTTGTCGAAATTTGTGGACCAAACATATCCTTCTGTGTAATTCTCATTCTTCGCGCAAATGAGAGATGGTGCATGATAGAAATACATCCAGGCATGCATACTACGTATTTAAAAGAAGAGATGATTATATTTTTACGCTTGAGCAGAAAGAACAGTTTTGTAAACAAATGGCGAGTGACATTTGATGTGCCAAGGTTAGCGTGATATGTGGATATACCTAAGGTTTTAAATAAGGTCAATTCCAAAATGCAACTAAGAAACTCTCCGGTGATTTTTTAAAATACACAAAATTTATAGAATAATTAATATTCCGTGAAAAATTACCTATGAAACGTTTCCCCAGCAGGAGCTTTTGTTGAAACCTTAACACCTCCAAATGCATAGCACTGTCTAATTTCAAAAAGAACATCATCTTTTGAAAATAAAATGCCTCTTCCGTAGTACCGCAATAGTGGAAAAGTACTCGTAAAGTCTCACTGCGCTTAACAATCAGCTCAGCGGCTTCTGCGCAAAGTCGAAACGGTCGTTTGGGTCTACGTTGAAAAGGTCGTTTTGGGTCAAATTTCACATTTTTTAAAAAATACTTTCATTTTAAAGCCCCA
This sequence comes from Macrothele yani, assembly GCA_039090855.1. Taxonomy (NCBI): domain Eukaryota; kingdom Metazoa; phylum Arthropoda; class Arachnida; order Araneae; family Macrothelidae; genus Macrothele; species Macrothele yani. Next base: position 77,330,931 of record CM077011.1, read on the forward strand.
TTCTCTAGGATTCCAAGACTGCCTTTGTTTCTTGTCTACGATGAATAGATACAGAGTTATGGCAATCGGAATATCTAATCCCAGGTGTCAAACGAACGGGAAGTGACACTTGAAAGGCTGGAAGTTGGAAAATAATTTGGTTAGTTTTACTATTTGTCCATAAAATTGTAGTAGAAGATATTTTATACAAGGTTTTATGGATCTGGCAATACTTTGGATAAAATTATGTGATACAATTTATGTTTGCGAGGGTGGCACACATAAACATACTTTTCATCCCATCAAAACTCTGTCTTTTAAACTTTAATCGCGTTTTTTGCAGGACAAGATTTTCTTCCCGAACTCTTCACGGTAAACCTGATAACTGCAAAAGGTATGTAAATAAACTGATGAAACCTGGTATACAACTTTCTTACAATGTTGTGCATGCAATGAAATAACCGTTTTGCTGTTCGTCAGTTCAAAGTTAGGTTATAACTGTTGACATTCAACCTAGTAATTGAACATTAATAATTCATAGTAATTCAACATTAATTTGTCGAAAATTTACACTAATGCATGTAGGAATGAGTGTATTCTAAGCAGTGTTTAGGAACATCCCTTACCTTTTAGTTCACTGCATAGAAAATAATCATGAGCGTATATTGATGCAAAAAATGCCATCATATATCTGTAAATTTTTTATTTAGAGCATTTACCGTAAACGAAATATTTCCTTAAATGTTTTCACAAATTTCCCAATTTCTCGAAAATTTATATTGATATCATTTTTTTTTCAACGTTCACGTGTTTTTGTGTGTTAGCCTCCCTAAAAAAAGTTACCAATTGCTGCATTTTTTCAAAAAAAGTGCCCCCAACGTAGTGGGATACCTTAAAAAGCTTCTTGTTTGTAACGTCATTAAAAAGCTTTTTGTTTGTGATGTCTTCTTCTTACCTTAAAAAGCTTCTTGTTTGTGACGTCAACCTTACCCATGGATTCTAATCTCCTTGGAAGTATAGTACTTGAAACACAGTAGGGCCGTGAGATACTGTCGTGTTTATATAATTCAAGACTACGCACTTGTGATGTTGACTAAGAATAAATTATCAACGTTTATTCACAATTAAAAGCTTTATTAGCATCGACTATAGGTTCACAGAGCTTCTGGCTAAGCTTCATAAGGACGAATGGAGCGTAAACATTCAAATCATTGTGACATCATCAGAGTTCTGACGGTCACGGTTTTTGGTCAGCTGTTTCCACGCGCTTGAAAGACATGGAGTCGACGTCATGTCGCTGACAAGCAGTGAATAATTCCGGTATATGGGAAAAGTTTCTAATACATTAAGCTTGATCGTTGAATCAGGTTTATCAATGAGCGTAGCGTTTCCAAACAGAAATTTATGGTTCTTTTCGTGAGAATGCTGGGCTATAGACGGCTTCTTCAGTTCACAATTCCGTACGTAGGTCTTGTGTTCCTTCACACGGAAATTTAAAGCCCTACGGGTCGGTCCTATATATGAAGGTCCACATTCACAAGTTATCTGAAAAATTCACCACGAATTTATGTCTTCGACGTAATCTTTTGATACGAAAAAATTTATCTTGTTTATGGGTTTGAAAATAAATTTGAAATTAAAGCTCTTGAGAAAACATAAATTCCTGGCGAATTTATCAGATGCCTTGTGAATGTGGACTTCTATATATAGGACAGAGCCGCAGGGCTTTAAATTTCCGTGTGAAGGAACACAAGACCTACGTACGGAATTGTGAACTGAAGAAGTCGTCTATAGCCCAGCATTGTCACAAAAATAACCATAAATTTCTGTTTGGAAACGCTACGCTCATTGATAAACCTGATTCAACGTTCAAGCTTAATGTATTAGAAACTTTTCAAATATAACGGAACTATTCACTGCTTGTCAATGGCATGACGTCGACTCCATTTCTTTCAAGCGCGTGGAAACAAATCACCAAAAACCGTGACCATCAGAACTCTGATGATGTCACAATGATTTGATTGTTTACGCTCCATTCGTCCTGATGAAGCCGAGCCAGAAGCTGTGCGAAACTATAGTCGATGCTAATAAAGCTTTTAATTGTGAATAAACGTTGATAATTTATTCTTACTGTCGTGTTTGTTCAAAGTGTCAAAAGTGTTGTTGCACCACAGTGTAAAGATATTGCATATTGCGCCGAAATGAAATAACCTATTGCTGAGTGCATCTGTGGCACAGCAAACCAGAATAAAAGATTTCAACAATGATTTCTCTTACAATAGTTCAATGCTTTAAAAATAAATAAATTGATTAAAAATACCCAAATTAGGATTCTCATTTTCCAAATTTCAAGTACTTATGTTCAGTAGTTTTCTCTGTAGGCGACCGACAGACAAACTTGGTAATTTTATTAATATAGATAGCTTGTGTTGGCAGACAAAACCCCTTTTTATATATTTGACATGCAACTTGGGCAGAACTCCGATTTTCTTTTCACTAAAGAACGATTTATAATTTAGAACTCATACATCTCGTTTCAGTTTCCAGGATACATGATCCTATTTAATATTCAGAAAACATGCAAACTCCTATTGAATCAAAAATGGGTGTAATCTCATTAATAATTCAAAGGATGTGTGGGTGCACTTCAAATTCAAGAACCTTGTCATTTCATTCCGAATTCCTTTCGAATTCAAAGGGTATCTAGCTCGTTTAGAATTCAAATTGCATAGTCAACATACAAAATCAGCTAAAATGGAATTTTATTTTAAATCAAAGCGTATATAATGTCATATATTACTTTTAGTAAGTGTAATTTCGTTCAGAACTGAAAACAACGTAGAATCTAATTTCCCTTTCAAAGGTTAGGCGATTTCCCATCAAAGGTTCCTCAATTTTGTATTCACTGTATAGGTAGTAAAGCATTTACACTGGCGTGCAAAATTTAAGGACGAGACGGTTTTTCGAATGTAACGCCGTACATAAGTGCTCCACATCGACTCAAATCATACCATAAGATCCCCAAGATGTAAGAATATGGGACAAGTGAGCAAAACCGTCAAAACAAGGTATCCAAAGGATACAAAGGCACTTTATTGAAAAGGTAGCTTCGAGAACTACTGGGCAGAAGACAGAAACGTCCATGTGACAGGCGGCGGCCAAGAAAAATCCAGTCTTTAGTAGGGGATATGATAACCCCTGACTGCGTTGCAGGATTTACAACGTCTGTCCATGCTGAGGACGAAGTTGTCAAGGAGCTGTTGAGGCATCGCGGCCCAGTCTTCTTGTAGCGCCAATCGCAGCTGCGGAATCGTTGCTGGTGGCTGGTGACGTGCTGCCAAGCGTCTCCCGAGAAGGTTCCACACGTGTTCGATTGGATTTAGGTCCGGGGAACTTGCGGGCCAATCCATGTGTTGAATATCTTCACTCTTCAACAGCTCTGCGACAGCCACTGTACGATGAGGTGTAGCGTTGTCGTCCATGAAGAGGAACTCAGGATCCACAGCACCTCTAAACAGACGCACGTGAAGCAGGAGAACCTCGGTACAAAAGCGGACACCTGTGATGGAACCTCCTTGGAAGATGTGGAGGTCAGTACGGCTACAAAGCATGATACCGCCCCAAACGAGAACTCCGCCACCTCCAAACCGATCCATTTCGATGATGTTGGAGGTGTGACTGCGCGTTCCCTGCTCTCCCCAGATGTGTATACGTCCAGAATTGCTCGTCAGACTAAATCGGTTCTCATCCGTAAAGAGAACTCGACCCCATTGCTGATGTGTCCAGTTCTTTTGTTCTTGGCACCATAGAAACCACCGTCTCCGATGAGCAGGCGTTAATGGCACACATCGTACTGGTCGTCGTGTAAATAGACCACCTTTGTGCAACCTCCTGGCCACGGTAAAACGCGATAACGAACGTCCGATTGTCTGTTGCTGTGCCTTGCGATTTCTCGCGCTGTCTTCCGTCTGTCTCTTCTCGCCTGTAGGACAATATACTGGTTGTCTGCCGCCGCGGTTGCTCTTGGACGACCACTGCTAAACTCTCGGACAGCTGTTCCTGTCGTTTGAAATGCTCTCCGAGCTCGTGAAACGATGCTGTGAGCGATCCCGCCAAACTCCTCGATCCCGCCGAACTTCGACCTTCTTCCAACTTCCCAATGACGCGAGTACGGGTAAAGTCATCAAGATGCCATCTACTGGATTGCCTGTTGGCCATATCACACGGTGGCAGCAACTTGACGTCGTTCAGACCTATGTACACCGTGCAATAGCTTTCACCAAATTGCTGAGCGTACACCGCCCGTGTGCTTTATACCCTTCCGATAAACCCCCCCCCTACGTCATGCTGCATATATGCGCATGCCCTACTGTACCGGACACTTGTCTATCTCCTGAGTGGTCTCTCGGTCCGTTCTGCCTGCTCGTACCGCTGATATCGTAATTTCTCCTCTTCGTCCTTAATTTTTGCACTAGATTTAAAAATCAGATTTGTAAAATTATTCAGACTTAATAACTTCTTTTGGGATTCAAGTAGAAATAACATAACTTAGAAATCGACTTTTTTGTTTCATGGGTCAACGACGCCTGAGAGCACCTGCGGCTGTTACGAGGCGCCCGACCCTAATCCGAGGAGACAGAGAGGCCAAAAGAAAATTTCAACACCCATGTATGATCTTGCCTCATTTCGGACAGTTAGACAAAATCCTGCGTATCTCACCCGTGAATCGTCAGAATAGCATTACGCTACACTGGTCACAAATAGTTAGAGATATCACATGAAACGTACAGTAGGTTGTATGTATCTGATTTGTTTTTTTATTTTATTAGAAGTTAAACGACCACCGTGAACAACTCAGCGCGTTATAAGCAGTCGCCCGTCCCTAAGTTAGGGTCACTGGTTCCAAGGAAGGGAGAGACCCAGCGCCGTAAGACAAACACAACATCCATGCCTTACCGGGATTTGAACCCGGACACATCTCGGGCGAATGATCAGAAGCCATCGCTTACACTACTGCGCCACCGTGGCGGCTTATGTGTCTGACGCAAGTAAAATGCATTGAAATAACATCACTGAGGCTACGTGTGTAATTTCTGCATACAAGAAAGGTGCACTGCAATATAGACAAGTGACAAATTCGGAGAATGTCCATACCTTTGGATTTCAGTAGCTGGTAACACCATCTCGGTGTCAAAGAACGTCTTGACACCTACGGGGCATGCTTGCACGACATCACTGATGAGTGTCTGGGGTAGGTCGTCCTCTATTGCAGGCAGCACGTTATGGAGGTCTGCCAGGGTACTGAAGTATGGAATCTGGTTATCTAGACGTCGCTGCACAATTTAGGTATAGATCAGATGCTGAAATTTCTCATTCGCTACTCACTGCGGACGACAAAACATGGATATTCAGTGATAGCATTCTCAGAGAAGTACTATACCACAATTTCTGATGCTCTTCAAAATCCTGCAAATAACTGAAGATGCAATAAGAATAAAGATCATTTTCTTCGGCGAAATAGCAAGCTACAGTACCTTGGCTGAGAAAAAGAGAAATCCTTGTTCTAAGACAAAATAAGCTGGTTCTAACTGCACAAAGAATAGCACTGCTCACTTTAGGAATATCCTAGAAAAGAACGGAAGTTGCTCCCAAGAAAAGTAATTTAGTAAGGTAATGATAGAAAGTGAAGTCTGATACGCGGGAAGGTAGTTGATTTATTCTTTTCAGATGAAATTCAGATAAAAATTCAGCGAGTATATTTAACACTGCACTGTAACTTTCATTAGTGCAGATATCCGTTCATATAACAACAGCAATTATGAATTACTCACATAATTTTCTATATACACTCACGCACAATGAACTTTGCGTACCTAGAAGAAAACATGCTACAACCGCGAATCCTTGCAAACAGCTAGAGTGCGTGCTGGTATGTAAATGTTCCACGTTTCGTGGGAGTGCGCATGACCGCACACCTTGTGGTGGCGCAGCAAGCAAGCACGAACCGGCAGCGTTATAAACCGGCGTATACTCGATGCCCCATGAAAGCGAAAAGCACCTGCCCAAGCAATCAAGAGTACAGAGTTACAAGAATGCCGGGTAGACGCCAGAGACGTCGAGTTACGCAACTTACGGGCTTTGAGAGAGGCCTAATCATCGGGCTGAAAACCGCAGGGTGATGCGCGTGCGTATAACCCGCCACGTGGATCGTTCTGACCATACCGTCCGACTGTGTTGGAAGCTGTGGACACGTGACAGCACTGCCACTCGGCTGAGTGGCTCCGAACGCACCAGGAGGACCATCGGTAGCGAGAATCGACAGATGGTGCGCCAGGCGCGAACGGATCCCAAGGGAACCCGGTCCACTACACAGGCAGATGTAGCTGCTCCTGTGTGCCTACGAACCAATTTTCTGACGCCTCGCTGAAGGAAAATCTGCAATCCCAGCGCCCCTCACGTATGCTACCATTTACACCGGAGCATCGCCGTCTCCGTGTGCAGTGGTGCCAGGCCAGAGCAACGTGGAACGCCACAGACTGGCGACGTGTGGCTTTTAGCGATGAGTGCCGATTCGTTTTGGGTACAGATGATCATCGTGTCCAGGTGTGGAGGACCACGAGTCAACGCCACAATACCCACCTCGCTATCGAGCGCCACACCTCCCCCACTGCAGGCATTATTGTCTGGTGAGCCATTACCTACGATAACCGATCAGCTCTAGTAGTGATACGTAGATCATTGACGGTCCAGCGATATGTGGATGATATCCTACGGCCCATTGTGCTTCCATTCCTGGCCCGTATTCCAGGTGCGCTATACCATCAGGATGATTCCTGCCCGCACACAGTTCGGTTTGCCCAGGACTGCCTACGTCATATCCAGACTCTTCCATGGCCAGCTCGCTCCCCGGACATGTCACCTATCGAGCATGCGTGAGACCAGTTGAAACGCCGTCTGCCGCCGTTTCGCACTATCCGGGATTTGGAGCACACCGTCCAACACGTGTGGGCCAGTTTGCCGCAGGACAACATAAGACATCTGTTTGCCTCCTTACCGGACCGTATTGCAGAATGTATCGCCGCACGACGCGGTGTGATGCGCTGTTGAAGATGACCGGACTGCTATCCCGCTGTAATTATCCTGAAGCTCAGTTTTGCCATCATGTGTATCTTCATCTGTATCATTACGTCCGTAAAATTTCAGTTCAATCCGATGCCTCCTTTTTGGTGCGCAAATTTCGTTGTCCGTGAGTGCAATTCATATTAGTCACATATAGTTCCTCAACATCAGAACGTTAGCCAAAGAACCAACGATACAAATCAGATCAGTACATTCATGATCATCGTCATCCACAGCAGTTCTCAATCCAGTGATGGATGAAGATCTCCTCAAATCTCTTCCACCACTCTCTGTCTTCGGCAATTTTGATCTGTGTCATTCAGACATGCTTCGGAAATTTAACACCCATATTTCACACGTGGTCTTCTTCTGGGTCTCTTTCTTATTGCTTGAAATCCAGTCAACTGCTTCCGTTGTCCGATTGTAGTCTTAGCCCTCTGCCTTCATGTCGCACTGGCCGCTGTCTTCGCGAGGCATATTCCAGCCACCGAAGTCTGAGAGCCAGGTTTTATACTGTGAAGTCATTTGGGGTGATTGGCCGTAACTCACTACGCTCGCCATGGCTATTGAGTACTCACAAATGTATATAATTATAATATATATAAAATAAAAATAGGCAGTCCGTACAATAGAAAAATTTGTGTAGTTATATTGTACAGACCAACCCTTGTGACCATGTGGTTTGGTCCACACTACACTCTTGGACAAAACAATTAACGGATACCAATAAAATAATTCGCGACTACTGAAAGCTGGTAAACAATATATACCTCTTGGCCAGGCATGTAAATGATCAATGTTTCACCCCCAATGAAGGTCCAGGTCTTTCCGAGAAAGCATTTGAATCGTGCTCCGAGTGGCCTTGATAGAAGCTATTAGACACTCGTTATGAATGTTCTGGCTGTGTTATTGTGTGCGTTTACTTCAGGTGTCACTAATCGTTCCTCAGCGACGCCTTTAAAGACTTTGGGAATAACTGAGCGCACTTGACAGGGATCACATCGTGGGAATGTGGTAAGCAGTCTGGTTGTGTGGACGAATAGCCCACTATCTGAACAGTAGTGAGGCAGCAGTGGCACACGCACACGCCGAGAAAGTTCTGGTTGGGTTAGGCGTAAACTGTATAAGAGGGTAGTCACATAGTTCGACAAGCTGAATCTCTCTGACGAATTCTCTGTCCACCATCCCGCGAAATATTGCAGCCTATACGAAACATCCTGAATCGCTACTCATCATTGTGAGACGACTTGCAGTGAAAATGCTCCGTTTTTGTCGCCTTTCCAAAGTCTTCAATTTAACACGCTATATCTGAGGCTTCGTCTGGAGTGATGGGGTGCTCAAGAAACGTGGTCGGAACCCGACTGGCGCGGTATCGTTTCTAGTGCCGAGTCTCGTTTCGGCGTTTTTGTGAATGACCACCGCATTTGCATAAGGAGAAAGACTAGGCAACGCTCACATCCGGACTCAGTTGTAGAGCGGAACATCGCCATCACCAATGGAGTCATGGAATGACTGAGCCGTGTCCTCTGTGAGCCAGACGTTTCACATCGCAGTAACAGGAACTTTAAAATTACAGCAATACGTTACAGAGATCCTGTGACCCGTCGTCTTGTCTTTCATGTTAGTCTCCTAGGATCCATTTACTGAGAGGAAAGTATCCAGCCGCAAACCTCTTGCATCTCATGGGAATGCCTCTTTTGCGTTACAACACACCCTCGGCCAGCCAGGTCCCCAAATAGTTCTCCTATCGAAATGTCAGGGACATGCTGGGAAATCAGCCGCGGGCATCACAGAATATAGGAGTTCTTGTGCAATAATTACCGGACAATTGGCGCAATCTGTCACAGGACATCAGTTTTGTTTGGCTCTGTGCCTCGCCGTATATCAGCGTGCATGGCAACCAGAAGTGGCTTTTCTAGGCAATAATATTTAACAGTTTTGCCACGAATCCTCTGAAATAAAAAGTTAAAAAAAAATAATCACTTCGTTATCGATTCCTCTAATATGCATGTTTTCAATTCTGTGGCGATGGTACACTTGCTTTAAGGAGCGTAGATAGTTTTTGTCTACGAGTGCATAAAAACATATATTTTTTAGAACTACACGCTACCAGAATTTATGAAAAGCTTTTGATATTAAAGTTAATACACTCCAGACTTCGCCAAATTCTTGATGTATAACGCCAGTATAATAAAGTATGATCACTTTACTGAATTGGGTTGTCACTGGCTAAAATAATCCACTTAAAACAGAACTTGCAGCTTTATATCGATGTGGATATCTTATTCAGGTTTTCCTGTACAGTTAATTTGCTAGCAATTTACTGCGCATAAAGCAAAAAAATCGATACAAGGGTTTAGTGCGAAGGAAGAAAAATGTGAACTAAATGATTAAAGCAAATCGAAAATAAAACAAACGAGGGAATCAAACCAATTAAGTTATTCAATTGTATAAGAAAGCGCCACACGAAAATAACCCTTTTTCAGTTTTCGATTCTTTGGATTAAAGTCGAAATGTTCCGGAAGAATTATTTACTTGGAAAAGAAAAATCCAGCTTTCCTTTATAAGGTTCTGGGCGACATTGAGGACAGCGGGAAATGTAATACAAATAAGATGCATCGCATCCTTTGATGAATATCGAATTTCTTTACATGATGCATAATTTCGATTTCACAGCAAACTCAATTACATGAGAGGGATTGCCTCTTTTGGTCTTCATTTCACGGATGTTTGAGTTTATTCGCATCTTCTCTCTAAACGAGTTAATGCTTTTATAAATGAAAGCATTTACGAAAGGGGTCGGGAGCTTTTAACTGAACAAAATTATGAAGCGTTCTTCTTCTTGTTGAGTTCTGTCACCGGCTTAAAAGCATCATCTTCAATAATGAATTATTTCCATTGATCATTTCGAATCAAAGCGCCGGCAAATGCGTTCCAAGCGTGAGAAGATTTCAGTTTCATTCAATTATTATAATTGCATGAGGACCCGAACAAAGAACAGGGAGAGTTTCAGGAATGATTTTGCTTAGATTCCTGTCCGTATTTCAGGAGTGTGTGTTAATTAAATAGAGGATGGTGTTCACAAATCTCAGCGTGATACTCACTCCGTAAACCAATGTTTTGGAATCCGTGATCGATGGAAGATTATGAAGTATTTGTACGCTATGTGTAACAGTCTTACCCAATCTCAGATCTAACAGGAACTTTGAAGGAAATTTCTCTCCCGCTGTTCATGTATTTTAAATATGACAGCGAAAACAGAAGGTTATGAACTCGCAATTTAGATATCAATTCCATAAGTTCCCTTTTGCTTGTCTTGAAGAGAGTGTCGATTTTTTTGGTCATATTTCATACCATGATCATACAATGAGATGTAAGTTTGTTAGGTACGTCTGCTCTCGCTGCATAAATGGCGCAGTCCAACATGTAAGACGGCATACCGGAGCGCGGTCTGAAATTGTTGATCCATTCCATTTCGTCGAGCATCATTTAGGGCAAGGGTAGCCAAACTTTGAGGAACCAAGATCTACCTTAAGCTATCATTCCCTACTGTGATCTACCATGGTTTATCACAATAATATAGGCATACTTAAATAGGAATAAGCCTATATCACGAGTGTTTTGTTAATGTGTATGGTTTTGTAAGTTTGGAAACAAATACAGAAAAATAATATTTAAATCAAATTTAAAAAATAATATTTATTTACAGTATTTAATTCTTAGATGTTGATGCATAACACTGCATGTCCTCACAAAGTTTAGAATAATCAGGCACATATTCAGGGAGGCATAGTAGGAGACACGCTTCTAAATTAGCATCAGTCAGGCTGAAACGTATACTCTAGATTCACTTTCTTTTTGATTTTACTATCTCTGGTTATTTTATTTTCCTATGTAAATTATCTTCTTACTGAACGACATGTTATTTCTCCCGCTGAATGAGATCTGGCAATGAGTGTAAGTCATGACGTGGTGGTAGCCAGTATAAATAGGCGCGTTCAACGATACAAGAGAGAGCTTTTTGTTGATGTGCGTAGGGAGAGCTTTGGTTATATGCGTAAGGAGAGCTTCGTTTATGTGAGTAGAGCTTCGTTCATGTGCAAGGAGCTACGTTTTATTGAGTAGCTGTGTGTCCTGTGAAGTGTATGTTAGATCATATCAGTAGTTTCTCTAATAAAAAGTTGTTCTAGTAAGTACGTTTTTCTCAGTTCATAGTTTTGTCAGATCTCTGTCTGGCTGTTAGGTTTATTTCATTAGTTGTTATTATTAACAACCAGCATTAAGACTTTATTCATCTTAATTACTACTACAACATTACTAGCAGTTAAAAGCTTGTTCATTATTATTACTACACTACTAGCAGGAAAGTGTATTCCTTATAATTCACATAACAACAACCAGTAAAACCTTATTCATTATAAGGCAGCTCCTGTATTTGAACTTCATTATTTTCATTTCTGAAAAAGGCGCTTGACAAAGATATGTGATCCAAAGAAAGCAAAAATCCGCAAACTAACAGATCTCATGCAGAGATATTTTTCTTCTGACAATAGAATCTAAAATGTGTTATCTGACGCTCTTGCCTTTAGTAAAATGTCAGATTGAAGTTGCACAATTTTTGATTCTAATTCTGAAGAATCGAAGAGGAAAGTAGAGGAAATGTTTGCTGAAATTTCTTCGATGTCACTTTCGTCAAAAGGTTCAACCGTACGAACAAACAAATGATCGACCGTACGAGAGCTCGTGATCGACCGTTTGCCTACCCCTGATTTAGGGTTTGCTTAAGGGTCGGAATTTGAAAGACGAGTGGCCTGAGCAGCTTTGAACGCGACATAATAGTTGGCGCCATGCTTGCCTGTTTTAGAACTTTTTCACACACGAATGTTTTGTTTAAACCGCACGAATGGTGCGATTTGAACAAAACTTTCTAGCAATCGGCAATCTGCGGACGAAAACAGCTGGTGAGTCAGAGAAGTGAAACACGACTGGAGAGTATCGTGTATGCAAAAAAACTAGTCACAGCTTTAAAAATCACTACGTTTATCAACACATAGCAACCGAAAAATTGTTTTCTGGCTACTGATGGGATCATACCAGAGATCTCTCGATATCTAGCCGAGTGCGTTTGCCTTACTCTACAATGGCCAACAATCAACGGCGCTATGTTCGTTTATCTGTCAGCTTCTGACATCACATATAAGTAGGATGGGCTCAGCAACTGAGACGTCTCCATCTGATGGACATTGACGGCACAAGCTATATATAAATTATAGCAAATAAATCCAAAATGCAAGAACAATAGTGAAAATCCTCTAAATACGTGGCGTCAGTGAATAAACAAAGGCATCGCTCTCTCAACGTTTAGCAACACATAGCAACCAAAAAATCGTTATTCAGCCACTGCTGGGATTGTACACAAGATATCCTGATATCTAGCCGAGTGCGTTCGCCTTACACCACAATGACCAACAATCAACGCAGCTATGTGCGTTTATCTATAGCTTGTGCCGTTAATGCCCACCACATGGAGACGTCTCACTTGCTGAGCCCATCCTACGCAAATGTGTTGTCAGAAGCTGACAGATAAACTCACATAGCGCCGTTGATTGTTGGCCATTGTAGCGTAAGTCAAACGCACTCGGCTAGATATCGAGAGATCTGGGGTACGATCCCATCAGTGACAGGATAACGATTTTTCGGTTGCTGTGTGTTCATAAACGTGGAAAGAGCGATGTCTTTGTTTATTCACTGACGCCACGTATTTAGAGGTTTTTACTATGCACTACGTATCGGATTATGTCGCAAATGGGCTACAACAGCCGACGACTATGCCGCCAGTCCTCGTTGACAATTCAGATCCATGCATATTGTCGCTAATAAAATCTTAGATGGTTGGAAATGTTTTGCGTATCGCACCCCTCACGGTAAATCTCTGCTTCAGTCAGTGCTTCGTTCGAAGTTGCTCAGATCACCTGTTTCTCCCCATTCCGACCCTTAATAGATCACTACCTGATGCTCGACCAGACGGCCTGCCATATTTATACCATATTCCGCGCTAATGATCCACTTTACGTGTTGGAATGAGCCACACCTAATAAACTGGCATTTGAGTACACATTTACGAATTATGTTTACATCGGTGATTATTTATAAGCATTTGCCTCGAGTCAAACGGTTACAAATTCATTAGCATACGCAGTAATCGATGTCTAAACATTTTTCTTTTTCCGGTGAATAAAGAAACGTTCTGATAGTAAATCGATATAAAAGTACTCCTCTGAATATTAAAATTTCGTACTTAATAGATGAAAAGAGGAACACAAGTTTGCTCTCTGTAGTACGATAAGTTAAACAAATCCTTAAAATCGCCGAATAAAACTCAATTTGCTTACAATTTTAAAATCCTATTTACATGGCTAGCACTTTCGGGGCTCACATGGCCCCATTTTCAAGCCTAAAAGCCCCGGAACACACAGAGGCAGCGACTATATACTATAGTATTCGTGACTTCGGTGATATACGTCATAAAATTATACAAGTGATGCCATTTACATCAAAAGAAAAAGGAGTAATTAAAGTCCAAAAACAAATACTGAACATGTTCAAGTAAGAGTCTCACCCTCTAGATGTGCATCGGGGGAGTTACCATCTGTCTCCAGGGTCTTGGGACTGAAGACAGAAAGTCCGTATTGCAGCAGACATCGTAATATTTAAAAATAAACAGGCTTTCAGAGAGAGAAAAATAGTATTCTTGTTAACAGATGAGTTTAAACTTTAGCATTTTGCCAGTCCGGTTTGTAGCCTTCCTGGTTGACTGCAGTAGTGAGGGCTGTGGTGAAGCTTCCACTACGTAGAGCATATTGGTGGTCCTTCAATCTTATATTTAACGATCGAAGTGTCGAACTTATGTAAACCTTTGAGTCACAGTTTGGGTCAGAGGTATGGAGTAGACTCCTGGTTTGTTAAACATATTGACTTCATCACGGTCTCTACGAGCTAGTGAGAAGATATTTCGGGTACAGATTCCAAAGGATAAACTATGTCGTTGACAGACTTTTTCAAGTAAGGAACAATATGTGGAATAAAATCCAATTTACCAACAAATTTAGACAGAGCAGCTTCATAAACAAAAGTGGTAAATCGTAGTTTAAAAAACTTACTATGTAACCTGTGAAAGAGAGAGGCCGGGTATCCAAACTCCCGGGTTAAAGATGGAATCTTATTTAATTCATCAATGCGAATCTTACGGGATGAAGAATGGGAAAAGGATCCTTTTATAAAAAATCGAAGAGCAGAATATTTATTTTCCGGAGGGTGAGCAGAAGCAAAAGGAATAATACAGGGAATAAACGTAGGTTTTCTGTAGACTGCGTACTTAAGTTGATTAGAGATTAAATGCTTTGTTAATAAAATATCGAGGAAAGGGAGGTTTCCTCAACTTCTAGTTTCTGGATAAAGGAGATAGTTAGATTTTGGGTAGCCAGACAATCAATAAATTGATTCAAGAGAGACAAAGAATAAGGATAGAACACCAACATGCCATCCACATACTTTATCAAAAGTAAAGGTTGGACAGAAAAATTGGCCAGGACATTCTCTTCTGTAGACTGCAAGAGGATCTCGGCTAAAATGGGGGATAGCGGGGACCCCATAGGGACACCTACAGTTTGATGAAAAAACTGGTTGTTGAATTTAAAATGGGAACGTTTGGCAAAGAGTTTAAGGGCAGATAATACAGCATCAATTTCAAGTGGGGAGATAGGGTTGTCTTCAGATAGTTTTTCAAAAATAATAGAATGGACAGAAGACAGGGGTTCATTTGGAAATAATAACACTACATCAAGAGATGCCATGATGAAATTTGTTCCAGAAGAGTCAAAAGCCTTAATACGGTCGAGAGCCTGTGTAGTGCTCTTGATAGATACTGAGGAATTCATAGTGAGGGGTTTCAAGTATGAAGCCAAGGCTGCTTCTAATGGACGAGTTGGGCTTGCGTACCCCGAGACCAGCAATCTTAATGGGTGATCCGGTTTATGAGTCTTGAGTATTCCGAAGGCCTCAGGTATCCTAGGGCCAACAAGCGGCTCCATCTTGGTAGAGATAGATGATGGCAGAAACCCAGAATTTCTCAGTTTAGTAAGATAAGTAATGGTAGCTGCGGTGCGGTCCGACTTAAGAGCTCGATGAAGGACCGAGTTTATTGCCTATTTCATTTTATCATGGTAGTCTTTCCGATTCGTGATAATAAGCTGGTGAGATTTATCTGCGCTTAGTATAGACAGGTTAGGGTTACGAGCTAGTTCTAGCAGTTGATCACACTCGTACTTCAAAGAATGCTTAACCCTAGTTTGTTTAGAACAAGCAGCTGCCAAGTTATAACTGATAGGTTCCCTTTCGTCCTCTGGAAGAGGACTAATGATCTGTTCGAGCTGAGGTATTAAGTGCGTTGGGTTAACCGAAGGAACTAGAAAATTAAATTTAAAACCTCTGTTTAGGGCAGAGGTTTGGGTATGCGATAGTTGAACAGAACTGAGGTTTAAAAACGAATCCGATGTAGGTACGTCATTGGTTGAAGTATCATATTGGCTTGAGAAGTCAACCCGGTTAGGGTCGTGAGCCACTAAAAGGCGAAGTTTACTGATATGTCTTTCTTCAACAGTATTAAGGTCAGATTGAAGAGAAGTAAAGAATTTCATTAGGTTCCTACCTAATAGTAGTTGGTGGGTGAGACCGGACACGGAGACATAAGCTTGATAAGTTTTCCGACTGAGTAGATCAATATAGCTGCGTTTCCGTCGTATTTCAGCATTCAGTCTTTTCACCTCCGCATTAGAAATGATACGTTTGTCTCTTTGTGAAATAGCATAACACTAGATTAGAAGAAATTTTGGCGTCATATGTAAAGAACGACCATTAGTTAAAAAATTTAAATGTGCTTCGTTGAGCATTAACTTACGTCGTGACGAATAAAACATCTTCGCTGCTCCCATGTTCCGTGCGTTTATCTGCCCTTAAACTCCTTGCCAAACGTTCCTATTTTAAATTCAACAATCAGTTTTTTCATCAAACTGAAGGTGCCCCTATGGGGTCCCCCTTATCTCCCATTTTAGCCGAGATCCTTTTGCAGTCATAGAGGAGAATGTCCTGGCGAATTTTTCTGTCCAACCTTTACTTTTGATAAGGTATGTGGATGACATATTGGTGTTCTGGCCTTATTCTTTGTCTCTCTTGAATCAATTTGATTGACTGGCTACCCAATATCCAACCATCTCCTTTACCCAGGAACTAGAAGATGAGGGAAAACTCCCTTTCCTTGATATTTTATTAACAAGGCATTTAATCTCTAATCAACTTAAGTACGCAGTCTACAGAAAACCTACGTTTATTCCTTGTATTATTCCTTTTGCTTCTGATCACCCTCCGGAATATAAATTTTCTGCTTTTCGATTTTTGATTGAAAGAGCCGTTACCCATTCTTCATCCCGTAAGATTCACATTGATGAATTAAATAAGATTCAAACTTTAACCCGGGAGTTTGGATCCCCGGCCTCTCTCTTTCACAGTTTACATAGTAAGTTTTTTAAACTACGATTTACCACTTTTGTTTATAAAGCTCTTCTGTCTAAATTTGTTGGTAAATTGGATTTTTTTCCACATATTGTTCCTTATTTGAAAAAAGTTTGTCAACGACATAATTTATCCTTTGGAATCTGTACCCGAAATATCTTCTCACTAGTTCGTAGAGACCGTGATGAAGTCAATATGTTCAACAAACCGGAGGAAGTCAATATCTTCTACAAACCGGAGGAAGTCAATATGTTCAACAACCCTCTGACCTCAGACGACCCAAACTGTGACTCAAAGGTTTACGTAGGTTCGACACTTCGATCGTTGAATATAAGACTGAAGGACCACCAATATGCTCTAAGTAGTGAAAACATCACCACAGCCCTCACTACTGCAGTCAACCAGGAAGGCTACAAACCGGACTGGCAAAATGCTAAATTTTTAAACTCCTCTGTTAACAAGAATACTATTTTTTTCTCTCTGGAAGCCTGTTTATTTTTAAATATTACGATGTCTGCTGCAAAACGGACTTTCCGTCTTCAGTCCCAAGACCCTGGAGATAGATGGTCGCTTCCCCCATGATACAACTAGAGGGTGAGGCTCTTACTTGAACATATTCAATATTTGTTTTTGAACTTCAATTACTCCTTTTTCTCTTGATGTAAATGGCATCACTTGTATAATTTTATGACGTATATCACCTAAGTTACGAATACTATAGTATATAGTCGCTGCCTCTGTGTGTTCCGGGGCTTTTGGGCTTGAAAAGGCGGCCATGTGAGCCCCGAAAATGCTTGCCATGTAAATAGGTTTTTAAAATTTTAAATAAATTGTGTTTTATTCGGCGGTTTTAAGGATTTGTTCAGGATTTCGTACTACATACAGCAAACTTGTGTTCTTCTTTTCAAAAGTACTCCTATTCCACACTTTATCCTGTCGTATTGCATAAAAGAAATTCATTATTATTTCTCAATAAGAATAAAAAATTTGATTGGCTTGGTATACTTAAATAATAATATCCCATTGTCCTGAAAGTTGCTGAAACGAGTAAACAGGAAAGCTCTCAGATGTTTAAAACATCTGGGGAAAAGATTATCGAGAAAACAATTGCCTTTTGTGAAATTTTTTATGAAGAGCATCAGCATAACAGCACTTTCATGAACATATGTGTCTGCATGGTTGTATGCGTTAGTAGCATCTTGAATGCTCGTCGCTTTAAAAAGGCTTCTTGATGTTGCAAAAAGTTATAATTCAGTGCAGCGAAGAGCTCCATGATTTTCCTTCCATTTTTGAAAATTACAGAACGGACAACGGTTTTAAAAGGAAAATGAATGGAGATATGCTTCCAGTTGCGTTAACGGCTTTTCTGCATCTGAATAAGAATTGCAGGAAACTATAAGTTTTAATGAGTGATATTTCAAATAATGGGAGAGAAATGAAATGCAATCTTCATCGAACGTTTATGTCGTACGAAATTCAAAAACTAAGGGTTTCCAATAACTAACAATCTCTCATAGAGAACGCGGTCCGATGAAAAATAAAAACAAATGTTTGCATCGAGTTTTTGGAATAATAGAAACGGTTACAAATAGAAGTATCCATTTGTATTCCTACCACTGAATTACGGTAATAGAAAATCCAAATACATTACCTGAATTACGGTAATTGAAAATCCAAGCAAAATGTTATTCACAAAGAAATACTTCTAAAACATTTTGGTCGAGCGTTTAGAAACGGAAATTTGCCGTAAATAGAAATAATCATTTGCACCCTTCCAGTAGAAAATCTGCACATCGTTAAAGCGGAAAACGTAAGAAAATTATGCCATAGTAACTGGTAATCTATGCAGAAGAAATTCCCTCAATCCATGCTCTGTGAACAATGCTATTGCTTCATGTACATTTCCTGCATTTAGTGGAGAGAAGTATGCACTAGAGATCTGCTCGGGTCTTATTTAGAAAGCCCTGTCCGACCCGATCTTTAGGTGGCTTGACCCGTTTCAGAATTGCACCCCGCATTCACCGCAATTTATTGTACAGAACGGTAATGCTTCCTCTGGAGAAACAAAGCTGTTCTACTGAACTGAATTACCTCAGTAATAAACAGAATACAACGAAGAGAGACATGCCATTTCTCATTTCATTGGTTTGGGAGTTTAACGTCCACTGTCAGCAACTCATTTCGTTATAAGCAGTCGTCCGTCCCTAATTTAAGACCACTTGTTCCCGGTGCCGTGAGACATACACACCATCGATGCCTCACACGAGGTTTGAACCCGGATTCATCTGGGACGAATAATCAGAATCCAACACTTAGACCACTGCACCACCATTTCTTGTAGGAATTCCTCCCACACATGAGATTTTGGCCTGAATACTAACTTTTGTTACAAATGTAAACGCGCATATATTTTTCTTCCACACTTAAGTATAAGCTAGGTAGTCTCGGTTCCAAAATGTGTAAACAAATAAATAGAACTTGCTCATCTCCTTTATAGCAAAGAATAGTGCAAGAAGCTCCGTTATCTGGTTTGAAGCTGAAAACTCTGTTCATGTCAATATTTAACGTAAAAGAAAGAAAGAAAGCCATGTCTTTTTTTTTCGTTTGTTTCGCTAACTCTGCGTATATAAACGTCGCTCCGAAACAAGAGTAAGGTGTTCTAGGACACCCAAAGACTGAGTAATGCCAGATCTCCAGTAATTATCGCATTTCACATGAAACGTTTATAATAGTCAAGTTGAGACTCCCTTGCCGCAGTTCAAGGTATAAATGGTCATAACTAAATTTCCTACCCAATTCAAAATGTCCCACAAAATTATAAAGTAACAGCATCTTGTAATAGAATTGTGCGCAGGGTAGTTACACAGCTCCCGACCGCTTCTGCGCTCATAGTGATGAAAGATGTTAAAGCCGGTTAAGTGAAAACGAGATGTAAATTCAAACTTTAAAGAAATAAACAGGCTCATTTCAGGCTTATTTTTCAGCCTGGAAAGTTAATTTCAGTTGCAATTAAGCAACGCATCCTTAAGTGGATGAATGTTTTTTTTTTCATTTTAGTGTCGCAGAAGGGTTGTGACACTAAAGGAGAGTCTCGGCACGTATCATTTGAAGACAAGAAAATCTTAGACACATGCATTCACACCCCTCCAGCTAGAAAACTGTTATTTCATGCTGGCGGCAGCAGTGTCCTTTACAGTGAATGGAATCAGGTACAAAAATAATTTTCTCAACAGGATTTTTAGCGTGTGAAATCATTTCAAAGCTTAAATATCCTCTTACGTGTCCACCAGTGGCAGAACTGTGCATTTCAAAAATTAAGAAATTACATAACAAATTTTCTTCATAGTGGAAGATACGTGTCTCAAAAAATATTTTGAGGATCGGTCTTTTACAAGAGGAGATACAGAGGTAACAAATGACATAACTTTAACACTCTAACAAGGAAATTCTTCGTTATTTGAAGCAGAAAGTTTCGTGAAATTTTCTTCACTGCCAAGGGTAACATATCAAGGATTTTGCAACACTAACAGCGAAAATGCACTTCATGAAGAATCTGGAAATATATGGAAAGAATTCCGCACAGACAGAAAAGGGGTTTTAAAGTTCCACAAGCACAGATAGTGAAAGAAATAGAATATATTTATGTTGCCAGCATAGAAGTGGCGCATTACTTAAAGCAGAAGTGTGTGCAGAATGGTCTTTGCGGAACAAGGTAACTAAGAGATTTTTTTTCAATCAGATTTTTGCAAGAAATAATAAAGATTACATTTTATTTAATGGAGGAAGGGGGGTAACTACAGTTATGAGCAACTCCGAGAGCTATAAGCAGTCGCTCTTTCCTAATTAAAGGCCACTGGATTTAGGAAAGGGAAAGAGAAACATACCAGGCATGATTCCTCCTGGCTCGATAGCCCAGATCAAACGAACGGGAAGTAGACAGGATATCAATCAGATCATTCGGCCACCGAGGAAACGAAATGATATTGAGCGAAATTTCAAAGTCAATAGCATCTGTACTTACGCCCTGTAGCAGTAAGAATATTTATAGGAAGAAGATCACAATGCATATAGATCCAATTTCTGACATTTAAAGCTGTCCAATGCCAAATGATTTTCCCAAATAGTCGTAGCAGATGCAGATATACTGTTTGGGCAGACGGTCGGATATAGTACTGTTTTACTACAGGTTCATATTTTTTTCAAAACATGCACTAAAAGTTGGTATACATGGAGTTAGAAATTGCCCCGCGTCAGAGGAAAGAATATTGTTAATAGAATTCTTTAAAGGTTTGTAAGTTACCCAGGAAGTTGGGATATTTTATGAATTCTTCAATTTAGTAAACAGTTAGGAGGAATAAATAGACGTTAATTAGAGAGGAGAAAACTTTTATTGGCGGTACCAGAAGCAAGGTCGCGCGCCCAATTTCAACAGCGTCAGTATCATCCAGTTAGCAAGGTCGGAAATTCGGTGGTAAAAGCAATTAAAAGCTCCATAAAGAGGAGCTTACGCAAATTTCCCGGCGTCAGAGAGTGAAACCTCTAGACGAAAATACAGCAATAGAGATCAGAATAGAAACAGACAAAACGGGGCTCCGAAAAGAACCTTTTGACAGATAAAAGTGTTAATGGGAGCCATAGGTTGGAGGTTTCAGTAGGATAGAACTAAAGACGCGTAGGTATATACACGCAGTAGACAAAACATTAGATATACGGGTGATGGGCAGTTGACATGGGCATCCCCCGCGCAGAGTGGAACAGACCCAAAACGAACGCAGGCGATAAATAGGCGGACAGCACAGCTTCCAAACAGTGGGGGGCCGTGGGGGGCCTAGTGGGCAACGTTCGTGACTTCCACGGAAAGGACCTCAGGTTCGATCTCATGCAGGTACGAACGCTCGATGAACTAAATATCCGCCGTGCCTCGGATGGGCACGTTAAGCCGTCAGACCCGGTACTGGCTCCCCGGTAATAAATAAAGGCGTCTTCCTTCCCCTTTCTACTTCACTTCCGTGTCACTCTTCTATCGGGCGCTCTAGCCCAAATCTCCTAGATTCCTGTTTCTAAGGGTTGTTTAAGACCTGGGGTCAGACACTCCCTTCCTAAAATCCTCTACACATGATCTGATCTGATCTTCCAAACAGTGGGGCCGAGTGGGGCCGAGTGTGGCCTAGTGATCAGCGTTCGTGATTGCCACGGAGAAGGCCTCGGGTTCGATCCCAAGCAGGTACGAACGTTCGAACCACTAAATATCCTCCGTGCGTCGGATGGGCACGTTCAGCCGTCGGGCTCAGGTACTGCCCCCCCCCGTAATAAATAATGGCGTCTTTCTTCCCTTTTTTACCTCGCTTCCGTGACACTTTTCAATCGAGTCGCTTTCCTATCGGGCTTCCTATTTCTAAGGGTTGTTTAAGACCTGCTGTCAAACACTCCTTTCCTAAAATCCTCTACATATGATCTGATCTTACAAACAGTGTATCTCAATCGCCTAACATTGGTAAACGTGGTGATGTGAACGGCTTTGATCGTGGACACATTGTCGTCTGAAGGCAGAAAGGTCATTCTATCTCCCGATGGAGCCTTATGAAGCGTACAGAGAGTATACCATCGACGGACATACCAGCGCCAAGAAAGCAAGTGGTGTCCGACCACATGCCATTGATGGCCGGGGTTGACGTAGACTATCCAGGCTCGTAGAGACCGGCCGCTTGGCAAAGCCGGCGCAAATCACATCCAGGTTAAATGTCAGAGGCATAAGCACTGTCACTGAATGAACGGTACAGCAAATGCGGCATACCCTGAACTGCTGGAGTCGACGCTCTACTCGTGTGCTATTGTTGACTGCTTGCCATCTTACATTACGCCTCATCTGGTGCTGTAAACGTAAATATCGGACCTCCGCAGAGTGGAGCCGCCTTCTGTGGTCAGATACATAAATCCCGTTATCAGCTATACCGAGCTGCCGGGAAGGTGTGAGTGTGGCGTCTACAGCATGAGGCCATGGCTCCGTCGTGCCACGTCAGCTCTGTTCAAAGCGGTAGTAGCTCGGTTCAGGGAGCCTTCTCATGGGACACATTAGGTCTCTTAATATGTCTGGAGAAGTCTTTAACTGCTGCAAACTACCAGCATGTGCTGGCTGATCGCCTACACACTTTCAAAGTCTTCGCGCGTTGTTTGGCCAATGGCTTTTTCCAACAGGAAATTGCGCCGTCCCATAGGGCCTCAACCACTCAGGCATGGCTCCAGGAACACTCATCAGAGTTTGGAATCATCCAGTGGCCTTCAAGTTCCCTGAATTTAAACCCTGTGGAAGCTCTTTGGGTACAGTGTAGGGGAACATCAGATCCGTGGATCCTGGACAGACATATCGGGTAGAGTTGTGGATAATGCTGCTGCAAGCATGGGTAGCATCAACCCTGGAAACCCTCCGGCATCTGATGGACTCGATACCTCGGCGTATACGGGCAATTATTCCTGCTAGAGGAGAACCAACAAGTTGTTAGGTAGGTTTCATTAATGTTTTATCCATCGAGTATATACTGTTGAAGAGTCATCAGAGATATACTTCATTAGTCATGCTTATTTCTTGGAAGAAGAAATAAGCATTACTAATGAAGTATTAATATGCATGACCAAAAACACATGAATACGCATAATTAAATAAATATAAATGAGCTGTCAAATAAGCATGCCCAAAAACATAAATACGCATGATGAAATAAGTATAAATAAGCTGTCAAATAAGCAGGACTTTATAGGTAGTAGACGCTAAAAACTGAAATACTCCACCCTAAAACGGGTTAATACACTTCTGCTGATAGAATTCAGAGCCGAAAAGTGGTGAGACAAAGGCAAAAGAGAAAAACATAGTAATCCTGCTTTTGTCTCGGAAGTTGAATGGTCAATTAAGGGACCGATGGAGGCAGGTAAAAAATACTGCCGACGGACCGGGATATTTGTTTTTGAGTTGCAGGGAGTGGTTCAAGCTATCCTCTCGGAAGCAAAGTATCTGTTCCTAGCGCAACAGGCGGGGTTTGTTTGACCGTAGAGGGGAACCAACGTACTCCTGACTGTGTAATGAAAGTCTGGCTATATTTGGAACCAATAACTTAGAAAAAAGAAGGGCCAGGTACAGGATGTTACAAAGAGAACACGTTTTTCATATGCACATTTTTGTTTGCTACGAGTTAGACAGTCTAAGTATGATGGCATAACATACCTGCAAATAACATACGATTGTTACAGCTTGAGCAAGAGGATTTAGAGCAATTGGTTCGGAATAACGATATTTCGATCACTATGGCTGACAAGACTCAAACCATGGTGCTCCTTGATCTCTCGGAATATGTGACTAAAATGACTGAAGCTATTGAAAAGGTCACTCACAAAGTTCTCCATTCCACCACACGTCGGCAACTATTACCGACTTAAGTTAATTGAAAGCCCAGGGATTCTTACCTACCGAAATATCAGATCATATGAAACCCCCACCTGGACCTAGGGTACCGCAGTTATTCGGTAAGTTAAAATTGCATAAAACAGACCACCCACTTAGACCTTTGGCTTCTTCAGCTCACTCTCCCTCTGGTCGGCTTGAAAAATCTCTCGCTACATTCTTATCAACACTCTGTAGGGCTTCAGAGTATTCTGTTTCTAGCTCCTTGCAGGTTGTTGACCACTTAAGATCCTTTAATTCGCATGGTACACCATTCATTTTAGTATCGTTAGATGTAGTATCCCTCTACCTTAGTGTCTCTGTCGTTATCTCCCATAATCTTATTGAAAGTAAATTTCATCTGCACTCTAATCTCAATCCGGTACGATTTGAAGCTGTACTTAAAGCTTTAAAATTAATTGCTCGGCATTCATATTTCTGTTTTAACAACACTTTTTACCAGCAAACACGAGGCAATGCAATGGGTTCGCCGTTATCGGCAATATTGGCAGAATTCGTCCTTCAAGAATTGGAAGAGAGGGTACTAAGCACTTGTCCATTAAAACCTCTCTTGTACTTACGTTATGTGGGTGACATCTTGACCATTTGGCCACATCCATATAACGACCTTATTCATTTTTTGAACGTCATGAATGCCCATTTCCCTTCAATTAATCTTACTATGGAACTCGAGCGGAATGCCACTTTAACTTTTCGCGACTTAAATCTAAAATGTAATCCACAAACTAATAATATCAGCTTTTTCAGTGTTCCGTAAACCCACATAACCTATTATCATTCCGCACGATTCTACCAACCCTAAAACGGTTACATGTCAAATTAACCCGGAAATAATAACCCGCGTCAAAATTTCCCAGACAAAATAAACCGACGTCAAAATAACCCAACGTAAATAACCCGTTAGCAAAATAACCCGGGGCAAAAATTACCCGACGTCAAAATAACCCATAGTTAAAATCTGAAAAAAACTCGTTTTTTTTTCTTCTAATAGCAACGAAAGGCAAAATGAATTTATTTTCCACTTGAGACGTTTGTTTTCCAGTTTAGTATTGGACTAAATTCCAAATCCTCAAGAAAAAATGTCCTACCAACACAAGAAGAGAATACTGGTTAAACTAGTTTCTTAAGGAACATGACAAAGTGAGTGAGGGAAGCATTTCTTTGCATTAAATAAGGTGCCGATTTTTAAAGTTCTCCAAATTTAGCGATTAAAATATGACGAAAAGAAAGGAAAAGAATTTGAAAATATATAATTTTAACTTTTCTATTAAGCGATTAATTACAAATAACAACGGAGCATTTAATAGAATTAATTTCCAGCTTTTTAATTAAGCGAGTTCCTTTAAAGTTGCTGAAGTTTTGATTTGTTCGGCATAAAGGGATTTCTTTATGAGGTGCTACTAACATGATTTTATGGTGTTTTTTCTTTCTCTCGAATTTATTTAAAGAAGACAGTGCTACAGTTGCATATAATTAAATTTAAAAGCTATGATCGCTATCCTTGCACATTTCCTTAGGCCAGTAAATATCCTGTTTAGATTAAATAGATTTGAAAAAAAATTATACTTATTTTCTTTAAAATCTTGGTTTACAATAAATAAAATATTCACATGGATGTCAGTTTTTCCTGCGTGTATTGTTGACGCTGTTTTTTTGTTTTTATTTTTTTATATTCCATCTTGGCTGTAAGTTTTCAAATTCAAAACGAATTTGAATTTAAAATTGCTCACAACATTTCTCCCGCAAGTGCTTCAGTTGTATCGACCAAGTATCGAGTGACGTCACTACGTAAGGGACCGATACTTCCGCTACGAGGTACGTAGGGTGAGCAAACATTTCTGTCTGTTAAATTTGCTTGTGCGGTGGCGGTCATAATGTCGACGGTCACAATGTCGACACCGTCATAATGTCGACATGGTCCAGAAAATGTCCTCATGGTAGTCCCATTTAGACCGCAGACGGTTTTTGGAAAGAGTCGGAGCCCCACACCCCGCATACACAATTTTCGTAAAATCTACGGTTTTCAATGTAGAACCACAAAATTTGGTATACTATCTCATGAAATTCTAACTTAAACTGTAAAGGGATTTTGGAAGGGGGTCGGGGTCAAGTGGCCTCTATACAAAATTTTCGTAAAATCTACAGTTTTCAATTTAGAGCAACCAAATTTGGTATACTAACCCATTGTACTCTAACTTAGACAGTAGACGGCTATTGGAAGGGGTCGGGGCCCGGGATCAAGCTGCCCCCTTAACAAAGTTTTCGTAAAATCTACAGTTTTGAATTTAGAACCACCAATTTTGGTACACTATGTTATTGTGCTCTAACTTAGAGAGTAGACCGCTATTGGAAGGGGTCGGGGCCCGGGATCAAAGGGTCCCCATACTATAGTTTTGTAAAATCCACAGTTTTTTAATTTAGAACCACGAAATTTGGTATGCTATCTCATGGAACTCTAACTTAGACCGTATGTGGTTTTAGTAAGGGGTCGGGGCCCAGGGTCAAGGTGTCCCCATACAAAATTTTCGTAAAATCTACAGCTTTGAATTTAGTACCACCAAATTTGGTATACTATCTCATGGTACTCTAACTTATTCCGTAGATGGCTATTGGAAGGTGTAGGCGCCCGGGGACAGGAGCCCCCATGCAAAATTTGCGTAAGATCTACAGTGTTTAATTTCGAACCACCGAATTTGATATACTATCGCATGGTACTCTAAATTACACTGTAGATGCTTTTTGGAAGGGGTCGGACCCAGGGGACAAGTGGCCCCGTTACCAAATTTTTGTAAAATCTATAGTTTTCAATTTAGAACAACGAAATTTGGTGTATTATCTCATGGTACGATAATTTAGTCGGTAGACGGTTTTGGAAGGGGTCAGAGCCCCCACCCCCACCCCCTACAAAATTTCACAAAATGTACAGTTTTTACTGAAGCGATGAAAGATTTCCGTCTTTAGAACGAATTAATGTTTAAAAGATAAGAAATATATACAATTAAAACCATGAGCACTTTCGAGGCAGCGGCTGCCTCTTCTTCAGATGTAATAAATAGATACACATTTAATCTATATGTAATATAGAACATTGCATTGTGGGAAGCATGGTAAGTTATTAGCCCATAGTAATCTACATGCGCCAAAAATATTGCGTATTCTGTTGGCCCAATGGTCTGAAGAAAACATGGAAATACACTGCTGGACAATTGCTAAGGACGGATCATGAAAGGCTATATAGCGCATAAAAAAGTAAGTGTGGTTGGATGCCAAGTGAAATAAAATAATGTCAGAATGCCAGGACATTACAAGAAAGACAATTTATTGTGCTCTGAAATCCAGAAGGCTTTGGAACGTGTTCAAGTGACAAACAGGCCATTTTGTGCAGAATACGTAAACGTGAAAAAAATGCAATTACCGTACGCAGGCGTTCCGGCGTAAGATGCCAATACGGGATATGGCCACCATGGAGGGCGATGCAAGATTCCACACGTCGTGTCATGCTTTGCACAACATTATCAAGCAGCTGTTGGGGTAATTTATGCCATTCCTCTGTCAGTGCACGGAAGAGGGTGTCCTTGTTTATTGGAGTTCATTGGCGACCAGCAAGACTGATCCCCAAAGCATTCCACACATTTTCAATGGGATTCAGATCTGGAGAACGTGCTAGCCATACGAGACGTTGAATATCCTCGCTCTCAAGACACTCCTGGACAGCAACAGTTCGATGACATGTTGCGTTGTCGTCCATGAAAATGAATCTATCACCGACAGCACCACGGAACATGCGAACATGAGGTAGCAAAACATCATTAATGTATCGTTGGCCAGTCATAGTCCCAGTTGGAAGCACATAGACGTACGGCCATTGATCATGATGCCAGCCCATGCCATGACAATACATGTCGGAATTCGGTGCCTTTCCTGTATGTTTGCTGGACAATATGCAGTACCACTATCGCGTCAGATCAGTTGTCGTCGACAATCAGACAATAGACTGTATCTACTCTCATCTGAGAAGAGGACAGCAGACCAGTCGTTATCAGTCCAATTGCGATGTTGATGGCACCATTGTAAACGGGCGGTACGGTGACGTCTGGACAATGGGGTGCACACAACCGGACGGCGGACGTATAGTCCACCTTCATGCAAACGTCTGGCGACAGTTTTTCGGGAGATCCGCTTGCCAGTTGCAGCCATAAATTGATTTGCTACCTCACTAGCTGTGCCGGTGTCTTTTTGTAAATAGCACTATGTACCGATCTTCTGCAGGTGTCGTACTGCGAACACGACATCCCCCGTAACGTTTGCTACACTCTCCATTTTGTTTGAAATGATTTCCAAAGCCTTGAAACAACACTGTGGCTGACGTCGAACTCTCTGGCAACATCTGTTATTTTTCGCCCGCCTTCAATCTTGCCAAAAATACGGCCACGCGTAAAATCATCTAGGTGATGTCAGCAAGACATACTGAAAATTGCAAGTTCGTCAATTGATTCTTTCCCGTTCAACTTTGCATTTGAACAACAATGGTCAATACGCGTCAAATCCTTTATATCTCTTATCAGCGCTATGACGTCACGAACAAGTTCGGCAATCCAAAATTTGCATACGCACAACACGTCTTACTGTATCCCGCACTTATGCTAATTTCCACATTTTCCTGCCTTCCATTTTATGGTTGCTATCGTTGATATTGTCATCCGTCCTTAGCAATTGTCCGGCAGTGTATATAAATAGAAATAAATGGTGTAAGGTGGGGTGAACATTCAAGTTTAAGTTTATATTAAAATTTATAATTTACATTTTTAATAAGGGATTTCCAAACGTTATGTCACTCATAGGGGGCATGTTCATTACAACATTGCTCACCGGAGGCCTCTATATACACAATTTCTGTAATTAAAAGATCACCAGGTTTACTAGGAGTATTAATAATTCTTACATTGCTCCAGTCGGGATTAAGATCATCTTGTATAACGGATTTGGCTAGTGATGTACAATACATGCCTGTTTTAATATTGTATTTGTGTTCTTTAATTCGTAATGCAATATTGCGTTTTGTAGAACCCACATAATTAGAAACTGCTTGTCCTGTAGTTGCCTTAACCAGAGGGATATTGTAAATACCCCACTGTTCCATTTTCCATTTTTCTGTTCTGTTCACGATCCTTACGAACTACTGAAAATAAGTTTCGTGTTCGTGAACCGAATTTCAAGCCATATGGTTTACATAGTTGTGTTAAGGCTCTCGTTAAATGTGGATTTTATTGCATAGAGCCAACATACATGGAATTGCAGTTGGAGTTTCTTAACAGGGTAGTATGTAGGGCATATTTGACCTTGCCAAACACTTGCCTAATCAGATATTTAGGGAACTCATATTGCTCAGCCAAACCAAAAATGTAGTTAACGTCTTGCTGAAATAATTCAGTAGTTGATGAATGTGAGTGTGCTCTTCTAAACAAATAGAATAATGCTGTCAACTTATGTTGTTTAGGGTGTGATGAATAATAAGGTATTAAAACTGGTGCATGACAGGGTTTTCTTTTTTTTTTTTTTTTTTTTTTTTTGATTGGAGGTTTAACGACCACCGTGAGCAACTCAATGGGCTATAAGCAGTCGCCCGTCCCTAATTTAGGGTCACTGGTTCCAGGGAAGGGAGAGAGCCAGTGCCGTAAGACAAACACAACATCCATGCCTGACGGGATTCGAACCCGGACCCCGTTCGGACGAGTGATCAGAGGCCATCGCTTAGACCACTGCGCCACCGGGGCTGCGACAGGGTTTTCTATATACACAAGTGATAATGCAATTAAGGCAATAGTCCTTACAAATAAGAATATCCAAGTAAGGTAAGAAGTTATTAGCTTCAAATTCTATCGTGAGCCTGATAGTTGGGAACATGGCTGATAGTTCGTTGGCGAATAAGTATAAATCATCCCGGTTGTGAGGCCATGCAACCAGGATGTCTTCAACGTACCTTAAAGCAACGGGCGGTGAGGGAAGGAACTTAGGACCTGATTTTCCATGTGCTGTAACAAAATTTCAGCTAGAACAGCAGACAGGGGAACCCATTGGGGAGCCCTCCAACTGTTGATAAATGCTGTCTTTAAATTTGAAATATGAACGTTTCTTAACAAGATGAAGTGAGCTCATAATAGCATTAATTTTTGAACTCGGGATATGGGTATCAGCAAGTTTTGCCTCAATAATCTGATGTGTGGCCTCAACAGGTACATTAGGGTACAATGAGACCACATCAAGAGATGCCAAAATGAAAGGCAGCGATTGTGGCTGAAGCGATCGCAATCTTTCTGTAGCCATTGTGGAACTTTTAATAGAATAAAGTGAATCCACAGTATAAGTGGCTAAATATTGGGCCAAGGCTTTTTCTAAGGGTCTGGTGGGGCTAACACAGCCTGACACCAGAGGACGAATGGGAAAATTATCTTTATGCAATTTAACTCGTCCGAACATATCAGGCACTCGACCCTTAGAAAAAGCCTTGGCCCAATATTTAGCCACTTATACTGTGGATTCACTTTATTCTATTAAAAGTTCCACTAAAGGCTATAGAAAGACTGCGATCACTTCAGCCACAATCGCTGCCTTTCATTTTGGCATCTCTTGATGTGGTCTCATTGTACCCTAATGTACCTGTTGAGGCCACACATCAGATTATTGAGGCAAAACTTGCTGATTCCCATATCCCGAGTTGAGAAATTAATGCTATTATGAACGCACTTCATCTTGTTAAGAAACGTTCATATTTCAAATATAAAGACAGCATTTATCAACAGTTGGAGGGCTCCCCAATGGGTTCCCCTGTCTGCTGTTCTAGCTGAAATTTTGTTACAGCACATTGAAAATCAGGTCCTAAGTTCCTTCCCTCACCGCCCGTTGCTTTATTTAAGGTACGTTGACGACATGCTGTTTGCATGGCCTCACAACCGGGATGATTTATACTTATTCGCCAACGAACTATCATCCATGTTCCCAACTTACAGGCTCACGATACAATTTGAAGCTAATAACTGCTTACCTTACTTGGATATTCTTATTCGTAAGGACTATAGCCTTAATTGCATTACCACTTGTGTATATAGAAAACCCTGTCATACACCTATTTTAATACCTTATTATTCATCACACCCTAAACAACATAAGTTGACAGCATTATTCTATTTGTTTAGAAGAGCACACTTCACATTCATCAACTACTGAATTATTTCAGCAAGACGTTAACTGCATTTTTGGTTTGGCTGAGCAATATGAGTTCCCTAAATATCTGATTAGGCAAGTGTTTGGCAAGGTCAAATATGCCCTACATACTACCCTGTTAAGAAACTCCAACTGCAATTCCGTATATGTTGTCTCTATGCAATAAAATCCACATTTAACGAGAGCCTTAACACAACTATGTAAACCATATGGCTTGAAATTTGGTTCACGCACACGAAACTTATTTTCAGTAGTTCGTAAGGATCGTGAACAGAACAGCAAAATGGGACAGTGGGGTATTTATAATATCTCTCTGCTTAAGGCAACTACAGGACAAGCAGCTTCTAATTATGTGGGTTCTACAAAACGCAATATTGCATTACGAATTAAAGAACACAAATACAATATTAAAACAGGCATGTATTGTACATCAGTAGCCAAATCTGTTATACAATATGATCTTAATCCCGACTGGAGCAATGTAAGAATAATTAATACTCCTAGTAAACCTGGTGATCTTTTAATTGCAGAAAGTGTGTATATAGAGGCCTCCGGTGAGCAATGTTGTAATGAACATGCCCCCTATGAGTTACATAACGTTTGGAAATACCTTATTAAAAATGTAAATTATAAATTTTAATATAAACTTAAACTTGAATGTTCACCCCACCTTACACCATTTATTTCTATTTATATATTTCCATGTTTTCTTCAGACCATTGGGCCAACAGTATACGCAACATTTTTGGCGCATGTAGATTACTATTGGCTAATAACTGCTTCCCACAAAGCAATGATCTATATTATATATAGATTAAATATGTATCTATTTATTACATCTGAAGAAGAGGCAGTCGCTGCCTTGAAAGTGCTCATGGTTTTAATTGCATATATTTCTCATCTTTTAAACATTAAATCGTGCTAAAGACGGAAATCTTTCATCGCTTCAGTGATTAATGTCGCACAAGTCTTCAATATTTGTTGCTACAGTTTTCAATGTAGAACCACCAAATTTGATATACTATCTCATGAAACTCTAACTTAGACTGTAGAGGGTATTTGAAACGGGGCGGAGCCTGGGGTCTAAAAACCCCCTAAAGATGAGAAACCCTTCACACACACAAAGTTCTCGTAAAATCAACTGTTTTGAATTAATAACTACCAAATTTGGTATACTATCTCATGGTACTCTAACGTAGACAGTAGACGGCTTTTGGAAGGGGTCTGGGCCCGGGGTCATGAGGCCACCACACAATTTATTTGTAAAATCTACAGTTTTTAATTTGGAACCACTAAATTTAGTATACTATCTCACTGAACTCTAACTTAGACCATATGTGTCCCGGGGTAAAGGTACCTAACTTAGACCATATGGGGCCCGGGGTAAAGGTACCCCATACAAAATCTTAAAATCTAAAACTTTCAATTTAGAACCACGAAATTTGGTGTACTATCTCATTAAACTCTAACTTAGACTGTAGACGGTTTCTGGAAGGGGTCGGTACCCGGACGGTCAGAGCCACTCCCCCCCCCCCTCCATGCAGAGTTTTCGTGAAATCTACAGTTTCCAATTTACAACAACTAAATTTGGTATACTATCTCATGAAACCCTAACTTAGACCTTATGCGGTTTTTGGAAGAGGTCGGGGACCAGGGCCAAAGGGCCGCCACACAAAAGTTTCGTAAAATCTACAGTTTTCAATTTAGAACTACCAAATTTGGTATAATATCTCATGGTACTTTAGCTTAGACGGTACACGGTTTTTGGAAGCGGTCGGTGCCCGGAGTCAAGTGGGCCCCATACTAAATTTTCGTGAAAATTCCATTTTTTACTGTTAAGATCTGCAACACAATTCAGCACTCCAATACCCTTATCTACGGTCTAAGGCGCTCTTTGGCACTTTGAGGCCCTTACTCCATAAACCACGAACTAACCAACCTACGGTCTAAGTTGGAGACCGTAGATAACAATAATGCGCAAAAATATGTGGTTAATGGTGTATTAAAAACACAAATTAAAATAGTTTAGCTTTCACTACCAACGGGAGGCTTTTCAGGCAGAAACATAATGTAAAGTAAATAGAGAGTTCCAGATATTTTAAAATTCAAAACGGTAAGAAAAAGATGATCAATGCCAATGTCAAGTCGTATGCATGCGACATCACATAGGTACATTGCATTTCTGTGTGGTGGGATTCTCAGAAGCACATGCCAGATGTATGGCAATTCTATAGATGTCTCCTCGAAGATACGTATTTCCATTCCTTTTCCTTTCTTTTTTGTTTCGTGAAATTAAATTAACTAAATCAAAATATTTAAAATAAGTTTACAGGAAAATTACAGGCATATCTTTTTTATTCACTAACTTTCACATTCTGAACTTGGTGATTAAACAAATAGTAATATGTACCTGGCGTATACCTGGTATCCCTGCTAGTACAAATTATATTAATGATTTCTTTGCGTCCAGTTCAATCTAATATGTCCCTAAGAGCGTTTGGGGCCGTATGAAAAATGCATTACAAAGTGAGGCGCTACGGTGGCGCAGTGGTCTAAGCGCTGGCTTCTGATCACTCGTCGAGAAGGATCCTGGTTCGAATCCCTGCGAGTCATGGACTTGGTGATTGACTCCTGGCAGTGGCTGTCCCCCTTTCCAGGAATCAGTGGCACAACATTAGGAACGGCCGACTGCTTATAGCCCACTGAATTGATCACGGTGGTCGGTAAACCCTCAACTAAAAAAAAAAAAAAAAGATTACGACGTGTTTATTGCTATTTGTTATGGAGCCGTATGAAAAGTACTTTTATGATATCAACGTGTCCACTTCCATGTAGGCTGGCCATAAAATGTTAGGGGACCGTACAAAATTTCACTTTTGTTTTTACCTTGTCATCGCTTCGGCATATGGTTGAAGTATACGTATACATTGATGTTCCATTTCAGCACGTAGTTTGGTTTATATAGAAAATAAACATAATGTTACACTTTTACACAGTTACAACACATTAATCTCAAAGGCTATTTCTTGAAATCTTTAATCAGCCGTGCTCATATTGGCAACGTTAACACAACATGTCTAGTTATCAATGTTGCAATTTTTACTTTGTCACAAAACCTTAATTACAAGACCTTAGGCGTAACCTGTTTTTAGGAATTTTTAGTCCGACGTATTCATAAGGTTTCGATAACATGCCAAGGTTGTGGCACAGCGTTTTGATCAGTTTTCAATCAACCGTGCTCATATACATAAAATTTCCCTAGAAAGTCAAGTTTATTGTGTTGCGCATTTACTAGAGTACAAAACTATAAACAGCCATTAGGCTTAGGCACAAGTCTTTTAAGTAATTGTATGACATGGTCATATTGATTATCTGTGATGACAAGTCAGGTTAATAATGTTGCGCTTATTAAAGATTTTTAAACGGGATAGAGACTAATAATTATTGTTGGAAGCTTAAGTAAAAGTTAATTATTAACTTGACTTGTCATGCAATCCTTATGAATGTCATGACATTTATTTTATTTTGTACATTTTACATAGCGTGTGCATTTCTTTTTTATGATTTGGCATTTGTTTTATTTTGTGTTGTGCTTGTTACATAACGTTTCGCATTTTTGTTATGCTTGTGACTTGTGATTGCATTTTAAATTTTTATTTGTTTCACCTTTCGGATTAATTTTTGACATTTTATGTTTTTGACATGCTATTTTGAAAATTTTTGTCTTTTTAAATTTTGCGTTGTGTTTTACATTCTTGCATCTTCGGCAGAATTACATTCTTGAAAAATTTAAATACAAGTTAGTAAAAGGTATAATTCAATTAGCGAAAAATACCAGCACATTTTAGGAAAGGGTAGAAGTATAACAAATTCTTCTTAAAAAGTCTAGCACATTCACATTGTCTCTGTGTGCCAAAGAAGTTCGAATCCCTTTTTATCTTGGCAGCGTTTCTCTTCTAGGTGGATTTGTTGGAATATCTGATATCACTCTTTCGATTTTAGCCGTAGCTGTTCTCTGCTGTTTCGCAATTTCAGTGATTATTTTATACAGTCCCAGTTTTTTCTCTCCCAGAATAGTATTCCAGCGCCTGTCTCATCCTTCAAGTTTGTTTTGTGTTCTGGGAAAGCCAAGTAAATTGTTTTCACTTACTGACCGAATTGTTGGTGGGAAAAGCGGAGGGCTTCTGCTCGGATTGTTTCTTCTGCTTCCACAAAATTTTCCAAGAACATAATTTTCCTCAAACCACTGAACTACAGAATCTGCATATTCTAGTAAAATTTATTTCACTTCTTCAAAAGCAGCTGGAATTTAATCAGATGAAAGAAATGCGAGTGCTTGCAAATGTATGACTTTGAGAGCAAACTCACGGTTTTCCCCATATTCCGAGGCTATGCCAGAGGATAGATATTCCTCCGCACTTTTTTCCGAGATGAAACCAACAACATTTTTGTGTCTTTCTAAAGTTCCTTGTTGGCAGCATTATAATGTTGGCTACTTCAAAATCTATCATTATACGTATTGTGGTGCAAGCTGAATATCATAATCTGATGCACAGTCATGTAAATCCTGCAAACATATTGTATAATATAATATTCTTCATTCTTGTTGGAAGGTAACCCATAAACTAGTGGGACAAATCTTTGCCTCTCTGGATTCGTTCCAAATATAGCATGAATGGTATATAATTGCCTAAATAGGGTTGGACAAGTTTCAAAAATCTAGAGGGGTGCTTCTTTAAGCTTTCGTAAATTATTTTCTGTTAAAAATAAAATAATAATTTAATCTCCAAATGCGCTGTCTCTGCCAAGAAATTTTGCACCATCTCTTTCCTTTAAATCTGTTGGGGCATCGATCCCTTCTAAAGTCGTAGGCTCCGCAGGCATGTCTTCTCTTCGTATTCGTTTTACAACTTGCCTTAGTGCATCAATATTAGGCATGTAACCTGCATTTACTGTAGCCATTGAAGTTGTCACGGTTTGAATAATTTGTGCAGGGGCTTCGTCCATATTTCTCGCTTGTTCTTTTACTTGCGCTCTTGCAACAGCAACATCACGTTTCTCCAGTCTTGGAGCATGATTATGTGGTTTCTCATTGCGCCTCCTGTGTTCATCTCCAATAAAAATAGTACTAGCAAAGCCAGTACAGTTTCCATAATTTCTTTTAATACAGTGCCAATGCCATAAATCACCCGCACTCTGTTATGGAAAAATAAATATCCTTTCCATTTCAGTAAATCATTTCCTTGTTGTGAGTTAACTATGTTGCACACCTCACCTACATAATGCCTTCGGAAAACAATGCCTTCTCTTTCCAAAATATTTAGAATGACATATCCACTATTATCACTTGACAACGCACAATAAAGGTTTCAACAAGCAAGTTCTATGTTCGCCAGTCAACTACGAACTGATGAGCAACCATTCAATAAAACACTCAGATTACAGGCGATCACGTGAAGCCTGTTCCTCCAGTTAGGGTTTAGGCGAAGTTTAAGATTTTGGTACCTGCGGTCACAAGAAGAGTTTAAGTTTAGGGATCGGCATCTTATCTTTCGTTTGTCCAAAACGCAGAGGTACATGTATTTTACAGCAATGACGCTCCAAGCGGGGGATCAACGGATGCCAAGCACCCGGGCGCAAAGTCCCAGGGACGGACTGTGCCGCTGTACTTTGGGCCGGTAGGCGCCATGCTAACTCTAAAAAATAAATTCAAATTGTTTTCTGTGCTGCACCATGCGTATGAAAGAAAACTGTTATACTGAAAATACAATTTGTTTACCCCGTGACGTATTAAAAAGAAGACCTACGTCCCTACGTGCCGAATGGTCTGTAAGCCAAACACAGTTTTTCGTACAATGCCTTCCCCCGACTTTCAAAAGTTCAAATCCGTCTCGCTTGACTTATTTCCTGTACCACACCATGCTTTCGCTAATTGTTGTTAATTGCCGTGAAACGGGTGTTTTACCTTGGGGCATATTCCCGTGTGTCCCGAAGACTATACTGAAAGCGGTGAACCCCAGAGGAAAGGTATTCCATCAAAAGCAACAGAAATCCAATGTCAGAGCAGAACTTTGTTCGTTGGCATTACCATCCAAGCAATTTACGCGAAGTAGGAAGTGTGTTTTTTTACTACGACACCAGGAGCTTGTCACGGATTCTCAGGCAATTACGCTACAGATGTGTCCTCAGGACTTCTCTTTCAAGACGTCCAATGGCCGGCACTATTGAATGGGGAGGGACACAGTGCGGTTATTCCTTTTTGTTGGAGTTAGAAATTCCTAAGCTCATTCTTCCTCAAAACTTTGCCTGGTTACTAGTTAGTACTGTCTGATGCCTAAACCATTGCTCAGATTTGTTGTTTTTGTTTTCATTTTTTCAGTTAACAGCAGGAAAATGTCTGAACTGAGCTGTTTTAGTTGGAAATATTGTTTAACTTCAGCAACAGGGCTTCATATATAATTACAAAATCCTTCGATACAATAGACATATCTTACATAAAGAATTTGCATGAGAAAATAGAGTAATAATAAGGAAAATATTCTAAAACCAAGAAATAAAATTGCGGAGCCGAAAAAGCTAGGTAGAGGAAAAAGAAGGCTCTGAGAAAAAGTTAATATTTAAAGAAACCTGGAGTTGCGTCAGGAGTAAGTGGTATAAATCAATACAAAAACATGTGCTGTATTTTTAAAAAAATGTAAGCAAGTAGGCATCGTGAGTGTTAACAGTTTCCATTTTTCATCCTGTGGAAATTACAACCACACTGGAAATAAAATAACCAAAACATAACAAAAATGCCCATACAAAGTAAAATGCCTAAAACATAAAAATAAGTCGATACATACATACATACATATCACTAAGCTGTTCTCTGAGATTCAGAGGTTAGCTCCAAAAAGAAATACAAACTTCCAGATATTTTTACTTATTGTTGTTGTATCAAACTTTGCCATTTACAGCGATCTTGACATACAACTCGTGCTTCACTGATATCCATTACACGCCGTACACAATATCTTTTATACTTCATACTCATAATCTTTTTCTCATGCAGACACTCCTGAATCTGATCCACCCATGTCTTCCTTGGCCTTCCTCTGCCTTTCCTTCCTGCCACTTGGGCTGAAAAGATTTTCTTAGTAAGCATTTCATCACTCATTCTTTCAACATGGCCAAACCACAGAAGCATATTGGTCTCCACCTTGCTAACAACATTTTGCTTTACATCACACAACTGCAATACATCTTCATTCCTCACACAATCAGATCGTGTCTTACCACAAACCCCACGTAAGTAACGCATTTCTCCAGCACACAAACGACTCCTATGCTTCTTCTGCAGTACCCAGGTTTCACTGCCATACATCAGAGTAGGAACAATTACTGTTTCATACACAGCCATGCGGGACTCTCTAGAGAACCCATCATTCCTGTGAAAACCTCCCAGAGCAGCTATGACTTTCAAAGAAGAATTCACTCGCCTACTGATTTCACCATCCAACTTGTTCTCTCTGTCAAACATGCTTCCTAAATACACAAACTCACTCACCTGGTCAATCACAGTGCCATTTACACTTACATTATATTCAGTGCTACCCATTCCTCTCTCAAACACCATAACTTTGGTTTTTTCCTTTATTCATACTCAGTTTGAATTTCATGCAAACTTCGTGCATCCGAGTCAACATACTCTGCAACTCACTTTTGCTCTCTGCCAACAGGACAGTGTCATCAGCATACAGCAATCTGCACACACGGAAATCACCAAGACATAAACCACTATTATCTATTTTGGCCTCACGCATGCATGCGTCCATAAATACATTAAACAGCCATGGTGACATTACACAACCTTGTCTAACTCCTGCACCAATGGAAAACCATTTTGATAAAACACCATTCACTCGTACACAAGCTCTACTACCAGCATACATGACTTTTACACTATTAAGTAGATTCCCAGTAACACAATATTCATTCAATACCTTCCACAAAAGTGTCCTATTCACTCGGTCGTAAGCTTTCTCTAAATATATGAAGGCCGTAAAAACTTTCTTCCCAACAGCCAGATACTTTTCAATCATCGTGCGTAATGCAAAAATCTGGTTAGTGCAGCCTTTACCAGGCATAAAACCACTCTGAACATCCCACACTTTCAATGATGTAAGACCCCGTACTTTTTCAATAACAGCCTTACCAAACACTTTCCCTAGCACACTCAGTAGGCTAATACCACGATAGTTCTTGCATTCAGTCTGATCACCTTTTCCCTTATACAAAGGAACAATAATAGCATCCTTCCAATCCCGAGAGACCATTCCTAACTCCCAGGACAACTGGCAAATTTCAGTTAACCAGTCAATTATAGAGTTACCACCATACTTTAACATCTCTGCAGTTATGCCATCAACTCCCGGAGCCTTACCATTCTGAAGAGATTTTAGAGCTTTACACACTTCTTCTCTTGAGATCCCTCCTGTGCTTTCATCCCTCATTGTGACATCATCTGCATCTGTCTCAGAATCATTTTTGCTCTCCTGATCTAATAACTCACAGAAGTATTCACCCCATCTTTCACTTAATTCATTGGGCTCCCATATCATTTCCCCGATCTTATTCTTCACACAACTTACAACTTTGTTTCCCCTATTTTTCCTGAGTCTCATGTACTTCCAGAAGGACTTTCTATCTTTCCAAAAAGCCAGTTCATGCCTTTTCACTTTCTCCTTCCTATCTTTTGCCTTACTGTGGCGAACCAGCTTAGCAGCTTCACGCTTCTTACAGCGATATTCATTTACAGAGACTCTACCTTGCAACATCCCCAAATAGGTTTCCTTCTTTTTCTTTACTGCCTCATCAATCTCACTATTCCACCAAGCATCACCTCTATTGTTACCCACTATTGTGGTGCCACAGACCTCTTTAGCAGCAGTGACAACACAGTTCTTAAAACATTCCCACTTCTTTTCTACATCCCTCTCACAAGATTTCAGATCCTTCAGTCGTTCTCTGAGCAAGTCAGAGTACCGCTGATGATCTTCAAGAAGCCTATCAACCTTTATTCTTTCTATCCTGGGTCTCTTCCTATTCCTTTTCCTCCAACCAACATTAAGTTTCACTCGTGACACTACCAAGTAATGATCAGAACCAACATCCGC
This sequence comes from Macrothele yani, assembly GCA_039090855.1. Classification (NCBI taxonomy): domain Eukaryota; kingdom Metazoa; phylum Arthropoda; class Arachnida; order Araneae; family Macrothelidae; genus Macrothele; species Macrothele yani. The sequence continues at coordinate 77,371,425 of CM077011.1, forward strand.
ACCTCTCATCACACGGGTGTCAACAACTAAGTGTTTCAGACGCTGATCGTAAACAACAAAATCTATCACACTCTTTTGACCAAGAGTACGATTTTCCCAAGTATATGTGCGTATATACCTGTGTTTGAAAAATGTATTAGATACACTCAAACCATTCTCAATGGAGAGTTCAATTAATCTTTCACCATTATCATTCACACAAGGATCATTAAACTTACCCAGAACATTGTCAGAAATTGCATTCTGTACACCTACTCTAGCATTGAAATCCCCTGCTATTATAACTTTTTCTTTAGCACCAAACTGGCTCAAAACAGCTTTTAGCTCATTCCAGAAATCTTCTTTCTTATCAGAAGGTTCCGAGTCACAAGGAGCATACACTACAACAATTACAATTCTCTGAAGTTTCACTTTCAAACGAATCCAAAGAATTCCCTCACTTATGCAACTATAGTGAATTTCGAGCTCTCGTTATTTGACTTAGTGAGTGAGTGTTTTCGTGTTTTGACTGGTTCTTTTTGTCCCAGCCTTCAGTTAAAGGTCTGGGGCTTCGTTTTGGTTTACTTCCCGAGCTGGTGAGTGCTTATTTTGTGTTGTTTCTTCGTTTGTTTACGTTTTGACCGGGCCGGTTGGCCGTGTCTGGGCGCCGCCATTAAAGATGGCGACTTCCGGAGGTTAGGACAAGTTTCCCGACCTCACTTCCGATGGTACTCGTTCTTCTTCTTCGATGCCTGGCTTCCCTACGCCGTCTTCCCCTTCCGTCGGAGTTCAGCTGCCTTCCGATGATGCTTCTTCTCGCTACCCTCCTGCTGTGATGTCACCGATCAGCTCGACTTCGTCAGCGCTCCTCAAGGATCCTGTTAACATGGACATTATTCCTGCAGCATCCCCTGGGCCTATAGCGTCGTGCCAAGCAGCTCCGCCTTCATATTCAGCTGCGACCACAAAATCTCGTCCTGCTGTTGCTGAGATGTACACTGATGCACCTAGTTTGAAATCTCACCTTCACCGTGTTGGGAACTCTTTCCAATTGGACATACCAGTAGCTTTTCCAGAAGGACAAGCCTTCACTACAATCCTGGATCGAGGAGTTTGTTTTGTCGCCTTGCCGAATACACCTCTCTATGTGTATGAAGACGCTCTAAAAGGTATGTTTCCATCTGATTGTATTCAATTTATGGCGCGTCGTCCTACTATTGTAATTGTTTATTTTACAAAAGCTGAATATGCTCACGAGGTTAGTTTGAAGGGTCTCGCTATTCGAGATCAGCATTTGTACCCTGATCCCGTTGCACATCGTCCTGTGAGTGTATCATTCTATCCAGTGCCACCAGAAGTGTCCGATTCCATGTTATATGTTGTTGCTTCTAGTTTGGGTCGTATTGTCGGCCCGATACACACCCATTCCGCAGCGATCGCTAAGCCGGATGGCCGAGCGGTCACCCGTTCTATACAGGGAGCTCGACGAGTTGCACGGATTGTATTCCCTACACAAGATTCCATTGAAGACTGTCCCACTCAGTACAATGTTAAATGTGGTGATCATGTGAGACGTATTGACGTTCTTACTCAATTTCACTGTGGGAAGTGCAAGGAATTTGGACATAATCAGACAGAGTGTAGATACGTCTCCTCTCGACCGCCTACTACTATGGATCGTTTACCTCCTTCTCGGAACGCGGAAGCAACTGTCTCTGCACGTCCTTCTGCAGCATCTTCCACAACGTTGGATGCTGAGTCGGCAGTACCCCAACCACCACCTGTCACTGTTGCTCACTACCCTGATCTTCTATCGACTGCACTTTTCCGCCCTCCGGATGTTCCTGAACATTCAAATGGTGGCAGCTGTGTTTCGGATGCTGAGGCTTCAATCGCAGACTCAGAGGATACCTATTGCAGTACTGGTGACCCTGCTCCCAGTGATGGGTCTGTGGCAGACTCGAGATCTCGAAATGAGAAGCGACTGGATTCCCGCGGTCGCGGCGCGAAGGCTAAACGCGGAAAGCCTCCTGGTCACTCTCCTCGTGCTTCAAGTAGGAAGCGTACTTCTCCAGCTGCGTTCAAAGATTATGAAATGTCTATGGACATTGAGGTGTCCTCGGGTGTTCCTCCCTTTGATGATTTTGCACAACAGCTGCGGCATTACAAAATATTAGAGCAACCTTTATCTCATAAGCAAATTTATAATTTGCTCTGCTTTGATGTGAAAAGGCCTGCAATAAAAGCTATTGTTCTTGAAGTGGGTGCGCTCATACCGTCTGTTCTTCAACAGCTCACACATGTGGCAGCAGCTATTCAGAGTGTGGATGATGCTTCTGGTGATTATGGCGAACTTGTTGTAACGATTCTCCGCCAAGTAGAGAAGTTTAAGGCTGTTACTTCCACAATACATCAGCCGACAGTGGATTTGACTATTCCAGATCACGACGTTTAATTGTAGGAGTTTTGCTACCCCGGAGGTTAACTCTCTTGTGTACGAGGATTTGGTTTCTGCCCAGGCAGATCTTCTACTACTACAGGAGACTAACTGCGATGCACACACCCCATACCATTTATGGCGTACATGGCCATATACCTTTTTTCATGACTATCGTATTGGGAGACGGGGGGGCGGTGTAGCAGTTGGTGGCCATCATCGTCTGTTGCATCGCTTCTCGTCTTATGCAGTTCAATCTATATCTCCGGGTCGACTACAATGTTTTTCGTTTACTATTGATAATGTTACTTATCATGTGCTTAACGCACACTTCCCGCAGAATGAATCTCTGGTGACAACCTTTTGAGATTGTCTTAAAGATGCCCTTGCTGCTCTCCCCGCTCAGGATTTTGTTATCCTGGGTGGAGATTTCAACTGTACTCTCGAGCCTTCCCTCGATAGGTGTTCATCCAGAGGTGAATACCGTCGAAATCTTACATCTTTGCTTTCACCTATCATTCATGACTTTCAGCTTGTTGACGCTTTTCGGCATTTACGACCAACTGACATTTCCTACACGTGGCATGGTCCGGTGACACTTGGCTCTCCATTGGCACGACTTGATCGTGTGTATGTCTCAACGACGATGACTCCGTCCATTACAGACGTGGTACACCTTCCTACGGTTTCCTCCAACCACTGTGCAGTATGTCTCACTGTCTGTGAGACTTCTACACCTTCTCGTACACGTCGCACGTGGACTTTTGATGATGAGCTTCTCACGGACCCTGGATTTTGTGCCGCAGTCAACCAATTTCTGGCCGATAGGCGTTGTCTTTTAGACTCCACACCGAGTGCTCTGCATCTTTGGTTGAAGGATAAGAGTGATCTGCAGTCCTTTGTTCGCAATTACTCCTTTACTGTTTGCACCGAACGTTCCCAGAAGATTGCCAATCTACGAGGTCATCTGTCAATTCTGACTCCGGCAGACCCTCAGTATACCGTGTATCAAAGTGATCTCTCTGCACTTCTTAAACCATTGGCACGGCAAGCTGTCCGGAGGATGCGCTGGCGTCATATCTCCTCGTCTGCGCAGTCGTATGAATACTTTGCTAAAATGGAGTCTAAGAAGCGAGCCTCATCCTCCATACGACATCTCCGCCTCGCTGATGATACCGTTACCGATGATCAATCCGTCGTGTGTTCCCATGTTCGGAATGCCTTTGTGGACAAGTACCGAGCGGTACCGCAGACTACTGATCTTTCTTCTTCTTCGCTTCTTTCTAATCTCCCTCAGGTCCCAGCTAACCTTTGCTCTCTCTTACAATCGGATTTTTCCCCTTCTGAACTCCGAGAGGCGTTCGCGTCTCTTAACCCGCATGCTTCTCCAGGACCTGACGGTCTTCCACTTTCCTTTTACCGTGCTTTCTTTCCGTCCTTACTACCCTTTCTCTCAGCATGTTTTTCTTGTGCTCTTTCTTCTTCTGTGTTACCGCCGGACTTCACTGTAGCACATATTACTCTCCTGCCTAAAAAGGGAGACCTTTTGGATTTGACGAATTGGCGCCCCATTTCAATTCTCAACTTAGATTATAAACTCTACACTAAATTACTTTCTCGCCGACTTAATATTGTCCTTCCTTTTCTTGTTTCTCCCGACCAGTCATACACTGTGCCTGGTCGGTCCATTAATAATAATACCACTTTTCTAATTCTTCTTACCTTCCTTGCTCGTAAATTTTCTGAACCTTTGGCACTCCTTAATATCGATCAAAAATCTGCCTTTGATAACGTTTCTCACGATTATCTCTGTACTGTTCTTACTTCTTTTGGTTTCCCTCCTAAGATCGTTTCTATCCTTCTCAGTCTCTACCGGGGTGCCCGTCTTCACGTTCGAACGGCCTTCTTTTTGACGGCGGCTGTGCCTTTCCAACGTGGGATCCGGCAGGGTTGTCCCCTTTCGGGACAACTCTTTGCCTTGGGCTTTGAGCCCTTTCTTCTTGCAGCGAAATGATCCCTTCTCTCTGCTATGCCACCCACAGTCGCTAGCACTAGGCATCACTGCTGTGTATATACTGCGTATGCCGATGATGCTACGTTCTGCTTGCGTTCCGACCACCTCTTTGATGTTTTATATCAAGTTTATCAATCCTATGCGGACTTATCCGGTGCTACTCTTAATGCTGCAAAAAGCACCGGCTTATGGTGTGGATCGTGGGTGGGCCGTACTGATGCCCCATGGGGTGCGGTGTGGTCCTCTTCTTCTCAGAAAATCCTTGGTACTTATATTGGGCATCCGTTTACGGCAGCAGTTGCTTCGTGGGATGCTTTACGCCCACGTCTTCACCGTACGGTGGGATTCTGAAATCAACGCACTCATACACTTCTTACCATCAGCGTGCTGCCATTGTACGTCGTTACCTCTTGCCACTTTGTTTCTTTACCTGGTCTTCTACTGTACTGCCTACGTATCGTCTTGATCATATCAAAAGTCTGTGTACATCGATGATTTGGTCCACAAAGCACTGGGTCGCGGCGGCGACCCTCAACCTTTCACAGGAGCACGGCGGCATCAATTTACCGGATGTGCACATATATTATCGTGCTCACCGACTTGTTTCCTTTCTTCGGATCTCGGTTGCTCCCACTCCGTCCCTTTCTTCTACCCTTGATGTTCTTCTCTCTCTTCACAATCCATCTTTCTCCTTTCCCCTTTATCTCAAGATGGATTCCTTCTCTTCTTCTTCCATTAATTTTCCTTCTGTTCTTTCTGAAGCTCTGACGTTCCTCCACGCTCTTCCTCTTTCCCGGGCCCCTCCGACCACCACCCTTGATCTCTTGGATGAACCTCTTTTCTTTTCCACCCTCGTCCATTCCTCCAGACAGCCTTTTTTTCTTTTGCCTTCCTGGATCCGCTCCGGTATACTAACTGTTCGCGCACTCGTTAATCCCGACTTGACCTGGAAACCCCTTACTTCCTTATTTTCCGATCCTTCACCTTCCCATGCTACTGATTATGCTCTTCTTCGCTCTTCCCTCGGTTTTCTTTATCCATCTCTCGTCAATTCTCATGGCCTCGTCTCTGTCCTTGGTCCCAGTCTCCCTATTCCTTTTTTTTTTTTTGTCTCTATTAGAGGCGTTTCTGTCCCTATTCTCTCAGTTTCCACTGTTTCCTTTTACCGTTTCTTTCGTACACCTACCGCAGCTCCGCACCCAATTTCTGATGTTCCTTCTTCCCTCTCTCAGGCCATCTGGTCTGCCTCTTCTTCTCCTCTTTCTGCACCGTTGGAGTTTAACATTCACTGGCGATATCTCCACCGCCGGCTTCCTGTCCCTCTTCTTCTATCCCGTATGTCTCTGCTTTCTTCCTCCATTTGCCCATTTTGTCAGTCCATAGGAGATATCGTCCATATGTACTGGCATTGTCCCATCCTGATTCCTGCTTTGCATTGTGTATTTCGTTTCGTGAACCATATCACTTCTCGCAATTTATCTTTTCTCGCCTATTCCTGGTTGCTTTTAACGAAGCACCCTCCGTCTCGTTTACCGGACGTTTGAGCCTTTCTCTTTGTTTTGGTGAAACAAGCAATATATATCTATCATCTTTATCTCCGGAATGCCGCAGACTCTGCTAATCCCCTTTTTGCGAGTGACAGAATCCTCACCTATTTTCGCAGCCGTTTAACAGCTCGCCTCCGCCTCGAATATGCAGAAGCACAATCTACTAATTCTTTAGCACGGTTTCGTCAAGTCTGGGTGCAGGATTCCGGTTGGTTCCGGATTGATGGTACCACCATTAGTCTATCGTTTTAACCACTCAGTACTCCTTGCAAGTTGGAACGTGAGGAGTTTTCTTTGTTCTGTAGACTTTTGTTTGTTGTTTCTTCCTCGCATTGTCGTGATTATTGTGCTACATTTGAATTGCATTCTGAGGATAATCATTTTGGAGTTTGACTATTGTGTCTCTGCATCTTTCCTCCTGACACAGGTTATCCACCATGTGTTGTTCTATTATGGTGGTGTCCTCATGAGTTTGAGGACTCTTGTTTTTCGAATGCGTTCTACGATGTGTTCTACCCTCTTCATTGCTATTCTGTGTTTTTGTTCTGTAGTATATTTGTGATGGTGCTGTAATCACGAGCAATTTGTATTGTATCTTGGTACTGTGTTGAACCATTGAGTTGCCTCAGTATTCTTATGTTCTATTGTACCATGTGCTAATGGAGGAATTGTTATGTATATATGATTATTGTTTATACATTGTGCATTTTCTGGATGAGTTGTTTGGTGCCATGGAAATCGGCTGTTTCCTATGTTTCTCACTATGACATAACACAGGGTTTGTTATGAGAATTTATTTGCTGATTTCCTAGTACTTCTGTCTTGTTGTTTGCCTCTACCGTATTGTTGCATTTTGCTTATTTCCTTAGTGTTTTCATTATATTGTTTTTTAATGTACTGTTCTGCCGCCGTTTTTGTTTTTTTGATTATGTTGCGTAATGTGCAAACTTTCAGTGCTTTGTATAGCAGAAGAGTTTTTTAGTGCCCACGTGTTTTATCTGTTAATCACTTGCATAGCTCCTTGCATGTGGCATTTTTTATTTTTCTGGTGTTTTTTGAGATTTGCACATGTGTTTGGTTTTTTTATAGTGTATAAGTTTGTTGTGTTTCCTCCCTGTGATTTTGCATTGTGTTTTTTATAAGTTGATTACCTATGTCGACCACTATGTTTTCCTTTAAAATTTGCACCATGTTTTGGTCTATTCATGAGAGATTGTTGACAATGTATTGCCATTTAAATCTTTTAACTTTGTGTTTTTTCCGGAGGCTAGTTTTGCTCCGACATATGTTGTTCTCATATATTGTTATCACATTACTCCTTGAGGTACGCTATGTGCTCTTATTCCTTTAGCTTAATGTTTTGATTTCTATGTGTACAATTGTACACACTGTGATAGTTTCTCATCCGTTTTAACTTTCTGGTTTATTTCCGGATGGGGGTCCTGCTCCGGCATTTGTAATTATTCATGTTTGTTCTACAGTTATTTCTCATGTTTTAACAGCGTGTAGGAATCTGTACTGTTTTTCGACCAATAAAGATTGTTTGAACTATAGTGAATCAAGTTGTTCTTCATCTTTTCACTTAAAATCACACCTACACCAGCCTGTCCTCTCATATTATCCAATACCCCAGACCACACACTCACCGTGCCATTCACTTCTTCTACCCCAATTTCCTTCTTTTTGGTTTCACATACACACAGCACATCCAGTCTATACTTATTCATCTCCTCAATCACCTCACTCATCTTGCCATTTATACCTCTAGTATTCCATACACCAATCTTACATTCACTCAGCCGAGATCTCTTTCTCATATGCCGTTTAAAAAGTCCAGGTCGATTCCGTGGTGGACCGTCCTTCTCAAGTGTGGTAGGTCCACCATATCCCACACTTGAGTCATTCTTAATATTTCTTTTTGTCTTTTTAATCAGGTAAGTACATCAGTGTGGGGGATTAGCCCACAGCTGAGGGTTCCAGTTGGTCATTCAACCTAAGGATTCTGGAACAAAACCCAGTGAGTTGGGGTCTTTTCGCCAATGTCACACAGAACCAGCTTGCACCTCTCCAAGATTCACAGAGGTCTAGATGCTGTTGTGTGTGCCATTGTTACCACGGAGCGCCCCGAGGAGACAAACCCATTGCTCATAAAAATAAGTAACCACACAAAATGAAATGCCCAAAATATTGGTAAGAAATTCTGTTAAAAGCGCAATGAAGATAAAAAATTTGGTAAAATACATGTTTTCAGAACTTAATACAAGTGTCAAAACTGAAATAAAAAGAAAAAAGAAATGTTCCAAATTTCATTGTTACTTTAAATATTTTGACCTGTCGACATTTCGTAAATTACACTTGCACTCGGTCAAAAATATTACTTACAAGGACTCTTTAGTAACTTTTAATCGCTGCGCTCATATTTATAAGGTTTGCATAATAAATCAAGTTAATAATGTTGCGCTTTCACTTAGGCACCAAATATTAATTATCGGCCGCTAGGCCTAAGCCTTTTAAAAATTTTAATGAGCATAACACTCTTAAATTGATTTGTCATGAAAAGCTAATATGATCACGGCATTATAAAATTACTAAAAATGCATATGCCTAGGCCTCGGGCGTATCTATTAATGTCTTGTGCTCGAGTAAAATTTCAACAGAATCAATTTGATTTTCTTTGAAAACTATATAAATATCAGCTCGGAGGACTGAAAACTATTAAAAAGCCCTAAACCTAGGGCCTGCTTAATAGTTTCAACCTCAGTAAAGCGCATTGCTAAAATCTTGGAGTTATGCAAACCTTATGAAAATTAGCACGGCGGACTGAAAATTGCTAATAAGGCCCACGTCTAGGACTTTATAATTATTGTTTTGTACCTGACTAAAAGTGTAACATTATCTTTAGTTCCTACTAGCAGGAGTACCCGGTATTTCACGGGTAAATATTACTATTTGTAGAATCACCAAGTTCAGCGGGTGAAAGTTAATGAATGAAAAAATATTTCCGTAAATTTCCAGTAAACTTATCTAAATTTTTTGATTTAGTTAATTTAATTATACGAAACAAAAGAGAATTTACATTATTTACATTACATTGTTTTTCTGCCTGATAAGGTACCAACCTTATCGAGCAAGTTAATAAACGTTAGCTTTCATTCGTTGGTGGTGAAAGCTAAAGTTTATTAATTTGTGTTTTTAATACACCATTAACCGGATATTTTTGCACTTTATTGTTATCTACGGAATCTAATTTAGACCGTAGGTGGGGTATTGAAGTGCTGAATTGAGTTCCAATTCTTAAGAGTAAGAAATGTAATTTTTGGATTCATTTTCACCCCGGCACCCGACCCTTTCCTTCTGCGCTCTAAGTTAGAATACATTGATGTAGTATACCAATATTTGGTCGTTCTAAATTGGAAACTATAGATTTTACGAAAATGTGTATGGGGGACCATAGACCCCGGGCACCGACCCTTTCCAAAACCATTTACCGTCTAAGTTAGAGTACCATGAGGTAGTATACCAAATTTGGTTGTTCTAAATTGAAAACGATAGATTTTAAGAAAATTTTGTGTGAGGGCCCTTCGACCCCGGGCACCCACCTCTTCAAAAAACAATCTATCCTCTATATTAGAGTACCATGAAATAGTATACCAAATCTGGTGGTTCTAAGTTAATACTGTAGATTTTACGAAAATTTTGTATGGGGGCCCCTGGACATCTGGCCCCGAGTTGTTCCAAAACCATCTACCTTCTAAGTCAGAAACCATCTACCATGAGGTAGTATACCAAATTTGGTAGTTCTGAATTGGAAGCTGTAGATTTGACAAAAATTTTGTATCGGGGCCCTTGACCCCGACCCTTTCCCAAAACTATCTACCGTCTAAGTTATAGTACCATGAGATCGTATACCAAATTTGGTGGTTCTAAATTGAAAACTGCAAATTTTACGAAAATTTTGTATGGGGGCCCCTTGACCCCGGGCCTCTACTTGTTCCAAAGTCCCTCTACGGTCTAAGTTACAGTTTCATGAGAGAGTATGCCAAATTTGGTGGTTCTAAATTGAAAACTGTAGATTTTACGAAAATTTTGTATGGGCGGGGGGCTCTTGACCCCGACCCGTTCCAAAAAACCATCTACCGTATGAGTTTGTGTACCATGAGATTGTATACCAAATTTGTTGATTCTAAATTGAAAACTGTAGATTTTACGAAAATTTTGCGTCGGGGACCACTTGACCCCGGGCCCCAACCGGTTCCAAAAACCATCTACCGTTTAAGTTATTAAGTTAGAGTACCATCAGATGAATACCAAATTTGGAGGTTCTAAATTGAAAACTGTAGATTTTACGAAAATTTTGTATGGGGCCCCTTGACTCCGGGCCCCTATTTGTTCCAAAATCCATCTACCGTCTAAGTTAGAGCATCATGAGATAGTATACCAAATTTGGTGGTTCTAAATTGAAAACTGTAGATTTTACGAACATTTTGTAGGGGGTGCTTGACCCCGACCGCTCCAAAAACTATCTATCGTTTTAATTATAGTACCATGAGATTGTATACCAAATTTGTTGATTCTAAATTGAAAACTGTAGATTTTATGAAAATTTTGTACTGGTGGGGAAAGGGGGGGAGCGAGGTTGACCCCGACCCGTTCCAAAAACTATCTGTTATCTAAGTTATAGTACCATGAGATTGTATACCCAATTTGGTGGTTCTAAATTGAAAACTGTAGATTTTACGAAAATTTTGTATCAGGGGACCCTTGACCCTGGGCCCCGACCGGTTCCAAAAACCATCTGCCGTCTAAGTTAGAGTTCCATGAGATTTATATTAAATTTGGAGGTTCGAAATTGGAAACTGTAGATTTTGCGAAAATTTTGTATGGGGGCCCCTAGACCCTCGGCACCTACTTGTTCCAAAATCCATCTACCGTCTAAGTTAGAGCATCATGAGATGGTATACCAAATTTGGTGGTTCTAAATTGAAAATTGTAGATTTTACGAAAATTTTGTGTGTGGGCCCCCTTGATCCCGGGCCCCAACTTGTTCAAAAATGCATCTACCGTCTCAGTTAGAGTACCATTCTGTAGTATACCAAATTTATTGGTTCTAAATCGGAAACTGTAGATTTTTTGCATCGCTCGTGCTTTATTGTCTGCCTCTCCATCGCCCTTCGGGGCGAAATAATTTTATGATTTTAACAATATTTTGTTTTACGTTTCACTGGAACTTTCCAGTTGTTGTATATACCACTGTATTTATTGGCAGAATTCTACTGTCATGTACATAGAAATGCTATTTTTATTTGAAGAATAAAGACACTTTTGAAATGTAGATTGTATGGGTGGGGGGGGGCTCGCGACCCCGACCCGTTCCAAAAAACCATCTACCGTCTAAGTTTGTGTACTATGAGGTTGTATACCAAATTTGGTGGTTCTGAATTGAAAACTGTCGATTTCACGAAAATTATGTATGGGGGTTGTTAGCGTGCCATTAAATTGTATACTAAATTTGTTGGTTCTAAATTGAAAACTAGATTTTACGAAAAATTTGTATCGAGAGACCCTTGACCCCGGACGCCGATTCCTTCCAAAAAGCGTCTATGGACTAAGTTAGTTTCATGAGATAGGTTATTAAGTCGTGGGTTATTATGACGCGGGTTATTCTGACGTACAATAATTGTGACCTGGGGTTATTGTGTCACAGGGTTATTTTGTAACTGTTTTCTTTTTTCACGCTGGGTTATTGTGACGTTGGGTTATTTTTGTAACGAGTTATTTTAACGCGGGTTTATTGTGACGCTGGGTTATTTAGACGCCGGGTTGTTTTGACTGGGTTATTTAGACGCCGGGTTGTTTTGACTGGGTTATTTAGACGCCGGGTTGTTTTGACTGAGTTATTTAGACGCCGGGTTGTTTTGACTGGGTTATTTAGACGCCGGGTTGTTTTGACTGGGTTATTACAACGCGGGTTATTGTTTCCGGGCTATTTTGACGGTACACCGGATCATTGGACTTTTACCCGCACTGTACTAATATATTGAAAAACATGGATTGAGCTTTGGGACAAAAACATATAACACATTTCCTCAAATCAGGAAGGATCACGACCAAGTGCATCATGATCAAAAGTATGGAGTATATGCTATTCCTTTAAAATCTTTAACTCCGGACCAAAACGATAAACTTTATATAGGCTCTACAATGCGTACGGCTCATATAAGGACTGAACATATGTACGATGTGCGAAAGAAATCACAATCTACAGCATTATCACGTCTTGTGTCTAATGGAACTCATCAACCCGAATGGACAAATATAAAACTGATCGTGACACCTAAAAATAAAACCATGACTTTGATGGTTGAGGCAATGTACATTTATATATTGCATCTTGTATGCTGTAATGATGACGCACCATGCGAACTTCCTCAATCTTGGTTACCTTTACTTAAAAAATGTGTATTACTCACCTATGTTACTAATTGTATGACACCAATTAATTTACCTTTACCCCTCAAGTTAATGCTAAGCGCTAACCTAATGGAGTGCACAGCAACACATTGGACATGCGCGGATGTAATGGATGTCATCATTTTCGAAAAAAGTTATATAATTCAATGAAAGTTTGCTAAACGCCGCATGTGTTCATTTCCTAATGAACACATGCCTTCGAAAGATCTCGAATTTTGTCATCTTTTTTAAAGTTTTTAACTTGTCATTTTAAACATAGTGATTAATAGTTAGCACAAAATTTTCCTGGTGTTTTTTCATAGGCGATAGTTTACCAAGTGAAGTGGCGAGGAGTAGAAAATGAAATTATCCACCGGTCAGAGACATCTCTTTAAAATCACATGAAAGAGTTTTCGACGGCAGTTTTTCGGATCATTGCCTGTTAGCGTACGGGTCAATCACCCACCCAACAAGGTCTGGAACAAAGGCGAAAGAAAACAACATAGTAGTCCCACCGTGATCTCGAAAGCAGAAGTGTCTGTTATGGACAGCACTGGGCAAAAGAGAGAAGGAAGAGGAGAATCAAGCACTCAACATACGCGAAGCTGGGTTCCAACCCTCTTGCGTCCAAGCCCAGTGGAGAAAAGTGTGTGTCGACCGTTGGAGTAGAGAGGCCCGTTTCTCGTGCGCCACGCCAAAACCTATAAGCGCCCGTAATGATACTATCAATTCTGGATAATCTCATCGGCTGGGATAGTGAATGTGAAATGAAAACTAATAATGAAATTAGCCAGCGCGAGCTGCAGGCAGAAACTGCTAGTGGTGCGATTTAGCTATTCATATATAACAGAAATGCAGTGTTTATGAAATTGAATTCATCGATTCCTTTGTTGATGTCTGTTGCTGTCCCAATAAAGTTGGAGGTCACCACCTCATTTTGTTTATATGCTGGTAAAAATCAGTCATTTGCTTATATCGAGTAAATATATTTTGTGTCATAGTTTGAATTCTTTCCGTAGCGCTCTACTTTTACCAGTCATAGCTGTATTTGTTTCCAGATCGTAAGAATGAGCAAGTCATAAATCCCCCAGTCCCAGGTGTTGGCCTGATAAAGATCTCACGAAGGTAAACATAATTGGCATATAAGATATGCCGGGGCGTTGCCCGTAATAACTGGGCCAACAAATAATAACCAGCGGACGCACCTGGGTGTATTAATAATGATCAACGTTGAACTCTTTGATGTGCTTACCAAAACAAACTGTTTTTAGTTGTCTAATGTTATGTAAGTTGATTTGGCAGAATACTCACCAAAAATGATACTTAATGGCTTTGCTGAGACGTATGGGTATTTTATTGGTATTTTACTTGATCCTTTCAGCAGAATTCGGCATGTGTAAGAATAGCAACGGCATTCCTCACTGCACAAAGGACGAAAAAACTTCATATCGTAAAAAAATTTCAAAATACATTACTTCACTCCACTTCTAAAAACAGAAAGGCACTACATCTTCAATGTTTTTAGAACGCACATTAATATTTACACACGTTTAAAATTCTAAGGTTTTTTATACGTGTATAGTCAGTTTGAATACTGCATCGTGCAAATCTGATAAGTTACGATTTTATACTTCTCCAATGTGTTAACGCACGATAATATGAATAAAACAGCAGAAAAAGTATGAATGATCAGAAGGAAATTCGATGACATATGTATAAATTGAGGGAAAGGAAAGCGTTAATTGGCACTGTAAAATAATTTAAGTTTACCTTTAAAGTGTTAATGTGCTGGAAAAACCTTATACGAATGAAATAGTTGGCAAGATGCTTACATTTTATAGGAAGGTGAGTGGTTATGCTTGCGACGAAAATGAGCAGTTGCCGTTTGCAATAGCCAAGTGAGTTCAACACATCAAAGACGTCGAATTTAAAATGTGAGACTACACTGTATCCAATTTTCATAGATGAGGTAAATGAAGTAGAAAGTTTTTGAAGCTGCTTTAGAAACGATTAGTTCAACGTATCAAGCGCTTATTTCAAAAACATAATGTTTAATTTGTGAGGCCAGAGATAATATTTAGTAATGATTGCAAGAAAACGCAATCATTACCAAATATCATCTCTGGCCTCTCAAAGGATGGATTTAAAGTCAGACGGGACAAAACAGATAATCATCGTAATATTAATGAACAGGAATTCAGTGCGTTTGAAATAGGACAGAAAATTCTTCTTGTAAAATGATCAAAGAACTAAAAAATGTTTCAAACTACCAAACGAAAGTCTTTATTTTCAAACATAAAACAAGATAGAACCTTTGCTATCAGTCTCAGTTTATTCTCAATGTACCGTTCAACCTTCTGAACAGTTACTTAGCAGGGAAATACGAATCTACCGTCCATTTTTGTTGTCAATATAAAACGATACATGTATAGATTGCAAATGATTAAAATGCTAAAACATTTTTGCATATGAAACCAGGAATAAAACCCAAGATCGGTTTATTACAGATTTGATTTTTTTTATCTGTGTTCACAGGTGAAAAACACCAAAATAGCTGTTTTATAGTGAAGCGGCTTGGAGTCAATATGGTATCAAAATGAAAGGGACATTGAAAGTAAGTCCAACTCCAGGGTGAACAGCACTTCTTTACATAATATGATTAAAAGTATCCGGACACCCATTTTGAAAATTCAGTATATTTGAATATATGGATTATTTGATGCATATGGATTTGCCCACATACGTCACAGCAATAATCCATAGACATATAAAAAGACGCACGTAGTCTGGAAGGCACCATAGACAAGCGTGAATAGTAGAATGAGCCGTACGGCAGATCTCATGGACTTGCAACGTGGCAAGGTCATGGAATGCAATCTTACTAACAAGTCATTTGGGAAATTTCTGCCTAGCTGCAGATGTCCCGATCAGCTGTAAGAGGTTTCATTGCGAAGTGAAAACGCCTAGGAAAAACAACAGCACAATCGCGGCAGGGTAGGAGGCCACGTAAAATGCCAAAGCTGGACCGCCGAGCTTTACGTGACATCTACATCGGGATTACATAGCTCCGTATACAATGCTTCATTACATGAGATTATGCTTTATCATTCAACTTACATGATAGTTTTTTTTCAAATCCTAAATCCTTTATAAACACGGATAAAACTAAATCATTTATAAACACGGGTGTGATAAATGTAAAATATGTCGATCTTGTTTAAATCCATTAGTTGGGTAAGTATTTCTACAAAAAACGTAATACTGGTTTACTCCACATTTTCAGAAATTCTAAACTATTAAATCGGAATGACTGTTTGGGACCACTTCGAGATTCTGTTCACTCAATTCTTCTCACACGTGTGTGATCATAACCTGTTCTTAAACTCCAGGTTGTAATGGTAACAACTTACATCCAGTCATGTTTCGTCCTGCGAAACAGCAACAGAAACTGTTTTCTATTGCTTTTCAGAGTTAAATGAGGTCGTTTGTTCCACTCCGAACTTTAAAAGCTTTATAGAAATATCTAGAAACGAAAGTTTTTCACTCTTCCTGTTTTACTTCCCCATTGCAAGAACTGAATGTTCAGCTTCTTATTAGCGCATATTAAGATAGTGTGATCGCTCATTTTACAGCTGAATTATCGAACACCACAGCCGCTGCTGATCAAATAAGGTTTTTAAAAGTCATTCCACTTCTATCAACCGCTTAACTTTGTTGCTGCTTATTTTAGAAAAGAAATATCAGCCCAGGGTTTGGTTAACTTAGTGGTTCATCACAACAAAAACGAATGAACGACGCAGAGTTTTGCCGTATATTTTTCATACATTATCAGTAATTGTTAACAGTTCTAGGGAAAGAGGGATTAGGATCAAATTATGGAAGAAATATCTTGGGAAAATTGAACGTCTCTCTGAGAGATACCGTGAAGTTCAGAATGTTTTCTCTTTCATGCAATTTATTATTTAAGAACGCTCTGTTTTAAAATACTCAATAGTTCTCTGATGTTTGGACTTACAAGATAAGGTGACATGAATCTGCAGAACTTTCACACGGTTAAACATTAATTAGAATAGATATACTCATTAAATATCTCAGTCTTGCAGTAAAAGAAATTAGATCCTCGTACAATGTGCATTTTTAAAGTTATTTAAAAATTTCTAAACATTTGTCTGTTTTACAGTAGAGGGTTCCGACGTCATAGTTAAGAAAATTTGGCAACTTATCAGTAACAATCCCAGTTGCGATATTTATTACTGAACTCGGTAACTACTAAGTTCCAGTGTCTTCTCAAATTTAATACTGCGTTTTGGAAACAACTGCTAATTCGTTCTCAAGGAAAGCTGGCCATGTTACAGAAAACTGGTGATATTATTCATGGGAGTAAACTGAAGTTCAGTTCGAACGAATACAGCATTTCACGCGAAATTTGACTCTGCGAGGGACTGAATGTGAGGTGTATATTAAATTTATATTTAATAAGCCTGTGGCCTCGAATCACTCTCTCTCTCTCTCTCTCCCTCACACACACACACACACACACACACACACACATACTGTAGTCCATAACCCCTAGGATTTTATTCCTAAATTAAATTCAAACCTAAAATTTAACTTGAATTTACTGACATTTTTGATTTAGCGAATATATGACCTAATGTTTTGTAACGTCACTTCAATTTTGTCGTTATTTCCGTTTCTGCACGAAACCGTACATTCCACTATGAAGCTTTTGAAAGAAACTTGTGGACGGCAGCATTCTATCATTATGTATACCGAAAGTCATACGTCAGCCACTCCGTTTGCTGACTGGTCAGAGGAAGAGGATCTGTCTAATCACTTAAGCTAGGCCCGGGTTCATGTTCCGGAAGCGGCTCGGATGATGTTTGTCCTGACGTTGTGGTTTTCTTCCTTACCCGTAAGCAATGGACCTAAATTAGAGAAGAAATACTCCTTATCGTCTGAGATGCTCTTGGGAGTTGTTAAATTCTGAACCAATAAGAAGCAACATATTTTCCTCTGCTTTGCGCCATTTTTCAGTAATACTTTATTACTTTCAGAAAAGAAATCTTCAAGCTACCAGTAGGAAGCTTTCTTGTAACGCAAATTAAACTTATTGGTTTTAAAATATTCAAAGTGTTTTTTTTATTAATAAATGCAAATTAAAAGAAGCAGTACGGTGACGCAGTGGTCTAAGCGATGGCTTCTAATCATTCGTCCGAAAGAGGACCGGGTTCGAATCCCGGTGAGGCATGGATGTTGTGTTTTTCTTACGGCACTGGCTATCTCTCCCTTCCCTGGAAGCAGTGACCCTAAATTAGGGACGGGCGACTGCTTGTAACCCATTGAGTTCCTCACGGTAGTCGTTAAACCTCCAATAAAAAAATTAAAAGAAGAACGGTAGTGCTCGGTACAAATCGTAGCTTGTCACACTTGAAACAGAAACCAGTGCACGATAGACACGATTACTTTTCTTGACTGAACAGCAAGTAAAATTATTTTCGTGTGTTTTACGGTGCGTCACGGAAGACGTTTACACTTGTAACATTTGCTATATGAACATAACTGGATTTGATATGTTCTATCGAAGTACTGTGATATATACAATATTCATGGCGAATGCAAAAGAAATGCGAATTCTCCAGCAAGCAGTTTTCCCAAACGTGGTGTGGACACGGACATTCCGGCAGCCACAGCATTCGTCACCTATACCAGGGAATAAAATGCATAAGAAATACAAAGCGTTCCATTAGACAATTTACGTCCACTTACTACACTGGCGGAAAGTGAGAAAAAGAACACCAAGAAGGAATTGGCGGACGATCATGAAATTTACATATGTTAATGGGGTCGAGTTTACGTAGGTCTGATGTTAATTTCGGGACCAACCAGTGAGCGCTTACGCCACAGCACGGCATAATATTCAAATTATTGTCGGTGGTATTTCAGGAGTACGGCGAAGTGAATGTAATCAGTCGTCGGCGTACGGACACGTGCGAAGATCGTGAAGAAGCTGTAATGCCTGGACATGGAATACGTGTACGATTTCAGCAGTTATCGGACTTTGCGTGAGGTCGTCTAGTCGGACTCCGCGAGGCCGGGTGGTCGTATCGTCGTATTGCGGAGCGAATTGGATGGGAAGTATCGGTGGTGGTACGATGGTGGCGTAGATGGTCCGATGAACATTCCCACACGAGAAGACGTGAAACCGGGAGTCAAAGACGGACTGATGCGTGGACCGATCGACGCATAAGAAGAGCGGCGTTGTCAAGCAGAACATCCACTGCGACGCAAATCCGATCTGCCGTTGCACCTGGGATGACTGTGCAAACAATCCGCAACTGTGTACTGGATGCAGACTACGTGCACGTGTTCCTCTGGCATGTGTACCTCTGACTCCAGCCCACCGTCGGAAACGGCTGCAGTGGTGTCGCCAACGTCTGCACTGGAGAACGCAATGGAGATCTGTCGTGTTCAGCGATGAAAGCAGATTCTGCTTGGGAGCCTCCGATGGCCGTATGCGTGTTCGCAGACGCATAGGGGAGCGTCTCCACCCTTCTTGCATCCGCCAGCGGCACACAGGGCCTACACCTGGTCTCCTGGTGAGGGGAACGATCAGCTATCACTCCCGTACACAACTAGTGTTTGTACCGGGTACGTTAAACAGCAAATCCTACATCAACAACATTATTCAGCCTGTTTTTCTGCCATTTGTAAGGTCGGTCCATCGTGGTGTTTTCCAGCAAGATAACGCACGCCCACACACGGCACGTGCAGCGCAACATGCACTTCAGGGTGTGAGACAACTTCCATGGCCTGCACGTTCACCGGATTTGTCCCCATTTGAGCACGTGTGGGATTTTATGGGACAACGACTTATCCGGTCTCCACGGCCAGCCACGACCATCCCTGATTTACGCGTCCAGTTTGAGGATGCTTGGAACTCAATACCCCAAACTTACATCCAACATCTGTACGACAGACTCCATGCCAGAATTGCACAGTGTGACGCAGTTCATGGCGGTTCAACCTCGTACTAACCATGTTAAATGGAAATGTTATTTTTCAGTTTACCAGCAAATACAGCTGTATTTTGCCATAATGTTTTGATCACGTTATCCTCTGTATTCCGTTATTTTGGTGTATAAATTTCGTTGGTATCAGATGTCTCCTTCTTGGTGTTCTTTTTTGACTTTCCGCCAGTGTGTATGAATAGGTTCTACACGGCAATCATATGACAAAGTGCACAAATAATAGTTACTCACAATAACGGAATCAGGTTCTAAATGACGAAAGATTCTAGGACTGCCATTACTCAAGGCTCCAGTGTCTGTACTTGAAGACTACCTTCGCTACTCATAGTTTAGCACGTGTCTACGGTTGTATCAAGAGTAGCGTTCTGACTAATTAGGACTAGAACTATGAAGCGGTAAAATTCGTTTCATGCGTGAGGAGATATTCAATTAATCACAAAAGCCGTGTTTCGTCCAAGGTTATTTTCTTATAGTGCAATTAAACGACAACTATGAAAAAACATAAGGAGCCATAAGCAGTGACTAGTTTCTAAATTACGACCATTGGTTCCATGAAAGGAAAATGGTCAAGGGCACCAGAAAAATACTCCAACCATAACTCATCCGGAGCCGGCTCGGTGGCACAGTGGCCTCTCGACAAAATGGGTTTGGATCCGAGTCTCAGATGAGGCACGGTTGTTGTGTTTGTGCTTTGGCACTGGCTCCCCCTTTCTCGGGAACCTACAGCCTTCCTTCTTTTTTTTTTTTTTTTTTGATTGGAGGTTTAACGACCACCGTGAGCAACTCAATGGGCTATAAGCAGTCGCCCGTCCCTAATTTAGAGTCACTGGTTCCAGGAAAGAGAGAGAGCCAGTGCCGTAAGACAAACACAACATCCATGCCTCACCGGGATTCGAACCCGGACCCCTTTCGGACGAATGATCAGAGGCCATCGCTTAGACCACTGCGCCACCCGGCCAGCCTTCCTTCCATTAGGATACACGACGACTTATAGCCTAATGAATCGTTTTTTTGTTTTTTTTTTCTTTTTCGGTTTGGAGGTTTAACGACCACCATAAGCAACTCAATGGGATATAAGCAGTTTCCATCCCTAATTTAGGGTCACTGGTTCCAGGGAAGGGAGATAGCCACTGCCGTAAGACAAACACAACGTCCATGCCTCACCGGGATTCGAATCCGGATCCATCTGGTGGCGCGGTGGTCTAAGCAATGGTCAAAAGCCATCGCTTAAAACACTGCGCCACCGGGTGGCCCTATTGAGTTAACCAGATTGGACGTTAAACTCTCAAACAAACACAAATACCTGATCCATGACCAGAACCAAGGTCGAACTTGTACAGCAAGCCAGAAACCTAGAATTCTGATCATTTGATCACTGGAAGTACTTCCCTACACTATAACGAAATGATATGCTCGACCAGGCATATTACGTTTTCAGAAATATTTTCTTCTAAGTCTTTCGCTAGGGGAAAAATTGCGGAATTGCATTCTCTCTGAACGAAAGCGATCGTAATTTGATACCTATTCACATGGGAAACTACAGGGTTACCAATTCTGTATTGATATTTTCATTGAGAATGGTAAAATGTGTATTAGAAATATTTAATTATACTATTACATAATTACGACCTTCTACGACATTTAGTATTTCTTCTAGAGTAGCTCTCCAAAGTTAAGATATTATATAAATTTCTCAACTTATCCCTAGGCAGTATACATGGGTTACCAAGCAACTGCTTGTTTTGTTCTATAAAATCAAAATTTTATACCTAAATAAACGTCTTTTCTTTTTTAAATAAAGTCCTACAAGTAGCAGTGGATTCTGTTATTAGTGTTCTTCTTCTCTTAACATTTCAAAATACATTATATTCCATAAAATATACAACTTACACGCAGGGATTTTCTGGACTCGATGTATACGGTAATGTCATAACTTTCAATGTATACTGTCTAGGGTCAATACATTAAACATATTCAAAAAATGAGAAAGTGACGTGCATGGCTTAAAGTCTCTGTCACTTGATGGCTAATGATTTAGGAAACCGGCTTCTTTCTCCGAAAAACGTTGCTTCCAAGTTTGAATACTTTACTGTTCTGGAGGTGCAAGAAACGGAATAATTAGAATAAAAAAAATAAATCACTCCTGTTTTTGTTTCCATACTGGAGTTGGTCGTTTTAGAGATTTGTAAATGTATGCACTTTGGGCTGACTGCGAGCAAACATTCAGTCTGATTTTTACGCTCAATGGACACAACAAACATTAAAGATTGTTGGACACAACAAACATTAAAGATTGATGCGTGTTGGTCCTCCTCTAGAGCGAACAGCATGTACAAGCCAAGTCATCAATCCAGATGCCACGAGGTTTCTGGAGGTAAGACGAGCCATGTCTGTTGCAGCATTGTCCACAACTCCGCCCGAGACATCGATCCATTTTCCATGGATCTTATTATCTACTTCACAACATCCCAAAGTGCTTCCGCAGGGTTGAAATCCGGGGACCTTGGGGACCTCTGGATGGTTTCAAACTCAGATGAGTGTTCCTCGAGCCCTGCCTGAGTGGTTGCGGTTCGGTGGTGCGGCTCATTGTCGAACAGACTATCGGCCGTAGGATGCGCAAAAGCCATGCAAGCATTTAGGTGATCAGTCAGCACATGCTGGTAGCGCGCAGCGGCTAAGAATTTCTCCAGGCACACGAAGGTTTCTTATACTGTGAGAATGTGTTCCATGTACAGTGTGTCTCGTGAGAAGGCTCTTCAAACAACCACAGAAGCACCCCTATCTGGAACAGAGTCAATCTGGCACGACGGGGCAATGCCCTCATCGTGTCGACACCACAGTCGCATCCTCCCGTCAGCTCCGTGCAGCTGAAAATGGAATTCATGTGGCCACACGACGGGGCGCCAGTCCAGCGAAGGTCCAGTTTTTATATCCGTGGAACCAGGTGTTATGAATCGAACAACCATCGTAAAAAAAGGAGTGTGTTAAACAACCACCCGGTGTCGACTGATACACTTATGGTTGTTATTTAAACAACCACAAGTGCGCTATGTAAACAGCCATAAGTATGTTATGTAAACAACTATAAGTGTGTTACATAAACAAGCAACTTATGTGTTATATAAACAACCACCAAGCGCAGTAAAATTGAGCAAAGTGGTAAAAGAGTTTTGCTATTAAGTTAAGTGCCGACTGATCACGCACGATAGCTGAGCGGAGTTCGTTTATATTTCTGCGAACACCTGCGAACGAATGATGAATTGGAAAACGAAGAAGTAGTTCAGACCGGGGTTCGCTTTGTTGAAGGCAATGCAAGAAGATAGATGTCGCTTGGCGACTTCAGCTGTTGTTTCTCTCTGTACGATGAGGAAGCAGCATTTTGGAATTTTAATGTTTCTATGTGTGTTGTACCGCCCATATGTTCGTCTGGTTTTATTAAAAACCATTTATTTAACTTCCTGTATTTTAATTGAATGATGCTTCATGCTAATTTGCGCCGACCTGCGGTAATAAGGAACGGCTGGTGATGATAAACATCTGTTGGCTATGGGCCAAATCTGCTTTCCATTTCTAAGTGTTAAATTTGTGTGCCAAATCTGTTTGGCTGACGCTACCATAAACAGTATGTGTGAGTGGAATCAAAACTACCACATTTATTAACAAAGTCGTTGACGAGTGGTGGGATTATTATTCACATCAAGCCATAACATAGCATAACACTAGTTTACGCATAATTTCCGAGGACGAGAGCTATTAGTAGCACACAAGTAGAGCGTCGGGTCCCGTAGCACAGGGTATTCAGTGTGCGCTGTACCGTTTGCGCGCAGACTTTGTTTGGGCCTCCAACATTTACCCTGGGTGTGACTGGCGCAGATATAGCCAAGCCGTTGGTCTGTACGAGCTTGGATAGTCTACGTCGACCCCGGTCATCAATGGCGTGTGGCAGGCCACCCCTTGCTTTCAGATCACTGGTACGTCCGTCTATGGTACACTCGCTGTACACCCTTAACACGGTTAGGGTTCTTAACTCTTGGGGGATATAATGACTCATCTGTCTTGCGCCGACAATGAATCCACGATCAAAGTCGCTCAGATCACCACGTTTACCCATGTTCCTTGATTGCGATACACTGCTAGGAAGGCCTTCTATCCGCCTATTTATCGCCTGCGTTTAGTTGGGTCTGTTCTACTCTGCAAGGAGGATGCCGATGTCAACTTCCCGTCACCTTTATGTCTAATGTTTTGTCTGTTCAGTGTATTTTCGTCTTGATGTTTGCCAAAGTAACGAAACTACGGAATCACATGCAGCATGAAAGAGTAGAGTGATGTGTAAATTATCCTATGTGAGTGGAATAATAACACGAATGCAGATCGCAACATGCTTACCTTGTCAGAAATCTGCGTTACACTTTGATTTCGCTGGAAGTGGAAAACGTAGTTAAAAATGCAAAACTTTGGGGACTTATATCGCGAAAAATATCTATTTCTTTTCTCTTCAATTTACAAAAGAAATCCTTCTATGGTCTTCCATGTTGCGATTTTGTGATTCATTTGTGCATAAATATACCTAGGTATACATATGTGTGTTCATACATTTAGAATTATCGAACATTGAAAACGCAAGTTTAAATCTTAAAGCAGCACTACTAATAAGAAATAAGAAAAGCAATTTTCTCTCTGAGCGTCTCTTCGTTCTGAACTACAATCGCTGGGGGAAATAGGTTTCTGCCACGCCTTCCAGGAGAGGGAAGTCGCTGACCATTCTACCGCATCGATAGGTACACCATAAAGCAATATATTGCAGTACTTTTCTTGGCGCATTTTTCGTTATCGCATTTTATCCACATCTCCTTTGTCTGTGGCTCTTCTCAAAGTAAGAGGGCTACTGCGAAACTTAACCCCCTCCTTCGAAGTCGGCTCCACACCTCCTGCGTTCCTCCCTATCCAGCGTTACTTTCTGTCTTCTCCATTGAAAGGAGTGGATCGTCGCAATCTGCAGCAGGATCAGTATTGGTTCTCCATTTGGTGGCAACCCTTACTTTGGCAGGATTCGGGCCCCCCATGTATGATTCAATCGGAGCAACATTTTGTATGCCAGGATTGCTCCGGGTGCTCCAGCTGATAGGGCCATCTCATGAATACTTTACCGAATCGCCGAGGATATTTCTCAAATTGCGCATTTAGGTCCCTCCCGCCCACGACTGGGAAAAATCGAGGTGCCTAACTTCTCCAATTCACTTCCAGCCTGATCTCTTCCTTTCATTTTAGGCATTTACATACCAGAGAAAGACATCCAGAAAAATATAAAAGAAGCTACCTCCGGGAGTGTTTCTTTTGCATGTTATTCCTTGCCGGCTTTTGCTTTATGATTCAACGCTCGGCACAAGTATTGGAAGGGGCGCAGAAATTATAATGTGCAATGGGTATGCTCCACCGTGATAAAAGAAAAAAATTGTATCTCAAATAAGTTTCGTTTGAAAAATATCCGACCTCAAATGTGAATCTCTTACGTTCTTCGTAGGAATTTATCTCTTAGTTCATCGATCACAGAATGTCGAAACGGAGTATATGATTAACTCTCACATGATTTTTTTTTAAGAATGCCTCTTCATAAGGATACTAAGCAGTGTTTTGTCATGTACAGCATCTGAACATTTTGAAAGTTGTCATTTCTAGAATACACTATGCAGTTCTTGATTGTTCGGTGTTGCTTGTGAAAGTATTGTCCAATTGATCAGAATGGTTTATTTCGCTGTTATGTTATATATCTACCAGAACGAGACATCCAGAAAAAAATTTGGAAAAACAATATCTCGGGGAAGTACAATACATATTTTCCTTGCATGTAATTCGTCGCGTGTTTTTTCTTCATGACTCAAAACTCGGTACCAGCAATGGAAGGGTCAGATATTGTAATGGGCGATTTGTATGCTTTGTCTTGATCATAAAAGACAGCATACCTTAAATAAGTTTCGTTTGGAAAATTTCCAACTTAAAAATTTGAAGTCTTTTCTGTGCATTGTTCAAACTATTCGGTTCCACCTCAGAACCGTAGAAAGTCATAGCCTCCATCGCGATAAAAGAAACGGAGGTTTGAGTAACACGAAACCCTTCAAGGCAGTTACTAAAGGGATCGAGTGAAATAAATAAAATTTACTGGCTAAAATATTTAAAAATTATTTTCCTGCATTATTCGAAAGGTCGAACTTCGTTATGAAAAGCTATTGCCGCGGTGATGCGCGAAAACGTTCACTGTAGTATCCAAAAGCTGTAGTGGAAATAATTAAAATATTGATCAGTAGATAACTAATTTTTGAACAACAGTATACGGTAAAAGGCATTTGATTCTTATTGCGTTATTTCAAATGTTTCACACAAAATCCTTGAAAGGTTCCAATTCAGTTGACAGTTTTATTTTATCATCGAAAAGGTTTCCACTTCACCGCCTGCTAAGTTTTGGTAAAGGTTAGAGAACCTCAGGGTGCCAACCCAGCACTTAGAAGGAACATCTCGCAGAGAAGTTTGCTCCTGAAAAGGGGGTCATTACTTAAAACCGCCGGGCCAACCCGATCTTTGAAGGTGGTAGTCACCAAATTACCAGGACCATCTCTAGAGAAAGGGTCCCCGCTTTCCCTACGCGGGCCATCCCGGGCTCAAAAGGAACATCTGCGCAGTCCCTCGAAAGAAACTTTCGAGTACAGGTAGCAGTACTGGCTAACCTATCTCAGTTCAGTGCTCAGATCCTTGGGTACATGGCTGAATTGAAGTCCATAATGGTTAATAGCTCCAATAAAATTACTAAGTCAATGGCCATTAGGATCAAGGCGGTGATGCTCAAAGTGCAGGATGCTTGCCACGCATACCAAAATGTTCAGTTAGCAGTCCTTGAGAACATACCCAAGGAGAGGGATGAACAGAGTCAATCAGTCCATTAACCTTAACCTTACGCCTCAGTGGCGAAGAAGAGAACTCAAAAGGCGAAAGGGCCAGCTCCTTCTACTAAAACGAAAACGGTGATGGAAGACCGTAAACACGTTCTTCTAGTCTACCCCACCAAAGATGCAGTGTCTACCGATGAGGTTAACAAGATACTTCAATCTGTAGTAAACCCGGCCAAGCTGCAGATTGGTATCAAGGGAGTGCGCAATATTAGGAAAGGTGGAACAGCGGTGAAGTGCTCGAGAGAAGAGGACCTCACCGGCTTGGAAGAGGAACTCAAGAGTAATCCTCAGATCAAGGATTCTTCCTTCCTAAGACTCCCCAGAAGAGACTTCCCCCTCACATTGTACACAACAACAAAGAGAGACTCTCTAAGAAAGATTTCGAGGAAGGGGTGCTAGAGCAAAATCCCGACTTCCGAAAATGTGGAGTTTCTGCACTATTCTCCATAAAGGCCAAAGGCAGCAAGGTCCTGGGTTGTGGATGCGGAGCCCCTAGCATTCAAATTGTTGATAAAGAAGGGAAAACTGAACCTTGGATGGTCAGTTCACCGCCTTCAAGAATACTTATGCAAATTTAAATGCTTCCGGTGCAATGGTTTCGTCCATTTTAAGAGCAGGTGCATGGAAGCAGAGGATAGGTGTGCCAAATGCAGTGGGGTGGACCACCTGCATTACAAATGTGAACCCACACCAAAGTGGACCAATTGCTCACAAGCCAACTCTAAGTTCCATTTGAAGCGCTGGACTTGAATCACTCCAGCAACAATAAGGCCTGTCCCAGCTTTATCAGAGAATTAGAGCAACTAAGAAATCGAATTAACTAAGGTTGATTCGGCCAGAGCAGGTATTCGAGTACTTCAGCTCAACGCTTACCACGCGAGACCTGCAACAGTACAGGTTCTGAAAAATGACAGTGAAATCGCGGCAAAGATTTTGCTCATTCAAGAACAATGCCATTCGCACGTTCCAGGGTTCCCTAACTCCTCATGCGAATTTCGCTCTCGTGGAGTCGAGTCGCTGTTAGCCACAGTCGTCCTAGGTCCAGACCTGTCAGTCTTGGAACTAAGTTGCACACCCAATGTGGTGTCTTGGGCATCGAGAAATTCCTCTTAATCAATGCGTACAGCTCGCGTTCAGATGCTCTCTCGGAGGTGCTCGATACGATCTCGGGGTTGCTGTAGGATAACCAGCAACACGATACAATGGTAGCTGAAGAATGTAATGCGAAGAGCAGCCTATAAAAAAGTCAAGAGGAAAGATACAATTCCTTGATTTTGCCAGTTCGTCAGAACTGACGATCTGGAACGATCCGGACAGCGTCCCAACGTTCCAAGGAGAGTGTGGGTCATCCTGCATCGATCTCACTCAGAGTCGAACCTTAAGACCCCCACATCTGCAGGACTGGCAGGTCCTGGACTATGTGAGCTGCAGCGATCATCTAGCAATTTCCTTCAAGATGGGGATTGAAAGAATTAGGAAAAATCCTAGGGAGAGTGAAAATCTTCCAAAGACGTGGCGTGGCGTCAGTGAATAAACAAAGACATCGCTCTTTCCACGTTTAGCAACGCACGGCAACCGAAAAATTGTTTAAAGAATTATCGGTTGCTGTGCGTTGCTAAACATGGAAAGACCGATGTCTTTGTTTATTCCTAGGGAGAGGTTCACAGCCCAGAAGCTCAACTGGCTGAATTTGAAAACCCAGCTTGCGAATACTCGGCGATAAAAAATGCGAAGACCGTGAAAGAGTAGATGACCTCAGCCTCTACTTCGGTCATATCACCGAGAAAATTATCTCCATCTGTAAGGGTTGCAAGAAATCCGGAAGGGGGTGGGGATGGAACCCGAGCTTCCCTGGTGATCGGAAAACTTGAGCTTTCTAAGAGGCAAGGCCAAGCTTCGCAGGAGTAGAATTTAGAGAGAGAGAGGTTCGATATTCAAAGGAGGCAGCTCCTGGAAAAGTAATACGACCTCTCGTACGCAGAATACAGAAGAACACTGATAGCATCGAAGAGAGGGTATTGGAGACAATTGTTCAAAACGCAACCAGTAGGTAATCTCTTTGGGATACTCTATAAAGTCGTTCACCGGTCCTCTGTTATTGGCCTTCGTCGGGGCAGAGAGTGGTAACAATACCACCACCCTAGAAGGGACGGTGGAAGTTCCACTGAGCTACCACTTCCCAGCCAATGACGAGTCGGGGGGATACTCCAGAACAAAAATCAATCCGGGAGAGTTGCAGAATCCCACCGGATACTGAAGATGACGCGCCGTTCACGAAGAATGAGGTGGCGGCTGCAATCAGCAGCCAACTCGGGGTACTTTGTTGGTTTTCTGGACAAGTGCCTAGAAAGAGGTTGTTTCCCTTCTATATGGAAAACAACCGTGGTGCTTGTTCTCTTAACTGAGGAAGGCAAGATCCCAGCAGATCCTGCGGCGTACAGGGTGATTTGCCTGCTCTCCGATTGGATAAGGTGTTGGATAAGGTCCTCTTGACCCGAGTTACCCACTTCCTTATCGGCCAAGAAAAGCTCTCCAACCGCCAATTCGGTTTCACACTGGAGAGGTGAACCACCCTATCGTTT
This sequence comes from Macrothele yani, assembly GCA_039090855.1. NCBI lineage: Eukaryota > Metazoa > Arthropoda > Arachnida > Araneae > Macrothelidae > Macrothele > Macrothele yani. The sequence goes on from CM077011.1 coordinate 77,400,406, forward strand.
GTTAACCTTAAACAGCAGACGAAGCTTCACAGGGAAAAAGGGCTGCACACCTGCTTCTTCTTTCTGGACGTGCGTGGAGCATTGAACAGTGTCTGGTGGGCACAACACTGGACGGCCTTAAAAGGCTTGGATTTCCAAATAATCGGTTCCTGTTAGCGAATGAATTTCTCTCAAAGAGTAGGGTTGAGTTTGAAGTGGGAGCTATGATTCTTGGCAGAGAATACGAGAAGAGGTATGGGCAAGGATCGAACTCGGGTCCATTGTTGGGCAACCTACTTGCGGAAACAACACTTGATCTCCCTCTGGAAGATGGAGTGGAGATCCAGGCCTATGCGGATGACTTCATCCTAATAGTGTCTGCATCGGGAAGACACATGGTAGAGCGTAAAGTACACTCTGCTCTATCATAATTTTACAGCTGGAGTAAGGAGTTAAAGTTGAACTTTCCTCCAGAAAAGAATACTTTTGGCCATAGCGAAAAAGGAGGAGATGGTCAAGTGTTGCTTTGAAGGGTACACGGTTAAAGCCTTGAGGGAGATGAAGTACCTGATAGTAATCCTGCATACCAAACTGTCGGGATTCCCTCACCTAAGGTACCTGAAAGACAGGTGCTCCGTAATTCTTAATAGAATTAACTTCATGAACTAGGCTTGGCCAGCCAAGAAGGCCGTGTACAAACGAGGAGGAGCAAAATAAGAAAGGGGGAAAATTTAGAGAGGATAAAATCCCAAGAGCCCAGCAGGGTTTTTAGGGGTAGAGATAATTTTAATCTATGCCTGTTCGGCATGGTGGTTGGACATGGTTAGGATGAACAATGGTATGAATCAGATCCAAAGAAGAGCGTTACTAGTGATCACGAGGTGTTTCCCCACGAACTCCACATCTGCACTTCAAGTGCTAGCTGAGTGTGAACCGGCGGACCTCGCGGTCACCAAGGAAGCAGCAATGCAAACCATCAGCAGCTGAAATGATGTTAGTCTAAGAGGAGACCGATTTCGGTCCTCGTGAGTAGAATTGTCGAGAATTGACTATACTTGCGACCCAGCCGATGAGATTTGTCCCACATGGGATAAGAGTCTGCCCACGTAGGTGGGGAGAGAGCTGTTTACAAACGGCTCTAAATTTGGTGGTAATGTTGATGCAAGGTTTTGCGAGCTCTTGGATGGCAACGAAGCGTTCGCAAGACAGATTAAGCTCTCGCTCAACACTTCTGTCTTCCAAGCAGAGTTGTTGGACATTAGAAGACGTTGTTGTGAGCTCTACCTGGCAACAACGCAGAAGAAATTAAGGTTTACTCTGACAGCCATGCGTCTTTAAAAGCGCTTGGCCAGTTCAGAAGCAGAACTCTCCTGCCGCGATTTCTTTCCATTGGGTTCGAAACCATGTCAGAACCAGTGGAAACGAACGTTCAGACTAGCTCTCAAAAGAAACTGCAAATTGTGCTGACTCAGATGAGAAAAAGCCACGCTGGTGAAGTGGCAGAGGGTGCGACAAAGGGGATGCGTGGACGAAAAGGAACCGTATCTTTCCTAGAGTCTCCAGCAAAAGAGTTGAGTCAGAATGGTTGTTTAACCAAGTGCTCACCGGCCATGGCGTATCGCCGGTGCACTTCAATCTTTTACGGTTACGGAAAGGGTGTGCGGATGCCGTGCCCAGTCCGCAGACGTCACCCACGTGATTTTGGATTGCGTTTCTCTTTTAGGGAGAAGGAAAGTCCTCGTTCCAGATTTAGAAAAGTCGAAAAGTATCTCGATCCTGCCCTGCCTTCCTAGAGCGAGGCAGGGACTAATCGAGATGTCTAAAGAACTCGACGCAAGGCAGGAAGAGCTACCGACGGTACAAGAGGGGAAAAGATTGGAAGAGGAAAATGATGACACAGGCCCAGAGTTATCCCAGTAGCACCCGCCTAAGTGCTTTGTATCATACTCATTTTTCATTGTAAATTTTCTTTCAATCATTTCATCTTTGGGAGAAATCTCTTGAAAGTCAGAATGGTTCTTTAACCAAGTGCTCACCGGCCATGGCGTATCGCCGGTGCACTTCAACCGTTTTGCGGGTACGGAAAGGGTGTGCGGATGCCGTTCCCAGTCCGCAGACGTAACCCACGTGGTTTTGGATTGCGTTTCTCTTTTAGGGAGAAGGAAAGTCCTCGTTCCAGATTTAGAAAAGTCGAAAAGTATCTCGATCCTGCCCTGCCTTCCTAGAGCGAGGCAGGGACTAATCGAAATGTCTAAAGAACTCGACGCAAGGCAGGAAGAGCTACGGACGGTACAAGAGGGAAAAAGATTGGAAGAGGAAAATGATGACACAGGCCCAGAGTTATCCCAGTAGCACCCGCCTAAGTGCTTTGTATTATACTCATTTTTCATTGTAATTTTTCTTTCAAATCATTTCATCTTTAAGAGAAGTCTCTTGAAATTAAATGATTTATTTCACAGGTGCATGAGAATCTCTGTGTATTATGTGATTGTACTAGACAAAGGGCGTTTTCCCCATGACAAAGGGCGTTTTCCCCATTACCTCTTTGCGATTGTGAGCGAATCTCCCAGCCAGTAGCAAAATTATAAATCCCTGCCCATTAGCACGTCGCAAGTACGAGCTATGGTAAAGGGGTGGAAAGTGGTGATTTTGCAGAGGCAGCAGAGTCCAGGCGGAACCTCAACCGATCCTGTCCTGATGGAATACTCGTCGGATCCTGGTGGGATTACTCACACAACGCCTTCACATATTACCTTTTGAGAGAGTTCATTTTATCCCTGCAGAATTGGCATTTCGTCGCAGGTAGCAAAGTCATCAGCTTAGCTTCAATATCCCACAAGTTTAACTGCAAAACAAACATCTTTACGGAAACACTGTAAAGATCTCACAAGGAAGTTCCAAACAGTAAGTTAAAATAATGATTTAAAGTAAAGTAAGTGAAAGCCAAAACATTATGAATATCTGCCCAATATGATCTTGGTCCTCCACATGACGCTAGAAAAACTGTTACCAGACGAGTCATAGACGCTACAAGATTTCTAAAGGTGTCTTGTGGTATCTGGTACCAACACGTTACCAACAGATCCTTTGACTCTTGTTAGTTATGTGGTTAAGCCGCTACAGATCGAATTTGAAAAAATCTTACCAGGCAAGTCATAGATGCTGCAAGATTTCTAAAGGTTTCTTGGGGTATCTGGAACCAACACGTTACCAACAGATCCTTTGACTCTTGTTAGTTATGTGGTTAAGCCGCGACATACCGGATTTGCTGTTCCAACATAACCACAGATGCTCGATTGGATTGATGTCTGGGGAATTTGGACCTGGAAGTCTTCTTTACGTTCCGCGAACCATTCTCGAACATTCAGTGCTGTTCCAGGAACCATTCTCGAACATTTTTTGAACATTCAGTGCTGCTCCAGGAACCATCCTCGAACAGTTCTCGAACATTCAGTGCTGTTCCAGGAACCATTCTCGAACATTTTTCGAACATTCAGTGCTGTTTCTCGAACCATTCTCGAACATTCAGTGCTGCTCCAGGAACCATCCTCGAACAGTTCTCGAACATTCAGTGCTGTTCCGCGAACCATTCTCGAACGTTCAGTGCTGTTCCGCGAACCATTTTTGAACATTCGTGCTGTTCCAGGAACCATTCTTGAACATTTTTTGAACATTCAGTGATTTTCCGCGAACCATTCTCGAACATTCAGTGCTGTTCCAGAAACCATTCTCGAACATTTCTCGAACATTCAGTGCTGTTCCGCGAACCATTCTCGAAGATTCAGTGCTGTTCCGCGAACCATTCTCGAACATTTTTCGAACATTCAGTGCTGTTCCAGGAACCATTCTCGAACCATTCTCGAAGTGCTGTTCCATGAACCATTCTAGAACATTTTTAGAACATTCAGTGCTGTTCCAGGAACCATTCTCCAATATTTTTCGAACATCCAGTGCTGTTCCGCGAACCATTATCGAACATTTTTCGAACATTCAGTGCTGTTCCAGAACCATTCTCGAACATTTTTCGAACATTCAGTGCTGGTTTTCGAACCATTCTCGAACAGTTCTCGAACGTTCAGTGCTGTTCCGCGAACCATTTTTGAACATTCGTGCTGTTCCAGGCACCATTCCCGAACATTTCTCGAACATTCAGTGCTGTTCCGCGAACCATTTTCGAAGATTCAGTGCTATTCCAGGAACCATTCTCGAACATTTTTCGAACATTCAGTGCTGTTCCACGAACCATTCTGGAACATTCAGTGCTGTTCCACAAACCATTGTCGAACATTTCTGGAATATTCAGTGCTGTTCTACGAACCGTTTTAGAACATTTCTCGAATATTCAGTGCTGTTCCGCGAACCATTCTCGAACATTCAGGGCAGTGTGGTATTGTGCATTATCTTTCTGAAAGAAGGCACTGCTAGAAGGGAATATCGCTTTCCATGAAAAGATCTACCTGGTCTGCAATTATGCTTAGGTAGGTGCTAGACATAATTTCCTGTGCATGAATGACTGGACCCACAGTTTGCTAGGAAAATATTGTCCAAGGCCAAGTTCAGAACCAGAAGCTTACCTTAGGCGGTAGGGGGCGGTTCCTCTGGTCCAAAAGAAAGCAAAGTTGATAGAAACATATAGGGGAAGGGATCAAAGCAATTAGAAACACAGACAGGAAGAGCTGTGCCACCCTGACATTGCAAAGCATTTTAAAAACTGTTTTCCATAAAAACTAGGGCTAAATTTGTAAAGCCATCTCGATGGCGCAGTGGTCTAAGTGCTGGCTTCTGACCATTCGTTTGAGATTGGTCCGGGTGCAAACTTGGTGAAGCAGGGATGTTGTGTTTGTCTTATGGCACTGGCTCTCTCTCTCTCTCTCTCTCACTCTCTTTCTCTCTCTTCCTTGGAATCATTGATCCTATATTAGGGACGGACGACTGATTATATAGCCAATCGAGTTGCTTACGGTAGTCGTTATAACCCCTCCCAATTTTTAAAGCATCAAGTGGAAAAACAATTGAAAAGTCGACTATATCTCCGTGGCGTTCATTTTCTTGCTTCCAAGGAAATGAGCTCCGTGCTTTTTAAATATCAAATCTGAATAGAATATTTCAAAACAAATTTGAACCCTTCTATTCGGAAGGCTTAGTTTCATAGAAAATTTCCAGCTTGAATCATCGAATTATTTCTCAGAAATGTGACTGCTAGTTCCTCCTTAAAATACTTGTTTTTTCTTTCTTAATGAATGAACCCCACTTTGAGAGTAAGTTCCATTTACTTCAGTTCATGAAGTTATTCCTACTCCATTCCTTTCCCTTCTGGCGAATTTCTCTCAGTAGTTTGCGGAAATATTACATTAAACAAAATACACCCATTGCTTTTCATAATCTGTCAAAATCTCTTTTTCCTTACGCTCTCAGCTTCCTCTCTTTCTGAAGCTCTAATTTTTTTGTTCTTGTTTTTTTTTGTCCTCTCTCTCTCTCTCTCTGAAGCTAAAACAGAACACTTAATCTCAAAATTCACAGCAAATTTTAATTGTTTTAAAAAATTCACCAAAATCTGTGTATTTATTACTGTACATTTACCAAAAAAAAATTAGTTAATTTTTAGGATCTTGGCCATTTAAAAAAATCTGTATTAGAGGTGCGATCGCCCCTGTCGTCACCCGTTAGATTCGTTACTGCCCAAAGTATTATAGTTTCTCCACCGGCTTGTCTTCGTCCCATGGTGTATCTGGGTGCCAACACTTTCCCACATAAACGACACAGACATACCTGGCGTTCCACATGGTGCAACAGGATAATAGATTCATTGGACCAGATTACTTTATTCTAATCATTCAAGGTCTATTTTGATGCTTGCGTGCTCACTGTAGGTGCTTTCGACGGTCAACCAGGGTCAGCATGGACATTCGAAGTCTTGAGTCTATACAGCCTTGATTTCATCAGGGTTCGACATAATGTGTATTGTGACACATTAGTGACTCAATTCACCAGCATTTAAATTACCGGCGAGTTGCGCCACAGTGTTCCTTCTGTTGACTCCTACGATTCGGGATCATCTTTGCTCACCTCTAACATCGATGAGTCATTGGTCGACCCACACCTTGCCGGTAGTTCGTGGTGTTTGAATGTACCAATTACGATTGATCATGAGCACCCCACAACCCTTGCCGTCTCGGAAACACTCTGACCCAGTTGTCTGGCCATTACAATTTGGCCTTTCTCAAATTCCCTTAAATTCGTTGTCTTCCTCATCTGAAGAACAGGAATAACACTAATTAACAGATCTCAGTATCAGGTGTTATTTATACTGTTTCATGACCTTCGCACGCGCTGTGGTTTACCGGCAGCTACTCGCGCTGGTCATAATGTTTTGGCTCTTCGATCTATACCAGATGTAGCAGTACAGGTCGAAAAGCAAGAGGCGTGAGGTTGTCTGTCAGGAGGCATTTTTGGAGACAGATTCCGAAAAGTACAGAGAAACTTGCTTTGCCCGTACTTCATCACAAAGGTTTAATGGTGATTACATTGTAGCTCTGATATTTAGCTATGCATCTATTCCGATAAAAACAAGTAAATAATCATTCACATCTAGAATCATACGCAAGGGTATACTTTCAAGGACTACAGTTCTCAAAATACCATTATCACTTTGGGTTTTCTGTATTTCAATAGTACACATAATACACAGTTGAGTCACATTATTGTGAGCACCAGCTAATATTCCGAGTAACCGCGGTGTGCAGCGCGGACATTAGCTAGACGGGCTGGGAGTGAATCAATAAGGTGCTGGAAGGTGTTCACAATTATGTGCAGCCCTGCTGACTGCAGTGCATCTGACAGCTGCTGAAGGATGAGTGGTGGAGGATCCATAGAGCGAACAATACGATCGAGGTGCGCTCACATATGCTCAATTGGGTATCAGTCTGGGGAATTAAGGGACCAGAGAAGTACTTTGAAGTCGTTGTTGTGCTCTTCCAACCACTCTCGGACATTTCTAACTGTGTGACACGTTGCATTGTCGTGCTGGAAGATCCCATCTGTCCCATGGAAAGCAGTCGGCATGTATGGGTGCACCTGGTCTGCAAGGATGAATTCATATCGAATTCGGGCCATAGTGTCTTCCACAGCTATGAGTGGACCCAGGGAATGCCACGAAAACATTCCCCAGAACATAACGCTGCCCCCACCAGCTTGTGTTCTTCCAGCAATGGTTGAAGGATGTTTGTCAACGTCCCGCTGTTATATGAAGCAGAAAACGCCTTATACGTCAACGTCCAGCTGTTTCATGAAGCAGAAAACGTGACTCATCGGAGAAGGAAAACCTTTGCCAATCAGCGCAGATCCAATTCCAATACTGCCGTGCAAATTCTGCCGATGAAGCAGAAAACGTGACTCATCGGAGAAGGAAAACCTTTGCCAATCAGCGCAGATCCAATTCCAATACTGCCGTGCAAATTCTGCCGATGCACCTTCGTTAACATTGGGGCAGTGATCATTCGTCTGCATCGGAGCCCCATATGCAGCAGAGTTCCCTGAACTATCGTTTCAGACACACTTTCGGTAGCCCCGTGGTTCATTCCCCCAGTGCGTTGCTCCCCTGTAGCGTGTCGATCGGCCCTCACGCACCTTCGCAGCTGACGTTCACCTCTCATATCAATGGCACGTGGTGCTCAGCAGTTTCCACGTCGCTTATTTGCAATGGTGCCATTTTTCCAATCAGTATATACTTTAACCACAGCAGGACGCGAACAGTTCACAAACTGCGCTGTTTCAGAAATACTGCTACCCTTGGCCTGAAATCCGATAATCATTCCTTTTTGCAAATCTGATAAATCGTTCCTTTTATCCATGACAGCAAAAAGTGATATGTTTTCAAAATGCCTACTGCTCACCTAATATACCCTCCAAGCCAGCTCACGACACGTGCCTTCTTTCATTGGCTACTCGCTGTTGACGTCAAAAGTAGAAGGTGGTCACAATAATGTGACTCGACTGTGTATATTGGGTCTCTGAAACACTCTTAATATCGTAGAAGTTATCACTTTATAAGGATTCAGTTACAGGAGCTAGAAAAATGCAATCGATCCTAGGTACTAAAGTGCCGAAGAAAGCAGTGGCAAATCTGGCAAATGAGAATGGTAAAAAAATGTTTAAATGCAAACCTTCGTTAAACGTGATTCTTTCATACACCACGATTTCTCTCCAACGCCGTAATATTCAATTTTTAAATTCTGTCTTACATATAAAATAGTTCGTCTCCCTTATCACAAGAATTATAGTTACGAAGTAGTCTCTGAATATTTTTAAAGACGTCTAAAATCATTTAAGTACGTACTACTTGGCATACTAATTGAAACAAAGCCTTTTTCACCGTAAATTTAAAAATACGCCAGACAGTGCGTCCTCAAGAAACGCTTATAGTGTAGTAAATCCGTATGAAAAAATTTTCTTGAGTGTGCATGATCTGTGTACTTTAAAATTTACGCTGTCTGGGCATAGAGTCCTCGACTTTCAAACTTTTCGGGAAATCGAGACTAATATTATGAAGAGGGATCTCAAACCTGGAGTTTCTGGTATCTTGCAAGGAGAACAAACTTATCCAGAAGTTTTTACAGTTTAAATCAGTGTTAAGTGATAACTGGTTCCAGCGACGAAGGATAGAACTGCTCGAAAGAACACTGCCTCACATAGTGACAGAAAAAAGGATTTCTGTAATAAAATTGCATTCCAGAACTTTCAGACTTTATCAGTCGTTAGAGATAGTAGTTCCACCCATATTATTTGATATACTTCTCCGAAACGTCAGTGTCCTAACATCAAGAAAGGAAGAGATTCTAAGTAAGAAGCATTGTAAAAAGCTAGAAATTCTTCGATCAACTCAGATCCGCACTAATAACTATAACTTTTCCGAAACGTCAGTGTCCTAATATCAAGAAAGGAAAAGATCCTAAGTAACAAGCATCGTAAAGAGCTAGAAGTTCTTCGATCAACTCAGATCCGCACAAATAGCTATAAAGTCCCCTGCGTAAATGAATCGGCAGTACGAATGACGGAAGAACAAGTGAAAGTCTTAAAGCGCTGGCCAAAACATTGTCCCCCATCGAACCTAGAATTTTACCGTTAATATTTGAGGTAGAAAGTATAATTTCTTAAGTTCCTGCAGAAGATCGTGATGTAACCAGATGTTTAGCAGCATCTAAATTAAAAAGTAGTCTAATGAGTTTTAAAAGGACGAATTTTGAAAAAAACGACCATTAAGAAAAGTGAGAGTGTCAGATTAAGAAAGATTTAGAGATCCTTCGAAATGATTCTAGAATCTCGATTACCATTACCGACAAGTCGAATCAGTGCCATTATGAACAGGTGAGCATGCTAGAAAACTTAAGGAATTTGCTGATCAATTCGACTCAGTTCTGCAGTCTGCGAATCCTTTAAACAGCATAATATATGAAAGTCCAAGCTCTATCCAGGGACAAAGATTTTGATTTGCTGACATTCTAATACAGATCTACCGGAAAGTATTAGAATGTAAGCGAAGCTTCCTCCGGGCCCTACAATTTCACCACTCTTTGGACGGTTAAAAAATCACAAACCTGGATCTGCCCTTAGGACAAAATTCGCAAAGAACAAAACTCCTACGTTCATATTAGAAAAATCCCTAGCCAAATTTTTCTCTGAACTTTTAAAAAAATCGATTACGTAATCAATTCAACAAAGGAATTTGTGGAGCACGCAAGAAGATTGACTATATTTGATAGGGATATAACGGAAGGTTTTGACAGAGTGTCTTCGTATACGTCTAATACCAGAGGCAGTAAACCTTGAAAAAAATAGTCGCTGCTTCAGGTGAATTCACACCGACACAAACTAAGAAAATTACAGGTGCCTTAAGTCTATTGACTAACCACAACTATTTCAAGTTGGATGGAGGCATCTACAAACAAACAAAATGAGCACCGATGGGTTCACCTCTAACTTCAGTTCTTGCAGAGGCAGCACTTCGACCGCTAGAAGACTTAATTTTTCTAAAATTGTATTAAGAAACTCTGGGTGTGGATCCGCTACGCTGACGATATATTCTTCATATGGGAACATGGAGTAAATGAATTGAATGATTTCATGCGCAAGAAAAACAACTTACACAATATGACAAAAGTTTATGATGGAGCTTGAAGTGAACGCGATGCTTAATTATCTTAACGTCGCGCTCAAAAGAAATGAAACATTCAACTTCGATTTTGACATTTATTATAAACCAACCGCAGTACCGAACGTTGTCCCTCCTGATTGACACTGCCCAAAACAGTACAAATTTTCTGCGTTTAGCGCATGGTTGTATAGAGCGTATAACGTATGCGAACCCGACTACCTAAATACACTCATCATTAAAAACGTAATTACACCCAGAAGGATGTGCCGGATTTCAATGCTATTCGAGGAGAAGGTAAAGCTCATCAGGAACAATAAATGATTAAACATTGAGACTGATATGGGCAATATTTATTGAGCTACATGCCAATAAGTAATGTCACCTCAGTATGGCGTCGGACCGCTATGTTTGCTCACACAGCATGCCAGACGTCTCGGCATGGAGTTGTACAGGTTCATTATGGTATCCTGCGATACGCCATCCCATGCAGCTTGGCTCTTCTCACGCAGTTCTTTCAGATTGTGCGGTTGGGTTGGAGTGTGGATGGTGCGTCCAAGAGCATCCCACACATTTTTAATATGCGATAGGTCTGGCGATGCCGCTGGCCATGACAGAGTGTCATTGCCTTGAAGGTGAGCTCTCGAAACAGCAGCAGTATGCGGACGAGCGTTGTCCTGTTGTAAAATTGCACCGGAGTGAGCATTTAGAAATGGTAGAGCCACTGTTTACAAGACCTCATTAACGTACCGTTGGGCTGTCAAAGTGCCTGTAATGATCACCAAATGTGATCTGGCATCGTAGGAGATGGCACCCCACACCATGACATCAGGCCTTCTGGACGTGTGACGCTCTACAACAAACACTTCATCTTGGAGCTGACCACGGTGCCTCCACACACGGATTCGTTGGTCGTATCCTACAAGACAAAAGCGGGACTCGTCATTGAACGTCACCCACTGCCATTCCGAGTGGCTCCATGACAGTCTGGTCACACCATTGCAGTCTTTGGCGACGATGCACTGGTGTTAAGGGCAGTCGTCGTAACGGTCTGCTTACATGCAGTCCTACGTCGTACAGCCTTCTGTCAGTGGTGCTGGCATTAATAGGACGATGCATGAAGGCAACCACTGCTCGCTGAATATATGAAATCGTGGTTCTTGGGCCACACCACACATGTCGGACAACCCGTAGGTCCTCTCTCTCCGTGTTTCGTCTAGGTGTCCCAAACCCTTCCTGTCGCTGCTGTGTGCCTTGTTCTATCCACTGCCACCAACAGCGTGCTATGGTGATATCCGCACGATCGGTATGGCTCGCAATACGGCGATAAGACAACTCCGCTTCCCGGAGTTTTTTTTTTTTTTTTTTTTTGCCATTATGATCAACTTACTCTCATTCCGCAGACTTATGCAGAGGGAAAGACCTCCACTTTAACCTCTAGCAGTAGTTCTGTGTATTCTGAAAAGCTGACCAAATCTCCGATACTATGATGTGTGCTACTCTTAGCTCTCTGGCGGCAGGGGTCAGAGTCCGGCGAGATTTGAACTTGCTAATGATTCGGCCTCGGATAAAATCATCCATATTATATCTTCGAGACAACGTTTTATAACTGCAGACACGCAGTTTCCCGCTCCGTTGCTGAGAAACATGAAAAATAGGATGAGCTGATCTGAGACACAACTCAGACTGTATGTAGATACATCCTCGGCAGCTGTCACGTGTTCACAGCTAATTTATATATCAATTTGCATAAGGGCTGCGTGTCTTGGAATATCTTTTTACGTTACTCCGCACTCGTTCGTATATGTTAGAAAGCTTAACCTGATAACTCTCTGTGTTCACTGGATTTCATGTTAGTCCTTAGATTTTTGACCGCAGTGTACGTTAACAGGTATCCAATCATCGAAATATGATGTTGTAAGTGGTTCTCTTCAGTTGCTGGTGCTCTAAAACAGCTGCCTAACTACATTCAACCGTTCATAATTAGTGTTTATAACTCTGGTTTGCCTGCTGTTTTGTGACTTAACGACGCCTCACAGCGTAGAAGGTGGAATAGAGTTACTCAGTCGTAATGCAAAGAGAGACGGAATTCCCGTGCTGGTAAAAATTCATATGACATCCCTGTCTCCTCTGAGTTTTATACTCACACATAGCAGTTCGGTAAAGCACAACTTTAGGCTACAGATCTCACGATAAAAGAGCGATGTGAAGCAGTTGTTTTACCACGGATATTGAATGGTCCCTGATAACATCTCCATTTTATTACCTTACGGTAATACAATACTCCATTGTATTACCTTACGGTAATACAATGGAGATAGTAAGACAAGAATGAAAATGCCTTTTATTAACCAGAAGGTTTCAAATTTCAGCAGAAAGATCTGCTATTTCTCCTCCGTGCTGTAAAACTAGACTCAAAAGTAAAAGTTAGAAGAGTGGTGGAAAGTAATTTTTATAAACAACCGATGGATGAGAAAAAAACTTTAAGAAATTATTGCTATGGCACTCGATAACCCTCTTATAAATTCACGAGGTTCCTTTGAGCCAGTTTACAAATAGCTGGTCTTTGGTTATAGATGTAGAATCTTAAATTATTTCGCGAATGCAAAATGCATTTTCGAGTTCAGGGAAGCCAGCCTTTTCAGTCTCACTAAGGCAGCAAAAGAATATAAATTACAGACGTGAACAGCCTCTATTTCAGAGCACGTTAATTCGGGAAATCCATTAATCAAGCTACATTTAATCCGCTATGATTCACATTTCCTCCACCGTGATTCACAAACCTCAATTAAACACTTGTAGCACACGACAAAACTTTGCGAATATTAGTTTGGCAAATACGAAACTTAATACCGGGTTGTCAGTTGCATCTTATGCGCACTCTTAGCAAACGGGTGAGGAATGCCATTCATTGTACCGCTAATGAGATATGAATACCGAAGGGGAAGGATCCGGGTTAGAAACACAAACCCCTCCAACAAAGAGGTCTTCCTCATCTTGTTATCCGTGTTCTAATTCGATTGTTTGGTGCTCGGGAGAGCGTAAGAAATAGGGCATCATTCGCAGAGGGAGGAAAACGCATCTCCCGAGAAAGCGTCTCTTTGGGAGCAACCGCCCTCTTTGTGACTATAACTACGTAATTAGATAAATACCGCGTACTCTGTTGTTGCCAGGTGTCCAGCCGAATCTAATACCCGCCCGTTAAAAGCTGTGAGAGAGAGAGAGAGAGAGAGAGAGGGAGAGGAAGAGACATCAAAGACGCTGGGGTTAGCTAATCGAGGTGGAATATGGGATTCATTTTGATTACTAAGCAGCTTTCATTAATTAACACAATTTAGGTGTCTTTCGTTTGTGCCCAGGGGGTTATAAGCAGGGCACTAGGATAGAGTTCACTGAGAAAGTGACTCATTAAAGAGCGAACTCGGACTAAGTTTACATAAATATTCTTCCTAAACACCAAGAAAGAAGTGACACTGGACAAGCTAACGTGATCTAAAGCATTGTGTGAAACACCGAATTATCTCAGTTAAGTGTTTCTACGTCAGATCAGCACCTTACTTTGCGAGACATAGAAACGAAATTATTACACGCTGCTACTTTTGACATGAAGCAGACATTTAATACTTTTAATGCAAAATGGTGCAAGACTACAAATAACAAAACAGCAAACTATGTATTCGTAAGAATAAAACACTGACAAGGCTAACTTCGCAGCACAAGAATTTAACTGAAAGGTTTAGACAAACAAATAAAGCAAAACAATCATCTGGTGATTAAACTTTCATATGTAACCCAAGAATGCTGCGGATTCTTGTGGAATGCAATAACGGACTGTACTTCTTATTAGGCTGTAGTCAAGCTGTTGTTATATGGCAACACCTAACCAATTGCTCTTATGTGTATTATTACTGGTTACTTTATATGACACAGGAAAGGATCTCTGAAATATTTTCTTTCTCTTGAATGAAAGATTTTTGAAACATTTTTGTACTTATTTCCTTGGCAGAATGCCTGAAAAAGGCATATATATATATATATATCAGTGGCGTATATTTGAGGCTAGCTGCGTAGCCCAGAAAATGCACAAATAAAACTGAATTAAATATACACAAATAAAAGTCAATTATCAACGGAATTAAAATATGTCGATGCTTTCGGTGTGAAAAAACCGCGTGCGGATTCGCTTCTTTGACTCAGTCTGGCGAGCGAAAACCAACGGCATAACGCAAGCAGCTTTTCAGAGTCTTAGCAGTTCTGATGCGAAAATCTTCCGTACAATCGTCTGCTAGCGTTTCCATGACAACATGAATCAGCTGGTAGAGGGGAATGGGCCATTGCTTTGGGCAACGTTTCGCACAGCAAAAGAAAGAGTTAGACTATCTCAGTCACTCGCATACTCCCTCCCATAAGAGTGTTTCGCGAGAGTTGTTTCAGTTTTTGTGAAGTGTCAATGAATTAAAATCAGAGATATTATATCTTAGATTCGTGGCTTTGTTGGATTTGAACTGTTTTGATACTTTTTTTGAAAGCTTCCCTGAACATCTACTGCCAGAACTTAAAGAACTCTATGCTTCAAATTTTGATACAGCTCTACTGAAAAATGAACTGAAGGTGTTTTTTTAGTAAGAGACATTACGTGTTACATAAAGTTGAATAAACTGGACATAGTGTTTAATGAGGTGTACAAATTAGCAGACTTTATATTAAACTTTCCATCAAGAACTGCAACTGCCGAAAGAAGTTTTTCAGCATTAAAAAGAACCAAGATATATCTTAGAGCCACACAATGACATGCACATTTGAAAACCTTGGCTTTTTTGTCAATAGAGAAAAACATTATTTTTAAATATGAAAAAGTACTCGAAAGAAACATTTTATGAAAACGTAGCACTCAAGTTCACACAAAAGGAAAAAAAAATGGAGTTCATGTACAAATAAAATATTCAGAAGAAGAATGGAGTTCGTGTACAAATAAAATATTCAGAAGAAGAATGGGGTTCATATACAAATAAAGTATTGAGAAGGAGAATGGAGTTCATCTACAAATAAGTGTTCAAATCTTAATCCTCATATTTATTTGGTATCATGTTAGCCATGGCATGTACCAAAAATTTAGAAAAACGTTACTTCTATCACATAACAACTAAAAATTAAACTCGCCATAAAAAAAGAAGTACTGGTGAGAGGGGGGGTAGCCCAGGTCTCGGATCTAAGATACGCCACTGATATATATATATATATATACATACATGAGCGAGATGTTTAGCATCTTATTAAAGGTATTACATGTCTCGTCTGAAGGACTAAACTTTCAAGTTCGAAGCTTGCATGAAAAAGTTCCTAATTTGAACAAAGCTGAAACATTCCGTTTGATCTTTAAGAATTGAAAATTGTAACTAGTGTGTTGTCTTGTAAACATGAAGTTTCTAAAACCTCAGTGAATTTTAGTTTGACTCTTATAAAAGTAAAAAAGAATACCGTGTTTTGACTTTTGATAAAAAATAATTAATTTGGTACAATATCTCAGTCTCATTGCAGCAATATGCAATCGGATATGTTTCTTTTTTTAAAACGACCTCTTTTTTTCCCACAAAAGAAACTCTAAAGTGTTGATTCGACTCCCCACTTTTTCTTTGTTACAGCATTAGCATCGCCTGTCTTTCAGAATTTACTGTATCGTGAAGTTTTAGCAAAATGTTCGATTTTTTGTGCCAGGTGTTGAAACAGAAAAGGCCTACATTTATTTAAATACCTACAGAAGTAGAATTTGTCGAAATACACTATATTGACAAAGGTCACCGGACACCCCTTCAAAAGCAAATGAACGGCTCCTCTGCGTTGATAAGATGCGCGGTACAGCTGCAAACGGTATAAAAATAAACCTGCAGCTGACCGCGATCATATCTTACTGTGAGGTTGAGTGAAAATTTCGCGGCGGGAGAGAACTGACTTTGAGAAAGGAAAGATTGTTGGGTGTTATGTATATTACTGGGTTGTCCATAAGAGTAACCGAGAGGCGTTTAAACATACCCAAGTCAACTGTTTTGGATGTACTGAATAAGTGGAAGACACATGGCTTGCCTCAAGCAGCAAAAGTTACGGGCAGACCAAAGAAAATCATTGATAGAAGACGCCGAAGCCTCAGGAGAGTCGTTACAACTAATCGACTGTGTACTGCACAAGACCTCAGTGTACAGGTGAGTAAAAATGCTGGAACTTCAGTATGCCCACGTTCCATTCGCAGAGAACTTCATTCCATGGGTTACCGTAGTCGTGCTGCTGCTCATAAGCCTTTCACCTCCACTCGGAATGCTACTCGTCGTTTAGCATGGTGTAAAGAACATTTATCGTGCACCGTAGATCAATGGAAGCGGGTCCTATGGACTGATACACGATCCATCAGTCTGATGGCCGTATGTGGGTATGGCGGCAGCCGAGGGAACGCACAGTGTACTGTTCCTACGGTCAAGTTTGGAGCCGGCAGTGCACTCGTGTGGAGATGTTTTTCGTGGTATGGTCCCGGCCCATTGGTTATCGTGGACAAACCTGTTAACCAGCACGTCTACCACGATATTCTGGACAATTATGCCCTACCAAATCTGTGGCAATACTATAGAACCGAGCCTTATTGGTACCAGCTGGATAATGCACCAAGCCGTAAAGCAAGGTTTCAACTTCGCTTTATTGGGTCTCTGGGACCTTTACATAGAAGAACGGGGAAAACCGGGGCACAATAAAACAATTGCAAAGGGCGGGGCATGCCGAGCAGCATAGGCGAAGCATAACACAAACATAACAGAGAAAAGAGCACAATACAATACAATACATAGACAGATGCAAAACAATAGCAGGACACAAGCATTTTATTACAGAGCTAAAAATGTTCACTTAGTGGCCGAGGCAGAACACAGAGCTAAAATGTTCGCTCAGTAAACGAGGCAGAGCACAGAGCAAAAGCCCTGAAGCAACAAAACGGGAGTCCAGAAAGAGGCGACGAGGTCCCTCAGGACGTCATCTATAATGAGCACACTGTAGACGAGAAATTACACGAGGCAAATTACATGGAGCGTCAGAGCGGTAATCCAAAAGGAGGCAGTGAGGCTCAGCGTTTATAGACTGCTTGATTCCAGACCTCCATCGCTTCGACATAGGCATCCAAATCAGAATAATCCTCGCGACGCGGTTGAGGCAGAGAAGTAGATCAGGGCTTCATCAAAGAAAACTGGGCAGCAGCAGGAAGTGCAGGAGATGCGGCGGACCTCTTGCGGGTCCGACCATTAAGGCGGCGACAACAATTCTTGGAAATGGCAGCAGTCGATGCAGTGCAAGAAGCTGGAGCGGCAGGCTGGAGAGGAGTCTCATCTGGCAGACAAGCAAGAGGCGGGCTACGGGAGACAGTTGCTTTAACGTAGTTAAGCTGAAGTAGCAGCAAGGGCTTGTAAAGAAGACTCTTACGAGGCTATCAGAGCAGCAATCTGAGACGGTGAATATGAAGGCGGAGGATCAGCAGGAGCTGTAATGGCATCAACACTGGAGGTATCAAAAAAGCACCGAACAGGTGTATGAGGCGGTGAGCAAGTCGGGGTGCTATCACTGAGTGAATCATACACCAAGTCCTGGATTAGTAGAGCTGAAACCGGCGAGGAAAAGTCATGAGGCTGAACAGAGCCGAAAACTGGTGGCAAAGGAGCCAGCAGGGGGAAAGCGGACGTCAGCAGCAGAGACGAAGAGAGTCGAATGGAGGCAGGCGGTGCAGGCTCAGCAGCAGAAACTTATGGAGCAGGCGAAGGAAAGGCACCATCGGGGCAGCAGTCTGAGAACAATGAGGCTGAACAAAGTCAGGAACCAGTGGCGAAGTAGAAGGAAGGGAAGAAGAAGACGACAACTGTGAAAGTGGAAATATGCCAATGAATGCAGGCAGCGTGGGCATAACTGAAGGTGCGGGCGAGCAGGCAGAGTAGGACACACCGGCAGGTCTGCAGGAGGAGAAGGTGGCAACGTCGAGAAGACACTAACCGGTACAGGAGAGGAGCAAGTGGTTGAAGACGGGCATTGTAATCGGTGATGACCAAGAACTTTGCAGGAGAAGCAATGGTACGCAGAGAAGGCATTAATGGAAATCGTGCGATGACCAAAGAACGACGCGGAAGGCAGTAGAGCAGGAAGTCATGGAGGTAGTGTCTGGAAAAAGAACAAGGGCTTGACGACAAGTTCAAATAAGGCCGATCACCTCGACGTGGTGGGTGCCGAGTGGAGCGTGCGGACACCACTGACAACGCGCCCACACCGAGAAAGAAAGGCAACCAAAAAAATCAACAGACACTTCGGGGTGGACTGGGAACACAGTAGCAAGTTGTTGTGTGTTCATCATACGGTCGATTCGTAATCCATTTGTGGAAGCATGTAAAATGGTTTATGAAGTCGAGCAAGAGAGTAATCAAGATGCTTAAATCAATAATGCTGTTCCTTCTAATGTATCAATGGCTATTATTCAAAGTCGTAGAAATGATCAAAGGCATTATAATGCTTCAAGATCTAATGAGGTTGCCATTATAATTGAAAATGCAGATGGTGAACCTCCACTCGAATGTGACTTATTGATTCATTGCCGTGCAAGGTAAAACACCAACAAACAGTAAAAAAACAGAAAGAATCAGCATTCCCGATCCAAATTTAGAGCCTTTGGTTTATCATCTTCTCTTCCTATATGCTGATCAAAGTTGGGCCATTGACATTCAATTGCAACCTAGACCAACGTCTTTATTAACTATTGTTAACCAATGTACAAAGTCACGGTCAAGGGCTACACAAATGCAGTACTATCAACATCTTTTGATCCGTGACGACTTCAATCCGTTATTAAGCAGAGGAAAGCTTACGCAGCAATACATTGTTGATGCGCATGTAAAAGTGGAAGGTAATAGACTGAATTATATTCAACAAAATCAGTCTCAGTTAAGGGTCGAAAAGTATAAAGGTCTGACGGACCAAATTCAGAATGATGGATATGATGAGTTTCTTCCTGGAAAAGCTCTTATTTTGCCATAATCATTATTTCAAGGTAGTCCACGAAATATGATGCAAAATTATCAGGATGAAATGGCGATAGTCAGAAAGTATGGCAAGCCTGATATTTTCCTTACTATGACTTTCAACCCGAAATGGGAAGAAGTTACTGAAAACTTGAACGGTCAATATGCCAAAAACCGTCCAGATTTAGTTGCAAGATTCTTCCAACTAAAGTTGAAAGAATTAATGGACGATATAACCAAAATTCATATTTTTTGAGTTCCGAAAATATGTATGAAAAAATCCAAAATCCAAAAAGGAGGGCTGTCCCATCTAATCGAAATCCAAAAAGGAGGGCTTTCCCATGCTCATATTTTCTTGATTTTGAAGGAAGCGGACAAACGAACATTGCCTGAGAAAATTGACCAAATTGTATCGGCAGAACTTCCAGATAAACAGCATTTACCATTCTTACATGCAACTTTTGCCAAACACATGGTTCATTGCCCGTGTGGTGAAGGTAATCACAATTCACCCTGTATGGAAGATGGCAAATGTGCCAAGCAATTTCCGAAGTCTTTCCAAAATGAAACAGTAACTAACGAAGGCGGGTATCCTTTATATCGCCGTAGAAAGAATGGTGCAACTACAACTTTACGTGGTACAACTATTGATAACAGCAGGATTGTCCCTTGTAATCCGTATCTTTTGTTAACGTACAATTGCCACATAAATGTCGAGGTGTGCGCTACTGTGAAAGGCATGAAATACCTTTTCAAGTACGTATACAAACGTCATGACTGTGAAAATGTGCATACAACAGAGCACAACACCAAATACGACGAAGTAAAATGTTATGTTGACTCCCGATACGTTAGCGCACCTGAGGCAATGCGACGAATACTTAGTTATGATATGTATCAGCAATTTCACACAATAGTTAGATTACCTATTCACTTTCCTGAAGAACAGAACATTACCTTTAATCCGGAGTGTTTAAACAATGATCGAAATGCTGTTGTTCATTACGCTCAAAGAAATACAATGCTGACAGCATAATTCAAACTGCACTGCTGGCCACCCAAAATGTAACACCAAGAAGAACACGAGATAGCAATCCCAGATTTACTGGACACATAACAACAGATGCAAAGATGAAACGATTGAGCTTACAGGCCCGTGCGACTTGCGGAACACGCAGACATCAATAGTTCGTGTGGCCCCCATGGCTGGCAACAACGGGAGGCTTTGGATGTGGGCTTGGGGTTTGTTGGTCCAGGCTGCTTCCACACGTTTCCACAGTTCATCAGGCGTAGCCGCGGGTGGTGCTTGCCGGTCTACTCGGTTGCCTATCAGTGACTAGACGTGTTCGATGGGCGACATATCGGTGGAACAGGCGGGCCACGGCAGCAGTGACACCTGGTAGGCCGTGAAGAATTGTTGCACGATGCGTGCCACGTGCAAGCGCGCATTGTCCTGTTGAAACGTGGCCGCTGGCAGGTCCTGCAGGTAAGGGAGAACTACAGGCTCCAAAACGTCGGAGATGTAGCGGTGGCTGTTGAGTGTGCTGGCGATGCGTATCAGAGGGGTGCGGGTGTTATATCCAATTGCGTCCCAAACCATAACGCCAGACGACGGACCAGTATTGCGATGCATAATGCAGGCGTGATACAGTCTCTCGCCGCTATGCCGCCACACGCGGATTCGAACATCGTGGTGTTGCAGGCAGAAGCGGGATTCCTCGGAGAAGACAATGTCGTGCCATTCCGTAGTCCAGGTGCGGCGTTCAACGGCCCACTGCCGCCGCACTCGCCGGTGTTGTAATGTCAATGGTAATCGGAGCAATGGGCGCCGTGCGACACGTTCCCGCTCCTGCAGACGACGTCGAACGGTACGTGCTGACACAGGTTGTTGCGCCACACACCCTAATTCCTGCGCTAACGTTCGTGATGTTGCGGTGCGAGCCGTGAAAGCTCGCCGCACAACATTCCGGTCGTCTCGTTCGGTGGTGTGCCGTGGCTGCGGCAATCGCTCACGTCGGTCCGTCCGTCTCTTCTGCACCCACTGAATCCATACTCGCCTCACTGTGGCTGGATGTCGTCCCACACGGACGCCGATGTCTCGGTACGATAAACCGCTGTCGCAATAAGCCACTATTCGTCCTATGTTGAACTCCGAAACGTGCTAGAATGACTGCCGTATTCTGCGACGAGGCATCAGGAAGCTTCCCACGCACAGGTCTGGCAGCACAACACACTTCCACTACTTACAGCCCGCCTTCTGTGCACCCTTCTTATAGTGCTTCTCGGTGGCGTGCCGGGCGCACATGATTTGCAAATGCCCTGCAATAATAATCGTTTGAATGTCCTCTCGCGGGCGACGCATGCCGCGAATATCAGGCCAATCGGATGCTTCCTTCTTGGTGTTCCATTTTGGGTGGCCAGCAGTGTAAATAAAGGCAATTAAAATGCGCGATTCATTTCATATAGCGACATGCCAAGACACTGTGTGTTCAATCACAAAGAAAGACAATGGGTCAAACGAAAACGTGGTAGAGGTAATGTGCTTAGAAGAATGTATTCCGTCAAATTTGGCTCTGATCCAAAAAGATATTGTTTGATACTACTGCTACTTCATGTGTCTGGAGCGAAAAAATGTACATATCTAAGAACATTCAATATAGTTCTATATAATACCTTCCAAGAAGCTGCATTGCAGAAAGGTTTAATTAAGAATAATGAAATATGGGAGAAAACCTTAGATGAAGCATCAGTTTGCAGCATGCCTCGACAACTACGAGATTTATTTGCATACATTATTATCTTTGTTTCACCACCCAATACACAAGAATTGTTTGAAAAATATAAATTCCATCTTTAGGAAGATTTTGTACACAGACGTAACATTGGACATACTGAGGATTGTGAACATTGCTTGAATTTGACCCTTTAAGAGATTAACGGCACTCTGAAAGCTAACAACAGCTCATGCAATAAATATAATCTTCCAATTCCGTCAGGTAAAATTCTTCAAAATCCCAATGTTTATTTCGACAATGCTGCAGAAACACAAAAAGCTACAGAAATGGTAAGTAATTTAAATGCATAGCAAAAAGCAGCGTATATTAATATTATGTCAGGAACCACTAATGATGAACTTCCTCATAGATATTTTTTCCTTGATGTCCCGGGGGCGCATGAAAAACTTTTACGTA
Organism: Macrothele yani; assembly: GCA_039090855.1. Lineage (NCBI taxonomy): Eukaryota > Metazoa > Arthropoda > Arachnida > Araneae > Macrothelidae > Macrothele > Macrothele yani. The sequence continues at coordinate 77,422,755 of CM077011.1, forward strand.
GAAAACCCTATTTAGTACTATCCGTGGAGAAAGAAACATAGCTTTGCCTGTTGCTTCCACGGGAATCGCTGCTAATCTGTTAGAAGGTGGCAAAACAAACTTTTACCAATTTACGTTAGTGCCACCTATAATGAATTAGCTTTTATTTACTTTCCGCTAAGCTAATTAATATGAATGATTCTCTTCCTACCAGCTAGCTAATGATATACTTGTACTAAGCTTCAAAATAGTGAATTCAAAAGGGTGTTGTTACTAGTTAATTACGAACGTAAACAAAGTCTGAACGCTGGTTATTTATAGTAATAAATAAATGTTATAAACCTAACAGCCAGACAGAGGTCTGACAAAAACTATGAATTGAGAAAGACTAACTTACGGTAACTTCTTTATTCTAAGACTCTTTGGTCAACTAAAGCACACACACACAACTTGTTTTACAGTAATGAAGAATCTCTCCTCGTATTATAAACGCTCTCCGTAAACAACAACGCTCTCTCATAACAACAACAAAAGCTCTCTAAGTCTCGATGAACGCGCCTATATACTAGCTACCACCACGGCATGACTTACACTCATTGCCAGATCTCATTCAGCGGGTGAAATAATATTTCGTTCAGTAAGAAGATAATTTACATAGTAAAATAAAATAACCAGAGATAGTAAAATCAAAAGGAAAGTGAATATAGAGTATACGTTACATCATCTCCCCCTTAATTTTTTTTTTTTTTCTTTTTTTGTTTCCGAAAAACCTATCAATTTTGGAGTGTAAGTCGTACATTTCGTTGATTGACGTTTCTCGACCTCTTTTTTGTTTTGTTGTTTGGTGGTAGCAGTATTTACATTATCAAACTTGGCATGACAAATTAAGAAATCTGTATTCGACTGTGAAACTTGTATTGTTGAACAAAACAAGCCTGCATCGGCATACCTTCCTTTTATTCTGCCTAGCAGGAATCACTTTTTTAATTTCAAATGACGTTCTCATTATTCGGTGAATACACACCAACTGTATCAGCAGCGAAGATTGCCTGGAGCTGCCTAACAGTAACAATTTTATTATTTTAATTTCAAATCACGTTCGCATTATTCGTTGAATACATACCAACTGTATCAGCAGCGAAATTTACCTGGAGCTGCCTAACAGTAACAATTTTATTATTTTACCCCTAAGCACATAGATATATATAAAAAAGTGGATTAGTAGATGGACATAGAAGAAATATAAAAAAAACACACATATATACACAAAAAAGAATGCATAGGCCCACACGAAAAAAAGAAATTCTGACACGCCAACTGGTCGTGCAGGAAAAACAACAAACTGAGAAAAGAACCTGTCCACGAGAACTTACTTATCTCGAGGACGCATAAAAAACTCTAGTGCGATAACGTTTTCCAGGCCTAATCGGACTGGTAAAATCAGGTGGCTTGGATCTCTTCAGGGACTGTAATGGATCTGGAACATCGTTCTGCTGTCGGTCAGGAAATCCCGGCGGCTGACGGGAACGGTCAGGAATGGCGGAAATCCTTCTGTCCGAAACGGCTGAAGGCTGTGGGTCCGGAAATCCCTGCGGCTGAGAAGAACGGTCAGGAACGTCTGAAGTCTGGCGGTCCGGAAATCCCTGCGGCTGAGAAGAACGGTCAGGAACGTCAGAAGTCCGGCGGTCCGGAAATCCTTGCGGCTGATAGGAACGGTCAGGAACGTCAAAAGTCTGGCGGTCCGGAAATGCTTGTGGCTGATAGGAACGGGCTCCCCCAGGCTTTTGATATGAAGTCCCTTTGTGCTGGGGCCCGTTGTGTCCTTCCAGTATTCTCTGGACGGACGTGGCTCCGGCCACATCGTTTGCTTTCGCTTACGCCCACGTGGCATGAGAGTAGCAGCAGGCATCGGCCCTGTTTGCCCTGAACGTAGGTTCCAGGGGTGAAACCCGGGCGGATGCAAAGATTTCTGCCTTCGTCGCTGTTGCGGCGAAGCAGATTGGGGAGACAAGTCACGTTTGCGCCCAGCCTTTGGTGGTGCTGGACGGTTTGGAACATGAAATTTAGTGTTCATAACTGATAAGTCAGAAATGTCCGAAGCCTCTGAGTCGCTGCTGTAATTCAGTGGTCGTGCAGGGCGATGTTTAGATTTGCCTATAGGAATACTTTCTGACGAGGTATTCAAAGAAGAAGTAGCCCGCGTTGGTGCAGAGTTATCCGGAAACGGCGCAGCAATAGTCTTGGCAATGGTTGGAGGGAAAGGAACGATACTAGTATTCGAAGAACTCGATTCGAGCCTTGGTCTCATGGGAGAATCAGGTTGCGTGTGTAGAAACCCGTCTGGAGGAGGGGAGGGTGAAGGAAAAATCACTGGAGATTCTTCAAAAATGTTTGTTGGTTCGTCCAAAATTTCTGGCGGTTGAACATGAGATATAGACTCTGAGTCTGTGGAACAGAAGGTTGAGTAGGGTTGATTATGAAATCGATATTTCGTTCATAATACTTGCGACACTGATCAACGTGTACATATTGAAATTGGTTGTCAGGTTTTTCCAGAACAATATTATTTTCAAACATATTTGACACCCGATATGGACCTTCGTAGTTGGGTGCAAATTTCTTCACTAAAGTATGCGAAACAGAAGACTGGAAGTGCGTTTCCACGAGAGTGAGATCTCCAACGACAAGATCTGGTTCCCGACGCCTAGAATTATAATATCTTGCTTGAGCCGCTTGTGCTCCAAGCATTGCAACACGAGCTTTTTCTGCCATGATTCGTACTGATTGCGGAGTTGGTCGCTGGTTTAGTTCGTCGATAATCCCCGTTAAATTTTCAAAAGGGGTTTTAATTTTGCGACCCAGAAAAAGTTCTGCAGGAGTAATTTTAGTAGACTCGTGGACAGATGAGCGGAGGGCGAACGCAAAAAGCTCCAAATGGTCATCCCATCTTTCATGATGATCCATTACAAAAGTCACAATCATTTTCACTAGCGTGCGGTTAACGCGTTCCGCAGGATTACTCTGGGGATGATATGGGGAAATTAATTTATGTTTAATGTGTAGTCTCGCACACATTCTTTCAAAAATGTCAGAAATAAATTGAGGACCATTATCCGAAACTACTTTATTAGGTGCACCATGTCGAGAAAATACTTCATTAACTAAGACATTACAAATAACTTCTGCCGTAGCGGCTTTAATGGGAAAAACTTCAACCCATTTAGAAAAATTATCAGTTAATACTAACATGTAACGAGATTTGTTTTTAACAGATAAAGGATAAGGTCCCAATAAATCTATTGAAATAATATCAAACACATGAGAACTTGAACTAGATTTCAAGTGACCGGCCGGTCTTACATTACGGTAATTATTAATCTGACACAAGTGACATGATTGAACGTATGCGAGCACACTTTGGTACATGCCATGCCAATAGGCAACATCCCGCAATTTACAACGGGTCTTGCGAATACCTAAATGGCCTGCAAGAGGTTTGTCATGAAATTCGTTTAAAAGGGCCATTCTAAGGGTTCGCGGAATACATGGGCGAAACTCCGCCCTAGTAGTCCTAGACTTTGTATAATAAAGAAGACCCTCTATTACTTCAAAATGTTGTGACCTTCCAGCCAGAGAAGGAACACTTTGTGGGGGCGAACCCGCAAGCAAAAAATTATAGATATCCCCAAAATCTGGATCATTTATTAATTCTGCCATTATCTGCTCCCTGGATGTTATATCAGCTATTAGAAGTAAAGGCTGACATCCAGGAGTAGTTTCTGTGGGGACCCCACTAATCGGAACGAGAGATAATGCGTCCGGTAATTGATTCTTATGACCTGGCTGATATGAAATTTTGATATTGCTCTCCTGTAACTTCAGAGCCCACTTCATAAGTCTTTGAGATAGGTGCTTAGCAGAATTCAAATACTGAAGGGCAGAATGATCCGTAATTATGTTAACCGTCAATTCGTTAAAATAACATTGAAATTTATTCAGCGCATACACAACAGCAAGACATTCACGTTCCGTAGCTGAATAATTGCGTTCAGCTTTGGCTAAAGTACGAGACGCAAAAGCTATTGGATGCCCAGCTTGTGACAAAACGCAACCAAGACCAACTCCGGATGCGTCAGTATAAATATCAAATTCCTTAGTATGATCCGGGAAAGCCAACACCGGAGACTGAGTTAATGCAGACTTCAGTGTTTCAAAAGCAGCGTTAGCCTCAGGTGTCCAGACAAACTTCTTGTATTTACGTTTTAAAGCATACAATGGCTCACAGATAGTAGCATAAGCGGGGACGAACTGCTGATACCATCCGGTCATTCCCAGAAAGCGTGATAGTTCTTTTGCTGTTTTAGGCAGAGGAAAGTCAACAATAGGCCTAATTTTTTCATTATCAGTAAATAAGCCGTGGGGAGTGATTTTCAACCCCAGATATACAATCTCGTCCCTCGCTATCTTGCATTTACTAGGTTTTAACGTTAAGCCAGCATTGTATATGAGTTGGAACACCTGTTTGAGCAGAGAAAGGTGCTCGTCAAAAGTCTCGGATGTAATAATAATGTCATCCAAATAGACATGCACATGGGGACCCAGGACAGGTCTGAGAACCGTATCCATAAGCTTTTGGAAAGTAGCAGGTGCAGAAGCTAATCCAAAAGGCATACGTAAATATTCATAGGCCCCAAAAGGAGTCACAAAGCCTGTTTTATCGACAGAGTCCGGATGTACTGCTACCTGCCAATATCCACTCGCCAAATCCAAGGTTGACATCCATTTGGTTGACGACAGGTCATTTAAAATATGTGACATGACAGGTAGTGGATAATTGATCGTTTTTGTGACTTGGTTGAGCTTGCGGAAATCTGTCACGAAACGAAATTCATTGGGTTGTTTCTTTGGAACCAAAAAGGCAGGAGCAGCCCAGGCACTTGTTGATTCCCTTATTATGCCCTGCTTAATCATTTCAGCAATTTGACGTTGCATTTCCTGTTTTTTATGTGGAGCACAAGGGTAAGGTTTCGTCGCAATTGGTTTCGAACCATCAGTGTCAATGACATGATAAACCACCTGTGTGAAACCCGGTTGATCAGAAAATAAACCAGGGCTTTCCTGTAAAAGGAGAGAAAGCTGGTTTCGTTGCCTCTCATTCAATTGGTTACTCAATAACAAACTTGTTATATCTACAGGAACAGTAGGAATCATTTCGACAGGTTCCGGAAAGGAAATCACATGTTGTACAAAATTCAAAGTTATTTGAAACTGATGTATAAAGTCCATTCCCATTAGACCATTCACAGGTAGCTCGTCTATAAGCAGGAAAGAATGTTTAAAACGAGCTTTTCCCAGCCCTAAAGATAATGTGACAGTTCCTGCGATACTGAAGATTTCATTATTTGCACTCGCAAATACTGCGTTGCAGGCTGAACGTGTATTGCAGGAAAATTGTCAGTGCAAAACTTTGTATTGAGGGCTGATATTTCAGACCCAGTGTCGAACTTTGTCTCGACAATAATATCTTCAATTGTTAAGAATACATCAGGCAACTGAGAAGTTTGAACAGTCACTAATACTCTTTAGGGTCAGAATGCTTGGTATCAGGAAGCAGGACCGACTCTTGGTCTACTTCCTTTGGAAGTTTAAAGGAATCTTGGTTTGATTATCATGCGGTCTGAAACCTCGGCCCTGCCGGGTATCGGGAAAATTTTCACGATGAGAAAACCTGCGTGAAACCTGCGTCGGGAACTCCGCGCGTCTGTTGACATTTTCATATCCTTTACGTCTGCCCTCAGCATGGGCAGAAAAATTATCATTGCCCGGAGCATGATAACGTTCCGAATGCTGCTGCGTGAAACGGGGTCGAGCATACTGTGCATTATTACGATATTCCGAAGCTTGTGCAGAAACTCGATGTTGGTTTGCCACTCTTCTGTGTGGTGGAACGTATGAAGCTTGGGTGTGCACTTGTGTATGCTCGCGCTGAAAGTTATTATGCTTATTATGCCGCAGAGGGTTTTCGTAATAAGCCTCCGCGGGGTGCCCGAGCATGGTGAGTTGAACCATGTTTGCCATGTCGCTCTTCATACGTGCTTATGAGGCGAAGGCATTCATGAATTGTGGCAGGGTGTCGAACCTCAAGAAAATCTTGTAAGAATGGGTCGAGCTGCTGCACGAGGGTATCCAACATGTCAACATGACTGGCATGTGGATCCCATAGGTTATATAAGCGTGTAGTCTCCAACGCAAATGCAACAGGGCTATCATTGGGACCTTGCTGACGTGAAAAAAGCTGTTGTGCAAGGCTAACTCGACTGAGGCCGAAAGGAAAGACCTCCAAGAATTCTGCACGGAAATTCTCATAATGAGAATCCGGGTTCGACACTCTCCACTGCCGATACCAGGTCTTAGCGGTATCCCCTCAAGCAAGTGCCGGCGATTTGGACTTTGCAGTCTTCAGGAATATTATATAGATCAAAATGATCTTCCAGATCTTCGAGGAACTTTAAGGACCCCTCCAAACCATTGAAATGAATTGTTCCTGCATGCGGCACAAAATGGGTAAGCATTCTGCTTCGCTGAGAGGATTGAACTGCCTCAGGAACGACCCGCGACTCAGAGTAATAGGAAGCTGGTATATTACGAAATGGTGAAGAATGCCTGGGTACGTGTAGATCATGCATATCAAAGTCAGACCCACAGGCTTCTTGCAAATTGTCCAAAAACACACCATCACCCTCGAGACTTGCCGGAGGGTGGAAATTTGAAGTTGTCTCAGGTAAGGAAGACATGGGTAATAATCGTCAAGATCTCGTGTTCGAGAAAAGTTCGGGCGCCAATTATAATGAATTAGCTTTATTTACTTTCCGCTAAGCTAATTAATATGAATGATTCTCTTCCTACCAGCTAGCTAATGATATACTTGTACTAAGCTTCAAAATAGTGAATTTAAAAGGGTGTTGTTACTAGTTAATTACGAACGTAAACAAAGTCTGAACGCTGGTTATTTATAGTAATAAATAAATGTTATAAACCTAACAGCCAGACAGAGGTCTGACAAAAACTATGAATTGAGAAAGACTAACTTACGGTAACTTCTTTATTCTAAGACTCTTGGTCAACTAAAGCACACACACACAACTTGTTTTACAGTAATGAAGAATCTCTCCTCGTATTATAAACGCTCTCCGTAAACAACAACGCTCTCTCATAACAACAACAAAAGCTCTCTCTAAGTCTCGATGAACGCGCCTATATACTAGCTACCACCACGTCATGACTTACACTCATTGCCAGATCTCATTCAGCGGGTGAAATAATATTTCGTTCTAGTAAGAAGATAATTTACATAGTAAAATAAAATAACCAGAGATAGTAAAATCAAAAGGAAAGTGAATATAGAGTATACGTTACACACCTTTAAATGAAATGTCTACGTTGAATATAAAGATTAATTCCACCGAAGCCAAAATCTTTCGATCTGCGAAAGCCATCATTTGGGACGAAGCTACAATGGCCCCCGGTAGTGCTTTACTTGCAGTTGACCAAATATTGAAAGACATTACGAGAAATCAGAAACCTTCTGGTGGCAAAGTCCTTTTGCTTGGAGGAGACTTTAGACAAACTTTCCCTGTTGTCAAACATGGTGAGAGAACCAAAATACTCGAAGCCAGCGTTAAATTCAACCAATTATGGGAGAAGTTTGAGAGTTTAAGACTCAAACGTAATGTTCGATCTGTTGATTCATCATTCAGTGAATGACTTTTACGACTTGGTGATGGTGCCCATGAAACAGCTGATGGCCTACCAGAGGAAATGATAGAGATGCCTACACATATTTTATATGATGGTGATATAGCCAAAAAAATATTTGGTGAGAACTTGAAAATTTCTGATTTTAAAATATTTGCAAGAAAAGCGATTCTGTGTCCCAAAATCTCAGATGTTGACAAATTAAATGAGAATGTTCATGATCTCTTAGAAGGGGGAACAGCAAATGTACTTAAGCTCTGATTCAATTGATGCCGATGACGAAGAAAATACTGAACAGTATTGTCCTATAGAGTTTTTAAATGAGCAAACTCCATCAGGAATGCCACTTCACAGGCTGAAGTTGAAGATTGGAGCTATTATCATGCTCCTGAGAAACCTCAATACCGAACGAGGTTATGCAATGGAACAAGACTGATAATTAAAGAACTAAAACCCAATTTGATCATTGCAGAAGTACTCACAGGCTCAGCATGTGGTAAAACTGTTTTTATTCCGCGAAGTGACCTCGCACCTACTGATATAGACCTCCCGTTCACATTAAGACGACGACAATTTCCTGTAAAACTCGCCTTTCCTATGATCATTAATAAGTCTCAAGGTCGAACACTGGAGAAAGTAGGTATCTACCTTCCTGAACCAGTGTTTAGCCATGGGCAACTTTATGTTGCATTGTCAAGAGTTCGACAGTTTGATGATGTCACAGTTAAAGTAGTCCATTGGCCAGAACAAGGAAAACTACTTCCAGATTCCAAAAAGATATTTACAAAAAATATCGTGTACAAAGATATTTTCCAGCGTCGTTAATAAACGCTTGAATACCGATAAGTGATTTCTAGAACCCATTGCATTCTTATCTCAACGGGCTTTACAGCTAGTTTCCAGATAATTGAGATGTCTTCTTCCCACGTGACCGGAAGTGTTGCCACTGCAGAAAACTTAAAAGCTGTCTATACATCCATCAACAAAAGTAATGCTGTTTTCAGTAAAACAAGAAAAACTTTGCATTATTTTCGCACAGAAGCACATATATTTAATCGTTTTTCATACAACCATCTATTCATAGATTTGCACGGAAAAGAGTGAAAAAACTTCTTCATGAGTGCCACCATTTTATGCGTGTTAAGAAATAAAGTGTACGTATATGCAAATATGCAACAACACGGAAACAGAGAATGCAGTGAAACCAGAGAATGCACGAAAGCTTTGCTTGAAGCCAGCTGAACACTTCAAGAAACATTTTCTTGTTTGCTCTTCACGAACACGTTTTCCATTAGGTAAGAAAAACGCATTACTTTATTAACATCATTTAATGGAAAACTCACGTTGCAGGAAAAGTTGTATGTCAAAGCAAAATATTCAGATATCACGCATATATATAAATTTCAATAATATTATAATATATAACAGATACAAATTACATTTTTGTCATGAAATCTGAAAAACTAAAGAACACATGGGAATTTTTGTGAACTTCTGCACATATCCTGTACACAGAAAATTTCTGTAATTACTTTCTAGAAGCAGTAGTGCTTCTAAATACTTCAAACAAACACAAATCTCCGCCTACACACATAGACTTTGCACTAAGAGATAATCGTACAGTATTTCAAAATGTTGATAAAAGTTTCTGTTTTTTGAGAACAGAAGGACCTCTTTTTTTGTGAAAGATTAGAAATATTTATCTTAGCAAATAAAACACACATTTATGCGTTCTAACATGAACGCTGCAAGCAGAAAATCGTTCAATATACACTGAGTGGCCACTTTATTATGACCACCAGACAGTTTTAAGCAAATGAGATATGGCTGCACACTGTTGCTGCCAGAGAGCGAGGCTACTATAAAAATGGAAAGCTTAGTGCTTACGACAATAGTAGAAGTGATTTTTGGGTGACGAGATGGGTAAAAAAATGCGATTTGACGGACTTTCAACGTGAGATGATAGTAGGAGCTCGGAGCCATGGAGAGAGTATCACCGAAACCGCCGCATTCGTGAAATGTTCCAAAGCAACTGTTCTTAAAGTGTTTAAAGACTAGACTGTCAGCCCAAAAACTGGGTCTCTACGTGCAACGTGTGGTCGTCATCGACTAGTGACTGCTCGGGCGGAACAGAGAGTGTCCAGACTGGTAAAAGACAACAGGAGGGCAACAGTGCAGCAAATTACAAACCATCTTAATCAAGGATCCCCTCAAATGATCTCTGCACGCATTGTTCGCCGTACAGTACATCGGATGGGATATGGCAGCCAAAGGCCTGTTCGAACACATTTGCTGTCTGCAATTAACAAGAGAAATCGTCTCCAGTTCGCACAGGAGCACAAGGATTGGACAGTCGATAATTGGAAACAAATTATGTGTTCCGATGAATCACGCTTTCAGTTGCACCATGCCGATGGCCGAGTGAGAATTTGGTGGAAACAGCATTAAAGCATGGATCCCCAAATGCATTGCTACAACCCTTCAAGCTGGTGGAGGCAACGTTATGGCTTGGGGAATGTTTTTCTGGCATGCGTTGGGCCCTTTAATTCGTGTTGATCAACGTCTGACTGGCACATCATATCTAAACATCGTTGCGGACCAAGTGCATCCGGTCATGAGGATGGTTTATCCCAATGGCGATGGCTACTTTCAACAAGATAATGCGTCCTGCTATAGTGCTCGTATTGTACAGGATTGGTTTCAGGAACATGCCGGTGAGTTTATGTGGCCCCCACAGCCTCCAGATCTCAAGCCCCATTGAGAATTTGTGGGATGAAGTTGAACGAGCCATCAGACAGCTGGATCCACAACCCTACAATCGCACACTCCTGGAAAGTGCTATACATCAAGCATGACCTCAGATTCCATAAACCACCTATCAACATCTCGTGGAGTCCATGCCACGAAACATCGACGCAGTATTAAAGGCAAAAGGTGGGCCAACGAAGTACTGAGGGGTTGGTCATAATAAAGTGGCCACTCAGTGTATAAGAAATATTAGTCGTGCTTCTACGTAATAGTTGCAAAATAAGCTTTTTCAGTCCTGCTTCCGGAAGCAGAGATGACGTGTTCAAAAAGGGATTATATAAGCACGTCGGTTTTAGGTACTGATGACAGAAGACATACTGAAATATTAAAGTCAGTGTCTCTGTGAAGTTCACTAATTCCAGCGTGAATTCCTGAATATTGAATAACTAATCGTGCCGCTCGTTACTAAGTAACGGAAGAGAAACTGTTGTCTAACGAATCAAAGGGTTTCTGTTAGTAGCGTGAAATATGTTTTAAATTTTTTCTAAATATCATCTTTTGTTAATAAATCATCTTCATGTGTCTCAAGACTCAAGGCTGTTTAATAATCAGATGATATTTGCCGATCAGTGAGTTTCACTATGAATGTGGACCTCTTTTTGCACTCAGAGAAAACGTACGTATACAGTATGGCACAGAAATCCTGAAAAACTCCATTTAAATTTTTATTGTTTGCTTTTACAGAAAACCAAAGCTAGTCATTTCTCTTTATGGCAAGGGCGAAACGTTTGGGGCATGATACAAAATTTTCAAATAGGAAGAGAGGTCGTGTGACATATCGTTGGAAAGATCTCCGAAAATGTAGTAAGTTGGTTTTTACATTTTTGTTTTATCTATATTAGGTACAAAGTTATAGCCCAGAATAGCGACACTAAGTGCATTACGAGAGGAAGTAAAAATTGCTTTACTTCTGGCACAGTCGTGTTCTTTCTTCGGTTTGTTTTATGGCAAGGAACCACATTTCCGGCCACAAATCGAGGGGTCCAGTGACACCATTGGGTTCGGGGAACAGGGTCATTCAATAATTGCAGATAGAAAGAGGAGAGGGTTGTGTAATACATCATTGTTACTAGGAAATATTTCGCAAATTTAATTTATTGCGCTTTGTAGTTCCAAAAACATACAATAATCGTTATGTTTTATGTCAAATGGGACACCATATACGATAGAGACAGAGGGGTTTTGCGACCTAGTGAGGATACGGGCTAGGAGTTTCACGAAATATTGCATGGCAAAGTCGGGTCACGCCATATCACCGGAAACATATCAGAAGTGGAAACAACTCCTGCTTTTTCATTTGTCACATCTTTGTTTTATTAAATGTGTTATGCCAAAGGTTAACGTGTAATCAGGGAATATAAAATACTGCAAAAGATACGTCCAGTTTTACATCTTTGGAGTCTACTATAAAATGGCACGTTTTCCAAGTCAAATCAGTACCTACAGACATTCCTATACATCTGAAGCGACTAACAGTACAAATTGGTCAAGTATCACAATATCAGATATTGTTACATGATACCTACCGATTACATGTGTTCGAAGTGACCACCACTGGCAGTAATGTACATCTCAATCTTATCACATCAAGCACTTATTCCCACAGAGTGTCATCTTGCCCATAAAACGACTATGGTAAGTTCTCAGAACTGAAAGGCGCAAGAAACAAAATTTGCGAAATATTTCTTAGTAAAATAATTTCACGACCTTGGCCTACAACAGTTCACCTAATGAAGATTTGACAAAACGTACTAACCATGTTACGCCAAATACAAAGATCTTTCCAGTGATGTATTACACTACCCCCTCCATCTTCAATTATTAAATGGCTCTTATCCCCGAACCCAATAGTGTCACTGGACCGCTCGATTCATGGCCGGAAACGTGGTTCCTTGCCATAAAACACAATAATTACGGTACATTCATACAAACCAAAGAAAGAACACAACTGCGTCAGAAGTAACGCAGTTTTTCTTGCCTCTCATAGTAAACTTTAGTGTCTCTATTGTGGGCTATAACTTTGTACCTAATAAAGATAAAACAAAAATTTTAAAACCAACTTACTACATTTTCAGTGATCTTTCAAAGATATGTCACACGACCCTTCTTTCCATTTGAAAATTTCGAGTAACCCCCAGCACCGTCCCCTCGGGGTCATTAGACCCCCTCCGGTTCTATGCACCAGAAGTGTCCCTCTTACCCTAAAAGCAAATGGCTATCTTGATTTTTCTGGAAAAACATCCAATAAAACTTTAAATGTAGTTTTTCGGGACTTCTGTCCATACTGTTTAGTCGGTTAAATTTAAACTTTGTTGTTTAAATAAAAGTTTCCTTCACCACATTGCGAGCACATAAATAAAAGGCATACTCTTTCCCCAGCTTCGCTTTACTCAAAAAACCTGCAAATGTATACACAAGGGTTATGGTTCGCAAATTAAGAGACAGCATTGAGGAACCGCTACCATCTATATTGGACTTGTCACATGTACGCTTTCTAGACAAAAGCTCAGTGGAAGAAGATGAACAAGGATAGAGAGACAGAGAAATAAAGATAGTGAAAACTTACTTCATGGAGTTGGATAACCAGGGGATTAATTTCGTTTAATAAACAGCATTCACTAATTAACGCATTATGCGCCATTTCGCTGCAACCCAGAGGTCACAAAAGAAGATAGAAGTCGCGGAGAAAGTGATTCATCAAAGTGACAACTTGGACTATGCGGGCATAAATCGCATTTTGGGGCAGAAAATAAGGAGCAACCCTACGAGAATAAACCTGTTAAAAACCATGCTGCGGAAAACAGAATTATGTCGGTAAATGCTCATAGCTGTGGTTAATTCTTATTTTAGGAGACAGTGGAGAAGGTAGTGTAATTAAGATGGAACAAAAATTACTTGTTATTTTCCTCTTAGCCTCAGCTGGTGGGAAAAGCATAAGAAACATCTCTCCATGTATGCCAAAAGAAGCTGTCTAAAACAAAAATTATGAGAATTAAAGTGCGCTTTACTGTCACTGAATATGGTATTTGACGAGAAAAACTGCTTTCATGTTAAATAATGCTCCAGAAATGTCAGCTTACATATTTTATGAGGTAAAATGAAACAGCACCACTTCACGCAGATATTAGTTTTTAAAGATTTCCATCAATGATTCTACCGTGATAAACCTACTCATGTAGAGATTTTTTTACTGGTGAATTTAAACGATCCCTTTGAAAACCGAAGGACAACAGCAGGGACAGAATCGGTCCGTATTTTGTGATAATGGCTAGATCTATACAAAACTGGACCTACAGAAATTCAGAGCGCTTTCAACATATTACAGGAAAGTACCGTAGACTAAATACCAAGTATAAGTAACTGCATGCAGCTTATATTAGTGAACTACAGTAGCAATACTGCTTGTATTAATAAATAACGAGGAACTGTACACCAGCTATACTTAAAACAGTAAAACTGTACCAGTATTCCAAATTTATTGACGTAAGATAGAATTCAAAATTTCCAGGCTTTCGCGTATCAACCAGATGGCTTTTTCAGGGAAGGTAGACAACAACCTGCTGCCTATCTTTCTTGATTGGTATGCCTATTTGCCACAGAGCTTTAGGCACTATATAAAGAGGTAATGATTGGTATGCCTATTTGCCACAGAGCTTTAGGCTAATATAAAGAGGTAATGAATATGAACTCCCACTGTGCATGGCTTTTGATTTTGATTTTGATTATGAAGAGGCTTTTGATTTCGTGAAACCACCAGCAGCAGCAATGTCTAAGAAATCCTGCGATGCTGAAATTGCACATGTTAATATTATTCATATTATGTACGAAAATATAAATGCAAAAGTTCGACTATTTAAGGATACAGCACCAATGAAAACTGATTGAGACAAGTGACACCATATTTCCCAAGCTCTTCAGTGCTACACTGCAGAATGTCTGTCATAAACTGCCAAGACAAGAAATAAATATTAATGGACATTATTTAATGCATCTTCCTTGCACATGATAATAAGTACGAATAATATGTAGTTCAAAACACTAAGTTTACCTTATTTCACAAGTGCTCAATGTGGCTTCCCTCGGTTACTCTGCAAATGTCCCATCTGTAAATCAGTTCTTCCCGTAATTGCTGTCAGCATGTCGGTATCGACCAATGCTAGTGCAGTGGTGATACTGGATTTCAGTTCGGGAAGGGACTTGGGAAGCGTCGGAAGGTAAATCTGATCTTTAACAAAACCCTATAGACCGAAACCTAGAGGCGTTAAGTCTGGCGATCGGGGGGGGTGCTACAGGGCCGCCGCTACCAATCCAAACTGTGACTTCAGCATCGAGGAAATAAGTTACGTGATTGGGATAGTGAGTAGGAGTAGGCGCTCCGTCATGCTGGTAAATGAAGCCTTCTTCCATTGTTTCCTTGAGGATTGTCATTAGGTAAATCTAAAGCATGTCCAGGTATGTGATTCTGGTAACAGTTCTTTCAGCAAAGAAAAATGGGCCAAAAACGGACGCACAACCCACGGCACAATAAACGTTTACATTGGGATTTTCGGTTTTATGTTCCAAGATGGTATGGGGATTTTCTGATCCCCAAACCCTTACATTGTGTGTATTCAATTTGCCATTTAACTGAAAGGTCGCCTCGTCACTGAACACCAACTTCGACAAAAAGTCGTCATCCAATATCCCGTGCATATTTCTTCTGCACAAAACGCTGTCATTACTAAACACATTGTCCTGACCGAGTGTTCATTATGTTGCATTATACTTGCAAATACTTTGTGCCTTATGACAAGTGTTTCTGCTTTAAGTGTCCCACATTACATCACGATATGCTTGCCTTATTTTAGAATGGCTCGTCGTATCAGAGTAGAACTCTTTTCCACTGAGCTACAGTAAAGAACCGATGTACTAAGAAGTAATAACAAAGAAACAGCTGTGGAAAAAATACTACAGTACCCGTTTTTTAAATTAAAAAGCTAATGTGAGCACTAAAACACAGTTACAGCAAGCTAATAATGGAGTTCAAACCTTTATTTCAAAATTCTTCTTGCTTCGTTTTCTGCTACATTGAGACTGCCTTTAAGATGATAATTTTATTTTGATATTTTCAACCGAAATAGTGAGACACATTTCAGCATTCTTTTCTTTTAACTTTCGGAATTCTCATCCTGGCGTGCTTGTTTAATCGCAGCTCTTACAAAATCTGTAGAAGTCGTATTCTTAAATATTTACAAAATTTTGTTTTAGGCTAAACTACTTTTTCATTAACACAGTTTATGTTTAAGGAACTTATTGCACGGCAATAATAATTATTACTTTGCTGATTCAATTTACACAACCTTTTTATTTTCCTTCGGAGAACGGATATTTAGCATTCACTCTGATAAATTGGTGAAATTCTTTGATGCTATTGGAAGTTCAGTGTTGATAGTTTACAAGGTCACCCATAAAAAAGATCTTCAAGTGCTTCTCCTGTACTCAGAAAATTACTCCCTGTGGGTCAGAGAGTACAAAATCAATATGACAAGCACTATTAAAATGTGCATCGTTATTAAGAGCTGGGAAACAAAAATGTTAGTGCACAAATATCTGGATTCTTTCACCCGTCGCTTCTTCCTTGCATAAATTAATTATGCCCTTCCAAGCGGGATACAGAAACTCTGGATATAAATAATGCACAACAGGTTTAAGACCAAGCGTCAAATAACGACCCTGTGAGTAAATGCTAAAACGTTTCTCAGTTGCCTCCGCTTCTAGAGAGAGGCTAATTTATCTCCGGTAATGTATCACGAACTTTCTCTGCAGCAATATTAAAATGTTTTCCGAACGCCCTCTCTTCTCGAAAGCAATATATACTTTCCTGCGGGAAAATTATAGGCGAAGATTGGATTTCTTTTCTTAAAGCGGATACTGTGTATTTGGAGACCTGTATATTCATTGTGAGCTGCAGTATGAAAAATCGAAAGCGTTCCCGAAAATTTAACAAAACAAAATCAAAATTCAATTCTGAATGTGAAGGAAGTGAATAAATTACAAGTAGCAGCATATAAAGACTCCCTCATAACCAGAGTTTTTGCATCGGGTTTGCAATTTCGAATATCTTATACTCATTTATTCGCAAATATTTCCACATTAAAAAATAAATTCGCTGCACCGAAGAACGGAACTTTTTTTCCAAGGTGGCTGCGCATGAAGAAAAGCACACAACAGTCTTTCTAACAGTCCAAATACAATCATCAGAAAATACTCAGTTTGTAGATCATTGCTGAAAACATTCTTTATAACTATAACGGAGGAAATTGTGTTTATTAAGAGAAAAAGAAATTCTAGTCTCCAACCCTGGAACAAAACAACTTTAACTGTGTAACATGAGCATTTTCACACTCAGTTTCGCAACTTTTAATTGTTTACTTTGAACATGTTTCATGGTCACGACAAATACGAGATGGTTAATGAATCTTTGGTACAAAGTTTGAAGATGACAGTCCGTGTTTTGGTGCAAATATGACAAGGATGGTAAGTCAGATAATATCAGAAATCTTCGTCGTCCTGGAGCGGCAATCGAACTTGCGTCTCCCAGATAGCACCCAGGTATGCTAACCACTACACCACCCAGAACGACCAGGTCTCAAGTTTCCGATTAATTTGAATATAACTATCACGATGAATATATCCATCATTAATTTGAATATAACCATCAATTTTCCGATTAATTAGAATATAACAAACATGAATGCCCGTTGCTTCGACTAGCGAATCTTCTGATGGTTATATTCAAATTAATCGGAAACTTGAGACTTGGTCATTCTGGGTAGTGTAGTGGTTAGCATACCTGGGCGCTATCTGGGAGACGCGGGTTCGATTGCCGCTCCAGGACGCCATAATTTTCAAGTTTTCGGATATTATCTGACTTACCATCCTTGTCATATTTACACCAAAAAGCAGACTGTCATCTTCAAAATTTGTATTGTATGGTGTTATCCCGTATTCCATTGATAAATCTTTGGTACTTGAAGATAAATAAGAATTCTGTTGTAATTAACAGAAATATAAAGTACGGTGCGGCAATAAAGTAATGAGACTGAATTTTTTTTAACCGTAAAGCAAGAAAACTTACGTAAATATATTTTACTTGAATTACATTCCTTCTGCGTTGATACAAGAAGAGGCACGATCAGCGAACGAAAGGAAGAACTTTCAAGAGTCATCTTTTGATATGGGGTGAAGAGCTGATGTCACAGTTCTTTGCATGTCTTCAGTGTCTTGAAAAACGTTTCCTTTTAAAGGCAGCTTCAATTTAGGAAACAGATAGTCACACGGTGACAAATCTGGAGAATAGGGGGATGGTTCAGTACACACACTCGTTTTTGTGCCAGAAATTGCTGTACACTGACTGCTTTGTGTGCGTGTGCGTTATCTTGAGGAAGGAACCATTGCCCGTTTATGTACTCAGGCCTGACATGAATAATCCTCTTCCACATTTTTTCCAAAATGGAGGTGCAAGCACTGCCAGTTAAAGTTGCACTTCCAGGAATGAATTCGTGATGCATAATTTCCTTGTTGTCTGAAACGTACACAAGCACTGTCTTGATTTTGGACTTCTGTAACCTGATCTTCTTGATTTTGGACTTCTGTAACCTGATCTTCTTGATTTTGGACATCTATAACCTGATCTTCTTGATTTTGGACTTCTGTAACCCGATCTTCTTGATTTTGGACTTCTGTAACCTGATCTTCTTGATTTTGGACTTTTATAACCTGATCTTCTTGATTTTGGACTTCTGTAACCTGATCTTCTTTCCTTTGACTTCAACAATATAGAATGGCGTCTAATAAACGATGTACACAGAAGTCCAGCTTGGAATTCATCATCATCATCATCATCGTCAACCATTATCAATCCACTGCTGGACGAAGGTCTCCCAAGTTTCCTCCACAACGGTCTGTCTTGTGCCAGTCTCCTCCATGTCACCCCTGCATACGTTCGAATTTCATCCACCCATCTCCCATGTGGTCTTCTTCTGGGTCTTTTCCTGTCCCTTGGAATCCAATCTAAAATTTCGGCTGTCCATCGATGATCGGTCCTTCTGGCAGTATGTCCAGCCCATTGCCATTTCAGGGATTTAACTCTGATAATGATGTCTTCCACTCTTGTCATTTTTCGGATCCACGAGTTCCTCTTCTTATCTCTTCTGGTTACACCAAGTATGCACCTCTCCATGCTGCTTTGAGTTGTCTGCAGCCTTTGTATGTCTCTTTTAGTTAAGGTCCACGTCTCTGCACCATACGTAAGCACTGGAGGGATGCATTGATCAAACACTTTTCTTTTAAGACATAATGGCATATTGCTCTTGAAAATTATGCTGTTTCTTCCAAAAGCTCTCCAGGCAAGTTTTGTACGCCGATTAATTTCTTCATCAATGTGACCCTCACTTGATATCTGCTGTCCAAGATAAACGTACGTGTCTGTTATCTCTAGCTTTTCTCCATCAATCGATAAATCTTCATTTCTTGTAAAAGCATTGAACATCACTTTTGTCTTCTGAAAGTTCATTTTTAATCCCACTTCTTTACTCTTGTCAGCAAGTTCCTGGATCATACTCTGCAGCTCTGATGGGGTAGTTGCAAAAATGACTACGTCATCAGCAAAACGAAGGTGGGTTAGATAATCTCCATTAATCTTTATCCCCTTGTTTTCCCAGCTCAGCGACTGAAAAACACCCTCCAATGTGGCATTAAAGAGCTTCGGAGATATGGTGTCACCTTGTCTCACTCCCTTTCCAATTTTTACATGTGTTGTATTTTCAAACAGCCGAATCTTTGCACTTGCATTTTCATAGATGTTATTAATAATATTAATGTACGCATCTTCAATACCGCAGGTTTTCAGAGCCATTGTAACTGCAAATGGTTTCACCGAATCAAAGGCCTTTTCATAATCGATAAAAGCCATGCACAATGGAAGTTCATATTCCCTCGCTCTTTCAATTAGTTCTCTCAGCACGTGGATATGATCTATTGTGCTGTAGCCACTCCTGAATCCAGCTTGTTCTCTCGGTTGAGCCATGTCCAGTGTTACCTTCAAGCGGTGTGAAAGAACTTTAGTGAAGATTTTATAAACCACTGATAGGAGGCTGATAGGTCTGTAGTTTCCGAGATCCTCAATGTCACCTTTCTTATGTAGCAGGATCATTGTAGCGGTGTTCCAATCCTCAGGAATCTTTTCCTTCATTAAGGCATCGAGTGAAACATTGGGCGAGTACTGTTTTCGATTTCTCCACTTGCTTCTTGTATGATGTCTACAGTAATTCCATCTTCTCCTGGAGCTTTTCCCTGCTTCATGTTCTTGATTGCATGGTGCAACTTCTGCTGGAAGGACTGGAGGAACTCTGGTATTGGTATCTTTCATGATGTCTGGAGTGCATGTATCATCCCTTTCATATAATTTGGAGTAGAAATATTTCACTCTTGTCAAAATTTCGCCTCTATTTCTTGTTACAGAACCATCTTCTTTTCTCAGTGCCATAATCTGTTTTCTTCCCTTACTGAGATGTCCCTTTGCTATCTTTAGGCTTTGGTTGTTTTCAATTGCTTTCCTCACTAGTTCACAGTTGAATTTTCTTACATCTTCAGTGATACTTTTTCTTACTGTCTTGCATAGCTCTATATATTCCACTTTGGAAGTCACATCTTCTTTAGTTGTCCTCATCTCTCTTCTTTTTTGCATCAACATTTTCGTTTTTCCTGATAATTTATTTACATGCAACTTGTTCTTAGACCCAGCTAATTTTGTTGATGTTTCCCTAAGAGCTTTGGTTATTTTTCTGTTAACTTCAGAGATGTCCACTTCTTCTGATGTTAGGCCTTCTAAAGCAGAGAACCTGTTCTTCAGTTCCAACTTGAAGGTATTATGGTGTTTTTTAAGGTTGGTTATGTCAACAGATTTTGTTTGTCTTATGAGATTGCCACGTTCAAGTTCAGTGTAGAGGTGCATCTTACATCTCACCAATCTATGGTCACTACCTGTGTTGAACTTGTTTATCACACTGCAGTCTTCTATGACGAATTTTTTGTTACACATAATAAAATCAATTTCACTTGTCGTCCCATTTGGATGTCTCCAAGTCCATTTCCTGTGTGGCTTTTTCTTGAAGAAGGAGTTCAAGATGAAAACCCTTCTGCCTCTGCAAACTCAACGAGAGTATTTCCACGCTGGTTTCTGTTGCCGTGACCGAATTTACCTACTGAAGTTTCATTCTGTTGCCGTTGCCCTATTTTTGCATTGAAATCTCCCATAATTATTTTCAAATGCTGCTTACCTTTATTATTTAGATGACAAATTTCCTCATAAAATTCTTCAATTTCTTCTTCAGGATGACTTGTGGTGGGTGCGTAAGTTTGAATAATCTGAGCCTGGTATCTTTTCGAGAGTTGGATAACAAGTCGTGCAGCTCTGTCAGAGGAACTTTCAACTTCTACAACTTTATCCTTCAGTTTCTTGTTTATTATAAATCCAACACCACTGGTTCTGCCAGTATCTGTCCCACGATAGTAGAAGAGATGTCCACTTTTCAGTTCGATGAGATCTTCTCCTTTTCTCCTTACCTCACGTAGCCCCACGATGTCCCACTTGATCCTTTGTAGTTCCTCTTCCAATTCAAGAAGCCTTGACTCAGAAGATAGGGAGCGTCCATTGTACGTTGCCAAGGTCAGCATCAGATGGCAGCCTAGTCCGGTCCTCCGGGGATTCTTAGCACCCTCTGCCTTCATGTCGCACTGGCCGCTGCCTTGGCCAGGTACATTCCAGCTGCCGGAGACTGAGGGCCAAGATTTAAGTTGTGGAATCATTTTGGACAGGTTTGGCCATAACTCACCACGCTGGCCAAGCGGGTTGGTGAGTGTGGGATAGAATTTCCTCTAATCCCGATGGTATAGTTATACCGCTATTGGCGGTCGTCAGAGCCCCTTTAGTGGGAACAGGATGCACCACGAGAAGGCGGGGTTGACATTTGTCAAGGAGAGGCTGTGATGTTACGCATCACCTGACCTTACATCCCACCTTGGAATTACCAGTCAGGATTTATTAAACCCAAGTGATTAAGTTAAAAAGTTAAAAGTATAAGACCTTTCGATAGGGATGCCCGAATACTCCTTCTGGACTTTTCTTTTCACTGGAAACGCTGTTCATAATGTATGAAATGAATTAGTTAATGTTTAATCATTAATCACTATCGTGATCAAGTGCTTGTCTTTGAACTTTTTTACACCAGATGGCATTTTGTAATTACGTCACATAAGATGTTATATGTGTGTTTATGTCTAGCCCACTTTCCTTTTTTTTTAACTTGTCTGATGATGGGGGTGTCCGAAAGGTCTCATACTTTTCACTTTTTAACTTAATCACTTGGTTTTAATAAATCCTGAATGGTAGTCCCAAGGTGGACTTCAGTGTACATCGTGTATTAGACGGCATTCTTTATTATTGAATTTGTTCTGCACGAAGTTGTTCATTATTATTCTTCCTTTGGGTGAATGTGGCGATTTCCACTGAGCACTACGACGCTTCGTTTTAGAATTATAACGAAAACACTATATCTCGTCACCTGTCACGAAGCTTTCGAAAAAGTTTGCATTTGTCACGAAGCTTTCGAAAACAGTTTGCAAGTTTGTCACGAAGCTTTCGAAAAAAGTTGTCTGCAGTCTGAGGATGTATTTTGCGTACTCCACTCGTACATGTTTCTGGTCGTCTGACAATGCATGACGAACGAAACAAGCACAAACTTCTTTATCCCAAACCTTGCTCTAAAATTTGACGAATCGTCTCCTCATTAACACCGAGTTCACATTCCAGAATCCTCAAGATCACACAACAATCACTTTTTATCCTTTTGCGAACTTTCTGAATGAGATCAGACGTACACACTAAAATGGGGCGTCCCGGTCTTTTGTCATTTTCTAAATCTTCCCGCCCATTTTTGAGACGTGCGTATCAAAGGAAAATTTATGAACGAGATAGGCAATTAGCCAAATACAAATCACGTAACAATTCAACTGTTTATGTGAAAGTACAAAGTATGCCATATAAAAGAGGCCCGAGTATGATGAATGACAACAGTCAGCCAATGTTACTATACATGGTAAAGAATAGTTGAAATGAGAGAAAACAGGAGTAGTTTACCTGCGTTTAGAACAATTGCTAAAAGTGCTGTCCTCCGACATCAAGACACAGCTGCACACGACGGAACATGTTTGTAACGCGCCACAACTCATCGGCAGTAATCTGGGCTATGGCATCCATAATGTTCACTTTTAATTCATCAAGAATGTGCGGATTAGTTGTGTACACTTCCGCTTTCAATGCTCCCCTCAGATAAAATTCACAGGTGGAGAGATCGGGTGATCTGGGTGGCCATAGTCCTTCCGATACAGTTCTGTCCTCCCCAAACACTTCATGCCCAGCACGTAGACTGTTCCGCGTAGTATGTGCCGTTGCATTACTCTGCTGAAAGAAATCATATGTTTGCTCTTCTTCTGTAAGTGCCGCAACAAATGGGTTGAACAGTTGCTGAACATAGCGCTCCGAGTTGATGCCGTCAGTGCAAAAGAATGGGCCGACTATCCTCTTCGCAGACACAGCACACCAAACGCCTATCTTTTGGTTATACAGAGGAGTCTCCATTGTCCGTTTGGTATTCGTGTTCGTCCAAATCCTACTGTTTTGCGCATTGACATACCCGGACAGATGAAACCATGCTTCATGTGTCATGTAATAAAGTTTTGGGCCAATTCACCACTGAAAATGATTTCCTGAAACCACTTACAACATTGCATCCGTTTTGCATGAATAGGAGTTTTAAGTTCTTGGAGCGCCGTAACTTTATACGGCCGAAAATGCAAATCCACCTTAAGTATGCGTCGGCATGACGTGGCAGATATTCCCGTTGCAGACTATAATCGACGAATCGACTTCCGAGGGCTTTGTAACATCATTGTGCACACATTTTTGATATTGCCTTCAGTGCGAATTGTCTTGGGTGTGTTTCTTTTCCTGTTGCACACCGTGCCGGTTGCACGAAATTTCCGTAGTAACTTCTGTACCACCGATTTCGCCGGTGCTGCACAATGCGGAATTTTTTCTGTAAAGAACTCATTTAAAACCTTGTATGAGTTATTTCTTTAATACTGTAGAAATTCACTGTTCCGTACTTAAAACCATTTCCGTTGTATTTGTTCTCTCTTCACTTACACTTATGACCGCGTACCTCTGGCTGTGACTAAACACTCCGGAGAAATCCTTTGCAACTGTACACGCAGAAACCGGTTAGAAGTGGAACAAAGTGGTTTTAACTGGAAACCCGCCAAACAACTTTAACCCACCTAACAACGTCTGGCCACGGGGCTTCTTTTATATGGCGCACCAGGTAGCTGAATTGCTAATGTCGGTATTGGTTGTGAAGTTCTGGAAATCTCAGCAAACCCTTTACATTGAAATTTTTTAACTACCTTACATGCATTGCTTTGAACTCCACGCTCTTTTTTAGCACGTCTTTTGTAAAAAAAGATCGTGCTTCTGTTATCGGTTTGCCCGTCCGTCCGTCCATCCGTCTGTACCCACGATATCTCGGCAAATATTAGTCCGATTTAAAAAATTATTTTTGCATTGGGAAGCTTGAAAT
Organism: Macrothele yani; assembly: GCA_039090855.1. Lineage (NCBI taxonomy): Eukaryota > Metazoa > Arthropoda > Arachnida > Araneae > Macrothelidae > Macrothele > Macrothele yani. The sequence goes on from CM077011.1 coordinate 77,446,973, forward strand.
ATGCAAATGATAATCCTTTATTTCGTTTTTTTTACGATGCACAATTTCTCCGGTAGAGGGCTTAAATGCAGATGATGTCGAATTCAAAAAAACGTTTTATTTCACATATTTGCTTCTAAACATCCGATTGATTTTTTTACCTTTCGATTCTATTTATGTCGAAGAGTATTTTAGATATAGTTACTTTTTCAAATTACGCATAGATTTTCCGCTAGAGGGCGTAAAAGTAAAGTACATTTTCCCCGATAACTCTTCTTCTAAAACCCCAATTTAAAAAATGTTTTCTTCAGCGGATACATCTACTGATGGAAAATCTTTTGCATATAATTTCAAATTTTTGGTAAAGAATACTTTGGCCACCAGAGGGCGTAAGTGTTAATTTTTGCTTCTGATGTATTTGCCATAAAATCGGAGCTTCTAAAATATCGATTGAAAAAATTATTTCGTGGACTGATGCCACTCACATCTATGAACGTTTTCTGATTATTTTCTTCCTAAAATATTTCACAGTTTCTCCGCCAGGGGGCGTAGATGTACATCTTATTTTTGTCAATATCTCTACTTCTAGGAGTCCGATTTGAAAAATTCCTTCTTTGTTGGATAGTGTTTCCAATGCGAAATGTTTTTCTGATAAATTCAAAATTTTCAAGTAAATCATAAACTTTCCGCTAGGGGGCACAAAGGTAAATTGCGTTATTTCTGCTCCTAAAGCTCCGATTTGAAATATTCTTCCTGTATCGCATACAAGACCTGATGGAAAATATTTTTCACATAATTTCTAATGTTTGGTAAAGAACGGTTTAGCCACCAGGGGTCATAAGTGTTAATTTCTGCTTCTGATGTATTTGAATCAAAATCTGGGCTCCTGAAAACTGGACTAATTGTTTTTTCTTGGACCGATACCGCTCATATGGATACACCTTTTGAGAGTACTTTCTTCTTAAAATAATGACTGTTTTTCCCACCAGGGGACGTAAAAGTCACATCTTATTTTTGTCGATATCTCTGTTTCTAAGAGTTCGTAAGCTCACGATTTCCGTTTACAGCAATATTTGAGGGATTAAACACCCGATTGAAAAACTTCTTTCTTCCGCCAGATACTATTGTTTTCCATACCGGTTCCGTTGAATTTGAATAACTATGATAAATTTAATTTGCGTCAGGACGGATTCAAAAGACCTGCTTATTACACCCGAAAATTCGGTGTCATCTGTCTTGTTTTTGTATTACTAGAAGATTCAATTCAATGGGTTCTGTGTTTTTACTATTTTTAATCTACCAGTTTTCATGAACTTTTGTCCCTTCTTTCTTTCTTGTTTCGGGGATTAACGACTACCATCAACAATTCCAAGGGCTGCAAGCTGTCATTTGTCCCAAATGTTGTAGTCTTTGGTTCTAGGGAATGGAAAGAAGCAGTGTCGTAAGATAAGTACGCCATCCATTCTTCATCTGGGACTCTAACAACTAGCCAGAAACTTAGGTCTGTTACCATTTGTCCACCGGAGATGCCCGAACACTCATATTAGGTGCCGCAACATTAGTACCATAGATTAACATTAGAGAGATTCTGACATAACATATGTCAACTGTAGCTGCTAACCCAGCTTCAATTATTTTTCCGTACGGTGCAAGAATAGAATGGTTTGATTTCATAGAAACAGACAGGAATCAAGATGAAACTCCCGTGGCACACAATCATTTAAGGAAAAAATCAGTATTTTACATTAAGGTGAGCGGCAATAACTGCCTTTTAGTTCGTAAATATACCTTGTAGAAGTTTCTGCATTTATTTATTTTCGTGAAATGCTAACCATAGAATATTTACGCAGAACTTGAAATTATTGTAGATATTGCAAGTTTTGCATAAATATTCGTATTGTTTTTAAGAAGACTTTTGCTTTTAAACACCCGCAAATGTATAAAAGCTTTTTAAATATCACTTGTTCCTAGTAATAAACCCACGTATCGACCAACGTCTGGGCTGTCTGAGCACAGACGGTGGTCGATACGAATATGACCAGGGCAAAGAGGATACCATAACGTGGTGCCCATTGGTCAGTGATTACTTTGTGACCACAAGCGAAATCCTCAACTACAGAAGCGTTGCAAATGAGAAAGCTGATGGACGGAGAAACTGTGGTGAACGAACCATTGCTGAGACCCGCAGTGACTGCGGTATCTATAAACATAGAGGGTTTTTCCCCTGCAAAATCAGACATACTTGCCGAATTGTGTGCTACTATGAAGTGTGATTTTTTTGTGTGTGTTCAGGAGGTGCACATAGGCTCTACAGATAGGCGTACATTTGTTCCTTATTTATGAAATATCCCATGAGCATTACGGAAGTGTCATTTTTTCTAGGCCAGAGACTGAGATCATCAGTGCTGGCAGCAGAAGTGTGTGATTTTGTTTTTTTGTTTTTTAAATGATTTATTGCACCTGGTGGCACAGAGACGTGACAAACAGGCAGACATAAACAGGATACAGATATTACACATCAACACGTACATGTCATAGATGCTGGACAGCATCAAAGATAGCCAGTGTTGATCAAGTAACACATTGTGAACAAGTACACATCAAACATGGTTTTTGCAATATGCTAAATGACCGATGTACACAGAGAACCAGTGTTGGACAAGTAACACACTGAGAGCCAGTGCCGAAAGACAAGCACAAACATCCATGCCTTACTGGGATTCGAACCCGGACCCAACAAGGGCGAATGATGAGAAGCCAATCTCTTAGACCACTGCGCCACCGGGGCGGCTAGCAGAAGTATTGACAATGTTCAGAAAATCACAGTGGAAACAAAACATTAGCCCGTTACCTTGGTATATAAACCATCAAATATTCTGCTTGATTTTAATAAACTGCAGCGGTATAGCTCAACATCGACCAATATTGTGATGGGAGATTTGAATAATCACAGCGCAGCATGGGGATACGCCGAGAATGACGCTAATGGAGATTTGCTCAAAAAATGGGCAGAGGATAGTCGGCTTACCTTGATTAATGATGCTGAGTTGCCTACCTCGTTTAATAGTGCAAGGTGGAAGCGTGGATATAATACAGACTTAATTTTTGTCTCAGAAAACGTATCCCTTCAGTGTGTGAAGTGGGTTGGAGATCCAATCCCAAATACTCAGCAAAGACCTATTATCTGTCAGGTTATGCATGCCATTAGATCAACTATAGTCGCATTTAGGGGAAGATTCAGTTTCAAGAAAGTTAATTGGCAAAGGTTTTCTCATGATGTGGATGCTCCCGTGATAGATTTAAAACCAATTCCTCAAAACTACAATTACTTTGTAAAGACAGTACAACGGGTGGCACGACAGAACATCTCAAGAGGATGTAGAACTATGTACCTGTCCAATATGAATAGGCAAACAAAAGATATGCTGTCACAATATACCATTCTACACTGGTGTGCAAAAATTAAGGACGAAGAGGAGAAATTAGCATAACAGTGGAAAGATCAGGCAGAACGGACCGAAATACCACTCAGGAAGATGGACTAGGGTCCGATACGGTAGGGCATGATCATATATGCAGCATGACGTGGGGGGGGGGTGTCGGAAAGGTATAACGCACACGGGCGGTGTACGCTCAGCAATTCGGCGAAAGCTATTGCACGGTGTACATCGGTTTGAACGACGTCGATTTGTTGCCACCATGTGATATGACCAACAGGCAATCCAGTAGACGACATCTGGAGGACTTTACCCGAGGTCGCGTCATTGGGAAGTTGGAAGAGAAGGTCGAAGTGTGACTAGTGTGACCGAGGAGTTCGGGATCGCTCCCAGCATCGTTTCACGAGCTTGGAGAGCATTTCAAACGACAGGAACAGCTGTCCGAGAGTTTAGACGAGCAACCACGGCGGCGGACGACCGGTATATTGTCCTACAGGAGAGAAGAGACCAACGGCAGACAGCGGGAGAAATCGCAAGCCACATGCAACAGACAACTGGACCTCCGTTATCGCGTTTACCCTGGCCAGGAGGCTGCACAAAGGTGGTCTATTTGCACGAAGACCAGGACGGTGTGTGCCATTAACGCCTGCTCATCGGAGACGGCGGTTTCCTGTGTTGCCAGGAATACAAGAACTGGACACATCAGTAATGGGGTTGAGTTCTCTTTATGGATGAGAGCCGATTTAGTCTGACGAGCGATTCTGGACGTATACACATCTGGAGAAAGCAGGGAACACGCAATCACACCTCCGACATCATCGAAAGGGACCGGTTTCGAGGTGGCGGAGTTCTCGTTTGGGGAGGTATCATGCTTGGTAGCCATACTGACCTTCTCATCTACCAAGGAGGTTCAGTCACTGGTGCCCGCTATTGTACCGAGGTTCTCCTGCTTCACGTGCGTCTGTTTAGAGGTGCTGTGTGTCCTGAGTTCCTCTTCATGGACGAAAACGCTACACCTCATCGCACAGTGGCTGTCGTAGAGCTGTTGGAGAGTGAAGATATTCAACGCATGGATTGGCGCACAAGGTCCCCGGACCTAAATCCAATCGAACACGTGTAGGACCTTCTCGGGAGGCGCTTGGCAGCACGTCACCAGCCGCCAGCAATGATTCCGCAGCTGCGATTGGCGCTACAAGAGGAATGGGCCGCGATGCCTCAACAGCTCCTTGACAACCTCGTCCTCAGCATGGACAGACGTTGTAAATCCTGCAACGCAGTCAGGGATTATCATATACCCTACTAAAGACTGGATTTGTCTTGGCAGCCGCCAGTCACATGGACGTTTTTGTCTTCTGTCCAGTTGTGCTCGAAGCTACCTTTTCAATAAAGTGCCTTTGTATCCTTTGGATTCCTTGTTTGGACGGTTTTGCTCACTTGTCCCATATTCTTACATCTTGGGGATCTTATGGTATGATTTGAGTCGATGTGGAGCTCTTCTGCACGACGTTACATTCGAAAAACCGCCTCGTCCTTAATTTTCGCACGCCAGTGTATTTGAGGAGGACACTTTTCAGAAGTAGACCATTCTAATGGGCAAGGAACTTGTGGAGGCTGTTGAAAGAAGTAAGCAGGAAAAGTGGAGGACAACTATCGAAGGACTTGATTTTGCAAAGAAGAGCCATAAGGCATGGCGACTATTAAAGAACTTAAACAATGATCCAATAATTTCGAAAAATACTTCTACAGTCACTGCTGATCAAATAACTTCGCAACTTCTTTTGAATGGAAAGAGTAAGAAGAACAGTAAATGTAAACAAAAGAGGAAGTGGACAGTAGTAAAGCAGGAACTGTTGGAGAGGAGATTTTGATTACTATAAATGAGGTGGAACGTGCTTTAGTAAGGGCCAAAGTGATTTGTTGTATGCACCGATAAAACATTTTGGACGAACAGCGAGAGAATGGATTACGGCGTTATTTAATAACTTTGTCAGGCGCTATCAAATTACAAAGTTGTGGCGTAAGTCTAAAGTAATAGAACTGTTGAAACCAATCAAAGATCCTGATGATCCTTGTAGCTATAGACTAATTTCTGTTTTGTGTCACTTGCACAAAATGTTCGAACGAATTATTTTAAATAGGCTTGTACCTCTGATAGAACCAGAACACATTCTAGAACAGGGAGGCGTTAAACAGGGTAAATCATGCACGGGACAGGTATTACACCTTTCATAATATATCGAAAATGGATATGAGCAAATGGAAATAGCTGTTGTGGACCTGACTGCTGCATACGACACGGTACATCTCGTAGCGTTATTGTGTAAACTTTATGATATGACAGGGAATACAAAGCCAACTACAATTATTGCAAATTTGTTAGCAAATAGGAAATTTTTCGTGGTTTTCCAGAATAAACATAGCAGAGGGAGAGACCAGAAGAATGGTTTACCACAAGGAAGTGTGCTCTCTCCTATATTATTTAATGTTTATACTAATGATCAGCGCATCCACGGGGAACTAGTCAATTTTTATTTGCTGACGATCTTGCATTGGCAGCACAGTATGGCAACTCTGGAGAGGTTGAGAGTGCACTTACGAATGCCGCTTACTGCTTTCAAGGATATTATGCTAGGAATCAATTGGCCCTTAATCCAGCCAAGACACAGGTTACAGTTTTTTATCTGAGAAATCGTAAAGCAAACAGAAAACTAACTATAATATTAAATGGCTCTTCACTTCCGAATACGTATTCTCCCAAATATTTAGGAGTCACATTGGACAGAGATCTTAATTTCAAGATGCACTGTGAGAATACCAGACAAAAGATTTTTGGCAGAAGTAGTTTGCTTCGTAAACTTGTTAACTGCTCATGAGGAGCAAACCCCAGATTGGTGCAGACCTTGGCACTGGCTCTGTGCTTTTTTGCCGCTGAATATGCTTGCCCTGTTTCGGGCACGCTCGGCGCATGCCAAGAAAGTTGACATCACTCTGAACAATACTTGTTGGATTGTTGCTGGCTGTCTGAGACCTACGCCTTTAGAACAACTCTATGTAGTGGCAGGGATAGCCCCGCCTGTAATAAGGAGAATGATGCACTCGGATGTGGAAATGGCAAAGTATCTTATAGATTTTAGACATCCCTAAGATATTTTGTTAGGGATGTCTGAAATGGTAACATTCCCTGCCTATCTAGATTGAAATCAAGGAGAAGTTTTATGTAGTGTGCTGAAGAGATCCCTCAACCACCACACAGGGTACCTGTGAACCAATGGACATCCGAACTTGGCAGTTTGGTGGAGTGAATGAAACCAGCGGAGGACATCTCGCCTGGACATCAATACGGATGGACTGTGTGGACAAATCGTAATAATCTGAGGACTGGCGTGGGCAGATCAAGAGACAATTTGGTAAAATGGGGTTTTCTTCGTTCTAAACACTATTTCTGTGATTGCGGGGATATGCAAACAATGCCCCATTTTTTAGACTGTTGCCTAAGCCCAGTGAGGTGGAATATGAAGGATTTAGTGTTTGCTTCAGAAAAAGCAATACAGTTCGCACGTCATTACAGTTTGAAGGTTTACATAGTTCTTAGTTGTGCGTTATACTGTAGTACAGTGTATTTGAATTGAGATGTCTAAGTTTTTGCATTGTATTGTGTATGTTTTTATCATTTTGATTTTGTGATTTTTCTTATTGATGTATTTTGTGATTTCATGGATGTAGTGCGTACGCTTCTGAAACGAAATAAATAAATAAGTAAGTAAAAAACCTATCCATTTTGGTCTACTTGAGTACTAGTATTTGAATTCCAGGTACAATCATTAGCTTAACCCTACCGACGGCTGCTGTATGTATGTTAATACACATTACTCTAAAGTACAACTTCAGAGACACGTTCTTACATTGACGCATGAGCTTTGAATGTAAAACTCCTTATAAAGACAAACTTAAGTACGTACCTGCATGCGATTCTACAATATCTCTTTTTTTTTTTTGGTCTTCGTTTGAGGTTTAACGTATACCGGGAGCAATTTAGTGGGCTATGAGCAGTCGCCCGTCCCTAATTGAGGGCTACCGGTTCCAGGGAAGGGAAAGAGCCAGTGCCGTGAGACAAACACACCATCCATGCCTAACCCAGGATTCGAACCTGAGTCCACATCGGACGAATGGTCAGGCACCAGCTCTTAGACCACTGCGTTGCTGGGGCGGCAATAATTTGGATGCACCGGGTTCGCTAATGTTACAAATATCGTTTCGGATTGTGCAGTTATCTTTCAACTGAAATTCAGCAGTAGTACTTTGGGAGTTCCTAACTACCATGTACAACATTTTTTTATATATTCCGTACCATATTTGTACCTTTTGTACAGCTCACCTAAGAATTCGGTTTTCAGAGCACACTAATGCAGTGGGGTAACAAATAGCCCACTGTTTGCTTTCCCCAAATACACAGTATTTATGGACTCCTTGTGCAAATTTGAACATTCATAAATAAATTTGAATATACGCATGCTAGAAATACACCGTAAACTGCATATAAATGCTTTACTTATATAGTGTTTACGCAACACAGCTCATATTCTTAGAATTTAACATGACCGCCATATTTCGTGACACATCTTGTCAACCGGTATGCCAACTCGTTGAAAACGTTCCTCAGTTGATGCTCAGTGATGTCATGAATTTCTTCTGTGATCCTGACCCAAAGCTCATGTTCAGAATGTGGCTTTGATGAGTAGACAACTGTTTTGTCATGACCCCATAAAAAGTTGGCCAATAGGATTACAGCAGGCCAAGCAATCGGTCCAGCCCTACCGATCCACTTATCTGGAAAGACGTCATTCAAAAACCGTCGCACATCCGAAGCATAGGGGCAGGGTGCGTCATCATGGTGAGAGAAGGGGCTATCTAAAGGATTTAACCGTCTCAGTTCAGGGACGAGGAAATTCTGCAACATTGCAAGGTAACTTCACCATTGACTATTGCTTCTTCAAAAAACAAGGGACCGATCTGACACCATTGGATTATTTTTATGGGCTCATGTTAAAGCAGTTATCTAATATCTACTCATCAAAGCCATATTCGTTAGATGACCTTACGGTCAAGATCACAGAAGCAATGCACGAAATCACTTAGAAGCAACTGAGGAACGTTCGGTTTGCACAATGTGTCACGAAAGAAGCTCGTCATGTTTAATGTTAGAAATGTGAGCTATATATGTCATAAAAACTGTATAAATAAAGCTTTTATATGCAGTTTACAGTGCCTTTTCTTTCATGTGTACATCAAAAGTTATTAACGATTAAAGTTGCCCAAGGACTTTTTAAAAATTCTGTATACAGGAGTTAGCCATAGATATTAGATAGCTGTACTGTATTCGGTTTTCAGATGTGCTGAATGCTATCGAAATTTCTATAAATATCCTCGATTTCATCATATGTGCAGTATAATTTATAAACTACGACTGTAGATCATAAGTTCTCGCTCAGGATTTTTCTCAATGTAGGAAACTGTGCAGCAGAATTTCAAACCGATCACCATATTCTCCACTAATAGAACTTGTGCGTGTATCTACCTTTTTCCTGTATTGTTATTGTGAGCTTCTTAGCGGGAGAAAAATATTTTGGATTATCCATGTACAAAAGGCCTGAGCACATTTCTTAAATGCGATACTTGCATTCTATGTATAATAAAATCCCATTCCTCCTATAAGAGACTAGTGTTTTCGCGAACGCTAAGAGGAACAATCTCAAAGACGAGAAAACATTCTTTCCATTGGTTTAGTCCTAATTTCTTACTGATTACATTTTCCCTAAAAACAAATACATTATAGTTCCTTTAATATTTAAATAAGCGTGCAACATTGCAAATATGAGCAATTTGGTTTTTACTACCTTTATATTTGAAGATCTTATGCTTAATAACTTAAATATATTAAATGAAAATTTAAAATTTGCTTTACTTTATGATACACATTTGAAAATTTACATTTGTACCTATCCATATAAATTGGAAAAATTCCTACATATCGTAAAAATATTTAAAGTACTTATTTGTTAATTCAGTGTTGTCTGAAGGATAGGTTTTCCCTTGGTAGTAAATAAATAAAATCCCACATTTTGAAAGCGTTTGTAGAACGGAAGATATTGAGAATGATTTAGTATGTCTTCTCTTCTAGAGAAAATATTGAGGATATTCCATTCACGAGGAATGTCTTGACATTTTATAGAAATAATGTTTTTTTAGAATTCAAAAAGATATATGAGACGCGCATTTAGTTAGAAACAAATGATTGCCACTTGCAACATTATGAGATTCTTCATTCTCCTGCAGAACAGCGGTAGTTTGTAGTGGATTGTACTCAGTGATATATCAGACACATCTGGAGAGAGATGTTCATCCACGGAGACTGTACTCAATCATTCCGACGATGTTCCAGGGAATTCAAATTTGGAGAGCTCAGAGGGTACGACAAGGCATGAGTATCATGCGAATCTTCTTCCATTCATGCCGGGACACATTGGAAACGGTGGCAGGATGCCTTGTCTGGGTGAATCACTTCACTGCTGGCTGGAAATATACGCAATATACGTGGATGTAAATGATATGCAAGCGTGTTTGCTATATCAGTTAATATTCAAGTGTTTAATCTTCAGTGCGCATGATGGGGATTAAGTAGTCATAAGGACTATTGACAAATAACTTGCCACGCAGCAACTTCTTGGAATGTTTTCACTACGATCACATTCCCCGTTTGCCACCAACATTTTTCTACAAAGTAGGAGCACGCCATCTACAAAACGTAGGAGATACTTAAATTCATCAAACGAACGCAACACTTGCTGGTGATGAGTATTCCAGTTGCCGAGCGCTTGACACGAAGCAAGTCACAGTTTCCGAGTCTAGCACTAATAATAGGATGACCAATGGACTAACAGTATATTTTTCACACAGCTGCAGGGTAGAACGCAATGTCCAGGTCAAATAATTGTGCTGGGCACTCACGTGCTTGACACTGGTGCACGATCACTTGCTGGTTGGTTGGTTGGTTAGTTAGTAGAAGTTTTGTGGCGCAAGGATCTCAATGGCATGATATCTTACCTCTGGTCGAGGTTGCATTTGCCTCTGACCCCGTGCTTCCACTGTCGTTTTTGTCTACTGTTTGAAGGTTACGCTTCCTATTGTGCTGCATTCACAGCCACTGTGACGTGCTACGTCCTAAATGGGATCGCCAGTCTACAACGACAAACTCCACTTTGAAACTCCGTCCAAACTGCATTCTACTTCAAAATATATCCCCAAATTAATTACCACTTCCTGCTGCTGCATCTCGTACCAGCTGCGCGATTTTGATGGAATCGCAAAATCAATTCTTCTCGGAAAGAGGGAGTTGCATTATTATTTTGTTTTGGTGTTTAAGGACCATCAAATGCAACATACAGTGCTATAGTCGGTCTCCCGTTCCGAATTCAGGACCATTGAAGGGACAGATAAGCACACTACCCATGCTTCATTTGAAACTCGATCCTGGCTCATAAAGGTCAAAATATAGCACATCAGCCACCCTGGGCAGCGCGATAATTCTTTGCTAATTTAGTGAGAATCTAAACGCCGAATAAAAATATCTTGTTCAGATGCAAGCACTAACTAAAGCGAAAAAGTTTTTAGTTTTCATTTTGCTTTTGCACATTTTTGTCAAGATCCCAGAAAATACTATAGAAAAAAAAGCGAAAGCAGGAACGCTCTTAAAATACCGGAACAGAAACTAGAATACGAGAAAACTCTCACACAATTTTATCGCATTTTTGATACAACCTACTCTTATGATTTACAAAAAGTACAAAACCTGACGTCCGGGTTTTTAGGGTTATTGAAAAGTACAAAGGTTTTTTGTTGTGTACTTTTTAATCTGCATTTATGCCGAGTAGGAGTCTTTCTTTTCGTGGTTTTTCATAGTGGTAATATTTTCTTTCACTATTAGTGTTTTGTTCAGCATCAAAATTGCACAAAACCTTTTCTTCATGAGGCAATTAAATTACTTTTTTAATTTCATAGTCTTTTCTTGTGCTACACGAATCAGTTTTTTCTAATTACGCCACGAAATCTCATCGATATAACGTGTTGTGATAGAAGAAATAAACGAATTGTTCTACAAATTTATTTATTTCTTGCTTAGAACTATTTAGCTGGCCATTTGGTGTGACAGATATTTCTACATTACTTAAAAGAACGATTTTATATGCTTTCTACCAAATTCACCATTCAATTTTCCATTTATGGTCTTGAATGGGATGATTTAACGAGTAGCATTTTTTCAGTTTTGTCGAGTGCTGCCGGCTTTACATGCTCTAGTTTAAATGATACAAGTATTTGGGTACTTCTGCGACATTTCCTTTACCAGTTCTGTGACAATCGGAAATTACTGATGAGACTAATAAACATCACTCTAAAATTTCTGTCAGTCAATCTGATAAGTTTCTCACTTTTCCCGAGTTGTTAATTTTTCTTACACTCCATGATAATCATGATTAAGAGGAATTTGCTTTCATCTTTTTCAAAGCAATTTCAAATTATCGACAAACATTCGTATTCCCTACAATTACGTATTGTACAGCATCATATAATTTCGTAGAGTGAGAGCTCTATTTTGTAGTAACATTTACATTGCTTGTACGGACTTCAAATACGAATAAATGTGCTACTGTGTATAGAATGCCTGTTTACTGCGGATGAATAGGTCTATTTCTTGGACTTCCAACAAGAGCTTGACATTAATGGAAATTATATGACTGTTGCTGAAAAAATGGTATGCATCCGCAAAGTAAGCGTTCAAAGTAAAAGTCAACGTTCAATTGGAACAGCGTTAATCACACAGGTCTGAGATGGAACAATTGTCTGAAATATATCCACCTCGTTTCATAGACAATTGGGTGCTGATTTTAAGAAAAATATTTAAATAATTCTATCACATACCATTTTTACACAAAATAAAAATTTAATTTCGCTACCTATTATTTCGGCTGTTCTTACATATAAAACAACTATTTTAATTTTAGCTCCTTTGTTTACTGAATTTACTATCATTTCACACATCTACTGTAAAAGGATTATGTTCATAACAAGAGGGAAGCATAAGGGTCGATAAAACCATGTTCGCACTGCAAAAAGTTAATTAGTTTGAGCAAACAAGGTTATGAAAATATCCCTTTGGTTTTCACGAAGCTCAACAACAACGATCGCAAATGAATACGTGGTGACCTTTAAGTACTGTTCATGCTCCTTAGACAGGAAGGAGGATACAAAAATCTCATTCTTTTTGTGCGACTGGGACAGCCGTGTGAACGGCGAACACTGGATAAAAAAATATATAGCACCTGCTTTAAAACCAAGAAACAAAAATGTTATCCGGGAAAGTTTGTTTAATACCAAAAAAGTCCTCCTACTTACACTTCATATCAAATTTGGACTTATCAAGCAGCCTGTAAAAGCTTTGCCATGAGAAGGAGAGTGTTTTAAGTATCTGTGTGTAACGTTTCTGGGACTGTCAGATACCAAATTGAAAGAAGATATTTTTGTCAGAAAAGATATTTGTGATGTACTACAGAGGTCAAAACATGTGTCAGGATGACAATTCTGCTGCGAGACATTCTCTTTGCGTAGCTCAGTTGGGAGAGAGACTTACTCCGGAGTGAGGGGATACGGATTAGATGTTCGTCGCGGACAAACTTGTGTTTTCACATTGGCGCCCGATTGTGGAAAATGGATCCACTGCCCGTTGGGTTCTTCGAAAAACGTGTGATGTTTGTTCCACATATGGTTTGGAATTAATGAAAAATTCCTACTTTGCTTTAAAGAAAAAAGCATTAAGAGGCAGATGATGTGATGTACTACAGGGAAGCATGTGTCAAGACGACAAATCTGCAGCGAGACATTCTGTTCGCGTAGCTAAGTTGGGAACTTACTCCACAGTGAGGGGATACGGGTTCGATGCCCGTCGCGAACAAACTTGTGTTTTCACACATTCGAAAACTCCTAAAAGACTAAGTTTGAAACAAAAATTGAAACTGATGGAAGTGAGGCTTGGAATGCTTTTAAGGAAGTTGTAAAGATGTTTTTGGGAACTGCAAAATCCCAGCTACAAGCACGTGGTAGAAAACATACTGGAAAAATCCAAAGTGTTAGGATATTCGATGTGCTTGAAGGCGCATTTTCTGAACGCTCATTTGGACTACCTTCCTGAAAACCTTGGATCCGTTAGAGGGGAACAAGGAGAAATATTCTCCCAAGACGTAAATCAGATAGAACGGAGATGTCAGGGAAGATGGACGTAAACATCATAGTAGTCTACTGTTGGATGCAGCACAGAGAAGACCTGCAAGCTGTGTATAGAAGAAGTACCCAATGAAGAGTTGAAGGCAAAAGAAGAAAATTACTTGTAAACACAAATAACACTTTTAAACATAATAGCGCCTACAATGTGCACGCAAGCATCAAAGCTGGACCTTGAACGATTCATAGAAGGTAGTTTAATTCGATGAATCGCCTTTCCTGTTGCACCATGTGGACGGCAGGGAACGATAGCATCGTTTAGCTGAGAAAGTGTTGGCACCAGAACGCACCGTGGGACGAAAACAACCCGGTGGAGGAAGTTTAATGCTTTTGGAAATGTTCTGCTGGGAAACTTTGGGTCCAGTCATTCACGTGCAGGAAACTATGACGTCTACCACCTACCTAAAGATCATTGCAGACCAGGTATATCCTTTCATAGCAACGGTATTTCTCTTTAGCAGTACTTTCTTTCTGGAAGATAATGTTCCATATCACACTACCAGGATTGTTCAAGAATGGTCCGTGGAACATGTGGAAGACTTCCAGTTATATGCTCTGGTATCCAAATTCCCCAGTCATCAATACAATTGAGCATCTGAGGTTTGTGTAGGAACAGCAAATCCGATCTGCGGCAGCTCAACCACTCAACTTACAAGAGTTAAAAGATTTGCGGATAAAGATTGGTACCAGATACCACAAAACGCCTTTAAACTCCTCTAGCGTCTATGCCTCGCCGATAAGAGCTGATTTGGCTGCACGTGGAGAACCAACATCATATTAAGCAGGGGGTCATAATTTTTTGGCTCTTCGGTGTATAACGTTGAAAAGGTTCGTTCGGTATCATTTACGAATAGCACTGTCAAACAAATACACTATTCCATTTTGGAATAACAGAAAATGTTTTGATAAAACACAGTTCCGCAGTTCTTCTGCACACAGTACAGCGAACAGCGGAGAGAAAAAGATGGATATCGTGCCACATCCAAATATTTATAGGTCAGTTGTAACGCTAAAGGAAATGAAATTTAAAATTCAGGTTTCTAGTTCTCAAAGATTTCTTTCTTGATCAATCAGTTCAATTTCTTTCGAACATTTTTTGAGTGAATAATGTACCAGTCGTTTCAGCGCTTCTCCTTCGTCAGTTTTTTTTTCTCATTTTTAGAAATTTTATCTGAAGATCTAAAACTTTCGCCCTGAATTTTGTTCCCTTTTCATCCGAGCAAAATTTCAAATAAAATTTACATTTCTCAAGGAAAGGGTTATTTTCCTGAATTATAAGAATAAACAAAGAATATTGTGAAAAAACTAAGAGTGATGCAATCAGTACACTTGTTATTTCTTTCGGTGGTTCACGTCTCTTTGCTTGATAGCGAGAATACCTTTTATTCAGAAAACCGCTGGTAGATTCTCCAGCTTTTTCGGCGGGTGAGAAATTCACCAAAAGAGCTACTTAAAGAAACTAAATTAGGTTCATGTTGTTTTTTTCAAGATGAGTTAAAGAATTCAGTTGATTTTTTTTTGTAATTCTTTAATATGATGTACATTTTATTCATCATCTTAGAAATTTATTTTTAAGGACTAAATGCTTTTGATTTCATTCCATTTTCGGAACTTTTTATCGGACTTTCTGTAATGATGTTACCTTTTATTTACATACTCTGTACTTTGCACTGTTAAATTTGTCACTGAATAAACGTGCTAATGTGATATTACAGTGTACTGAAAGAGAGTTTTCTAATGGAGATTTCTTAGCTGTTTTCGTAGCATTCTTCTACGCAGTCACTATAACAAAGTATTTGCATAATTATGGTTATTATTAAAGCCCGGAAGTTGAGGCAAAATGCCTTAAAATGCTTTTTTTGCCTTTTCGGCTCATATTTGAAGAAAATGCCTTTTCATGTTTTCAATGCCTTTCTTTGCATATACTCAGCAAATGCACTATTAAAAAATGATTTCTTCTTAAGAATGCGATAAAATCAAAGTTTTGATAACAATCTAGCATGCAGTACGTAGTGTTTCCGGGTAAACACGTAATTTTTTTTAAGTTATTCATTTCTTTTAAAAACTCTTTTTTAGGGTATAGGGGTACGAACCATAAGGCAGGTGGTATTTTCTCTAAAACGAAATCACAGTCGGCAGACATCTGAAAGTAAACACGAGTACAATCGGTACATTCAAAACGAGGTGCTCCAATTTAAGCAGCGGTGGCAGACGCATGCGCAGAGTCTGCGATGGTCGGCATCTCATTTTATGTTTTGCTCTTCCCAGAATCCTAGATGATAGTTTCTGCGCATGGCGGATGTAGCCGAATCCAGTCAGATAACATTGTAACCAATCAAGCTAGAGTGAAAGCCAAGAATGCACGTGCACACATAAGACCTTGAACGTTAGTGCAAAACAAGGAAGGAATATTCTGTTAGTTCGCTACCCCTAATAGATCTCGCCTTGCGTCCAAGTGAAACAATAATGCCGAAAACTGCTTCTTCAACCAGTGCTAAATTAAGTCGGTATGTTCAAGAGTATGGAGGTGATATCTTGTACACTGATGGAATGGTGTTGTTTTGTAAAATATGCGATACGAAACAGAATTACGAAAAGAAATTCTTCATTTCACAACATTTGGCAACAGCTAAACATAAAGCTGCTGTTATTCGGAAGATTGGTGAAAAAAAGATATGTTTGATTTCATCATTCGCTTCTACTTCGAGCAAGCAGTCACAGTTTGCAAGTGTTTTGTGCCATGCTTTTATAGATGCTGGAATACCTTTGTGGAAGCTGGAAAATAATTCACTGAAGAATATTTTGGAGAAATATACAAAGGAAAATATTCCGTGCGAAGCAACTTTGCGGAAAACATACTTAGATTCCTGCTACTTCGGTATAATGAAAGAAATACGAGAAGATGTCAGGGATAAAAATATCTGGATCACTATCGATGAGACAACAGACGCCACGGGAAGGTATGTGGCAAATGTTATAGGTACAATGCTCAACCCTCAACTATCTACTTACTTACATCAGAAAAACTTCCAAAAATAAATAGCAGCACGATTTCTCAGCTTTTTGCATCTTCATTAGCTCCTCTTTGGACTGGCGGGATAAAGTATGAAAATGTACTATTGTTTTTAACAGACGCAGCTCCTTATATGAAAAACCTGAAAGTTCTCTTTCCAAAAATGCTACATTTAACTTGTTTGGTTCATGCTCTCCACAGAGTAGCGGAGGAAGTACGTGGGTTATTTCCGGATATTGATGCGTTAGTGAGTAATGTGAAGAAAATTTTCCTTAAAGCTCCTCATCGAGTTCACTTATCCAAAGAGATGGAACCAAATCTTGCTTTACCGCCTAAACCGATTTTGACAAGATGGGGAACATAGATATCAGCCGCTGTATATTACGCAAATAATTTTAACAAGATTGCTGAAATTGTTAACAGTTTTCAAGAGGATGAATCCTGCGCAATACGCAATGCTCAACAGATACTAGCTAAAGATTCCATTCGTAACGATTTAACTTTTATTCAAGCACACTTTTCACAGTTGCCCGATATGATTACTTTGCTGGAAAAAAGGAACGAAACGTTAGTGAATGCCTCGAAAATATTAAATGATGTAGTTAGTACAATTAAATGTGTTCCCGGGAGAAAGGGTCAAATCGTGAATGAAAAATGTCAACGAGTTCTTTCAGTAAATAATGACTTGGAGAAAATCAAAATCATCGCTGAAATACTCCAAGGTGAAAGTTCAACTTCTGTTGAAATGGATCCTACAACTGCCTCATGTTTCAAATACTCTCCCATTACCTCCGTAGAAATTGAAAGATCATTTTCGCTTCTAAAAGATATCCTAAGTGACAGAAGGTAGAGTTTCACCTTCGAACATTTAAAAAAACACCTAGTACTTATGTGTAACCGCAAAAATAAGTAAGTGATAATCTGATAAATGATTTTGCCAATTCAGCTTAACACCTGTGTATGATTCAGAATTTTTTTGACCACTTCTATAAATGCCTATTTCTGATGCCTATTTGACGCTTTATTTCGCTATTTGCCTGCCTATTTTTAGCATTTTTACTGCCTCAACTTCCGGGCTTTAGTTATTATGAAAGTGTTATACTTTAAAAGTTACACAAACATGTCGGCTGCTATTTTGCATCTACAGTTTGCAGCAGTTTTGTTTGGAGGTATATCATTATTCACTTTCTGTAGAGAAGCAGTGTGATTACCGTTAAAAAGAGTGAGGATAAAACCTCTGTAGGGAGATGTTATCAACTTCTTCGAAAAGACTATGTTTCGTGTATCAAGCCTTTAACTTGCAGTATTGCTTACTTTTACGCAATATCTGGGCCCCTTCAGTTCCAATTTTCATTTACCGTTTTGCTTACGCATCCAAAAAAAACATTAATTTTCACTCTTTGTGAAGGATATGAACAAAGATTGGTGTTGTAGTATTCACATTTCGTCAAAAATGACGGATTAAATGAAGGTTTTTTTTATGACGATTAAAATTTAATTTATTCGAGTGAAGTCTTAGTGAATGTGAGGTACATTCTTCATGAATGTGCCTTGCTCATGTGGTAGAAGCAAGTTTCCCTGCTGCGATGAATTCTAAAGCATAGTTTAAGGTTTTCTTGATTTGTTCCTCGAATTACACCACATTAAGCTGACCGGTTCAGGTAAGTAAACACCAAATCTTTCGATAAACTGATTTTGCACCTTGTTAGTACTCATGGCGAAAATCAAAATAATCGGATGTTGACTTCTTCTGGTAGTAACAATTCTGTGTTAGATTGACTACACGAACCATCCGGAGCAGCTAAAAAAGAAATATAGTACAGGAGCTAGCTAATGTCCCGTATGCACTTCCATGTTCCCTAATTTTTATTGCTGGATCTCATAACATACCTACCTATAGGAGTGTTTAGAAAAGTTGGCCACATGGTCCAGATCATGGTTGTTTGGCCACCACATTGGAAAATGGCAGCCATAACAATGAATCTTAGTTCATGCGTAACTCCGCTCTCAGTCTTCCAATTTTATTTATACAAAGCTCATTTGACTCCTATTTAGAAGGGACACAAATTTGGTTGTCACACATTTACTGATAAAACCAGTATTTTAGATGAAGCGTATTACAATAGTAAAAGACAAAATTAAGGTTTTCAGAGTAAAACTGCTGTAAAAATAAGGGAAATTGCAAAACTCTTGGTATATAAGCAAAACCAAATTTAATATGAATTTTAAACTTGGTATAATGGAGTAGAAAGTAAAGTATAATGTGGTACAAAAAAAAAAAGATTGTGTGCATTTTCATTTCAACATTTAAAATGTATTACATATAGGGATTTTTACAGTTGTCTAAAGAATTTTCTTTGCATTTGCAAAAGTCACAGCACATTATTTTCAGTCTTCCACAGGGACACACATTCTCTGCTCTGAAGCACATCTCACAATTGCAGGGATTAGGGAAACCTTCAATTCCCGATCGATCCTCTGTCACGTGTGGAATTAGATTTCCTCCATTTTCTTTGTAACCGTAATCCAATAGATTGAACTATACGGACATTTGTAAAGCATGAATCCATTTATAGCATTGCATGTAGCATCTTTTTTATGTGAAGGCGGGTAGATAATGACGTAAGAGCCAAATCTTGAAGGTTTCGTACTCTTTTGGGATGATACTGATGGAAACGCAATTCATCTATTGCATGTAAGCTTGATCCAAGTGTCCGTACAAAATACTCTTCTTTTTTCCATGTTCTCATTCAATGGCTCCTTTCCAAAATCGAATAACAGGTTTTCAGTACAAGCTTCTGCGGTTTTCAAAGCTGGCAACTTTGTACTGACTTTGCTGGTAGTGTTGCAGCCTGTTAGAGAATGAATAACTAGTAAAGTTGCCAAAATATTCTGCGGTACTCTGCTTTCATTAGCAAGGGAATGAAGTGGAATGTACTGGAATGTTTCTCCAACCTCGGAAGCAAACCAAAGTTTTTCAAGCCCAAATTTTTCCACGTTTCTTGATAGTGAAAGAGTGCATTAACAAAAACCATCAGTATCAGTAGAACAAATAACTGTTTCGCTCAATTTTGAAGTCATCGTGATGTGAGAAATATGGTACAGGATCCTGTCATCAGCTTCTTCGTGATCACCTGCTAAACTCGGGACTACTTCAATTATTCCAATCCTTAAATTAAAGCTCCTTGGCTGATTAACGTTCAGAACTCCACCTATATAAATGGTAAAGGAGCTTTTATCAGAATCTTCTTTCCGGGATATACAATCAATAAAGTATGACTGAAACAATTCTTTATTTTTAGATGAATCCCAGTACGCATCAGTATCCACAGGAAGCGGTGTAATATCATTTGGTGCTCCATATTCTATCCGTTGTTTTTTTTTTGATCGCCTGGATCTTTCAAACTCTTTCACACTTTGTTCCTAATAAATGTCAAAATTAATATCTATACATTCACCATTTTGGCAAGCTTGGCATATAACTTTCCAAAGTTTGACTGCGTACTCTCCAGTCTTCAGTTCAATATATTTAATTGTTATCTTCCTTGCAAATGCCATGAAGTCTATAACAGTTGCTTTTCCAAGGGATTTAGGAACTTCAATAACTGGTGCAGTTTGTAACTTCATTCCAGTTGATGAACCAGCTGTGACTTGTAAGGTTTTGACAAAAATCCCTTTCTGGTCAGAAAGAGAGATGTAGATGTTAGTTCATAACTCAAAAGATACTTTGCATCATATCCTCGGCCTCTAGCTATATCAATTAACCGCAAAGCATGGGCAATTTCTTTTACCACATTCGCTTCATCAGGTTGCAATGCGTTTGCAGTTTTTAAAGTATCTTTATAGGTTGCAGTAGACCTAGTGACTTTTCTTCAAATCTTTTACTTTTGAACGGAGTGTGAACCTTTTCTCCAATTTGTATGCAGTTTAAAATATTATTGCTTGTTTGGCGATTGATTTTCTGTTTAGTAATTATATTTTGTAGCTCTTTGAAACTGTTAGAACTTGTAGTGACGAAAGGATTATCTTGTTTCTCCACGAAGGTTACAATTCTTCTAACACACTGCTCATCAGTAGTAATAGTGGTTTTTATAAATTCATGATGCAAAGAATATTCATCTTCATAACCAAGGCCACAGAAATCACGTAAAACCTGTGTTATCTGGACTCTCTCGTGTTTGATCAGATCATGGAGTAGTACTGCTTCCTTTTTTCTTGTTACTTCGATTACTCCTTCATGGCATTTGGCTGGCTTGTTGTAATTTTAATCCAGTGCTTGATCCATAGCCACGCAACTGAATTTCCGCTGCTTTTTTTCAGAACAAAGTATCCAGCTTGGAAATCTGCTTAAATCTCAGGAATGTTCTGCGAAAGATGTAAGGAAACCTCCAAGAAAACACTTGCCCTTCTACAGTAATTTGTCTTATCGAATGAAAAGAAGAGAGGAATTGCTCGCATTAGGGAACTGACATTCAGATCCCACTTCCCTTCTATCTGTGTTCCTGTGAGATCTTTCAGCACAGGAAATATGTGTTGTAGGAACTGGCATCAATAACGAAAAGTCTCAACTTCTTTAATTTGTTCTTCAGCAAATTTTTCTATCTCTTCTATAACTTTTGGTATGTGTCGTTTAAGAGTTTCAACATGGGTTCGTGTTGTTGTAATGTCTTTTGCTTTGACGCGCTCTTTTAAAGTTTTAACCTCTTCCACTGTGTCTTCTGTGTCTTCTTTCAGTAATAAATAAACATTTGTTTTCATTTATATACAAAGAGTTTTGCTATTTTCCTCCTTTTTATAGCAGTTTTATTCAGAAAACCGTAATTCTTTCTCTTATTATTGAAGTGTGCTTCATACAAAATACTGGTTTTATCAATAAATGTGTAATAACCAAATTTGTGTGCTTTCTAAAAAGGAGTCGAATGAGCTCTGTATAAATAAAATCGGAGGACTAGGAGCGGCGATACGCATAAACAAAAGTTCATTGTTATGGCGGCCATTTTCCAATATGGTGGCCAAGCGACCATGATCAGGACCATGTAACAACACTTCTATAGGTGTGTTATAAGATTCAGCAATAAAACTTAGGGGGCATAGAAGTGCATACGAGACATGAGCTAGTTCCTAGACTAATAAGGAAATACGTTGTTTAATGTTTTATAAATTCATTAATTTGTTCCACAAAGGTCGCTTATGAGCTACAAAATTGAAAGAATGTTCGCAACCTAACGTTTTCCTTCTTATGTTTCTTCGTTTTTCTTGAAGACTTTGACAGTGTCGCATAATGCAGCTCTGATGTCATGTAAAAATGCTTTAAATGTGAAGACGTCCCCGCGTGATTTTACGCAGGTTTTGCAAAAACGATTGCCGTTGCTAAAGCAACAAAGAATAACATTTCTGTATAAAACTTCAACGGAATTTTCATATGAGAATAACTTGCAAATATTTTGACACTTGTATGTTGAAATACATTTTACATTACTCACAGGCACAATGTAGGGGTAATCAAAATGGATTTGAAAATGTTTTGCGTATCATGGTATTTACTGTTGATAGTCAGACATAATTATGAAAAAGTGAGTTACTAAGAAACGGAACTTATAAAATCATTTTAAAAATTACTGACAGATGTACAATTTGATTCATGACTGGATCAGTGTTAAATAAGCAGAGATTCGTTAGATGAAAATATGATATTAAGCAAATGTTTTACAACAATTGTCGTCAACGATTTGCCAACAATCGTCATCTAACAATGACTTATAGATGTATGAATATTTCCCAAATGCATTTATTAACTGATTGCTCGTGACATAAAGAATTTAAATGGCTGTGTGTTTCGCTAAAGTGTTTAAAGAATATGAGCTAAAAAAATTTTAATCTTTCCAAATGAGCTACATGCTACCAAAAAGCAATAATTTGGTGAGCAAAAGTTGCTAGTCGTTAACATTACGTAATTTATGGTACGTTGGTATAAAATGAGTGTGCTTCGCCTTTTAATTATTATCACGAATGGTAAGAAGCACAACAGGAGAAAGTATAGCATCCAGCGTCTTAGCGTGTAAAGTTTTTTAGCTTCTCCAACGCTTATTCGAATGGAGATGCCATCATAATCATTTGTACTCTACAGCTATTCAAGAGTCAAAATTTCACTTCTCTTTTATGCATCGCTATTTAAGCTAAAACGCTTCCAGTTGTTATTACATTCGATTTTCACTAATCTGGGGTTTTTATCGCTATTGATGCTGGAAATTAAAACAGTGAAGATATGATTGTTGTCTGCAAAAACGGGGAGAAATAATAAAAATTTCAGAAGTGTTTTGTCATTTAGTAGTAACCACTGCATGACTAACAATACCGCAAAAGTCAGCTTTAAACTTAGTTTTGCCTGCCGTTGTTGGATCTACGACCAGTAGATTAAGTGCAGAATAATGGCTGAACGCCATCGCATTTATTAGCGAGGACCATGGGGAGGCGGGAGCGCAGCTTCCGTTGCCCCCCCCTTTTTGGTCGCTAGGAACTCCGCGGAGAAGGTCTTCTCTGCCGCGATAAAAGGTGCCGCGTAATCTAACATAATATTCCCCATGGATTACGATAAAGCCCGTAATTAGTGTTCAGGCCGTCCCCACTCCGTCCCCTCTTCGCGCTGCATGGTGCTTTGCAAGCACAGTGTGAGAGCGGATCTTTCTGAACAAATGAACTCCACACCTAACCCGATGAAAGTTTTTAATTTCCTGCTTTTTGGTCCCCGCTATCGGTTTAAGTCACGGCAAGTGGACGTCCTGCAGCGAGAGAGAGAAAAGGAGAGAGAGAGAGAGTGAGAAGAGCCTTTTACCCATTCAAAGGAAGAAGCACAAGCTGTAGGAAGCGACCCGGCGGGCAGGTGATAAATTGTCTTCAAAATGAAGCGCTCCGTAATGAATTCTCCATTCGTTATCCACAGCATCCAAGTTTCACCAGCACCATTTAATTAGAAGGAGAACTGTTATCTAAATCCATTTTTTTTTTCGTCTCTGAAGTTTTCTTTGCTTTAAATGACTATAGGGTTTGCATGAAACGCATTACAATGCCCGATACCTTTTTCAAAGGAACTTGCATCGTGAAATAAGATAACAATGCGTAACACAATAAAAAATAAATTCTGAAATTTGCCGCTTTGCTCTGATAAAGTGGTGAATACCACATTATTATTTGAAAGTAAAAAACAAATGAAAGCAAAAAAAAAAAAAAAAAAAAGAGAGAGAGAGAAAGGAACTCAGATTTAAAATACTTAAGCATTCCGAGTACCTAATGGAAAAAACAACTCTCCAACGTTTCTAATCAGACTGGATCATGAGCTATCAAGAATAGTCAAATCATTGCCGGGATAAGTTTTATCTCAAGCGAACAGGGATAACATTCCAGACAGATGTCTGAACACGATGTTAAATGAAGATAAAATTTTCGACTCGAACCCTATGTTGCTTTACTTTAAGAAATTAAGTAAAGCAACGTATGGTAAATTTAACGCACAAGTGGATAGAGTTTACATTCCTAGTATCCCTCAAAGTCTTTCTCAAATGAATTATCGCTATTTCCCTCAAGCCCGAGCTTAACCAGCCTTTTGATGTAAAGAGTTTTAACTCTTTCATTGTATAAATTATTCCTAGAGAAGCTGCCAAAAGACTTTCCAAAGCCAACACACCTTGCATGATTTTCAGTTCACTTCCAGAAACTTGAGTGTAAAATACTGTATATTAGTTTGATATCTCTTACAACTACTAAAGCCACACTCTTCTTCACTCGGTTCATTTTCCAGCATATTTTCCTAATATGATTATATAAATCTTCCAAGGCATAATAATTTACAGTAATAATTACATTCCTCCTCTTGTTCATTTTTACCAGGAAGCAAGCTTATCATCCAGTAAGAACTTGATAATCCTGTATATGGCCGTAACTATATACAGCCATAGAATTCGAGGCTGTATGTAGTTTCAACCAGAATTCGCCAGTTTTATTGGAATAACTGCTGTAACTTTATTCAAGTAAAATCAGTGAATTCAGCCTTTATTGCATCACCAGTAGCTCTACTATTCTTCAGTGATACAGTAGCATATCTTATTTCATGGAACTAATAGTTGTGCAGTCATCTTGCTGATCTCTTTTTGAAGTCTAAATCATGAGAAGTTTAGGCTCCTTGGATTTTCAGTCGAGAAGGGTTTAAAAATTCATTCCACCTACTAAGTCCTTCTGAGATTACAAGCTGATTTCTTATAAAAAAATCTAAACTACCGGCTTTCCTTCCTTTCGTATATAGGTACAATTTGGAAGTTTGTTTATGTATATAATATTCGAGAGCTTCTCACGACTTAACTTTAGCGTTGCCAGTATATAATTTGGCTTTTAGACAAGATATTTTTAAGCTTCCCAATTCGTTCGTCTCCTGCCGCTTACAAATAGCACTTAATTCCTTTTAACAGCTTTACTAACTCCAGCTGTCGACTATGGGGTTCAGACTTTCTACCTCATATGCTTTCTTTGTAGTAAAAACACTTTTTAAACCTGTTCGATTACGTTTCAGCGTTTCAGTAAGGTCAGATCTCAGTTTTAGGATAACATGTTTATATCGTCTTCAAGAAATCCGGCATGACTTGGATATTATTCAGATTCTCAACTCTAACGTGTCATAATGCCAATGTCTCTTAACTGTTCTACACTGGTGCTAAAACTTTTGAAGGAAATCCACAAAATTATATACAGTATATTGCTACCGCTGTCAGTGAATCTTAGTCCTCCCGCAAGGATTATTTTCGCAGATGAATCGTGATTCAATTTAAGAATTGATTATCTACGTATTCTTATCTGGAGAAAACCACGGACCCACAACAGTCCCTCTTATGTAAGAGAAATGGACTTTTGATGTGAAACTTTTTTTGTGATGGTGGCGTGATGCTCTGAGCAGGAACCATGACGTACGGACTCACAGACCTTCACATCATTCAGAGTTGCTCTGTTACTGCACTGGGATTTACAGACGACATCTTGTACCCACATGTCACGCCATTCACGGAAGCCGTCGATCTAGAATTTATTCTTATGGATGATAATTCCCCACCACATCAAGCTTATTTGGTCGACTAAATGGAATAGTCATCCAGACTGATTCTCTGATATACAGTTCCACTGAGCATAAATAAAATGCTCCAGGGAGACGCATTGGAGCTCGCTAACCTTCTGCCCGAACACCTGAAAAACTCAGAACGGTTCTTGTTGAGGATTGTCATTAATCCGTCAAGACCTCATCAATACTCTCATAAAAAGTAGGAGTCGTCGTTGCTTGAACTGCATGGTTGTCAGGGTTGACGATACTTCATATTAAAAATATCATATGTCTTAAATAAAAGATCACATATTGTTCCATGGACTACTCTTTCATATAAATTGCAAGCTTACGTATGATATTAACACAGAGAAAATTGTAATAACATGATATTCTGCTTCAGTTACATAAGTAATGCAATATTAACCTCTTTACCAAGTTTCATTTAATTTCCTCATAAGTACTTTGAATTATGTACGAACTCATAAATTATCCACTAATTTTGATCAACAGTGTATATGGCAATTGACTCTAAAGGTAGGTAGGCCTACCACCAAAAGTGTTAAAAATACAATGTAATGCAATGAAAAAAGACACTGCTGGTCTTGATGCATCTGAGAACCCTGATATTCTTCATTTTACTTTTGCTTCAGGATTTAACCATCTCCCGACCATTTCAGTTTTGTAAGAAGCAGCTCCTTTCTTATTTGGAGCAACTGGTTCCATGGAAGAGAACTAACCAAGTCCAGCAAAACAAACAGAACATCAATGTCCTGCTCGTGGATCAGACTCTGTAGCAAGACTTCTGGATCAGACCCTGCTCCATTCAGATCAGACCCTGCAGTACGAGAGGTGAAAACTCCCACAAAAATCACTCGAATAAGGGTCAGTATTCTGAACTACATTTCTCAGAGATTTCTGTAGATGGACATAAGCAGTTATATTTTTCCTAGCCTCTTCCGACTAAGCACACTTATGACTATTTTGCACCAAAAATAGCAGCAGCAATTTTGCTTTCAATGGTTGCTATCAAAACAAATCTTCCATCCCCTGTTACAATTTCCCCTTCAACTGCGCAAATTCTAGAGAAGAATAACTTTAGCTCCAGCTGTATAATTTGAAACACCATATCCGAATCCTAGGGCGAAAAGGAAAAGGTCGAACAGAAAGAAAAAGAAAAATATCTTCTTCTTAGGAAAAGGAACCTTCTCCTGGCTCATTGACTAACTCCATGTTCTTAGGTTTTAAGAATGTGAATATATGTGAAATCATCAATTTACCCAAAACACCAACATTACGCTCATCGTGATTAACTATCTTACTTGATTCGTTTTAACTGAAGCCCAGGATACCTTAAAATTTAATGTCCTTAATTAAGCACAGAAATCTCACTTCAAGAATATACTATATCTCAAGATTCAACAACCAAATGTACTTACAAAAATTTCAACGTTCATTCAGTCCCTTAGGTACTTTAAAAAGTAAGCATATGTCATCATATTACTTGTAACGTGAAATACTCTTCAAGTATAATATCCTTGATAACAGATTAAAGCAGCAAGCTCAAAAAAATATAGCTATCAACTTCTAACAAACTCGAGACTCAGAACATCGAACTAAAAACTCCAAACGGTTAATGTGAAGCAGCGGTTTTACGTAAATCAACTAGAAAGCATCGTACTTCAGCTAGGTTGAATGCCACACAGCTCGTAACCCATCATCACAGCTCGTAAGCCAGCGATCATACATTGTAAGCAACCTTCTTATCTCTGCTTTTCACAGACGTCACTCAAATTCTGACCTCAATTCACATTGCTAAAAGGCATTCATTCAAGAGAGAAAATGTAGTGTTGAGTTAGAAAATCCTTAAGTAGAATGAATTGAAATTCACATAGATACAGGAAACAAAAAGGAAAGTAATATTATAGTTCTACATTACAATTTATTATATCTAGTTTTTCCGATTTAAAAACAGCTGAGAAGAAAGGATTCGCTCATTAACAGGTTCTCCACTAACTAGCCTAGTAGCTGATAATATATATTTAATCGTTTCAAAATAAACTAGTCAAAATAGAGACAGAACGCACCATAATTTTTACCTCCTTGATACGTAAACCTTCACTATCACGGGTCTGGACCAGGGAGTTATGAAAGTTGTCAACGCAGGCAAACTCGGGGTGTTCTTTAAAATTAATAAAACGTATTCACTCGCAGGGTAAGTTCGACTTACTTGCACGGAAATTGTCCCTGATTAAAACAGATACATTCTGCAAGAACACCAATGAAACGCTGAAAGACACTTTAAAACAAAAACAAAAAACAATATGTAAATGGCTCAACATTTTTTAGCCTGAATGACTTATAGGGTCGATCATGCTAGATAACACATAATAGCGAATTCCTTCAGTGCTTATAGCAGGGTACTCCACATTAATATCTTTGTCATTTTATCTGACAGATTAAACATTGTCGATTTCTGTTTGGCGGGATATGTGACAAACTTCTTATATTCAGGCATACATAAAAATTCAGCTGTTTCGTGCAGACAGATATGTATCGTTGCAATGTTATCCGACCGTGTGGAGCAATTCCCTGAGTGCTGACTTCTGACCTTTCTTCCGAATGGGCACGGATTCAGGTCTCCCTTCACAGGAACCAGTGACACCAAAATAGGAATGGGCGACTTATTATTATAGCTCTTAGTGTTACTCATGATTGTCAGACTCCGAGGCATAAAAATAACAATCTAACGAAAATGCCAGAGGGTTGGAATTTATAGATAAACGAAGATATCAATAACTTTTAGACTAATGAAAACATCTAGAATTTAAACTACAAAAATTATTGAATGGGGTAATATTGTGCCAAAAATAATACCGAGACTTTCGATTTCTCTTTGCAAGGGCTTGATTCGTCTGAAAACTAAACGGCTGGTAAAAATGGGTCTTAACTACGTCAGGAAAACCTAGGCAAGACCACTTTGTCCTTAAAATTGTTCTTGTTGCTTTCTCACCCTACGATGCATGACTGCACTCCATGCTGGATCTATTACCCAACTCTCGGATCTCATCAAGGGAAGCTATTGAAATTCTTTATAAAGGATTCGAGATTCAGATTGCAAGGGATGGTGAGATTGAGACAGCTCGATGTCGCTGCATGATCGCATATGACGTAAACGTTGAAGAAAATCAGGCAATATACTCGTAAAGGCGTTTAGTAATATTAATATGTGAGGGTAACAGTCGAATTGAGGCGTAGTGCAATTCGACTGTTAGCAATTCGACATCATTGTTACCGAGCGCGTTTAAAGCAGACCAACGAGCTGTTATTCTGTTTCTGTCCGCTGATGGAAAGAAACCTGCAGAAATTCACCGCAAAATGGTGGCGGTGTATAGTGATGGGCGGTTGTCAAAGACTTCTGTTGTGGAATGCTGTCAAAAATTCCGTAAAGGTCGCGGTACGACATACGATTTGCAGCTGCCTGGGCGTCCATCCACATCAAACACGCCCGATATCATCGAGAATGTGAAAGTCGCTATTCTCAATGATCGGCGAGTCATTGAGAAATATTATATATTTCTCAATGACTCGCCGAATATTATATATTTTTCTTAATGACTGTTCTCAATGACTTCAACACGAGCTACGGAAGTGTTGAAACATCATACAAACGTACCGTAAAGTGTGCTGCGAATGGATTTCACGAGCCCTAAATAGCGAGCTGGAAACACATCGTATGGCAGTCTCTCTGCAACATTTGCTGCGTTCCAACGTGGAGGGCAACGCTTTCTCTGAGCGCACTGTGGCCAGCGAGGCTTCCACTTCCAACCAGAATCAAAGTCTTCGAGCATGAAATGGCAGTATTCGTCCTCTGCCCGTCCGAAGAAATTCAAGGGGCCAAGCATCTGCTGGAAAAGTGATGGCGATAGTATTTTTCGACCACCGAGGCCCATTGCTGGTAGAGTTCAAGGATCCAGGAGTCAGTATCAATGCATCACATTTCTACGAGACACTAGATCGTTTGCGTCGTGCCATTTAGAATAAGCGTCACGACAAGCTCACTAAATGGGTAATCTAACTGTACGACAACACACGTCCTCGTGTTGCCAACGTCGTAAAGTACAAATTGCAAGCCCTTAAATGGCAGACCCTGGAGCTCCCTCCTTACAGTTTAAACATTTCACCTTGCGATTTCCACTTCTTCGGACAGCTGAAAACGACAATGAAATGACGTTGGTTCCAGTCGGATGATTGCGTGAAACAGACCGTATTTGATTTTTGTACGCAACAGTTATAGTGCGTTGTCGTACCACAAAAGCATCTTCAACCTTGTTCGTAAATGGGACAGTTGTCTTAATGACTATACGGCAAGTATTTTTAAATATCTGTAAACTATCTGAACTTACCGACTCCGAGCGGAATCTATTTTTAATCTTCCTTATACTTTTGACTTTTCTTTATCTTTGAGTCAAAGGCAGTGACCCTTCTCATTTCGCTTGCTAACCTCGAAGTTTTTTGGAAGCATGTTCTGCTTGAAATATTTTAACATGGACCACTCCATATGTCTGACATGGTATTCAGCAATGAATGACCTGCACGGGCCAACCACAATTTTTTCACTTAACATATTTATTGCTGAAATGTGACATTCTGGGTATTTTTTTTTTTTATTGGAGGTTTAACGACCACCGTGAGCAAAGTCGCCCGTCCCTAATTTAGGGTCACTGGTTCCAGGGAAGGAAGAGAGCCAGTGCCGTAAGACAACACACAACATCCATGCCTCGCCGGGATTCGAAGCCGGACCCCTTTCGGACGAATGATCAGAAGCCATCGCTTAGACCACTGCGCCACCGGGGCGGCCATTCTGGGTATGGTGGTTGCATTAAAGTGACATACAAGTAGCCATTGCCTTAAACTTTCTTTCAGAAAAAGTTAATTACGTTTCAGTTACTTAATTTAAATCAAAGATTGAATCGAAATGGTAATTGGATTAACAAACAAATATAACTTTGTCGATAACTCACCGGCAGCTTATGGATATGAAATACCATCCAATGTATATTGATTGCAAACAAATGTCCTATAAGCAATCATTTCCTGGAACATTTTATTCAAGAAAATAGATAAAGGAATTCCATCTGTAATTATGCTGCCATCTTTCATGAATGTAAACGCACACGTACGAGAGAGATGACAGCATAATTTACGTAAGTAAAAGCACAATGTTAAGATGATTTTCTTGATGAGGCAAATGAATTCCATGTTTAATTAATTTTCTGCAACAATCATCTGCGAAAACATAATTATATTCGTACAAAAATTCACCTTAAAGGACCATACGATGTCCGCGTGTATAGAGATAACTCATGTAATATGACCAGACTGAAGATCAAGTGTTGGTATCCGTGTGTCATCGCTTTATTTCTCGACATTCTTGGTAAAAGCACACTGCAGTTTTGAACAGACAAACAGCAGTTAACGATCTTTCTTCGTCTTTCTCTCTCTATTCTGAGAAGAATTTTGCCCGATGACAACTTAAGGCGAAACCGTCAAACTTCTGTACTTGTATCCTAACGCATAAAACAAGCCGATGTGATTTATCTGTCATTACCGCGAAAAAAATTATTTAATAAGTATAGAAAATCAGTATGCAGTAAACTAAAATTTTGCGGAATTCATTAAAGTGCTGACAAAGGGTAACTCTCGTACAAAACATTTGGGTCATCCATACAGATAGTGAATTAGAGGTCAACGAAGGTGCAGTGAATCTGGTGTTCCTCGACTCTACGGCTCTTCTCTATTTTTTTACATATTTTACTGACGAATTCAATTGGTATAATTTATAATTGCTAAAATTTCTCATCTGAGAAAAAGAGGGAAAGCTTCTGGCTTTAATCTTTCAAAATTTTGAAGACGTGCCTGTAACTGCAAACTACAGTTAGCGTTATGCTAAAGAAATCAAGGTCGTTTTGAATTACCACTGTTAGGTAGAACATTTAAAACAGTGGAGTGCGAGCCCTCTGCCTTTTTTATTTTTCGCCTGCTATTGAATAAAACTTTAACCGGTAATAGCTATTGAGGTATTGAAAATTTTCTTTGGTCCATTTTCAACAAAGTGTGGGTGTTGAGTTGGGCATTTCTGCAGAAAACTTTAAATATACCCCTCTTCTCTATGCATCCCAGGATTTGAAGCATACAGGATTTCGTATCATCATATTACACAGAACGTAGAGCTACTTATCTCGGACATTTCCTGACAGGAATGATAAAGATGCATATCCCGCTAATTAATGAACGGTACATTATTTTGTTCTTCGTTCGAAAAAAAAACTGATTCCCATTGGTATTATTGAATGAGTCTCCGCTTGCAACGAACTTAAAATAAATCAGTTCTCTTTTCACAGTTTCATTAATATTCAAGTTTCACTCAATTTGTGGACAATCAGCGGTTAAAATGTCCTCCCCCTCCTCTCTAGACATATCAGTATAGCTCTTGGCACAGTGGGTGTAAAAGAATTTGAACTCGTGCCACCTGATTTTACATTGGTGTTTCGCACGTACGTTCATCAAGAACAAATGGCTGCTCATTGTTACGGTATTGATACATGATTAATTGTCGAATGCCTCATATTCAAAAAAGCAGAACGATTATTTTTATCCAAATGTTAACTTTACACTTAAGTGCCAAAAGTCATGGGACAGCAGCATGCAACTTTTTAACTGGCACTGCCGTCGTATAACAGCTTCGACGCACGCCAGAATTTTGATCAGTTGCGAGATGTAATCTCGTGAGTCGGGTTGAACAACCACCAGTAGGATTATGACAGGCAGAAATGAATTATCGGAGTTTGGACGATGCATAATTTGGGAACCAGAAGGATGAGACATTCAATTTCCAAAGTTGTGTGAACGTTCAATATTTTTCGATCCAGGATGTCACGTGTGCACCGAGAATACCTCATGGAAGCCATTACCACCACCGTGGACATCGCATTGGCCGACCTTGGGTGCTGAATGACCCTGACCAGCGGCGTCTGACCAGGATTGTCCGTGCTAACAGACCAGTGACACTGGCTCAAATAACATCCACATTCAATGCAGGAGGTACCAGGTCAGTGCAGCGTATTTTTACGTCCATGGTGTATGAAGGCAGAAGACCTACTGGAGTGCCTTTGTTAACACCACGACATAGGACACTGCGCGTCATCTGGGCTCGTGAATACGGTAATGGAACCCTGGAAGACTGGCAACATGTGGCGTATGGGTCACGGTACCAGTTGTAACGAGCTGATGGTAGGATTCCGATGCAGTGAAAACCCCATGAGGCCATGAAACCAAGCTGTCAACAAGGCACTGTGCAAGCTGGTGGTTGTTCTGTACATATGTGAAGTGTCTTTACGCGGCACGATTTTTGTCCTACGGTCCTCGTAAACACGTCCTGTACCGGTAATTGCTCTGTTGGGTGACCATTTGCAGCCCTTCATGAACGTCATGTACCTAAACAACGATGGGATTTTCCAGGGGGACAATGCACCATATCATCGGGTCCAAGTTGTCCAAACTTTGTCCGAAGACCATTCTGGGCATTTCTGACGGAAGATGTGGCAACCATGTTCGCCCGATATCAACCCACTAGAGCACTTATGGGACGTGGTGGAAAGGTCCATTCGCACCCAAAATCGAGGACCTACAAATAC
The DNA here is from genome assembly GCA_039090855.1 of Macrothele yani. NCBI lineage: Eukaryota > Metazoa > Arthropoda > Arachnida > Araneae > Macrothelidae > Macrothele > Macrothele yani. The sequence continues at coordinate 77,480,507 of CM077011.1, forward strand.
CAGAGAACTGTAGGGGGGGGCTGTTTAGACGGCATGGCCCAACATTTCACCAGAACTCTTCCGGCCACTTGTGAAATCGTTGCCACGTCGAGTTTCTGCACTTCTCTGGGCTAGAGGAGGTCATATACGATACTACGTACGTATCCCATGACTTTTAGGAATTCAGTGTAAAAGAAAAAAAAATCACTTTCATTGTTACATTGCTACAAATATTTTCACAAGTGTCACGCAAGAAAATACGAAGCAAATCAGCCCTTACATAAGCACTTCGTTCTTCTCACGTCCATACCACCTTATGTATTATTCACACTATGCACAAAAATATATTCGGAAACCTCAACACGTAAAAATAAATGTGCATTTGCAGAACCAGACGGACACGCGATGGGTGAGTTAGTGCTGTATATATAGGGGAGCATCGGCGCACCCTTCAGATCGCATCGGAAGCGATTACACTGCGCGCAGCTGAACTGGTGTAGTTTGCAAGTGGCTTGGGGGGGGGGGTAGAATGCCACCTGAGTAATCAATCAGTGCGTAGCATTGTCTCTCTTCTGGGTTCCCCAAAATCCACTATTACTGATGTTCTTAATCGATGGAAAGCAGATGGTGCACTACAGCGAAACCACGAACCAGGAGGACGCATAAACTGAATGATAGTACAAGAAGAAGCTTATTGCAGAATTTGCAGAAGGTACGCACGTTCCCCATCACAGACCAGACTGGCGACTTCGCACAAGCCACTGGAGCAACCATTGGCATCAGAACAGTCCGTCGGGAACTGCATGTCCACGGTTACCATATTAGATCAGCTTCGTACTAGCTCTACATCCCTCAAGGCAATGGCGGGCGACGATTTCAGTAGCGAACAACAAGAGAATGGAACAGGGTCATATGAAGTGACGAATCAAGTTTCTTATTATTTGCCTCTGATTTGTAGCGTTTGTCATGGAATAGCTGTCAGGGCGGGTTGGAATGTACTTATAGTCTCGTTTGGACAGGTATCCTGCTGGTGTGGGGCCGTTTCTTCTGGGAAGACTGGGTCCTTTGGTTGTGGTGCCCTCTAGCTAACGACCGGCATGTATAAACACATTCTCAAGAATTCCGCACTACCTACATTGTGGAGGTATTTCGAAACAGATGCCCTCCTGTTTCATCAAGGTCGAGCACCTTGCCACACTGCATGGTCTGTCCAGATCCGGGATGAGGAGCAAAACGTTCAAGTGTTGGATTGATCGATGCATAGTTCCTATATAAATCCAATAGGACATCAGTGGGACAGGCTGGAACTCTGAATCAAATCTCGATGGGAAGAGCATCCTCTACGGCAGCTCTGGCAGAAGCTTTGCGCCAGAAATAGAGGAAACTACAGACCTACCAACATCTCATGGAAGGTAGATATGAGTCGGAAATCACGTCACTGTTATTTTGTCACCGTTACTGAAAAATCACTGTCACCTATACGACCAGTGACAAAAAGTAACAGTTCCAAATTCACTGATAAGGATGCCACCGTCAAACGTGTCCGAGCATTACTTGGGGTCCAGAATCACTGTTAAATCATAATTTTAGTTTGCATGTCACTATACCAAAACAATTTTTCTCCTTTTCTGTTGAAATATCATATAAATTGCTAGTAATGTGAGCTTTCTTTAAGTCTCACCCTTTTTCCCACGCTCAAGTTAGGTTTTGTTTTGGCTTTAGCTCTGCGTTCCCTCGTAAATAAAAAATTCAAAGCAAACCAAAGATAACATTGATTTTGTCACTGCTACAAGTAAGACGGTGACTCACATTTCCAGCTTCTGTACAGCTCCGTCATCACTGTCATAAACGGTGATTTTGTCACCGTTTAAAGTAACGGTTACTTTCATGGAACTGTCACTGTTAAGTACAACTATGATTGGTAAACATACTTTTAGTGGAAGGCATGCCCAGAAAGTAGCGTCGCTGCAGTCTTAACCGCCAAAGATGGGCTGACTGTGTACTGATTTCGGCTAAAAAATGCTCTTGCTTCCGTTTCACCTAGCTGTATGAATGCTTTTGTCTACATCGTGTATGCACATTAAAGTTGTAAAATATTAGGAACACCAAACTAATAACGTGTTGCGCTACCCATGATCTTCGAAAGATCCACCATTCTATGTGGTATGGATGCAGCCAGGGGGTGATATCGGTCTACAGGTTTGTTCGGGCAGTAGATGTAACGGTGTCCGTCAATTGACGAATGTTCGCTGGAGGAGGATCTCTGTTACTAATAGATCTCTCAATTTCATCCAGCAGATGTTTACTTGAGTTAACATCTGGGGCCTGTGGGGACCATTTTATCTCTTTGCAGTCAGTGTCTTTCTCGTGGAAACACTGCGTGACGATCTAATCCTTGTGGCATGGTGCATTATCCTGCTGGAAGTAGCCCTCTTCATCTGGAAGCACCATGCATTGGTATGGGTGTGCCTGGTACGCAGTGATGTTGTATCCTTATGGCATCCTTACGCTGTCCCAGAGATATGAAGAAACCCAGTGTTCGTCATGAAAACAAAACTCATACCATTCAATTGCCTCTAACGCCTCTTTTTGGTGCTAAAAATCGTTGCTGTACAGTACAATCAACGCTAGGCAGCTACGATTTACCGATTTGCGCAACTGCTGCTACATTCTGGACCGCCAAGCGGCGTGTGTTAACCGAAAACATGACCGACAAGGCGAACATTTTTCAGTCCTCAAGTTTCTAGTTTTCGTGCTGCTGTGCCCACATTAGAAGAATTTGTTTTTAGAAGAACCCTAGTAGTACAGGAACGGGATGTGTGCTGTTATAACCCTTTCGCGCCTATGCGAGTGTGTGTGTGTGTGGCGGATCATAGCAACATCTAATATCTTCTAAACATCGTTGTTGTACTGCGCCATAACTTGACGCAATGTAGCTTATGTATCATCACAAAGGTTATAAGATACAGATGTGCACCTCTCGCTTTTTAAACAGCGCCCCAGTGGTCGGTCATGAAACTACGATAGAGTCTGTCACGTGATACGGTGCCAGTGGCTATGTAAGCAGCACCGCGGAGAGAGTTCTAAACTCTTGAAAAATAAATAAACGAAAAAAAGGTAGAAACTCACGGTTACGGTTTCGACGATTTAGTTCCATGTCCGTCCACTTGCGCGCTGTACTTTTGAGGTTTTCGGGGCTAAATTGTTGCCATGAGACTCTATGGAAGATTTTTTTTTTGATTGGAGGTTGTTCTTTTTTTATTGGAGGTTTAACGACCACCTTGAGCAACTCAATGGGCTATAAGCAGTCGCCCGTCCCTAATTTAGGGTCACTGGTTCCAGGGAAGGAAAAGAGCCAGTGCCGTAAGACAAACACAACATCCATGCCTGACCGGGATTCGAACCCGGACCCCTTACGGACGAATGATCAGAGGCCAACGCCTTAGACCACTGCGCCACCGGGGCGGCGATTGGAGGTTTAGCGACCACCGTGAGCAACTCAATGGGCTATAAGCAGTCGCCCGTCCCTAATTTAGGGTCACAACGTCCATGCAACACAACATCCATGCCTCACCGGCATGGATGTTGTGCATGGATGTTGTGATTAGAAGCACAACATCCATGCCTCACCGGGATTCGAACCCGGACCCCTTTCGGACGAATGATCAGAGCCCAACGTCTTAGACCACTGCGCCACCGGGGCGGCATGGAAATGGAAGATTTACCTCTGGGTCTCCTACTCTGTGTGCATTACCTTGAACAATCATTTCTAGCTGCCGGTGACCTCGAACATCGACCAGTTGTTTTTGCCCGCAGGAAGACCGCTGACTGCTTGTTTGATTTTTGTGTATTACTCACTTTATACCCTCAATACAGTTGTTCTTGCACAGAGGAAAAGATTTGCCGCTTAGCGCCTACTCACATGTCCCTTTCAAAGTCGCTTAAATAGCGTTTCTTTCCCATATTTTCGCTATCAACGCTTTGTACACTTCTTAATCCTTTGCAGTGAGCGGTTTGAAAAACCATCTCAACGTCAGAGTTGCGTACGAAAGTGAGGATGTTACGCGTATGATTTGCTTTTGATTGTCTTTACTAATCTGCTACTTCATTTTGAATATATATACTACACATTGGTACTCCGTAAAAATGCTGTGTCACCATCATGACTAGGGACGGATTTTAGATGCTAAAAAACAGAGAAATATTTGGGTTTCATGTGCTAAATATTACAAAAATATTTGGTAAAAATTGAAAAATTTTAGCTAAAAAGAAAAAATGTTTGTTAAAAATAGAAAAATTATTTCTAAAAATAAATACATTTGCTAAAAATAACAAAAAAGATTTTCTTAAACGATAATGTGACTAGTTATTTTCTGTGATAAAAAGATAATGTTAGCACTCAACTTACTAATCACAGTTATATGTTTGATAGAAAATGTTTTTTGGAGTTGCAGAAGACATTTGTTTTGCTTTTGGTTTTGGCTTAAGTTTCTTGTGGGCGATTATGCAATATGATGTCACATCTATCTAGTTTTTTAATAGCATGCTGTTACGTTTTTATTACTTGCTTGGGCTTCGGATTCGAAAGATCCTTTTTCATTCATAAACTCGCAATGAAGAGACAGAACATTACTTGAAATTTAACACAGAAATTTATTCAGCAAAGTTATACAGCTCTTAGAAATAATTATTCCAGTGCACTTTACAACCGCACTTTAGCACGTATTATACGAACATAATAATAATGTCGTAGAAAGAAGAGCATGCTGACTGCAGTAATTCAACAGAACCATTAAGCTGGTTCCACCGAAAATCTCTGCCTTATGTTTCCAATGGTAAAACTTCTATATATAGTTTCTTCGCAACTGATGTACTCCCAAGGATGAAAATTTGCACATCGAAAAAACTAACTTTAAGTTATAGCATGAGATACTTTATACTTGATAAAACTTCACCATAATTATGCAATCCAACATTTCTTTGTCTACTGGTGTCATCAATGTACAGGTCGCGCCATCTATTTACAGGTCTGAGCATTATTCAAAGAAAAATTCTTGTTTCTTTAATACAATTATGGTTATATTTTAGCAAGTATTAAGTATCCCATGCTATGACTTAAAGTCAGTTTTATCGATGTGCAAATTTTCACCCTTGGGAATACATTGATTGCGAAGAAAATATGTAAAGAAGTTTTACCATTGGAAATATAAGGCATAGATTTTAGGTGGAACCACCTTAACAGCAATGGCAATAACGTGAGATGCGCATGTATACTCCCCGTGCTAGACTTTGAGGTCTATATATGTGTTGTCTGGGATGTAAGGTCAGGTGATGCGTAACATCACAGCCTCTCCTTGACAAATGTCAACCCCGCCTTCTCGTGGTGCATCCTGTTCCCACTAAAGGGGCTCTGACGACCGCCAATAGCGGTATAACTATACCATCGGGATCAGAGGAAATGCTATCCCACACTCACCAACCCGCTTGGCCAGCGTGGTGAGTTATGGCCAAACACCTCCAAAATGACTCTACAACTTAAATCTTGGCCCTCAGTCTCCGGCAGCTGGAATGTACCTGGCCAAGGCAGCGGCCAGTGCGATATGAAGGCAGAGGGTGCTAAGAATCCCCGGAGGACCGGACTAGGCTGCCATTTGATGCTGACCTTGGCTACCTATAACGGACGCTCCCTATCTTCTGATTCAAGGCTTCTTGAATTGGAAGAGGAACTACAAAGGATCAAGTGGGACATCGTCGGGCTAAGTGAGGTAAGGAGAAAAGGAGAATATCTCATTGAACTGAAAAGTGGACATCTCTTCTATTATCGTGGGACAGATACTGGCAGAACTAGTGGTGTTGGATTTATAATAAACAAGAAACTGAAGGATAAAGTGGTAGAAGTTGAAAGTTCCTCTGACAGAGCTGCACGACTCGTTATCCAACTATCGAGAAGATACCAGGCTCAGATTATTCAAACTTATGCACCCACCACAAGTCATCCTGAAGAAGAAATTGAAGAATTTTATGAGGAAATTCGTCATCTAAATAATAAAGGTAAGCAGCACTTAAAGATAATTATGGGAGATTTCAATGCAAAAATAGGGCAACGGCAACAGAATGAAACTTCAGTAGGTAAATTCGGTCACGGCAACAGAAACCAGCGTGGAAATACTCTCGTTGAGTTTGCAGAGGCAGAAGGATTTTTCATCTTGAACTCCTTTTTCAAGAAAAAGCCACACAGGAAATGGACATGGAGACATCCAATTGGGACGACAAGTGAAATTGATTTTATTATGTGTAACAAAAAATTCGTCATCGAAGACTGCAGTGTGCTGAACAAGTTCAACACAGGTAGTGACCATAGATTGGTGAGATGTAAGATGCACCTCAACACTAAACTGGAACGTGGCAAGCTCATAAGACAAACAAAATGTATTGACATAACCAACGTTAAAAAACACCATAATACTTTCAAGTTGGAACTGAAGAACAGATTCTCTGCTTTAGAAGGCCTAACATCGGAAGAAGTGGATATTTCGGAAGTTAACAGAAAAGTAACTAAAGCTCTAATGGAAACAGCAACAAAATTAGCTGGGTCTAAGAACAAGTTGCATGTGAACAAATTATCAGGAAAAACCAAAATGTTGATGCAAAAAAGAAGAGAGATGAGGACAACTAAAGAAGATGTGACTTCCAAAGTGGAATATATAGAGCTATGCAAGACAACACGAAAACGTATCACTGAAGACGTAAGGAAATTCAACTGTGAGCTAGTGAGGAAAGCAATTGAAAACAACCAAAGCCTGAAGATAGCAAAGGGACATCTCAGTAAGGGAAGAAAACAGATTATGGCTCTGAGAAAAGAAGATGGTTCTATAACAAGAAATAGAGGCGAAATTTTGACAAGAGTGAAAGATTTCTACTCCAAATAATATGAAAGGGATGATACATGTACTCCAGACTTCATGAAAGGTACCAGAGTTCTTCCAGTCCTCCCAGCAGAAGTTGCTCATGCAATCAATAACATGAAGCGGGGAAAGCTCCAGGAGAAGAAGGAATTACTATAGACCTCATACAAGAAGCAAGTGGAGAAATTGAAACAGTACTCGCCCAAATTTTCACTCGATGCCTTACTGAAGGGAAGATTCCTGAGGATTGGAACAATGCTACAATGATCCTGCTACATAAAAAAGGTGACATTGAGGATCTCAGGAACTACAGACCTATCAGCCTCCTATCAGTGGTTTATAAAATCTTCACTAAAGTTCTTTCACACCGCTTGAAGGTAACACTGGACATGGCTCAACCGAGAGAACAAGCTGGATTCAGGAGTGGCTACAGCACAATAGATCATATCCACGTACTGAGAGAACTAATTGAAAGAGTGAGGGAATATGAACTTCCATTGTGCATGGCTTTTATCGATTATGAAAAAGCCTTTGATTCGGTGAAACCATCAGCAGTTACCACGGCTCTGAAATCCTGCGGTATTGAAGATGCATACATTAATATTATTAATAACATCTATGAAAATGCAAGTGCAAAGATTCGGCTGTTTGAAAATACAACACACATAAAAATTGGAAAGGGAGTGAGACAAGGTGACACCATATCTCCGAAGCTCTTTAATGCCACATTGGAAAATGTCTTTCAATCACTGAACTGGGAAAACAAAGGGATAAAGATTAATGGAGATTATCTAACCCACCTTCGTTTTGCTGATGACGTAGTCATTTTTGCAACTACCCCATCAGAGCTGCAGAGTATGATCCAGGAACTTGCTGACAAGAGTAAAGAAGTGGGATTAAAAATGAACTTTCAGAAGACAAAAGTGATGTTCAATGCTTTTACAAGAAATGAAGATTTATCGATTGATGGAGAAAAACTGGAGATAACAGATACGTATGTTTATCTTGGACAGCAGATATCAAGTGAGGGTCACATTGATGAAGAAATTAATCGGCGTACAAAACTTGCCTGGAGAGCTTTTGGAAGAAACAGCATAATTTTCAAGAGCAATATGCCATTATGTCTTAAAAGAAAAGTGTTTGATCAATGCATCCTTAAAGTGCTTACGTATGGTGCAGAGACGTGGACCTTAACTAAAAGAGACATACAAAAGCTGCAGACAACTCAAAGAAGCATGGAGAGGTGCATGCTTGGTATAACCAGGAGAGATAAGAAGAGGAACTCGTGGATCCGAAAAATGACGAGAGTGGAAGACATCATGATCAGAGTTAAATCCCTGAAATGGCAATGGGCTGGACATACTGCCAGAAGGACAGACCATAGATGGACAGCCGAAATTTTAGATTGGATTCCAAGGGACAGGAAAAGACCCAGAAAAAGACCACATGGGAGATGGGTGGATGAAATTCGTAAATATGCGGGAGTGACATGGAGGAGACTGGCACAAGACAGACCGTTGTGGAGGAAACTTGGGGAGACCTTCGTCCAGCAGTGGATTGATAATGGTTGACGATGATGATGATGATGATATGTGTTGTCTAAACCTTCGTGGGTACGTGAGAACTTCCGGTTTCGCTTCTTCGAGCGAGGAGAGAAGACGCCATTCGCCAACGCGCTGACACCGATGAATGGAATACTTGTGGAGGGGAAGAGGAGTGTTAAATCCATCCCCTCATTACAATGCCTCCCTCCCCCGCCACTGCTGAATATTTAATTTGGGTTTATTTACACTGAAAATAAAAAAAAATGGAGTAAACATGCAAATTTATGGTTTAATTAACGGAATTTTGGAAAATATGGGTTTTTATATCAAAATATTTACTCGTATTTACCTATAAAGCCATTTCTTAATCATGACATTTGTTGTTGTTTTTTTATTATTTTAGAAAATAATAATTTTTCGTGGGAGACTAATTATTCCTGGGTGGCGTAGCCAGAAATTCCTTAATGGGGCAGGGGCCCATGGGTTGGGTTCATTGGTGAAAGCCCCATGTATACATATATATCGCTTTAATTTCATACTAAATCTCCCCTCAAGGGGGGGTCCAGACCCGAGGACCACCCCCTTTGGCTACGCCTATGGTATAACGTAATAGGTAACACACTTGTACATTACTAATATACATTTTTGCCTCAGAGAAAACCAAATGAATTATATAACAAAACTGTAGTCCTAATATATATATTTTTGCTTCAGAGAAACACAAATGATTCATATTATTCACCAAGAGTTTCCGACACAAAACAACACATTTTAAAGTGTGACAATTCCCTGGAGTCCTCTATGAAATCACTCAAATCCTCATATTTTTTATGAAGCAGTTATCATGCTTTTAACATTGTTTTTATTCCTACACTATGTTATATCTTACACTTAGTCTATGCACACGTAGTCATGAATTTCTTGTTTTAATATGCTATTAGCAATACATAAATTTTATGAATTTTTAAGGACTTTATCTTGAGTAGTAATATATAAATTATTGAAGCGGAAAAAAATTTGATGTCAGCAGGAATGATATATGAGGAATTTTTTAATTTAAAAAGAAATGCATAGACTAAGTGTAACATATAGCATAGTGTAAGAATAAAAATAATATTAAAAGCATGATAATTACTTCATAAAAAATATGAGGATTTGAGTGATTTCACAGAGGACTCCAGATGATTGTCATGCTTTAAAATGTGTTATTTTATGTCGGAAACTCTTGGTGAATAATATGAATCATTTGTGTTTCTCTGAAGCAAAAATATATATTAGGACTACAGTTTTGTTTTGTTACGTATTTCGACTCATGCATGTTGACAGGTTTCAATTATTCTTTTGTCTGTCAGCCTACCCGCTTGTATATCAACACAGAACTGGCTGTTGAGAAATGTTTCGGCATGAGATACACGGAAGCCTGCTCAAGATTTTCCATTATGTCTGCTTGATTTCCCATCTGTCTGCTTGCTTGTCAATGGATAAAATAAGAAAATTACGAAAGCTTGTTTTCTTGTGTATGAAACAAAAAAATAAGCTAGTTTTTTTCTATGAGTATGTTGTATGTTATGGAATCATATAACGTGAAGTTCGGTTTCATCAATTATTAAAAATTATGGAAAAAATATATTTGCTGCAAATTTACAGTATACAGGGCTATTTAGCTTTCAAGGCAAGACACGTACATTTATTGCAGTAACTTTCACAGGAGCAACAACTTCATATCAAAACCTCCGTAGTTGCTTCCATTCTAGAGATGCTGTTGATGAAGTAGCAGCACCTCAGTGCGTTTTCGGTTCTTCAATACGGGATGTTGAATCTTTCATGAATTTCAAATCCATTTACTGGAAAATGCGTTTTATCTTCCAAGCAACAAAATCTAACAGCTGAATTCCAATGAAATAATGAACTACGAAAAGTATCTTCTACAACTCTCATCATATGCGGAACGATATGTACACGCCGTATCTGAAGTAAAATTCGTCCGGGGTGATGAAAGGAAATGCGCTGATAAACACATTGAAATTGTTGAAGGTGATATAAACCTTAATTGCATCGCCCCTACTACCACAAACTTCGTTTCAAAGATATTGTTTTCCGAATTTGCAAAATTCGATTTCGATTTGCCAACCAAGATGGACCTCAAAAGGTACTGATGTAAAGTGGTCCCGTGATGCAGCAAGAAATAAAGACCTCCGTGTGATGTAGCAAGGCAAAAAAGACCTCCATGTGATGCAGCAAGGTAAAAGAGTCCACCATGTGCTATAAACATGTATGGGCAGTATCCACTAATATTGATGGCTTTTCTTTCCTCACCGAAAGAATGGCGTGGTAACCAATCGTTTACGTAGATGACGAAGATTTTCTCTGTGTGCGTGTGAAGCATTAGTAACAAAACGCTGTCTGAAGTCTCGTGATTTGTTTACTGAGGTTGCTGATATCGTAAAATTGTCCAGTGTAGTGGGTCATTGGAAATGCTTGTTGAGTGATACTGCTATTGTTAGTAATCAGTGCGCATCCCACTTGCGGCCCAGATAATTATTTGCAATGTGTAGCATATCAGCTTATACTGTGCCAGTTTTCCGTCTGGTATTAGAGGAATAGTCCCATTTAACCACACACTGGCTCAGGCTAAAGCCGTTAAAATCAGATTTTTCTTATATAACAGAGATTTCACCATGACCCATTTAAGAACACAGTGTGCCCGGGGGTTTAACAGTAATTTGGGGCCCCAGTATTAGTGGTACATTGATATATCTAGGATTTCACTCGAATCAGTGTTAGCAAGAAAATGTAAAAATGCATGGTTGAAAAGGGGATACAAGTTCAGTTCTGCTTTAATAACTCCCTTCCCCAGGGTTCAGCTTGTTGAAATTATACCTAGGTAGTGGAGAAAATAATACGAGTAGATCCAAATATCATGATTTAAACGAATTGTTAGTGTATGAAAATTTCTTCACTAATACTAAAAAACATGTGTAATGCTTTCAAAAGATTTGAGGGTGGACTGCAGGCGACTATATTTTTTGCGGATTCCTCCTAAAAAAGGAAAAAAGAAATACAAAATGTTCTTCACAAGCCAGTTTCTTATTGTTTCTACTGTGCTATCTGTAAAAAAACTGCAGAACTCTCTCAATTCTTCAAGCATCCTGCATAATTCTGGGTGCCCTTGAAAATGCGGGTCCCTGGGCTGCAGTCTCCCTAGCCCCCTTCTTTAATGGGCTCTGGACTTCACGTTTGCATCGACCTTCCATCCAGTCAAGCAGATCGGAAAGTCATTACTTGTAGGTTTTTAATTTTTCAATATTATTTTGTGCTGAGATGTCCAGTTTTGATAGCTTTTGTAGATATGTATTATTAAAGGGAATCTTTTGTGATTGCCACATACTGATGTGTCTAAAAATTTAAGCCACCTTTAGTGAGAAGTTAACAGCAACTTGAAGGCGATTATATATTATTCCTGTGCTTAATAGATAACTGTTTTTCATGTTAATACTGACGTGTATAGGACATCAAAACATAATCTTCTCTTCCTCTGGTAACGAAAAACGTCATGTCTCGCTGCCATACTGCAGCTCCCTATAATTTTCTTGCCCATTGGTAAATATATAACATTAAATATTATCATATCATCATAATCATCTTCTTTGTTAACCATTATCCATCCACTGCTGGATGAAGGTCTCCCTAAGTTTCTTCCACAACAGTCTCTCTTGATCCAATCTCTTCCATGTCCCCCTCGCATGTTTTCGAATTTCATCCACTCATCTCCTGTCTTGATTTTCTATTGGGTCTTTTTATGTCCCTTTGAATCCAGCCTAAATTCCCGGTTGCCCATCTTTGGTCAGTCTTTCTGGGAATATGTCCAGCCCATTGCTCGTTTTTGACAGATGTTGTGTTGGTGGCTCCTACATTTTATGCATTCTAGTGAGATATACCTCGTTCCACATTTACCTTTTGCGTGCCCTGCTGTTTAAAGATACTATGTACATTTTGAGCTTTTTCTGAAGATATCGTCTTTGAATTTGTTCATATTCCTCCGTTTTCATTTCGTTAGCTTCTTTGTTTACGTTTGAAAGCTGCCTACATGGCGGCTTTCGGTCTCTTCTTATCATTTGCGGGCGTGACGGATGCACGTCACGTCGCACCTCTCGCGTCCATGGAAGTCGAGGTACTCTCGTCCTCAGATGTGTCTTCTCAGGTGCCTTCCCAGCATCTTCCTGGTACTCCTGTTCCGATGCCTTCACTGGACTTGGCTGCACCTCCTTTTTCAGCTTCTTCCTCAGCCTCGGTGCCTTCCTTGGTTACTAGTACTACTGCCTTGCCTGCTGCCCGTGCTCCCCTTCCCTCACTTCCTTCTTTGCTTGCCGGCTCAGCACAGACTTCTCTTCCATGGATGTCATTTGCCTTTACAGTGCAGCGAGGCGCTATTTCCACGTCACCTTTTTTCTCAACTTGGTAGTCTCTTGAAATCAACACCTATTATTTCGGTATCCAACCACAAGGTGAAGGAATTATCATGCTTTTAACATGGAGGCTCTCTCCGGTCATGTGTCGTCTGCATCTATTGCCGGAATATCTCGTACCCCTTGGGGTATCTAAGTGCAGTTCAAACACAAGGAGGATGCTGACTTTTTTCTGGTACACGGAATTTCGATTGGAACAAATCATCTCGTCTCTTTGCATCTTTCCAAGCGTCCGATGAACATCACGTTATATCCTGTTTGAAATTAGCTCACGCACGTACAATTTCAAGGTCTTCACCACTCACTATTATACTCGCTGTCTTACACAGGATCACACCACTGCCTCCTGTGTGAGCATACGCCGTGGTCTTCCTTCGAGCTTGCCTCCCAATGCCGATCACACTGGCCCTTCCACCATCCCCTCTTCCAGTATTTTGCCTGACACAACCTCTTCTTCTCTCTGTCAGACGCACCTACCTGTCAAGGACAATGATCCCTTTCCTCCTCTTTCGTACAGTACGGTAGTATATCCTCCTTCTTGGCTAGCATAGATGTCTTCTACTACTGATGTGTCTCCGATGGAGTGTTCCGACTCAGATGTGTCAAGTGGTCCTTCGGCCCTCCGGCCGACTGCCTCTGCTCCGTGTCTCTTGCACATCGGATCTTCAACTACGATCATGTCTGCTGTTCCCTTATTGCCGCACCTTCTTGATGCCTAGGCTGATGTTCCAGTGTCCAACGATGCTGATCGGGTACGTACTGATTCCTCGGCTCAACTTTTGTTCTCGTCTCCCGTCTCGGGTGTTTTTCCAGATCCGCCGGTGGATTCATCCGCCTCAACTTCGTCTTCAAAACGGACTGGAACTTTCAAAGGCTCTGTGAAACAGAAAAAGGTAAAACATCTTTCTGTAACTTCTTCTGTGGTCTCATCTAGTGTTCCCAATGTTTCCTGTTCAGATGTTTCTCCAACTGATGACTCCTCGAACAGTATGCATCTTCATTCTGGTACTGTCAACTCTCTATCAGGTGATGAGGTTATATAGGCCATTGATAAGTTTCTCCTAGTACATGGACCACTGCCCAGACAGCAACTCTTACGCCTCTTTCAATCTGCTCGTACGGTTGGCTGTATTGAAGAATTTCTCCATTTACCTGACTTTGATGTGTGTGTAGCGGTGATGCAATTTGAAGCTTATGTGTCCTTTTTCAAATCCCCGAGTGTCACAGATCCTAGGTACCAGGGTTTCGTAAGACGATACACTCGCCGTCTCTCCTCCTTGAAAGACTTCTCTGAGAAACAATTTTGTGATGCCTTACTTCCTCAAGCATATAACGATTAGCACTCCTTCCTAAACCAACACTTTTCGTTCTCTCCGGCGACGTTTTCCACTTGTGGTTGCTTGGAATTTTCTGGTTTCGCGTTTCTTCATCTACTGTTTCTCTAATAGTGTGCTGTTAGGGTCATGTTATCACTCTTGCATTGCAATGCTATTTCCTGATTTTGTTATTGTGCCTTGGGTTCTTCTTTTGCTCTCATTGTATGTCCTTGTTGTACTACTGTTTTCTTACGTTGCGGTTTATATTAGTGCTACCATTGTTAACTTTGTTGTTATGATGTGGTTGGAGTATTTCCGTATTGTGCCTTGCATTTTGTCCGTCGTTAGGTTCTACTCAGTTGGTGTTTTATCATACCCTCGTATATATACTCATCACTTTGTACTTCATATCGAATGATATGCCGTTATGCTATTCCTTATTTGTGTGCATTGTATTTTTATTATATTTCAAATTGATGTTTTGCCGGCATTGCCTCACACTCTCGGCTCCCTGATGTTATAGTCCGACCCATTATTTGTTTATCTTTCACGCTGAGCTGTTCTCTAGCGTTGGTGTTATCCAACTGATTCCGCCTCTGTTGATATTGATGTCACTGCGCTGTGGTAATGTGCTCTTTATGCTTTCTCTCCAGTTAGTGTTGCATTGTGGATATACCTACATTTTCATCTTTATATTTTCTGTACTGCAATATTCAGCGACATCTCCTGTGTTTGTAATTCCATTATAGCAATAAACTGGGTACCGCTTTGGTACCCACAGTTACCCATACGAATACCATTGCAATTTCAGGGATTTTACTCTGATCATGATGTCTTCCCCTTTTGTCATTTTCCTTATCCACGAGTTCATCTTCTTATCTTTTCTGGTTTCACCAAGCATCATCTCTCCATGCTTCTTTCAGTTGTATTCATTCTTGGTACGTCTTTTTTAGGTAAGGTGCACATCTGTGATCATTATGTAAGCGCTGGAAGGATGCATTGATTAAACACTTGTCTTTTAAGACATAAATTATAATACATTGGTAAATATTATACAGCTTCCTATATATTTCATGCCCATTAGTAAATATTATAAAAATTCACAATGACTTCTCTTCTGAACCACGCTGCATCGATGAAAAGCACACAATCGAAAAAACCAGGAGCCATTGGGCAAACATGATTCGGGAATGTAACACAGCTAATGAGAGGTCCTTTTCTCACTGCAAGTGATATACACTGACGGAAAAAAATCCCAACACCAAGAAGAGGTTGTGTTAGATAAACGACAGTTGGTAGGCGGTTAGAGTACATCTGTAAGATGACGTCTATGCAAATTTCGCGCTCGGCGAATACGTATGGCGCTAGTAGCGCGCCCCTCGGAACATGCAAAGCAGGTTTGCTGTAAATACGCGCTGTAACGTTCGAGAGCGTTAGTTATCGTTGAGATTCGACGTAGTGGGTTGATGTTAGTCAAGAATGCCTTTAAGAAGACGAAGAAGCCATTATCAACAGCTCACGGAGTTTGAACGAGGTCGTGTAATAGGGCTACGAGAAGGTGGATTTTCTCTCCGCAATATTGCAGAACGACTTGGCAGGAATGTAGCCACTGTGCATGATTGTTGGTAGCAGTGGTCAAGGGAAGGTACTGCCTCAAGAAGACCGGGTTGCGGACGGCCACGTGGCACTACTGAGATGGAAGACCACCGTGTACGGCGTATGGCCGTGGCACATCGTACTGCGTCTGCGGCAGCAATTCGAGCTGCCGTTGCAACCACAGTGACACAACGAACTGTTACAAATCGGTTACATGAAGGAAAGCTCCGAGCCCGACGCCCTGTAGCGTGCATTCCATTTACTCCTAACCACTGCCGTTCGCGACGTCAGTGGTGTCAAGCTAGAGCTCATTGGAGGACGGAGTGGAGATCTGTTGTGTTTTCTGATGAAAGCCGATTCTGCCTGGGTGCCAGTGATGGCCGTGTGTGGGTTAGAAGGAGGCCAGGTGAGCGCCTGCAACTAACCTGTCTGCGGCCGAGACACACTGGACCTACACCTGGAGTTATGGTCTGGGGAGAAATTTCCTATGACAGCAGGAGCACTCTCGTGGTTATCCCACGCACCCTGACGGCACAGTTGTACGTCGGTCTGGTGATTCAACCTGTTGTGCTGTCATTCATGAACAGCATTCCAGGGGTGTTTTCCAACAGGATAACGCTCGCCCGCATACCGCTGTTGTAACCCAACATGTTCTACAGAGTGTCAACATGTTGCCGGGGCCTGCTAGATCACCAGGTCTTTCCCCAATCGAGCACGTATTGGACATCATTGGACGACAACTCCAGCGTCACCCCCAACCAGCATTAACCGTCCCTGTATTGACTGACCAAGTGCAACAGGCATGGAACTCCATCCCACAAACTGACATCCAGCACCTGTACGGCACAATGCATGAACGTTTGCATGCTTGCATTCAACATTCTGGCGGTTACACCGGTTAATAATGTACCAGCATTTCACATTTAAAATGTCTTTTCTCGCGCTTACATTAAGCTGTGATCTTGAAACCTTAATCGATTAAATATGTTACCTATACAAATGTATTGCCGCCATTTCATTCCTCTACAACTATTTTTTCGTGGTGTTGGGATTTTTTCTTCCGTCAGTGTATATAGGTATACTTTCTCCTAACGAAAACGTTTTCCATGCAGTTGAATGCGAAATTCCTATTGGACTGGTTTCGGGATCCTCCACAACAATGCCCAGTAACTTTTCCTCTAAAACAGATGTTGAGTCATATCTGAATCAGCTGCGGTCTATAGGAAAAGGCTAAGAGGATCATCCTATTTCTCCAAAGTGTCTGTGAATGGTGGCAAAGGTGTTCTTAACTAGATATATTCCATGCAAAAGCTATCCTGTCGCTAAGTTTCATTGCCCTTGCCATTTTCTCGTGCTTAAGTGAAAAGAATATCTGCCATTTTAATTTTGGGGACTGATTAGTGATGGTTAAGGTCACAAATAACATATAGATTGGCAGTAACTGACTTTCGCACACGCAATTTCTGAACAACTCATTAGCAGAATAATTATATACTCATTATATATAACATTACCTTATCCACGAATAGGGGTATTTTACTACTATTTGCGTACATGTACTAAACTACTAAGCATCGCATTTAATTTTTCATAGGCTTCTTTCCTAACATGAGCTACAACTGGGAATGAAACTGTTTCTGGCTGAGTCGCGTCAGTTCGTTCCTATAGAATTCGTCGAGGGCCAATTCGTCGCTTCCCCAAATTTTATCTGCATGTAAATCGCATTGATGACGCAAACAGAAGAGAGAAATGGCATTCTAATAACCCCTGATATAATTAATAACAAGGAACTGTATACCAACTATGCTTAAAAGAGTATACCAACTATGCTGCTTAAAAGAGTATACCAACTATGCCTAAAAGAGTATACCTATACGACTAATTCGAATTTATTGGCGTAGAATAGCAATCAAATTTTCCAAGCTTTTGCATATCAACCAAGTATGTTTTTCAAGGAAGGTAGACAGCAAAGTGCAAGCTGATTGAAAATTAATTTGATTTCTGTATAAGTGGAAACTTTGATTTCCATTCTACGACAGTAAACTCAAATTATTCGTACAGTTATACGATTTGTTAAAAAATCCCTGATAGTCCACCTAAAATGGCAATGCTAGAACATTTTTACTGTTCAAAACTTTTCTGGCCTTGGCGTCATTCGCAAAATTATATATCGGACTATTGCCGCAACTGATAAATTTATCCATTTCTAGTAAATGCATTTTTCTTAAATCAGCTGGCAAAAGTTCTTCAAATGAGATCCCAAGTGATATTTTTTTCAATATAATCATACGTTCATATTTTCTGCATAATAACACAATCACTTCGGTCCAACGATTTCTGTTAAAATGTTGCTTGCATCTTATATAGCAAAGTTGCTCTTCTTCCGCTTAAGAAAGCGTAGTAATTACTTTTAGAAATAGTGAGTTCTTTTAATCTGTGGACACAATGCAAATCACAAGTTTCACCAGATTCAGAATACTGATCTCACGTCTTGGCTAATGGGTAGTACAAATAAATCGAATCTAAAACTTATTGTTCCTATTAAAACGTCCGTTATCCTGACTAACAATTCCTCACCCATGGGCGCTTTTCTTTTTCTTTTTTTCAGTATTTGTACCTTTCGCCGGGATTGACATGCACCGGCATTTGTTTCTAAGTATGACACCCTTTTTTTTTTTTTTGCACCTCCTGTAAGTTTTCGTTGAATTTTACGGTACACATTCACCAAACACTAAGTTTGTGTCCAACTGAATAAATGCTTTACCAATCACTTTACCACCTTGTTCATCCCTGCTAGAAATGCATTAGAATTTCTTTACCGTGTAGATTTGCGATGGTCACTATTGCTTTCAGAGTTTTGTACATAGGACACACTGCTTTTGAGTAGATGCTGTTCGCCACAGAAACCGAAGTGGTCATGTTGATATGCACTTTACGTGGTCAATCTCTTTCAACTCAGAAAACAATCCTCAGAATCACGAGTGGTGCAAGCGTTAATTTAGTTAATATTAAAATGTTTATTGCTGCCAGTAGTATTTCTACACTGGCAAAAGCGTGTACCATATTCTGGCGTGCACTAATAATACTCTTTTCGAATCCTGTTAGAGTGATGTTTTTTTTTGTTTCGGATTTTAACGATCACCATGCGCAATTTTTAGGACTATTGCAGTCGCCAGTCCCTAATTTGGGAACGCCAGTTCCAGGAAAGGGAGTGAACCAAAGCCGAATACACCATACATCCTCACCCGGGGCTCTGACCTTGGCTCCTCTTAGGGTACTCAGAAGCCTCCACTTCTTGCCACTCGGAAGCCGGGAAGGTAGAAAAAAAGTGGTGACCGATTCACTTTCAAAGGAATTGCAAGAGGACAGAACAAAAATATTTTTCAGACTTAAGTTTCTTAAAAAATATTTTAATGAGATGCTGTTTTTTTCTTGAACAAAAATAACGAAACCGGAGATTGACACAAAAAAGTAAAGTTTTGTGCTGAAAGTCAGGTAAAAAATCTCATTTGTGAGGTTCTGGTTATCACAAGAACTTCAGTTACCTAGATAGCAATACAAATGCATTTTGATGTCTCGAAAATCGAAAGGTATTTCATCATTTAGGATCTATACAAACGGTGCTGATAAATATGACAGGTATGCATAGCCTAAAACATTTGTTTTTGTCGTCTGATAAAAAATCATGTTGAAATAAGAACTGTATGATAACATGGCTCTGTCAAGCATTTGCTCACTTCTGTCTTAACATACATGCCTGAAATTCGAAAGTTGAAAATGAACAGTGTAAACTTTAAAGATCTTGACGAGTTCTCAAAGGTGAAAATTTTATGATTTAAGCAGGTTTGCAGCTGGCATATAACAAAGTTTTGTCATTGTAAAGATGAGGAAAAAAGCGTTGAATGAAATATAATATCAGCCCTGGAATATAATAAAAGGCACTTTTATTGCAAAATATTTATCTTGTATTTTATCATTTTACACTGTAATAAAGGGGGAAATTCATTAATATCTGCTTCATTCTAAATGAAATCCTCAAGGAATTTTGCAAAACTTTTGGTATTTGAATTATTGCTGCACAAACATGTTTTTTTTTTAAATCGTCTGAACTGTCTTTGATAAAGACAAGATTTGTTGTTTTAATCAAGTTTACATGGTTTAATTCTAAAAAAGAAATAACACGTAGTACTGACAACAAGTAATGAAAAGTCCAAATGATGGACATAAGTAACACAGATAAGTCGAAGTGGCGTAGAAATGCATATTTCAAGAATGCTTCTCTATACAAACAATCAACTCCTGTTTCCTCTTCACATTTTAATCACAGCTCAATCTGTTTAAAATTTGCCGCTGTTTCCCCTTTTGATTGAAGAGCTTAATTGTATTTTACTGAGATCAAAATTCAAAGACTCAGTCGAGCAAAATCTAGTTACTGAGTCTGGTGATTTACCCTCAATTATCCAGTTTATTCGAGTATAAGCAGAGCATTTCGCTGTTCTGGGTTGTTCTCTGAGAGATGCATTACCCTATCGCTCTCTTTCCTTCTCGCACACGCACGCGCACACACGCACACACACACACACACATTCTCCTCAAGATCCTCTGACAGTGACTTGTTACACTTATCTAAAAGGATAAATAAGAAGGAAGATACTTCAATCTGCTATTGCACCACAAAATCACTTTTGAAAGCTTACTTAAGATGTTCCGCAATCAACGAGAATCATTCCCGGAACTTTAAGCAATTAGGGATACATTCTCCAAAACGTTCAATGATGGCTTCTGCGAGTAATTCTTTAAATAATAATGCCCTTTCATTCTTTTTCTCTGCTGCATCATTCCTATGTTCTTCATCCATCATTAGACGTCATACATATTATATTGTGCCATTTGACTTACTTTTGTGTGTAATGTGTCCCTCTCATTCAGTCAGTCAGTCAGTCAGTCTCTCTCTCTCTCTCTCTCTCTCTCTCTCTCTCTCTCTCTCTCTCTCTCTCTCTCTCATTCTCCAAAAGTATAACACATTGTTTACTTACAAGTTATTAAACAAAGAAATTTCCAAGAAATGCAGCCTTCTATGGAAAATTTGAAATTGTCGAACTGTTGTACACCCATGTGCCCATGTTAAGTTGCTGGTATTTTTTCCTCTTGTATTTTCAAACAATGATTTCACATGGAATTCAATAACGAATACTAAGTTATTTTTACATCAAATGTAATGAATATGTGAAACAGCTGTAAATCATATGTAAACACTTTACAAAAGGATCTATGCAGCTTCGGTGGCCTAGTAGTCTGATGTGTTGGCTTTTGACCATTCGTCGGGGATGGGTCCCGGTTCGAGGACCTAATGAAGCATGTCTGGTGTGTTTGCCTTATAGCTGTGCTCCTTCCCTTCAACCAGGGGTCCTAAATTAGGTACATATGACCCCTTAATGCCCTAACGGGTCCCCGGGGTGGTCCTTAAACCTTGAAACAAACCAACCAACAAACTGAGAACATTCTTTATTATTTAGACGCGAATTGTAAGTTGGAGTTTCTGACCACTTTAAAAATGTATCCATCCATTTTACCTTTGATGAGGGGTGCAACTGGAACTATGATTATTCTTATGCTGATTCTGCCAAATAATAGAGTATGCCTGAAACTGCATTTTGAAATCTGACTGTACTTGCCAGGTTTAAACAGGTCTTACTTCTTCGACTCGTTTCGTGCTACATTTTATTCACTGGAAGTAGAATTTCAAGGAGGAAACTTCAAGAATTCTTCGTGAGAAAGACTTTCACCCAAGGCAATTGGGGATATATCCGGATCTCTTTGCATCGAGGTTTCTCTTAGAGAAAAATCCGTTTAAATTGCTTCAATAGCATTTGCATGGCAGACAGGGAACAATTAAGCTAATTTTCACTTCAGTATATAATGTAGTTTCACTTTATGGACTAAATTTTGGGTCATATACTTCCGGAAAG
The DNA here is from genome assembly GCA_039090855.1 of Macrothele yani. Taxonomy (NCBI): domain Eukaryota; kingdom Metazoa; phylum Arthropoda; class Arachnida; order Araneae; family Macrothelidae; genus Macrothele; species Macrothele yani. The sequence goes on from CM077011.1 coordinate 77,502,282, forward strand.
AGAGTGGGATACAAATATCTCATCAGAAACAAGAAGAAATGTAGACTTTTTAGTGTATCGGTGCTGTACCTGTCATAAAAGCATTTATCTTGGAGCTACATTAAGTCCTTCTCTCAAACAAAAATTGCAGCCAGCAAAGGCCAATCGACCAACTCAGCGCAAATTTTTTTGACAGTATCCCTTTTATTCTTTATAATTTACATTAGAGAATCATAACTCAATCTTCTATCTCATTGTACTGAAGAAATACTTATACCGGCAGCCCGAATTTTGACCAGCCAAAGCTTGCATTGAATAGTTATTAAACCTTACTCAATATTTTGAGGATGGTTTTGAAAACACTGGCAGTTTGTTGTTTTTATCAACATTCGGCAGGATGTAACATCATGAACCACCAGATATTGATGAAGGTGGTGTATGATATAATACCCAACTATCGTCTTTTGGAAATCTTATAGTCTTTTCTGAATAACACACGAATCACGGCACAGCCTAATGATGAAACCTGCCGGTGGACAAAATAGCAGTATAGACTCTTTCAAAGTGATAGTTTGTCCCCGACGTTGTTCGTTTGTGTTAACGACCAATCAATGAAGGCACAAACTGGAATTTTATATATTTTATAGATGGCTTAGGTGGGGCTGCACGTGTTAAAACTAAAAGACAACTCAACACGCATAAGAAACTATTCTGGACGTTTTGATAATATACATTACAAAACTCAGCTACGCCCTAATCCGTCTAAAACACCGATAAGCTTATTTCGTCTTCGCAATAAAGATGCAAATATGCAATCGTACATTCCCCGGGGTGTCCAAAAGTTGCTCTGTTATAAAGATATTGATCTTGGAGTTACATTAAGTCCTTTTCTCAAACAAAAAATGCACACAGCAGAGACCAAAGTTAAAATTAATATAAAAATTTCCATTCATCGAAAGCGAATGCTTCAACAATCATAAACTTCTGCCTGGGCGCTGTGTTACTCGAATGAAGAATATACTGTACATACCCAGTATAGAATCCATCTTTCCACTCCCGAAAAGCTGACTCATCCCTTAATGCTGCAATCATATAACTGGATTTTTGAAACCAACTCACATCGACAGATATTTGAAACCAACTTACATCGACGGATTTTTGAAACCAACTCATATCGTATTAGATTGCGTACCACACCTTCAACTGAAAGGGAGGTATCCAACATGAATGAGAAAACGGCGAAACTTACCGTTCCAGTGGTCATATGGTACACAACATTATTCAGGATCTGAGCACTAACGGCGGATCAGTTCTAATGCCATCCTTCGTATATTGCAATCGTACCGTCTATCGGTTCTTCACGGATGTTCTATGCCTAGTCCGTGTGTCTGCGTGTGGCTACCACTTCTCATCATGTCCAACGTCAGTGAATTGCAGATGTTTCTCTGCAAACTTGCAGAAATGAGCTCATGTAGTCTGACTATCTGTCCTGTCTTTGATGCGTTTTAGATACGAAGCAATTAATGTTTTTCTATTCATTTGTCTCTGAAATGAATATATTTTTAGTCAAAAATTCCAAGTTCTTGATTATGAAAACAATAACTTTTTTTTATTCGGGGGTTTAACGACAACTCTAGCCAACTCAGTGAGCTATATGCAGTTGCCCATCCGTAATTTAAGGCCACTTGTTCCAGGGAAGAGAGAGAGCCAGTGCCGAAAGAAGAACACAACATCCATGCCTCACCAGGATTTGAATCCTGGTTTACTTCGGACCAATAGTCAGAAACCAGCACTCCCTTGCGCACCGGGGCGGCAAATTACATTCAATATGGAAGTTAAGGAAGAAACATTCCTCACAAACGCATGAGAAATTCAGAAGTTTGTTCTCAGCAACCACGTTGTGATACCGAGTTGCTTATAGTTTACTGTTCGCCATGTATCATCTGATCAGAAAACCTGACAATCTCATCGCTCTGTGGCAGGAATCGAACCAGAATCACCTTATTTAAATTTTAACATGTTAGCATAAAGGTAACGGTAGCATATTTGAACGGAAATCGGGAAATTTGGGTTCGATTCTTGCCACCGGACGACGTATATTGTAAATTTTTTGATGAGATGATAATGGCGAACAGTAAACCATAAGCAATTCGGTATCACAATTTGAGTACTGAGAAGAATCTTGTGAATATCTTTAATACTTGGGTTTCCTAATAAGAAAAAGAAGAAAACACGTTTCCTGAACATTCAATTGTTCATCCCTAGAATCTTCCTTAACACCTAGTACCTCATATTTTCAATACATTTCGTTCAATCGGACAACTCTTTAATAGTGTTCCTGTTTCTTTCATTCTTTTAGTGTCTAAATGCGTTCACTAAAATGTTTGAGGAAGCTTTTTTTTTTAGTTTCTGACTTACTTTTTTTAATACTGTGTTTGACTGTATGTTAAATACCTTCGAATTTGTAACTGAATAAATTGTATTAAATTATTTTACGGAATACTTTACCCAGGTGCACCAGCTGGCTTTTCTCTCTGTGATGTGCTATATTACACCCAAAGACTACTGTCAAACAATTCTGCTCCAAAATACATTTTTGTGAAATTTTAACCTTCGCGACTCATCAAAACTATTTTTCCCTTAGAATATCATTGCAATAAAAAGTAAAGTTACACATTTTTGTTCTACATAGTGTTGACGAAAGTATTACCATAGTTTCCAAAACTTGTTCTGGTGGAATCAGTAGATGTAAAATTTAGAAAAAGCACTGCGATATTTGGACACTGAAATGTTTCGAAACATCTCAATGCGCCCAATGAAATAAGTTCCTTTTGTCGAAATCGACTGAAAATAGATAACTGCAGAAAAGGAGGTTTCAGTTCAAAGAAATCCCAGAAGGTAATTAGATGACACTGTACTAAAAAAAAGTAACGTTAAAAATACATTTTTGGTGCTATGAATTTTGTATAAAATTTGGAAAAAAATTGGATTCAGATTCTAAAGAACAAACCATTTCAATTCTAAAAGTATTGGGGGGATCTGAAAGTAATGTCTTTTTTGGGGGAGGTAGGCTACGTTTTGGAAGCAGTTGTGAGGTGTTTATGTACGTTCAATGTAAAGTAAGTGTATGTACAAATGAATGAACTATTCTCCTTTACCTTATGTAGGTGTTTTTGTCTTCCAGATTTGCAGAACAGAATTTGTGACATAAAACCCGAGGGAAGCCATGTTCGACATTGTATGTTGTATGAATTTCACAAGAAGAACAATGCATCCTTGGCCACCAATGACATTTGCGCTGTTTATCCGAATGCGTTAAATGTCCGCAAGTGCCGGCGTTGGTTCGCCCAATTCCGGTCGGGCAATTTTGACCTCTCTGATGCCCTTCGTCCAGGAGGGCCCATGGAGCTGGACAACGACCTGCTGCGTGCAGCCGTTGAGACAGATCCTCGTCAAACCATTGATGAATTATCCCAACATCTTAATGCATCATGGTCTACTGTTCAAGAGCACCTGCAACAGATAGGTAAGGTCTATAGACAAAAAGTTTGGGTCCCACACCAACTTTCACCTGACAACAAAGCCCAGCGTTTCACCATCTGGATCTCTTTGCTCAACCGATACGTAAAGGATCCATTTCTTCATCGAATTGTCACTGGAGATAAAAAGTGGGTTCTTTACGTGAACAACAAACGCCAAGACCTGTGGCTTTCTCCAGGTCAGACACCAGTTCTTACGCCAAAATCAGACCTACACCCCAAAAATAATTTTCTCTGTGTTTGGTGGACTACCGCTTGCATACCTGACTTTGAGCTCTTGGAACCCGAACAGAAAGTAACGGCAAACCTCTATTTTCAAGAATTGGACCGTTTGAAACAAGCTCTTACGGTAAAACATCCAGCATTGGTCAACAGAAAAGGTGCCATCTTCCAACATGACAAAGCGAGACCTCACACGGCGAGACGGACCCAGCAGACGATCAGAGATTTTGGCTGGGAAGTTTTGTCCCATCCCCCTTATTCCTCTTACATTGCACCATCTGATTACCATTTGTTTAGATCTCTGCAGCACTTTTTTAATGGGAAAAAATTCCACAATACTGATGATGTCAAAACAGGGCTCTTGGACTTCTTTGCATTACAGCCAACGTCTTTTTATAAAGACCGCATTGAGAGTTTGGTTTCACGATGGGCAAGTGTGATCGATAGTGATGGCGATTATATAATTGATTAAGAAATAAATTTCTTCTGTTATAAACAGTGTTTCTCTTCTTTTCCAAAAACGACATTACTTTCCGTCCCCCCCCCCAATAGATATCTCATCCGAAATGCACCAACAATATACTTCCTTTCATGACCGCCTGTGATGTCATGATACGATGCAACAAACTCTAACACAGATTTATATCCTATACACCGACTACTCCATGAATCTTTTGAAAGGGGAAATAAATGAAAATTAGAAGCAGGAGCAGCATGCCCTGATAGCAGAGGAACGGAAAAGTTCAGTAAAAATTAGAGTTTCAGCAGTGCGCTGTTGCTCGTTGAGTGCGCGAAGTTGTAATAAGCTGCCCTACATGCTTACCTACAACTTCTAGTGGCGTCTCATTGGTCAACAGCTTCAAATACGTCGAAAAGGAAAAGACCAGGGTGAACCTAAGTGAAAAGCTAAAAAGTGTACACCTCCAAAACACCATGTTTTACACTTGCGTCTCTTAAATTGGCCAGTTCTTTTGTTGTTTTCTGTTGTTGTTGTTTTTTCACTTTTCTCGGAAAGTGGCCTGTGATGTCAACTTGAAGAGCAGAGCAATTTATAAAAATAATGAAACAGCAAAGCTAAAAAGCTCGCCGGGAAACCTTCAGAGAAAACGAAAAGGTACCATTACTTTGCATAGCATTATCTTTCACTTTTAATAAAATTCGTAGCTACAGTACTCTTTGTTATTATAAATAACAGTTTGATACCAAAAAGTATCGATCGTGATCGTCCGCAGTTACTTATTCGAGATATACATCAGATTTCTGAAAAAAAAATTATAATATATCTCTGTGCAGGTGATTCAGCAGGGCAAACGTGTTGCCACAAGCAGTATCAGAAATACCGTATATAGTCGAATAATATCCCGTGTCGCAATTCACAAGTTTCTATGTTCTTGTATACTTGTTTTGAGAACATAGATATTTGTTAATTGTATCATCCGTCCTTGGTTCCGTTGTCAAATTGACGTCAACTACTTTTAAGCTCAGATTATAATTAAATTAATCCTAGCCGTGATTGATCCCATACAGGTATAATGCGAAGTGCTTCTAATTAATTTAATACTGAAATCCAATAAAGAATATTCAAGTTTATTATACAATAAAGTTTAAAAATTTGTTAATTCGAACACTTTCTTAAATTAATTGTCATGTTCCATTTTTATTAAAATGTATCAGCACATTCGAAGAAATTATATTTTAACAGAATACCACTAGGTATATGCATATGTATTATTTTCATTAATATCGACGCTACTGTGATAATAAAATTAAAGTTTCTTTCTGATTCTAAACTGTCAGACGCTAGCATGATCATCAGAACACTCGGCAACTTGATTGTAAATTGTCTGCTGGTCTGCAATGAGTTGATCAATGTCTACTTTTTCAGTGGCGAAACTTCTTTGTTTGGTAATGTTCTGACTACAAGCTTTTGTTAGAAAGATTGTAAACAGAATATTACATCTTTAATAAGTGATAGTAAATTCCTTCCGTCTGACCGTAAGTGCACAGGACCGTTTTGTGATATCAGTATCAGTCTCATACAACATGGTCTTTATCTACGGTACAATAAGCTGACGTTAGGGTGACTTTAAATTTCCAACCTCGATGTGTACCATGATGTCTTCAACTACCATCGACGAGCCATTCGACTATCTTAGCTCACCTTCAAAACTTTGTTTTACAGTTGAACACATCTGGAGCTTAAACGTTGTATGTGCATCTTCTTGGAACCACACCTCCGTGTCGACGTCAAAACGGCTCATTTTACTTCCGTCTTTGTTTTATGTCTTAAATAACATTGACACGAGCGGAATACCTACAGTCTGGGAAGAAAAGTTAATTTTCGTAGAACACGTAGGAATCAATCACTGTCAGTTTTTTAAACCCCCATCCATTAATTTATGATGCGACTGTTCATGTGTTTAGAATACTACTTTCCCTGCTCCACGGAAGAAAATGTACTATAATTGCGTTTCACTTTCCCTGGATGCCAGCCAACTGACAGGTACCTTGCCTCGTAATTTAACAAGCACAGACTTTTTGCCTGCAACATCAGTGTTGCAGGCAAAAAGTCTGTGCTCATGTTAAATCGAACAGACGTTACATTCTTGGCTAATATATTACGTTAATGTACTTACTTTTTAATCTAGTTTGCTGCGAATGTATGTAATGGATAATAATTTGTCAGTCAGTTTTAGATCTTGTTGATCTTGCTTGTGCCTTTGCAGTATTACTTATCAGTGATACGTTCTTTTCTTAAATTCACGTAGCTACCCTGCAGTGCGCTATATATACACTGGCGAAAAGTGAAAAAAGAACACCAAGAAGGAGACGTCTGATACCAACGAAATTTAAACAGCATAATAACGGAATACAGAGGATAACGTGATCAAAACATTATGGCAAAATACAGCTGTATTTGCTGGTAAACTGAAAAATAACATTTCTATGTAACATGGTTAGTACGAGGTTGAACCGCCATGAACTGCGTCACACTGTGCAATTCTGGCATGGAGTCTGTCGTACAGATGTTGGATGTAAGTTTGGGGTATTGAGTTCCAAGCATCCTCAACCTGGACGCGTAAATCGGGGATGGTCGTGGCTGGCCGTGGAGACCGGATAAGTCGTTGTCCCATAAAATCCCACACGTGCTCAGTGGGGGGACAAATCCGGTGAACGTGCAGGCCATGAAACTTTGTCTCACACCCTGAAGTGCAGGTTGCGTTGCACGTACCGTGTGTGGGCGTGCGTTATCTTGCTGGAAAACACCACGATGGACTGACCTTACAAAGGGCACAACAACGGGCTGAATGATGTTGTTGATGCAGGAGGTGCTGTTTAACGTACCCGGTACTAACACTAGTTGTGTACGATAGTGATAGCTGATCGCTCCCCACACCAGGAGACCAGGTGTAGGCCTGTGTGTCGCTGGCGGATGCAAGAAGGGTAGAGACGCTCCCCTGTGCGTCTGCGAACACGCATACGGCCATCGGAGGCTCCCAAGCAGAATCTGCTTTCATCGCTGAACACGACAAATCGCCATTGCGTTCTCCAGTGCAGACGTTGGCGACATCACTGCAGCCGTTCCTGACGGTGGGCTGGAGTCAGAAGTACACATACCAGAGGCACACGTACACGTAGTCCTGCATCCAGTAGACGGTTGCGGATTGTTTGCACAGTCACCCCAGGTGCAACGGCAGCTCGGATTTGCGTCTCAGTGGATGTTCTTCTTGACAACGCCGCTCTTCTTATACGTCGATCGGTCCGCTCATCAGTCCGTATGTAACTCCCGGTTGCACGTCTTCTCGTGTGGGAATGTTCCTCGGACCATCTACGCCACCATCGTACCACCACCGATACTTCCCGTCCAATTCGCTCCGCAATACAACGATACGACTACCCGGTCTCGCGGATTCCGACTAGTCGACCTCGCTCAAAGTCCGATAACTGCTGAAATCCTACACATCTTCCATGTCCAGGCATTGCAGCTTCTTCAGGGTCTCCGCACGTGTCCGTACGCCGACGACTGATTACATTCACTTCGCCGTATTCCTTAAATGCCACCGACGATAATTTGCATATTATGCCGTGCTGTGGCGTAAGCGCTCACCGGTTGGTCCCGAAAATAACATCACACCTACGTAAACTCGATCCCATTAACATATGTAAATTTCATGATAGTCCGCCAATTCCTTCTTGGTGTTCTTTTTTCACTTTCCGCCAGTGTATATATACTGTATACCTACTATACCTACATTTACATTGGGCAACAGATATCAAGCGAGGGTCACATGGATGAAGTAATTTGAAGTAATTAATCGATGTATAAAATTTGATTGGAGAGTATTTGGAAGAACAGTACAATTTTGAAGAGCAATTTGCCATTATGTCTTTAAAGAAAAGTGTTCCACCAATGCATCCTTCAAGTTCGTATGTTTGGATTATGTGTCAGAAAACTAAAAATGGCAAAAATGACTAACTAAAAATGACACACAGAGGCTGCAAACAACTGGAAGAAAATGAAGTGGTGCATGCTTTGTGTAACTAGAAGGTATAAGAAGATAAACTTGTGGATCAGGAAAATGACAAGAGTGAAAGATATCATGATCAAAATAAAATTCCTGAAATGGCAATGGGCTAAACATATTGTTAAGAAAACTGACCAGCCCAGCTTTGGACAGCTGAAGCATTGGACTGGATACCAAGGGACAGAAAAAACACCCGGAAGAATACCATGTAGTGAAAGGGTGGAAGAAGTTCGAAAAAATGCTGGCAGGAGTTTCTTTTGTGACGTAATAACACAAGTCATTACGTATTTGAAGACCAGGTTTCAGGTTCATTGTTATGTTTGTTACGTTTTTCTGTAAATCCCAGAAGGCAACCAGGTGGACAAATGAAGGAAAAACGGAGAAGTCGAAGCTCAGAGAGCGAAGTCAAAGCTCGGAAGAAAAAGGGTTGAAACCAATGGACATCTGTAAAGATCTGGTAGCAACACTAGAGGGCAAAGCCTCTTCGTACAGTAGGGTAAAAAACTAGGCAGCGGAGTTTAAGCCTGGGAGAAGAAATGTGGAAAATGACAATCGCTCAGGCAGACCCTCTGAGGCCATCACTCAAGGAAATTTAGACCAGGTGCACGAAACAGTGCGGTAAGATAAACTTTAAACGTGCGTGCAGGTTAATAGGACATTGAACATTCTGACAGAGCATTTGGAAATGACAAAGGTTGCTTCTCTTTGGGTCCAAACCTCCTTACACCTAAATAAAAGTTGATTAGACGGAACATATCAAGAGGCGATCCTGCTCTGTTTGAAGCCAATTCAGGAGAATTGCTGCGCCGATTATAAGAGTGGATGAAATGTGGGCACACATATTTCATATTTGAAATATGAAATATGGCACACGTATTCCAGATTCAAAACAACGGTCAAAGACAATGGAAGCATTGTAGCACAGCCACTCGAAAGAAGGTAAAATATGGCATCTCTGCTGCAAAGGTGATGGCAGTGGTTTTCTTGGATGCCGAGCGGGTGGTGCTGATTGAATACCTTGCAAACACCAAATCATCACCAGAGGTAACAAATCGCATCATGAGAGCCTATAAAATAAATATATACAGCATTTGAAGAATAAACCCCAAAGAAAGCTTTTTAACGGGGTGTTGTTTCAAATCAAAAGTTGACATTTATGTGGGTTTCAAGTGCTGCCACACCCTCTGTACTCACTTGCTCTTGCCCTCTCGGGCTACCATCTTTTCCGGAATCTCAAAAAGCATTTGTACATTTTGGGACAGACGAATACGTTATTAATCTCGTGTAAGCCTAGTTTGACAGGCTTGACAAATCATTTAATTAAGAGACCTGGAAATCCTCTGGAAAATGTGCGTAGACTTCAAGGGTGCTATGTACAAAAGTATGCCTACCGTATTTTTCCATTATCATTCCTTCATGGTCGGGCAGAAAATTTTCAAGACTCTCCTGGTTTTTATTAAGTTTACATTAGTCTAAATTTAATTCAACTTACGTTATGCTCAGTTAAAAGAAGTCTTATCTACATATCTCGGGTTGACCCAATTTCATATGTGATTGATGCAGAACAATTTTGAATAGTAGTCAGTAAGTGTGCACGCAGTTTTTTCACCCTAAAGCGGCCGATGAACCTGAAACTTACTGTGGCCAAAATTGTCTCTGTTCCCATGAACATTTCTCCCCGAAAGAGAAATGTTCACATAGGCACCGGGTTTCATGAAATGGCGAAATGATTTATTTCTCTCTCTCTAATTTCAGCAGTATTGACCATAAATCCGTCACAGTAGGTAACAAGTCGCATTTAGTTCTCAATTCTCCGCTGCATGACCCAAGGCATAATGGGAAAGTGCTAGTTTTCATGACACAAACACCATGCCGTTAGACAGAAAAAAGTGACCGGAATATCTTTTCTATCCTTTCTCAGGTTCGTCGCCATTTTTGTAGTTTTTAGAAGGTAATCAAGTAGAAAGAATTAGTGTCAATTATCTCTTTAAATTAGTACTTTGAATAACAAAGCAAAGGGGAAAACAACACTTCATGATGCGCAGCTTCACGCGTTGTAGTCGGGATCGGCCTTCTTCTTAGACCGCGAATATATATTTTTTGATCTAATTTCAGTCCATTTTGCTAATTCCAAGTTGATTCGTTTTATCCGGTTAAACAACTTGTTAGGATATCCCACATTTATATACGATGCATTGAGTTGTTAAGCTGCCTGATGTGATCTTTAGATACTTCGTCAAATATACAAAAATGCATAGATACATGCATATCACTAAGCTGTTCTCTGAGATTCAAAGATCAGCTCCGCAAAAAAATACAGCTACCACACACATTTTTAGCTGATTATTTACTTACTGTTGCCGTATCAAACTTCTCCATTTACAGCGATCTTGACACACAACTCGGACTTCACCGCCATCCAACACACGACGTACACAAGACCTTCTATACTTCATACTCATAACCTTTTTCTCATGCACACACTCATGAATATGATCCTCCAATGACTTCCTTGGCCTACCTGTCCTTTCCTTCCTGCCACTTGGGCTACAAAAAAATTCTTAGTAAGCATCTCATCACTCATTCTTTCAACATGACCAAACCACCGAAAAACATAATTTCTAACAACATTTTGGTAACAACATTTTGCTAACTACATTTTGCTTCACATTACACAACTGCAACACATCTTATTCCTCACACGATCAGAACGTGTCTTGCTACAAACCCAAAGTTAGTAACTCACTTCTCCAGCATAAAAACGATTCCTATGTTTCCTCTGTAGTGCACATGTTACACTGCCATACATCAGAGTAGGAACAATTACACTCTCATACACAGCCATGCGGGAGTGTCTCGAGAACTCATCAGTAATGTGAAATCCTCCCAAACCAGCTATGACTTTCAATGAAGAATTCACTCGCACATTAATTTAACCATCCAATTTGTTCTCTTTATCAAATATGCTTCCTAAATACACAAAGCCATTCACCTGGTCAATCACTGTGCCATTTAGACTTACATTACATTAAGTGCTAACAGTTCTTCGCTCAAAAACCATATCTTTGGTTTTTCCGTTATTTATATTCAGTTTGAATGTCTTACAAACTTCGCACATCCGGGACAACATACCCTGCAACTAACTTTTGCTCTGTGCCAACAGTACTGTGTCATGAGCATGTTGCAATCTCCACACACGGGTATTACCAAGACATAATACCCAATATTTATGATGAGTGCATGCGTGATGCCAAGATGGACATAACTGGTTGACAATACCAACCAGTACTGTCCATCTCAGCATCACGCATGCACGTATCCATAAATATCAGGGGCATGCAAAAGTTTTCACCGTCCCCGCTAACGGGCGCTGTAGGGGTCTAACTGGCCAGCGATCCGTGGTATCATTTCTTACATGAAGCCAAGCATGGCGGTAGATAAAATTCATTTTCGGCACTGTTTGTTATTCATGTTTAATTAAGGGAAAGGGGCGAGTGAAGCATACGATTCAATATGTCAGGCTTATGACGAAATGGTTATGGGTGAACACATGTGTCGAGAATGATTTGTCAGGCTTATGACGAAATGGTTATGGGTGAACACATGTGTCGAGAATGATTTGTCAGGCTTATGACGAAATGGTTATGGGTGAACACATGTGTCGAGAATGATTTGTCAGGCTTATGACGAAATGGTTATGGGTGAACACATGTGTCGAGAATGATTTGTCAGGTTTAAGAAATGTGATCTAAGCTCGGAAGGCAAGCCACATGCAGGTAGACGGCAGGAGCTCGCAGACGAGGAGCTGGGCTGGAAGAAGATGCCACACAATCGACCAAGCAACTGGCGAAATGTTTGAAAGTGGGTCAATCGACGGTGGTACGGCGTCTACAGGCCTTGGGGGAGATCCAGAAGATTGGTAAGTGGGTTCCGCATACTTTAACGGAGCGTTATATTGGTCAACGATTGGGCATCTGCATGCTGTTGCTGAAGAGGCTTCAAGTAAAAAATTTCTTGTGGAAGGTTGTCACCGAGGATGAAAAATACTGCGACAACCCCGTACGCAAGCGATCCTGGGTAGACCCAGGCTAGCCATCAATATCCACTGCAAAACAGAATATCGACGGGGAAAATGTGTTGTGTGTGTGGTGGGATATGCATGGAGTGCGGTACTTTGAACTGTTGAAACTGGGCGAAAAAGACACTGCACAACGATATAGCGATCAGTTGATGAAACTGAGTGCCACAATCAAACAAAAACGTCCATGGACAGATAAAGCACGCCGCCCAGTCATCCTGCTACACGATGATGCCAGACCACATGTCGGTGCCACCACGAAATGAACCCTTGAACAGTTGCACTGGGAGGTTTTACCACACCACGCTTACTCCCCGGACATTGCACCCTCAGACTTTCATCTGTTTTGCTCTATGCAACATGCCCTAGTCCAACAGCAGTTCACCACAGTTCCAGAGGTGAAAAATTTGGTCACTGCGTTCTTCAGCTAAACCTCGAGTCTTTTTATCACAGGGGCATTCATTTGTTGTCTGAAAAATGACAAAAGGCCATTGATGCTTACGGCCAATATTTCGTTGAATAAATGTGTGCTGGTTTCCTGATTGTTATTGCCTCCTTTTTCATTACAACGGCGGAAAAGTTTGCATACCCCTAATATATTAAACAGCCATGGTGACATTACACAACCTAGTCTGACTCCTGCACCAATAGGGAACCATTTTGATAAAACACCATTCACTCGTACACAAGCTCTACTGTCAGCATACATGGCTTTTACACTATTAAGTAGATTACAGTAACACCATATTTATTAAATACCTTCCACAAAAGTGTCCGATTTACTCGGTCGTAAGCTTTCTATAAATCTATAAAGGTAGGAAAAGCTTTCTTACCAACAGCCAGGTACTTTTCAACTATCATGCGTAATGCAAAAATTTTGTTAATGCAGCTTTTACCATGCATAAAACCACTCTGAACATTCCACACTTTCTGTGATGTAAGACCTCGTACTCTTTCAATATTGACCTTACCAAACACTTTTCCTTTAACACTCAGCAGGCTAATATCACGATAGTTCTTGGAGTCAGACTGATCACCTTTTCCCTTATATTGATACAAGGGAACAATAATGGCATCCTTCCAATCCTGAGGGATCTTCCTAACTCCCAGCCAACTGACAAATTTCAGTTAACCAGTCAATTACAGAGTCTCCATCATATTTCAGCATCTCAGCATATATGCGATCAACTCCCGGAGCCTTACCATTCTGAAGAGTTTTCAGAGCTTTACACACCTCTTCTCTTGAGATTCTCCTGTGCTTCCATCTTTCACTGTGACATCATCTGCTTCGGTCGCAGAATCACCTTTGCTTTCTTGACCTAATAACTTACAGAAGTATTCGGCCCATCTTTCACTTAACTCATTGGTCCCCCATATACTTTCCCGAATCCTATTCTTCATACAAATTACAACTTTGTTTTCTCTATTTTTCCTGAGTCTCATGTACTTAAAGAAAGTTTTTTCTATCTTTCCAAAAAGCCAATTCATGTCTTCCCACCTTCTCCTTCCTATCTTTTGCTTTACTCTGGCAAACCAGCTTAGGTGCTTTATGCTTTTTACAGCGATATTGATCCACAGAAACTCTACTTTGCAGCATCCCCATATAGTCTTACTTATTTTTCTTTACTTCCTCTTTAATCTTACTATTCCAGCAAGCATCACTTCCATTGTTACCCACTATTGTGGTGCCACAGACCTCTTCAGCAGCAGTGACAGCACAGTACTTAAAACATTCCCACTTCTTTTCTACATCCCTCTCACATGACTTCAGCTCCTTCAGTCGCTCTCTGAGTAAGTTAGAGTAACGCTGATGAACCTCAGGCAGCCTTTCAACCTTTATTCTTTCCGTACTAAGCCTCTACTTATTCCTTTTCCTACAACCAACATTTAGTTTCACTCGTAACGCTACCAAGTAATCATCAGAGCCCAAATGAGCACCTCTGATCACAAGAGTGTCCACAACTAAGTATTTCAGACGCTGATTGTAAACAACAAAATCTATTAAACTCTTTTGACCAAAAGTGCAATTTTCCCAAGTATATGTGTGGATATACTTGTGGTTGAAAAACGTATTAGATACTCACAAACTATTTTCAATGCAGAGTTCAATTAATCTTTCACCATTATCATTCACACAAGGATCATTAAACTTACCCAGAGCATTGTCAAAAGTTGCATTCTGCACACCTGCTCTAGCATTGAAATCCCCTGCTATTATAATTTTCTCTTTAGCACCAAACTGGCTCAAAACAGCTGTCAGCTCATTCCAGAAATCTTCCTTCCTATCAGAAGTTTCCGAGACACAAGCAGCATACAATACAACAATTACTATTTTGTGAAGTTTCACTTTCAAACGAATCCAAACAATTCTCCCACTTATGCATCTATAGAGAATCAAGTTGTTCTTCATCTTTTCACTTAAAATCACACCTACACCAGCCTATCCTCTCATATTATCCAATACTCCAGACAACACACTCACAGTTTCATTCACTTCTTCTATCCCAATTTCCTTTTTTTTTTGTTTCACTTACACACAGCACATCCAATCTATATTATTTATCCATTTATTCAATCACCTCATTCATCTTGTCATTTAAACCTCTAGTATTCCATACACCAATCTTACACTGACTCAGCAGAGATCTTTTTCTCGTATGACCTTTGGAAATTCTTGTTCGATTCCGTGGTAGACCGTCCTTCTCACGTGTGGTAGGTCTACCATATCCTACACTAAAGTCCGGATATTTATTTCTTTGTGTCGCTTTAATCAGGTAAGTACACCAGTGTGGAAGATTAGCCCACAGCTGACGGTTGCAGTTGATCATTCAACCTAAGGATTCTGGAACAAAACCCAGTGAGTTGCGGTCTTTTCGCCAATGTCACACAGAACTAGCTGGTACTTCTCCTGAAGTTTCTATGAAAACATTTTATGAACGATTAAGGGAAGTTTTCAGGATATCATGATTGATTATAATAAATACGAAGAAATAAATGCCCTCAACTAAATATAAAGCGTGCTTTATTCGTCGTACGAACTACTTATTTGTAGTCTTTTTCCTACATTTCCGGCGAATTGAATATCTAAAGAACATGACAGCAGGAAAGAAAAAAGATGATCCTTAAAAGTTTATATCATCATCATCATCATCATTGTCAACCATTATCAATCCACTGCTGGACGAAGGTCTCCCCAAGTTTCCTCCACAACGGTCTGTCTTGTGCCAGTCTCCTCCATGTCACCCCCTGCATACTTTCGAATTTCATCCACCCATCTCCCATGTGGTCTTCTTCTGGGTCTTTTCTTGTCCCTTGGAATCCAATCTAAAATTTCGGCTGTCCATCGATGATCTGTCCTTCTGGCAGTATGTCCAGCCCATTGCCATTTCAGGGATTTAACTCTGATCATGATGTCTTCCACTCTTGTCATTTTTCGGATCCACGAGTTCCTCTTCTTATCTCTCCCTGGTTACCCCAAGCATGCACCTCTCCATGCTTCTTTGAGTTGTCTGGAGCCTTTGTATGTCTCTTTTAGTTAAGGTCCACGTCTCTGCACCATACGTAAGCACTGGAAGGATGCATTGATCAAACACTTTTCTTTTAAGACATAATGGCATATTGCTCTTGAAAATTATGCTGTTTCTTCCAAAAAGCTCTCCAGGCAAGTTTTGTACGCCGATTAATTTCTTCATCAATGTGACCCTCACTTGATATCTGCTGTCCAAGATAAACGAACGTGTCTGTTATCTCCAGCTTTTTTCCATCAATCGATAAATCTTCATTTCTTGTAAAAGCATTGAACATCACTTTTGTCTTCTGAAAGTTCATTTTTAATCCCACTTCTTTACTCTTGTCCGCAAGTTCCTGGATCATACTCTGCAGCTCTGATGGGGTAGTTGCAAGAATGACTACGTCATCAGCAAAACGAAGGTGGGTTAGATAATCTCCATTAATCTTTATCCCCTTGTTTTCCCAGCTCAGCGACTGAAAAACACCCTCCAATGTGGCATTGAAGAGCTTCGGAGATATGGTGTCTCCTTGTCTCACTCCCTTTCCAATTTTTACGTGTGTTGTATTTTCAAACAGCCTAATCTTTGCACTTGCATTTTCATAGATGTTATTAATAATATTAATGTATGCATCTTCAATACCGCAGGTTTTCAGAGCCATTGTAACTGCTGATGGTTTCACCGAATCAAAGGCTTTTTCATAATCGATAAAAGCCATGCACAATGGAAGTTCATATTCCCTCGCTCTTTCAATTAGTTCTCTCAGCACGTGGATATGATCTATTGTGCTGTAGCCACTCCTGAATCCAGCTTGTTCTCTCGGTTGAGCCATGTCCAGTGTTACCTTCAAGCGGTGTGAAAGAACTTTAGTGAAGATTTTATAAACTACTGATAGGAGGCTGATAGGTCTGTAGTTTCCGAGATCCTCAATGTCACCTTTCTTATGTAGCAGGATCATTGTAGCGGTGTTCCAATCCTCAGGAATCTTTCCTTCATTAAGGCATCGAGTGAAAATTTGGGCGAGTACTGTTTCGATTTCTCCACTTGCTTCTTGTATGATGTCTACAGTAATTCCATCTTCTCCTGGAGCTTTTCCTCTCTTCATGTTCTTGATTGCATGTGCAACTTCTGCTGGAAGGACTGGAGGAACTCTGGTACTGGTATCTTTCATGATGTCTGGAGTGCATATATCATCCCTTTCATATAATTTGGAGTAGAAATCTTTCACTCTTGTCAAAATTTCTCCTCTATTTCTTGTTACAGAACCATCTTCTTTTCTCAGTGCCATAATCTGTTTTCTTCCCTTACTGAGATGTCCCTTTGCTATCTTTAGGCTTTGGTTGTTTTCAATTGCTTTCCTCACTAGTTCACAGTTGAATTTCCTTACGTCTTCAGTGATACTTTTTCTTACTGTCTTGCATAGCTCTATATATTCCACTTTGGAAGTCACATCTTTAGTTGTCCTCATCTCTCTTCTTTTTTGCATCAACATTTTGGTTTTTCCTGATAATTTGTTCACATGCAACTTGTTCTTAGACCCAGCTAATTTTGTTGCTGTTTCCATAAGAGCTTTGGTTACTTTTCTGTTAACTTCAGAGATGTCCACTTCTTCCGATGTTAGGCCTTCTAAAGCAGAGAACCTGTTCTTCAGTTCTAACTTGAAGGTATTATGGTGTTTTTTAAGGTTGGTTATGTCAATAGATTTTGTTTGTCTTATGAGCTTGCCACGTTCAAGTTTAGTGTTGAGGTGCATCTTACATCTCACCAATCTATGGTCACTATCTGTGTTGAACTTGTTTAGCACACTGCAGTCTTCTATGACGAATTTTTTGTTACACATAATAAAATCAATTTCACTTGTCGTCCCATTTGGATGTCTCCATGTCCATTTCCTGTGTGGCTTTTTCTTGAAGAAGGAGTTCAAGATGAAAAACCCTTCTGCCTCTGCAAACTCAACGAGAGTATTTCCACGCTGGTTTCTGTTGCCATGACCGAATTTACCTACTGAAGTTTCATTCTGTTGCTGTTGCCCTATTTTTGCATTGAAATCTCCCATAATTATTTTCAAGTGCTGCTTACCTTTATTATTTAGATGACAAATTTCCTCATAAAATTCTTCAATTTCTTCTTCAGGATGACTTGTGGTGGGTGCATAAGTTTGAATAATCTGAGCCTGGTATCTTTTCGAGAGTTGGATAACAAGTCGTGCAGCTCTGTCAGAGGAACTTTCAACTTCTACAACTTTATCCTTCAGTTTCTTGTTTATTATAAATCCAACACCACTAGTTCTGCCAGTATCTGTCCCACGATAGTAGAAGAGATGTCCACTTTTCAGTTCGATGAGATCTTCTCCTTTTCTCCTTACCTCACTTAGCCCCACGATGTCCCACTTGATCCTTTGTAGTTCCTCTTCCAATTCAGAAGCCTTGAATCAGAAGATAGGGAGCGTCCATTGTAAGTAGCCAAGGTCAGCATCAGATGGCAGCCTAGTCCGGTTCTCCGGGGATTCTTAGCACCCTCTGCCTTCATGTCGCACTGGCCGCTGCCTTGGCCAGGTACATTCCAGCTGCCGGAGACTGAGGGCCAAGATTTAAGTTGTGGAATCATTTTGGAGGGGTTTGGCCATAACTCACCACGCTGGCCAAGCGGGTTGGTGAGTGTGGGATAGAATTTCCTCTAATCCCGATGGTATAGTTACACCGCTATGGGCGGTCGTCAGAGCCCCTTTAGTGGGAACAGGATGCACCACGAGAAGGCGGGGTTGACATTTGTCAAGGAGAGGCTATGATGTTACGCATCACCTGACCTTTTTATATATATATCTTTAAATCAGTTCCTTTCCACCCTGAACGGGAATCAAGTTTAACAACTTAGTTTCGACAAAAAAGAATTGTTTCGTTAAACGTAACGATTTGTTAAGAAACCACCTGGAATATTTGCAGACGTTATCAAATTGCGGTGAAAAAAATTCGAATGAAAACCAGTGCGTTCTAAAGAGCAATCGACTTGTTTTTATTCTTAGTATGATTTAGGTAATTCCATTATACCAATTTTACATTCGGTATTGTTGATGAATTTTAATTTTACATTCGGTATTGTTGGATTTGGCATGTGTAATTTTTATATGTTAAATCTTTTATATTTCCCGAGGAAGAGAAACGAGAAACGTCTTTGCCGGACAACAATTGTGTTGGATAACTGCAGAATGAATTTTCTTATACTTTTAGAGCCAACTGTAAAAAAAATCAAGTTAACAGTTACGCACGACTGTGAAGCTTATCACCAGCTATTATTATTAGATTAAAATCAGTTTAAAAATTCTATTTTTTTTACAAACAGAACAAGAAATTGCACCAACAGTAAAATTACTCGTAGTAGAATTTATCTTTACAATTTCTCTCTCTCTCTCTCTCTCTCTCTCTCTCTCTCTCTCTCTCTAAGTATGGGCATTCTCACATTACGTACTGCTGTTTTGTATGTTCGAATAAAAATAAAAAAACACAAGGAATTTGGTGTTTCGAAAACGCTATTTTAACAAGTAATGGATGCACCACAATCGCATAACTCTTCATAAGATTTTTATTGTCCTCATTTTTCCCAGATGTTTCGAAATTTAAAGGGGTTTGAACAAAAACATACATTTTGATTACAGTGATCAACTTGAATGTCTCTTTTACTGTAGTTAAAATGAAGCATAGCAGCTCAGTATTTATGACATGGGTTCTACAATTTAGTAAAAAACAAGCGTAAAGAGTCTATTGAAAATATCTTCATATTACTTTTGCGTTCAAGAAGCTGCTTCGCTTCAATTTGCTGAAAGAGATGTTTTCATGAGAAGTAAAGTGTTTTTTTGTGTTTCACAAAATACCCAATCTAGAAAAGAATTAAATTACAGAATTCCTAACATGAAAGGCTTGTAGTACTTTTTGAAAGTTTCCATTACTTCCGCATAATTTGTTTGTGTTATAATAGTCTAGCACTGTTTCGCACTTCAAATATTCCACCAGCGCGAAATCATTGAAATGTTTTGCATGTATGTAGAAACGTTTGAGGTATAAGCTATTAATTTGCAAATGCAAAGTAACTACAAAGTAGCTGATCCGCTTGGCCAGAGTTCTGTCCGTTCGTCCGCACTTTACGCACCGCCCAGGAAACTGTTTACTCTGAAACTAAATGGTTAAGATGAGTTATCGAGATCTGTGGTTATATTAGCGACAGTGAATTTTGACTTCTACGCTTTTTTCAGCTGAAAATGATTTTATGATTTTTCCCGGCTAGCGGCCCTTGCCATCCTCCTTTTGTTTCTTTCGATGAACTTCGATTTTCAATCAAAGTTCTCCCTCGTTCGTGATGTATGTCGATGCTTAAGGAATTCCTGGTGATACCAGAGTCAGTTTGTCTTGATATATACATATAATATATATTATTCGTTTCACTCACGGCTCTACTAAAAGGACAATAATAATTTTTCTTCCTTAGAAAATAAGCGAATCCTTCATTCTTTTTTATGCAATTTCTTATACGATTATCATTCCGTTGGTTATTGTAAAAAATCATCTGCCACACACACTCCAAGAATAACATGGGTCCAATCACATACGTCGTGCTTTGCTATTTAGGCATGTTTTTGCAAAAGTAAATAAAGTTTTGTGATTTATGTTTCGCTGAAAGATACGGAAGAATCATGTGAAGTGACCCCACTGGAATCAATTTGATAAAGTTAACACGCTTTGCAAAGCTTGCTGGTCGCACCACAAGATTTTTGGAGAATCATGGGAGTGTTATTGAAAGCTATCACCTGTGTAATGTTTCAAACCCTGTGAAAAAGTATACTGTAGGACACGACATCACTTCGACTGCCCGTGTTTGCCCTATAATCTCTCATACATATCACGCAATTTGTTGTATAGTTCACTGATTTGCATATCTCACCTACTTGAACATAACTGCTAATTTGCATGTACAGTAAATAAACCAACGCTTTCTGGGTGGGACATTTTTAATGTCAATCAGTTTAGTGGAAATCCCTTGGAAAATATACACAACCTTCCATAAACAGTTATTAAAATCCAGTACATACATTCTGAAATTCTATGAGCCCATTGCTAGGAAACCTTCTTCTCCACATGAATTTTTAGGAAAAGTTCCTTTTAAAAGTTTAATAGTGTCACATTCCCAACAGACGTTTTCTTTTGTTTCGGAGCATAACGACCACCAAAAGAAAAGCTTTGAACTACAAGCAGTTGGCCGTCCTTAAATTAGGGTTACTGGCCTTTGGATTGGGAAACAAACAACGCCATCGGGCAAACACACTTTCCATATCTCACCAGGGATCCGATCCCGTGCGTATCGCTGACGAACAGTCTAGAGCCTGTGAAAACTCTGTCACCGAAACGGCTCAGAACTTCTCTGGCCATTATTCGAGGCGTTTCAGGAGGCGACTTATGTTGCTGACGCACACCAAACTTCAGTTCCTTTGACATATCTTAAGTGTCGCATTCAACTAAATTTGCTATAAGTGTATCCAAGTAAATAGTCGTTGTATGAAAAAGATTTTTTCTAGAAAAGCGAATTTTGTTATCAGGTAATAAGAGATACTTGACGCCATTCAAATGATTCTCTGTCGCATTGACAAAAACTTCCCATCATAATCTTCACTTTTGAGAGAAAACCGCTTCCCCCTTCCTTAATATTTTTGTTTTTTCTTTTCCTGTGCCATTTATCATAATATTAATAGTAGAGTAGAAGTTAAAATAATGATATCAGTGTTTTTCAGCTGAATGCAGTATGACAGCTGTCATATTCAGGTAATTCCATAATGACTGAATCTAACATGCCTTCAGTACGTCAGGTATGGAAAATACGCTTTAAGAGGCCCATATTTGTTATTAAATTTGTAAGCCAATGATCTCTAAAGACAACTTTTACCTCTAATTCCTACATATATACTAGTGTAACAGATTTATTATTTCATTACAGCTTTCTTCCTTAAACAATTTTCCTGTGAACAGTTTCGGAACATAAATAAGCATACTTTTCAATGAAGCATCCAAATGGTTTTTCTAGTTATTGATGAAAGTCTGCTTCATTAAGTATGAGTTTCACTTATAAATACAAAACGTTATCATTATCAATATAATTCTGTGGATAAGAACATTTCTTTCAATGAAATAACTTTGTAAGTTGTTTCATCCTCATCGTTGAAGACAGAATATAACAAGAAAGATGACACCGAAATTTCGGGTGTAATCAGCACGTCTTTAGAATCCGTTCTGACGAAAATTAAATTTATCAAAGCTATTCAAAGTCAATGGAACCGATATGGAAAACAATAATATCTGACGGAAGAAAGAAGTTTTTCAATCGGGTTTTTAATCCCTCAGATATTGCTGTAAAGGGAATTGTGAGCATACGCCCTTTGGTTGCAGACTTGTGCGTTAAGAAAAACATGAATTTATATAAGAAACATTTCGTACAGGAAACGCTCCCCAACATAGAAATAGTTTTTCAAATCTGACTCTTAGAAACAGAGATATCGGCAAAAATAAGATGCGACTTTACGTCCCCTGGTGGGAAAACCATGCATGATTTTAGGAAGAAAGTATTCTCAAAAGATTTTTCCATATGAGCGCTATCGGTCCAAGAAAAAAAAATTAGTCGAGTTTTCAGGAGCCCAGATTTCGCTACAAATACATCAGAAGCAGAAATTAACACTTATGCCCTCTGGTGGCCAAACCATTCTTTACCAAACATTAGAAATTATGTGAAAAATATTTTCCATCAGGTCTTGTATGCGATAAAGGAAGAATTTTTCAAATCGGAGTTTTAGAACCAGAAATAACACAGAAAACGCAATTTACCTTTGTGCCTCCTAGCTGAAAGTCTATGATTCACTTGAAAATTTTGAATTTATAGGAAAAACATTTCCCATCGAAAGTACTATCCAACAAAGAAGAAAATTTTCAAATCGTACTCCTAGAATTAGAGATATTGACAAAAATAAGATATGTATATGCGCCCCCTGGCCTAGAAGCCATGAATTATTTCAAGAAGAAAATGTTCCTAAAAGGTTTGTCGACATGAGTAGTATCGGTCGGTCAACAAACCACTTTTTTTCAATCGAGATTTTAGAAGCTCATATTTTGCTGCAAATACATCAGAAGCGGAAATTAAGACTTACGCCACCTGTTGGCCAAACCATTTTATACAAAAATTAGAAATTATGTGCAAAGGATTTCCCATCAGGAGCTGTATCCGGTGCAGAAAGAATTTTTCAAATAGGAGATTTAGAAGCAGAGATAATGGGGAGGGGGAGTTTTTTACCTTTACGTCCCCTAGCGGAAAGTCTATGAATTACTTGAAAATTTTGAAATTATATGAAAAACATGTCACACTGGAAACGCCATCCAACAAGGAAGGAATTTTTCAAATCGGACTCCTAGAAGTAGAGATATAGACAAAAATAAGATATACATCTACGCCTCCTGGCGTAGAATCCATGCATTATTTTAAGAAGAAAATGTTTCTAAAAGGTTTCTCGACATGAGTACTATCGGTCTACAAACAACGATTTTTTTCAATCGAGAATTTAGAAGATCATATTTTGCTGAAAATATATCAGAAGCGGAAATTAAGACTTACGCCACCTGGTGGCCAAACAATTTTTTTACAAAAAAATAGAAGTTATGTGCAAACGATTCCCATCAGGAGCTGTATCCGGCGCAGAAAGAATTTTTCAAATCGGAGATTTAGAAGCAGAGATATAGGGAGAAAC
This sequence comes from Macrothele yani, assembly GCA_039090855.1. Classification (NCBI taxonomy): domain Eukaryota; kingdom Metazoa; phylum Arthropoda; class Arachnida; order Araneae; family Macrothelidae; genus Macrothele; species Macrothele yani. Next base: position 77,525,909 of record CM077011.1, read on the forward strand.
GTAATTTACCTCTACGCCTCCTAGCGGAAAGTCTATGAATTACTTGAACATTTTGAAATTATATGAAAAAGGTGTCACACTGGAAACACTATCCAACAAAGAAGGCATTTTTCAAATCGGACTCTTAGAATATTTTAAGAAGGAAATATTCCGAAAATGTTTAACGATGTGAGTGGCATCAGTCCACAAAAGAATGTTTTCAAACGATATTTTAGAAGCTCAGATTTTATGGCAAATATATCAGAAGCAATAATTAACACTTACGCCCTCTGGTGGCTAAAGTATTCTTTACCAAAAATCTGAAATTATATGCAAAAGATTTTCCATCGCCGAAGAAAAAAATTTTTCAAATCGGAGTTTTAGAAGAACAGGTATCGGAAAAAATGTAATTTACTTTTACACCCCAAGCGGAAAATCTATGCATAATTTGAAAACGTAACTGTATCTAAAATACTCTTCGACATAAATGGAATCGAAAGATAAAATAATTTTTTCAATTGGATGTTTAGAAGCAAATATGTGGAATAAAACGTACTTTTGAATTCGACATCATCTGCATTTAAAAATGTAATTTACTTTTACCCCCCATAGCGGAAAATCTATGCGTAATTTGAAGAAATTTGGAAAATCTAGTGGCGAAATTGTACATCGTAAAAAAAAACCGAAATAAAGGATCATCATTCGTATATTTCAAGCTTCCCAAAGCAAAAAGATTTTTTTAAATCGGACTAACAGTTGCAGAGATATCGTGGGTAAAGACGGACTGACGGATTAACGGACAAACCGGTAACATAAGCACGATTCTTTTTTTACAAAAGACGTGCTAAAAAATGCCTTAAAGAAAAAAATAAAATGCCTTAAAAAAAATGCTCATATCTTAGAACTGCAAAACGGCAATAAACGTGTTTCTTATAAATGAATGATTAGCAGCTCGATTGCTATTTGCTAAACATATTAGAATACTTATAAAAACGTAATGTAGTTACTATTGCTAAAAATATTTGCTATTCATAAAAATGATATTTGAGATTTTTAGGCTCCATTAGTACAACTAAGCACATAAACCATTTCTGTGTCTGAGGAATTTACCAGTACCAATTTAGCATTACGGACGACGGTAGTTTTATTGATTAAATTTTTGTGTAGATGATAGCCTCTTTCTGACCCGAATTCTCTAAATTTCACGAAAACGTTTGCTATCGATTTCAAAAAATCAGCAGCAAGCGAACAAACTTATGGGTAATTCTTCTTTCTTTCCTTCCTTCCTCCCTTTTTTTTTTTTTTTTTTGTGAGATTCACCATCGAACTTTCTTCATTTTTGTCTTTTCTATACATGCAATTCGGTAAAATCATTTAGTAGAAGAATGCATTTATGCTTCCTTGTAAGCACTTCAAGAAAGAGAAGAAAATATTTCTAAAACTTAGGGTTCTATCGTCCTCCGTATCTCCTTACTTGAAGAGATGCTTTTATTAAAAAAATTCCTTCAGAATAATAGTCATAAAAGGAATAACATAAGTGTTTTCGTCTTTTCCAGGAAACTGCTGATTTTCCGTCCCTATAACAAATAACATCTTATTTTCAATTTTACATCTTTCTTCAATAGTAAGATGCGCATATTCATACACCGAAGAGCCCAAATATTATGATCACCTACCTAATATGATGTTGAACCTCCGCGTGCCTCAGAGAAAGATCTTACCCGGCGAGGCATGGACGCCACAAGATATCTAAAGGTATATTTGAGTATCTGGTATTAACACGTTACCAGACGATTGCACGTTACCAGGTATCTGGTACTAGCACGTTATAACTCTTGTATGGTACGTGGTTGAGTCGCTGCAGATCGGATTTCCTGTTCCAATAAAAACCCCAGATGTTCAGTGGAATTGATGTCTGGGGAATTTGGATGCCAGAGAACTACCTGGAAGTCTTCCTTATGTTCTGCAAACCATTTTCGAACAATCCGGGCAGTGGGACATGGCGCATTATCCTGCTAAATAACGGCTCATAAATCGCTTGATCTTCATTTCATGTAAAAGAATTGTACCTGAATTTTGCTTTCTGAAAGTTCATTCTTAGTCCCACTCAGGGGCGGCTCCTGCTATGGGGCTGTGGGGCTGCAGCACCTCCACTCCCTACCCAGAGCAGGTTTGTTTTCATGCCGTACCAAGACAGAAAAGTTTTGTGAACAACGCTCTAAGTTTTTCCAACATAATGCCACGACTGCAGTTTTCTGAACTCAACTGGGAGTTTTTCCTGCATAACACCACTGGGAGCGGAAAGAACGTTGGTGGACTGCGCTCCTTGCAGCCCTGACGGCTATTGAAACCAACTCATGTAGGAAACTCTTCCTATTCCCACATCAGTTCGTTTCCTTTGAATAAAACTTCCTTTGGGACTACATTAATGGCAGCTCCCGCTAGCAGGGTTGCTCGCGAATGCAGTCTCTCGTTGGGTGGGAATGCATTGCCAGGCCTGTGTGTTTTGTTGATTAATACGGTTCTTATGCTTTCGAATAAGAAATAAAATAGGGGGATGAATTAAAAATAATGACGAATGTTAAAATAAAGTATTAAATAATGTATTACTCAACCTGGTTTTTGTTTTTTTTTTCTTCCAATTTTTGATTTGTTCCTGCTTTTATTCAACGTAATAATTCTAACAACAATGTTGCTCCCATCAAAATGGAGATTATTCGTGTTCGCTAATAACAAATACTCAGTTGCCGGGACTTTTGCGAAAAAGTTTTACTTATATTTTCTCTTCTGGTCAAAATGGACATGTGAACAAATTGCGATAAAGAATAGAATTTTATTGGATAAATTGAAAAAAGGGGGGGGGGAGACTAATTTCTGCAGCGAAATACTTGCACAAAATTGATTTCTTCACTTACCAAGCCCAGCGAAATTTGCGCTTTTAAACTCACGTAAATTTTTATTCACCAAAAATCATTGAAGTCACTCCATTGGATACATTTTATTTTTCTGCTGCGTTCTCCCTCCCTCCTAAAAATAAGCTGCGCATTTCATTCTGGCAGACTCATCAAAATTTTAAAAAAAAATGTTTTTCATCGCCGTCCAAGTTGCAGTGGTCGGTATCAAGTCGAAGTTTCTAAGGGAGTGTATCAGAAGAAAAAAATATTTATTGTCATATTTCTAGGAGTCACAATGAGACACTTGAGAACGCGTACATGACCTTGAGTGTGTCTCCGCTACCACTGGCACACGCATTAATGTTTTTTAATTTTTTCTCCTTATGTATACATACGTACAGGATGTGTACGTAAATGTTTTTTGCAACCACTATCAATCCACTGCTGGATGAGAGTCACCAAGTTTCTTCTTCCACAACAGTCTGCCTTGAGCCAGTTTCTTTCATGCTTTCGAATTTCATGCACCCATCTCCCTCTTGTCGTCTTCTGGGTAGTGTTTTTTCTCTTGCTATCAAGTTCAATATTTCAACTCTCCGTCGGTGGCTCTTTCTTCTAGCAATATGTCCATCTTATTGAAATTTCAGGAATTCTGACCATAATGTCTTCCACTCTTGTCATTTTTCCGATCCACGAGTTCCTATTTGTATCTTTCCTGGTAACATCAAACATGAATCTCTACATGCCTCTTTCTGTTGTCTGCAACGTCTGTATGTCTATTTTAGTTGAGGTCCATGTCTGTGCTCCATGCGTAAGAACTGGAAGGATGCATTGATTAATCAATTTCTTTTAAAGAAATAATGCATCCGACGAAGTTTTATATTTTCTTCATAAATGTGGCAATGTGACCATCACTTAATATCTGTTGCCTAATTCAGGTATCGGTACCTCTATATTTTCCCTATCAATCAATATATATATATATTATTGTTATTGTTATTATTAATATTAAACAGACAGCATCGGCACAGGCTCAGTAACTTAGCTTTCGAAGTAGTATCGTGATATCTACAAAATTGAGATGCAGCCCCCCCCCTTCATCTGAGCTTACCACGAGCCGCCACTGGTCCCACTTCTTTACTATTATCAGAAATTTCCTGGATCCTACTGTGCAGCTCTGAAAGGGAGCTTGCAAAACTGACTACGCCATCAGCAAAACAAAGGTGAGTTCCATTAATATTTATTCTTTTTCTTCCCAGTTCAATGATTGAAATCTGTTCTTTTACATATACACAAGTATATATATATCATCATTATTTTCAACACTTATCAGTCCACTGCTGGATGAAGGTCTTCCCAAGTTTTTTCCACAACGGTCTGTCTTGGGTCAGTCTCCAACATGTCACTCCCGTGTGCTTTCGAATTTCATCCATCCATATCTAGCGTGGTCTTCTTTTAGGTCTTTTCCTGACCCTTGGAATCCAGTCAAATATTTTACTTCTACGGACAGAATAATGTGAACAACACGCTCAGAGACGTGACTTTTAATGCAGCTGCGCACGTCGCAATATGCAAAAATATCCATTACGTGTTGGTTGTAATAGCTTTGTTTAGAACCTCATGGTCCTGTTTAAGTGCATTTAAAGTGTCTTGTTGCAAAATTTCTTTCAGGGTGGCGACGAAATGAGTGACCTAACGGACTTCGAAACAGGGCTAATTGTTGGTAGCCCTCTAGTTGGTGCCTTCCTGACAACAATCGCCAGGGTAGTGGGGGTATCGAGGAGTACTGTGTCTAGCGTCATGAAAACATACCGTGTTCGTGGCAAATCCTTGTCTGCGAAACACAAAAGCGGCCGGAAGACGACCCTGATTGATAGAGACAGGACAGCATGAAAGAGGATTGTTACCTCTAATAAGAAGACCCCGGTGCCGAAAATTAGTGCGGAGCTCAACCTGCATCTCCAGACCCCAGTATCAACGAAATCAGTGCGTAGGGAACTGCATAAACAAGATATTCATGGCAGACCTGCTATTGCAAAACCTCAGGTGACACGAGTGAATGCACAACGGCGGCGGCAGGGGTGCCAGGAGTATACAACGTGGACTGCCGATGCATGGAAGGGTGTAATGTGGTCGGATGAATCCACATTCACCCTATTCCCCAGGGCAGTACGTGTTTACGAGTGGAAAACACCGTCAGAAGCGTACAACCCAGAATGTCTGCTCCCAACAGTGCAGCATGGTAGTAGTTCTGTTATGCTGTGGACAGTCATACCGTGGTTTGCAGCCGGCTTCTGCTCACCTTGAAAGGACGGATGACTGGCAGGGCGTATGAAACCATTTTGGCAGACCAAGTGCATCCAATGGCTCAGGCATTGTTTCCTGCAGGGGATGCCATCTTCCAAGACGATAACGCGCCAATTCATAGAGCTCCGAATGTCCAATCACGGTTTGAAGAACATGACGACGAACTTTCACACCTTTCTTGGCCTCCCCAATCACCAGACTTCAACATCATCGAGCCACTGTGGTCTGTTTTAGAAAACAGAGTAAGTTCCCATTATCCTCCTGCTGTATCTCTCAAGCCTTTGGAGCAGTTTCTGCATAAAGAATGGTGTAATATTCCACTACCCCCATCCAGGTTTTGTAAGCGTCATTTCCAAGGAGGATTCAGGCAGTTTTGAATGCCAAAGATGGTCCTACACCTCCCTTACGTAAAACTTTCTTTTCCTGGGTGTTCACATTATTCTGTCTAACCCCTGTATATATATATATATATATATATATATATATATATATATATATATATATATATACTGCCTTTGCCCCTGCGGAGAACTGTTCGATTTGTAATTTGTGTTATCAGATGTCAAGCGACTATTTCCGTGATACAAAGTAAAATGTGAACATTTCTATCTCTGTTCTTCGTACAAGAGTCGAATTGACCAATTTACAGATATATCCACTTACGTCAAGGAATAGCACAGATTTATCGATCTGGATAAGTCGTGGAACAACTAATTATATATTATTAGAGGACACAAACAGTGCTAGAGATGGAGGCAGCTGACAACAGGAAGACATAAACGTTACCGCACATGTATCAGAAATAACGTAAGGCAAACAGAGGAATTTCATGTGAGAGTTATAATTCCTCGAAGATGGGGAATTTCCCACTGAGCTTAATCTTATTTGGGATCTTTATTTGTTGAAGGAAGTAGCATCGTGTGTTTTGCTGTTCTGGACGAATTTACCTTTGCATGAAAAAAGTGCAAAAGGAAATTATAAAATAGCAAAGAGCATTAAATGATGCATAGAATCCTGATGTGAGCTATCAATAGAACCAACACAAAATGTTTGTATGTCACTAAAAAAGAAGAGAATTAAACCGGAATGTTCATGTTTTCAATGATGAAAACCACAACAGCTGCTACGCCCTGATAATCCAGTGGTTCGAGGCACTGGCTTTTTGTTGTTGTTGTTGTTGTTGGAGGTTTAACGACCACCGTGAGCAACTCAGTGCAGAAGCTAGTCGAACAGAAAAAGAAAAGCTTGTACAAACGAAAGCTAGTATCAATATGGTGTACTTTGTGCTTTTGATTTATATACACCCACGTACAATAAAATTTGCGTCCCTAGAAGAAAACATGGTACAACCCCGAAACTTTGCAAGTAGCTAGAGTGCGTGCTGGTATGCAATTGGTCCACGTTTGGTGGGATTGAGCATGACCGCACTCTCTGTGGCGGCGCTGCAAGCACGAATCGGCAGCCTTTTAAATTGGCGTTTAGTCGATGCCCCATGAAATAGAAAAGCACCGGCCGACGCAAGCAAGAGTACAGAGTGCCAAGAATGCCGGGTAGACACCAGAGACGTCGCTTTACGCAACTTAGGGACTTTGAAAGAGGCCTGATCATTGTACTAAAACCCGCAGGGTGGTCGGCGCGCCATATAACTCGCCACTTGGAGCGTTCTGACCATACTGTCCGTCTGAGTTGGGAGCAGTGGACACGTGACGGCATTTCCAGACGGCGGAGTGTTTCCGGACGGACCAGAACGACCACTGGTAGAGAGGATAGACGGATCATGCGCCAGGCACAAACGGATCCCATTGGGATCTGGTCCACTATACACGCAGATGTAGCGGCTCCTGTGTTCCCACGAACCGTTTCCCGACGCCTCGCGGAAGCGAATCTGCGATCCTGGCGCCCCTTTCGTGTGATGCCATTAACACCAAAACATTGCCGGTTCAGTGTGCACTGGTGCCAGGCCAAAGCGAAGTGGAACGCGACAGACTGGCGACGTGTGGTGTTTAGCGATGAGTGCCGCTTCGCTTTGGGGACAGATTATCATCTTGTCCGGGTGTGGAGGTCCCTGGGTAAACAGCCAATCCCAACCTCGCTATCGAGCGCCACACCTCTCCCATTGCAGACATTATTGTCTGGGGAGCAATAGCTTACGATAACCGATCAGCTTTAGTAGTGGTACCTGGATCGTTGACGGACCAGCGGTATGTGGATGAGATCCTACGTCCCCGTGTACTCCCATTCCTGGCCGGGATTCCAGGTGCGCTATACCAGTAATATAATGCCCGCTCGCACATGGCTCGGGTTGCCCAAACTGCCTACGTCATGTCCAGATACTTCCATGGACTACCCGCTCCCCGGACATGTCCCCTATCACGTATGTGTAGGACCAGTTGAAACGCCTCCTTCCGCCGTGCCGCACTATCCAGGATTTAGAGCACATCGTCCAATACGTGTGGGCCAGTCAGGACAACATCAGGCGTCTGTTCGCCTCCATGTAGGACCGTATTACAGCACGTATCGCCACATGAAACGATGCGACGCGTTATTGAAGATGGCCGGACTGCGTGCCATAGATTCCTCTGTAATTTTCCTGCAGCTCTGTTTTTGCCGTCATGTTGTGTATCATTCATCTGTATCATTACGTCGATAAAATTTTAGTTCAATCCGATGCTTCCTTCCCGGTGCGAAAATTTCCTTGTCCGTTAGTGTATTTATCTGGAACAATAAACTTTGGAAAAAGAAGCGGTGTTCCTAAAGGGACACGAATATATCTCAGTTTTGACTAGTTCAATGGAATGTGTAAAGCTGAAAAGCCCTTTTTTCTTTTTCTTTATTTCTTCCAATAAATAGTCAAAATAGTCTCACCTCGTTGATAAACTGTTTGTCTAGAATAAACTTAAAAAATGGCATCACACACACACACACACACACACACACACACACACATACACAGGCTGTGCATTCTCAGTGCACCAAAACATTTACTATGTATTTCCGGCGCCATTAATCGATTGTTCATCCTCACGTCAAGTGCTTATTATAGTGTTGATTAAATGATTTCTGCTTTTATGTAATTCACCAAATATGTATATGATTCATTTAGACAAACATCACAATGAACAGGTAAAATTTGAATAATTCAGAGAGTTTTTTCAACTGTGAAATGATATACAGAAATTACCTTTCTTCTGGCAGTATCCTGATGCTTTTCTATTATCACAAATCTGGGACTCGAGGAACAGTAATGCAGGATAGAGGTCTATATAACGGCATAGGGGCTAGCACACCGACAATGGCACAACACTGTGATTTGTGTGACCACATAAAGAGCGGCAAGTCCACAACGAAGCAGTAGTGAATTGCCACTCTCGTGACCAAAAGCGCAGATACGAGAAATACCACTGTCAGTCTCGTATTTGTGCTTAGCCATGGTTGCCAATACGTTTGTTTTCAGAAAGGGGCTAACAAAATTTTTAACTTCAAAAAATACACTGCTGGCCACCTAAAATGCAACACCAAGAAGGATACGAGATAGCAACGCCAGATTTACTGGACACATAACAACAGATACAAAGATGAAACGATTGAGCTTACAGGCCAGTGCGACTTGCGGAACACGCAGACATCAATAGTTCGTGTGGCCCCCATGGCTGGCATTAACGGCCGCTACACGCCGCGGCATCAAACGAAAGAGGCTTTGGATGTGGGTTTGGGGTATGTCGGTCCAGGATGTTTCCACACGTTGCCACAGTTCATCAGGCGTAACCGCGGGTCGTGCTTGCCGGGCCACTCAGTTGCCGATCACCGACCAGATGTGTTTGATGGACGACATATCGGGAAAGCAGGCGGGCCACGGCAGCAGTGATACCGGGTGGGGCGTGAAGAATTGTTGCACGATGCATGCCACGTGCGGGCTCGCATTGTCCTTTAGAAACGGGGCCGCTGGCAGGTCCTGCAGGTAAGGGAGAACTACATGCTCCAAAACATTGGAGATGTAGCGATGGCTGTTGGGTGTACCGGCGATGCGTACCAGAGGGGTGCGGGTGTCATATCCGAATGCGCCTCAAACCATAACGCCAGGCGATGGACCGGTATGGCGATGCATAATGCAGGCGTCATACAGTCACTCGCCGCGGTGCCGGCACACGCAGATCCGACCATCGTGGTGTTGCAGGCAGAAGCGGGATTCGTCGGAGAAGACGATGTCGTGCCATTCAGTAGTCCAGGTGCGGCGTTCAACGGCTCACTGCCACCGCACTCGCCAGTGGTGTAACGTCAATGGTAATCGGAGCAATGGGCGCCGTGCAACAAGTCCCCGGTCCTGCAGACGACGTCGAACGGTACGTGCTGACACAGGTTGTGGCGCAACACACCCTAATTCCTGCGCTAACGTTCGTGATGTGGCGGTGCGAACCATCAATGCCCGCCGCACAACATGCCGGTCCTCTTGATCGGTGGTGTGCCGCGGCTGTGGGAATCTCTCACGTCGGTCATTCCGTCCCTTATGCACCCACCGAATCCATACTCGCCTCACTGTGGCTGGATGTCGTCCCACACGGGCACCGATATCTCGGTACGATAAACCGCTGTCGCGATAAGCCACTTTTCGTCCTCTGTCGAACTCCGAAACGTGCTGGAATGACTGCCGTATTCTGCGACGAGACATCAGGAAGCTTCGCACGCACAGGTTTGGCAGCACAACACACTTCCACTACTTACACCCCGCCTTCTGTGCACCCTTCTTATAGTGCTTCTCGGTGGCGTGCCGGGCGCACATGATTTGCATATGCCCTGCAATGCTAATCGTTTGCATGTCCTCTCGCGGGCGACGCATGCTCCGTATTTCAGGCCAATCGGATGCTTCCTTCTTGGTGTTGCATTTTGGGTGGCCAGCAGTGTATACACAGACACCATATGCGAATTTTTTCTGGGTCTTCTTGTTATGTAAAGGTTTTACCACACGCACTATAGCTCGTGAATTTAATTTCAAATCAAAAGTCCACAAAAGTGCATATAACTGATGGATAAATGAAATTATGCAGCTTGTTTGGACAATGAGGAAATTCTCTAGATGTTCTTTGAATATTGCCTCCTTCCTCACTTTATTCCTCATTCCCCACGAAATTCTAACGATATCTCTATCGGTTATCAAGAAGAAAAGAGTTCCTGTAAAAACTTCGGGAAATCTTTGTCCAGCAGTGAATAGCAACTGTAGAATATGATACTATATTTTTCATTCATTCATCTTTCATGCTTTTTTATACTGCTCGTATGTAAGCTGTACTGTAACGTTCAATGAAAATGTTCAGTTATTACTTTCTAGTTTAAATTTTATCTACTATAAATTCCAACAGTTTTCATATTTTCCTGCCTACACGTGCGCCCAGCAGTTGAGTGGAAAACTTATAAATCAGAATTATTATCACAAAAATCTTTGTAGTACCTTACAAGAACAGAAATGGCATGATCAGATTTTCAGGGGAAGGCTAGTGCTGACTTTTGCGTTCCAAATGGCGCCCACGTGCGTTGAGTTTTTATTCTACTGTCAATTTTCTGGGCTACAACTCCTGATCCAGCTCAATGAAAATAGCAATCAGTAAATCCTAGGTGTTGTAAACATCGTGTTTAACTCGATTCAAACGTAATAAATACAGACGCTGAAAATATTGAAATGATGGATTTATTTTTTGTTGATGCTGAAAGAACAGTTCTTTGAACTAATTCTTATTATCCTTTCTTTCTTGCTGTTGTTAGAAGCATTGGCTGAATTTTTCTGCCAGAAATATGAAGTTTTCTTGGGTTTGGTGTCAGGTGTTTTCCTACAAACTGCGTCCGAAAAGTTCCAGTAATGACTGCATAACTGACGTAAGAGTAGCGGAATAAAAATATCACGTTTCTGCCAGAAGACAGCACAAACCGGTTTCCAGCTCTTTGCTAGCCAATCAGCGAAGAGCTGGAAATCGGTTTATACTGGTACCGACAGGGGACAGACGGGAATTAAGGGAGTCATAGCAAACTTTCTCGTCCCATTTCATTTTAGCCACGGGAGAGCAGAGAATAAACATCAGTTTCTGTTGGAAACTTAGTAAATCAGCTACTGAAACTTACGGAATGTTAAAAGAAGCGTATGCAGACACAGCAATATTCCGCAGCAGAGTTTTTGCATGGTATCACGGTGTCGTGACGTGCGGGAATACTTTGATGATGATCTGAGATCTGGGCGGCTCTCCAGTGTGCCGATAGCCGGAAAAAATCGAAGAGGTGCGGAATCAGTTAAAGAAAGATCTCTGAATTACAATGAAACTTCTAGCTGATTCAGTGGCCATCAGTAAATTTATCTGTCGATTCGACACGAGGATCTGGGGAAAGTAAAACTTAATGCCAGATTGGTAGCCCGCGCACTGGAGGGATGCCCAGATATCGGATCATCATCAACGGATTTCCGCCCGTCACGAAACTGTGCAAACCATTAGAAAACCCTGCTGCAGGACGCTTCTTTAATATTCTGTAAGTTTCAGTAGCTGATTTACCAAGTTTCCAACAGAAACGGATGTTTACTCTCTGCTCTTCCGAGGCTAACGTGAAATAGGACGAGAACGCTTGCTATGACTCCCTTAATTCCTGTCTGTTGCCTATTGGTACCAGTATAAACCGGTTTACATCTCTTCACTGATAGGCCAAGGACTGCTGTCTTCTGGCAGACACGGAATATTTTTTATCCCACTACTCAGTTATGCGGTCATTCCAGGAACGTTTCGAACGCGGGTTGTAGGAAAACACCGACACCAAACCCAAGAAATCTTCATATTTATGGCAGAAAAATTCAGCCAATGCTTCTAACAACAGCAAGAAAGGATAATAAGAATTAGTTCAAAGAACCGTCTGTATTTTTTGCGTTTGAATCGAGTAAAATACGATGTTTTCAACACCTAGGATTTCATTATTACTGTTTTCATTGAACTGGATCTGCAGTTTTAGCTCAGATAATTAACATCAGAATAAAAGTTCAATGCACGTGGGCGCCATTTGGAACGCAAAAGTCAGTACTTACCTTCCCCTGAAAATCTTATCATGCCATTTCTGTTCTTGTAAGGTACTACAAAGATTTTTGTGATAATAATTCTGATTTATAAGTTTTCCACAAAACTGCTGGACGCATGTGTAGGCAGAAAAATATGAAAACTGTTGGAAATTTATAGTAGAGAAAAATTAAAATTTAAACTAGAAAGTAATAATTGATAATTTTCATCGAACGTTATAGCGCAGCTTACATACGTGCAGTATAGAAAAGCATGAAAGACGAATGAATGAAGAATATGCTATCATGTTCTACAGTTGCTATTCACTGCAGGAAAAGGATTTTCCGAAGTTTTTACCGGAACTCTTTTCTTCTTGATAACCGATAGAGATATCGCTGGAATTTCGTGGGTCAGGTCAGTTATGCGGTCATTCCTGGAACTTTTCGTGCGTATAGGTTGCATTTTAATGTATTTCAAGTATTCAAAAATGTGATGCGTAATTTTATTTTTTTCCAGTAGGTCAAAACAAATTCATGATACAATTACAAAATATAGCTGCAGAATTACTGTGATTAACTTTTACAAAAACGTAGTATTTCACCCTATATGCTCCAAACACTCTTCGTAAATTACTTTTCCTTTCATGGTTACAAACCATTTGAGTCTCCCGGAAACGGTTTTAAAGAATGCGAATCATCCGACGTCAGTGGGCTCTTATTGAAGAACTTCCATGGATTTCTATGTAAGTTTAGTGAATTTTTATCTCATAAAGCTGGAGACAGTAGAGGTTAAAAGGATAAGGGAGTCATCCGTTGTCTATCTTGTGAGGCCATTCGAAGCAGCCATAGGAATGCTTCTCATACTTATCTTGTCTTAAATCCGTAACAAATGTTTTCATTCCGAGCAGATGCATTCCAGTAATTCTTGAGACAGAAACAGACTTGTCGCCAACGGAAGTAATAAAGAGGGGGAAAAGTTCCCCGAAAGGAAACAACCGTCTTCTCTTTGACTCCTCCGTGCTTTGTGAGAAAGACAGAAACCCTCTGGAATCAAAACTTCCGCTCGACGTTCCTGGAGAAGCTTGATTTGCTACGAGAAGGAGAAGAGAAGGTGGCATTATTTCCGCAGCACAAGCTGGCATTTCTCCGGTGCTTAGACCTGCCATGGGATACGCAGACTACTGACATTGTTCCAGTATGCCTTCTTCATTTATAAGCTTTTTTACCTGAAGAACAAAGAACAGAAGAGATTCAAAAACTTTTTTAAATCTTTTTATAAACGGCGTATCTTTGGATAAAAAGCCAGAGCTGGGATGAAATAAATATCTCTCATTATGTTTCTAATGTAAAGGTCTCGATATAAAACAGAAACCGGATCGCATTGAAACTGAACACCCCGTGATGATTTCAGACAGTGTTTTCTAATTTACTATTCCGAGCCACGAGAGATCGTGACCAGTTTAGAACGAGTTTCTAAGATCAATTTTCTTTTCTTTTCTGAAACATTGCTTTGATAATTATTTTTTCTGATACACCTGTAAGAACTGTAATTATGTTTTTAAATAAACTTCTGATAAAACTGCTCCATCTTACGCATAATAAACGAAAAGAAATAATTCGGACTTTAAATTTGATCCATACCAGACTATGCATATTAGATCAGGTACGTTCTGAGTGAAAACAGAGCAAACCTTGCAAATAATACGAAAATACCAACGTTTACCACAATAAACGTTTTTATACATCGACTGTAGTTTAGCTCCATCATGATTAGTCTGATGATGCTGAGCCAAACGCTCTGCAAAACTGTAGTCGATGTATAATAAACCTTTGATTGTGGTAAACGTTCATATTTTCATTCTATCTGAATACCACAAGTTCTGTAATCATAATTACATATAACTCCTAAATAGTAATCATGTGATTCAGGGATTTTAGCAATTGCCACCGTACACAGCTAATCCGGTCATGAATAAAGGTTGGGCTTGAAATAGACTCTGTAATGGTGTTAATTCACGAAAAAATTCTGAAAATAACGTGAAGCAAAGTTTTCAGTAGGTGTGTCCGTCTTTTAATGAAATCTCCGTTTTTAAAAAGTTCCCGTTTTTTTTAACTTCCGTATTTTCACAGATATTCCGTAATCAGAAGTCTGTTTATTTCAGAAAAGTCCGTTTCAGGCTTTCCCGTATTATACAGAAATCGGAAAATCGAAGGACCTAAGCCAGATAATTATTTCGGGCCTGGAGGACTCGAACCGTGGTCGTTCGGAATGACTCAACAAAAACTGTGCGTTTTAACCACTTAGCCACAAAGACACAAATATCGCATTCGCGTTCAAGGTTTAACACAATCAAATTGCACGATGGTTTTTTTTGTTGTTGTTGTTTTGTTTTGTCATTAGTGCTAGTGATGTAGTCATTTCATTTTCTGTTGGAGCTAATTATTATTTTTTGAATACGTTCGTAACAATTTTATTTTTTCTCTAAGGGGACTTGTAACAAATTAAGTATTTTTTTCATCGTGATTGTTCGAAGCATTTAAGTGCGTTGGAACTTGAGATCTTTTTAAAGAAACAATGACTTACAACATTGGTCTCAAACTTGCGGCCCGCGAGCCGCATGTGGCCCGTCGTCAACTGTTTTGCGGCCGCCATGAATGATCACTAAATAAAAATAAATCATCATTTTCTGAAGTATATTATAATACACTGGTGTGCAAAAATTAAGGACGAAGAGGAGAAATTAGCATAACAGCGGAACGAACAGGCAGAACGGACCGAAAGACCACTCAGGAGATAGACTAGGGTCCGGTACGGTAGGGCATGCGCATATATGTAGCATGACGTAGGGGGGCGAGTGTCGGAAATGTATGAAGCACACGGGCGGTGTGCGCCCAGCAATTCGGTGAAAGCTATTGCACGGTGTACTTCGGTTTGAAAGACGTCGTGTTGCTGCCACCGAGTGACATAATCAACAGGCAATCCAGTAGACGACATCTGGATGACTTTACCTGAGGTCGCGTCATTGGGAAGTTAGAAGAAGGTCGAAGTGTGACTAGTGTGGACGAGGAGTTCGGGATCGCTCACATCATCGTTTCACGAGCTTAGAGAGCATTTCAAACGACAGGAACAGCTGTCCTAGAGTATAGCAGTGGTCGTCCACGAACAACCACGGCGGCGGACGACCCGTATATTATCCTACAGGCGAGAAGAGGCAGACGGCAGACAGCGGGATAAATCGCAAGCCACATGCAACAGACAACTGCACGTCCGTTATCGCGTTTTACCGTGGCCAGAAGGCTGCACAAAGGTGGTCTATTTGCATAACGACCAGTACGGTGTGTGCCAGTAACGCCTGCTCATCAGAGACGGCGTTTTCTGTGGTGCCAGGAACACAAGAACTGGACACTTCCGCAATGGGGTCGAGTTCTATTTAGGGATGAGAGCCGATTTAGTCTGACGAGCGATTTTGGACGTATACACATCTGGAGAGAGCAAGGAACACGCAATCACACCTCCAATATCTTTGAAAGGGACCGGTTTGGAGGTCGCGGTGTTCTCGTTTGGGGCGGTATCATGCTTGGTAGCCGTACTGACCTCCACATCTTCCAAGGAGGTTCAGTCACTGGTGTCCGCTATTGTACCGAGGTTCTCCTGCATCACGTGCGTCTGTTTAGAGGTGCTGTGGGTCCTGAGTTCCTCTTCATGGACGACAACGCTACACCTCATCGTACAGTGGCTGTCGCA
Source organism: Macrothele yani (assembly GCA_039090855.1). Taxonomy (NCBI): domain Eukaryota; kingdom Metazoa; phylum Arthropoda; class Arachnida; order Araneae; family Macrothelidae; genus Macrothele; species Macrothele yani. The sequence goes on from CM077011.1 coordinate 77,541,849, forward strand.
GAGCTGTTGGAGAATAAAGATATTCAACGCATGGATTGGCCTGCAAGGTCCCCGGACCTAAATCCAATCGAACACGTGTGGGACCTTTTTGGGAGACGCTTGGCAGCACGTCACCAGCCGTCAGCAACGATTCCGCAGCTGCGATTGGCGCTACAAGAGGAATGGGCCGCGATGCCTCAACAGCTCCTTGACAACCTCGTCCTCAACATAGACAGACGTTGTAAATCCTGCAACGCAGTCAGGGGTGACCATATCGCCTACTAAAGACTGGATTTTTCTTGGCAGCCGCCTGTCACATGGACGTTTCTGTTTTCTGTCCAGTTGTGCTCGAAGCTACCTTTTCAATAAAGTGCCTTTGTATCCTTTATTCCTTGTTTGGACGGTTTTGCTCACTTGTCCTACATTCTTACATCTTGGGGATCTTATGGTATGATTTGAGTCGATGTGGAGCACTTCTGCACGACGTTACATTCGAAAAACCGTCTCGTCCTTAATTTTTGCACGTCAGTGTATATTAAATATAATATAAACATAGTAATGCTTAGCAACGCCATCCGCCTTTATAAGTAACAAGTTCATTTGCGAAATATTTAACTGTATGGCGGTCTGAATATTTCAAAGACATAGAAAATATTTTGAATATATTCAATTCTCCATTTTCCTTTAATGCTGACAATGCAACTGAAGAACATCAGCGTGAATTAATAGATTTTCAGTATGATTCTTTCCTGAAAAAAATTCAACAGATGCAATCTAACATAGTTTAACTAGTTGGTTTCAAATGGCAAGTACGTAAACAATCCTAACCTAGCTGCACGGGTTCTGTCTGTGTTCGGAACAACATACTTACGTGAACTGTTGTTTTCAAAAATGAACCAAGTTAAATGTCTTGAAAGGAATAGGTTAAGTGACAATCACTTATGCTCACTTTTAAAAGTGGCATGCTCAAAGGACATTATTCCAAATATCGATAAGTTAGTGACCGAAAAGCGAGCCCAAGTTTCTGTTTAGAACATGCAATATTTTCTGAACTATGTACAGTGTTCAGTTGGTAAAATGTAATTGGTTTAAGATTTAAGTGAAAAATAATTGTTACGTAAAAGTGATTATTTTCAGTGATTGACGAAGCATTTGTTTCTATTATTTACCAATAATTATAAATAATATTCCACTCTAGTGCCAAGCCATTGGTGTAGTTTTGTAATGTTGATATTTATTTATAAAAAAATTTATTAATATTCATGCGGTTCCCTGCATTCCTCCAAAATTGGAAAGTGGCCCTCCCATGGGACTGAGTTTAAGACCACTGACTTACAATCATCTTTAAGAAAAGGTGTGAAATGTACAGTTTTATAGTATTATTTCACAAAACCTCTAAATATAAAATTTACTATTAATAACTATAATAGCCATATATAATTCAAGACTACACACTTGTGATGTTGATTAAAAACAAATTATCAACGTTTATTTATAATTAAAGGCTTTATTAGCATCTACTATAGTTTCGCGGAGCTTCTGGCTCGGCTTCATTAGAAATAAATGGAGCGTAAACATTCAAATCATTGTGACATCATCAGAGTTCGGTCTGTCACGGTTTTTGGTGAGTTGTTTCCACGCGTTTGAAAGAAATGGTGTCAACGTCTTGTCGTTGACAAGCAGTGAAGAGTTCCGGTAGATGTGAAAATCTTCTAATACATTAATCTTGATCGTTGAATCAGGTTTATCAATGAGCTTAGCGTTTCCAAACAGAAATTTATGGTTGTTTTGTGACAATACTGGGCTATAGACGACTTCTACAGTTCACAATTCCGTACGTAGGTCTTGTGCTCCTTCACGCGGAAATTTAAAGCCCTGCGGGTCTGTCCCATATATGAAAGGCCAAAATTCACAAGGTATCTGATAAATTCCCCAGGAATTTATGTCTTCGACGTAATCTTTTGATTCGAAAAAATTTAACTTGTTTATGTGTTTGAAAATGACTTTGAAATTAAAACTCTTGAGAATTTTTGAAATTCCAGAGCAAATCTGTGGAGCAAATGGTATAACTGCCCAATTCTGTCGTATTAGGTTGTCTACTGGTGTGAGTGAGCAGACAGGCTTCGGTTTCTTAAATTTTGGGACAGCTTTATCTATAACGGAATGTGTATATTCTGTAAACTGCAATTCGTTTAAGAAAATCAAGCTCTTTCTGCAAGGAATCCTCAGCTGAGCATATATGTATTGCACGATATATGCATGTGTAGAAGGCAGAGATTTTTTGTTTCCTTTGGTGATTTGATTCAGCATGTAGGCGTAAGGAAACAGCGAATAGTTTTCGGTAAACTGTTGTACTAAAGGAACCTTCAGAACGCGACACAAGGACATCCAGGGATGGTAAGCATCCATTATTTTCAGTCTCACATGTGAACTGTATATGAGGATCAATCAAAATATTTATAATTTGTTCTAATGTTTACCATTTTATTACTAAGTTGTTCAAATTATAATTTTTGATTCATTTGAATACTGATACAAATAATTTCATATTTATACACTGGCGTCCAAAATTAACGTGACAAACACAAAATCATGAATAACGCAAAATCCACACGACAGAGTTTAATAACAGTTATTACGGACATAATGTCGATAACGCAATAACACACAACAGGAAAGGAATGACATCCCCGCAAGAGGATGAAGCATGACAGCATCGCAGTCCAAGAATGATGCAGCAAGTGGCGCTGATTTCGAGGAGCCAATAAGCAGTGTAATTACCCCGAACACCGATACAGCTAGCACAATGAACCATCATGCTTTTCACGAGGCTGTAAATGAGAGTTTGGGGCAATAAATACCACTCCCCGTCCGAAGCGCATTGGAGTCCCGGGAGGGTTCGGGAAGGGAGCTGCCTGCTTGCTATTAGTCTTCCCACAGCATCCCAGACAAGCTCTATCGGGTTGAGGTCCAGAGATCTCTCGGGCCACTCCATCTAGTGAATACCCACACTCTCCAGTTAATCGTGGACTAACCGAGCCCTTATAGGGCTGGCGTTATCATTTATATAAAGAAACTGAAAGCCAACAGCTCCTCTGTAAAGCCGGACATAGATCTCTATGGTGTCCTCCCTGTAGTGTGCAGTAACCAGGGCGCCGCCTGGAAACACGTGCAGTGGCGCGCGTCCATCCAGCATGATGCCAGCCCCAACCAGGAGTCCTCCCCAACCGTAATGGTCAATTTCCCTAATGTTGGAGGGATAATTTCGACTTTCCGTATGTCTCCAAACGTACAGAAGTCGAGAATACGTATTTAGGCTGCGTCGCGACTCGTCACTGAAAAGAACACAGGTTAGAGTCTCATCAGGAAACCAATGTCTCATCAGGAAACCAATGTCTCATCAGGAAACCAATGTCTCATCAGGAAACCAATGTCTCATCAGGAAACCAATCAGGGTTCCAGGGGTGTTGTTTGGCCCAATTCAGACAGACCCTTCTGGGCTATGCAACGAGTGGGATACAGACCTCTCTGGTGGAGTCTTCTGTAAACTTTTTGCTCCGATATCGTGTTTCTCGTAGCAGAGAGGAGCTACTGCAAGAGTTGTCTGAATGTACATCTTCGTCCCTATCAGACTTCAGTGATAAGAAGCTAAAGTACTGACAGAATTTAAAAGGGGAAACTCCTGTAATGAAAGAAAGAAGTGGCTTTCGATCCTCGGAATCTAAAAACAGCGTGGTTTTAAAAAACGCACAGAGTTTATTCAAAATAACTGCGATTGGTTTCCTGATGAGACTCTAACTTGTCTGTTATGAATTTTGCAAGCTGAAATTTTACGCTGTGGTTTCCTGAAAAAGATACGCCTGAATAATTCTGAACTGCGTTGTGAGGTTTGCGGATCTGTTATAAGAGTGAAAAAAAAATGGAGGAGAGCTGACGGTGGAATTCATGCAGTACTGGACACAAACACAATGAAATAATTTCATTTCAAGTTATTAACAAGCGTGATGATTTTTCACCGATAAGAACAGAACAGAGAGATTATCAAACTCGAGGACTTCGGACAATGTTGCCATAGTTAATTAATGCTGGAAAGATACCTGAAAGTGCTGCGAGATCATGTCTGGCCAGTAACTGCTCAATAGGACAAAAATGCAGAGCTTCAGCTTGTGTAGGATAGGGCGCCCACTCATTTTGCGTATGGTGTCTGTGATTGGCTGCGTGATCAATTCTTAGGTCGATGGATTGGAATTGCATGAATGGCCCGTCACCATCCAAACTCTGACGGCCTGCGTTTCTTTTCACTGTTGGGAAAGAGGTTTGCCGTAGAAAACTTTTGCAACTTGGGTGTATTGGAGGAAGCAATCTCCACTGTGATGAATGATGTTCCAGTAAAACTTTTAGTCTGCATTAGCGAACGTGCCCGTTCGTTTAAGAAAATATGTCGAAAATGCAGAAGAGTATGTGTAGTTTTAAAATTATTTCAATGAAACTATCAAGGAATGGTGTGTATTACAACATTAGTTTCAATAACACCGGCTGAATAAAAGAAGTTATAATAATTTCAAACTGTAAAATGACTAAGTATACATCCTGTACACGTATTCTGGGTGGAAAAAATAACACGCAGTTGTAGTAACACACGATATTTTGCTCTGAAAGATAAGTATGTTCAGTTGCGTGGAAAAATGCAAACATTTTCAAAAAAAAGAGTACAGCATTGTAATAACATACAAACTGAGGCATGCTGAAAACAACATGTGAAATTGTAGCAAAACTCTATGTGCAGTTCTCGAAAAATCATTTGTGGTTTTTGTAACGAGTTAAGGACAGATCTAAAGAAATTATATACAGTTCAAATAGCTAGCTTTGGACTCTTCAGAAACACAACTACTGCTTAACAACAAACTGTGTAGAGTTCTAAAAAAACCGTGTGCTATTGTAATAACAATGTGCGAAGAGCTGCCAAACTTAAGGCAATTGCAGGAGTACCTTTTTCGCTGTTGGTTAAAAATTACTTCAATTGTAATAAGGAACTTGCTTGCTTCCAGAAAAAATAGGTACAATATAGTTAACAAACTGCGTACAGTTCTGAAAAATGCGTAATTTCAGAAACATATTACCACACATTTAAGCTACTGTTTGTGAAACAAATATTCTTCTAAAGAAAAAACAATGAAAATGGAAACATTAAGGTGATCGGGTAGTAGCATTTATTAAAGTTACTACTAGTAATTTCAGATTTGCTTCAAGCTCCCCACAAATGACGAATGATACCTGTAACTGCTTTGGCCGGCTCTACCTGACTTCCACAGGGTTACAATTCTTAATTTCGTTTGTAGATATACTGCAAATAACAGCAAGTAGATGCCTAGTTCAGAAAAAAAGTTTCCCCTTTTTTTTCCTTCTTATTCTCTACATTTATTCCGGTACTGCGCATTCCATAATACTCGTCTTACGCTATGACCTCTGTTTATTCAAAGGAAATCTTATTAAAATTTTCAATTCTTTTTCAGTTTCATATTTCCTAAAATGTGGAGTGTCAAAAAAGTATATTTCAGTGTAAGGCAGAGAAGGAAAATTTTTATCAACGTTGCAGTACGCAGAGGGAAAGAATGTGCTCTCAGAATATTCTATAAAAAAAATGTATTATTCCACACGCTGAAGCAAAGCAGTCTCGTTTCTCAAAAGTGAAACTGCAATTCACAGTAAGTGTTATTTTTACAAAATCAAAAGTGTTCACGTTGTGAAAAATAACATAGGGAAAACTAAAGAATCAGCTCCTGAGAGAATGAAAAGCAGTAAACCGTTTGTTCAAACTGTAAAAGAAAATTATATTCCCAGAAAATGCCCTGAAACTTTATCAATATACCGCCGGTCGAAATTACATAAAATGATAGCGAGAGACTAAGCAATGCATGACAAGCTTCAGTATATGCCATGGAAAATAATAAAAACTGTGGTATAATCTCATAAGTTAGTACTTTAATCCTGAAAAGAATGATCAGGCGAAGAATAATTGAACTTATGAATTTAAAGAAGAACACTAAAAGTGCATGGGTCTTAAGATTGTTGACTATATTACAAAAATTTCTAAATGCTGTATGATAGGTAACAATCAGTGAGCTAAAGCATTGCCGTTGTGTTCCTTCAGATCCCACGCAAATAAAGGTCGACAGAAATGAAGGGATACGAAAAGATGCGCCGCAAAAATTGACATTTATAAAGCGTTGATTCAAATTTTTAATATAACATTTATTGCTTCACATTTGAAAATTTAATTATTTTATTCTTCTCCGAACTTGTTATGAAATTTCATGTAATTCTGATGCCGGAAGAACTGCATGAATTTATTTGTTCTTCCTTTCCCAAGAGCAAAAACATTTTTCATTTGATATTTTCATTTAGCTTCTCTCTTTACCAACTATCATGCAGCATTCCAACGACATCTTACACATATAGTATATAAACCTGTCTTCCATGTCGCGTGCAATGAAAGTGGTGCCGTTCCAGAAATCGAATGATCTAAGGTGTAAGTTTCTGACTAGTTGTCCGGCTGGTCCCTGGTCGAGTCCCGGATGAGATATGGGTGTTGCACTTGTCTTTAGACGCGAGCCCTCCCCTCTCCTTGAAAAATATGGCCCCAAATTAGGGACAGGCGACTGCATGTGGTCCTTATAGTTGTTCATGGTAGTTGTTAAATCCCGAAACAAAAAAATAAACAAAATATTTTCCTTTCTTTAATCACGTCGTCTAGCACAGTTTGGACCCTGATAAATAGACTAAAAGGATCGTCCCGGAGATGTGTTTTACCGAACACTCTCTTTTTGCCAAGTATTTTTAAAGAACGGACACGGAATTCAATGATCGTGGAGTTCTTAGGTATTGCTCAAACACAATGGAATGGATAATCTCTTTTTCCATATGGTGATATACGTTTATGAACGCATCCTTTGTCTAAATGCAATGTTAACTTATTCCTTACATTATGTATGTTCAAGATTTAAGTTAATATGAAAGACTAACTGTTGTGTTGTCTTTGGATTCTACTCATTATTGGAGGCAATTAATTTTCATACACTTATTTAGGAAGAGAAAGCAACTGTGATTCTATCTCATTTGGACTACAAGTGGAAAATATTAGGGATATGCAAAAGTTTCCGCCGTTTTAAGAAGGAAGGAGACAAGAACAATCAAGAAGCCAATACACATTTATTCAACGAAATATTGGCAGTTAGTATCAATGACATTTTGCCATTTTTCAGGCAACAGATGAATGCCCCTGTGATATAAGAACTCGGGTTTTGAGCTGAAGAACGCAGTGACGAAATTTCCCACCTCTGGAACTGTGGTGAACCGCTGTTGGGCTAGGGCATGTTGCATAGACCGAAACAGATGAAAGTCTGAGGGGGCAATGTCCGGGTAGTAAGCCGGGTGTGATAAAACCTCCCAGTATAACTGTTCAGGGGTTGGTTTCGTGGTGGCACCGACATGTGGTCTGACATTATCGTGTAACAGGATGACTGGGCGGCGTCCTTTACCTGCCCATGGACGTTTTTGTTCCATTGCGGCGTTCAGTTTCATCAACTGCTCACTATATCGTAAATGCTAAAAGTCTATCGTACGAAAGATCACTAAAGTAATTCACCGATGCTGTCACACGTACGGTCATTCACAAACATAATTTTTCAAATTGTAGGTCAAGATTAAAAACACTTTATTTACAATTAAAAATTAATATTTACACGCGAGATCTTTCGGGGCTGAACATAGCACCCATCATCAGGCTCAAGCGTCACGAAACACAGGAGCAGACATTATATACTGTCAAACAAACACGACCCACAATTCACTCGGTTTTCTCAATCACCGGTGATGCCATCAACAAATCGTTAAAGTATATATCGTTGTGCAGTGATTGTTTCGCTCGGTTTCAGCAGTTCGAAGAACAGCACTCCATGCATATCCCACCGCGCACACAACAGCACCCTTTTCCCGTGGATATCCTGTTTTGCAGTGGATGTTGATGGCTGACCTGGGTCGACCCAGGATCGCTTGGGTACGGAGTTGTCTCAATAGACCCATTTTTCATCCCCGGTGACAACCTTTTACAAGAAATTCTTTCCTTGAAACCTCTTCTGCAACGACATGTAGATGCCCAATCGTTGACCGATATTACGCTCCGTTGAAGTATGTGGAACCCCCTTATCGATCTTCTGGATCTTCCCCAAGGCCTGTAGACGCCATACCACCGTCAATTGAGCCACTTTTAAACATTTCGTCAGTTGCGTGGTCGATTGTGTGGCATCCTTTTGAAACAGCGATTCCAGCTCCTCGTTTGCAAATTCCTGTAGTCTACCTGCACGTGGCTTGTCTTCCAAGCTTAGATCACCTTTCTTAAATCTGGCAAACCATTCTCGACAAGTCAGCTCACCCATAACCGTTTCGCTATACGCCTGACATATTGAACCGTATGCTTCACTCGCACTTTTCCCCAAGTTAAACATGAATGACAAAGAGTGCCGCAAATGCACTTTATTTACCGCCATCCTTGGCTTCGTGTAAGAACTGACAGCACGGGTCACCGGCCAGTTAGACCCATACAGCGCCCGCTAACGGGGCGGAGGACACTTTTGCGTACCCCTTATAAATCCGCGACATCTGCATCTTTTCAGATTAAATTCGTTATTGAATCATGCTCTTTTATTAACGTCATCCGTTTTTAACAAGAACTAGAGATAGAGTAAATCCAAATGTGGCAGATTTCATCGTGCAGGGGTATGGCTCTTTGACATTTCTTAGACTAAGCAAGAATGATGCACTTCTTTTACTCTTAGTGATCTTCATGTCCTGAATCTGTTTAACAGTAATATAACTAGAATTTGATACCAGCTTATAAAAGTTTGCTTTCCGTGTTTTTTCTCTTTTTTTCTTGTTTTAATACGACCCTATTTTCCACCATTTTCGTAACTTTCCGAAGCAGCAGTTTCCACTAGTTCTTCTGCATTTTGAAACAACAAATTTCACTGACACTTCGCTAAGCGCCGTTGTTTTCCAAGCTGCTACATGCTACGAATGTTTCAGACTAACCGTCATTAAAACAACTGTAAATTACATTCTTACCCAAACTTGTTACTTATTTATTTCCTCTCATTTCCTTTTTTCGATCCACACTAAGTATTCTGACTTTATAGGACATCATTACCGGCAGTGACGGTCAGGTATTAAGTTTCTTCTGGTTTAGTACTGCACAGGAAGCAGTATCCTCAAAATCTCTTAAATGCAATAGAAAAAGAGAACATGGTAGCTGAGTAGAGGGAAATGACCGATCCGAGCTTAAACGGGAGCCCATAGACTTAACATTAGGTGTCGGCGGGAGCAGCCGGAGCCAGCCGGAGCAAGCTGCAGCCGGGTGGATAGAGGGGGCGTAGTAAGTAGCAGCCTCCAATTCCCCACTGCAATTCCCCCCCCCCCCCCCGACCGAAGTGTGTGCTTATCTCCGAAGATAGTAGTATTTATTGGACTTTGTCAAATTTTGGGCGAAATCAATGAAGGTTTATTCCTTTTTTTTTTAAATTTAATGAAGGTTTATTCATTATTTATTTTCCCCTCTCTCGACCCACCTCCTTAGGTTATTGTTATGTAAAACGTTTTTTCCCTCGTAATTTGTTCATGTATTTTTTTCAATTAATTTTCATGAATTCCTCATGTGCCTTCCCTAATGAAAATTATGTAGGGTAAGTATTAATTATTCATTTCTCTTTTTTTTTCTCGAATAATACGGTCATGTCCTCATCTCAAGAAATGTTATTATGATATCTTATTTTTGTTCATAAATGTTTAATTTTTTTTTTTTGAGGGATGGCAACGCCCGAGTGGGAAAGGGGTTGGATATAGGGGGATGTCAACTCGATGTGCTGCCCCCTAGCGGTGCTTCTTGGAACTTTCGATTGATCTTTGATTTTGAGGGATGGCAACGCCTGAGTGGGAAAGGGGTTGGATATAGGGGGTGCCAACTCGATGTGCTACCCCTAGCGGTGCTTCTTGGAACTTTCGATTGATCTTTGATTTTGAGGGATGGCAACGCCCGAGTGGGAAAGGGGTTGGATATAGGGGGATGTCAACTCGATGTACTACCCCTAGCGTTGCTTCTTGGAACTTTCGATGGATCTTTGATTTTGGGGGATGGCAATGACCGAGTGGGGAAAGGGCACTGCGTAGGTGTCAGATATGATGGTGCTTCTTGGAACTTTATTATTTCGATGGATCTTTGATTTTGAGGGATGGCAACGACTGAGTGAGGTCCGTTGGGAGTTTTTGCATTTATTCCTGTGGTTTGCAAGCAGGATTTTTCCCCCTCTTCAATACTATTTTCCCCCGGAGGAAATTTTTACGTAACGATGCTGAGGAATTTTCTTTCCAAGGGAATAAAAATGCTCTGATGGTCTTAGCGAGGTTCTAACTCACGATGATTTGGTTTCCAAAAATAGTCAGGAAGTCAAATGGTTTTCGTGTACTACGTATTCACTATATATTTTTTTTAACTTACTTTTACGTTATTTCTTCATGTGTTTTCATATATTTTTTGTACGTTTTGAGGGAGTTTTTTCGTGTAGATGTAATGAATTTTCTGGGGAACTTTTCTTTTTCCTTCATTCAATTTTATTTCAGACCATGAGACGAGGAAATGCTTCTTTAGAAATGATTTCGTTCTTGTTCGCAGTAATTACTGGACATAGACTTCATGTTAATTCTGAGTCTTTCACCCCTGCAATAATATTTTCTCGTAATTTTTTCGTATGTTCAAGAACTCTACAGATCTTTCCCAGTTAAAATTCTGCTGAAACAATATTTTCGGTCTTTATTTCATTATAGCTTCACAATTTTCGATATTTTTCTTCTTCTATCTTTGAAATTTCATTAAACTTCTCAATAGGTCAGGATTCTTTTTTTTACTTGGACAAACTTCTGAGTCATTTTATTCAGACTATTTTTTTTTCATTTCATTTCAGCAAACTATTATTTTAGATGCAACAAATCGTCAGATTTTGGTTTCCTTATATAGCATATTTTCCAACTTGCCTAAAAATATTCCTCAAAGCTTGCATGTATGTCAAACATACATGCAAAAAATCCTGCTTGCAAACCACAGGAATAAATGCAAAAACTCCCAACGGACCCCACTCAGTCGTTGCCATCCCTCAAAATCAAAGATCCATCGAAATAATAAAGTTCCAAGAAGCACCATCATATCTGACACCTACGCAGTGCCCTTTCCCCACTCGGTCGTTGCCATCCCCCAAAATCAAAGATCCATCGAAAGTTCCAAGAAGCACCGCTAGGGGGTAGTACATCGAGTTGACATCCCCCTATATCCAACCCCTTTCCCACTCGGGCGTTGCCATCCCTCAAAATCAAAGATCAATCGAAAGTTCCAAGAAGCACCGCTAGGGGGCAGCACATCGAGTTGACATCCCCCTATATCCAACCCCTTTCTCACTCGGGCGTTGCCATCCCTCAAAATCAAACATTTATGAACAAAAATAAGATATCATAATAACATTTCTTGAGATGAGGACATGACCGTATTATTCGAGAAAAAAAAAGAGAAATGAATAATTAATACTTACCCTACATAATTTTCATTAGGGAAGACACATGAGGAATTCATGAAAATTAATTGAAAAAAATACATCAACAAATTACGAGGGAAAAAACGTTTTACATAACAATAACCTAAGGAGGTGGGTCGAGAGAGGGGAAAATAAATAATGAATAAACCTTCATTAAATTAAAAAAAAAAGGAATAAACCTTCATTGATTTCGCCCAAAATTGATAAAGATAGTAGTATTTATTTAGTCCAATAAATACTACTATCTTCGGAGATAAGCACACACCTCGGTCGGGGGGGGAAAAATTGCAGCGGGGAATTGGAGGCTGCTACTGACCACGCCCCCTCCATCCACCCGGCTACAGCTTGCTCCGGCCGACACCTAATGTTAAGTCTATGGGCTCCCGTTTAAGCTCGGATCGGTCATTTCCCTCTACTTAGCTGTACTTTGCACGGCATGTCAGAATAGTAGTGAATATTTACAGAAGAGAACAGAGAACATGGTAGCTGTAGTTTGCAAGGCATGTCAGAATAGTAGCGAATATGAGAACATAGAACATGATAGCTGTAGTTTGCAAGGCATGTCAGAATAGTAGTGAATATTCAGCTGGATTTCTGTAAATATAATGTTCGCATTTACGTTGTCAGTCGAAATCTGGCAATAGAATATTTGCCTGACTATTAGTACTACAGTTAACTGGGTACCATTACAAACACGTTAATGCGGGGATTTCTTACTAACTACATGACTTACTTCTTGTTTCAACAAAAGTTACTGATGTCACTTTTTACTGTTTTGAAGTTACACAATACTCTACTGTACAAAACAAATAACAGTCGAGTCTCATTGTTGTGACCACCTCCTACATTTGACGTCAACAGCGCGTAGCCAAGGAAACAAAGTACGTGTCGTGGGCTAGCTTGGAGGGTATATAAGATGTGCTATAGGCATACTGAAAAGATATCACTCGTTGCTGTCATGGATAATTGCAAAAAGGGATGATTATCGGATTTCGGGGCAAGGGTGGCAGTATTTCTGAAACAGCACAGTTTGTGAACTGTTCGCGTGCTACTGTGGTTAAAGTGTATCGTGATTGGAGAAATAGCACCTTTGCGAATAAGCGATGTGGAAACTGCGGAGCACCACGTGCCATTGGTGTGAGATGTGAACGTCGGCTGCGAAGGTGCGTGAGGGCGGAGCGACACGCTACATTGGAGCAACACACTGGCCGAATGAACCAGGGGGCTACCGGAAGTGTGTCTAAAACGACAATTCAGCGAGCCCTGCTGCGTATGGGGTTCCGATACATGGGCACTCGGAACTATCTGCGGCAACGCAGCCCCACTTTCAGTAGCTTTCGATGTATCCTGTGTTGTGACACTTTGCTCCCGTCGCCAGCATTCAAATTACCGGCTAGTTGAGTCGCGGAATCCCTTCTGACTCGTACCATTAAGGATAGTCTTCCCTTATCTCTAGCATCGATGATCAGTGGTCGGTCAATATTTTGCCAGGGTTTCGTGATTTTTAACGTTTTGAAAGTATTAGCGACTGCTGAGCGTAAGCATTCCACAGCCCTTTCCCATCTCGGAAGAGCTGAAATCCAGTCGTCTGTCCATTGCAAGTTCACCTTTCTCAAACTGGTTTTAAGTCCACTTCCTTTTCCATCTGAAGAACAAGAACAACACTGATTAACAGAATTCACTCAGTATGAGGTCTTATTTATACCGATCGTTTCATGAGCTTCACACGTCCAATCGTTTTCCTGCAGTTGCATCGATTTGCATAAAGACGCACTGGTCAAAATATGTTGACTCTTTTGTCCATATATACAATCATTGTCATAAACATCTGCGCACCAACAAAAAAAACATGAGATTAACGCGAAACTCGGCGAATAGCTACGGGGAGGGCAGACATGCAAATGATTAAAGCATCGTGCAATTCCGCGTGTTTGCTCAACTGACGGAGTTTGAACGATGCCATATCGTCGGGATGAGAGAGTCAGGGTGGCCGTCGCGCCGAATCGGTCGCTGTTTGGGCCGGTCAGACAGTACGGTGCAATCGTGTTCGAAGCAATGAACACAGGAATGCACCCAGACACGGTGGACTGGCTCTAGACGACCCCAGATACGCCACCAGCAGAGAGGACCATGAAACCGTGAGAGCGGCATTCACAGATGCAACTATGTCCTTGTCCAATATCCAGGGACATGTGGCGACTGTACAAGGGACTCCTGTGTCCGCCAGAACCATTTCCAGACGCCTGGCAGAGGCGAATATGCACTCTCCACAGCCCTTACGTTTTCTGCCATTAACACCTGAATAACGTTGGCGTCGATTGCAGTGGAGTCAGCAGCGAGCAACGTGGAATGCTACGGACTAGCGACATATAGTGTTCAGCGACGATTCCCGCTTCTGTATGGGAACGGACGACTACCGTGTCAGAGTGTGGAGGACCGCAGGTGAATGCTACAATCCAGCCTCACTGTACAGCGGCACACGTCCCGAACTGCAGGCGTGATGGTCTGTGGTGCCATCGCGTATGACAGCTGGACTTTCCTCACAGTGATCCGATGTACGTTGACAGCTCAGCGCTACGTGCAGGAGATCCTGTGGCCCCATGTGCTTCCTTTCCAGGCGGGGCGGCCAGGAGCCATTTTCCAACAAGATACCACCCGTCCGCACACGGCTCGGATTTCCCAGAACTGTCTAATCATGCTTCGACGCTTCCGTGGCCTGCCAGTTCGCCTGATCTTTCGCCCATTGAACACGTGTGGGACCAGATGGGACATAGGCTTTTTCCATGTCCCGGTTGCAAGAAGTGTGGTCCAATCTGTTCCAGGATAAAATACTGCGTCTCTTTGACTCCATGCCAGACAGTATCACCGCATGTATCCGAGCACGAGGCAGTTCGATGCGGTACTAACGCTGACCGAAATGTGTACCGCATGTCCATAGGAAATCGTCCTGCTGCTGTGATATTGTAATCACTTCTGTCTTTGGTAAGCACGATCTCACTTCTAAAATCTCATTTCTATCTGACGCCTCCTTTTTGCTGCGCGGATTTTTATGTATATACTTACATTATCCTTGGGCAACAACAGATATCAGGCGAGTGTTACATTGATGAAGAAATTTATCGGCGTATGAAACTTGGCTGGAGAGGTTTTAGAAGGAACGCTACAATTTTCAAGAGAAATATACCATTGTGTCTTAAACGAAATGTGTTTAATCAATGCATCCTTTCAGTTCTTACTTATGGAGCTCAAACGTTAAGCTTAACTAAAGAAGACATACAAACGCTGCAGACAACTGAAACAATCCTGGAGAGATGCTTGCTTGGTGTAACCAGGAAACATAAGGAGAGGAACGCGTGGATCAGGAAATAGGCTCTGTCGCTTCCTTCACCACTGAGCAAGATTGGAGAAATCAGGAGACAGTTTCCATCACTGAGATGAAACATAACTTACTTGTAAAACAGTTCGCTTCGTGTGCACAAAAAGAGCAATTTCACTTTGCGACATACTTTCTAGTGAACAATTTTTGTTTTTGTCAACCTCATTCTATTGCATTAGTTCATAGATTCGGTTGTAGAGCTCTTATTTTACTGTATAATCTAATAGTAAAGTTCCAGAACTGTTTGAAACCGTCGTTTGAAATATTTAGTTGACAGTGCGAGCTCGCAATAAATATTTTGGCTGATACTTCTGCCAAGTCTCCCATAATTTCGTTTTGCGACGTTCTACAAATGCAAAGACAGTGCGACAATCGTAAATGCGTGCAAAGCCCAAACTGTTTTTCTACGTTTTTGAGCATACTGATGAACGAGATCAGGCGACCTAGCCATTCATTTTGTTAAATAAACACTGGCATCCATCTGGCATAGTGGGAGTGGCCCATAGTAAACATTTAAGCGAAGTGTAAAATGCTGTATCGAATGTTGATCGGTCGAATGTTGATCGAATGCTGAGAAGGTGTCAAAAAAGTAGCAATTAGAGCTGCAGTGGTACATGCAAAAATTTTAACTTCTCAAAGTGAATCTCTGTGTTGTCTATTCTATCGTGGATAATTACGCATCAGAAAAGGCACTGTATGCTTTTTTCAAAGGAGTGCACAGTGATGCAATACTTATTTGATGTAGTTAACCTGCTCGTTCCACATAAGATCTTGCTAATCACTGTCCAAATTTTACCTCAGCAGTAACATTCGCTTTAAGAAGATCTGCTCAGCCACTTCCCACATGCCAGTCTACTAACATTGCAAGGAATGCCATCACTGCAAGAAGTGTGTGTAGTGCTATCATCATAATTATTATTTTATCTTAGCGGTACGATTGGGAATTGACCACTATAGTTGTTTTGCTATAGCATACACAGGTTGGATTAGATTATAGGAGGCCAGTGCATACTCGAGAATTCATACAATGACGAGCCATTCAGGAAAATTTGATAAACTCATTTAGCAAAGGCCGAAAAACCCTTTGACGTTTTGTTACAGAACCATTCTGATGAGAGTGGAAGACCGCCCAAGTAACGTGGTTTATTTCCCTTGGATTATGAAGGTCAGGTGTTTCAATCATCTCAAGCCATTCATGTGATAATTAATAGCAGAAAGCCATAGTTCTAATATGTATGCAGGAATCTTCTCTTTTAAGCTTGTGTTGCGCATTGTTTCCTCTAGGTATTCAACACCTGATTCTATCATACCAGGATTTGATGTTGGGGAAAGTAAAGAAATGCGATACTTTCGATGTTTGAAGTGTCTGATAATTTTCACATTTGTGAAAATTATCAAGATAAGTTACAATTTTGGTCGTTTTCAATGCTCCTTACCCACCTTGAATAAAAGTGGTTACCTTTCGCTATAAATGTCGATATTTCACTGAATATTGATTATAGTGTGTTTCATGTTGATTAAAATTCAAAATTGATATTCGTTTTGAAATTTCACACCTAAAAAATGGCGTTTAAGCCTGAAAAAAGAAATTTCAATCACTTCAAGAACTAGAGACTGCCATTTTGTTTTATGGCGTAAACTAGCGGTTAGATTTTTAGGGTCTATATCAAAATTCGTCTATACATTTCTGCCTACTGATGTGTGAAGAGGCATGTTGGTGTCACATTTTGCACGATTCGGATACTTAGCTACCTCAGTAAATCACCAAGTGGTGAACAGCTAACTTGGTCGTTCAACAGTTTCATGAAAAAAGAAAACTGCCATTACATGAGTTTACCTTTTAAAAAATTCGCCAGTTACATCTCATATGGAACTGCATCACTGACTTTCATGCTTTAATACTAGTTGCAGTACTCTGGTCCCTTGAGAATGATGAATGATATAAAGAATGAAAGAAATTTTAAATTACAAAGATCATTTCGTAGTTTTGGTTTCTATGAAGTTTCAGAAAGTACTCTCATCCAATGATTTTAACTACTGTGCGACATAAGATGTTATACCTAGTACTTATACTGAAACCGCATCATTATTTCGTCGGTTTATTCCTTTCCTGCTCCCAATTAGGCCAAATAATTCACACTTTCATACTTCTTAAGTCAATCCCTCTGGACAGAAGAGTCAAAAATAATCAGGTTTCGCGTGCGTTAGTGCAAAAAGTTTGTTCTTGATGGGTTTTCGGCGTTTGCTTCCTTAAAATGACAGTTGAGGTAAACAAAACAAATTTTATACGAAGAGAATTGGATGCTGCTGTAGTGTTTCTGCAATAGGGAAAAATTCCCACGAGGACCCACGTGACGTTTCTTTATTCACAAAGAAGGAGGAATTTATATAAATTCAAATAAGAGAGTTAGCGCATAACAGAGGAACTCAAGGAAGCAAAATATCAAAATAAGACGAAGGCGAAAGCCTTTCGCATTTAAAGCCTCCATTTCACCCAGGCCGTGCTAAGTGCGATTCCCCTGTCAGAGTTGTGAATGACAGTTCCCATTATCCGCTGCCACACAGGCGTCGCCTCAGTTACCGTCAGGGCTTTCTTTATATTTTATTTCCCTTCTCCTCCTTTACTTTCTTTTTTTTGATCGAGTCATTGGGAGCAAGTTTTCTTCTAAGGGGAAAGAACCTCCGAAAAGTGAGCCAGTTTCCAGAGACGGCGAACCTGGCCGTGTAGTTTGATTGGAAATGAAATATTCAGCGCTAAATTCTTTCCTCCTTTCCTGGTTTGATTGTGTGGAAGCCATTTTTATGAAAAACCGTTCTTCAACCTTAAATTTCTTCCATTGATGTGTTTTCAATTTTTGCCTTTAAAAATTTCAAGCAAATGCCTTCGACGTCTGCGTGGTAAGGATAAAAATAAAAGGAATAAAGCAATGTCTGAATCCAAGTGAAAGAACAGAGAGCTTTTCTTCCCTGCAGCCTCCCACCATATGACAAAATCTTTTGCACACCTGCTCTGGCAACATTCTTTGTAAATAAAACTACCTCAATTTCGACATCATAGACTTCTAACAGGAGGGCCTTTAATGACAGCAAATCAGATAAGTTGAGACTATTTGGACTTATATTCAATGGCAGTTAAATTCATGGAATACCTGCTTTTTTCCGGTGAGGTTAGTTTTAAACAAAGTCATTCCCGAAAACACCAAATTTACTTGAAAATGATACATAAAAACGAGAAGAAAAATAGCTTTCAGATAATATTCTTTTAACTTTATGAAGATTATCAGTCATTTTTTGCCACCTGCTGTGAATCCTACGCCTTATCTGGAACAATTCTTGGCAATGCCATTCCAGCATGTTTTATTATTTCGTTTTATTTTCATGAGGTCGTTATCTGGGTTATTCTAAGCACTTAAGTATCCATGAAAATAAACCTTTGCCCTTCCTCCTGGTAGGGACGTCCAGCTTACGTCCCTCGAACCAAATGTGTCCCACTAACAATTTTAATCCTTACGAGGATAAACTTAGAAATGGTTTCAAAAACATCGATGAAAAGTCAAACTGTCAGAAAAGACACGAGCGACGCGCGGTCATGCACGATGTCAAACACTTATGGTCATCAAACACTGGTGTTGATACGTCCGTTGGCCAGTTGCCGAATTGTTTATGACTGCTGTTTTAAGATCTCATTTCTTCTGCTGCGTCATCATAAAGATTGCATTGTGAAGACAAGTTGATCGTATTTTGTAATGCTCTTTCAGCTCATGACTTTCCTGATATAAAGATACCGAGCTATAAGAACGGCTAAATTATTTTTGTCGATATACAATTGGGATAAAGCTCTTTCGGCTATAAAACTGGGCAAACCAAAAACGAGGGAAATGGCATCAGATGAACAATTTCACCTTTCATTGGGAATTAATCCATCGTATCTACTGTTTCAATTGATACAAATGTAAAAGCCTGAAATGTTTCATTGGTATATTTTCTTTTTTAACTCGGTAATAGTGGTAAGTAGCTTTTGTAGCTACTAACTATCCTAATTTTGATATATTTCTCTAATTTTTCGTGAATCTAAAGACCTGTCTTAGTACCTGGTACTGGGAATGTTAGTGATATACACCGATGAGTTATTACATTATGACAACCTACCTAATACGCTGTAAGACCCCCTTTACCCTACAAAACAGAGACAACTCGGCGAGGCATCGATTCGAAAACGTGGCGATAGGTATCCTAGGGTATCTGTTACCATAATATCAACAGCAGGTACACCAGTTCCTGTACATTTCGAGGTGGTGGTGAATTAGTGCAAACCCGCTTTTCGAAGTCGAACCACGACTGTTCGATTGGTTCATGTCAGGTAAATTTGGAGGCCAGGGCATTAACAGAAAGTCACCAGCATGTTCCTCAAACCACTCCTTGGCGATTCTGACAATGTGACATGCCGCATTACCCTGTTGGTAACAGCCATCACCAGCAGGGGAATACAGTTGCCATGAATGGGTGAACTCGATCCGCAACGAGGTTCAGATACTTGACAGCTGTCGGAGATTGTGCTATTTCGACAATGGGGGCCTAAAGCGTCCCAAGAAAACATCGCCCACAGCATAACACAGCCGCTGCTGGCTTGTTTCCGACCAACAGTGCATCCAGGTGCAATAGCCTCCATTGGTAATCGGCGTATCCGCGCTCGACAGTCTGCGTGCTGCACCAGGAATCTTGATTCGTCAGACCAGGCCACTTTCTTGCAATCATCCGCGGTCGAATCTCGATGATCTTGGGCCCATTTCATGCATTGTTGGCGATGACGTGCGGTGAGTATGAGGACTTGGCTGAGTCTTCGTCTAAGAAGGCACATGGGCAAAAGGCTGCCGCTGTGACACATTGCCCTGATCACCACTGTTGTACCTGCGGGTGATTTGTCGCACTGTGGCCCTTCGATCACTGTGAACAATGTGCGTCAGTCTCCGCTCCCCTCTGGCATCAATGAGCTGCGGACGACACACGGCTGCACGACGGTTCGTCGATTGGCCATCTGTGCACCACTTTTGATACGTACTCACTACAGCGGCACGTAAACAAGCCACGCCGTTTCCAAGATCGTAGTTCCGAGTTACCGTGCCATCACAATTTGCCTTCTACCGAACTCCAATAAATCGGCAGCTTTTCCCATTCTGACTCCGAACACTCTACTAACCGAAACCCGGTCCTCGGGTTGCAAATACATTTCTCTGTGAACTTTACCTGACCCACCGTTCGATCTCCAGGCGCGATCACTTCTCTAGGCTGGGGGTGGTCATAATAGAATGGCTCAGCTGTGTATACCATTCGTAAATATATTAGTAAACTTTTTGGTGTCGTATATATATACACGGTCGAGTCACATTATTGTGACCACCAGCTAATATCCAGATTAACCCCCGTCTTCAGCACGTACAGCACCTAGAGGAACTGGGATTGACTCAATAAAGTGCTAGAAGGTGTTCACAGGCAGGTGGAGCCATGCTGACTGCAGTGCATCTGACAGCTGCTGGAGGGTGCGCGGTGGAGTATCCATAGAGCGGACAACACGATCGAGGTGGTCCCACAGATACTCAATTGGGCTAAACTCTGGTGAATTAGGGGGCCAGGGAAGTACTTTGAAGTCTCCATCGTTCTCTTTCAACCACCCTCGGACATTTCTAACTGTGTGACACGTCGCATTGTCATTCTGGAAGACCTAATCCGCCCCAGGGAAGACAATCAGCATGTATGGATGTACGTGGTCTGCCAGGATGGATTTACAACGAAATCGGTGCATAGTGGCTTCCACAGGTATAACTGGACTGAGGGAATGCCACGAAAGCATTCTCCAGACCATAACGCTTCCCCCACCAGTTTGTGTTCTGCCAGCAGTGGTTGAAGTGTGTTTGTTATCCGATGTTTCTCGCCTTATACGTCAACGTGCGTCCATTCGATGAAGCAAAAAACATGACTCATCCGAGAAGGCAATTCTTTGCCAATCAGTGGAGGTCTAATTCTGATACTGCCTTGCAAATGTAAGCCTTCTCTGCCAATGCACCTTCGTTGGCATAGGTGCAGTGACCATACGTCTGCATCGGAGCGCCATACACAGCGGGGTTCGCTGAACTGTCGTTTTTGACACACATCCGGTAGCCCCCTGGTTCATTCGGGCAATGAGTTGCTCCACTGTAGCGTGTCGATCGGCCCTCATGCACCTTCGCAGCTGACGTTCACTTCTCACATCAATGGCAAGTGCTGCTCCGCAGTTACCCCATCGCTTGTTCCCAATGGTGCCATTTGTTCAATCACGATGATACACTTTAACCACATCAGCACGCGAGCAGTTCATAAACTACGCTATTTCAGAAATACTGCCACCCTTGGTCCGAAAGCCGATAATCACCCCTTTTTTCTAATCTGATAAATCGCTCCTTTTATCCATGACAGCAACGAGTGATATGTTTCCATAATGCCTACAGCACGCTTTATATACCCTCCAAGCCATCTCACGACACGTGCCTTCTTTCATTGGCTACGCGCTGTTGGTGTCAAAAGTGGGAGTTGCTCACAATGATGTGACTCGACTATGTATATACACTATGTGAACAAAAAGGTCTCCGGACTCCAGTGATTTTTATACAGTTCTACATTTACAGCAAAACTAATAAAGCGTTGGTCCGCCTTTGGCCAGAATTATATTGTGCGCTTTCCTTGACTCACTTTCAATGAGATTCTGGTAAGTAGTCGCAGGTTATTCTTCCATTCCTGTGGTCAGCACAGACACAGAAGTATGAAGTGTCGTTCTATCCCGAGTTCGACGTTCAATGTCGTCCCAAGGGGCCTCTACAGAATTCAGGTCGCGGCTTTGAGCTGTCCACTCCAAATTCTGTACACACATATCCTCAAACCATGTCGAAATGGAGCGTGCTTTACGGCACGGCGCGTGTATTGCTGAAACATAACGCCCTTTTGCGTAAAACTAGTAAAGTGTAGGCAGTGCAGCGTTGTCTAAAAACTCCCGGCTCTTTCTGGAGTTCATATTTCCATTCACAACCACCACTGTCCGAGTCCGTACCTCGAGAAACATCCATAGGCCATGACACTTCCACTACCAAGTTTAACATTTAGGTTGACACATTCTGATACCGTTCTCCTATCATATGCCCCACCCAGCAACGACCATCGGATTAAAAAAGGTGTAACATGAGTAGTCACTCCATAACATTCTTCTCCACTTTTCTAGGTTTTCTAGGATCCATGAACGGTGTGCTTTACACCAAACAAGTCGCTTGCCTGCATTCTGCTGACTTATTAATGGTTTGTATGAACAAGCTCGGCCATGGAAATTTAACTTGTACAGTTCCTTACGAACTGTCTTATTGCACGCATCCCCCCCCCCCCCATCCCGTTGCATAATGAAATTCGGTGGTGATGATTTGTGCAGAAGAATGATGGTACCCAAGAACGACATGATTCAAAGTTCTCTTGACCTTTCCATCAATTTACTTGCCCATCCTGAAAGTTTCTTTGGAGTCGTAAGTACCTCACGTTTCCATTTGCTAACAGCGTCTTGAACAGTTGACCGTGGATATTGCAATTGTTCTGCAATCGCAAGCCAGGACAGATTGCTGATATGGCACCGTATAATAACACCTCGTTGAAAGCCAGTAAGTACAATACGCGTGGCCATGTCTCACTAGTAGACAATATACGATATCTGGGGAGCTTATTCGCAGTTATAAAGGCAATCTTGCACACGTGCTCTATTGGAATGTTCTATTTTCATTGCGGAAGGGGGTATCAGGATTCTTTTCTTCCACACAGGGTAATTGGTGTCGGTTTCATTCGTAAATAAAGCACAGTTTCTCCTGAGTTGTAAATGTGGAGGACACGGATATTTCACGTTTAAAATTCGACCCTTATTATTTTCCCAAAACATCCAGCTTATTGAAAATGAATTTTTATTTTGGTTACGGTCGCCCTTGCTCTTGTATTACCCTACGCATTAGTTTCTTTAGCTCCTGTGTCACTTATGCTAGCGCAGTTCGCGAGGTTTGCTTTTTCTCTGTCATTCCTGGATAAACCAAATAAGCAACGATATACACAAAAATGCAATGAAGGAGACATGCGTTCTCTATGCATCTTTGAATTGTGCATAGTTACATAATACTTTTTTGAGTTTGACCTTATACAAGGATGGGTGGAATGTACTTTTAGTTTACGTGAATTTTTGGCCATGAGCCGTGTGAATATTCATCACAATTGTATGCTGCTAATGATGATTTTGTAATGAATTCACATGTTCTTCCGAAATTCACTTCCTCCAAGTTTAATGGATCTGTTCATTCTTCTTTAACATTCTTATTGATTCATAACTTTTAACCAAGATTGACCCAGATATCAACGACTTCTGCACGCTTCGTTGGTCCTACAATTTTCCTTTCGTAAGTTAAAAACATATTTTTTCTGCTAGTGAAGTTCTGATAATGGAATCGAATAAATTATGAAATAAGGCAATTTTTCTTGACAATTTTCTACAGTGATAAAGTATTCTTATGCGTGAAGAGCGAAACAAGGATAAAATAATTTCTGATGTTATTAGTTCAAACACGTATGTTGTTCCTGAGAAAACTCACAATGCGTTTCTTAAAATTGATGTAACACAAAAAAACTACTAATTGCATTTTACAACAAAAGTACTTAAAGAATTTGTATGATGGATTTCAGCATAATGATCGCATATATTCCTTAATCAAATATTTGAAAATCAAATATTTGGTTTTTTCAATGCTTTGCTTGATAATTGAATTTAGAAATGAAAACAAAACTTAAAGCGACTTCAACAGATATAAAACACTCATTACACCTTGGGACAGAATAATTTTGTTTTTATTTTCATATTTATTGCCTTTTGTTTGAAATAATATAAAAGGCACGCACGAGGAAGGAACGTTTTTGTAATAGCTTCAAACAGTATTTGATAACAGGCTTAAAAGATGTGCCTACTTCATTATATATTATGGAAAAAGAATTAATGTTTCACCAGAATTTTCACACTGAGATATTACATATTTACAAAAAGGTCAATTATGATATATGAGGCTACAGATCCCGTCGATATAGTTTCTCTACTTCTCAAATGTGGCTTTTCAGCGTTTGGGAAGATCTTTGGCTCCCATCAGTTTTCCACTTTTGTTGAAATGGCGAATATGCTGAGTAACAAAGGCAGACATCTCTGTAAAAAATGAACTCCGCGCATGGGCAGTTTCTGCCTGGGGAACAAGTCATAGTCTGGTGTGGACTCAAGGCTGGCGTTTAGGGCGCGTGGTACAGGATAACAAGTTATATACAACGAGTGATCATTGCATTATGACCATATCATTGCATATTACTTTCAGTTATATACAACGAGTGATCATTGCATTATGACCATATCATTGCATATTACTTCCAGTTATATACAACGAGTGATCATTGCATTATGACCATATCATTGCATATTACTTCCAGTTATATACAACGAGTGATCATTGCATTATGACCACCCCTATCAAAAGTGGATGAGTCCCGTTGACCACGTGATTTTCGAGAGGGCGCGATTAGTCGACCGACGTAGCAATAAAAGGTGTGTTTGGAGCAGTGCGTATTATAATTCAGAGAGTGATTGATAAACTGAAGGATTTATAGGACTTTGAGAAAGGACGGACAAGGACAGGTGCCTCGTTTTCTCGAATGGCTGAACTGACAAGTTATTCTCGACCCACCGTAGTTAAAATGTATCAGGAGTGACGTGAAAATAGTCAAAAAACGACCCGGAAGCAAAACCTCACAGGACATCTAAAGATTGACGTGAGAGGTGCGCGACAAGTCCGATCACTCGTACAGGTCAGCAGACGTACCACTGTCCGACGGTTTACTGCCCAATACAACAGAGGTCAACGCGGAACAGTATTTGTTAATCTCATGTGTCGCACGCATGCGCTATAACAGCAGACGACTCCGACGACATCCTCTCCTAACCACGGTTCATCTGCCCAAAAGACTCGCCTGGTGCGAAGACCATACAAGCTGGACGTCGGATGACTGCAAAAATGTGTGTTGGTCTGATAAATCCTGATTTTTACTCCACTCCGTGGATGGTCATGTATGTATTTGGCACAAACAACATATAGCACTCGATCGATCCTGCGTGTACATATAGCAACAACATATAGCACTCGATCGATCCTGCTTGTACATATAGCAACAACATATAGCACTCGATCGATCCTTCACAGTGCAAGCCGGTGGAGACGGTTGTATGGTGCGGGGGAAATTTACCTGGCTGGATCTTGGACCCCTGGCGCATGCGAAACAACGTATGACTGGTGCCCTCTATCCTGAATTGCCTGCTGACTCTGTACACCCAGAAATGTTGCACTTTTTCCCGAATAGCGACGGTGTTTTCCAAGATGACAATGCGCTGAGCCACAAGTCCAATATTGTACAGGAATGGTTTGAGGAACACAGTTCAGTCTTCCAGCATATCGATTGGCCTCCAAACTCTTCGGATATCAAACCCATACAGCACTTGTGGAACAGTATGGAACGGTATATCAGTAGTGTGGATATACTAATCACCTCCATATCAGCATTGACGGCCGCGTTACATTCAGCTTGGTTGACCATGCCTCCCAATGCTTCACGCATCTTATTAAATCGATGCCATGTCGGATAGCTGCTGTACTGTGGGCGAAAGGAGGACCTACGAAATATTAGGTAGGTGGTCATAATTTAGTGATCATGCAGTGTATAACAACCTTTCCCAACATTTGGCCTTGCCTTGTCATGGAGAACCAACAACGCACATTTCAGACTGTCATTTTTTACGCTTTCATACTGTCCGCACGAAAGCGTAAAAAATGACAACTTGGGAGGACGCTTAGGCAATTGAAGTTAACAACCTACTACCTCATTCGGCAACTGCCTCATTTGGTAATCAGACTACTCGGATAACTCGGATAAATGGTCAGCAGATAGTCTACTCGGATAAATGGTCAGCAGCCAGAGATTAAGATCACTGCATCATCAAAGCAGCAAATTAATCGTAATTCTGTGATTATACTACCAGAAGATACTCCACTTTTCATGATAACACGAGAATAATCGTATTAAAACCAGAGATGGGCAAATTCGTAATTGAATTAATTGGTAATGCATTACAGCGTGATGGTAATGGTAACAAAAACTCAGCATTACCACTACATGCTAATGATGAACTGGACATTAGAATTATATGGTTATTGTAATGACAAGTAGCAGTTACCCATTATAATCATAATGGTTAACTACACTGCTGGCCACCCAAAAAGCAACACCAAGATGGAAGCATCCGATTGGCCTGAAATTCGCAGCATGCGTCGCCCGCGAGAGGACATGCAAACGATTAGCATTGCAGGGCATATGCAAATCATGTGCGCCCGGCACGCCACCGAGAAGCACTATAAGAAGGGTGCACAGAAGGCGGGGTGTATGTAGTGGAAGTGTGTTGTGCTGACGAACCTGTGCGTGGAAAGCTTCGTGATGCCCCGTCGAAGCACCGAACGAGAGGACCGGCATGTTGTGCGGCGGGCATTGACGGCTCGCACCGCCACATCACGAACGTTAGCGCTGGAATTAGGTTGTGCTGGGCAACAACTGTGTCAGCACGTACCGTTCGACGTCGTCTGCAGGAGCGGCGACTTGTAGCACGGCGCCCGTTGCTCCGTTTACCATTGACGTTACACCACCGGCGAGTGCGGCGACATTGGACCGTTGAATGCCGCACCTGGACTACGGAATGGCACGCCATTGTCTTCTCCGATGAATCCCGCTTCTGCCTGCAAGACCACGATGGTCACATCCGCGTGTGGCGGCACCGCAGCGAGATACTGTATGTCGCCTGCATTATGCATCGCCATACCGGTCCGTCGCCTGGCGTTATGGTTTGGGGCGCAATTGGATATGACACCCGCACCCCTCTGGTACGCATCCCTGGTACAGTCAACAGCGACTGCTACACCTCTGAAGTTTTGGAGCCTGTAGTCCTCCCTTACCTGCAGGACCTGCCAGCGGCCACGTTTCAACCTGGCAATGCGCGCCCGCACGTGACACGCATCGTGCAACAATTCTTCACAGCCCATCAGGTGTCACTGCTGCCGTGGACCGCCTGTTCTCCCGATATGTCGCCCATCGAAACACGTCTGGTCGCTGATCAGCAACCGAGTGGCCCGGAAAGCACCACCGTGGCTACACCTGATGAACTGTGGCAACGTGTGGAAAGCAGCCTGGACCGACATACCCCAAGCCCACATCCAAAGCCTCTTTCGTTTGATGCCGCGGCGTGTAGCGGCCGTTATTACCAGCAATGAGGGCCACATGAACTATTGATGTCTGCGTGTTCCGCAAGTCGCACAGGCCTGTAAGCTCAATCGTTTCATCTTTGTATCTGTTGTTAGTTATGTGTGCAGTAAATCTGGATTTGCTATCTCGTGTCCTTCTTGGTGTTGCATTATGGGTGGCCAGCAGTGTAGATAAGTGGTCATAATGTAATGGCTCATCGGCCTATACCACAATATAACGTCGATGTATCCAAAATTAGTTACTACACAGGTTAAACAAACAAATACAGGAAAACGCGTGTTGGTATGTAAATTTTTTTTTATGTTATAGTCAAATTAATGTACAGTAGAATTCGCTTATAACGGGGAGCTCCGGTCCGAGGAAAACCCTCGTTAAATTTGGTCGCTCGCTAAATCCGGTTTTGGGAGAAATTCCCACCATGTAAAAATACTTTTTCCGGGAAGGGCGGCAACTCGATGGGCTGTAAGTAGTCGCCGATCCCTAATTTAGGTTAACGGGTTCCAGAGAATGACCATTCTGCCGAAAGACAAGCACAAATCATCCATAGGTCATCGGGATTCGAACCAGGACCCGTGTCGGACGAATGGTCAGAAGCGAAATCTTAGACCACTGCGCCACCAGGGTGACATGTAAAAATATGCATACGTGATAATATGGATATATGTTTAAATTACATATCTATAACAACTGGATATACTTGACAGATTTAATTAACTAAGTTAGTACTGTAGTTAATTAAATCTCTCAAGTGTACGCAACATGACGGCAAAGTGAGGTTGACCGCTGTTTAACTACAGTGCACACATGAAGCCAAAGCAGCACCGATCCTTCCAGTGAACGCTCACATGGAGGGTGAAAGGTGAAATGCACACAATTCCAGGAACTGTTGTTATCTCACGTTTCCTCTCAGATGACATTATCGTTCTACTGCTCCCCTATCTTTCTCTGCATTTGTCACCGAAAAAGCCATTTACATGTGCATGATCCTCACCCATCTTCTTTTTGCCTAGGAATGGGTGACGGCTGTTTCAACTCTGCTGACCAGTACACACAGGCACAGCCCATTGGAGTGGGGGGCATGTACTCTCTCCCCATTGCTTTTCTGTCAACATCTTCCCACTAGCACACGAGAATTCCCCTGCTCTGTGTCAATTTTGTTCGGTATGACAACGTTTCTATTCCTCCACTCTAGGATGACGAGTAGAAGATTTTCTGCGCCTCGTTAAATATAAAATTTTATTCAATTTTGTCACTTTTCTTCTTAAAAGTGGTCATTTTAGCTTTCCTGTCTCTCGTCAAATCCCGGATCGTCATAGAATTTTGTTCATTAAAAAGGATTAAATTAGTTTAGAATTAACATTATGCCAAACAAAAGTTCCTGTTTTTTTGTTAAATCCGAAATCTCGCTAAATATTGGGTTCACTATAAACGGGTACTACTGTTGTATTGAGCCAGTGTATCCTCAATGAATTAATACTGCGACAAATAAACAAATGCAGGAAAACGTGGGTTAGTCTTGTGTCAGGTTACATTTAAGTTTTTAGATCTGTAGTGAGTGAGTTGTGCTTTCAAGGTCGCACTATTAAAAATCTGCATGGACTTTAATTCAATGTATTCATTGACCCCATCCTGCCTCGTGTGCAGCCATAAAAGAAGTGAAAGAAAATATGGCGTCGTTTAATTGTAATGTTTATAAAGTCATGTATATGTTTGTCAGAGGTCGTCCATGAGTGACCAAATACACTGGCGGAAAGTGAAAAAAAGAACACCAAGAAGGAGACGTCTCATACCAACGAAATTTAAACAGCATAATAACGGAATACAGAGGATAACGTGATCAAAACATTATGGCAAAATACAGCTGTATTTGCTGGTAAACTGAAACATAACATTTCCATGTAACATGGTTAGTACGAGGTTGAACCGCCATGCACTGCGTCACACTGTGCAGTTCTGGCATGGAGTCTGTCGTACACATGTTGGATGTAAGTTTGGGGTATTGAGTTCCAAGCATCCTCAACCTGGACGCGTAAATCGGGGATGGCCGTGGCTGGTCGTGGGGACCGATAAAGTCGTTGTCCCATAAAATCCCACACGTGCTCAATGGGGACAAATCCGTTGAACGTGCAGGCCATGGAAGTTGTCTCACACCCTGAAGTGCATGTTGCGTTGCACGTACCGTGTGTAGTCGTGCGTTATCTTGCTGGAAAACACCACTATGGACCGACCTTACAAATGGCACAACAACGGGCTATATGATGTTCTTGATGTAGGAGGTGCTGTTTAACGTACCCGGTACAAACACTAGCTGTGTACGGGAGTAATAGCTGATCGCTTCCCACACCAGGAGACCAGATGTAGGCCCTTTGTGTCGCTGGCGGATGCAAGAAGGGTGGATACGCTCCCCTGTGCGTGTGCGAACACACATACGACCATCGGAGGCTCCCAAGCAGAATCTGCTTTCATCGCTGAACACGACAGATCGACATTGCGTTCTCCAGTGCAAACGTTGGAGACACCACTGCAGCCGTTCCTGACGGTGGGCTGGAGTCAGAGGTACACATGCCAGAGGCACACGTGCTCGTAGTCCTGCATCAAGTAGACGGTTGCGGATTGTTTGCACAGTCAGCTCAGGTGCAACGGCAGCTTGGATTTGCGTCGAGTGGATGTTCTGCTTGACAACGCCGCTCTTCTTATGCGTCGATCGGTCCGCTCATCAGTCCGTCTATGACTCCCGGTTCCATGTCTTCTTGTGTGGCAATGTTTCTCGGACCATCTACGCCACCATCGTACCACCACCGATATTTCCCGTCCAATTCGCTCCGCAATACGGCGATACGACCACCCGGCCTCGCGGAGTCCGACTAGACGACCTCGCTCAAAGTCCGATAACTGCTGAAATCGTACACGTCTTCCATGTCCAGGCATTGCAACTTCTTCAGGGTCTTCGCACTTGTCCGTACGCCGACGACTGATTATATTCACTTCGCCGTACTCCTTAAATACCATCGACGATAATTTGCATATTATGCCGTGCTGTGGCATAGAGCGCTCACTGGTTGATCCCAAAATTAACATCACATCTACGTAAACTCGACACCATTAACATATGTAAATTTCATGATCGTCCGCCAATTCTTTCTTGGTGTTCTTTTCTCACTTTCCGCCAGTGTAGAACGAATACTTGTGAAGCAACGTTTTCCGGTTTCTAAGGAGTCGTTGAAATGACTTTGATCATTTGTCGTAACGCAACTGTGAAAAACCGGTTTTTGTTGCTATGGAAACAGAGTACAACATTTACATACGGAATTACGGAAAAATATATATGCAAGTGCGCCCATGGGGGGGGGGCGAGAGACTAAGTCGCCGGCATTATGCATCGCTATACCGGTCCGTCGCCTGGCGTTATGGTGCGGGGCGCAATTGGATATGACACCTGCACCCCTCTGGTACGCGTCGCCGGTACACTCAACAGCCACCGCTACACTTCTGACGTTTTGGAGCCTGTAGTCCTCCCTTAACTGCAGGACCTGCCAGCGGCCACGTTTCAACAGGACAGTGCGCGCCCGCACGTGGCACGCATCGTGCAACAATTCTTCACGGCCCACCAGGTGTCATTGCTGCCGTGGCCCGCCTGTTCTTCCCGATATGTCGCCCATCGTACACGTCTGGTCGCTGATCGGCAACCGAGTGCCCCGGCAAGCACCACCTGTGGCTACGCCTAATGAACTGTGGCAACTTGTGGAAGCAGCCTGAACCGACATACCCCAAACCCACATCCAAAGCCTCTTTTCGTTCGATGCCACGGCGTGTAGCTGTCGTTATTTCCAGCTATGGGGGCCACACACAAGCTCAATCGTTTTAAATTTCGTATGTTGTTATGTGTGCAGTAAATCTGGCTTTGCTATCTCGTGTCTTTCTTGGTGTTGCATTTTGGGTAGCCAGCAGTGTATATGTTAGTAATTAACCAACAACTTATGGGTAACAATACAACGTCAATGAACACAGCAACTAGTACACCGTTACTCGTTGTGTAAGTTATTTGACAATTGTTCCACCTCTCGGACCTCAAATGTGTATATGTAGGTATTGGAGATTGATGTATGTGTATGACATGAGTTGCCCCGTCTTCGCCGCAAGTGAAGTGATTTAAACAAAATAATACATATGAGGTAAGTACGAATGGGATGTTTATTTCCGTTAGAGATACTCATTTCGTCCATCTCCAGTATAGTATTCTCGTCCATTAAATACGTTTCACTGTCCAAAATAATTACCCATTATAGCCACAAGCACATATTAGCACTACACTCACAGTTCGGCAACTCAGGTTGCACTGCCGAATATTGCAGAAATTTGCGAACTCTTGACATTTTTGCCGTACTTCTCAAGTGTTGTCCATTACTTGTCCGATGAGAACACTGGACTAGCGAGCGGCTGACTCATTAATATATAATTCACGACAGGACCAAAACCTTCTGGAATAT
The DNA here is from genome assembly GCA_039090855.1 of Macrothele yani. Taxonomy (NCBI): domain Eukaryota; kingdom Metazoa; phylum Arthropoda; class Arachnida; order Araneae; family Macrothelidae; genus Macrothele; species Macrothele yani. The sequence continues at coordinate 77,573,705 of CM077011.1, forward strand.
TTCTGATTTACATAAAGCTCTCCTACTTTCCATTGCGCGATCATTCTGGATCATTCTACAAACGTCTAACCCATTCTTGCCGCTTCTGGAACATTTTACACGACACTTCGATCTCTGCTATGTTACATGGCCGACTTTTCTAGACATAGCTTTTGGCACACGTACATTTCTACTATTATTAAATTATTATTTGCAAATTCTGTAATTTCATTACCAAATAATACCATTGCGTTTGAACGGCTCTTCATTGTAATGCATTACAGATTAATTCCATTACCTTGTGTAAACCATACTTGGGATTACCTTGTGAAATCTTTCCATTCAGCGGTGAATCGAATCGTTGCAACAGTTACTGCGCATTTTACAGATAGGTTTGTTTTTGTACATCACTCAGCTCATGCAGAATCCATGTGGTCGACACTCTCTGTTATTTCTTCAACGTTTCTTTCAAAATGCGAAATACAGATGCTCTCGAAACTCAGAACCTGCTACAATCTTCTCTCAGAAGACTCGATGACCTCCTTCGAAGAACTTGACAGCAACTTCAGCACGCCTGCCATGTGTAGTAGTCTTTCCGTCTCTCATTTTTGATCTGTTAGTATGCATTCACGTCTCTGACAAAATCGTGCTGTCCTGCATGAAACACTGCTTCCTCCTACTGTTTGCTTAGCACAAACTTCCATGAGTGCATTGGGTATGTCCGTTGGGTTTTGCAGCATAAGGTTTAAGTCTTAAAGTAAGGCGTCTGATCTTCACATGTAACAGTACTTGCACGGTCAAACGCCATATTCATCGACAGCTGTTCCGAAATGTGATATGTTAAGTCACAAAGCACATCACCGTCGCCTTTCTCCACTTCCTGTTTACAACGACTGAAATAATTGCGTCATCCATACCGGAGTGTATGGATGACGCAATCATGTGTGTAACAGCACTTGCAACGTCTGCAAGCGCCATATTCATCGACAGCTGTTCCGAAATGTCATATGTTATGTCACAAAACACATAACCGTCGCCTTTCTCCACTTCCTGTTTACAACGACTGAAATGATTGCGTCATCCATACAGGAGTGTTGCCAAGCTGTGCATTACTTTTGAAATTATCCTAGTATAAATCGGAACTACGACAGTATGAATAATGAGGGTTTGAGAGATCATCTATCTTTTAGACCCTCTGGGGTCCACCCGGGCTGTGCCCCCACCGCTTTTTTGGCAAAATTAAGAACCATAAACCGGGGTCTCCAATTCGCTCCTTGGTTAGTGGGTACGTCAGCTTTACCCGACCTTTAGAGAAATCTATGGCTCTTAATTTAAAACCTCTTACACAGGGCTTCCAATATTCCATATCTAGCTCTGTTGAAGCTCAGTCTTTCAACCACCTCCTGATCAACTTATGACATCTCTTCATGTCATCTCCCTTTACCCAAGCATTTCTTTGTACTTTGCCCGTTCAGTTGTAGAGAAGAATCAGCTTTTGAATTATATTAATCTCAGCGAAATTCAAGCGGTTCTTACTGCGCTAAGGCTCATTCAATCCAGATCTTACTTCAAATTCAACGATACTTTTTACCAGCAAAAGGCGGTAGGTGCACCCATGAGCTCCCCTTTGTCCCCTTTGTCACCAGTCTTGGCTGAACTGGTATTGCAAGATATTGAGAACCTTTTTTCTGAAAGCACCACTAGAAACCCCAACCCTCCACCTCCGATATGTCGATGACATCCTCATTTTTTATACTTACTCATCCGATGAATTAACGAACTTTGTTGAAAATCAATCTCAAGCTAACTCTTCCACAAAATTTACTTGTGAAATTGAAGTTAACAACCAACTACCCTATTTATATTTCTTACTTTCCAGAAACCCAAGAACCTTTTTTTAATTCTCTGTATATAGAAAACCTTCCAATAATTCTTCTTTGATTCCTGCTGATGCAGCCCACCCAAACTCGTACAAACAAACATTCTGCTATTAGATTTCTTCTGAATCGAGCCTTTACTCACTCTTCTTGTCATCACAGTCGTGAGGTGGAAATCAGTCGGACTCACGAACTAGCTCTAGCCCATGGATATCACGACTCGGCCGTATCTAAAATACTTAGTACCGTTAAAACCCATCACACCACCACCCGCTGACGGAATGTGACTTCCCTAGATTTGTTGGTAAGATGAATTACCACCCAGCTCTAGATAACCTTCTTCGGAATCAATGCGTAAAATTTAATTTAAAATTTATAGTAAAAACGTATAACATTCTATCATGTCTCAAAAAAGACCGAAATCTTGAAAAAATGAAGAAAATTCGGAGTTATACTGTATGATTCCTCTGAAAGCTACCAACAGCGATGAGTCAGACATGATCTACGAGTGTTCAACAATAAGGAATCTCGAGACCAGATTGAATGAACACAAATATAGCATCAAATCTGGAAATCAGTCTACAGCATTTTCACGAACAATTTATAACGGTTCCCATTATCTAACTTGGGATGACGCTTAGGAAATTTCTACACCGGTGAATACTGGATCACTTCTGTTCCTGGAGAGCTTATTTATAAATACCAAAAAAGATATGTGTTGTAATGGTTAAGGATATGTTGTAAAGCTCTCCAGGAATAGAAGTGATCCAGTATTCACTGATGTTGAAATTGCCTAAGCGTCCTTCCCAAGTTAGATAATGGGACCCGTTATAATTGTTTTATGAAATTGCCAAACCATGGAAGATGTTTCTTGCGGGTAAAGAGGGTGAAACAGAATCTAACAATCGCGTGTAAGTGAAGACCTCTCCATGCTGACTTTTGACATTCCTGGTACCTTTTCTGATTAATTTCATATCATATTGTTTTCGAAAAACACTATTATATACCATGTGATAAGATATTTTTATGTGTAAAAAAGTGAAACAGTGTGTTCCATTTATGAACCGATTTCAGAGGGACGACATTTTACTTTTTACTTTTGGGAAAAAAATTTTGACATGAATGGTGGCAACACCTCCCTACATGGTTCAGATAATCGTCACCGTACTTCTTGTAGGGAAGTACTTAATCCACACACTAACACTCAATACGCACTCTTGGTCTGAGGGTGGCTTCAGAGTAAAGCCTAAAGATCTAACTATTTGTAAATAGTTTTAATTCATTTGTTTTTTAACTCGTTATTTCTTGATTGCACTTTTACTTTAACGAGTTCTTATCGTGCATGAGAGGGAATGTGAGTTTTAAAATGAATTTGTGCTGGCACGAATAACGTCTTTCGACTGTAAGAGGGTATGCTTCTCGTCGTAAGCGTATGTTCTTCGTTGTAAGCGTATGCTCTTCGTTGTAAGCGTATGCTCTTCGTTGTAAGCGTATGCTCCTCGTTGTAAGCAGCCTTAATCAAAACTACCACATACCTTTCAGCCTTAATCAGAAAGTACTATTCGGTCTTAATCGAAAGTCCTCACGGGCCTTAATCAAAATCTACTCTCTGGCTTGAATCGAAAAGTACTATTCGGTCTTAATCAAAAAGTATTATTCGGCATTAATCAAACGTACTCTTCGGCATAAATCAAAAGAACTCTTCAGCCTTAATCAAAACGTTCTCTCCAGTCTTAATCGTAAAGTACTCTCTAACGTTAATCAAAAAGTACTCTCCGGCATTTATCAAAAAATGCTCTTCGGCCTTAATAAAAAGAAGTACTCTTCGGCCTTAATAAAAAGAAGTACTCCCCGGCCTTAAACAGAATATGAGGGGGAATATGAGTTTCATAATGAATTTGTGCTGGCACGAATAACAGCTTTCGACTGTAGAGGGTATGCTTCTCGTTGTAAGCGTATACTCCTCGTTGTAAGCGTATACTCCTCGTTGTAAGCGTATGCTCCTCGTTGTAAGCGTATGCTCCTCGTTGTAAGCGTATGCTCTCGTTGTAAGCAACCTTAATCAAAACTACCAGATACCCTTCAGCCTTAATCAGAAAGTACTCTTCGGTCTTAATCAAAAGTACTCACGGGCCTTAATCAAAAACTAATCTCTGGCTTGAATCGAAAAGTACTATTCGATCTTAATCAAAAAGTATTCTCCGGCATTAATCAAAAAGCACTCTCCGGCATAAATCAAAAGAACTCTTCAGTCTTAATCAAAGTGTTCTCTCCGGTCTTAATCGCAAAGTACTCTCTAGCATTAATCAAAAAGTATTCTCCGGCATAAATCAAAAGAACTCTTCAGCCTTAATCAAAGCGTTCTCTCCGGTCTTAATCGTAAAGTACTCTCTACCATTAATCAAAACGTACTCTCCGGGATTTATCAAAAAAATACTCTTCTACCTTAATAAAAAGATGTACACTCGGGCCTTAACCAGTTAATACGCTTCGTCATTAATCAAAAAGTATTCTCTAGCATTAATCAAAAATTACTTTTCATCCTTAATCATAAAGTACTCTCCGGCATTTATCAAAAAGTACTTCTCGGCCTTAATCAAAAAGTACTCTTTGGCCTTAACGATCAATTTCACTTCGGCCTCCGAAAAATTGTCTACTTGAAAGAAATTAGCTTAACGAGCCCCATAATGTCAAATGCTAGGAGTATGTTCCATCCTGAATTAAATGAAACTGTCTCTAGGAGAAGGCGGGGCACAGGAGCCGAGGAGCACGCATAATGCTCATGTCCCTAGATGTTACTATGGTTCTTCACTTTTGAAGCTTCCTTCCTAACCGCTGGGTTCCTTGGACTACTGAAATGTTATACACCGAAGTTTAGTTTGTCAAACAATTACCAGAAGAATGTGCAGAACTAAGTTGTAATAGGCAGATGAGCCATTACATTATGACCACCTACCTAATAAGCTGTAGGACCCGCTTTACTCCGTAAAACAGCGGCCACTTGGTGTGGCATCGATTCGATGAGGTGGCGATAGATATCCTGGGGTATCTGGTACCATAATATCAACAACAAGTCCTCCACTTCCCGTACATTTCGGGGGGGATTTAGCGTGAACCCTCTTTTCCAATCCGAACCACAAATGTTCGATTGGGTTAATGTCAGGTGAATATGGAGGCCAGAGCATTAACAGGAAGTCACCAACGTGTTCCTCGAACCACCCCTTGAGGATTCTGGCAGTGTGGCATGGCGCATTATCCTGTTGGTAATGGCCATCACCAGTCGAGAGCACAGTTGTAATGAATGGGTGAATTTGTTCCGCAACGATGTTCAGATACCTGACAGCTGGCAGGGATTGTGTTATAGGAATAATGGGGCGAAAAGTGTCCCAAGGAAACATTGCCCACAGCATAACTCGGCCGTCGTCGGCAGGTGTTATGCTGTGGGTGATGGAAAATATCTTTTGAACTTCCAAGAGTTTTGTTCAATAGATTCATGTTTTTGTAAATGAAAAATTAAGGAGCAGTTAATCCCACAATGAAACGCAAATCTTCAAACGACTTGTCTTTAGCAGATTAGGAAATATGCTTCTCTTTGCAAGTGGTATAAAAATCTGAAAACAAATACTAAACACTAGACTGTTTGTTTGTTTTTTTGGTGCCTATAGTTCGTATGGAGTTATAGCAGTTGACATAAATTAATTACCTGAAGTATTTCACATACTTTGTTTACGCAAGCGCACAAACGTTTACAGCTGTTTTTGAGCACACTTCAATGACAGCGGCATTTTTTCAGTGCAGCTATTTTTGACAATTATATGCTGGTAAAAAAAGAATGGGGAAGACGTTTTGAGTGACATTCACTAGAAAAGGAGGGAAATATTTCCACCGAAAATTATGTTTTCTTTACGGGAAACATAGATAACGTTTTTCCTAATCAGTATCTGAACTCATCGCATCTTAATATATTTTAGCCAGCTGCGCTTTGGTCGACCCTTTCCTTTTATCATATTCCTTTTTGAAGTGCTCTTGAAGCTTTAATCGCGCTTTCTTTTCTAAACCTTCTCTAATCTTCCAAATGAGAAACAGAATATCTACCTATTTATCTTAATCACCAGTAAAACATGAAAAAGAAGGGGCGATGGATACTTTAAGTGCAGTCAGCCCATTATAAACGTTCCGTTTTTTTCTCTTTGTTTCTCTGCATTTTAAGAATTGAGAAATAATCTTCACAAGATCAAGATATTTTTGATTTATGCAGAAATTAAACTTTCCTCCATAATCACTTTGAAATGAAGTAAAATATGTAATTATCCTAATTACCTAAGATAGGGATAAAGAGAAAAAGCCGAAAAGAAAGAGACTGAAAAATAAAAATTTTGTTTTCAGACTTTGAAACGATAAAGAAGCCTGTTCAATGCACAGGATAAATGGCGTTTTGGGAGAATTAAAGAATAATAAGTCAGTTGAGTGTAATTTCGAACATTACGTTTGACAGAAGGTAGAGATAACTCAAAGAGAAAAATGATAATAGCGAAGTAACAAAAACAAAGAATTATTCTCGTTCTAATACATATAGCGCTTTCTACCAACAAAGCACTTCACTCGGAAAAAAGTAATAAGCACGCAGTCGCTGTTATTCAACCCATTTGCCTTAAAACTGTCATTAGCTACAATAGTTTTACTCTCATTAAATATTAAATTCATTAAGATTTCTGGATTTATTTTATGAGTAACAATAAGAACCAAACTTTTCTGCCTTTGACAGAAACATAAACGTGTTCCATGCACTAATAAAACTTTTTGTCCGATTTAAATCGCTCTCGTCGTAAATCGAAGCATTATTTCCCGGAAGAAATAAGTGAAGTGGATATTCTATGGTTCTTTATTTTTCTCATTTTTTCTTAATAGCGGGTTAATGTAGTTTCTTTAGGGTAATTAAAAACAACTTTAAATTACAGCATAACTTTGAAGCAATGATAATTTCAAATTATCTTTATTTTTCAAGTTACGTTTATTTTCATTACGATTTTGGTCTAAAATTCGTAAAACTTTCATGAATGCTGTAGCCCTTTTATCCCTTCCCGTGAATCTTCACGGAGATTTTCCTACATTTGGGTACATTCATTGGACAAAATATTAGATATACCTACCTAATAGCGTGTCGGTCCTCCTCTAGCGCGAAAAACAACCTGTGCAAGAAAAAAAAAACATTGACTCCACTAGATGCCGGAGGATGGTTTCCGCCAGCCATGCCTGTTGCAGCATTGTCCACAACTCCGCCCGAGACGTCAGTCCAGGATCCATGGATCTGATGCTCCACTCCACGGCCTCCACAGAGTTCAAATCCGGTGACCTTCGGGACCACTGGATAATTCCAAACTCAGAAGGGCGTTTTTCAAGCAATGTCTGCGTGGTTGCTGTGCTGTGGTGCGGCGCATTATCCTGCTGGAACATACCATCAGCCAGAGAATGCGCGAAGGCCATGAAGGTGCAAAAGTTAAGGGCCTCTGCAGACACATGAAGGAACCTAATGTGTCCCATGAGAAGGCTCTAGAAATTATCACAGAGCCTCCACCGCCTCCAACAGACCCGATTGGCATGACGGTGACATGGCTGCATGCTGTCGACACCACACACCCACCCTCCCGTCTTCTCGGTACAACTCAGAACGAGATTCGTCTGACCTGACAACGCGGCGCCACTACTCCATCTGTCTTGCGCCGACAATGCGTCCACGAACAAAGTCGCTCAGATCACTACGTTTACACATGTTTGTGGATTACGATGCACTGTTGAGAACACCTGGTGTCCGCCTATGTACCTCCTGCGTTCGGTTTGTTCTGTTCCACTAGGCGAGGGATATGCCCATGTCAACTGCTCATCACCTCTATCTCTAATGTTTTGTCTACTGAGTGTACTTTTAAAGGTGTTGTTCTCAAATGTAGTTCTGAAGGGATTCGACTCACTGCCTACATTACCGGGACTTTTCGTGCCTTAGAATTAGAGACAGACGTTCTGCCGGATACGTGCAGATATGTTTGGTGGAGAACTTTGTCTATTCTCGCCTTCAGGGTGCGTGTGTTTGTGAGTTGTAACGTACCAGGAGATGTGACGTACCTGCCAGAAGGACGCACACGACATAAAAGGCAGATAGGAATCAGAATAAAATGTCCGCGTAGCTCAATTGGTAGAGCAACTTATTCCGGAATGAGTGGACCCGGGTTCGAATCCTGGCGCGGATAAAAATGACGGAGAAATTCACTTCGTTACAATGGCGCCCCAACTATCCGGATGACCCGACCGTTCACAATCTTGCAATGGTGTTATGTTATTTCCACGCCGCGAGATAGGAAAAATAAGAGTATCCCTTCTCCAGCACTTCGAAAAAAAAAAAAAAAAAAAAGGGGGGAGATTATGTAACGTACCAGGAGATGTGACGTACCTGCCAGAAGGACACACACGACATAAAAGGCAGATAGGAATCAGAATAAAATGTCCGCGTAGCTCAATTGGTAGAGCAACTTATTCCGGAATGAGTGGACCCGGGTTCGAATCCTGGCGCGGATAAAAATGACGGAGAAATTCACTTCGTTATAGAGTGAGTGGCTTATTTTAACTAGGATATCACTTATCGCAATAAGACACACTCTTATTATTCCCTGCTAGTAATCCACACTTTCTTATTTTATATTTGTGTTTGCCTCTTTGAACTCTTCAGCTTTTTCTATTTTAGTTTCATTTTCTGTTCTTAATTGTTTTTCTTTCCCTTTTTGCTATTTCTCTTCTTGTGATTTCACCATAAATTTCCTCATATTACACATATAGCACAATAATGTGTGATTTAAAAATTCTGTGTCAGAATGTTTTAACTGCACTAATTATTCAGTAATAATACGAGATCATGAGTGTAATTTCATTTCTAGAATACAATCATCGTGTAACAATTTTTATTACCTCTCTTTCTTAAAACATATATGGTCTTCATTTGCTTAATGTATATATGGTCTTCATTTGTACAATAAAGTCCGTTTATTCACTCTTAGAAAAAGAAATCGTTGCATCTCAAATCAAGATTCCCACTGAAATGGAACATAGCACGTGTATTGTGGGTGATCGAAACGCAGTTTTTCGAAAAGTTGTGTCTCATCAGTGAAAAATAAGTTGCTATATGATCCATAAAACGTGTTAAAAAGCTGAGTCATCTGGGTCATCATTCCACGTCTCCCCTGTTGATTTAAGAGACACGACTTTCAGTATTACGCCCGGAGGGGCGGTGAGACCTGTCAACCGGCCAAAAAATTATAAAGTGTGACCTTTGGGGCGATTTTTTTCGTTACTTTCGCTGTATCGTGCGCTCTTAGTACACTGGTGTGCAAATGTTAATGATGAAGTGACGAAGGATCACATGCATAATAATGGAGTAGGGCGTATGGTTTGCGTGACGTAAGAACAAAATGCGCTCACCCTGTCCAATAATAGCATCAGTTGAACGAAAATCACCGGATGGTGTGCATAAGTGTTACAGATGTTTGATCCTGTTTGTTATATGCTAGAGACGACGAAATAGCCCGCCGGGAACATCTAATGATTTTACTCATTGTCGAACAATTGGGAGACTAGATGAGAGCAGAACAGTGATGAGTGTGGCCCAAGAGTTCAGTATCGCCCATAGCATCGTTTCATGTACGTGTCCGGCCTTCAGAATTACAGGTGCAGCTGTCAGAAATACTGCTGGTGATCTTTCACCCAAAACCCACCACAATGAGGACCGCTGCTATCTTCTCGTACAGTCCAAGAGAAATCGACACCAGACAGGAAGTAACTTTGCAAAACAACTGAGCGTTAACACAGGACGCATAATATCGCGGTTTGCAGTGGCCAGGCGACTACACAAAGCTATGTACTGTTTGCCTGATGATCAGTACGCACACTGTGTTCCATTAACAACTGCTTACCAGAGACACGGTTTACAGTGGTCCAGAGAACATAAGGACTGGAAAGCATAACAGAGGAATACGGTACTCTTTACTGATGAGAGTAGATTTAGTCTCTCTAGAGATTCTGGACGTCAGCTAATCTCGTATAAAGTAGGCAACCGGTATCGCCCCGAAAACATAAATAAAAGTGATAGATATGGCGGCCGCGGTGTTCTTGTACGGAAAGCATTCTGATCAATGGATGTACGGAGCTCCAGGTACTGGTAGGTAATACTGTAACCGGTGCACGCTACTGTAATGAGGTAATACTTTCTCATGTCCGTATGTTCCAAGATGCCTTTAACTCACAGTTCTTGTTAATGGACGATAAGGCCACACCCCGTCGTACGGTGGTTGCTAATGAGCAGTTGGAAAGTGAAAACATTCAGCGGATGGATTGAACAGCCCGTTACCCCGACCTAAATCCCCATAGAATACCTGTGAGACGCTCTAGGGAGACACGTTGCCGCACGTCAACACACACTGGAAAATGTTCAACAGCTGAAGACGGCGGTGACGGGAGAATGGGCAATGTTTCTTCAAGAACTCATCACCAACCTAGTGCGAAGTATGGACAGATGGCGCAAATCATTCATCATTGTTAGGGGTGATCATATCCCCTACTGAAGACCTCCTCTTCCCTTTGTACCGTCTTTGTCAGTAATGCATCTGTATCATGGCACCCAGTGCTATATAGCCAATTCTGAATAACGTCCCATTACATCTTTTAGTATCTGCAGTTGTGTCGGTGTTGTTTTCGTCACCATTTTGGTAAGCAGTGGAGTTACTATGGTTTTAATTTCACACATCCAGGCAGTTCCTGTGGGACACTATATGTCAAAACCTGGATCGTTCTTAAGTTTGCGTGCCACAATGGTGGTTTCGAATGTCGACTTTCCGCGGCTGGGATGTGTAGCGGTGTTGTTTATATTTTGGCCGATTTGGAAAAGTGATAACGAGCTACTTCTACAATATTGGCCCTTCCAAACGCAGACATATCGTCCTAACTTGACTCACACATTTCCGCTACAGCCTGTTGCTGGGTCGACTTCCAAAGCAGTCAGTCTCTACGTGAACGGGCGTTAGCATCTGCAGTAGCATTTTATCAAAGTGCAGAGTGTATTCGTTATGGCTACTAAGTAATTTTGAAATAGTTTTTGGTGTGTGAATTGCTAAAATGTGCCCCCAAAGTGGGAAAAGAAAGACACGGGCGTATGACATGTGCAAGGTTTTCGACTGTTATGATGCCGAGCTTGAGCTATAGAAAAGGAAGCTTTCTATTTGCACTGAAGTGATGTCATCTATTTGTGCAGCAAGAAATAAAATATAAAAACAATAATGTTGACCCTGCTGTAAGGTGCCTTACTTGTGTTGTAGCTACTAATGTGGGAAAATGTGGAAGCGTTTGTTATTACCGACATTGATAGAAGAGCGCATGTTGGAAAAAAGTCATAGAATACAACGGCAAATGTTTTGCTATAAAAAAGCAATGCGGAAATATATTAGACCAAATCAATCGAATAAATTTGCAGGTCATGTGACAAGCACATCCTTTGACATCTTCAGTTGGTAGTGCAAGACCAGGGAGAACTGCAAGAACGAGTTTCACTGACAGAGCCTGAAATTGAGAGACCTTTCCTACATGACCACCTGACAGATGGTGTTGGTACCCATACTACGAATAGTTTGCAGAAAGGGAAGGAAAGAAAGCATGCTGAAAGTTAGAGAAAGATCCAGTTCACTGGAATAGTACATCCTGTTAGCCAAACAGGATTACCAAATCATTCACTAACTAACAGCTCAGGAGGAATAGCAGACAGTGATTTTGAAGCTGCACAGCGCATAATAAATACTCCGGAAAAAGGCCAAACTTCAGTGTTCTTGTAACTTTACAGATGTATCAGACAACGCGAGAGCTATGATGGCTATTGCTCCCATGGAAGACTGGAGCCTGCTGAATAAAGTATATGAATCCTAGGCAGTAAATAGGAATTTAATTTGAAGAGAAAAAATGAGATGAATGACGAGCCGACACAGAAGTGTAAAAGGACGGACCCACCACGCGCTTTATATTTTGATGGGAGTTAGACAACATCTTGTTGTATGACAAGAAATGCATTAATGCAGTGAAAGAAAAACACATTAATTTGCAGGAGGAACCCGGATCCAAATATTTATCACATGTTACAACTGAAAACTATATTGAGGTGGATGTCGTCTCCTTAACAGCAGAAAATATATCAAAAACCATTCTACAGTTTTTTTAATAAGATAAGAGGAGTACCAAAACTTTATTTGTAATGGTACACCTGGAAACTCGGAGTCGAAAGAAAGGTGTCCTACGGAGCGTTCAAGAAACTTGTCAGAGACCACTGCACAGGTTCCTGGGCATGCTAAATGGAAGTGAATTGCTCCCTCACTTATTTCAACACGCCGCTGATGGATCAACCGTTGGCGTGAAAGAGTACTCTTACTCCGTTAAATGATGATGGGACAATTTTAAAGACTTTCAGCGCCTAAATTTAAATAAATGCAAGTGACTGTTTTGAATATCGACAGAGAAGATTTGAATAATGATCAGCAGTACATGTTCGACATATACTATCTGATCAAAAGTATGCGGACAATTGCGTATCCACAAACTTCCTGTAATATAAAAGGAATTAATATCGAGAAAGTCCAGCCTATGCTGCTATTCCAGCCTCTGCTCTGCTGGGAAGGCTTTCAACCAGGTGCGTTGCTGCGGCAATTGCCTTCTATTCTGCTATATGAGCATAAGTCAGGTCGATCGCCATTGTTAGGCAGTTTGCTCTGGCTTGCAGTCGGCGTTCAAATTCATGCCAAAGGATGAAACCAGATTCATGCCATGGGATGAAACCGAGGCTCTGTGCAGGACAGCCAAATTCTTCCACACCCATTTCATCAAACCATTTCTGCATGAACCTCGCTTTGTGTACTGGGACACTGTCCTACTGATAAAGGAAAGGGACTTCGCTGAACTTCTGGCATAATGTTGGGCACGCAGAATTTTCCAGAATATCATTATAGGCCGCAGGATTAAGGTCCTCTGGCACTGGAACTAGGGGGCACAGCCTAAACCATGACAAACAGCCTCAGATTATTATGCCTTCTCTACCAAACTTTACATTTGCTACAACACAGTTGGTTAGGTAGTGTTTACCTAGCATTCTCCACACCCAGACTCGTCCGTCAAACTCTTCCAGATAGTGAAACATGATTCATCACTCCAGAGATCGCGTTTCCACTGTTTCCGAGGCCACTGGCGCCGAACTTTACATCACTACAACCAACACTTGACGTTGATCTTGCTGATGTTATGCTCGTTTTTCTGCATCTCTGTCGTGGAAACCAATTCGTTTCAACTCTAGACGAACCTTTATAGTACTGGTGTTGCTCCCAGAGGAACTCGGTGGTGAGTGTTGAAATCGAGGCAGGCGAATTTGTCGCAACACCGATTTAAGCACCCGGCAATCCCACTCTCTCATTTTACGTGGCTTACGAGGTCACGATTACCAATTTAATCAGGTATCTCTCTAAATATGGACTCGTTATAAACGGGTTCCACTGTAATGGGACCATCTCCCTGTCTTTGGGTAACAACAAATACGTTGAATATAAATTTTTGTGTAAATCGTTCTTTGTTGCATGAGGCAACAAAGGCTTGGAATTCTTTATTCCAATGACTACAGTCTTGTGATGATTATATATAGATTAAGATAATACAACGTAGTTGTCACAAATGTTTTTTTTTAAATTTCTCAAGCCGACCATGGTTTCGCTGGGTATTGAGGACGAATGGCATCAATACCTTCATCAGGACAAATGGCGCGTAAATATTCAAATTGTATATGACATCATAAATGGTGTTTACAGTTATAACGAAGTAAATTTATCCGTCATTTTTGGTCTACGCCGGGATTCGAACCCGAGGCCGCTTATTCCGGAAAAAGTCGCTCTACCAACTGAGCTACGCAGACATTTGTTCTGATTGCTATGTGCCTTTATGTCGTGTGCGTCCTGTAGCTGGCAGGTACGTCACATCTCCCCCCCCGAAAGAGGGCCGGGGCATGGCCCACGGGTCAGCCGTGACCATGAATAGTTGCAGGCAGCCATCCACTGTAGAACGTGCACTTGAGAACGCCCAGTCAATCTGCTGTGTGGAATGCAACATCACACATTTTTATTTTTCGAAGCGCTGGAGAAGGAATTCTCTGATTTTTCCTGTCTCGCGGTGTGGAAATAACATCACACCAATGCGAAATTTTGAACGGCCGGGTCATCCGGATAGTTCGGGCGCCATTATAACGAATAAACTTCTCCGTCATTTTTGGTCTACGCCGGGATTCGAACCCGAGGCCGCTTATTCCGGAACAAGTCGCTCTACCAACTGAGCTACGCAGACCTTTGTTCTGATTGCTATGTGCCTTTATGTCGTGTGCGTCCTGCTGCTGGCAGGTACGTCACACAGTCACGTATTTTGGTTAGATGCTTTATAACGAAGTAAATTTCTCCTTCATTTTTGTCCACGCCCGGGCTCGAACACGGGTCCTCTCATTCCGGAATAAGTCACTCTACCAATTGAGCTACGCGGACTTTCGTTCTGACTACTATCTGCTTTTATGTCGTGTGCGTCCTGCTGGGCAGGCACGTCACATCTCCTCCCCCCTAAAGAGGGCCGGGGACATGGCCCACGGGTCAGCCGTGACCATCAATCGTCGCAGGCAGTCATCCGCTGTAGAACGTGCACTTGAGAACTCCCAGTCAATCTGGTGTGTGGAATGCAACATCACACACATTTATTTTTCGAAGCGCTGGAGAAGGGATTCCCTGATTTTTTCTATCTCGCGTGTGGAAAGAACATCACACCATTGCGAGATCTTGAACGGTCGGGTCATCCGGAAAGTTATGGCGCTATTATAACGAAGAAAATTTCTCCACCATTTTGTCCACGCCGGTGCCCGAACCCGGGTCCCCTCATTCCGGAATAAGTCACTCTACCAACAGAGCTACGCGGACGTTCGTTCTGACCGCTATCTGCCTTTATGTCATGTGCGTCCTGCTGGCAGGTACGTCACAGCTTCCACGCGTTTGATAGAAATTGCGTGGATGCCATGTCATTAACAATTTGCGAAGACTTCTGATATATATGGAAAGCTTCCAAACTATCAAATTTGGAGGTTGAATCTGGCTTATCAATAAGTTTTGCTTCTTCAAAGAGAAATCTGTGGTCCTTTTCGTAACAGTGTTTAGATATCAATGACTTCTTTAGGTCACAATTCCGAATGTAGGTCTTGTGGTTCTTTAATCGAAAAGCAAGGCTCTATGGGTCTGTCCTATATACGAAGCGCCGCATTCACATGGAATTTGATAAATTCCCTACGAGTTTTTGTCTTCAACACAGTCCTTTGCTCCTAAAAATCTCATTTTGTTTATGGGTTTAAAAATTACCTTAAAATTAAAGGTTTTGAGAATTTTTGTAATTTTCAAGGCAATGTCACGGGAAAATGGAATTATGGCAAAATTCTCTCGTAATGGGCGCATCACAGTAGTTAATGTGAAGATGGACTTCGGTTTCCGGAATTTTGTCACAGCCTTGTCTATAATGGAAGGGTTGTATCCTCGCTGTACTGCAACACGTTTAAGGAAATAAAGTTATTTTTCCAAACTGTCCTTATCTGAACATATACACTGCCGGAAAGTGAAAACAGAACACCAAGAAGGAATTGGCGGACAATCATGAAATTTACATATGTTAATGGGGTCGAGTTTACGTAGGTGTGATGTTAATTTCGGGACCAACCGGTGAGCGCTTACGCCACAACATGGCATAATATGCAAATTATCGTCGGTGGTATTTAAGGAGTACGGCGAAGTGAATGTAATCAGTCGTCGGCGTACGGTCACGTGCGAAGACGCTGAAGAAGCTGCAATGCCTGGACATGGAAGACGTGTAGGATTTCAGCAGTTATCGGACTTTGAGCGAGGTAGTCTAGTCGGACTCCGCGAGGCCGGGTGGTCGTATCGTCGTATTGCGGAGCGAATTGGACGGGAAGTATCGGTGGTGGTACGATGGTGGCGTAGATGGTCCGGGGAACATTCCCACACGAGAGGACGTGGAACCGGGAGTCATAGACGGACTCATGAGCGGACCGATCGACGCATAAGAAGAGTGGCGTTGTCAAGCAGAACATCCACTGCGATGCAAGTCCGAGCTGCCGTTGCACCTGAGGTGACTGTGCGAACGATTCACAACCGTCTACTGGATGTAGGACTACGTGCACGTGTGCCTCTGGCATGTGCACCTCTGACTCCAGCCCACCGTCAAGAACGGCTGAAGTGATTTCTCCAACGTCTGCACTTGAGAACGCAATGGCGATCTGTCGTGTTCAGCGATGAAAGCAGATTTAGCTTCGGAGCCTCCGATGGCCGTATGCGTGTTCGCAGACGCACATGGGAGCGTATCCACCCTTCTTGCATCCGCCAGCGACACACAGGGCCTACACCTGGTCTCCTGATGTGGGGAGCGATCAGCTAATACTCCCATACACAACTAGTGTTTGTACCGGGTACGTTAAACAGCACCTCCTGCATCAACAACATCATTCAGCCCGTTGTTGTGCCGTTTGTAAGGTCGGTCCATCGTGGTGTTTTCCAGCAAGATAACGCACGCCCACACACGGCACGTGCAACGCAACATGCACTTCAGGGTGTGACACAACTTCCATGGTCTGCACGTTCACCGGATTTGTCCCCCATTGAGCACATGTGGGGTTTTATGGGACAACGACTTATCCGGTCTCCACGGCCAGCCACGACCATCCCCGATTTACTCGTCCAGGTTCAGGATGCTTGGAACTCAATACCCCAAACTTACATCCAACATCTGTACGACAGACTTCATGCCAGAATTGCACAGTGTGACGCAGTTCATAGCGGTTCAACCTCGTACTAACCATGTTACATGGAAATGTTATTTTTCAGTTTACCAGCAAATACAGTTGTATTTCGCCATAATATTTTGACCACGTTATCCTCTGTATTCCGTTATTATGCTGTATAAATTTCGTTGGTATCAGACGTCTCCTTCTTGGTGTTCTTTTTTCACTTTCCACCAGTGTATATATCGCGCGATATACGCAACTGTAAAAGGCACTGAGTTTTTGTTGATAAGGGTGATTAGACTTGGCATGTGGAGGTGAAAAAATAGCGAAACGCTTCCGATAAATTGTGGTTGCGAGAGATTGATTTAAACGAGTTACCAGGACGTCAAGGAATGGTAGGCATCCGTTATTTTCAGTTTCGTAGCTGAATTGAATGAGAGGATCAATGGAATTTATAAGTTTGACTAATTCCAGAATTTCAGAATGTTTTGCCTTCCATAGAACGAAAGTATCGTCTACGTATCGTATCCATAAGTCAAATTTCACAAGTTTGAAAAGTTTTTCTTCAAATCGACGCATGTAGATTTCCCATAATATAGGTGACAGTGGGATGCCCATGGCTAGACCTTCCGTCTATTCATAAAACGTTCCACGGAAGGTAAATCTGTTCTGTTTTATGCAAATGTCCACTAGTCCTGTTATTTCCCCAACTTCAGGTTGGCTGTAATGATGCTCTACAAGACTTGATTTTAGAGATTCCAGATCTCCTTTTACTGGAACATTGGTGAACATAGATAGCACATCAAAGGATAGCATTAGTTGATCTACGTAGGGATGTAGTTTGAGTCGATTAGTAAACTCAATGGAATTTTTCACAGATGTTTCGTTTGGAGTGGCCAAGGTAGATAATTTTGAAGATAAGAACTTCGATAACTTATATGCTGCTGTGCCGATATTACTTACTATAGGTCGGAAAGGAATTTCAGATTTATATATATTAGGGAGAGCATAGAATCTCGCACAACGGACGTATGAAGGTTTAAGTTTGTTTTTTATGTTTGGGCTCAGAGTTTCTGCGTTTTTGATCAATTTCTGTATTTCTTTCAATTGTTTATCTGAAGGATCACTCTTTATTTCTTTGTAAGGTCCATCCGAAATACGATTTTTGACTTTGTTATCGTAATGATTTTTGTCTAACACAACCACCTGACCTCCTTTGTCAGCTCTAGTAATGATTAAATTTGAATTTGAGCGCAGATCTTTAAGCGCATTAATTTCTTTGGTCCTTAAATTTGGTATAAGTAATGCAATGTGATTTGTGGTTATCACTTGGCTGATACAATGTCTAACTATTTCTTTTTTCTTTAAAGTTGAGACTGCTTTGTATTAGAGATTCCTCAACTGAAGCAACTATGTCTGATACCGGTGTCTTTCTTGAGATAGCAAAATTAAAATTATATCGTAAAGTCCTCTTCTCAATTTCAGTGAGACTATGACCGGATAAGTTGACAAACACTTCATTATCTGGATACACTATTCCGTTATTATTACTATTAGTATAAGCCTGTTTATTCTTATTACCTGCTATCAAATTTTGGAATTTTCTT
Organism: Macrothele yani; assembly: GCA_039090855.1. Classification (NCBI taxonomy): domain Eukaryota; kingdom Metazoa; phylum Arthropoda; class Arachnida; order Araneae; family Macrothelidae; genus Macrothele; species Macrothele yani. The sequence continues at coordinate 77,592,046 of CM077011.1, forward strand.
TCGAGAGAGATTCTGTGATTCGATGATATGTTGATACAACGAACTGAAGTGTTTTTGTCTAAAGTATCAAAATCTGCTAATTTGTTAGCTAGCCAAAGATGTAGATCATAAAGTTCATGTTCCACCTTTGCATTGTCCTTCCGAGTATCCTTAATATCAGCTCTAAGAATCGCAAAAGAAGCATTGCTATCTGCTCTTGTTACGTTCTAAGTAAGTATTAGGTTACATTTCAAGGATATAAATTTCGGTAAGAAGCGATGTATTTTGCATCGTTGTAAGAAATTCAAATGGTTTAGTAAACTGAACTTCTTAATTCTCAGTTTCGATAAACGATTGATCGTACTTTTCAAAGTGGTCATATCTTCTCAGGAACATTAGATGTACAACGTTCCTATAATTCACTTAGTTGAAAGTTGAGTTTGAAGTAGCCAATAGGATGTTGAAATGGCGTCCGTTTAAGATGCACAGACCTATACTTACGCACCGGTGTAGTCTGGAAGTCCGTTAAACTGAAGATTCTTTATCTCAACTATTACAGTCTTGTGACGATTATATATAGATTAAGATAATACAACGTAGTTGTCACAAATGTTTTTTTTTTTTTATTTCTCAAGCCGATCATGGTTTCGCTGGGTATTGATAGCTTCATCAGGACGAATGGCACGTAAATATTCAAATTGTATATGACATCATAAATGGTGTTTACAGTTACGTGTTTTGTTACTCTTGGTTAGAAGCACTGCTTTATCCGTTTACGTCGGAACAGTCCAGCTTGTCTTTACATGCTCAGTACCCTTTGGTTCTATACCTCTGAACGTTTGACATTAAAGTAAATTGTAAGTTTGTCCAATCCTCCTTCGTTCGGATCAATCCTCGCAAGTTCTTGATGCTGCACGAAAATTGCATTTCGATTCAAGTCCACACGCACCGATTGTATAACGTACTTTTTTCATATTCAGAAATTTGCATCTCTGCCAGTCTCTTATCTTACTGTCATGGATAGCGCTATTATCCCTCGTGTCGTATCCTACAATTTCTCCGTTGCACTCTACGTAGTACTTTAACCTAACATCCGTTCTTGTCTCTAGCTAAGAAAATCTTGAACTAACCGCTTTGCTTAATTACTCGTTCCTGGGATATCGAACTTTGAAGTTACTTACATTTTCACCGGAAGTTTTCTTCAGTTTTGTCAACAACAAATCAAACAATTTTTGAATAGCTCCCGCATTTAAAATAGGACAAATGACTACTTTTTAACCCTTTAAGTGGCTAATGTACCTGTAACTAAACTTTTCTGCTCTCCCCAAAAAACAAATATTCACATCGGCAGAGTTTTAAGAAAACAACGGCGAAACGATTCCCTTCCCCTCTCAACTCAGTATAACCAAAAATAAACCTGGCACCGTTGATGAAAGCCTGCTTCTAGTCCTCTATTCCCTGATCCAGGATCCAAGGCAGGATGGAGTAAGACTAGTCCACAGGACACGAACATACCACTCGGAAGAAACAAGATCTGCTCTCTCCATCAGAAAGGATTAGTGTCAATCATCCTCGTAAATGACCACTTTGAATGACACAGTTGAAGGATGCACAGGTTCATTTGATTTCTGGTGTGAAGGTTCACTCGTTCCAGCCGTGTTCGGTCCACTTCTTAAACAGCAAATATATTGGTTCCAGCTAATTCCATCCTATTTTTCTGACTAAGAGTTAATGCTTTCAATTTGGTTAAAGTGTTAAATGTGAGTTTTAAAAGTTGTTGGCTATATAGCGGAACCAGCAAGACTGGACGAGGGACCACAATAAAATAATTGAAAAGCCCCTTTGAAAATAAAAAGAAAGTCCGTGATTCATCTCAATAACAGTTTCGCGCACATAAAATGAGTCCTGGTATGATTTGAAAACGAGTGCAGTTCATATGGCCTATCGCTGCGCAAGACACTTTTTGCGTCTAAAGTCATACAGAAGTTTATACGTTAGTAGACCAGGTGTGTTAAGAAGAAGAGAGATGATCTCCCTGGTGGTGGTGTAGTTTGAAGACTGGCTTTTGATCATTGATCCAAGATGGGAATGGGCTCGAGACCCGGGTCAATTGGTGAGCTTGTTCACGACACTAGATATGTCACATCCCTGGAATCAGGGACTCCAAATCAGATCAGATCCTATGTAGAGGATTTTAGGAATGGAGTGTCTGACCCCAGGTCTTAAACACTCCTTAGAAATAGGAAGCTAGCAGATTTGTGCTAGAGTGCCCGATAGGAAAGTGACACGGAAGCAAGGTAGGAAGGGGGAGAAAGACGCCCTTATTTATTAGCAGGGGGTCAGTACCCGGAGTCCGACGGCTTCACCTGTCCATCTGACGCACGGCGGATATTCAGTAGTTCGAGCATTCGTACCTGCCTGAGATCAAACCTGATGTTAATCCGTGGCAGTCACGAACTTTGACCACTAGGCCATCCGCGGTCCAAATTCCAAATCAGGAAAAAGGTCACTGCTTCTGGCCTTTTCGAGATTATCACGGGCTATAATCTAGGATGAGGAATGGGTGTTTGTTATTTGCTTCAAACCTTCCGAGGTGAGCACGGGCTGTACTCCCAGAAGAGGCATTGATGTTACGTGTTTGCTTATACCCCTCTGGAGTGAGCACGGGCTCTAGTCCCGGATGAGGCATGGGTGTTTTGTATTTTCTTATCCGACGTTACCACTGGCTCTTGTCCTGAAGGAGGCATGTGTGATTCGTATTTTCTCATAGCCCTCCGAGGGAGCACCAGCTCTTCTCCTGGATTAGTCATCGATGTTGCGTATTTGTTAATAGCCCTCTGAGGTGAGCACGGGCTCTAATAGCAGATGAGGCATGTGTGTTGCGCATTTTCTTAGAGCCCTCCGAGGTGAGCACCGTTTCTTGTCTCGGATGAGTCTTTCGCGTTTGCTTACAGCCAGCCCTCCGAGGTGATCATGGTATAACGAAGTAAATTTCTCCGTCATTTTTGGTCTACGCCGGGATTCGAACCCGGGTCCCCTCATTCCGGAATATGTTGCTCTACCAATTGAGATACGCGGACGTTTTATTCTGATTCCTATCTGCCTTTATGTCGTGTGCGTCCTTCTGGCAGGTACGTCACATCTCCTGGTACGTTACAATGGGCTGTAATTCCGTATGAAGCATTGGTCTTGCGTGTCTGTTTATACCCCTACGGGATTAGCATAGGATTTTGTCCAGGAAGAGACATTGGTGTTGCATATTTGCTTAAAGGTCCCCGAGATGAGCACGGGCTATTGACCCTAATGAGAAATAGATGTAGCGTATTTTGGGACCACAGCCTCCTAAAAGGGCCGCTGGTTCTGACCTTTTCCCAGAAGCAGTGACCCCAAATTAGGGTTGAGCGGCTGCGTATAGTCCCTCCGACTCACCCTTCCTTCAAAAAATGAAAAAAAGATGATGGAAAATGATTCACTGTCAAATTATGTATTTTTGTTGGGTAATTTTTTCCCAGAAGCTTTTGATCTTGTACATGCATCTTCATCGCAAATCTTGTTTTACCAATTGAACGTAATTCTCCCAAATATAATGGTTACATCATATCGTCAATTTTGAGTAAAAGCGCCCTTGCCTTCACATGATGTCAATTAAATGCTTTCCTAATTTTGCAAAGCTAAATCAAACTCTGAATAAATGGGTTTTATTTTTAATTTTATTTTTATTCACATTAATATAAATTCCATGCCCTCCTGCTACGACGCAACACAAGGTAATGCAGTGAGTGACAAAAATATTTAGAATGCTAATGTGTAAATCTTCATTCAAAATAGTATAACTATACTAATAATCCGAAATTCCTTGGCGTAGAATAGAAATAAAACTTTCCAAACTTTCGCACATCAACCAGATGGAAGTCACACACGGAAAGAAAGATTGTCGTTTAGATAAATTTATGGGTTTCGAGGATATAATGTGTCCCGAAATGATCAAGCATACCAGCATACGAGCGTACGAGCAAAGGGATACGCCATACAGAAACACAGTTCCTAGTGATTATTTGTCACTTCTGGGTTCACGATTCTGAGGTAGATAAAGCAGAAGATCTGAATGGACTCATTTCCGTTTCTTTGTGATGCTAACTATTTCCTGTAAATAGGTGAATTTCAGTCATTCTCGCTTTTTTAATTCCAGTTAGAGAAGAAAGTATGAAATTCTCTTAACACCTTGAGTGCGTGTCAGAGGGATTTCAATTAATATCGTTATTTTATCAAAAATAAGTATTATTCAAGTGCTCTGATAGAAAAATACTTTTCACACTGCACAGCCGTCTCTTGAAATGGATGCACCATACCAGCCAACCAATCTGCTACTAATGAACCCCGCCGTTTGACGACTCTAAATGAGGGGAACCATTAGTTCTTAATTTATGCTTAATTGGTAAACAAGCCACACACATTCATTGTTGAGGTTGATTTATATTCTTTGTTTCAAGTTATAGTGTAGCAAACCTCCATTTACGTGCTAGGAAGACCTAAAATATCTTTCAAATATTCCACCTTCTGGCAATGCGCGGCGACGCTATCATGCTGAGTCCATTGTTCAATAGCAGTTTGAATCTCGAGACGAAACTTTGAAACGGGAAACATAACTCATTATTTATTTAAAAGCACCTTTTTTTCGAATGTCACTTGCACAAGGAGTAATTTTCGTTGCCATTCGCATATTTCTGAATAAATAATTATCGCTCCTTACGGTGCGCGAGGGGAAGTTTTCATATCTCTCTGCTCGCCTTCTCTTCAAACATCTATCTTATCAGGTAAGACTTTCCTCCCTCTTAGAATTAATCACCCTGTGGACATCTGTTTGCGTTTGTTTACCATCGAGCGTTATTAAAATCTTATTCTTTTTTCTTCCGACACACGCTATAACAATGTGGCTGATCGAAAACAAATACACAGTTCCACAGTGGGTGGTTTCGACTAATAATTGAGAATAATCCTTGAACGAAATGGAAAGTGGATCCTGGAGCAAGACAGAAAGATATCTTCTTCACGATATCTTTTCATTCGCAGAAAGACGGCCTCTCAGTTTTAATCTACTTCGTCATAGATTTCTGTTTACATTTCTAAAGCATTAGTATTGTTTGTGTCCTTAAATAATAAACAATGATCTTTAACGAAAGATTTTATGCGCCATTGTTTATCTAAAGGACGAAAACATTCGAATTCGATACAGACTTTTCTTCATAATTCCCACGTAAAGAAGATTACACGTTCTAATAAATGATGTTCTTACAAAAGAACAAGATAACAGGGATGACCTAAAAATGCAAATGTTCATACGCTTTATAATCCCAAAGAGAAATTCCTTCCGAAAGGTATTACCTGATATTTCTTGATATAATCTTCAAAGCCTTTTTCGATTAAAAAAGACGGAAAGTGCCAAAAGATATCTCCTTTTCAGGATTAAAACTTTTTAATGCCAGATTTCATGAACGACTTTGCTGTGTCTGTTTGGATGAAATGTTGGAGCACTAATTAAATTCGTAGATGAAATGATAAACTAAAAGAGTCGAATTGTTATGCATGTAAAACAGCTTCATTTAAATGTTAGTTTCTCTTTAACATCTAGAGTCATTGCGCTAAAATGGATTTGTGAGACTGTTCGTTAATAATGCTTTACTGTGATTGTGGGATTGAACAATACGTGAACGACTGTTACAGTAAAACAACTGATTTAAGTCGGACCACAGATGGTCAGTTATTTTTAAGAGACACGATTTCTTTAACGAATTCCCTTGTAATTTTTGACATTATATAATTCCTGCTACTTATGTCCAGCCAGGTAAAGGTAGAAGGTATTTTTCGTTTGAAAGTTCAATTATCATTCATATAAATTATTTAATACAAGTATTTTTTTGTAATTTCTAGTGACTAGTATTTCACCATATTACGTCATTTTTGTCACATCTATGAAAATCGTAAAAGGAAACTTGAATATCTTCTTCGGCACATTCAAATGCTTCAAAATTTTATTGCTAAAGATAGATTTTCACTGACGCAGTTAGGCATTCACGTACTTCCTAAGTAAGGAGACCTGACGTCCGTTCAGAATTGGAGACCGCTTTGCTTTTAAATACGGGCTACAATATTAATATAAAAATACTGTTTGCTCGCCTTAACAGGGTTTTACATATATTGATTCACCTGTCGCAAACATGTTCAAAGTTTCGGCGGGTACTATTCAAGATAACATCGCAATATTCTTGAAATTCTACATCTTGCTAATATCTGGAAGGAAACCCTGGCTGTTCTAAATTTAGATCAGCGACCAGGCTTTTGATCGTCTGGCACAAGAGTATTTGTATGCCACTTTAGAGGTCTTTAGCCTGCCACAACAGTTTAGATCTACAATGTCTGCTTTGTTTCGCAACTCACGACTATATGTTCGAGTCGCCTCATTGATGACGGTAGCCGTATCCTTATCTACTGGGACTAGATATGGCTTACAACTTTCTGGGCAGCTTTTCTGTTTCTTGCCTTTGAGCCTTTCCTCCATTACTTACGCAGAGATTTTTGTCACTATTCTCTCACCTTACCATATAAGCTCAGCCACCATGCGATTATAATGTCAGCGTATGCTGATGATCTTTAGACTTTTATCCCTCGATCATTATGAATTTACGCTTCTGGACGATGCATTTCAGCTATATGATAACGCCTCTGGTGCTAGCCTTAATAAAATGAAGTACACCTGGTTATGGAATGTCATGGACTGGCTGTCTAGACTTATCAAAGACTCCACTCTGGTCATGGGAAAGTCAGTTGTTTTGGGGCGCCCCATTTGGAAATAATGATGCTAGTCACCTTCAAAACTATTCAAGGCTTTATCAGAAGGTTCAATCTGTTTTTCGAAAGTGGCATTGTGTCCGATCGTTCACCTCTCACCGGGGTAGAACAGTAATTGCCAACACTCTGGCAGCGTCATTGTTGTGGCATACCAGCAAAGCTGTGTCTCCCCCACCACTGTTCCTACGCCAAATCCAATCATTGGTGGTTCGATTTGTGTGGAATTCTACATATTGGGTGGCTGTTACGAATCTCATATTGCCTCTAGATTGTGGAGGCCAAGCTCTAGTGTCTTTAGAGCTAAATTCCGATTCTTTTTGTCTTACTGTCCTTTTGCGTTAATTGGCAGAACCTTAATCACATGTCTCCGTACTGTTTAATAAAGAGATTGCTCAATACAATTATCAGCTTACTCTCTCTACGTTAGTGAAGATAGATCATTATCAGTTCATTACATCTGATCTCTCTGAATACTATAAACAGTGCTAGAAAGTTTAGAGGACACTTTCTCCAACACGTGTACCTCACTCCTCGTCCACAGAATTATTATTGGAACCGCTTATTTTTTATAACTCTGTCCTCCATCACCCACATCTCTGCTTCTTCGTCTATCCTACGTGGTTTACTGCAGATATTGCAGTGATGTCTCAACTATGCCCCGTTGCTTATTGCTCGAAACCTCTGTCCAATCTCCCTTACATGCTTATTGTGTCGTACAGGAACTCCAGTAAGTGCCAAACAATTAAGACGGCCCTTTGCACTTTCTTTCCGCAGTGGATCACCACGGATGGACTCGCTTCTGTGCTACTTAATGTGCCATTTCTGTGTGACAGTTTCTTCCAGACTTAGTCTGCGTAAAGTGACAACATCCACTTTGTACAGAGCATTACTTCTGGATATTCGCTCACCGCTTCCAATTAAAGATGTTCTCTTAAACTCACTGCAGCCTAGCTGTTTATCGTACAACAGGCGCCAGGAATGTGACATTCAGTGGCGTTTTCTCCTCTGGCGCTTGCCTATACCAGAGATTCTCCACCGGTTTGGTACGCCTTCTTTACCAAGATGTCTGTACTGCCCTGATGTGGGCAGTGATATCCATATCCATGTTAACGTGCTGTGCCCTGTCCGTCAGCCAGTATTTTAAAGTGCTTCAAGTGTATCTTCGAAGTATTTGTAGACATGATCATTCAGTTTTTCGACAACTGTTTTCTACATACAAATATCTTACTTCATAAAGTTTACAATTACCTTTTTACGTTACCGAAGCATATTGTTCTCATCTTACGCATCGCCTTCTGACTGCCAGTCCAAGTATTCATTTTGCTTAGCAGACGCTTGAAACGCGGTTTGTGATCCTTCTGCAGTCTAAACTACAGGCGAAGTATAAGAATGGCCAGCTCACAAATTCTGTTCCACGTTTTTTTGAAATATTGTCACTCAATGACGACTGGTTCGAAATAAGGGATACAGGTGTTACACTTCTTTATCTGAACTATGTGACCCCATTTTATTGTTGTACATTAGTGTTTGTATTACAGGTTTGTAGTTATGTCTTTTCTTTTACTGTGATGCGTCCTTATTGTATGTCATTTTAGAAAAAAGTGTTTTGTAGATTTTACTGCATGCAGTTGCATTACCTTTATTTGCATGCATTGTACCTCTCGCGTTTAATAATGTTACAGTGCTTTAGTTTTAGCTATCTGTGCACTGTTACTGTGCTTTGGTTTTAGCTATCTGTGTACTGCTACAGTGCTTTGGTATCCTATTTGTGTTGTAATGTACCAGGAGATGTGACGTACCTGCCAGAAGGACGCACACGACATAAAGGCAGATAGGAATCCGAATAACACGTCCGCGTAGCTCAATTGGTAGAGTGACTTATTCCGGAATGAGGGGATCCGGGTTCGAAACTTGGCGCGGATAAAAATGACGGAGAAATTTACTTCGTTATAATGGCGCCCGAACTATCCGGATGACCCGACCGTTCAAAATCTCGCAATGGTGTGATGTTATTTCCACACCGCGAGATAGGAAAAATAAGAGAATCCCTTCTCCAGCACTTCAGAAAAAAAAAAATAATGAGGGGGAGATGATGTAACGTACCAGGAGATGTGACGTACCTGCCAGAAGGACGCACACGACATAAAGGCAGATAGGAATAAGAATAAAACGTCCGCGTAGCTCAGTTGGTAGAGTGACTTATTCCGGAGTGAGGGGATCCGGGTTCGAATCCTGGCGTGGACAGAAATGACGGAAAAATTTACTTCGTTATAGTGTACTAAGCTTTAAGCAGTTTCTTTTGTATCACTAGCTGTTTTTTCCACAGTACGTGGTTTTATTCAGCTTTTTTGCTATTCTCACGCTGTCTTCTACATCTACCATGTAACATACTTGCTGGTATATAAAATAAGAATAAACCCCGAAGCGAAAATGTTTTATGTGTGACGCTATTAAAACTTAACGACTTTGAAAACTTTATGCTTATGATTTTGCATACTCATTGGTAGCAATGTAGACAACCATTAGACTAAATGTGACTTCAACTGGAGATTTCTTTTTTCAAATATTGAAAGTTTAAAGACCACCATGAGCAACTCGGTGGGTTATTAGCAGTCGCCCGTCCCTACTTTAGGGCCTGTGGTTCCAGGGAAGGGAGAGAACCAGTGACGTAAGGAGATTTCTTTGCTGAAAAACGCTACAATCGGCTATTTGTTTTGGCTGCAGTATCAGTAATTTTTCACTTTTGCCGTATGAGTTTCTAAAACTCGACCAAGACCTTTTGAATGAGCCATCAACGACGTCTGTACCTTTTCTGATTGCCGCTCTCTGTCTGTTGCAAGTTTTACCTTCTTGTTTTTCTCACACAAAAGGTCTTCTCTAACAATAAGTGACAAACAAAAAAGTGACCTTTTATCTACATCTCAAAACTTACTGGAGTGTTTTGAATGTTATTTTTATACTTACTAGGGCGTAGTAGGCCATCTAATATACAAAATTTAGATAATCTAAGACTGTAAAAATGGACTGATCGAGCAAAACAAGGAGTCAGAAACTTACATATTTAATTTTTTTTTCTAAGATATAACTCTTGCATTAAAATGTATTTTGAGAAAGTAAAAAAGTGTGTTACGATGAGATTGCTGACGAAGTGATCTAAAATGTAAATAACGCAGTGCTTTATATAGGAAAGACTGAGATGTTTATCTCATCTCTTAAATGATTTTCATGTGCAGTTCGATTTTCAAACCCAAACTTGATTCAGATATTTTCAAATTATCTAGAATGAAATCATTCGAAACAAAACGATTCGTAAGTCCCGTTAACGACGCGTAATCTCCTTTAAAACAATACTCGAAATTTAGAAGGATCAAGCAATGTTCTCTTACATGTTAATGCAGTTGTCTTAACTTTGATGCCATTAACTGTAGTTAACGTTTCGGTTGTTCTTCCTACATAGAAAACTAATGGTTTGCAAAAGCAAAACACACTTTCTCTTTTAATGCTTCAAGATTTCGTCATCTCACGTTTTAACGTCAGAACTTTAGCCACATTGTTTTCGCAAACGCTTCTTTTAAGTAAAACATAACAGACTTTAAACAATACTGCGCACGAATAATGTTTTTACAAATCAAAGGAGATAGTACTTTCTTCAACAACAAGAACACAATGATTCATAATTTTTTAACGTTCTCATCTGAGCAGTAACATATAAATTTCTGGTCAGAGAACTTCCCATTTAACGACGAAAAAAATTAAATCTTTCGTTCTTCTGCATTTGTCTTGGCGTAAAGTCATAAACGTAGCATGACGCGCTACATTTTTATTCGTTGTAAGAGTGAATTGTTAGAAAAGTAAAAAAAATTACCTACGCTACGTACCGGGAGAAAAAAGTACTTCTTTCCACCACTTCTTTCGTGACGTCTTTGTTCTCATATCTGGAAAGTTGAAGTGCATAAAAGATCTACAAAAAAGGTGCGAAAGAGTGTTCTTCCTTTCTTGCCTTCTACGTAGTTGAGGTGTTTTTCCTCTTTTCTCACCCGGGGGTTATGCCCTAGGTTCCAGGATCTACCGAACAACCCATCAAACTCCAACTTCGCCGTTCCTAAAGTTTGTGAGAGATTTTATTCTTAGCGAAGTGTTCTTTTTTCTTTCTTCGTTCTCAAAATTTGATGGTACCAGCACTCAGATGTACGTTTTCCATAATGCCGAGAAAGCAGCTAAATGTTTGAAATGTATCCGAGCTTTTAAGGTATTCGATCGTCAATTTCTTCACTTAGTTTGTAGTGTATGAAATTTTAAAGTGAAGTGTTTCAGGAAAAAGATAAAAGGACTTATACCTAAATGGAAGTCGATATGTGATATATTCATTCGCACCCAGTCTCCATGGCCGACAATATGCCTGCGTGACTTATTTGTCTTATTGGCTAGTGATACAGATAGGCAGATTGACAGATGACATTTTATGAATATTCTGTGACATGGAGTAATGAATATTATAACTCGTTTTGCTGTACACTGAGAAATTATTGAATATTTACAAAACTTCAATGATGTAACTATCCAAAAACATTGTTTTCAAAATATCTTTCAGTGAAAAACTTCCAAATTACACTTCAGGCAAATAAAGTGTTCAAAACTTCTGTGCCCTAGCTGTACAGAGTTTATAACTATCCTTAATACAGACATTTGACGTGGACTAGGAACATCAAATAGAAGTCATCGCTCTTTCCACGTTTATAAGTGAGTCACGGAAAATTTGTCATTGGCCGCCACCGGGAATCGAACCCAGGGTTTTCCAGTTACGCGCCGGACATGCTTCCACTGCACCACAGCGGCCTCAAATTCCCCGTGGGAAGAGCGATGACTTCTATTTGATGTTCCTAGTCCATGTCAAATGTCTGTATTATTATTCATTCGCCTTCTAGTTATTTGTTCAGTTGCTTCTTACCATCTTTGGTGAATCCCCAGCATTGTGCGGGGCTCCAAGAAGCAACCTGCCGAGTGGCTTGGCAATAAGTGTATATAAGTCTGGGGGAATTCGAGGCCTCTGTGATGCAGTGGAAGCATGTCCAGCGCGTAACTAGAAGACCCTGGGTTCGATTCCTGGTGGAGGTCAATGATAATTTTTCCGTGACTCACTTATAAACGTGGAAAGAGCGATGACTTCTGTTTGATGTTCCTTGTCCACGTCAAATGTCTGTATTAACTATTCATTCGCCTTCTAGTTATTTGTTCAGTTGCTGCTTACCATCTTTGGTGAATCCCTAGCATTGTACGGGGTTCCAAGAAGCAACTTGCAAAGTGGCTTGGCAGTCAGTCATATGTGAATCTGGATGAATTCGAAGCCGCTGTCGTGCAGTGGAAGCACGTCCGGTGCGTAACTGGAAGATCCTGGGTTCGATCCCCGGTGACGGCCAATGAGAATTTTTCCGTGACTCACTTATAAATTGAATTTCGAGTAAGTGCCTCTACTTCTGGGAAATATTCTAACATTGTAATAATCTCTATGTGCATGTCTACCTCGGGGTTTAACATTAATACCATTACATAGGAATCTGCTGTCATAAACTTTATTCTGCCTAGTCTTCTTAATTCTACGTATATGTCTTACTGGTGAACATAAATCGCCATCATTTTCCTGTTTCATGCTTTGCAAAGTATTTCGCATATAAAATTTCAAGAACATCCGAAAGTGATTTAATGAACTTCATGACTTTTTTCTTTTTGGTTTATGGCCAACTTAACATATAAGTGGAAAACATGTCCTGTAACTATAGTTTTGTATCGTGTTTTAAACCCCCACCATGAACAACTTTAAGGGTTATAAGCAGTTTCCATTCCCTAATTAAGGGTCACTTGTTCTAGGGAAGGGACAGAGCTGGTGCCATAAGAAAACATTGCACCACCATGGCTCATCTGGAACTCGAGTTCAGGCCCAGTCGGACTACGGAAATGTTTGCAAGTGTCCAATGCATTACCGTTCGTAAACATTTGGGCGAACAAGATCTGACAAACGTTATGTGTTATTGTGGTATGCCTAGCCGAAATAACCGATGGTCTGGTGTCCCGAGTAGTCATAGGCGTAGATTTCTGGCTAGTCGTTTGAGTTAGTCCCTTATTTGTGTTGCGCATGAGACATTGGTGGTGCGATTGTCCCAAGACGGACGAACGCAGATCGTTATCAGAGATGCTCATGATTTTCATTGAACATTCCCACCTCCTAAAAAAATCCATCATGACCTACTAGTTAAGACACATAGGCTCATGCTTAAATACTCAGTTACCTAACTCAACTCATAGGAAGACCCGGCTGCTCTGTGGTTCGACACTAAACAACTCATTTTCGCATATGCAAAACGCTTTCCTTTGCTTCAAAGTCTACTTATTCGATGGAATTACATCGCTTTCGACGTGCCTTAAGCATGACTTCCCCTTCGTCTCCATCATTTGAATTATATCAAGCTCAACTTCATCAACGCCTAACATCCCTTGCTTCTACAGTGCTCACTCGCCTTAAATTCCAATTTCTTCATTTACATGACGGCCCGTGTGTTATCTGCTCTTCGACATCTTGAACATCGCCCGTCTGAAAGTACCATGATCTCATCACTCTCACTTCCAGACGGTTCCATCACGTCTGATCAGAGCATTATTTGTTTCCAAGTGCATAATTTTACAAGCAACGCTTCACGTCTTCAATTGCTTCGCCTGCCTCTGAGGAATCACGTCTTCAAATTTACCGCAAATTCCTGAAATGTTCGTCCCTACTCTGACAGCACCCATCTTGCCAGATGAAATTATTTCCTTGATCTACAGTCTCAATGCTCGTTCAGCCGCTAGAGAAGATGGCCTCACAGTCGATTTTCATAATTTTTTCTTCCGGCTCTTTTTTTATTTTAGCGTGTTTTACCTTTATTCTTACTTCCTCCGACTTTTATTCACCTGCTTTCTCCTTTGCTCTTATTCGACTAATTCCGAAATCTGATAATCTCAGTTCTCTTTCTAACTGGCAATCAATCTCTCTGTGCTTAACACGGACTATGAAATTCTCGCTAAAATTATCTCCTCTCGCATCTACCTACTTCTCTCACGCATAATCTACCTAGACCAAATTTACACTATACCTTTTCTCTCGATCCCCACTAACAATCACTACCATACGTAATCTTTACTTTCTTGCCTCACTGCTTTCTGAACTTCTTGCCTCACAGCTTTCTGAACTTCTTGCCACCTTTAATCTTGACCAACGCCAAGCTTTCGACTCAATTAACCATTCCTACCTCTTCTCAGTTCTTCGTAAATTTGAATTTCCTTCTGTCTTCTGTAACGCTCTCTCTAATCTTTATTCTCCTGCATTTTTTCGCAGCCGAACCTCTTCTTTTCTCACTTCTGCGATTCCTTACACTAACGGGATCCGGCAGGGTTGCACCCTGTCAGGTCAACTTTTTGCAATAGCCTTCGAACCAGTCCTGAACAGCGTACGTAACCTCATTCTCTCCTCCATTCCTCTAAGTATCGCCAGGACCAGACACCACCAAACTGTGCTGACGACCTCACTGTTTTCATCAGAAATTACGCTGATTTTGATCATCTTCATACCGTTTACCAGGACTATGCAGAGATCTCAGGATGATCCATCAATGCTCAAAAATGCACCGACACGTGAAGTGGGAAGTGGGCAACCCGTGGCGACCGGCCTTGGTCGTCCTGCTGGTCGTCTACCGAAGTGAGACTCTTAGGAGTCTTCATTGATCTTCAAGTCAATGTTACATCGGCTACCTGGATCTCTGTTTTGCAGCAAAATAAATCTAGTCTGGATCCATTCCGTTTACTCAAACATAATCTCTCATTCTTCAGCAGAGCCTACATCATCAATACTTTCATCCAGCCGAAACTCCTTCATACCTGGTTTATAAAACTGCCACCATCTTTCCTTCTCAAACATCTACAACGCATGTTCACAGACTTCATTTGAAATGTCATTCATTGGGTTCACAAATCAATTCTGGTTCTTCGGGGTATCCTTTGGTTGACTTAACCTTGCATATGTTGCCATGAAGCATTAAGCATTTTTCCTACCAACTTTATTCGAGAACTTGTCTTTTCTATTCCTTCTACTCCCACCGTTGTAGATACCCTCTTCTTCCCCCAACCTCACTGCCTCTACGTTTCTGCGTTTGAACCTTTAACCCCTCATTCCCCAGATTCTAGCCCCTATTTACAAAGCCGCACTTATCCTTTGGTCTTTCCTGAATCATGTCCGGCTCTCTTCCTCCACTAGCAACAACGTGCTCGCAGAACCACTGTTCTTTAATTGTGCTATCCATTCTCTTTCTACCTCTTACCTTTACTTCTCCACTTGGTTCAGCAGTGGAGTGGTGAAGGTTTCTCAGCTAGCTGATCCCAATCTTAAATGGAAGGCAATTACTGATATCTGGCCATCATTACTCAATACACCGACCCACCGCCAGCAACTCAGACTCATTCAACGATCTATTCGCCGGCTGTATCCAAATCTTAGTGACAGCAATGGCCTTATCCCGAATCACTCCGCTCAACTTAGCCTTCCTTTTTTTATTTTTCTTAATGATGTACTACTTCCTCATGCACTCACTATGAAGCTCCTTTATCACCATTTCCTGACTTATTATGTCACACCTACCGTCGTTGCTTCAGTTCCACCTACAGAATTACCGGCGACCTGATCAACTGTCCCGTCTTCTTTTTCCTCTCCAAAAATCAGAGATGTCCTCTGGTTTCGCCTCCACCAAAGGATACTGACTCCACGAGCTCTCCATAGAATTCCGACGCATTCCATCAACAGACTGTTCTACACTAGGAGATGTCAATCCCTCGTATTCTACCTGTTTTGTTCTACAACCATTATTTTATTCAGTGGTCTCGTTACTTCAAAAGGTGTGTGCGCCTCCATCCACACAATGTTGCACTACAAGTACCTGCACAGTCATCTCCCTTCATCAATACATCATACTGCTGCATTGCAAGCTCATTAGTTTACAGCCAAAGTACACAATTTAACTGCTGTATCATAGCAGCATTGACAATTGCTCCCTTCGCACATACTCTGTGGCTAGGCAGTTTCTCTGCTCCCGTTTCCGTCAATTTCTATGTACCTTCCTACAAGTCGAATATGACGTCGCTGTTCTTAATCGCTCCACTCAGGACTGAGTGGAGCGATAAACTACCTAACTACAAAACGGACTCATGGCATTTCATGGTTTCGAGTCACCAATGGTTCGATTAAACTTTTAGATCACACTAATTAGTGCATATTTTTGGACTGATACACGGATTTTTCTTCTTGGGCTCGGAAGTATGCTGATTTGCATGTATGTTACTTAATAAGCTACTAACAGATATTATCGTCTTACTTTTGAATCTAACCTCAGAATTTTTGCGTTACTCCCATCAAATCAAGGTATGGTGAGAATTTATGTTAAATCTTGTTTGTAAATAGTTGTGCATATTTTATTGTAAATTGGGAGTTCATGTATTTATTGTTGTTGAACAATTCAAGACCTTCAAAAAACGATCGGATTTGAACAATGGTTTTGGCAATGATGCACCGTTACCCATTTTCGTTACATCGACATTTTTTATTTGAGATTGACTTTTTTATTGACGGGAAAGGTACATTGCATCAAAATCCGCATTTTTGATTTCAACAGAGTGAAACAAAAATTTAGTGCTTTGCGTAAACAGACAGGGAAAATTTTTGCGAACATATTTTCATATGCAACTACAGAGCTGGTAAAATTATCATGAATTTTTCTTTGAAGATAGAAATCCTACTAGAAACTTCATATCTTGTGTAATTCATAATGCCTGCTCTGCTCCATTTGTATGCAGTTTTCAGTGTTACATATGATGACGCAACAGTTACAGGAAACACCAGCCGCCATGATATCACCGTATTCTGAGGACCTGGCTTTCGACTGTTCGTCCTAGTTGCGCCCTGATCAGAGTCCCGAGCGAGGCATGGGTAATGCCTGTATTATAGCGTTGGATCTGTCCTTCTCCGAAACCAGTGGCTCAAAATATGGCATAGGATGGCTGTTTTTAACCCTTAGAGTTACTTGTGATGTTCGTCAACCCTTTAACGACCATGATCCCAAAATATTTTATCACTCCAAATATCATAACGGCTGAAACTGTCTATTGGTTCACTTCTTTGTTTAATAACAACAATAGTGCCTGAGGGTGACTCCTGCTGATCCCTCATACGTCGAAAAATTTGAAGTACAGGTAAGGGTAGGAAATCTGACTCACTTTAGACACACGTTTCGGGCGGCTATGACAGTTTGTATGTATGGGCATCCTGGGCGTTATAGTCGTTAAAGGCTTAAACATCCTATTAACACTTTTTAAAAGTTTCATCGGTGTACAGTGATTCTGCGATTGACATTTCTAAATAAAGTTATATTTCGTTTGCATTTTTATCAATAACACACAAGCTCAATGCACGCGGTAAAAGATAGATTTGTGTTGCTGACATCTTGACCATGTGTGGGTAACATGTGAGGTATAAAAACCACGCAAAATTTCAGTTTGTAATCAAAGTAAGGCGTGTAAAAACTATTTTGTTCTTCCACATTATCAAAATACTGTATCAGGTGGTAACGTGCTTTAAGGTGAGAGCTTGTGACAGTTTATAGTAGTGAGCTTCGTATTTGAATACGGTATAAGGCGTTTCTTGTGTTTATTTTTCTCCTACACAACAAGAAAATAGCATACATTCCATGCCAGTGTCTCCCGACCATGTAACTTCCTGGTTCTCGTAGTTCATCGTGGGGGAGGGGCGTAGAACCAACAGAATTCTCTGACTACTGGAGACTTAAAAATACACTCACGGACATAGAATTTGCGCACCTAGAAAAAAACATGCTACAACCCCGAAACTTTGCAATTAGCTAGAATGCGTGCTGGTATGCAAATGATCTACGTTTGGTGTGAGTGCGCATGACCATACAACCTGTGGTGGCGTTGCAAGCACGAACCGGCAGCCTTGTACACCGACGTGCAGTCGATGCCCCAAGAAACCAAGCGAAAAGTACCGGCCGACGCAAGCAAAAGTACAGACACAGTGACAAAAATGCCGGGTAGACGCCAGAGACGTCGATTTACGCAACTTACGGACTTTCAGAGAAGCCTGATCATCGGGCTGAAAACCGCAGGGTGGTCGGCTCGCCGTATAGCCCGTCACGTGGATCGTTCTGACCATACCATCAGACTGTGTTTGAAACAGAGGTCACGTGACGGCACTGCCACGCGTCGGAGCTACTCCGGACTTACCAAGAGGACCACCGGTAGAGAGGATCGACGGATAGTGCGCTAGGCACGAACGGATCCCACGGAGACCTGGTCCACTATACAGGCAGACGTAGCGGCTCCTGTGTGCCCATGAACCAGTTCCCGACGCCTCGCGGAAGCGAATCTGGGATACCAGCGCCTCTTACGTGTGCTGCCATTAAAACCGGAATATCGCCGGCTCCGTTTGTCGTGGTGCCAGGCCAGAGCGACGTAGAACGCCACACACTGGCGACGTGGGGTGTTTAGCGATTATATCCGCTTCGTTTTGGGGACAGATAACCATTGTGTCCGGGAGCCGAGGTCCCCGGGTCAACGGAACAATCCCAACCTCGCAATCGAGCGCCACACCTCCCCCTTCCCCCGGCAGGCATTATGGTCTGGAGAGCCATTGCCTACGATAGCCAATCAGCTCTAGTAGGGATACGTGGATCATTGGCGGGGCAGCGGTATGTGGATGAGATCCTACGGCTCCATGTGCTCCCATTCCGGGTCGGGATTCCAGGTGCGCTATACCAGCAGAATAATGGCCGCCCGCACACGGCTCGGGTTGCCCAGGACTGCCTACGTCATGTCCAGACACTTCCATGGCCTGCCCGCTCCCCGGACATGTCCCCTATCAAGCATGTGTGGGACCAGTTGAAACGCCGGCTACCGCCGTGCCACATTATCCGAGATTTGGAGCACTCCGTCCAACACGTGTGGGACAGTCTGCCGGAGGACATCAGGCGTCTGTTTGCCTCCATGCCTGACCGTGTTTTCAGCATGTATCGCCTCACGAAGCTGTGCGACGCACAGAAACGTGTTCGCATATTTGTTATCAGGTTCAAATCACTAGAAGGCCGCCCCGGGGGCGTAGTGGTCTAAACGATGGCTTATGATCATTCGTCCGAGATTGGTCCGGGTTCGAATCCCGGTGGGTCATGGATGTTGTGTTTGTCTTATGAACTCTCCCTTCTTATGAACTCTCCCTTAATTTAGAGCCACTGGTTCCAGGCTCTCTCCCTTCCCTGGAACCAGTTGCCCTAAATTAGGGACAGGCGACTGCTTATAGCTCACTGAGCTGTTCGCGGTGGTCGTTAAACCTCCAATCAAAAAACAAATCGCTAAAAGAAACTTGTGGTGCATTTAAGACAACTTATGTGGTCGTATTGCGGCCTAGTTCTTAGAGAATATGCTGAACAATATTTTATTATCAACGGTGACTTGCTGGGTAGGTGACCAAATGTTTAGAAACACAAGCTATTGGTTAATTGGCATTATCAGGCATGCGTTTGATTCTGAAATGGGGCATGGAAGACGTATTTGTCCTTTAACTTTGGTTCTATTAATATCTCTTTCACATGGAAACAGTAGCCCAAAATTCGGAACGGGTGACTCCTTTTACCATTATGCGATCATGGGGACGGTTAAACTAAGAAAACAAATTGGGTTCATTCACGTCTTCGCTCTTTCCTTTATACTCGACAATGTTTTCCACGTCCCCCTGGCTTATGACATTTGTACTAGTATTCTGATACCGTCGCATCTAAAGTATTATTTGTATTTTTTAGTACATTGTTTTAAATATTGTTTTGATTGACATAATTTGTAGAAGTTGGGTGACAGAATCATATTAAATCTTCCCTGACCTCTGAAAAGATTTGAACTGAGAAACTGTCAGTATGGAATTTAATCTCTACCCATTTAAAGCTCATATACCCAAAACGTTACGTTTGATGAGAACGTCAGTGTTGATGACTGCAGTGAAAATGTTTGATGTTGATTTGTCGATACTGTTTTTGTGAAATAATTCGGTATTAGCAACTGAACCAAAACTTTTATTGCAACTGGAGCATTGAGACGTTACAAAGCAGTGTCATAATAAAATTTTAGGAAGCTATCGCAAAATTAAATCTTATACCTAAAGGTATGGTGGTTGCCTTTCTTTCCACAACCTTGACTGCAATTTCTAGGGCATCAAGTTGTAGGCAAAAAAAGTGGTTGACTTGCATATAGCTCTTTATCGTACATATTATGATCGAGTCTCTTATTTTAGTGATAAGTACTTTTAGATTCCTTGCTATTTCCGTAAGCCATTATAATTACACTTTCATTATGTCTATATCGTTACAGAGAAACCTTTGCAAATATAATTAAAAGAATGGTACATTGTTATTACGACGAAGGAAAGAACAGACAGAAGTTTGCTGGAGAAGCAACTGGAATGTGCGACTGAATGTCACTGGATAGAGTTGCAGTCATCGATACATTCATGCTTGGCAGAAGAATCTTGCCTTTCAGAGGATGCTGCCACACACAGATTTGGAAAAGGAAGCCGCTCGCATTGATACGTAAAAGTCAATAAGTCTTTGTTGAGTTGTACCTGTGACATAATCCGATGGTTAATTCTGGCGCAAAAGATTATATATGATGATAAAAACTGCATCTGTAGTTTGTATCATCATATATAATCTTTCATCTGCAATTATAAGAGCAACTAAATTATTAACAGGAAAGATGACACCGACTTTTCGGATGTAATAAGCACGTTTTTTGAATCTATTCTGACGAGAATTAAATTTATTAAAGCTATTCAAAATCAATGGAACCGTTTGGAAAACAAACAGCTGGTAAAATAAAAATACCAACGTTTACCACAATCAAAGGTTTATTATATATCAACTATAGTTTCGCAGAGCTATTGGCTCGGCATCATCAGGACGAATGGAGGGTAAGCATTCAAATCATTGTGACATCATCAGACTTCTGACGATCATTAGGTGTCAACTGGACCTTAGACTACAATTTGGTGCGTAAGTATATTGAGATATCCTATAACAGGAGACGGCAATAGAACATCTTGCTTCGCTTCTATTTTTGGACTTATTTAATACCGATATAGACTTTTCAGGAACATAAAACTTAGTTCCTAATCTTGATTATGACGAACTCACTATCTGCTACCATCAACCGTTTTTCGAAGCTGAGGATAAAGAAGTTCAGATTACTGAACCACCTAAACTTCTTGCTTCGATGTAAGAGATGCCAGATATTACCAAATTTTATATCTGTGAAATGCAACTTACGAATTTTCCATAACGTCAAGAAAGCCATATATAATGCTTCGTTTGCACTATTAGGAACTATTATTAAGGAAACGAGAAAAAATATTGCAAACGTTGAGGTCCAACTGTATGACTTACATCTTTTACTGGCTAAAATGTTACCAGATTTTTCTGACCTGGATGGCAAAACTTGGTCTAGGAGTTACAATATGTCGTTTACTCATAAAATGAAATTAGAACGAAAATTTGAAAAACTGTCGAATAACAACAACAATAAAGAAAATTCTGCTGTGCAAACTCAGGATGCCTTTACGGACAATGAAGTAATATCTAACCTTTCTGGTTTTAAGCCCAGCGAAATTCAAAAACGGATTTTACTTTACAATTCGAATTTTACGATTTCGAAAAAAGGTACCAGTATCCGATGTCATGGCGTCGGTTGAGGAGTCCCTTATAAAAAGTGATCTAAACATTGATCAAAAAGAATAAATTAGACATTGTGTCAGCCAGATAATAACGTCAAATTTCTTTCCACCATTTAAACCCAATCTCAACAAGGAAGAACATAATGCTCTAACAGAATTACAGTCAAATCGTGATATTATCATTACTAAAGTAGATAAAGGAGGACAAGTTGTTATTCTGGACAAAAAACATTAGGAGGCGGAAGTCGAAAACCGTATTTCCGAAGGACTCTATGAAGTAACTAAAAAGATCCATCGGAGAAACAATTAAAAGAAGGTCGGAAATTGATATCAAGTTGCGCAACTCTTGACCAAAGCTCAAAACGTCACCTACAGCCCTCCTATGCCTGTTGTCCGCGTTTTTATGCACTTCCGAAGATACGTAAGATTGGTTTCCCTTTACGTCCCATAGTCGGCAATATCGGCTCAGCTACACATAAGTTGGCCAAGTTTCTATCTTCAAAATTATCCACCTTAACGGCTTCTTCGAACAAAACATCTGTAAAAAATTCCATTGTGTTTGTCAGTCGACTAAAACGACAACCATAAAAGGATCAGTTCATATTATCCTTCGATGTGAAATCCATGTTCACAAGTATCCCACTGAATGGAGCCCTCGAATCATTGAAATCTAGTCTCACTGAACATCATTTCAGCCAACCGGAAGTAGAAGATATTTTGAGACTAGTGGAAATTTGTACCAGACAAAACAGTTTTCTTTTTCGTGGAAGATTTTTCCAACAGACGGAAGGCTTTGCAATGGGTAGCCCACTTTCGCCTATTTTATGCCAAGTCTATATGCGTCACTCTGAGGACAAACTCTTTCAGCTGGTTACATTTGACCTATGGATTCGATATGTAGATGATGCCTTTATTCTCTGGAACGGCATGAATTAGGAAGTACCTAAATTAGTTGAACTTATCAATTCAATTGATCCTCATATACAGTTTCATATGAGACTGATAATAATAGCTGCTTACCATTCCTTGACGTCCTTGTGTCACGCTCTGAAGAATCCTTTATAACAACAGTTTGTCGAAAACCATTTGCTGTTTCCTTACCCCCCCATGCAAAATCAAATCACTCATGGAAACAGATAGTATCTGCCTTCTATGCATACATATATCGTGCAATACATATATGCTCAACTGAGGATTCCTTGCAGAAAGAGCTTGATTTTCTTAAACGAATTGCTGTACACAGAGGATATACCCATTCCATTATAGACAAAGCTGTCCAAAAACTTAGAAAGCCGAAGCCTGTCTGCTCACTCACGCCAATAGACAACCCAATACGTTAGAATTGGATGGTTATCCCATTTGCTTCACCGATTTGCTTCAGAATTTCAAAAATCTTCAAGAGTTTTAATTTCAAAGTTATTTTCAAACCCATAAACAAGATAAATTTTTACGGATTAAAAGACTACGTCGAAGACATAAATTTATGGGGAATTTATCAGATACCTTGTGAATGTGGACTTTCATATATAGGACAGACCCGCAGGGCTTTAAATATTCGTATGAAGGAACACAAGGCCTACGTACGGAACTGGGTACTAAAGAAGTCGTCTACAGCCCAAAATGTTCACGAAAATAACCACAAATATTTTTGAAAACGCTACGCTCATTGGTAAACCTGATTCGACCATCAAGCTTAATGTACTAGAAGCTTTCCACATATACCTGAACTCTTTGCAGTTTGACAACGACATGTCGTCGACTACATTTCTTTCAAGCGCATGGAAACAACTCACCAAAAACCATGACCGTCAGAACTCTGATGATGTCACAATGATTTGAATGTTTACGCTCCATTCGTCCTGATGAAGCCGAGCCAATAGCTATGCGAAACTATAGTCGATATACATGTATAATAAACCTTGGATTGTGGAAAGCGTTGGTATGTTTATTTTATCGCAAAACCACAAGTTTTGTAGTCATAAATTATATATAACCAGCTGGTTCCAACAATTGAAAAAACATCCAGAAATAGTAACATCTAATTAGTTACACCAGCGGCTAAGAAGCATGTTACGAAAATTAATAAATGGCGAACAAAAAGTTTCTCATACAACAAGGAAGGTACCAGACACAAAGAGATTTTCAAATCGAACAGTTAAAAGAAGAAATTTAGAAAAAGAGATATGATATAAGTTTACGTCTGCTAGCGGAAGAATTTTTCATAGCGGAAAAGTTGAGAATAGTTGGAAACTATTCTTCATGGAAAAAGCGTTCAACCTTTACGCAGCTAGTAAGAAATATTTGCGTTACTTAAAGAGGATAATGCTCCACATCTCTGTAGTAGAGAATGGCATTCAGTGAAGAAGACATCTCTCAATAGCGTTTCTAGAAGCGGCGCTACAGCTGCAAACTGAAGTATACAAACTCCACCTGCCGACAGAACTGTGAACTACGAAATTCCTCATATACTAGCCTTACGAAATTCCTCATATACTAGCCTTAAGTGTTCTACAAGGCAAATGGCATCCGGTGTTCAAAGAATTTTTTAAATCGCACACGTAAAAATAGTGTTATTGAGAAAAACGAAATAAGCGTATGCGCCCCTAGCTGCTAAATCGTACACTATTTTGAAAAGAAAATACACACACAGTTTTCATAGTTAATAGTATCTGACAGAAGAAAGAAGTTTTTCAATCGGGTCGTTAGTCCCGCAGATATTGCTGTAAACGGAAACATGAGCTTACGCCCTCTGGTGGCAGAGTTGTGCGCTACGAAAAATTTGAAATTATATGAGAAACATTTCCCTACGGAAACGCTCTCCAACAAAGAAAGCTTTTTTTCAAATCGGAATCTTAGAAGCAGAGATATCGAGAATAATAAGATATGCATTTACGCCGCCTGGCGGAACAACCATGCATTATTTTAAATATAAAGTATTCTCAAAAGGTTTTTCGATGTGAGCGGTATCGATCAACGAAATAATTTTTTCAATAGAGTATTCAGGAGCTCAGAATTTGCTACAAATATATCAGACGCAGAAATTAACCCTTACGCCTCCTGGTGGCTAAACCATTCTTTACCAAATATTAGAAATTATAGGCAAAATATTTCCTATTATCAGCTGTATATGATGCCGAAAGAAGTTTTCTAATCGGAATTTTAGAAGCAGAAATATCGAGCAAAACACAATTTACTTTAAAGCCCCCTAGCGGAAAGTCTATGCATTGCTTGAAAAATATGAAATAGCATTTTACACCAGAAATGCTATCTAACAAAGAAGGAATTTTTCAAATCTTGCTCTTAGAAGCAGAGATATTGACATCAATAGGATATACGTCTGCGCCCCCTGGCGGAGAAAACATTCTCAAATGTTTATCGACATGAGCGGTATCAGTGAACGAAAGAATTTTCTCAATCGAGATTTTAGAAGTTTAAATTTTGATGGAAATATCTACGAAGCAGAAATTTAAGGCTTACGCCCTCTGGTGGCCAAACCATATTTTATAAAAAATTAGAAATTACAATCAAAACATTTTCCAACTGAAGTTGTATCTAGTGCAGTAAGAATTTTTCAATTCGGAGTTTTAAAAGCAGAGATATCGGGGAAAGCGCAATTTACCTTTACTCCCCCTAGCGGAAAGTCAATGAATTACTTGAAAATTTAGAAATTATGTGAAAAACATGTTGCATCGGAAACTCTATCCAACAAAGAAAAACTTTTTCAAATTGGACGATTAGAAGCAGAGTTATTAATAAAAGTAAGATATACATCTACGCCCCTGGCGAAGAAACAATGTCTTATTTTAAGAAGGGAATAGTCCAAAATGGTTTGTCGACGTGAGTAGCATCGATCGACGAAAAAATTTTAGTTCATATTTTGTTGCAAATACATCAGAAGTAAAAATTAATACTTACGCCCCCTAGTGGTCAAACTGTTTCATACAAAAAATTAGAAATTATATGCGAAAGATTTCTCATCTGGAGGTGTATCCTCGACAGAAATAATTTTTCAAATCGGAGTTTTAGAAGCAGAGATATCGGGGAAACGTAATTTACTTTCACGCCCCCTAGCGGAGAATCTATGCATAACTTGAAAAAGTGACTATACCTAAAATAATCTTCGCCGTGAGTAGAATCGAAAGGCAAAATAATTTTTTTAATTGTATGTTTAGAAACAAATGTATGGAATAAAATTTATTTTGAATTCGATATCATCTGCATTTACGCCCTCTAGCGGCGAAATTGTGCATCGTAAACAAATCAAAATAAAGGGTCATCATTTGCACATTTCAAACTTCCTAATTAAAAAACAATTTTTCAAATCGGATTATTAGTTGCAGAGATATCGTGTCTACAGGCGGACGGACAAACCGATAACATAAGCACGATCTTTTTTTTTACAAAAGACGTGCTAAAAATTGCAAGAGCATCTCTTTAACCTTATTGTAGAAACACATGCGATGTTTGACGGATTGTGAGAGGACTGTGTCCATTGAATTACGCTTGTCACGTGGAAGTAGCTTAGCTTTTAAAATGTTACTATCCCATGTATTTCCTATGCAGCAGGACGAAGTATCTTTGACGTCAAGAAATTACAGATGTATTAAACTGATTAATCCTTACTGTTCTTCAGTTGGGTATTACGGAACTTCATAATTTTTGACACCTTCTATGTTCTCCTATGTCAGCTGACGTTGTAGGACGTTTCACAGGAAAAATTATTACTACTTCTATCCCCTTAGAGGAAGTACTAAGAATATGAATAAAAGTTATTTGAATGTGGTGAGGATCTTCATGTAAAAGTTTTCGTGGTTCAAGTATTTCAATGTTCATTAAAATCATGAAAGCACACAAATTTGAGAAGTTACCTCAATTATTCGGATGTTATGTCAGGATGTTCACAGGTAAACATTGGGTGACTCAAATGTCATTATGAAATCTATGAAATACGAGAGGATACTCAAAATCTGGTGATTGATATCATGACTTATAGCGCGAAGTAATCACGGCACTCTGTTTTTTCGGAGAGGGCGGAAGGCAGAGGTGCCAACGACTATCATGAGTAATCCTAAGGGCTATAACGGCAGTAGTCTAAGAGATGGCTTCTAGCCATTCGTCCGATATGGGTCCCAGTTCGAATTCCGGTGAGGCATGGATGCTGTGCTTGTCACATTGGCCGTCTCCCTTTTCTGGAACCAGTGGTCCTAAATTGGTGAGAGGCGATTGCTTATAGCTCACTGAGTTGGTGGCAGTGGTCGTTAAACTCACAAAAAAAGCAGTTGCTGGTTCCTAATTTGAGGCCAATGGTTTCAGGGCGGGGAGGGGAGGTAGTTAAAGCCGAAAGCCAAACTCATTGCCTATGCCTCATACGGTACTAGAGCCGGAGTTCAGCTCGGACTACAAGCTAGAAACCTACGATTCTGACGCCACTGTAACTTTAACGAATACAGAAAGAATGTGTCACGAAAGAGGTATGGTGCTTTGGATTCCAGTGGGGGGGGGGTGAGATCGGAAAAAGCAAGACAGGGAATGCCGTCCTAATAGAGATAAGGAAACAGTAAGAGGAAATTGTGTACGTCAAATTGAAAATATGACTGGCGAACATACTGAAGGAAGACGCACACAGGACAAAACAATAAAAAGAATATCATCGATTATAGACACAGAAAAATTAGATGAAACATCTTATGCAAAGGCATATTACGAGACCGATTGTGCATCAAAGTTTCAGTATTTTATTATTGGAATCTTTATTCTCTCACTTTGAAGCTGTGCGGATTTATAACGCTTATGATCTACGCTCGCCAGCTACAATGTAATCCCTAAAACATTTTTATCAGCTCAGCACACTTCCTCTCACGAAGAACATATTATATTCCCTCCGTTTACACATCAGGTAGAATAACTACGACAAAAGTTGTACGATAGAGCTAATTTCAATCAACATCATCACACAATTATCGTGCACAAACTGATGCCTTGACGAAGTTTTGACTTCTTTTCTGTATAACGTCAGCAGCATGGCGCGTAACATCGAATCCACTGAGAATTAGTGAACACAGTGACGGAGTTAATTTCCCTAGTGTTCCTAGCTAAATGTTTCAGACATGCAAGTTCATTATTTTTATATCGTTTTAAAAGAGTAGTACGTGAGTAAACTTTGCTTAAACGATTTGCACCTAAATTAGCATAATTTTTATGCATGGTTTCAAATGAATAGAAAGGGCGAGACACATTTTAACTCCTAAATTAAAAATGTGATATTAGAGATTTAGTGCGTTAAGACATATTTAACCTCACGACTAGAGCATCTGTTGTTTAAAGGTGTCCTTCCTGAAAACAGTTTACAGTTCACGAAATCCAAATATGGTCTTTAAGACAACACGACGTACACAACAGCTTTAATATATGGCATCCAAATACGGTTATAAACATGAAACACACGCAATTCACTTTCAATTCACAACTCACAAATACCTTCTTCAACCAGTAGGGGATGCAACACAATCTTAGGCATGATCTTTATGTAAAGCGAAAAATATTTAGTCTTGATATGTACGTAATCTTACTATATGTGAAAAATATATTTGGATGTACTGTGTAATGCCGAAATATACGGTTGCTCAGCTGAAGGTGTATTATTAGTCTTGGGTAGTTCTGAAGTACGGTTTTACATAACCTACATCCTAGCATTCATGCTTACACGCGTTGTAATAACTTTCATTTTAGGTGGCTCTAAAGAGTTTTGCTCTTGATGTAACGCAGCCTTCTTCTTATTACACGCAGATCTCTATGTAGTTCACACGTGTAAGCTATGTGACATTACATCTAATTTATTTACTTCTTTTGTAATTCTGTCTTCTTTCGTAGACTACATTTTTGGGGACGATTTATTAGATAGAGGTTCATTTTGTGAGAGCGACTCATTAGAAGTGCATATGATATAGTGTGAATGCTATACGAATTAAAGCAAGCAAGTGCATATTCTGGCCAGCGATGCTTTACCTGTTCCGACGTGCCATTGGCGAGAATAAGGGTAGACTCATATAAGCGGTTATAACCTATAGCTAATTCATTACCTTGGCGTTTGGTGATTTCCATACATGCTAGCGATAGCTATTATGTTCAAAACTACATAGCTTAAGCGACGTAAGCATTTAAGCATATAAACCTTGCAACTACAGGTTAAACCTTAAAATTACAAACCTTTAAACCTAACTCTTATCTTACAGCTTCTAAATTCTGAGTGAAACGCTGATGGGCATTAATAAGACTCTTCAACTTTCGATTATACACTGCTGGCCAGCTAAAATGCAACACCGAGAAGGAAGCATCCGATTGGCCTGAAATTCGCAGCATGCGTCGCCCGCGAGGGGACATGCAAACGATTAGCATTACAGGACATATGCAAATCATGTGCGCCCGGCACGCCACCGAGAAGCACTATACGAAGGGTGCACAGAAGGCAGGGTATAAGTAGTGGAAGTGTGTTGTGCTGCCGAACCTGTGCGTGGGAAGCTTCCTGATGCCTCGTCGCATAATACGCCCGTCATTCCAGCACGTTTCGGAGTTCGATAGAGGACGAATAGTGGCTTATCGCGACAGCGGTTTATCGTACCGAGACATCGGCGCCCGTGTGGGACGACATCCAGCCACAGTGAGGCGAGTATAAATTCGGTGGGTGCAGGAGGGACGGGCGGACCGATGTGAGCTATTGCAGCAGCCGCGGCTCACCACCGAACGAGAGGACCGGCATGTTGTGCGGCGGGCATTGACGGCTCGCAACGCCACATCACGAACGTTAGCGCAGGAATTAGGGTGTGTTGCGCAACAACCTGTGTCAGCGAGCACTGTTCGACGTCGTCTGCAGGAGCGGGGACTTGTCGCACGGCGTCCATTGCTCCGATTACCATTGACGTTACACCACCGGCGAGTGCGGCGGCAGTTGGCCTTGAACGCCGCACCTGGACTACGGAACGGCACGATATTGTCTTCTCCAACGAATTCCGCTTCTGCCTGCAACTGCACGATGGTCGGATCCGCGTGTGGCGGCACCCCAGCGAGAGACTGTATGACGTATGCATTGTGCATCGTAAAACCGGTCCGTCGCCTGGCGTTATGGTTTGCGGCGCAATTGGATATGACACCCGCACCCCTCTCGTACGCATCGCCGGTACACTCAACAGCCACCGCTACATCTCCGACGTTTTGAAGCCTGTAGTCCTCTCTTACCTGCAGGACCTACCAGCGGCCACGTTTCAACAGGATAATGCGCGCCCGCAAGTGGCACGCATCGTGCAATAATGCTTCACGGCCCACCAGGTGTCACTGCTGACGTGGGCCGCCTGTTCTCCCGATATGTCGCCCATCGAACATGTCTGTACGCTGATCAGCGACCGAGTGGCCCGGAAAGCACCACCCGCGGCTACACCTGATGAACTGTGGCAACGTGTGGAAGCAGCCTGGACCGACATACCCCAAGCCCACATCCAAAGCCTCTTTCGTTCGATGCCGCGGCGGGTAGCGGCCGTTATTGCCAGCCATGGGGGCCACACGAACTATTTATGTCTGCGTGTTCCGCAAGTCGCACGGGCCTGTAAGCTCAATCGTTTCATCTTTGTATCTTTGTATCTGTTGTTATGTGTCCAGTAAATCTGGCTTTGCTATCTCGTGTCCTTCTTGGTGTTGCATTTTGGGTTTTCAGTGTACATTGGGTAGATTTCAGAAAAAGGTATATAACGTAATTTGTCTTTCCGTTGTAACTTAATCCTTACGTCAGTAATTACGTTATGAGTGCTAAAGTCAATGTTATATTAGAAGGTACTAATACGCATTACTAGAAAGAGGTCAATTGTAGTACTTACAAATACCTTTATTTTGCTTGCATGGTTTGTACTTCACACTCACATCTGGTTTATTGGAGTCCTCAATACAGTATCAGTGATTTAATATCTAATAACAGTATAACAGCACGTCTATCATCAATAACAACAAATCCCCGATAAACAATCGTTGCATTGCCTTTTTATCTATCGTTCTTATCCGGCCACACATACGTCACTCTTGTTCCGACCTCAGTGTGTTGCCAACATCTTTCTCGTTTGAGGGAAAAGACATAACGTCAAGGTTTGAAAATGTCTAAGAGAACGAACTCAAATTTACATAAAAAAAGAAACTCAAGGGGAAAGTTAAAATAGAATATACGTTACAGGTACCGCATGGCATCTGTTAGTATACACACTTACATTTTCAGCTTTTGTTCCCAATAAGATGATGATTTTGATATACGATGGCACAGAACTTTCGCAAAAGAAAACAAATTCAAACGAGTTTTCACCTTGCTCAGTAGGGTAGAAGAGTACAGAAAGCAAATAAAAATGAGCAAGTTAAACAAGCCCCTGGATGATCGAAAGTTCAGACTCCCTGGATGACCGAGTGGAACGAGGGTTCGAGACTAGACTTTTACATGGCACTGGTTCTGTGCTGGAACCAGTGGCCCAATATTAGGCACAGATGGCTCCTCACAGGCGTCGTTAAAATTCGAAACAAAAACGAACCTTATTCAGATCTTTGTAATTGTTTTGGTGATATTTTTCTAGAACAATGCTAGATTCTGGGATAAAAGTGCATGTATGTGATATGATATGTGTGCTGCGAGATCACAATTAGGTGTGGCATTTACCAAATTTGAATCTCATTTGACCAATTACCATTCATTTACAGCGAAATGTTTATAAAACGAAATCAAAAGGCAGCAAAATGAAAGGAGATATGGACTGAATAATGATCTTTTAGCTTCAGAAACAAATCCTGTTTTAATACTTCTTTTCAAAAATTAAGGATGACGTTCTTTGTATGAGAGCTTTTGTTTTATGCAGATAAGTAAAGGAAATAGATGAAGCCGTTGAGTTCCATGCTGACGCATGCAGTAAGTGTTTTTATTCACGATGCGGAAGAATATTATTTTATTTCTCCTTTAAAGCGAAACGTTTTTTCATTCCCCATTTCTTTTAAGGTATATACATATGAAAATGGGTATTTGCTCTTGACAATAGGATTCTACCGTTCTCAACCTCATGTCAAATTGTGAATACGTATTGCGCTCCTAATGAGCTCTGAAGTTTGAAATCAGTGAAAATTAGCATGCTCCTTTTCTACATGATTCACACAATACATTTTTCCGTCTCACGGTGCCCATTGATATTCAGATATTTTAAGCAAAATGAGAGCCTCCGATCCGTTGATTCTGTCAAATCAGCAGCTTTTCAATTTGTTTAATGAGATGGTTTTAAGTAGTCTGGGTTGGTAACGTTTGAAGTGCAAATTTACGTCTCTTTCTCTCTCTCTCTCTCTCTCTCTCTCTCTCGCTCGCTCGCTCTGGAAATCATGGAAAACTACAAAAGAAGTAGAAAAAATAAAATACAATGAAGTTCAAGAAAGGAAGGTACGAGAAAGGCAATACCACTTTCTGAAATGCAAAACGGATTACGTTTTTGGAATTTTCGCCGCTTCATTCTGTGAATGATATGTCTTCCTTGTTGCGCAATGTTCTATTGTTGCGTCACAAAAGAATCCGGTGAGCTCTCTTTGTTGCCGACTTCGTCAAAACTCTCCAATGCATGTCTGCGAATTTACGCTCATTTGCTGCTTTTGGGAGGGATGAAGAGCTCTGAAATGGGAAGGTGAAAGAGAATGATTAAATGAGAGTTCGTCGGCGGCCATCGATTTATCGAACATCGCTGTTTTCGTAGATAGCGCGCAATGCATCCTCGGAACGTCGATTAACGACCAAGAAGTTCTGAAAATGAAAGGTGGGAGGGAGTAAGAATTGTTCTTTAAAGTATCGAAACGTCGAAATCTGTACTTTTTCCTTTTACTTTTACTTCATTATTCCTGATGTTTCAAAGAAATTTGCAACTATGTATTGAAGACCAACATTTTTTTAAATCCCTCTAGTGTAAAATTAAAGCATTATTTCATGTATTTTTGAAGCCTTTTTTTTAAAACTGGAGTCTTTGTCTTAAGGTACTTCTTTGTGTTAAGGTACTCTGGTTATTATTGCGGCTATTTGTGTGTAGACAGTTGAAGAAGTGACGTGTCTCTACTGTTTGAATACAAAGCTTAACATCTCTGAAGTAGGATAGATCTGATAGAAACCGTTCCCTAGATCTTTTATTACTTTTATTTCCCTCGTCCGAATTTTTTCTGAAAAATTTCATCAACATTGGTCAACTCGTTAACAAGCTCTTCCCCAGTTACTCTATGCCCCCTACTTCCTGTTTGGACCTAGATGTGGGTAAATAATTGGACTGCAGGGTAAATATTCGGTAAGTCAAACGCACGAGAACTCACGGATATAATTAAACAACGAGCCGCCCCTGTGGCGAAGTGGTGTGAAGCGGTGACTTCTAACAGTTCGTCAGAGTGGGCCAGAGTTCGAGTCCCAGTAAGGCATGAGTGGTGCGTTTTCTGTGAGGTGCTGGCTCTCGCTTTTACCTAGAACCAGCAGCCCTAAATTAGGCAGGGACAAGTGCTTATAGTCTTTATAGTTGTTCATGGTGGTCCTTAAACTCACCAACAAGAAAAAAGCTAAACAACAAACGCTACAGATCAGCGTAGTCTAATCAGAAATTGAATGATTTTGACTTTACGCGACAGTCTGGCAGTCATCCCAGCAAAGCTAAGGTATTGGGAAGTCCAGTTTTTGCGGAAATTTATATGATATAGAAGAACCGCTTGTTTCTCTTGATTACATAACAAACTTTTGTAGTGATATCTTTTGCCCCAGGATTGACACTATTATGTGTCGCCTACTCCAACAGTCGCTTTTGACAGAAATCTTTATATCACATAAAAAATTGGCTTATGTCAACCTATTTCAAAAATTCGAAAATATTACCCGTCCTATCCACAAACGATCACCTTCTCTTACTGACAGATGATTTTTTCAAAAAATGGGGAAGAAAAATGAACTACTCTCATATTCATATTCCGGCAACTCATTAGTGATAGTCAGCACAGCTCCCTTTCAAATCAGTAAATATGCGATCTTCTAACTTGTGTTAACCAATGACTGGTAAGCCACAAGCCGTTAATCTTGATATTTCAAGAGTGCTTGGTATGGTAAGGAATGAAAGCCTTCTAAATAAACTCTAGCAAAATGGAAAACTGTTTTTGACGCCTTAATTTGTATCACATGCTCTGTAAATTCCTTTCAGATCATTGCATACGTGTTGTCATTCAGATTAAATATTCAGAATGACGTTTTCTTAGTGCAGGGTTAGCTTAATGGTTGGTCTCTCTCCTGCGTTGATTCTCTGACCTCTTTTCCTTTTCATGTAAGAAACATTTGCACTACTCCAAATCCAACTCACAGTTTGCTGTTCGCAACACACATTACACACCAACCGTAAAACCAAGATTTCAAAATATATTCACGATGTGGACATGGGCAGCAGAGACCGCGCGGCATTATCACCTCTCCCCTGCTTTATAAAAATTAGCAGCAAAAAAAGTTGAAATTTTTATTCTGTATGCATGTTACTTAGTCGTTCACACATATTTTTCTGTTTTTGATTTGCGTACTTCCTCCAACTTTTCTTTGCATTTGTATTTCTCATTTCAAATCAGGATATGCTGTATTTGGAGATCAACTTTTTAATTCACCCCCACAGAAAACTGTGATATACAAACAGAAAACTGTTTGTTATGTTATTATCCGCTATTATTAAAATGACATTGAATACTGAACTTTGAATAACTCTTAAAATATTTTCTGTTATTGCAAGTAGGTCTTTCATTCATGTTTTTCACTGGTAATAACGATACATCTTTATTCTTTGAGTACAAAGAACAAATCATGAAACTCAGAACACTGGTTCCTCTCTGCATACTTTTATTCACACTTAGTCCGGATAGAGATCCGCTTGCATAGTATATTTAGGGTCGGATAAACATTTCGCCTAACAAAAAATTTACATTCGGTTCGTGGTACTCCATGTTCGACGTCTTGGTAAATATCATCATTACTTACTTTCAGTTACCCTTGAAAGGAAATGATGATAATAGTTTTCTCAAGTTACGTTCGTGTGGGCAAATTAAAATTGCACTTTCATGAATAATTCTGTAGGCACCGACGAACTGCTAAAATGTTCGAAAACCCACGCAATGGTGTTGGGACTACACCTTCGAGCGAGCTGACTCTTTGACAACACTGCATTTCTTCTTGACGAAACTTTATATTGTGTACTTCATCGCTACCTTCGTGATCATCAATATAACCCTGCATCATGTGCGATATATAATTCAGCGACGCACTTTGATTAATATTTCTTCGGTGTCATCAATATAACTTCAGAGTTTTTCAAGCTGTGCCCACTGATTTAATTTTGAATCGTCCCTTTCATTTTTGTTAAAGCCAGATCACGCTCTTGGTTTCAACTTTAATTTGATTGACATAAATTTCCAGTGAAAAATCTGAATAGATAATGAAACTGAACGATATTTTAATAGGTGGTGCCTTACAAATAATTTTATAAAAATGAAGACAGTCCGCTTTGGCCAAACTATACCACCATTTTTTTTAATAATTTAGATGTTTCTTTCAAAGCATCAAAAGTCCATATAAGATTTTTATCCAGAATTGCATCATTCGCTTCCTCATTCTGTCGGGTACGTTTTCTAATCTTTTAGATGATGTTTTCCTTTTATGAGTGTCTTTATCAGATTAGGAAAAATATACATGGTGCTGTATCTTTGCTGAGCACAAAATGAGAGCGCGAGACAACAATACTAGAGCCGTCGTCTCTAGTTACACTGTCTTCGGTTATAATATCATCATGTTTAAAACGCTTGATTCATGCTACGCTTCTCTTTCTGGGAAACCAGTCTCTTCTAGGAATTTTCTTTAGCCGCTGTAGAAATCTGTTTTGTTCATTCGAAAATTTAAACTTTCGTGTTTTCTTTAGCACGACAGTAATTTGATGTACATTCCCGGAAACAAGAGGTAGAAGGCATTCTTGGTTTCAAAATAAATGAGCTGACATTACAAACAAAACGTTCTTGATGGTGCAAAAAAGGAAAAAAACCTATATAAAAAAAGGGGTTCTTATGAAATCACCATGAGTTTACAAATGAATGAAGGCATAAAAACTGATTCAGCGAAGAGAAAGCTGCCCAGAACGAAGAAATACAACGACTCTGACAATAAGGAGCTGTACTTGTGGCTTTGCTTAGTAAGCTGTAATTGTGGCTTTGCTTAGGAAGCTGTACTTGTGGCTTTTCTTAGGAAGCTGTACTTGTGGTTTTGCTTGTATAATGAGATTTTTCAGGAGTGTATCGGAATAAACTTAAATACCTGTAGTCAAGTCGTACGAAACTTCTCATCTTGATTGCTCATTGGTTTAATAGTGAAAGGGAAAGTTCTGCCGTTTTTAGTATTAAAATCATTCGCAAGTCCTGCTCACATTCTAGTCTATTTTCCGACAAAGGAAAATTATTTGAAAAATTCTTATTTAGTTACACACACATATGCTGAATAAAGTATGTGATGAAATGCGAAAGTGCTGCATACCGTTGTTCTTAAGGTCTCCCGGTAAGTGGAGAGAGAGAGAATTAAGAGCAAATGGCACATAAACTGAGCATTCTTGGAGTTGAGCAAGTGGAGTTTGTGAGATATGCAACAAATGTCATACCATAAAATTGACAAAGCAAACAATGTACATTTTTCATACAAATTTGGAAGATGTAAATCAGTTTATCGGTGTAAATATGGCATGAATGTTAAGTCAGATAATATCTGAAAACTTGAAAATTTCCTCGTCTTGGAGCGGGAATCGAACCCGCGTCACCCGGATAGTGCGCGAGTTTGCTAACCACTACATCACCCAGAACGACCAAGTTTCCAGTTTCTGTTCAATTTTAGGACCAAGTTTTAAGTTTACGAATATCTTGTGATGGTTATATTCAAATTAATCGGAAACTTGAAACAGGGTCGTTCTGGGTGCTATCCGGGAGACGCGGCGAATTCGTTTCCCGCTCTAGGACGCCATAATTTTCAAGTTTTCGTATATTATCTGACTTAACATCCATATCATATTTACACCAATAAATGAATTCACATCTTCAAAATTTGTATTGTACAATGATGTAATCCCGTGTTTCATTCATTGGTATATTTTTCATGTTGCTGTCATCCATACTGATCTCTCTCTCTCTCTCTCTCAGAATCCTTTGTTTAAAAGCTTGGCTTTTACTTTAGGTAGGGATGTGGAAACTTTTGAACGATATGGAGTCGTCTTTAGTAATAACAGACGTTATTTACTAAAATAAATATGTTTATCTCATGAAAAGACAAGAGAAAAAATTACGTCCATCATAATACTTGTTCTGATATAACAATACGTTCGTTTCCTTCTTGGCAATTTAAAGGCTCAGCGAGTATCGAAGGGCAAGAATTATTGCCTGTCTTTGGTTTAAGAGTAACTTTCTGCAATGAAGGAACAACCCATGTCGAGAAGTAAGCGAAGAACCCTAATATCAGTCGAAACGGCAGGCAAACATCAAATTAGCACAGTCATAAAGAGCTAGCAAACACCATGCCTATTTAAGTCTGTAGGAAGGCACCCAACCCTTATTCTGCGCTTCGTGTTCCAGGTAGAGGAGAGAGAGCGTGAAGTAGAACAAAGCCAACGCTATGCTTCATATGGAACTCGAACCCGGGCGCAACGTGGACGATTAGACAGAGTTAGCTCCTCTGATCCCTTGGCCACGGATCGGCAAATCTTTCGTCTCATTCGGTACGCCAATTTGTCTGCAAAATCACTCGGATAGAACTTGCGATACTTTCTTTCGTCTCCCTCGGTACGAACAATCACTATCAAAACCTCTTGGCCACATGGAACTGGAGAAAACATTTCCCTCCCTTCTTGGCGCATTAAACTAAGGTTAACTGGAATAAAAATCACTTTGACAACCGGAACCATCAAAAATTTCTTTTGGCTCCCTGGACATGACAAGCTATCATCAAAATCACTCGGGGAAAACTGAACTTACCGAGAATTTCTATTCTTGTTAGTTCCAAGCAAGTTGTCATGACAAAACCAAAATCAACAGTCTTCGTTCGTCCGGGATTAATGAAATTCCTTTTGTTCTAAACTCTCTTGGTATGACAAGCTAGCGCTAAAACCACTTGACCAACCTTAATTAGCAGTGTTCTAAAATTCTAAAATTTAGATAAATATGAAAGACAAATTTGTTTATTTCACTGCGTTCCTGTTTCTTTAATGCCACATTTTCTCAAATACGGCATAAGAGTGGTTCACAAAATAAAGTTTATTTTCACAACCACTAAAACTGTATTTTTAATATTTGTTCACTTACTAGCATGAACTCTAGGACAACTTTTAACTCTGTCTACACATAAAAGAAATTTTCGCTTGAACGTTGCCAAATGAACTTTAAGTTCTTTTCTTTGTTGCATCGGAAAAAAATAACTTACTTCATCGCTTAGCATTTTTATCTGCTCTTCCAAAATCGGATTCATTGATTTTCTGTCCTCTGTTCAGTTGATTCTTTATAGGTTTTTTGCGTACATTGTTTTACTTTTAACTATGTTTTCGATTCAGTGCCGACAATTCTCTCAACACGCACAGAATTTTGTTTTCTTCTCATCTCATTCAAGTTCGCTTTTTCGTACCCTTTCTCTTCGTCCGCTTTTATTTTCAAATGTGTTTTCCAAAAATATTTGTTCATTGCTGACGACGGTGGAAAAGACGTCGCATTGCTTTTAAAATCTCCTTTTACACCCTTAACACTTAGTTTCACAACGCCTGTCGAACTTTTTATCACATTTTATCATGTCAACATCCCTTGAGAGACAGCTGCTTTGTTTTCTTTCGCTTTTCTTAATTAAACCCACGACACTTCAGATTTTTGCCTTTCACCTTCAAAATAAATTCTGATTTTTAAAATAATCCCATGTGTTTGACGGCGCGTCCATTGCGCACGTCGACAACCTATAGCTGCTGCGCATTTCGCCTTGACTGCCTTCTAATTAAGTGAATATTTTCCTTTGACTGTTTTGAAAACCAACATGCCTCGAAGAGTCATTATTATACAGGTTTTTCGTAGCTCTTAAACCTGTTTATTTTTTGTGAAAAATACAGAGAAAATCATTTTGTGCAAAATGATTGCAGCACAAATGCAATTAGTGACGACTCCCAAACAATTAGTTCAAAGTTACTCTTGGCATTGTTCCGTAAAATTTAAATTGTGTTTGTTAGTGTATGCAGAGAAAGAAGTCCGAAATGGTATGATTCCTGTGACCGTAATTTA
The DNA here is from genome assembly GCA_039090855.1 of Macrothele yani. NCBI lineage: Eukaryota > Metazoa > Arthropoda > Arachnida > Araneae > Macrothelidae > Macrothele > Macrothele yani. Next base: position 77,631,005 of record CM077011.1, read on the forward strand.
GCCGCTTCAGATCTTTAACAGGAGTTGACACAAGTTAAAAATATTTTCCTTGAAGCCCGCCCTCCTTATTATTGTAACAGAAAAATGTTTTTAATAAAAGCAACGAAGAAATTTTATTCTGTGTCATTTGTATGTAAGAGAGACGCTACGGGCCGTTTTCTCTTCCCTTTTCATTTTCAATTTATTCTGCATTGCAAAAGCAAGAATTTAAGTTTAAAATTCATGAAGCGGAAGTACAGCGAAGGAAAGGGTTATTTGTCAGCACATTTATACAAGATTCAAAATTAAGTGCACATCGAGCCCAAAAATGTGTATATATTTTTTAACCACCGCTTGTGTGTGAAGTAATATGCAGAAATTGGTCAAAAGCCTATTCAAACAAAATCAAGTCTGAATATTTTAATGTTGAATTGCTGTCAAGATTTTGTCAGGGTAAAATATTTTTGCTGATCTATGAAACTCTTATATCCTGCCTTTAAAATATCATTATCACGATGCTTTTGATCAAATCACTTCTTCAACAGTCCGAAAGGACTGAAGTTGAATCTGTACGAAGCAAACTTTAAAAAACACTTTGACAAAATACCTTAAATTTAATATTTTAAGTATAAATTGAACGAACAAATTATAATATACAACTACCTGATAACGTGTTGCTTCACTTTTTTGCCCTCACAACAGCAGCCAGACTTCTTGGTAAGGACTGAATGAAGTGTTGAAAATACGGCAGTGGTATTGCCGTCAATGAAACAACGATCACCAGTCGTAAAACATCCACAGTTAGGAGTTGGTTGGCTCGAAAAGATCTTTCCAATTCGTACCATAAATTCTCAATGGGGTTTAAGTCTGGCTCTATAGGTGGCAATTCGAGTGTGGTAAACTCACTTGAATGCTCCTGTAGACATTTAGGCCGACCGAAAAGTAGGCGATGTGGCGTTGTCCTGTTTAAAGATGGCGTAATGGTGCAGAAAACGAATCATTACTAACGGGTATAGGTGGTCAGCGAGGATGTTCACATTCCTTATGACAGAGGTGTCGGCGGGTACAAGAGATTCCAAGAAAATATATGTAAACGCACCCGGAACTTTTGCACTGTCTCCAACTTCTTGTATGGCCCCAACTTAGCAAGCCGGGTCCATCACTTGGTGTGGCTTACGCGACACACGCACCCTCCCATCAGCTTGATAGATTTGAAATCGTTATTCGTCAGAATAGATGACGTGTTTCGAGTCCTTAGCACTCCCGTTACGATAGGCCTATGTAAACTGTATCCTTATCTTTCGATGCCTTACAGTGAACATGGGGTCGCGATATGAACGCCTACTGACATAACCTGTTTTTCCTTGGTACGACAGATAATCTTTGCCTATAAAGTACCTTTCATGCCCACATTTAGAGTCGTTCAACACATGACGGCCTAATGTCGTCCATTCTGTAAATCACCGGGAACAAAAGGGTCATTTTATGCTCTGTCGTTCGTTTAAGTTCCCGTCGCGTCCTGAAAGGCATGCCGTTGGGTCCTACAGCAGAACGAAAGCGATAAATCGTCGTGCCACTTTTCCAAGTACATGCCGTCAAATGGGTTCATTTATACACGCCGATCGATCTCCCACTCCCCAATGTGAAAAGGCACTGGCAGCACCGATACGATTTATCCACCACCACTACTATTATTTCTTTTAACGAACGACAAATGTTGCGTGCATGAAATATGCCTACAAAACTCCAGGCAATCTTCCGTCTTGTGTCGCGCTGCATTACACGCGTGCATAAAAGGAATCTAAGCTTGTGGATGCGCCTTCATTAAATTCCGACATGATCTGCTTTGCGGTAGCCATATTACTCTTTGCAACACTTTGGGACACTCTGTGCTCACACGTAGACAGCGCAGTATCCGACCATAGGTGCTGAATGACCGTGAACGCAGGAGGTACCAGAGACATATCCATGAGGCCATTGCTGGGTAATTTAGCATCCGTGGGGTATGGGAGCAGAAGACCCACCAGCGTGCCTTTGTTAACACCATGACATCGGACACAGCCCCTCACCTGAGCTCGTGAACACGGTAATTGGACCCTGGAAGGCTGGCAACATATGGCGAGGTCCGATGAGTCACGATACCAATTGCTACGAACTGATGCTAGGGTTCGGGTGTGGCGCAGACCCTATGAGGACATGGACTCAAGATTCAGCAAGGCACTGTGCAAGCTGGTGGTGATTCCATACATCTGTGGGGTGTTTTTACGTGGCACGGTTTAGGTACTCTGGTCCTCGTAAACACTTCATTAACCGGTAATAGTATTGTTGCTCTTCTGGGTGACAATTTGCGTCGCTTCATTTACTTCATGTACCCCAGCAACGATGGGATTTTCCAGCCGCCCAACCACCATCGGGGGCCAAAATACTTCATGACTTTTCCATATCATCGGACCCAAATTGTCCAAAATTGGTTCGAGGAAATTCTGGACAATTGCTCCAGATGGTGTGGCCACCACGTTCGCTCGACATGTACTATAGCACTTATGTTGCGTGGCGTATAGGTCCATTCGCACCCAAGATCCTACACCAACAAATACCAGGGAACTGTGCGTGGCTGTTCATACAGCATGGCTCAAAATATGTGCAGATGTCTTCCGGTTCCTTGTGGAATCGGTGCCGCGTCGAGTTGCTGCACTTTGTCGGGTCGGACCTACACGATGCTAGGTACGTATCCCATGACTTTTGGCACTTCAGTGTATTGGGTTGTCGGAAAAGTCATGAAGTATTTTGGCCCCCGATGGCGGTTGGGCGGTTTTGGTTGGGCGAATCTGTGCAGATGTCTTCCGGCTTCTTGTTGAATCGATGCCACGTCGAGTTGCTGCACTTTGACGGGCCAGTCCTACACGATACTAGGTACGTATCTTATGACTTTTGGCACTTCAGTGTATTGGGTTGTCGGAAAAGTCATGACGTACTTTTTGGTTTGGGCGAATCTGTGCAGATGTCTTCCGGCTCCTTGTGAAATCGATGCCATGTCGAGTTGCTGTACTTTGACGGGTCAGTCCTACACAATACTAGGTACGTATCCCATGACTTTTTAGTTTTTAGTGATAAATGATTATTTATTTTTTTCAGTTTGTAAGTTTGTTTATTTTAATAAAGGATCAAATTGATCCCAAGAAATGCGGTACAGACGAATCTCCTTATCGGGTTTGAATCTCGCGTCTTCTTGAGTGCCTTGTCCGGACTTTGGGTTCTTTTCCTGGGTAGCAATTGCTTTCGCAATTTCCCTACCAACATCCAAAGTGAGTTCGATTAATCCCTGTGGAGCTGCAGGGCGGTAAGGTGTTAATCGTCAGGAGCTTACCCATGACTAATTTTCAGTGACTGGTTTGCAATGCGTAGAGACCTGCTATGTTGATAGTCATTACGAATTTCAGCTTCCCACGTGACTGTACGAATGACTTCTGCTGTGCCTATTGTTATCGGGGTTAGTATAGTAAATTGTCCATTCAGTGTATATCAAGACGTACAATCAGCGTCGAATAAAAAATTCTCATTTTCTAGTGTTATTGATTTCAATGAGAAATGACAAAATTATCAACAAAGTTGATCATTCTATACATAAAGATATGTAATTTGTCGAGATTGATTATGATGCTAATTTACAACGCAGAGGATCTACGCTCCCGTTGCGATTGTGAATGAATGTTCCTTCTTCAGCTGGAACATTAGAGCTTTTGACAAAGTACTGTTTTGCCCATGTTGTCACGTGGTACATAAGGCTTTTGTCTAAATCTAGGCTTTCGAAAGGTGCTTCCTTTCCTAAGAAAGAATGGTTTCTAAAATCCTGAATATTAATGTTCGAAATGAGTTCACAACAAAATGACTGAAGTCAACTACAGATGTGTCTTTCTCTAATGAATGACACCAGTAACCCTCGAATAAAATTCCAAAGCCATTGAAATTCACTTTTCTTTCAATCTCTTGTAGGAATGACCCCAAAAAGGGGACTCGATCACAGCGGCAACTTCAAACATCTACCGATGCAAGAAGAAGAATTAGTGATTCACTTCAATGATAATTTAAGTGAACATCCTCATCACATAGCTGCCAACATTTTTGTGCTCAGTCACACTTTTCTACGGCTTCAGTCACCGCACAAAATTTCCTGGTAATGAAATCCAGCCAAAGACGCAGAAGGATTTTTTCAGTGGAGTTCTCACCCGGATCAAGTAATAAGCTAATGATCAAACGTAGAACCAGAATTCCCATCTTTTTATGTGTAAGTGTGGCCCGTGTTAATTTCAACAGACGATTATAGCGCGTGAATTTAGATTCAAGATGTACAACATACCTTTAGTATTTACAAGCTAAAACCAATTAAAGTCATGAAGTAGTTAAAATCATTAGCACTTTTGAATTCACTTTCAATTCATCATCAGATGGAATAAAACCCGAACACCACGGAAGTCAACATCAGTCTTTTATACATCCCCCTCCCCCCGTTGTAATATGTGACTGCACCTGTGTTAAGTTTCGTAGCCACTCCGGTTCACAATAAGGCACAGGGTTGTTGTTTTTATTGCCATGAGATGTTTCCATTGTGTTGGAATGACATACGGGTAGTCGTCATTACAACAAAAGTTATTATACCTGTAAATTAATAAGCTCTCAGTCAGTAGGAGTTGGGATTTAGTCCTTGGGGTACAAAGAATATCCACATACTGGAGGTAGAGGTGCCTTGTCTTCATAATCTTGATAATGCCGTGGATGCCAACGCCATCCGGATACTGTATTGGTGTTCAGAATGTCTGCAGCGTAAGGTCCAGGAAGTGGATCCGATATACATTTTATGAGCTAGATCTTGTTCGTTAGGTTTTAGGAGAATGAAGTACACCCAAAATTTATTCAAGGTGTCAACACCGTCTCCGTATTTTACCCCAATGACAAAATATTAACAGTTCTTTCGCCAAAAGCCAGGCCATTCTTGTAAAAAATAGTCCTTAAGGGATTCCTAATACGTGGTAGGAATGGTATTGATCCCACATTTCTAATAACTCTAGGTTTACGCTGGAGAGTAGATGCTTTTGCTACTTCTTTTCGTATAAGATTTTCACTATATTAGATGGATAGCCAAAATCAGCTACTAGTTTTGCAATAAATAAAATCTTCTTATTCTTATCAGTTTTATAAAACGAATGCATATAGCTCTTCTTGCTAAGAACCTCAAGGCAGATAATTTGTGGTTTATAGGAGGGTAAGAATTGTAAGGTATTAAAGTTGAAATGGAATTATGTTTCCGATAGACTGAAAATAAAACTGTATTAGATACGGGTTGGCGGTGAAAGAGGAGGTTCAGGAAAGGGAGTTTATTATCACACTCAAGTTCAATCGTGAAGTTTATGGTTTCAAATTTAGAAGATAAACGTTCTGCAAACTTACTAAGTGATTCAGCAGTGGATGGCCAAAAGATTAGGATGTCATCGACGTACCTCTGATACAGTAGTGGTTTTATTTCAGCATTGGGCAAGACTTCACTTTCCAAGTATTTCGGCCTATTGCTGACCTACACGATCTTTAGAGTGTGCATTGTCGAAGTTGCTAGCACCCCTTATTTTTAATTCTTATCTGTCTCTCTCTAGCACCCTTCAAATAATAACCCAACTTAACTCTTTCTCTTGACCAAATCCTTTCATTATGGCATCCCTGGATATAGTAACACTGTTCCTAAATGTACCAATTCCTACTGTACATTCCATTATAGAACAAAACCTTCAAAATTAGAATATTCGCAACTCACTAAAACTTCAAGCAATTTTGTCAGCTCTTAATCTTGTCTACAACAGAACCTACTTTCGGCATAATAATGCGGTTTACAGACAACTGAATGGGGCGCACCCATGGTTTCGCCCCTATCTGGTACTCTGGCTGAATTACTCCTTCAATCCTTGGAAAGTGAAGTCTTGCCCTATGCTGAAATAAAACTACTACTGTATCACAGGTATGTCGATGATCATCCGCTACTGAATCACTTAGCAAGTTTGCAGAACGTTTATCTTCTAAATTTGAAACCATATACTTCACGATTGAACTTGAGTAATGAGTGTGATAATAAACTCCCTTTCATGGACCTCCTCCTTCACCGCCAATCCTTATCTAATACAGTTTCATTTTCAGTCTATGGGAAACATAATTCCATTTCAACTTTAACACCTTACAATTCTTACCATCCTATAAACCACAAACTACCTGCCTTGAAGTTCTTAGTAAGAATAGCCTATACGCATTCGTCTTATAAAACTGATAAGAATAAGGAGATTTCGTTTATTACAAAACTAGCAGCTGATTTTGGCTATCCATCTAATATAGTAAAAACAATTGTACGAAAAGAAGCAGCAGCAAATACATCTACTATCCAGATTTAACGTAGAGTTATTAGATACGTGGAATCAATACCATTCCTACCACGTATTACGAACCCCTTAAAGACTATTTGTAACAAAAATGGCCTGGGTTTTGGCGAAAGAACTGTTAATATTTTGCCACTGGTGAAAAATGACCGAGATAGTGTCGACACCTTGAATAAATTTCGAGCGTACTTCATTCTCCTAAAACCTAACGAACAAGATCTAGCTCATAAAATGTACATCGGATCTACTTCCTGGACCTTACGCTGCAGACTTTTTGATCACCAATACAGTATCCGGATGGCGTTGGCGTCCACGGCATTATCAACATTATGCAGGCAAGGCACGTATTGCTCCAGTTGAAACGATGTGGATATTTTTTTAAATCCCAACTCGTACTGACTGAGAGCTTATTAGTTTACAGGTAGAATAACTTTTGCTGCAATGACGACTACCCATATGTCATTCCAACACAATGGAAACATCTCATGGACTATGAAAGCAACCACCCAGTGCCTCATTGTGAACCGGATTGGCTACGAAACTTGACACATGCGCAGCCACATATTACAAAGGGGGGGGATATATATAAAAGACTGATGTTGACTTTCGCCATGCTTATGGTTTTATTCCATCTGATGATGAATTCAAAGTGATTTCGAAAGTGCTCATGGTTTTAACTACTTTATGACTTTAATTGGTTGTACATCTTGAATCTAAATTAAAGTATTTTATGGTATCGTGCGTAAGACGGCCATTTGTTCATCTATTATAATAATATTCCGCACGAAAACTTTCTTCATTTTTAAGTAATAAATTACAATAATTAATATGCATATCTTGTCACGTATCATTTTGATTTAATAATTGCTTTCAATATATTAGGCATAGGTATTTATTTTTTGGGTATTATTTTTTACCATTCTTCTTAAAGATGGTTTTTACATGACCTTATTAGAAACGCTTCACGTACTTAAAGAAATTTTTAGATCTTCTGACAACTGTTCTATGGGGTTCATGTCTAGGGACTGAGAAGGTGTTTTGCGTTACTTCGGAATATTATACGAAAGCCACTCTTTCGTATTTCTAGCACAATGTTTAGGACAGTTGTCCTCTTGGAAAACAAATTCATTCCCTATTCCAAGTGTTCGTGCTCTCGTTTTTAAATTCCGCTTTAGAATGTTAATATACATGTACTGGTCCATTTTGCCATCAATGAAATGAAAGTTTCCAACACCTACCGCCAACATGCAACCGTAAACTGTTCTGGACTCGCCTCATTCTTCACAGTCGATTGGAGGTGTTTATCGTTTTATTTGATTATAGAACGGCCGTTCCATAAAAACTGAGAGCAAAATCACACAAAATGTAGACATATAGGTATAGCAAAATACACTCACGGACAATGAAAATTGCGCACCTAGAAGAAATCATGCTACAACCGCGAACCCTTTGCAAATAGCTAGAGTGCGTGCTGGTATGAAAATGATCCACGTTTGGTGCGATTGCGCATGGCGCTGCAAGCACGAACAGGCAGCCTTATAAACCGGCGTGTAGTCGATGCTCCATGAAAGCGTAAAGCACCGGCCGACGCAAGCAAGGGTACAGAGTGACAAGCATCCAGGTAGAAGCCAGAAACGTCGATTTACGCAACTTACGGACTTTCAGAGAGGCCTGATCATCGGGCTGAAAACCGCAGGACGGTGCGCGTGCCGTATAGCCCGCCACGTGGATCGTTCTGACCATACTGTCCTACTGTGTTGGTAGCAGTGGACACGTGACAGCACTGCTACATGGCGGAGCGGCTTCGGACGAACCAGGAGGACCACCGGTAGAGATTATCGACCGATCGTGCGCCAGACACAAACATATCCTACAGGGACCTGGTCCACAATACAGGCAGATGTAGCGGCTCCTGTGTGCTCACGAATCATTTCCCGACGCCTCGCGGAAGCGAATCTGCGATCCCAGCGCATATTACGTGTGCTGCCATTAAAACCGGAATATCGTCGGCTCTGCTTGCAGTGATGCCAGGCCAGAGCGACGTGGAACGGCACAGACTGGCGACGTGTGGTGTTCAGCGATGAGTTCCGCTTTGTTTAGGTGACAGATGATCATCGTGTCCGAGTGTGGAGGTCCCCGGATCAACGGCACAATCCCAACCTCGCTGTCGAGCACCACACCTCTCCCACTGCAGACATTTTGGTCTGGGGAGCCATAACCTAGTATAGGCGATCATCTCTAGTAGTGGTACGTGAATCATTGAAGGGTCACCGGTATGTGTATGAGATCCTCAGGCCCCATGTGCTTCCATTCCTGGCCGGAATTCCAGGTGCGCTATACCAGTAGGATAATGCCGGCCCGCATACAATTGGGTTGGCCAGAACTGCCTACGTCATGTCCAGACACTATCATACCCTGCCCGCTTCCCGGACATGTCCCTTATGGAGCATGTGTGGGACCAGTTGAAACGCCAGCTACCGCCGTGCCACACTATCCGGGATATGGAGCGCACCGTCCAACACGTGTAGGCCACTCTGCCGCAGGACATCAGTCGTCTGTTGGGCTCCATGCTGGACCGTACTGTAGCATGGTGTCAGGTCAATTCGTCACCAGCGTCAATTCGTCGACTACGTCTATTCGTCGCCTGCGTCAATTCGTCGCGCGTCAATTCGTCGACTACGATAATTCGTCGTGCTTCAGTTCGTCGACTACCGCAATTCGTCGAGCTTCAGTTCGTCGACTACGACAATTCGCCGCGTTTACAAATTTTGCTTACATGCAAAACGAATGCAGGAAAACGTACGATTTTGAACGTCTTCCACCGTGATCATATTTATACAGTTCGGACACTCAGACAGGTTACGAATATTAGGATTTTTATTTGGCACTAAAAATAAATTAATATGTCCATGCCTAACGCCTAAGCTTGGGCCGTTTTAACAGTTTTTATTCCATCGTGCTCATATCTGTAAGGTTTAGACACCAAGCCAAGCTAGTATTATTGCGCTTTTACTTAGACAATAAGTATTAATACCTTGGCCTAGGCATAGGCCTTTTTAACAGTTTTTATTCCATTTTGCTCATATTCATAAAGTTTAGACACCAAGTCAAGTTAGTATTATTGCGCTTCTACTTAGGCAATAATTATTAATACCTTGGCCTAGGCCTAGGCCTTTTTAACAGTTTTTATTCTATCGTGATCATATTTACAAGGTTTAGAAACCATGCCGAGTTAGTATTAATGCGATTTTACTTAGGCATTAAATATTAATACCTTGGCCTAGGCCTTTTTAACAGTGTTTATTCCATTGTGTCCGATCCGGAGGTGTTCATTGTTTACTAACTACAGCTCAATAAATTTTCTGCGGGCATGTGTTGGTGTGTGTGTGTTGGGGGGCTCAGTACCCGACAGGTTTTCTGTATTTGCACTCGCCCTCAGATAATTTATTTGGTTGTATTTTATGGACGCCGAAAATCTCCCGATTGGGCTACAAATTCTTTACATTTTATTTTCTCGGACTTAAGACCCCCTCCCCTTCCTCTCCCCGACAGATTTTATTCATTCGCACATGCCCGCAGAGAATTTGTTGAGCTGTAGTTTGTAAACGCTGAAAATCTTACAATGGGACCAGAAATTCTTTATAGTTTATTTTTAGTATTGACCCCTCTCCACTCTCCGACAGGTTTCCTGCCTCAGCATATGCCCTCAGAGAATTTGTTGAGTTGTAGGGTAAGTAAACGCTTAAAATCTCCCGATCAGGATACAAATTCTTTATGTTTTATATTTTAGGTCTTAAAAATTTATATTTTCGGTCTAAATTACAAAGTTACTACAATGGGGCCTGCAGACTGTGTCCTTTTTAAACACTCGATGACTGATATACTTCCTCCTACCTATTATTTTTTAGCACTTACTTAAGCATATCAATGTTCTGACCTAGTTTAGGACCATTTGCCACACTGACAATTGGTCAAAAAAGTTTAAGGGGACATATAAAAATTGAATTTTTCCAGGTTTGGTGTCCACTTTCATGTAGGGTCACCCAAAAACTGTTAGCGGGTTGCACAAAAATCGCACTTTTGATATTACCTTATCAACTTCCAGATAGGTAGCCTTTATAGATTACAATTTTATTTCTGCTCCCTCACCGTTCTCGTTTATTCCACTGATCTCATATTCATGAAGTTTACGAAACAAGTCAAATTAATTCTTTGCGCTTTTACGTAGTCATTAAATATTAATTACTAGGCCTTATGCCAAGGCCCTTCTAACGCTTTTATTTTACCGCTGTCATATTTATAACGTTTACATAAGTAAAGTTAGAAATATTGCACTTTTACTTAGGCACTAAATTCGAATTTATAGGCTCTTTTAGCAGCTTTTATTCTAGCGATGTCCTAGGCCCTAATAATTAATATTTTATTCCTAAGTAAAAGAGAAATATTAATAACTTGATATGTTATGCAAACGCCATGAATATTTAGGGAGATAGATTAAGCTATTAAAAAGGCCTAGGGCATATTAATTAATGTTTGGTACCAAAGCATAATACATTAACTTTACCTGTTATATAAACGTTATGAATATGACATCGGAAGAAAAACAACTGCTAAAAGGGCCTAGGCATAAGGCCTAGTGATTAATATTTTATGCCTAAGTAAAAGAGAAATATTAATAACTTGTCATGTTATGTAAATATTTAGTACCTAAGTAAAAGAGCAGCGTTATTAAACAATCCCACCTTATCGTCCTTTTCCGAACATGGCATGACTCATGCTGCAATTCCGTTGTTTCGTTGAACACCGTAGTTTTAAAAAAATGTATTAAGCCATTGCAATTTAATTCCCCCAAAATAAAATACAATTTTCATCTTGACTTACATGGAACGCTTTCTCGATATTTATTTGAGGTTCCCAATTCAATTCTCATTATAGAGCCAAGAAACTGCAATTTTTATTCGACCCTTAAACTTATGTGACTAGTTGTCCGAATCCCGATCTGACCAGCTTTGTCGGCTACTGAGTTTAAATTAAGGCCTTTCTTAATGAAATTAAAAAGACCGTGTTTTTCACAGACGTAAGAGATATCAGACGACAGTTGACATATTTTCGAGAAGTTGGCATTTTTTCGGTGGGATTTTTTCCTATTTTTGAGAAATATTTTTTCCGTGGGCATTATTTTATACATTCTAAAACAGAGCTCTCTGGCATCCTCGAGGACTCATAAGAAGTGAAAAAGCTGAGGTCTAATTTTATAAGAAGTGAAAAAGCTTAGGTCTAATTTTATAAGAAGTGAAAATGCTTAGGTCTGTTTTTGTTTAGCAAGCAACCATTTTGCTGAAATGTTACAAATAATGCCCAAGTACTTCTTTTGCCTAACAATTTAAACAGTTACCCCCATTAGACGACCGAAGCAAACTTTCTTTATTGCACTAGTCAGCGCTAACCTGTTCTTAAAAAATGCCTGAAATGCGTCTAATAACACGAGCTGACGTTAATTTCCATAAGCATGTCACCATAGACGCAGTTCGAAGACGTCAGTCCTTTCCCGTTGCAAATGGATGAATGTAAAAGCTTTTGCCATTTTATTCAATATCTTCAGAAGATCACCGAAATAAACAAACACAAGTATAACTAAGAATTTGGAATTTGTATATGTAATAAAAATTCTTTAAAGCAGAATTTTAGTAGCTTTCTTATCCTATAACGAAGTAAATTTCTCTGTCATTTTTATCCGCGCCAGGATTCGAACCCGGATCATCTCATTCCGGAATAAGTCACTCTACCAATTGAGCTACGCGAACGTGTTATTCTGATTCCTATCTGCCTTTATGTCGCTTGCGTCCTTCGGGCAGGTACGTCACATCATCTCCCCTTTTTTATTTTTTTATTTTTCGAAGTGCTGGAGAAGGGATTCTCTTATTTTTCCTATCTCGCGGTGTGGAAATAACATCACACCAATGCGAGATTTTGAACTGTCGGGTCATCCGGATAGTTCGGGCGCCATTATAACGAAGTAAATTTCTCCGTCATTTTTATCCGCGCCAAGTTTCGAACCCGGATCCCCTCATTCCGGAATAAGTCACTCTACCAATTGAGCTACGCGGACGTGTTATTCGGATTCCTATCTGCCTTTATGTCGTGTGCGTCCTTCGGGCAGGTACGTCACATCTCCTGGTACGTTACAATCCTTTCATTCTTTCCTGAATGAAAACATGACAAACCTAAAGAAACGACCATAAAAAAATGTATAAAATAATCATTATGCGTCAGGCAATTAGAGTATAAATTTTCTTTACATACTATACCTATATAATGAAATTTAACGGCATGACGCTCAAATTTCGAGATGTTTACATGAGAACCCCGCATACAAATATTTAATATTCTTTCATTCTTACGCAGAGGATTTCTTTTATGCATAAGGTATTACGTTTCATTTGGTATACCTTCACAGAAAGGAAGTTTTCGTAAATATTTTCCATTACAAAATGTGTGTGTGTGAAGGAAGAAGAGGGGGCAAGTAATCCGTTATATATGAAACAGTTCATCCTGACTCAACAGGAATATATACTGGGTCTTTACACAGATATCTCGACCGACGGAAGGGCGAAACGACAGGCATATTGAAAACTGGCGCATTGTTTTTTCTATCCTATACACAATTTTCTGGTGCCAGAATGCCATTTTTGAGGTAACCTAAAATTTCGGTATATAAGATGTTTTTCGACGGTTTCTATACGAACAGTGTGTCCTGAATCCGAATTTGATGAGTTTCACTCTGTGTCGGTTGAGCGTTTTGAATTATGACGCAATCAAAATGGCTGCCTTCTAAATTCATCATTTTACTGCTATATCACAATAATTCATATAGTGCTATCGTGTTTGGGATCAAATTAAAGCTTTATTTATGTAGAAACTATGTATGCATGTATTTTCATAAAATTATTTTTATGACGTCGTAAAATGGCCGCCATATAACAAGAGTTTAAGATATTCACAGCAAGGTACTGCATTGCGTAATATTTTTTCATCTATTTTCAGGAACTTTAGAGTTGTGCTTGAATTATACCAAGGTGAAACACTTGTGAGACGATAAAACAAATATCAAATGCTTCAATGACACTTTGAAATACATTGGTCGTTCCGGTTTTGTTAATGATGGAAGAACGCGGAGAGTGCTTTTTAAATGTACCATTACAGACGCCCATCTTATTACGTCAGGTGAACCTCGCATTCGTACCATTTTTTCGAGTAAAAAACGTGGTGACAGTGCATATGTTTAACTTCAAAATAAATTCGAAAACAATAAGAACCTCAAATTAAAATGTCACAAGTATTGTGTGTCCTCGTATATAAATAAAGTTCTCATTGACAGGGAGATAAACAACGTTCGAATTGTAGTGCCACGAGTACAGTGCCAGTTGCTAAACGAATATGCTGATGCCAATCTGGCAGCTTTTCCTTCCGAAAACCCTGTATATTTTGTGGAAAAGACTGTATAATCGAGAAGGACAGCAAGAAATCCTAGCAGATGGCGTCCAGCTAGTGAGTGTCGTACAAAGGACTGTAAAGATGCTGCAGGTACTAAAACCTTTAAAGATGCTATCGACGAAAAGTGCGCCGAGCTGAGAGATGGATGGTTAAGTGAAGTTAATCTTCGTCTACAAGGAGCAATGTCAGTATCAGATTTACATGCAGCAGACCGAAGATACCACAGGGACTGTACGTAAAAATTCATGAGTCCCAGGAGTGTACTATTTGTCCAGCGAGAAACGTCTGAAGTAAAAGAAGTTGTGGCTTATGATACAAAAACAACCAGAAATCACACGGGGCGATTTCTGGTTGTTTTTGTTTTGTGGGGCGAGGTCAGGGCTGTTGGCAGGCTGCGATATGATTTCAATACTGCATTTTGTAAGAAACTGTTGAACACAAGCGGCCACATGTGGGCGAGCTTTATCATGGTGTAGGGTCCACTTGCCCACCAGTTCTGGTCGCTTAATCAATATGTGTTGTAGCAGACGCTTCAAAACTGAAATGTAATAATTAGCAATGACAGTAATTTGTGGAGGAACTGCATGCTGTAGACTACACCTTTTTTATCAAAGAAAATTACCATCATTACCTTCACAGAGGATTTGGTTTGGCGGACTTTTGGAGGAGGCGAGCCTGTGTGTTTCCAGACACACGTCGCGCCCTTTGTAAGGAGGTTCGAAAGTGGACCCAAGTTTCATCGGCAGTTATTACTGTGTTTAGAAAGTTTGGATTCTTTGCAATTATTTGTTTTCACTCATGACACACCTGAACTCTGGCTAACAATTGTTCTCTCGTCAGGTGATGAGGTATCCGTCTGGAACTTACACGATGCAGCAGTAATTTGTCATGTAGAATACGGAATGCCGACGTTTTTGAAATATTAATTGACGATGCTATGTCTTCACGTGTCATTCGTCGAATTTTTTGCAGGATTGCCTAAACAGTGTTAACAATACGCTCCGAAACAACATTTTCAGATCGACCAGGCCTTGGAGAGAGTTCTGCCGACAAACGCCCTTTTTTGAAATCATGGTGCCATCTAAAAATCGTTGACTCACCCAAACATTTATCTTTGTAAACTTTTTTCATTAAATCAACTGTTTCTGGAGCCATTTTACCCAAACGATAGCAAAATGTTATTGCACAACGCATTTCATTTCTTAACTCTGAATCACTCACCTCCATAGCTGTATGGCGAAATACAGACGTACCTTAAACAACTGCGCAATAACAAAACCAGAATCGTCTGTCACGGCTAATAACTGTTGCCACAGATACTTCTATAATTCAGTTAGTCGTCTGCGTGGTTAATTTTCTCCTTCTCACTGTTGCCAACTCGAAAACAAATTACTCTCAGTTTTTGGGAACGGCCTTTGTATATACACTGAAGTGCCAGAAAAACTGGTACACCAGTCTAATACTTAGTAGGTCCCCCACGGGAGCGCAGGACTGCAGAAATACGACGGGCATGGATTCCACTAGCTTCTGGTAATATGATGTAGCCAATGCACACCATACTTCCTGCAGAACGTTCCACAATTCGGGTGTATTCCGAGGTCTCGGATTCCTGTGTTCGATAGCGCGTTGCATGGCATCCCAAATGTGTTCTATCGAGTTCAGATCTAGGGATTTGGGTGGGATTGGCAACACCCCAAACTCAGATGAATGCTCCTCGAACCATAATGTGGCGCCCCGACACTTGTGTGGAGGTGCATTGTCTATTGGAACAGGCCCAACCCATCAGCATGAATGCAAGACATGAACGGATGTACCTCGTCAAAAAGAATGCGCACATAGAATTGGCGGTTCACAGACGTTTGTAGACGCACCAGAGGTCCCAGTGAAGTCCAACTAAACACACCCCATACCATTACGGACCCCCCCACCACCACCACCAGCCGATACAGTTCCCTGTTGAAAAGCGGGATCCATGGCTTCATGGGATTTGTGCCACACACGAATCTTTTCATCTGCCCGATACAGTTGGAAACGCGACTCGTCAGATAAGGCTACTTGTTTCCAGTCATCAAGTTTCCAGTGGCGGTGTTGCCGTGCCCAAGCGAGGCGCACAGCTCTGTGTCGTGCACCCATCAAGGGGACTCGAGTTGGGCGTCGGCTCTTAAAGCCCATATCGTGCAGGGTACGTAGCACAGTCCGGACGCTGATGCTTGTTGAGGCTCCAGCATTGAATTCCGATGATATCTGTGAGAATGTTGCACGCCTATCGCGTGAAATGATTCTTGACAGCCGACGATGGTCACGTTCACCCAATGCCTTTTTACGGCCACACTGGTATCGTAGGTTGGAGATTTTGCCGGAATTCTTGTAGTCAAGATACACCCTTGCAATGGTCGTCCGTGAAAATCCGAACTTCGTTTCTACCTCCGAAATACTATGGCCCATCGCACGAGCGCCAACTATGACACCGCGTTAAAAATTGCTTAAATCGTTATTACTTGTCATTCTCATGCCGAAAACAGCTCTGACAGCTGGCAAGGATGTATATCGCTTTATATACGCTCTGGCGGACGCAACAGAGTAAGCGCATAGGTGACGTTGCTATGTATTTTGCATAAGCTCGTCTGTACCAGTTTTTCAGGCACTTCAGTGTATATACAGTCATTAGCAAAAGTTTAAGACCACCTGTCAATTTGTTAAACATTATGATTTCCAAAGAAACAACTTATTACTAGTCAGAGATATTTGAAAAAATGACACCATAGATGAATACTTACATTCTTTAGAACACGAAAAAGGCCGAAAGCAGTACTTTGTGTGACCACCTTTGTTTTTTTATAAGGGACAGAATACGATGTCGCATACTCCCCATGAGGGATTTGCAGTAGTCACTTGAAATGTCTTTGCACCACACGTACTTTATCGCGTCAATCAAAGCTTTGGAATTTGATGGGTTTTTTTCTGCTACCTTGTCTCTTAAAATGACCCACAAATTGTCGATAGGGTTAAGGTCGGGTCTATTACCGGGCCAGTCAAGCACAGTTGTGTTTTTCCTCTGTAGGTAGTCCTTCACTGTCTTTGATCTGTGGCATGGAGCACCATCATGCATAAAGATTGTGCATCTGTGCACTTGCATATGAGTTAACAGCTTCTCACGTAACATTTCCACATAAAATGGACCAGTTCTTGTAGTGCGTGTAGGCAAAAAGGATAATGAAGCAGTACCGGATGCTGACATGGCACCCCATATCATCTGACTAGGCAGATGACTCACGGTGCTAACGGTGTATTTTTCATCAAACCTTTTGCCTTTTGGTCATCGAACTTGTACTCCACGTGATTCAAATTGACGTACAGTTGATTTATCGGAAAAAAGACCTTGGCTCCAACTTTCAGCATTCTACGATTGATGACACTTCGCAAACTGGAGTCTCTTCTTTTTCATGGCAGAGGTTAGTCTAGGTTTCTGTGCAGGTTTATAAGACATTAATTCACAATCTTCGCTAAGTCGTCGGAAAACAGTGTTGATACTGATATCAGACACTTTTGAATGTAGAAAGGCTTTGATTTCCTTGCACGAGCTCCTCTGAGAACGCATAACTTTTCGTCTTATTGTAGAGTTGTTTTCCTTGGACGTCCACTTCTCTTTCGGTAGCTAAATTCACCTGTATCTTGATATTTCATGATCGTATTATGAATAGCAGTCTTGCTCACATTCACCTTTCTGCTTATGTCACGTTCGGAGTATCCGCCATGATATAAAGTCAATATTTGCGCCCTCTGAGTAACACTTAATGACACTTATTTTCCCATTTTTGCTACATAGAAAATGCGTACAAACCCTCTCAGCATGAAAACCGGAAGCAAACTGAAGCTCACACACTTCGCCCAACTCTATCAACAGCTGCCTCTGTAAGATGATACAACACCGACAAGAAGTTGAGTAATACAGACAGTAGCTGACAGAATCGGCTGAAATATTCTAATACCAACAGGTGGTCTTAAACTTTTGCAAATGACTGTATATACACTAATGTATAAAATCAAAAGAATTTGCAGATTTTGTCGAATTTCTGAAAAACTAATGGACACATTTTAATGACATTTGGTATGGATACACAGTTATATAAGAGAAAACATTATTCAATACAACAGTCATGGTACGCACTCATGATCGTCAGTAAGGCTCATCAGCGCAAGAATGTCCAAAATTCACGTTGCAAGATCGAACATAAAATGACTCTAATATGCGGTATGGTCCCCTCTCACTGTCATACAGCTCTCACAACGCAACGTCATACTGGAAACGAGGCAGCTGATGTGTCCCTGTGGCAATCGGTCCCACTCCTGCAGCAACGCAGTTTTCTGCTCCTGGATGGTTCTCGGAGGAGGATGGCAAGCTGCAATTGCCCTCCCAAGAGCGTCTCAGACATATTCGATAGGGTTTAGGTCTGGCGATCGGGCTGGCCAATCCATCCGGCGAATATCCTCACTTTCAAGATAATCATTGACCAGGTGAGCCCTATGTGGACGAGCATTGTCGTCCATAAAAAGGAACCGAGGGCCAACTGCACCCCTGAAAGGTCGAACATAGGGCTGTAAGATCTCATCCCTATACCTCTCAGCAGTCAGTGAGCCTCTGTCAAAAACATGGAGAGGTGTGCGGCCGTCCAACATGATGCCTGCCCAGACCATGACACCTCCGCTGCCATAGCGGTCCCTTTCTCGGATGTTGGAGGAAAGGTATCGGGTCCCAGGTTCTCTGACGTCGAGAATCAGTGCCCAGGCTGAATCGCGACTCTTCTGTGAAAAGAACGTTACCCCCTGAAGTCTGGTCCAAGGCTGATGTTGTCTGCGCCATGCGTAACGCGCTCTCTTGTGTGCTGAAGTGAGCGGGACGCAAACAGAGGGTCTTCTGGAAAAACTCCCTCTCTCAGGAAGCCTTCGGGAAACAGTAACCCTTGAAATTCGGGTCCCAGTGGCGGCATGCAGCTCACGAGATAGCTGTGCAGCTGTAGCCGTCCTGTGGTGCCTCGCTGAAAGTGCCAAATAACGATCTTCATTGGCCGTCGTGACTCTTGGACGACCTTGTAAAGGCCTAATCGACATGGATCCGGTGTCCTGAAACTGTTTCCACAAATTGCAGACGCCACTGGGCGTTACATTGAGCTCTAGAGCAGCCTGCAATTGCGATTGCCCTGCCTCCAATATACCGACGAGTCTCCACCTCATTCCGTCATCAATACGTTTGTGGCAACTCATTTTACCTGATTGTTTATGAAATTGAAATCACTCCTTCAAGAAACATAACGAATGTCGCCGAGGAGTACGAGCGAACTAATCACAGGAAAAGCCACGTGTCCTTTTCATGCCCTCCGCTGTCACAGCTCCGCCCACACGCACTTGTACGCTTATGTATTCGACACTTCAAATTTGCATTCTTATTCGGCGGCATAATTTGTACCTTTGGTTCCGTACTTTTTGTGAAAATCTACAAAATGTGCAAATTCTCTTAATTTTGAACATCAGTGTACATATATCTGTTCCAGGTTTTCTTCATCCTCGTTTTCTTCGTGAGCAATGAAATATTTCGGACTTACTTTCGTCCCTAAACATAACGTTGTTCCAAAAGCTTTCTGGCTCATTAATGCATTTTTTTAACGAATTCTAGTCTTTTTCTTCATATTTGCTTTGTTAATCCATGATTTCTTTCGTGCGATTTTATTATTACATTTACGCTTCCTTAAAGTACTTCGAACAGTTTCCATGCGAAAATTATTTCTAGAACTAATTAAAACATCTGCACTTATTTCTTTAATACTGCTGCTCGGACTTTTTTTAGTATGCTTCGTCTTTCTTCATGTTCCCTTAGTATTTTTGGCCGTACATTGCAAGGCTTATTAACATACAATACAAATTTTCTGTTTTGTATTTTTTAATGATACCTTGCAGTGCACTACGAGGTATTTCCCTCTCATTTACAATTCTTCGTTAATAATACCCACTTTTCAATTAATGTAACAACGAGTTTTCTTTCTGGTAAGTTGGTTTCGCAAACTTTGGACATTTTTACTAATTTGAAAGTTTTTAAAAGCAAACAAAGCTACAAAATAATCATTCAAGCTTACAGATCTTTCACATACCTGCTTACACCAAAAATAGTATGACTTTTCTTTTACCGATTTCTGCGCATGGCCACTTGCTGGACGGATACTTTTGTGCGATTGGTTTTAGAAGCTCGCGTATTTTGCATACATTTTCTTGTGAATTCTCTGTTGCTTTTACCTTTGGCTTTCAAATCTAATTGATAGTATTTGTAAATATTTGAATAAAACTTTATTTTAGTTGTTAATAAATGAAAACGTAGTAAACTATCTCATTTTCTTCTGTTACGTATGATGATGATGGCCGGATACTTTTGTGACCAACTATATTTGTATCATACATCAACACTTGTATCTGTGATACGAAAGTGAAAGAAAACTGAGCATTACTTAAGAACAATAAGAACAGCATTTGAGATTCGGTATCCTTGGTTAATTTCAAAAGGCGTTTGAGTTAAATAAATAGACGATGTCATCGCTCTGTCCACGTTATTTTATAAACAACGCATAGCAACTCAAAAATTGTTCATCCGACACATCTGTGGGGAAAACACATAACTTGAACAGAGCTATGACATCGTCTATTTACATTATCTCCACGTCTTTCAAATTTATTCACGGCGTTTGAGTTACTTGCTTCATATTATTACTCAGGAACAACTACACCTTGAGCTTCCTAATAATATCAAAACATCTCACGCTGATCTGAAAATTTGTGAGAAATAAAGAGAAACCTACAAGTGAGATGGACTCCCAATAGTCCAACTAGGCAACTTTGCAGGATACACGAATTTAGCACATGGACAGAGAGTACTGCACTGTTATGAAACTTTTGCCAGAGTAAATGCAGAAAAGAGATTCTTGTCTTGGGACATATTCTGAAAATACAGCTGATAAGGGAGTACTATCTTGGGTCAGTTGTTCATTCTGGATATATAACTAATAAAAGAAGTCTCATCTTGGATCTTGTATTCTAATTTTGGAAACGTCAGCTTTCTTAAAATGGTAGCTATAAATCCGACTCCTGAAGTTGTTGTGCTCATAAAAGCAATACTTGTTCCATCAAATGCAAATTCTTACTAATCTAAATTCTTATGTGTACATATAAAAACTGATACGTGAACATTCACCCGCTAAATTCATATCGTTTGCAGAAATCATCAAAAGTATCCTTCTTCGGAAAGGACAGTATGTACAGTATATTCTTCGGGAAAGACTGAACAACAAGTGTTCAGAAACTAACTAATCACGTATATTACGGAGAAGCATACGCGTGGCACTGAATGACCTGTACTCTTTACTGAAATCAGTAAAGCTATGGCGTCCAATATTAATAAATGCATAGTTATGCTGCGAGTAGCCAAACCTGGTGCAGTGGGCATGATCAAGTTCTTTTTCCTGTATTTCAGTGAAAACTGACCGTAAGATGACTGCGCTCCAATTATTATCCATTTATATCTGTAAATTTGGCCATCACACCGTGGAAGAGCCGTTTAAAGTCTCGGCCCTGACTCCTGGAACAGATGAGTTGTACATTTCTCTATTTTTCATAAGCATTGTTTTTGTAGGAATGAATTAGCACTCATATTTCACCCGTCATCTAGCTGCTACCGAGACCACACAAATACCGGTCAATAAAAGTTAATGCCAGGATAAGTAAAAAATACTGAGTTTCTCCTTTTCTTGATCGTAGATACAACAAAAATCTCAGAGAGATACTTCCTGTTCTCTGAACAGTAAGCTTGGAAATTAACACACAGTAGTACCCTGAAGGTGTTGTGAATAACAGTAGTACCCTAAATAAATGTCATAACAGAATACAAAATTTATGTAAGTGGAATCTGCGAAGCGAGAAAGAGAGACCACTGAAACAGACACAACGCTGATTGCTTAAGGGTCCAAGTGTTGTGAGGAAAAAAGCAGCAAAATAAAAAATTCGACAGCAGGCAGAATGATTATGAAAGCATATAACAGTTCATAAATCAGAAAAGTCTGCGCAACGATATTCAAAAGAATGTCAATGACAAGTTTTTACTGCTTCTCCGATGTCCGAGTGGTCTGAGTTGATGTCTTCTGACCATTCATCCTAGATAGGCCTGGATTACAGTCCCAGATGAGGCACTGGTGGCGTGTCTGTTCAATGCTGCTGGCATTGTCCCTTTTCTGGAGCCAGTGGCCCTAAATTAGGTACAGGCGGCTGCTAATATAAAATAAGCAGCCGCCTGTACCTAATTAGGCAATTTTAGATTAAATTCTAAGATATATGTTTTTGTTCTGGAATTTAATGATTGTTCATGGGAATCATTGAATTTCAAAACAAAAACATGAAAGGTACTTTCATTGTTTGCTTCAAGAAAATGTAGACTCACCAGCTGCCGCATTCGTAAGATATAATCAGGAAAAAGGGTTATGAGACAAGAAAAAATTGCACGTTAATCATCATATTTAGCCAACAGGAGTCGAACAACGATAACATCTGTAGCCAAGTCAAAAGCTTTTGCGTTTATTCTTAACAGCATTTTTTGTAAGAATAAACTGTGTAATATTAAATGCACAGAATTTTTTTACCCTCCTGTACCTCTTTGGCTAAATATATTTAGTTATGAAAACTAACAGACGTATAGCTGAAAATCTTCTGAAAGTTTTCAGAACCGTCTCCTTGTGTTAGTTCAGAAACAAAACATGATATGAATGCACTGTGGCCTGTATATAATCCTTCGTCCACTTCGTTTCATTCTTTTATCGATTTCCTGATGATGGATAATATGATTGTTCGAAAGATCTCGAATATATATTTTAACTTGTACATATGTGTTTTTAACTTTGTGACCAGCTTCATGTTGATCACTGTGTTATTTATTAAGATCGTGTAGCGACAGAAATTCTGAATATTTACTATATTATGTATCTACGAATAATTTTTTGCTTAGTACATATATCTGCTCTTATAGTTGTGTGTAACTGTTGTTACATTTACATTATTCATCACGCATGGAACGGGCGGCGAAAATTTATTATAAATGCGCCAAAAATTGGCTGTGGAGCACTTGCACCTTGCTTTTCTTACTAACTGCCGGGACTTACATGTAACTCCGAACTATACTGCTGGCCACCCAAAATGCAACACCAAGAAGGACACGAGATAGCAAAGCCAGATTTACTGGACACATAACAACAGATACAAAGATTAAACAATTGAGCTTACAGGCCGTGCGACTTGCGGAACACGCAGACATCAATAGTTCGTGTGGCCCTCATGGCTGGCAATAAAGGCCACAACACGCCGCGGCATCGAACGAAAGAGGCTTTGGATGTGGGATTAGGGTATGTCGGTCCAGGCTGCTTCCACACGTTGCCACAGTTCATCAGGCGTAGCCGCGGGTGGTGCTTGCCGGGCCACTCGGTTGCCGATCAGCGACCAGACGTGTTCGATGGGCGACATATCGGAAGAACAAACGGGCCATGGCAGCAGTGACCCCTGGTGGGCCGTGAAGAATTGTTGCATGATGCGTGCCACGTGCGGGGGCGCATTGTCCTGTGAAACGTGGCCGCTGGCAGGTCCTGTAGGTAAGAGAGGACTACAGGTTCCAAAACGTCGGAAACTTAGCGGAGGCTGTTGAGTGTACCGGCGATGCGTACCAGAGGGATGAGGGCGTCATATCCAATTGCGCCCCAGACCATAACGCCAGGCGACGGGCCGGTATGGCGATGCATAATGCAGTCTTCATTCAGTATCTCGCCGGGGCGCCGCCACACGCTTATCCGACCAGCGTAGTGTTGCAGGCAGAAGCGGTATTCGTCGGAGAAGACAATGTCGTGCCATTCCGTAGCCCAGGTGTGGTGTTCAACGGCCCACTGCCGCCTCACTCGCCGGTGGTGTAACGTCAATAGTAATCGGAGCAATGTGCGCCGTGCAGCAAGTCCCCGCTCCTGCAGACGACGTCGAACGGTACGTGCTGACACAGGTTGTTGCGGAACACACCCTTATTCCTGCGCTAACGTTCGTGATGTGGCGGTGCGAGCCGTCAATGCCCGCGGCACAACATGCCGGTGGATGTCGTCCCACACGGGCGCCGATGTCTCGGTACGATAAACCGCTGTCGCAAAAAGCCACTCTTTGTCCTCTGTCGAACTCCGAAACGTGCTGGAATTACTGCGTATTCTGCGATGAGGCATCAGGAAGCTTCCCACGCACAAGTCCGGCAGCACAACACACTTCCACTACTTACACCCCGCCTTCTGTGCACCTTTCATATAGTGCTTTTTGGCGGCGTGCCGGGCGCACATGATTTGCATATGCCCTGCAATGCTAATCGTCTGCATGTCCTCTCGCGGGCGACGCATGCTGCGAATTTCAGTCCAATCGGATGCTTCCTTCTTGGTGTTACATTTTGGGTGGCCAGCAGTGTATTTATCACTAAGGCGATTATCTATTGCTAGACGTGATGATAGTGTGCTGGCTAACGCGGAAACAAAACGCCTCTCCAGTGGAATACTTCTAAACCGTGGTATGATCGACTTCTACTTCAGAAATCTTATACTGCTTAATGACACCTTAATCTTCACGCACCATCTGTTCTCTTTGGCAGATATCTTACCATTTATACCGCAAGAATATCTACTGTGGTAAGGACTGTGCAACATCGTCATATTCACAAACTGAGACTTCTTGTTGCTCAAGATTTGGATAGACGGTGTCTGGTAAGTCGAACTTTTGTGCCTAAAAAACAACCATCACTTCAACCTTTATACATTAATCTAAGTGACATCCACCTAAACCCTTCCCAGACTGCAGCCTTGAACAGGGGATTAAAATTCAGTTATCCAACTCGTCGAATCAATAAATTTAGCTTTATTCCTGAAGCCGAGGGCATTATTAAGGCTTTACCCCTCCCTGAACAGGATTTCGCAAGGTTTAACGTATCCAAGGCCCTTCAAGATATTGCATCATCGAAAAGACCCAATACCACAAGGAGAAAAAACAACTAAAAATTCTAAGAGACAATCCTGATATCTTCATTGTGTCTTCTAATAAGAGCAACCAGATAATTATCATGAATCAAGCTGATTATGCTTGTAAAATGAATGATGCAATATCCAAAATTCCGCATTCCATTATCAAAAAAGATTCCACAGTCGCCACGATTGCAGCATTGAGTAAACTAAAAAACAAGGGCTTCCTACCTACCAGCATATCTACCAACATGCACCCTCTAAATGTACCTAGAGTCCCGGAATTGTTTGGAAAGATTAAAATTCATAAGAAGAGACACCCAATGTGCCCGCTAGTATCAAGCTTTGCTAGCGCAACCAGGCCACTAGAACAAACTCTAGCCAAACTACTGACATCAATAATTAAAGGCGCAAAATATTATGTCGCAAGCTCTATTCAGGTTTTAAATAAAATCAAAGGATTTGTGAGTAATAATACTTCGAGTTTTATTATGGCGTCCTTAGATGTGATATCTTTATATCCGAATGTGCCAGTTACTGAAACTCATATTGTTATTATGGGCAAACTTCTTGCCCTTGGCACTGATACCCATGCGGACGTAAACGCTATTTCAGAAGCTCTAATTCTGGTATCTGCTCGTACATACTTTCGCTTTAATGGTCAAATATACCACCAGAAGGGAGGGACCCCTATATGTTCCCCATTGTCCGCCGTTCTTGCTGAAGTTGTGATGCAGAACCTGGAAGAAAGTGTTCTTACCACATATACCCATAAACCAGCTCTGTACATCCGCTATGTTGACGATGTTTTAATATTCTGGTCCAACCCGATAGAAACTCTTGAATTATTTGCCAACCAAATGTCGTCTATCTTTCCCAAGCTTAAATTTACCACCGAACTTGAGGACTCCTGCACTTTACCATTCTTAGATTTTCAGTTAAAACGTGACCCAAATTCTCATAAACTAGATTCCTCTATGTACAGAAAACCTACTTGTTCTCCTACTCTTCAACCCAGTAGCTCAGCCCATCCAATCAGATACAAAATGTCAGCTTTGAACTTCTTGATACGTAGAGCATATACCCATTCTTCAAATATCGGACTTAGAAAAATTGAACTGGCTACAATTTCTGATATGGATATATCATATGGGTACCCCATATCATGTGTACGGCAATTACTACAACGCATTCAGCGTGAAAGATCTAAAGCCTTGACCCGTGTCCCTAACAATGTGAAATACATTGGTTCTATCCCTAACTTTCCGCAAGTGACATCAATACTTACAAATACTTGCAAAAGATATAATCTGGCATTTGGTGAAGCCAATTACAACCTATTCTACTTGGTAAAAAGTGATCGTGATCCAGTCCCTAACCCTCAAAGGAGCGGTATATATTGCATACCGATATCAAGCCACGACCCTGCAGAAGAAGATCTAGTATACATCGGCTCCGCACTTCGTTCATTGGAAGTTCGAAATATAACATCAGATGTGGAAGTTCTTCTACAGCGTTATCGAGATTAATTCAATGTGGCGCTTATTCACCTAAGTGGGAAGATGCATAAGTTCTTTTGACTTTGGGGACTAAGAGGCAGACTATTTTTGCAGAAAGTCTCTGTATATATATAACTTTCAGGATCGCTGTTGCAATGACGAACTACTTACGACTGTTCCACTGGCCTGGAGACCACTAATCCGTTGAGTACTCTATCGGGGACTTGTTCGTCACATCCACCCCCACCACCTCTGGACTGCCAATGTTCAATCATGTGTCTAACTCCATGAGTCTGCGCAATTGTCAATGCGTATGATCTCACGCACTCTGGCCTGTATATAAACCTTCGTCCGCTTCGTTTCATTCTTTTATCGATTTCCTGATGATGGACATTATGATTGTTCGAAAGATCTCGAATATATATTTTAACTTGTACATATGTGTTTTTAACTAAAAACCTTTTTAACTTTGTGATCAGCTTCATGTTGATCACTGTGTTATTTATTAAGATCGTGTAGCGACAGAAATTCTGAATATTTACTACATGATATGAAAAATTATCAAAATATCATTTACCGTTCCTTTTCATAACGGAGGCTTTCAAAACTCTCATCGTCCACATTCCACTCCTACTGTTTATAGAAAGAAAGAAAGAAAACCAGCATCGTAGATAAGCAAAGCATTAATGTGAGCAATCGAACCACTAATAAGACCTTCAGCGAAAACTTTAAGCCTTCTAAAAATTGAATAACCATGACATTTCTTGCATGAAATGTACAAATCAGCTCCTCATTTTCCTTCCAGCATATATTTTCCTTATCTTCTTGACTTTTATAAGTTCAATTTGTCCCAGTGGAACACGAGATTTCCTATCACGAACAAAAAGGAAAGGTAGACAAGAAGTAAGAAAAATAAGTAGACAGATTGATTGAAATTTAGTGTCATGGGATTTTCAGATGAAGAGCAAATTCCTTTAAGACGCCTTTATCGGGTAGCCATGCCTGTGAAATCCAGACTCTGATAGCACGTAGTTTCAAAGTAAAATTAAAGAAGGTTGAAATTAATTTTACCTTTTTAAATGTGCGCAGCAGGCCGAGCTGGTAAATCACATGCTCAGTCAACCACAGCTCAAGGAGTGCGGAGACTGTCTGCTGCATTGCAGTGGTACGCAAGAGACACCCGAGTTCGCTATTCTTTGTAAGGTAATGAGATAAAAACCAATAAAATAACACAGTGGAAATAAATTTGCGTGGCATTACGGAAAAGTCAAACTTCATTTAGCTGCACAAATATCAGTCAGAATGCAGTCCATGTGTACAACACGAAATATTTTCAATTCAATTATCAGAGATCGGTACAGATGGCTTCTCATTTGTACTTTTTTTATTTGAAATTAATGTTCTTTGAAATATTGTTCCCTTTAGAAATAAGGAACTTTTTACTCTTGGTATTGTTAAGAGAAACTAATAATCGTATTTTGAGAGGAAATCTTATATGCATGCGACACTTTTTTCAGCCCACTCAGGCTTTTGACTTGATTCTAGGGCAAAGGAGTCCTCCTTTCTTATGTCACAAACATTTTTCAAATGAGCATGTAGAATGCACTGAGCAACCTTTTTACCAAGCCAGAACTGATGAATCCATCCCTAGACACATCAAAGAGCCTGTGTGTCGAATTTCAAAAGTTAAGAGAAGCCAGACGACGCTTTACACATACGACCATAACCCAATCAAGACATAAAGTCGCATGTCTGCCCAATAGGATTTACGTTCACGAGATTTTCTCGGAACGCCGTGAAACAAGATTTTGTCGAAGGTGTTTCCATTGGTTCATCAATATCGGATTTCCTGTAGCAGCGGTGTACAACAGGGCTACCTCTGCATTTAATCCCATTCTCAATGCTCTGAATTCCGTTCGGAAGAGATCAAAACGTAACAATAAAGGGGGGGGAAGCAAGA
Source organism: Macrothele yani (assembly GCA_039090855.1). Taxonomy (NCBI): domain Eukaryota; kingdom Metazoa; phylum Arthropoda; class Arachnida; order Araneae; family Macrothelidae; genus Macrothele; species Macrothele yani. The sequence continues at coordinate 77,659,407 of CM077011.1, forward strand.
TCCCGGAGGACATGGCCTGTGTCTTATCGAAAAGATGGAAAACGAAAATGAGGTTTTGAATCATTTATCAACTAATTTGAACTTTATGAAGATGTTATTTTTTTGAAAGAAAATTCCATCTCCGTACAATTTTATTCAGTCCGTCTACCATATTCACTTCAAACAGAATGTTCAATGTAAACTGTTACTGCTTTTTTAGGAAAGGTAACATGCAAAATCAAAATATCTGTCCTGTTTAGCTTGTGAGGGAACACTGAACTTTTTGAAGAACATGTAAATGATCTTGTCACAAATCTTTCAATTTTAACCAGAGACCAGCATCGCGATATAATAAATAAGAACAGCGCAGGCTGTGGGAGGAAGCTTCTGTGCCTTCATGAAATATGGAGAATTCAATTTAGAGATATTCTCAACAAAAACGTAGGACGTTCAGAAAATCTTTGACATTCATTTTCAGAACAAATACCATTGCACCTACTTTAACGAAAACTTTACTGTCCTTCAAAGTACTCCACTCCAGCATCTAAGCGAATTTGCAAACGCCAACGTCTATTCCGGAACGCTTTGTGGCATTTTGCGATTGCTCCACAACTCCGACTAAACCCATTGGCAAGGATGTGCACCGTTGAAAACCTCTACCCAACAAGATCCTTTTTAATTCTCAGAAACAACCAAAACTCGCATGGTACAAGTTCAGGTGAATATGGATAACGGGGTTTGTGTTTTTCCTGCTCCAGGTAGGCCGTAACTTGGGTTTTGTAGGCACTGGCGCTGTCTTGAAGAAAGAGAAATCTTGACACACCTATTGTTGGAATTTTCTCCTTCATCCCTTAACCATTTGATTCAAACAGGATTTGGGTAGTACTGGTTATTTATAGCTATTTTTTCAGGTACGGTGTCCACAGCTACCACTCAACGGGAATTGAAAAACATTGTAAACATCGTCTTCCTTCGGTAAAACTTTTATTGGAGGATTGGAGAGGTGGATCATCTTCCGCAACAATAGTTGAGTTATTCTAATATATAATTTTTTAAAGTCCACCTCCTTCTCCGTGCTACTTTTTAAGTGGTCATAGCAACAACCGAGAAGCAAATGTTTGTGACGTCACGCTTAGCTTTTCGTGTTTTCGTGTAGCTGATGTCATCACTTATACGCTCACAGTCCACGCGTATATCACTTTGTTTTGTTGTCATAGCAACAAAGAACACAGCTGCTGGTGTGACATCATCTAATCCAAATCATTCTCACATGACGCGCGTGGTCTAAGCAATGGCTTATGCTCATTCGTCCGAAAGGGGTCCGGGCATTCTGGTGAGGCATGGATGTTGTGTTCGCCTTACGGCACTGGCTCTCTCCCTTCACTGGAACCAGTGGCCCTAAAATTGGGGCGGGCAACTACTTCTAGCCCACTGAGTTGCTCACGGTAGTCGTTAAACCTCCAATCAAAAAAACTTTACATCAGTAATTTTGGTTTACTACCTGAACTGGTGTTTAGCCATCTGTATGTGGCAACGTCAAGAGTACGACGATCTCACGACGTCAAGATAAAAATAGTTCACGAAAAAGAACATGGGAAATTGATACAGGGTTCGCAGTCAATGTTTACGAAAAATGTTGTGTACAACAAAGTGTTGACGAAATAAGGACTAAAGATTTTACAAAACACATAACCAACAGACAGCCCGTCGTATCAAATTCCATAACCGACTGCTCGGGAAATTTTGAAATAGCTGTTAGCCAACGTCGTCATCTATTGACGTGGAACTCAAAAGCTCAATAAATAAATGTTAATATTTTCTGTATCATAATTTTTATGTTTCCCTGTCATTATTGAGAGGCTTTCATCTAGTATAGTAATAAAACCACGTCTCATCACCTGAGACAATGTTTACTAACTGTTTGGAGCCACTAGGTTCAAACGTTGCCAGCATCTCCCAGCACAAGTCAACTCAAACCTTTTTATTTATTTTGGCTGTTCTATCAGTTTTTTGAGAATCCATTTCGCATAGAACTCGCGAAACTCTATTAATTTTGATGAATAGTTTTTTCCACACCGCCAATGCATTCACCGAAGCCTAAACTTATTACCTGAACGGTAGTGTGTGGGGTTTTCTTAAGTAGTTCACAAATAGTAGCGATGATGTTCTATTTCACCGTCTTCTTGTACAAGAAAGGTCTTTGAAGCTCTGCCGTCTTTATCTCATTTTTTGCATTGACCCCGTAATGTATGATCATTCCATCTTGGCATGATCCCCTTTCACTTCTGGTAAATTGGCATGATTTTTTTCGCGTCGTCCCTAAGCTGCATTCCTGTTAAAAGGTAAAATCCTTTCTCTTCTTTAATAGGCTCTATAGCAAAGACAAACAGATTTTTCAGGCTGAACTTTACGCCCTGTCAGCAATGAAAGAAATGATGATAGTCCTTGTTTCTAAGAAGTTTAAACAAGCTTTTAAATAAGTCGTAGTGCAGTAACTTCAGAGGAACGAGCGATAATCAACAGACTCGTGTCAAGAACTATTTGAGCACCCATGGTATTACACCGAAGAGCCAAAACATCATGACCACCTGCCTAATATGATGTCGGTCCTCCACGTGAATCCAAAGCAGCTCTTACCAGGCGAGGTCTTTAATTCTTGTACGTTACGTGGTGGAGCCGCTGCAGATCGGATTTGCTGTTCCAACATAAACCACAGATACTCGATCGGATTGTTTCCTGGAGAATTTGAAGGCCAGGAGAATCTTTCTCGTATTCCACGAACTGTTTGCGAACAATCCGTGAAGGAAGGGTGGAATGACGCAATATCCTTCTGAAAAAAGCACATCTAGATGGAAATTCTGTTTCCATGAAGGGTTTTCCCTAGTCTGCAGTGATGTTTAGGTAGGTGGTAAATGTCATAGTTTCCTGCATACTGCACATAAATAACTGAACCCATGGTTTCCTAGCAGAACACTGCCCAAAGTGTTGTATTTCCTGATCTGCCTCGTTTTCTTCCAACAGTGAATCCTGGTGCCAACTATTCGCCAGGTAATCAAAGCACGCGTTACCAGCCGTACACATGGTACAACAGGAAACGAAATTCATCGGATCATACGGCCTTCTTCCAATCATTCAAGATCCTGTTTTGATGCTCGTTTGCCTATTGTAGGTGCTTTGCACCGTGAATCGAGGTTATCATGGGGACTCGGAGCTGCCTGAGGCAACATAGCACCATTTTCAGCAAGGTTCAATATACTGGGTGATGCGACACATTACTCCCGTCACCACCATTGAAATTATCGGTGATTTGACACATTACTCCCGTCATCACCATTGAAATTACCGGCGAGTTAACACGTTGCTCACGTTATCAGCATTGAAATTACCGGCGAATTACGCCACAGTATCTCTTCTATTGATTCGTACCATACAGGATAGCCTTCGCTCACTTCTAGTATCGATTAGCCGTGGTCGTCCCATACTTTGCCGGCGGTTCGTTGATTTTTCCTCCTCGGACCACTTTTGGAAGGTACTAACCACGGCTGACCATGAGCGCTCAACAAACTTTGCCGTCTCGGAAATGCCCTGACCAGTCGTCTTATCATTCAAATTCGACCGCTTATAACGAAGTTAATTTCTCCGTCATTTTTATCCGCGCCGGGGTTCGAACTCGGGTCCACTCATTCCGGAATAAGTTGCTCTACCAATTAAGCTACGCGGACATTGATTCTAATTGCTATCTGCCTTTATGTCGTGTGCGTCCTTCTGGCAGGTACACGTCACATCTCCTGGTACGTTACATCATCTCCCCCTTCTTTTTTTTTTTTTTCTTTCGAAGTGCTGCTCATATTTTTCCTATCTCGCGGTGTGGAAATAACATCACACCAATGCGAGATTTTGAACGGTCGGGTCATCCGGATAGTTCGGGTGCCATTATAACGAAGTGAATTTCTCCGTCATTTTCGGTCTACGCCGGGATTCGAACCCGAGTACGCTTATTCCGGAACAAGCAGCTCTACCAACTGAGCTACGCAGACATGTATTCTGATTCCTATCTGCCTTTATGTCATGTGCGTCCTGCTGTCAGGTACGTCACATCTCTCCTCCCCCCCCCCGAAAGAGGGCCGGGGGCATGGCCCACGGATCAGCCGTGACCATGAATCGTTGCAGGCAGACAACCACTGTAGAACGTGCACTTGAGAACTCCCAGTCAATCTGGTGTGTGGAATGCAACGTCACACACATTTATTTTTCGAAGCACTGTAGAAGAGATTCTCTGATTTTTCCTATCTCGCGGTGTGGAAATAACATCACACCAATGCGAGATTTTGAACGGTCGGGTCATCCGGATAGTTCGGGCGCCATTATAACGAAGTGAATTTCTCCGTCATTTTTATCCGCGCCGGGGTTCGAACTCGGGTCCACTCATTCCGGAATAAGTTGCTCTACCAATTAAGCTACGCGGACATTGATTCTAATTGCTATCTGCCTTTATGTCGTGTGCGTCCTTCTGGCAGGACGCACACGACATTCGTTATAATGGCCCCTGTTCGGGCGCCATTATAACGAAGTTAATTTCTCCGTCATTTTTATCCGCGCCGGGGTTCGAACTCGGGTCCACTCATTCCGGAATAAGTTGCTCTACCAATTAAGCTACGCGGACATTGATTCTAATTGCTATCTGCCTTTATGTCGTGTGCGTCCTTCTGGCAGGTACGTCACATCTCCTGGTACGTTACACGCTGACAAACTCGCTTATGTCCTCTACGTTTCAAATCTGAAGAACAAAACTGACACTGATTAACAAAGCTTAGTATCAGATGTTATTTATATAATTTCACGAGTTTTGCGCGCCCCGTCGTTTGCCGGCAGTTACTGCGATTCGTATTAAATTGCGCTGGTCATAATGTCTTCGCTTTTCGGTGTTTGTTGAATCTTATTGTAAAACAGCTGTTTTCATTTTGTCGTACTAAAATAATTTCCATGCACATAATTAAAGGTGAATGATATTCGCAAGTCCTAGAACGTCCTGGGAACTAAAATTACACTCAATGAATAAATGCTGTTGTCTGGTTATACAACTAGCCGAATTCAGTAATCTGTTCTTGAAACTCTTATCGCACAACGTCTTATCATCCGTTGAGTGCCGTTTTCGATACCTTGAGGAATAGTAATTCTCATTGAAAATTACACATACACTCATCAGCATAAGAAACATTATTTCCCTTCCTCGATTTCGGAAACAGATGGAAGTTATTGCCACTCTCGTAATATCTTCCATCTAATTAACAATCTACGCTTTGACTGCTACATCGCAATTCTTACAACCATACTCAATGCAGCTGAAAATATCAGGTCTGAATCGCGACAAGATATTTTACTCCGCACCACAGCTGAGACGGGCTGAGCCCAAGGGCGAAGCAGAGCCCGAGCCCGATTCGGGCTCGGGCTGTACAATATTTTCTGCGGTTCGGGCTCGGGTTCTTAGAGAGAGGGAGAGCGAGAGAATTGTTTTATATATATTTTTAATGTGATTTTATATGATTTAGCAAATGAAAAATTTATCATTGGTAAAGGAAATTCTTCTGCAACTGGTTCTGGTTAGTGAGCGGGCATTCGAGATGGCTAATCCGAGCTTGCGTAGAAATTGCCATAATCCGCGCATTAGTGTGTTTCTGCAGGGAAGAAAAGGCTTTTTCAAGAACTATAGATATAGGATAGTTGAGAGTATGCCGACGATAATGTACCCCTTATCTCCACGCAGTAGCTCCCTGCTAATTCTATTTAGCAACGTACATATTGCACCTCATTGTGGTGCGATAATATTAACATTATTTGAGCAACATACAACTGCAGCACCACCCGATCATTTTGGATACCTGTCCACCCAAAGCACTTCAGGTGGAAACGAATGGTCAAAGAAAATCGTACAGTTACACTGTAAATTTATTTTTCGAAGCGCTGGATAGAGGTCCCTTCCAACTACTCCTGTGACGTGTCTGCACCGCAGGACGCACATGAGATAAAGGCAGATAGTAGGGAGAGGACATGTCCGTTTAGCTTAGTTGGGAGAGCGTCTTACTCCGGAGTGAGGGGGCCCGGATTCGATGCCGGCGCGGACAAACTTGTACGTTATATTGGCGCGCGAACTTCCAGAATGACCCAGCTGTTAAGTTTCTCGTAATGATGTGATGTTCTTACCACACGGCGAGACAGGAAAAATGAGAATCCCTTCTTCAGTGTTTTGAAAAAATAAATCAGTGTGACGTTACGTTCCACACACCAAATTGTCTGGGATTTCTCAAATGCACGTTTTTCATGGGATGACTGCCTGCAGCGACACATGGTCTCGGCCCTCTTTCGGGGGGGGGGCATGTGACGTGCCTGCACTGCCGGACGCCCATGAGATAAAGGCAGATAGCAGTGAGAGCACATGTCCGTACTGCTTAGTTGAGAGAGCGACTTACTCTGGAGTGAGGGGACCCGGATTCGATGCCGGCGCGGACAAAACTTGTACGTTATACTCCCCATTTTAGAAATACATTGGTTAATTGTAGGAGAAGGAGAGAGTGGAAAGGTGGAAAAAAGAGATTTTTGTTTATTAATGGTTGAACAGGTTAGCCAGTTTTCGGGCTCGTTCGGGCCCGGGCTCTATCTTGCAATATAAACTTCGGGCTCGGATGGCTCCGAAAATTGAGCCCGAACTCAGCTCTACTCCGCACCCGCATCTGGCTGTACTGTTTTTAGCTACCAATAACTGCGTAACTCAGTAAGTTCCGCATGGTACAGCATCTCAGCACGACGCTTCCGCGATCAGATAAGTTTTATGTCCCGAAAAAGGGAGGCGCAATGCATTACTAGATGGGTGTACCTGATACACTGGAACCTCATTTCAGTATATTTTTCAGAAGACTACATGGAGAATATTTTTCGCAATAACATATTAAGAGAACTAAAGGGCTCTATATTTCTAGCAGCGAATAAATAAATTTGAATAAGCAAAAAGAAGGCAATTTAAAAGTGTGTACCTGGTAGACAAATTTTTCTAACCCAGTGTTCGTTACCGAAAGCTCTTTTAAAATTTCTGTTATATAAAATAAAACTGATAATATGACCTAATTTTTTTAAGCACTGCAGCCCTACTGTTTTACTAATATTTCAAGGGGTATATGCGTAAAGGCGATTCCTTAAAAAGTTACAAAACTTTAAATACACCAGCTCCACAGTTCTAATTTTTAAACCTTAAAAGTATTTTCTTTAACTTTATGGGGGAGAAATAAATATGTCCGGTGATTTTGTCATGGAAGAGATATTTTTAAGACAACTAACAACTCTCTTTGAGGAGAAATAGGATTCCATATTGATTGATGCTCCAAGATCTCTCGATCCAACACTCGACTGTTATGAAACGAATTATATATGCTGTGAAAACACAAGTTTGTCTGTGCCGGACATCGAAATCGTGTCCTCTCACTCCGGAGTAAGTTGCTCTCCCAACTGAGCTACGCGGGCAGAATATCTCGCTGCAGATTTGTCGTCTTGTCGCATGCTTTCACCACTGTAGTATGTCACAATGCTGGAGTTTAAATAAGGAAAGTTTGCTACTTTTCGCCTCACATTTTCATTTGTTTAGAAATCTACATTCGGTATCACTGAATTTCTCATATATATAATATTGAAGTTCTACATCAGAATAAATTAACTCTAAATATTGCATATATTTCTCGTTAATACCGCTGAGCAGGTGATTTCTTTCTGAATTTTTTTCTGTTTCCATTTGGTAAATATCTAGCGTTTGTTTTAATAATACGCACCACATCGGTTGTCCGTTGCACATCACTCAGTGATACTTTGCATTGACAGCTGTGCTTCTTGTCAGCGTCCATGGAAGCTGTAGATCTTGCTAGTTTATTCCTTTGTTTGCTATGTCATTATTATTTAGACAGTATGAACAGTCATATTTACAGCATGAACCTTAAATGTAAGTAGTCGTAATTATATGATTTTGGCCAGTTTGTACCATAGCAAAAGCAAAAGGGATTGTTTTGCTCTCAATTTACACAACTGACCCTAACTGGTGTCTCTGTGACCATTTGTAAAGTAGGAAAATATGCGCCAACGTTTGAAAATATTTTACGATTAATTTGGAGAATGGATATGAAATTGATCTTATTGAAGAAGTAATTTATTTCCGTTGATAGGCATACCAAGCAAAGACCTGAAAGATGGTCACATGATTTAAAGCGGCTAAAAAAGATTTCAAAAAAAATTCAAAAATAACCCCTCATGCACAAGAAATATGCCAGTGTAACATTTATAAATGCACTACTGATGGGAAAATACTGGAAAGCGACAGGTAAAAAAAAAACACACATTTTAGATGTTCGTAGTTTGCAATCATATCAGGGGATTTATTCTGAAGCACACTGCTTTAATTCTTCATTCCTTAAAGTAGCAATGCTACAACTTGTTTTCCATGACTGAACTATGATTGGAGTGAGGTTTAGGAAGTGGAAGAGGATACGATTCTTCCTGGAGAACCTATATTAACACAATGGATACATACCTGTGCCTTGAAGCACTAATTATTCCCCGCCCGGCATTCCATGAATTCCTCCGATAAGGAGATTCTTCTTTCCGTTAACATATAACAGTTATTTCCAATTTACGCTTAGCAGAAGTATCGAAGTATTTTCGCAAAGATACAGAAGTGACTGTTAATAGACTGAAATTTCTAAATTTAGATTTTTCTTCCAATTTATAATGATCATGATTTGTTTTTGAGATAATGCGGCCTCGTATTCATGGCTGCCAGCAAGTGAAAGGAGAATTATTACTAGACAAAACAAATACACTACTGGCCACCCAAAATGCAACACCAAGAAGGACACGAGATAGCAAAGCCAGATTTATTGGATACATAACAACAGATACAAAGATGAAACAATTGAACTTACAGGCCCGTGCGACTTGCGGAACATGCAGACATAAATAGTTCGTGTGGCCCCCATGGCTAGCAATAACGGCCGCTACACGCCGCGGCATCGAACGAAAGAGGCTTTGGATGTGGGCTTGGGGTATGTCGGTCCAGGCTGCTTCCACACGTTCCCACATTTCATCAGGCGTAGCCGCGGGACGTGCTTTCCGGGCCACTCGGTTGCCGAACAGCTACCAGATGTGTTTGATGGGCGACATATCGGGAGAACAGGCGGACCACGGCAGTAGTGACACCTGGTGGGCCGTGAAGAATTGTTGCACGAAGCGTGCCACGTGCGGGCGGGCATTGTCCTGTTGAAACCTGGTCGATGGCAGGTCCTGCAGGTAAGAGAGGACTACAGGCTCCAAAACGTCGGAGATGTAGCGGTGGGGTGTGGGTGTCATATCCAATTGCGCCCCAAACCATAACGCCAGGCGACAGATAGGTATGGCGATGCATAATGCAGGCGTCATACAGTCTTTCATCACGGTGCCACCACACGCGGATCCGACCATCGTGGTGTTGCAGGCAGAAGCGGGGTTCATCGGAGAAGACAATGTCGTGCCATTCCGTATCCCAGGTGCGGCGTTAAACGGCCCACTGCCGCCTCACTCGCCGGCGGTGTAACGTCAATGGTAATTGTAGCAATGGGCGCCATGCGACAAGTCTCCGTTCCTGCAGACGACGTCGAACGGTACGTGCTGACACAGGTTGTTGTGCAACACACCCTAATTCCTGCGCTAACGTTCGTAATGTGGCGGTGCGAGCCGTCAATGCCCGCCGCACAACATGCCGGTCCTCTCGTTTGGTGGTGCGGCAATCGCTCACGTCGGTCCGTCCGTCCCTCCTGCAACCACCGAATCCATACTCGCCTCACTGTGGCTGGATGTCGTCCCACATGGGCGCCGATGTCTCGGTAAGATAAACCGCTGTCGCGATAAGCCACTATTCGTCCTCTGCCGAACTCCGAAACGTACTGGAATGACTGCCGTATTCTGCGACGAGGCATCAGGAAGCTTCCCACGCACAGGTTCGGCAACGCAACACACTTCCACTACTTACACCCGGCCTTCTGTGCACCCTTCGTATAGTGCTTCTCGGTGGCGTGCCGGGTGCACATGATTTGCATATGCCCTGAAATGCTAATCGTTTGCATGTCCCCTCGCAGGCGACGCATGCTGCGAATTTTAGGCCAATCGTATGCTTCCTTCTTGGTGTTGCATTTCGGATGGCCAGCAGTGTAACTATTCTTGACGCACCATGGAAACCCTTTTAAGATAAGTATTAGGCGCAATAGACTGAGGATATGAGTCAATGCTACCGATCAAAAGCTGAATGCCTGGCCCGATGCTCACGTTTAATTGCCAGTTATGATTGCGGATGCATGTCAACCTGTCAGCCTCATTCTTCGAGTCAAATCTAATAAAACATTTTCTGCTTACTTTTCCTGCATCTTTATCAGACATTATTTAACTAATGGTGTCACCAATGGTGAATCGGAGCGAAACGGCTTTCGAAAAAAATTTTAATCACAGGAGAACCAGGAATTAATTGTTGTTTTACCTTTGAAATCAAGTATAAAATAGGATTTACGTTCATGTTTACGTTTCTGTTTACAAGCTGAATTCGGCGTTCTTGTGTAAGCGATCTGATTCACTGTTGCAACACAGGAAAAATAATGAACAACTGATTCAAGTTTGGTTTTTTTCAGTTTTATAATTAAATTTGCTAAATTTAAAAATACGTATATTCAAATCAAATTGCAGGTTTTCAAATCAAATAGCAGATTTTCAAATCAAATTACAGGAAACCAAGAAGACGTTCCAATTCTTGTGTTTTGTCATTCAGTCCAAATTCGTGGTTGATCTTTAACAACCTTTAGTGCTAGATCAATTAGCAAAACTTGAAAGATTCGTACACGTGGTAAGGCTACGCGGGACTTAAACAATGCAAATTCAGTATTAGCAAAACCCAAAATTAATTGTCAAATTAAGTCCTTAAGAACGGTAAACATTAATGGCCTAGGCCAACTGAAACATATGTTTATAGAACACGTGATGTAAACAATTTTAAATGTCACTGTGTGATGTAAAATCGGTATGATACAGTTGTAGAGAGCAGGTCCAGAATACGTTCAGAACCTTACTAAGATTCAAGTTGGTATATCATTGATATGATCACGGTCATCCCTTTGGAGTTTTCAAAGAGTATGTTCAACAGCACCAGTGGTTCAATTGCAACAGGGCTATTGAGAACACAACGGCTGGTTCTCAGATCAGCGCACCTTGTTCCCAGACACTGAAGCCTGTGGGTGTCATCTCTCCAAGAAAAAGGGTCTCGAGCTTATGTGTTTATGTTTGTTATCGTGCGCTTAGCAGGGAAGAATGGTGGGTTATGAACTAAAACAGTATGAATTCCCGTGAGAAATATTTGTTTTGAAACTCTCAAACAGAATGTTTCTCTTTTGAAAGTTAACGTATACACAACTGAGTTAAATATTACGGAATCGCTAAATATACTAATTCTATGACAAGAAAATTCATGACGCCAAATGTTGCCAATATTTCTGTATTTCATATACGATTGACGAAAACAATAACTACCAGTTTAAAGAAAAACAGAAGTCCATTTTTCTTGAAAGGGCAGATAATTTGATCCATTCTTGTATCAACATAGCCTAGAATTAATGTGAATTTCTTCAAACCTTAAGACGCCCAACTTTTCTCAGTGACTTAAATTTTTACAGCAGTTTTTATTCAATACGACATCGCGTTCAATTTCTGGATTACAAATGAATTTCGTGCCCCATGGGGCAAGGAATTTTTCCTTAAGAAGTCGTATGGTTTTTTTTAAATAACTTTTATTGCGATGCATTTTGATATATCTTTAAGTATCCATTTTATCAGCATCGTTCTTTCAGTAAGAGCACTAACTTCTGTGTCCGCAAAAATATCATAGATGTCTTTAACAAATTTTTATAACTTGCTGTCTTGTTTCTAAGTTTCCTATAACTTCCTCTTGAGCACGGCAATTCCGTTTAACAACATTCTTCAATATGATCCATACCTTATAGATTATTTATGTAGAGATACTTCACTAATCTAGCTTTTCTCATTTTTGAAGATTTTTAGTGAATTTTCGAGATCACATACTTTTTTCCGCAGTCGTATATTATTATATATTATTATATACGACTACGAAAACAAGTTTCCCTCTACCTATTTAGGCTTTTTCAGTATTGCTGCTAAAATCTCATCTTCTCTTCTTCTCTATAATGGTGCTATTGCGATTTTAATATATATATACAGATAGATATACCAAACCGATTCAAAGAATCAAAAGATGCCAGAATCTGCAAAAATCCATTAAAAGCTCAGTTTTAGTGTTTCATATAATGCGCCAAGCAGCAAAAAATAATGGAAGCTCAATATATTCCACAATAACTCAACCAAAACCAGTTAAAGAAATCCAAAGAAATCACATATAACGCTGAAAATCTTATAGCACTTAAATGTGGTGAAAATTCCCTACTCTGGACTGAATAAAGCACATAATAAAACAAATGGAAAGTAAATAATAAAATTCACCCCGGTGAAGCCGTATCATAACACAAAAGCTAGCACTCTTCATAGTAACAGGATGTATATCTCAATCCGAAATACAAATATACAGAAACAGTTGAATAGAACAGTTCTTTTCAGGGAAGCACCTGTTTCCCCTGCTGACCTTTCGAACGGGACCATCAAAAGACCGTCCCAGTGCTCCCTTGGTCACCAAACAAAACCACCAAACAAAAACACTTCACCGAACGGAATGAACTCTAATGTATCAAATAGTGGTGAACCAATTAGACTATGGCGCCATCTGTTCAACTACTATGAAAGACTGAATACTGGGTAAATATGGAAATATTATAAAGCTGACAGAGTGAAGAGGTTGTTAGTGCATAAGTCTTCAGCCACTAGCGTCGCTTCAAGTGGCACTTAGAAAAAATATGTTTAATTAATATTGTTGGGTTCTCTGTTAATCATATTTGTGATATCAAAATACTTTTGATTGATAAAAAAATCCTGTATTCGTATAGATTTCATCATTTGTTTGAAGTACATAATCAAATATCTGAAAGGATAACCAACTGAGCGCAAGGTTTTAAACAATGTTCTAAGATTGTAAAGTAATGCTGAAGAATTATTGCAGATATTAACACACCTGAAAAATTCTGAAAACAAAAGATTACGAAACATGGGGTTTAGGTATACATTCTGTTAGTATGAAAAGTGGTAGCTTTTGTGTTATGAGCAGGCTTCACCTTGGTGAGTTTTATTATTTACTTTCCATTCTTTTGGATTTTATGCTTCATTCAGTCAGGAAGGAAATTTGCACTACATTTAAGTGCTATAAGAGTTTTAGTGTTATATGTGGTTTGTTTGGACTTCGTTAATTGGTGTTGGTTGAGCTATTGTGAAATATTATATATATAAAAAGACGATGAATTAATTCTGTTACTCATCAGTTACCCTTGCAACCATAGTGACTTCCTTTGTTCATTGATTTTTCAATAGAGTTAAAATGTTTTTTGTTTTTTTTTGCTGTAGATTGGTGCCGAACCAGTGTATTTGTGCACTCCAGGCAAATGTGCGCTCCTCCCTTACACATACCCACAATAACCATATCGTTATGTATATTATGCCTTATCTTATGTCTTATATTTTTTCGCCCCTGTCGGCTTTGCTTTCGTAACATCCTTCACTCTGAACATCCTTTATCTGTCTCTTCCAATGAGTCCCGATTTCTTACGTTATTTACTGATTGTTTTCCAAGAGATCATAATTTTTTACACTATTTACTGCTTGTTATCCGTGAGGTCATACTTCGGTTACTTATCACTGATTATTAGTGATAGTATCACCATTTTCTTATGTTTTCCTTTGATTGTTTCTCGTAGTACTATAATTTCTTACGTTGGACATTGCCTGTTACTCATGGAAGTAGCCCTTTTCTTTTCGTGTTTTTCTTTTGTTAATACTCATGCAGCATCAATTTTACGCCGACTTTTACCCATGACGCCGCATTTTTTTCGCGTTTTTCTGTGATTATTAAGCATGTAGTCTCAATTTTCTTTCGACTGTTACCTTTGATATCATCACCGTTCGCGTATTTCTTTTTTACTCATGCGGCTTCAATTTTTTCGTCAGTTTTGCTTCTTACCCACAAAATATCACAGTTTCTTTCTGAACCAAAACATGAGACAGAACATACTATAAATTAATTGTGAAGAAACGAATTTTGTTATACGAAAATTCGATCAGCATACAACAAAGTAATTATTCAATTTGGAAAATGAGACAAAAATACGGCACAACTCTTCTTACTCGTTCAATGTTCGCACACAAATTAATGACTGACTTTGTATTCTTTTTCTAGGAGAAGCTTCCAGCTCACGACACTCTTTTGTTCAGATGTATAGTCAGTGTGGCATGCATTCACGGCCAATTAGGAATCTCAGCTTACATTTCCATAATCGTAAACACGTTGCCGTTGCTATACGTTCTTTTACATAAGCTCATGGAGATGTAGCCGAAGAAACCGCATATTTGTATTCTTATTTCTGGAAAACTTTTGTCTCAAGTTTTCAGTCATTCGTGTTCTTCTGCATACGACACTTTGAGAAAAGTCATCTAGTGGATGGCTGTATGAAAGGGATATTTAAATAAATTTTAAGTAAAGGAAATTTAGTTCAATATGATCTTAAAATGTGGAATAGACAGCTAAACGTTTCAAAAATGCTTGGAGTTATTGAAAAAGAAAACGCTTATCGTAAGAAACCGCTAAAGGCAATCTACTATGTTATGAAAAGGAAGCACGTGATAGCTAATTATGTTAAATTTATAAAGAGCATGCAGATAAATGTTATAACAGCAAGAAGGGGTTTAAACGGAGAAAGTAATAAAATTCATAACAAGGTTGCATCAATTTTATTACTTTCTCATCAAAGACCAAAATTCCGTCTTTTACTATTTAAGGTAACTAACTGTTTATAATGAATTCAGCTTCTTCTACTAATATAATGAATACAACTTCTTCTAAGCTTCTTCTAATGCTTGTTGTTTGTTAATTATATCATGAATAAACTTTCCTGCTAGTAGTGTAGTCATAATAATAAACAAGTTTTTAACTGCTAGTAATGTTGTAGTAGTAATTAAGATGAATAAAGTCTTATGCTGGTTGTTAATAATAACAACTAATGAAATAAACCTAACAGCCAGACAGAGATATGACAAAACTATGAACTGAGAAAAACGTACTTACAACACAAGCTTTATTCAGAGAAAGTCCTGGTATCCTCCAACACACACACACTAGTCACATTAATCGTATCACAATAATGAAGAAAAAACCTAATCACATAGAACGAAGCTCTTGGCACAAAATAACGTAGCTCTACTCACATAAACGAAGCTCTCCCTACGCACATCAACAAAACGCTCTCTCGCACATAAACAACCGCTCTCTTAGGTATCGTTGAACGCGCCTATTTATACTGGCTACCACCACGTCATGACTTACACTCATTGCCAGATCTCATTCAGCGGAAAAAATAACATCTCGTTCAGTAAGAAGATAATTTTACATAGTAAAATAAAATAACCAGAGATAGTAAAAATCAAAAGGAAAGTGAATCTAGAGTATACGTTACATCATCTCCCCCTTAATTTTTTTTTTTTTTGTTTCTCTTTTTTTTTTTTTTTCGAAAAACCTATCAATTTTGGAGTGTAAGTCTTACACTTCGTTGATTGACGTTTATCGACCTCTTTTTGTTTTGTTTTGGTGGCAGCAGTATGTACAATCTCAAACTTGGCATGACAAAATCAAGAAATCTGTATTCGTCTGTGAAACACTTTGTATACTTGAACAAAACAAACCTGCATCGGCATACCTTCCTTTTATTCTGCCTAGCAGGAATCACTTTTTTAATTTCAAATTACGTTCTCATATTATCGTTGAATACAAACCAACTGTATCAGCAGCGAAGATTGCCTGTAGCTGCCTAACAGTAACAATTTTTATTATTTTACCCCTAAGCACATAGATATATAAAAAAATTGGATTAGTAGATGGACATAGAAGAAATATAAAAAAAACACATATATACACAAAAAGAATGCATAGGCCCACACGAAAAAAAGAAATTCTGACACGCCAACTGGTCGTGCAGGAAAAACAACAAACTGAGAAAAGAACCTGTCCACGAGAACTTACTTATCTCGAGGACGCATAAAAACTCTAGTACGATAACGTTTTCCAGGCCTAATCGGACTGGTAAATTCAGGTGGCGTAGATCTCTTTAAGGACGTGACTGGATCATCTGTAGTCTGTCGGTCAAGAAATCCCGGCGGCTGACAGGAACGGTCAGGAACGGCTGACGTCCGTCGGTCAGGAACGGCTAAAGTCTGTCGGTCCGGAAATCCCTGCGGCTGACAGGAACGGTCAGGAACGGTTGAAGTTTGTCGGTCCGGAAATCCCTGCGGCTGACAGGAACGGTCAGGAACGGCTAAAGTCTGTCGGTCCGGAAATCCCTGCGGCTGACAGGAACGGTCAGGAACGGCTGAAGTCCGTCGATCCGGAACGGCCGAAGTCTGTCGGTCAGGAAATCACTGCATCTGACAGGAACGGGCTCCCCAGGCTTTTAATATGTAGTCCCTTTGTGCTGGGGCCCGTGTTGTCCTTCCAGCATTCTTTTGGAGGGACGTGGCTCCGGCCACATCGTTTGTTTTCGCTTTCTACCTCGTGGCATGAGAGTAGAAGCAGGCATCGGCCCTGTTTGCCCTGAGCGTAAGTTCCAGGGGCGAAACCCGGGCGGATGCAAGGATCAGTGCCTTCGTCGCTGTTGCGGCGAAGCAGATTGGGGAGACAAGTTACGTTTTCGACCAGCTTTTGGTGGTGCTGGACGGTTTGTAATTTGTGTTTGACGTTTAGGAATCGTCAAAATATTGTCCATAACTGATAAATCAGAAATATCTGAAGACTCTGGGTCGCTGCTGTAATTTAGTGGTCGTGCAGGGCGATGTTTATTTCTGCCTATAGGAATACTCTCTGACGAGGTATTCAAGGAAGTAGGAGCTTGTGTTGGTGCAGAGTTATCAGGAAACGGTGCAGCAATAGTCTTGGCAATGGTTGGAGGGAAAGGAACAATACTAGTATTTGAAGAACTTGATTCGAGCCTTCGTCTCATGGGAGAATCAGGTTGCGTGTTTGGAAGCCCGTCCGGTGGAGGGGAGGGTGAAGACAAAATCACGGGAGATTCTTCAAAAATGTTTGTTGGTTCGTCCAAACTTTCTGGAGGTTGATCGTGAGATATAGACTCTTGAGTCTGTGGAACAGAAGGTTGAGTAGGGTTAATTATAAAATCGATATTTCGTTCATGATACTTGCGACACTGAGCAACGTGTACGTATTGAAATTGATTGTCAGGTTTTTCAAGAACAATGTTATTTTCAAACACATTTGCCACCCGATATGAACCTTCGTAGCTGGGTGCAAATTTCTTCACTAAAGTATGAGAAACAGAAGACTGGAAGTGCGTTTCCACGAGAGTGAGATCTCCAACGACAAGATCTGGTTCCCTACGCCTAGTATTATAATATCTTGCTTGAGCCGCTTGTGCTCCTAGCATTGCAACACGAGCTTTTTCTGCCATGATTCGTACTGATTGCGGAGTTGGTCGCTGGTTTAGTTCGTCGATAATCCCCGTTAAATTTTCAAAAGGGGTCTTAATTTTGCGACCCAGAAAAAGTTCTGCAGGAGTAATTTTAGTAGATTCGTGAACAGACGAGCGGAGGGCGAACGAAAAAAGCTCAAGATGTTCATCCCATCGCTCGTGATGATCCATGACAAATGTAGCAATCATTTTAACAAGCGTGCGGTTTACTCGTTCCGCAGGATTACTCTGGGGATGATATGGGGAAATGAATTTATGCTTAATGTGTAATCTCGCACACATTCTTTCAAAAATGTCAGAAATAAATTGTGGACCATTATCCGAAACTACTTTATTAGGTGCACCGTATCTAGAGAATACTTCATTAATTAATACATTACAAATAACTTCTGCCGTAGCGGCTTTAATGGGAAAAACTTCAACCCATTTATAAAAATTATCAGTTAATACTAACACGCAACGAGCTTTGTTTGTAACAGATAAAGGATAAGGTCCCAATAAATCTATTGAAATAATGTCAAAAACATGAGAACTTGAACTAGATTTCAAGTGACCGGCCGGTCTTACATTACGGTAATTATTAATCTGACACAAGTGACATGATTGAACGTATGCGAGCACACTTTGGTACATGCCAGGCCAATAGGCAACATCCCGCAATTTAGAACGGGTCTTGCGAACACCTAAATGGCCTGCAAGAGGTTTGTCATGAAATTCGTTTAAAAGGGCCATTCTAAGGGTTCGCGGAATACATGGGCGAAACTCTGCCCTAGTAGTCCTAGATTTTGTATAGTAAAGAAGACCCTCTATGATTTCAAAATGCTGTGACCTCCCGGCCAGCGAAGGGTCACTTTGTAGGGGTGAACCCGCAAGCAAAAAATTATAAATATCCCCAAAATCTCGATCATTTATTAATTCTGCCATTATCTGCTCTCTGGATGTTATATCAGCTATTATAAGTAAAGGCTGACATCCAGGAGTAGTTTCTGTGGGGACCCCACTAACCGGGACGCGAGACAATGCGTTCGGTAATTGATTCTTATGACCTGGCTGATACGAAATTTTGATATTGCTGTCTTGTAACTTCAGAGCCCTTTTCATAAATCTTTGAGATAGGTGCTTAGCAGAATTCAAATACTGAAGGGCAGAATGATCCGTAATTATGTTAACTGTCAATTCGTTAAGATAACATTGAAATTTGTCAAGAGCATACACAACAGCAAGACATTCACGTTCCGTAGCTGAATAATTGCGTTCAGCTTTGGCTAAAGTACGAGACGCAAAAGCTATTGGATGGCCAGCTTGTGACAAAACGCAACCAAGACCAACTCCGGATGCGTCAATATAAATATCAAATTCCTTAGTATGATCCGGGAAAGCCAACACAGGAGGCTGAGTCAACGCAGACTTCAGGGCTTCAAATGCAGCGTTAGCCTCAGGTGTCCAAACAAACTTCTTGTATTTACGTTTCAAAGCATACAATGGCTCACAGATTGTAGCATAAGCGGGGACGAACTGCTGATACCATCCGGTCATTCCCAGAAAGCGTGATAGTTCTTTTGCTGTTTTAGGCCGAGGAAAGTCAACAATAGGCCTAATTTTTTCATTATCCGTAAATAAGCCGTGGGGAGTGATTTTCAACCCCAGATATACAATCTCGTCCCTCGCTATCTGGCATTTACTAGGTTTTAACGTCAAGCCAGCATTGTATATGAGTTGGAACACCTGTTTGAGCAGAGAAAGGTGCTCGTCAAAAGTCTCGGATGTAATAATAATGTCATCCAAATATACATGCACATGGGGACCTAGAACAGGTCTGAGAACCGTATCCATAAGCTTTTGGAAAGTAGCAGGTGCAGAAGCTAGTCCAAAGGGCATACGTAGGTATTCATAAGCCCCAAAAGGAGTCACAAAGCCTGTTTTATCGACAGAGTCCGGATGTACCGCCACCTGCCAATATCCACTCGCCAAATCCAAGGTTGACATCCATTTAGTTGATGACAGGTCATGCAAAATATGCGACGTGAAAAGTAGTGGATAATTGATCGTTTTCGTGACTTGGTTGAGCTTGCGGAAATCTGTCACGAAACGAAATTCATTGAGTTGTTTCTTTAGAACCAAAAAGGCAGGAGCAGCCCAGGCGCTTGTTGATTCCCTTATTATGCCCTGTTTAATCATTTCAGAAATTTGACGTTGCATTTGCTGTTTCTTATGGGGAGCACAAGGGTAAGGTTTCGTCGCTATCGGTTTCGAACCATCAGTGTCAATGACATGATAAACCACCTGTGTGCAACCAGGTTGATCAGAAAATAAACCATGGCTTTCCTGCAAAAGTAGAGAAAGCTGGTTTCGTTGCCTCTCATTCGATTGGTTACTCAATAACAAACTCGTTATATCCATAGGAACCGTAGGAATCACTTCGACAGGTTCCGGAAAGGAAATAACATGTTGTACGAAATTCAGAGTAACTTGAAACGTATTAATAAAGTCCATTCCCATTAGACATTTAACAGGTAGTTCGTCTATAAGCAGGAAAGAAGGCGTAAAACGAGCCTTTCCCAGCCCTAGAGATAATGTGACAGTTGCTGTGATACTGAAGATTTCGTTATTTGCACCTCGCAAACACTGCGTCGCAGGCTGAACGTGTATTGCAGGGAAATGGTCAGTGCAAAACTTCGTATTTAGGGCTGATATTTCAGAACCAGTGTCGAACTTTGTCTCGACAATAATATCTTCAATTGTCAAGAACACATCAGGCAACTGAGGAGTTTGGACAGTCACTAATACTGTTTTAGGGTCAGAATGCTTGGTATCAGGAAGCAGGACCGACCCTTGGTCTACTTCCTTTGGAAGTTTAAAGGATTCCTGTTTGGATTATCATGCGGTCTAAAACCTCGGCCCTGCCGGGTATCGGGA
This sequence comes from Macrothele yani, assembly GCA_039090855.1. Lineage (NCBI taxonomy): Eukaryota > Metazoa > Arthropoda > Arachnida > Araneae > Macrothelidae > Macrothele > Macrothele yani. The sequence continues at coordinate 77,679,998 of CM077011.1, forward strand.
AAATTTTCACGATGAGAAAAACTGCGTGAAAACTGTTTCGGGAACTCCGCATGTCTGTTGACATTTTCATATCTATTACTTTTTCCCTCAGCACGGGCAGAAAAATCATCATTGCCCTGAGCATGAAAACGTTCCGAATGCTGCGGATTGGAACGGGGTCGAGCATACTGTGCATTTGTACGGTACCCAGAAGATTGATTATTAAAGATCGGTTGGTGTACCACTCTTCTATGCGGTGGAACGTATGAAGCTTGGGCGTGCACTTGTGTACGCTCGCGTTGAAAGTTATTAGGCCTATTATCCCGCTGAGGGTTTTCGTAATAAGCCTCGCGGGGTGCCCGAGCATGGTGAGTTGAACCATGTTTGCCATGTCGCTCTTCATACGTTCGTATGAGGCGAAGGCATTCATGAATTGTAGCAGGGTGTCGAACCTCAAGAAAATCCTGTAGAAATGGATCGAGCTGCTGCAATAGGGTGTCCAACATGTCGACATGACTGGCATGTGGATCCCATAAGGTATACTAGCGTGTTGTTTCCAACGCAAATGCAACAGGGCTATCGTTGGGTCCTTGCTGACGAGAAAAAAGTTGTTGTGCAAGGCTAGCTCGACTGAGGCCGTATGGAAAGACCTCCAAAAATTCTGCTCAGAAATTCTCATAATGAGAATCCGGGTTCGACACTCTCTACTGCCGATACCAGGTCTTAGCGGTATCCTTCAAGCAAGTGCCTGCGATTTGCACTTTGCAGTCTTGAGGAATATTGTAGAGATCAAAATGATCTTCCAAATCTTCGAGGAACTTTAAGGATCCCTCCAAACCATTGAAATTAATTGTTCCTGCATGCGGCACGAAATGGGCAAGCATTCTGCTTCGCTGAGAGGATTGAACTCCCTCAGGTACGACCCGCGACTCAGAGTAATAGGAAGCTGGTGAATTACGAAATTGTGAAGAATGCCTGGGTACGTGTAGATCACTTATATCAAAGTGAGCCCCACAGGCTTCTTGCAGATGGTCGAAATTAATCCCATCACCATCAAAATTTGATTTAGGGTGAAAAATTGATGTTGTCTCAGGTAAGGAAGACATGGGTAATAATTGTCAAGACCTCGTGTTCGAGAAAAGTTCGGGCGCCAATTATAATGAATTCAGCTTCTTCTACTAATATAATGAATACAACTTCTTCTAAGCTTCTTCTAATGCTTGTTGTTTGTTAATTATATCATGAATAAACTTTCCTGCTAGTAGTGTAGTAATAATAATTAACAAGCTTTTAACTGCTAGTAATGTTGTAGTAGTAATTAAGATGAATAAAGTCTTATGCTGGTTGTTAATAATAACAACTAATGAAATAAACCTAACAGCCAGACAGAGATATGACAAAACTATGAACTGAGAAAAACGTACTTACAACTCAAGCTTTATTCAGAGAAAGTCCTGGTATCCTCCAACACACACACACTAGTCACATTAATCGTATCACAATAATGAAGAAAAAACCTAATCACATAGAACGAAGCTCTTGGCACAAAATAACGTAGCTCTACTCACATAAACGAAGCTCTCCCTACGCACATCAACAAAAAGCTCTCTCGCACATAAACAACCGCTCTCTTAGGTATCGTTGAACGCGCCTATTTATACTGGCTACCACCACGTCATGACTTACACTCATTGCCAGATCTCATTCAGCGGGAGAAATAACATCTGGTTCAGTAAGAAGATAATTTACATAGTAAAATAAAATAACCAGAGATAGTAAAAATCAAAAGGAAAGTGAATCTAAAGTATACGTTACATGTTGTATTACTAGGAAAGTACAAGTAAAAGCCACATTGTGTAAGCTCGTGATATAACAGTATTATTAAATCATAACGACAAATATTTCTTATGAAAGAAATGTAGAGTGCAGTGAAAAAATACAGATTTTCTCTCTTTTGACGAAAGTAAAGATATCTAAAGCTGTAAAATTCGTAATTTACGGTTCTTAGATTCAAGCATTTGTAATACAAATACAAATTATTTCAAACAGTTGGCTTCACAGTACCCTTTTCTAGAAATTTTTATCAACTTTTCCAGTTTCGGCTTGGAGTTCCTATTGCAAAAACAAACTGCCTTGAATCGAATTGAGTAATGGAATTCAAAAATCGAAAATTAAAAAAATCGGAAACACGCTGAAAGTTATGTCATATCTCTGAAGTCAAAAACGTTATTGATGAAGACTGGCAAAGAAATTACGAAAATTATAAAACTGTTTGAATCCTCGGAAATTTTCAAAAAACAAAATCTGTTCCCTTATTTAAGACCTCCTGTAAAATCCTGTCTTCCAAAGATCATAAAAAACGGGTTCTTGATTTATTTAAATGCTGCCAAGTCTATCATGTAATTGCTCTCAAATGTGACTGAGCTGACACTTGTCAAACATATTTCGCAAACTAGGCAATAAGATCTTTAATGTGGAACATCCAGTCATTTATTACAAATGTCAGTAAAATATCATATGAGATACAGCAATTCAGTCTTTACTGTTGTTCAGTGGCTTACAGCAAGACTTTGTTTTCGAAAGTAAAAGTCGGTATTTAAATTTTTAATAAGCAAAACAATTTTTTTTTCATGGAGTTCAATATTTCGAGAACCCTAAGGGGGAAAGTCTGTGTGTTCGTTGGACTCCATTGTTTGTGGTCCGTTTCTTTTTCTTGAACTCTCATCACCGGATGGTGATCCAACGGTAAACTTATACAAAAATAGCCGGTCCCTCTTAAAATTACTAGAATAAAATATTAAGTTATGATTTTAAATACGTATTGCTAAAGAAACACATCAACGGTAGGCTGAGTCGAACATGAAATGGAGAGCATTTCAACCCTTGGTAAAGCAGTCATCTTTGTTTTGAAATATCCATGTCGTGGATTTCTTGCCAAATAATTCGAGTGACACCAGTTGGGTGTAATATGAGTTACAAATCGTCCTGCACGGTAAACCTGAGTTACAGCCTGGATGCCTGACGAGCTACGCACATGGAGTTCACACTGAAAATTTTGGCTCAAAATACAAATCTTTGCAATTCAAAATTACATGCACTTTTGTTGCAATAAGATCCCAGATTTTTCATTACACGTTTTCATTTAAAATGTAAACATTCTCTTTTGGGGAGGGGTGGGGGATTGAAGGCTTAAAGACCACCGTGAGCAACTCAATGGGCTATAATCAGTCACCCGTCCCTAATTTAGGGCCATTGGTTCCAGGGAGAGCCAGAAAAACGTACTTACAACACAAGTTTTTAAATTTCATCAGACTGTTGCAAAAAAAACATACTTTAATATCTTGGTGCAGAAGATTCCATTCTTCTTAACATGAATCTCAAGCCTGCTTTAGCTTTGAACAACTTTAAATCACGTAACGTAACAAGTCATTAACGTCACCCTGTGTTAATGAAATGTTCTCGATAACTAGCCGAGTGAGTTCACTTTACGCTACGGTGCCAACAATTCACAGCGCTATTCGTGGTTTATCAGTCAGCATCTGACTACACAAATCCATATTGATGTGCTCAGCAACTGATGTGTCGCCATCTAGTGGCATTCAACAAAGCAAGCTGTTTTAATTACAGCTGATTTATCAGCTGTGATTAAAACAGCTTGCTTTTTAGCTTGCAGCATTCGTTGTTTATAAAAATAACGTGGACAGAGCGATTACATTGTATATTTACATTATCCCTACGTATTTAAAATATATTCACCATTTCTATCGCCCTTTGAATTTATCAGCTGTAATTAAAACAGCTTGCTTTGTTGAATGCCACTAGATGGCGACACATCAGTTGCGGAGCACATCAATATGGATTTGTGTAGTCAGATGCTGACTGATAAACCACGAATAGCGCTGTGGATTGTTGGCACCGTAGCGTAAAGCGAACGCACTCGGCTAGTTATCGAGATATCTGAGGTTCGATCCCAGCGGTGTCGGATATACAATTTTTCAGTTGCTATTCGTTGTTTATAAAAATAACGTGGACATAGCGATTACATCGTATATTTACATTTTGTCCACGTATTTAAAATATATTCACCTTTCCTCTTGTTCTTGATGAATGTCATTTGTGTCTAAGTCAGTATCACTTAATATAACATTTTCTGGAATTTGTAGAACTGTCATATCCTCTCAGTGAGGAAAAGACCTCGTTGCAGAAGCACATAAGGATATTCTAGGGTGTGTTTGGACTTAGATGTGAATTCTATTATGTGTGCTAAACGGAAATAACAGTCTGAAGAGTGGCTTTTTGTTCCCTCCAAACCATAGGAACTGCAAAAGACATAGGGCGAGAATCATTCCTCCATCCCTGGAAAAGCCTAACACATATTGCACAACAGATATGAGGGTCCAAACTTCTATCGCCCTTTGAATTGTGTAGTCAGATGCTGACTGATAAATGCTGACTTATCTTGGTCACAGACTTTACAACTTGAGTAAAGCTCATAACATTTTTTGTGTCTGCGATTTGAAGCTTACTTCACCCCACGCTAACGGAAAAAGTCAGAATGATTTAAACGCTTCCATAGCATGTGACACCATTTGTAACACAGCACTATTGCACAAGTTATTATTCACTTGAAAAAAATAAAACAATACTACCAATGCTGGTGGTCAGCTTACCAGTGGTAAAAACAATGGCTGCTCAGATGTTGTGAAGCGCCGGTGAATGAATCATTCTTAACGGTGGCTAGGCACAAACACTAGTGCCTTTATACTGATAGACTGTTTTTTCCCACATTTTATTTGAAATAAAGTACAGCAATAATTTTAACACGTTTTATGTATACTTTATTTCTGCTGATGTAATCCCAAACAATTCAATAACTAATACTTAAAAAACGTGGTCACACGTAAACTAAGGGTGATAAAAAAATTTCAATTACATTTTTTAATTCAGCGTAAAGTATTACGTTAGAAACACAATCAGTGTTCCATGGGACAGAAACTGTTTTTACCAGTGTTATCAGAAATTAAAGGATACTAGGAAGCAAATGTGTTTAAAGATTTCCAGCCTGCACTTTAAGAATAAACAAAAATGCAAATTAAAAATCAAGAAAGACCCGTTTTAAAATATTCGCAGTGCTGCTTGATTCACTGTCTAAAATTACCAACTGCTCTCTGAAAAATTCTCCTGAGATTGATAATCATTGCTATTACCTGTGTTTCAAGCGCTGCTGAAATTCCAGAGAATTATCCAAATTTGTATCTCTTGTAGCACTACAAAGAAACAAAGACTGTGATTTATTTGATGCTCTTAGACGTCTTTTTAAAAAACAGAAAAATATTTCGTACCTGCTCGATTCTAATTCGTGAATCAACGTCCACGGATGTAGAATTTTACAGAATGTTTCTGGAGTAACATAATCATGATGCACTGATGCAATAACTAATGAAGCATTTGCCTTTCAGTAAATTCTTCCTGAGCTAAACTTAATTTAGATGGTTGAGAATGAATAGAAGTAAGGAACTCATTACTTGTGTCAAGTACAAAACACCTGTTGACAGATAGGTTCTGAAAAGACCTTCAGCTAATGGGAAAATCATTGATTTGTTTCGACTGCGACATAACTAACGAAAAAACCTTAGCCATTATTTGATGGAGAGTTTATAAGCAATTTCTGTATTTCGATCATCGCGTTTAGATAAGCGTTCTTCACAGACACAGAAAGTCGTTTAAAACTTCTACCAAGAAAAATTACTCACTTTTTATATTACAGATTTATCATTCACTATTCATCTGTTTTTGAAGTTTGGGAACGATATAAAAGCATTTGCTATATTCTGTAATTTAAAAATCGAAATAAATTTCAGTTTCTTGATTAGCCGTTTTTATTGTTTCATTGCGTGTCGCTAAAATTTTCTTGATTAAAACCAAATTGGATTTTCAGATTTCAATATTTGTTTCAGAACCAAGCTTATTGAAAGGTGAGTCTATTTCGGTACATATTTATCCAAGAGTGACGGTGAAGCTTCGACGTAATCGAAAGCACTAACCCCAGAAAACGGTCTATGCATGAAGCACATTTTCCAAACAACTGGTTGAATTAAGTACTGTAATTGTTCCCAACATCATTGTTTTCCACGCTAAAATCAGCACTGCATTAATTTCCACCTGTAGGCTGAAATGTATTCAAACACAAATTACCAAGTGTCAGTAATACAGGGTAATTTGCAGTGAAAACTCTTTTCAAACACTCACACTTCCTCCGCGCTGAATGGCGTAGTTCTGGCAGGCAGCATGATTGCAATAATTTGCAAATCATATTTTGCATCCTATAGTCGACAAACCGTTATGTAGTCTGATCTCCGCTCTACTGTTGCAACATTTAACATCGAAAACCTTTAAAAATTTACATTCCATTTGGGAATCTTCAATTCATTCAAAATGAATAAATTAAAGGACAGAAAATACTTTCTCCAGATTTATCGTTACATCAGCCAAGCATCCAACAGTCATTCAGTTATATTTCCTAATTCTCTAAGAGGTGCTCGAAATTTCTTTACTTATACTCCCTGGAAGCACAGATGTCTGAACAATTTTTAGTGTTCCGTAAAAGTGGATGATCACGGTACAGTTCTACAAATTTCGTACAAAATTTTGGAAATTTTTAGTTTTCATATAATCTGGCTATTTTCAACATTATAATTTGCCCATTTTTTTATAGCAATCCAGTGAAGGGGAAAATGCCATAAATATTTAACCCGAGGCTCCATCTGGCTCCTCATGTCTCTACCGTAGTCAACTACTGTTGTGGAATCATGGATCGAATATTTTGAACAAATCTTAAATTTTAGATTCGATCAGGAACGCATATTTGATCGTCTGGCGATTCTTCGTGGCAGTTTTTGTGGTGAATATTTTTTAATCTCTGCATACCGATGCAATTGCATGATAGAAAAGTTCCTGAAGCTACTTTGTCCCATTCTTTATGGAGAAACTGTAAGTTCTAGAAAGAACTCATATAATTTCCTACATTCCTCCTAGATCAAATGCACCAATCACTTAATTGACAAATATATACGCCCATCTACTGACTTGCAGTTTTTAAGTGAAGATATTAAACGCAAACCGAAATTCAAAAGTTTCGAGTCAGCGGTTAGTTTGATTTCACTGTGAGTGTCAATCGCAGAAGCAACCGGGGCCTTAGGAGAGAAAACAAACTGCGATGGAGATGAAACTAGGAAAGGCATCCTCAAATAGAAACCACAGAAGTTAAACTTTATAATGGACGATTACTTGGAAACACAAAACGTGCATGATCTTTGACCTGCTTACTGTGAAATACGTCGAACTCTATCAGTGTTTATGTTTGTGTAATGGCACCCGTGAAATAAAATTAGTGCAGAAGAACAATTTTAGGGAGCTGCTCTATTCAAACGACAGAAGCTAGTAACTTTCTTTTTTGTCATACTTTGATCTCCTTCTTTTCTGATTTCACATTTCCACAAAAACTTCCCATTCTAAACGTCGACCGTGAGACTAATGAACATATAGGGCAAACTTCTTGGAAAGCAACACATTTATCTCACGAAATGTAAAGAATAAAATGCTCCATTCGCTTTCGTGCTCACAACTGTATTATGTTTTTTCGCTAATAAAGTACACATGTAATAGGTCAATGAACTATTTTTCACAAACATATGGATATTTTTCTAAGGCATTTGTTCCCAATTCCTGCGCTACTGTGTTTTATAATTCGCTTATTATTAAATATTTTACACGTACACTATTTTCGATCATGCTAATCTGCCACATCTACACCCTTTCGAAGAGGACGATGATTTTGACGCTCCTCTGTGCGACCGATGTGGTTTGGACAGTGGTTTCAGTGTTCCAGGCGACTCTTGTTCTTCCGAAGTTTGCGATCATCACTCCTGTCGTCCGAAGTTCAGTACTGTTGTGCTCAAGATTTCTTTTTTGGAGTTTTTTTATTATGTGCGACTTTATTATCGTCTTTCCCTTGAATTATGGACTTTCTTCCTCTGGAGGACACGACGGAAGCTCGATGACTATTTTGGAGACATATGGCTCCATTTCATACATCTTGGCATCAATGCTGCTCTGCGTAAAATAAAATTAGCGCAAAAGAACAATTTTAAGTAACTGCTCTATTCATAAAATAAAATTAAATTAAATGCCTAATATGCTTCTACCAATTTACCGGTCTTCCTCGTACTTCTGGTTCTCCTTTATGTTCGTGTCATGATTTTGAGGTTTTTCTCGCGATCTTTGCCCTTTTCTGGGTTTTTTTCTTCTTCTTGTTCCTCTGATTTTAGTACTGCTCCTATCTCATGAGTTATGAGATAGGGGCGTTCCTCTTTTGTTTTGTTCACTTTTTCGTTATTACTCTGCTGATTTTTGTGTTTCTTTTTAGTTACTCCCTTTTCGCACCGGGTTTTCCGGTTTTTTCACGACTCATTTCTTAGTTTGTTGTTTTTGCTACGACCTAATCCTGTGAGTTTCAAGTTTCCTTTTACTTTTGCTAGCTGGTTGTTGGCATATAGGATGTTCATTTGTTCTTGTGTTCTTTGCCCGTTGTTCTTCCACGTTTTGGTGCTTTACCCCTATATTTCCTCCTAATTGCGGTTGTGTTTCTTTGCGAATGTGTATATTTCGCGACAGTTCTGCTGTTGTAATGCGCCTGTATTACTTGCGACTTTGTAACTTTTCGTGTTTACTGTTTGCTATTGTACTGCGACTATGTGCTGTTTACCGTGTTGTTTTTATGATCATGTTCCAGTGTTCAACGTTGGACCGCGTTTGTCAGTCCTGATTGATATTGATTTATACTTGACGTCTCCCGATGTGTTCATTTGCGCTTTGTCATTTGTGATGAGCAGTTTGTCACCTGTTTGTTCACCTTTGTTGCGCCTTCAGATTGCTACAATCTGGGTATTGCCTCTTTTATTTTTATGTGCTTTGCTTATTTTTCGTTTTAATAAACCGGGTATGCTAGCGTATGCCCGCCGTCCTTTCTACCTCTTTGTTGCTTTCCTTGAAGAACTAGGATAAGATAAAAGTGAAACGCAAACTGTTATCTCACACTTTAACTGACAAGGAAAGTACCTCAACCTCCCGCGCCAGTACAGGACAAAATTTTCACATTTGATCGACAGAGTGAAGATAAGAAATCGTGTGATGAGCGATGTTTCGCAATGATGCGAAATTTAAGTTACGTGATTCTGAAAACCAACTCGAGCGAACGGGAGTCATGAAAATCTTGGAAGCTTAGTTGTCGGGATGGCTGCGAGATCTATCCAGAAGTTGCAATTGGCCACCGGTTTGAGAGACATCGCGTGGAACCAGTTGATTCTGTATAAAGAGCAGTGCAAGGCGACCACATGACGTGCACTGTAGGAGTGAGTGGAGGTGACAGCAAGTCGCCTTTGACGTGACACTCACATGTGAGGGTAATACCCAGTTATTGGAACGTGAGGTGCAATCCGCATGCCATCGCAGAACTATTGATGGAGCAAGTAACGCAGACATTCAAATGTAATAATGGTCGTTCATCCATTAACGAAAAACGGTTCGCTAGAGTTATGTTCGACATGTTGAGGCGCGATCTGACTGGTAGTGTTACAATTACAGTAGATAGGACGCTGTGGTATGACAGCTTTACTTCATCAGATAGTAAGACTGCTGATTCCACAGCCACGAGCACTCTAAACGGGAATGAAGGGAGCAGCGCGAGTTCTTATGAATCCTGCTCATTTGAAGTACGGCAAAAGGACATCAGCAAGCAATTTACTTAGACAACGATGCGACATATCTACAGAACTGTCAAGGAAAAGAACAAGACGATGGCTCCAGCTACGCATAAGTATAAGACAATTCAGGACAAAGTGCGACATATCCTTGCGTTCGTTGACAAAAGAGGCAGCAGCTCCGAAAGATACAAACAGATCCAGCAATAATGTTACAGCAATGAAAAGAGGCATGGAATTCACGTATGTCACTATGTTATTGGCACTTACAGAAATAGGCGAGAGGAGCTGCGATACGTGTCCGCCTGCATGTTTTCAAAGCCAGTCATAATTTCATCGAATCATTCAAACGGCGAAATAAAATTTCGTCACGGAAAATCATCAAATATGTGTCTCCACGCGACGTTACCAAGGTACACTCCATCCAACAGCGCGCTGATGATTTTGCCTCCGCAGTGCGGGAATTCATTGCTCACCCTGATGTCGAGGAATTGTGCGTGTTTAATACTGATCAATGTTGGTTTGAGTATGAAATGACTGCCAACAGGACACTCACGCATACGGGGAAGAAAACAACAGAAGCTGTGGTATAATCAATAGCACGCACGAGCCACTCATATACAAATCAGGCGCTGATATCAATGTGTGAAAAACTGGGTACGAAACTATTAATTTGTGTTTTCAGAAACCAGCAAGTAAATTTGGAAAATCCGTTGTCACCCAGATATTGCAAAATGCGTTTCCAATGTCGCCTGCAACTGCAGTTCTAGTTATAAAATGTCTACTAATCTCGCCATTTTCGGGCTGCAGCAAGCTCTGAAACCTGAATTATACCGAACGTCTCTTCTTCTTCTGGAATCGTAATCCGGACAAACAAGAGCTTTCCCGGAGGAGGATGTTGATCCGCATTTCCGAATCATTCTACGGAAAACAACACGTTATTTTCAGCCACTGGACGTATACTTTTTCCGACAGTACAAAGTCTTTGCACGACGCCTGGAGAAAAAACATAAAAGTTGCTGGGCAGCAGGACCCCAATCTGCACGACTGACTGCTCATTTTGAAGATTCACAGCTTTATTTACAACCAGCTGGGTTCTTCAAAATACCAGCCTATACTTCAACATGCCTAGACAGCATTTGGTTATTTACCACAGGAAGTTACCAACGCATTCCAAAATGTACTTGCTCTTAACTTCGCAACAAGCATGGCCTGAAGCTCTCCAAGCTGTGAGGACAGTGCATTTGTTGTTTGTTCATGGTGCAACACACATCCTTGATTTCCACATTGTATTTCGACACTGCACTATCATGATATGGAGTGACCTGATGATTCCATGACCGCAGTTTCCGTGTTATTCTCTGTCTGTATCCCGTTTAGGTTGACGTAGGTATTCTGTTCCACTCGATTTATGTATATATATCATGTTACCACATAAAGTGCTGTGTACTACGTTTTGTCCCTTTTCTTTCAGCGAATGGGCGCTCTTCTGCTACTTGCCTCATCCTTACGTGTGAAATGTGACCGCCCTTCCCGGCGCTCTTTTACCGACCGCACAACTCGAATTCGGAAAGGTTGCGAAACGTAGCACATTACATTAGTTTTTTCCCCGGACTGTGTCTACGACGTGTGCAGGTTTCATCCTGTTCCGACGCAGGAGGTTGGGATACTTTCCTTGTGAGGGAATTTACTGATTCATACCGGAATTTTAATTCTTTAAAATAATTTTTTACACTATTAAAAATAACCTAACATTATGTTATCGCCATCGCGGAATTTCATCTTTGGGATAACACAGAATACTAAGTAATATTCTTGCACAATTTTAAAGATCTTCACTCTACCGTAAAACTGACATAATGCTAAAAGTAGTCACGCACTACACAGTTCGGGAACCTGGATTCAATTTCAATTGAGTAAGAATTTTGAAATTTGATATATGCCTTGTAATTGGTCTTTGCTTCCACTGTTCTAATGGCCCGCTTTTATGAAGTGTGATGTACTACTTCTGCGCAATAGACCAGCCGTGAAAGACAATACCACAGACAGGTCACTACAACAGCAAAAACACTAACCTGCATATGCATCTGCACTCATCGGATCCCATTCGCACAGACGGCTGGGACATTGTTTCACGATGAGACCATCTCTGTCCCGGAGTACTTAGTTGCTCCTAGTTGTGTCGAATAGGGTCACATCGTCACTATCGGTTACAGTGGAACAATTGAGCTAAAGATCTTGATATTGCATATGTACATGAAAGGGTTTTAAATTATCCAAACTAGGAACGTTTACTCTCGTGCATTCCTGGCCCATTTAATTTAGTTTAGACTTTATCTGCTCTAAACTGACAAGCTACCAAATCTAATATTCGTTTTAAATAAATGGCAGGCTTTTTGACTTTGTAAGAAGCAAATATAAGTACACAATCGCTGTAACTTTAGAGTGCGCAGGGAACTATTTTCTAAATTTAAGAGACAAACCTGCAGCTCTTTTTATTATTTTTGCAAAAGCGTAATTTTCGTGTATCTGCATAATTACATTACAATACATTTCATGATTTATCTCCAGAAGTGTATTTTGTGTTGTTAAACACTTTTAACTCTGTAACAAAACGTAACACTCGCTTTTGTAAAATTTTGCCGCCTTTGATATTAAGCGTTCCGTGTAAATTTTATTAGTTTTTTTTTTTTTTTTTTGGGGGGGGGGGGTTCGTACATCCGCGAAAATCTTGCTCAGCACAATTGTTAACCTTATAGCTAGGCAGTGTCGTTGTTGCGGATTTTATTTTTCTGCTGAGGTCTATTTTGCGTTATTTCCGACTTTAAATAATTCTGCTTCGCGTCTTTATTTACATAATTCTTCCATCACACCTTGGTCGCCGCCCCGGTGGCGCAGTGGTCTAAGGCGCTGGCCTCTGATCATTCGTCCGTAAGGGGTCCGGGTTCGAATCCCGGTCAGGCATGGATGTTGTGTTTGTCTTACGGCACTGGCTCTCTCCCTTCCCTGGAACCAGTGACCCTAAATTAGGGACGGGCGACTGCTTATAGCCCATTGAGTTGCTCACGGTGGTCGTTAAACCTCCAATCAAAAAAAAAAAAAGAAAAAAAAACCACCTTGGTCTCTGTCTGCTTTGCTTTCATATTTCCATAAGAAATTATCGTTCTAAACATCAAACGTGAAACTAATGAACGTGCCTTGGAAACCAGCACATGTTTTTCATGAAATGTGAGGAAGTAAATTCTTGGTCCTCTTTTTACACAACTCTGTTACGCTTGTTCATAATAAAGTATATATATAATCATTCTGTATCGTCAAACACCACTGCCTTCTTATTCGTCAAGATATAGTCATTATACATCTAAATGAACTAGTTTTTAAATCGCATATGTTGCTTTTTGTTTGCTTGGGTGTTTAAAAACCAACATGAGCAACTCTATGAGCCATAAGCAGTTTCCCGTCCCCAGTTTAGGACCACTGGTTTCAGGGAAGGGAGAGAGCCAGTGCCGTAAGGCAAACACAGCATCCGTGTCTCACAGGGATTCGGACCTGGACCCATCTCGGACGAATGGTTAGAAGCCAGCTCTTAAAACACTGCTTCACAGGGCTGCAAATCGCATGTGATTTAAGCTTACAGAAAGCAGATCATCAGCACTTCAGGTGTATCTCAACCGCTGACAACTGTGTGGTATCATCGCAGAAGCCTTCCAAAGGAGAAGATGAAAATTCTTACCAAACGAAAGATTAGTTCAAGATTTTTCTTCAAATAAAGAAGGGTATTCTGAAGTTTCTTTCCACAAGAAGGTGAGATTAAGAAAAGAGACGGTATCTAAAATTGAACCCGTTTTCGATGTTTTGTCTACGTTTGGCATCTTAGGAAAATTACCTGCGTGTGCTTCGTTACAGATAGTGCAGTGTCATGTTTGCAGATCTTTTCTATTGCGATCTCGAACGACTTCAAAAATGTTCGAGATGAACTAAAACAGACTTCCGTACTTTTTAAGACTCTTTCTACTTTAACAGTTGTGTTACCAGCTTAGATAATGCTGATCAACCGGACAAGATTGCACCTAAATCCGAGAAAAGAAATGTATTCAGCCAACTTTGATTTCCGAGGCTTATAGTTCTCATGAGCATTTATAGGCCATGCTCACCGAAGTGGCCGCGCTGATGAAGAGGAACTTAAACACCCAGGAGGACTACCATTCTGAAGTCTTTCCCGTGTGAGATTGATTTGGAACCTTTCTGAAAGTTCGATTTCCTGCTCTTCTAGGGACCTAATAGACACACTTTGTCTCTTGCGCTACAGATTTGCGATCTCCTTAGATAAATTCGTTGACTTGCTCTATCTATCGAAATTACAACTTTAAGAATGTGAAATACTTAAAAGCTTCTTAGGATCTTGAATTTCCAGATTCCATGACTTCAATTTTTTTCAAAATGACTTAGAAGACCTATATGAAATAAAAAAGGACGGATGATAGGAATATTTCGTGCACATGAGAACTTAATGGTTTTTATGTTATATGATACAAGTGAACCTGGGTAGCCGTCCTTGTGGCGCAGTGGTATGAACCGCTAGCTTCTAGCCGTACGTCCGTGTATAGGCAGAAGCTAGATGAGGCATTGATGTTGAGTTTGTCTTAGGGCACAGGCTCTTTCCCCACCATTGAACCAGTGGCCCTAAATTTGGGATGCGCGACTGCTTATAGCCCATCGAGTATCTCACACTGATCGTTGAACCCCAATCAAAAAATAAAACTTGCGTAGCCACTCTATATGTGTAGAATGATGAACTCTTTAAGGATTGAGAGAAAACAGAATCGAACTATTCTAACGCTGCAGAATTAAAACTTATCAAGCTGTCAAATGTTGAAATTATTCCTAATGAATCTGAAGAAAGATTTCATTTTGCACCAAATTCAAAATTTTACACCTAGCGGACGACATATCATTAGAGACGAGAAAAGTGTTATTCGAATTAAGATGAGTAGCGCACGGGAAGACGGTAAATATCTTACATATGTAGTTGCCGTACCTTCAGAACATCCTGTGGTTTTTCTGTTCATTCAAGGGAGAAAAAGCGCAAATAATTGAGCCATTCTGGAATTCAAATAATAATGGTGAAGCGCCATGAAAAAATCAGTAAGTTTCGAAATGTAGAAAGGCCAATTCCGAGGCCACCAAAAAGTTCTGGAAAAACGTGAGTTCCTCTTTGCCGTCGGAAAATAAAATTAGCATCTTTTTTTTTTTTTTTTTTTTTTTTTTTTTTTTGAAATTGCAGAAATGGATTTAAATGGTCGTTTGTTCTTGAAAAAACAGCTGACTTATTTTTTCTCTGTACGATTTTAGAGCATTTCATCTGGAAAGTGTAACGCTGTTGTCGACTGAATTACTCCTTAATTTAAGTAGATATCTTCCAGCCATGATTCTTCAGCGATTAATGGCTGGAAGATATCTACTCAAATTAACATTCTCCAGTAATATAACTAATTCTGTGGGAGCTGATCCCGTTTTAAAAACAATCGATCGAGAATAAATCACATGAAAAACGATTCCGAGAGTGTTCTCAGGAATATCATTCAACCTGGGGCTGCTTGGTGGGATGGATAGTGGGAGTGTCTTGTCGGAATGGTAAAAGAGGTGTTCAGAAGTGGCCTGAAAAAACCATGCTAGCGGCTAGTGTATGAAGATCTGAACCAACCAAGAACTCGTCAGAAGACGCAGACAATTTGAGGTTTGTAACTTCTGCTGTGCTTTTTGCAAGAAATGTCTGTTGTTAAAGGTTTCTGATTTAGATACTCTTAACACAGACAGCTACGGACATAAACAAAAACTAAGGAAATACGTAAAGGTAAAAGTGTGAACTGAATATTTAGGTAAGTATAGCGTAAAACTATTTTCTACTTCTACGTTCTTTTAACACATCAACATACTAAGAAACAGTTCCTAAATGAAAGAAACCTTAACGGCCAGACGAAACATGTAAATAACAGAAGTCAACTTACGGAAAAGATGCTTTATTCAGGATGTAGCACACACATCGTAACATAGCATATTGTAGTGAACGCTCCACATACCACACATTATCACAACACTCCTATCAATAATCAGTATACAACCCAACGCTCTCTCTTACAACGCTCTCAAGCAATAGATCAGTCGTCGTTTTTATCTCTTGTTCTTATCAAAACTCAGGCATACGTCACGTGCATTCAACCTCAATTGTGTTGCCAAACGTATTCGTTTGAGAGAAAGATATCACGTTAAGAGTGAAGAATAACAGAATAAACGCAAGATTTACATAGGGAAAGAAACTAAAAAGGAAGGTTAATTTAGAATATACGTCACATAAGTTATAAAAACAATGCTCAAAGCTGAAGGATGTTCTGAATTCAAATCTGTAGCAACAAGATGAATTATTTGGTAGTAAAATATTTGAAAAATGCGTCATTCCCTGGCCTGATTTTCGAAATGTATATGGGCGTGAATTGACGAGCAAGAAAAATTAAAAAGAAATGAAATAAAATAAAATAAAATAAAATAAAGAAAGAAAATAAGAAATCCGTCTACACATTCAATTATTGTTCCGTTTGTAATTTAATTGTCAGCAAAATGATTAGAAATTCTACACATTCTATGAAATTCTGGAAATTCTTTGCCAGTATACGTACTGAGCGGCCCCAACGCGAAGGGGAAACACGCATCTTTGAGCGCAAGCAAGGAGCTTCGCTCACGTGCATTGACCATTCTTACTGCTTTTGCTGTTGCGTTGATATCAGTAGCCGATGAATATGTACTGATGATGCACCAATGACCGTACCAGGAAATCAACTAGTACGAGAGGAACGCATCGTGATCCTAAAAGATTGGTCATGTCGATATATTGGCCTCCATCTAGATCGGAACGATGCTGAAATAGAAAGATGTTGGCAGCAGTGGGTCCAGGTGGGCACACATACCCGGCACGAAGGCATCGGCTGGTCTAGGTAAATAACTGGACATCAGGATCACGCAATAGTGACAGCAGCCAGAAAGACACCGATGGCATCGCTATCTCCCATTCGAAGACACGTAGCGTCCTTCATAAAGCATGCAGTATCAAGACACACTATTGGAAAGCGCCTGCCAGAGGCGAGTGTACGTTCTCGCTGATTTTTACGACTGCTGCTACTAACCACTGTACATCGGTGACGCCGTCTGGAGTGTTGTCGTTCCCTGGAAGCTTGGACTGCGTCAAATGACGCCGTATAGTGTTCACTGACGAATCCCGCTGTTGTCTGGGAGCGGGTGACCAACACAAGCGGGCCTTGAGGAGGTCGGGCTAGCGCTCCAATCCGGCATGTTACCTTCTGAGGAACCATTTCCTATGAGAGCTTGTCCCCTCTAATACTGCTACGTGGTACCCCAATGGCAAGGAGGTGCATGGACAACATACTACGACTAGCAGTGTTGCACTTGCTACCACGTCTTCCCTGGGCCATTTATCAGCACGATAATGCCAAGCCGCACATGGCTGACCTCTCCGGGAAATATCACTGTGGTTTTGTAAATCTCCCCATGACTAGCCAAATCTCCTGACCTCTCACCAATTGAGCATATATGGGGCATGCTGGGACGTGCATTGCAGCCTTCACGGAATAAGGACGAACTACGCCAGAAATTTGTTTGAGCACGCCTGGAAAAATTTGCTACAGACAACATCCGACTGTTTTCTGAATCAATGCCCGATATTGGCATGCATCGCCGCCAGAAGCGGCTGCACTGCATTACAAACCTCTTCCGCTTATGGCACCATTGTTTTGCAACAAAGAGCCATATTTCTGTGAAATTGTAATAACTTTTTATCTTTACACCCTCATTGCGCATGCAAAGTTTCAGCACGATAGGACACTTGCTTTGGGATACTTCAAATTTTTTGGCGGAGAATCTATATTGCCGAGGAAGGCGCTGACAGATACTTCAATCCATGAAGAAGACATGTTTCGATTAAAGCAGAATTTATCTAGTAAAGGATTTCTAAGAACTCTTACTGAATTTGGGTTCAGATAAATGCTACGTAAAAGGATTTTTGACATTCCAAGCTAAATTAGTCTTAAGACTACCTCTTCCGATCTTTTGAAGAATTGGTTTAATTATTGATATACTTATGGTCGATTAGTTGAACTTCTTCATAGTCCGTGTTGTGACGTGACACACTCATGTAGACAAGAATTATCAGCCTCAGGTGTGAAGGAAATGACCGTTATTTTTTCATGGATGCACCAGAACTATAAGGTATCAAATTTTCTCATCTGCAATGAATCGATCACCTGCATAAAAAAACAGATTTTTAGTATGGAAGACAATATACAAAGTGTGTTTACTTTGCTAGGATGTTACACTTTTGAAACATAACCAAACCCTAGATGTGTATTTGTAACATTGAAATTACAGCACTCAGGACGAGATACCGGAAGTGCATGCACATCGGCAAGCGGATGAGTTGTACCGAGGTACTGAAATAAATTATGTTTACTGTACACATTCTTTGGACAACAAATATCAAGCGTAGGCCACACCCAAGAAGTGATTAATGTGCGTATAGAACTTGTCTGAAATGCATTTGTAAGGAACAGAACAATTTTCAAGAGTAATTTACCGCTACGTCTTAAAAGAAAAGTGTGTAAACAGTGGAACCTTCCAGATCTTACTTATGAATCAATGACATGACCCTTGACTACAAAACACATACATAGGCTGCAAACAACTCCAGTAATCATCTAGAGATGCATGCTTGTTATAACAAGAAAGATATGAGAAAGAACTCATGAATCAAAAGTTATGACGAAAGTTTGTAACATCATGATCAAACTGAAGACAATCAAAGTGGAAATAGGCTGGATATATTATTAGAAAAACTGAACACCATTGGAGAACTGAAATAGTAGGCTGTATGCGAAGGTACAGAAAAGCAAGGCCAGTTGTGAAATTGGTGGACGAAATTCGAAAGTATGTCGGAACGACATAGAAAATTTTTCTTAAGACGAGGGTTGTGGAAGAGATATCGGGAGAACTTGATCAAACAGTGGATTGAGAATGGCAAAGAAGATTATGATAATGACCGAAATTCAGGACCAGTCTTGCACAAGCTAGCGCTGATATAAACATTGGGCTAGAAAGCGTGAAATTTAAAGGAACACACGTGTGAGACAGTCAAGAGACTTCTGTCTCGCACGTGCCGATTTCAGATTGCAAGCAGATCATTGAGACTGTTGAAGCGTCACGTTCGATGCCGATAACAGCAACACAGAGACATCGATAGAGGATGGATTACTGGATATCGAAAGGAGGAACTGCCTCTTCATCGTTCGGCAAAACGTGTGGGTCATGACAATACCTCCCAGTGCACTGATGACTACAGGGAAATCAAAGTGCTAATCGGGTATGTAGCTCAGCAGGAAGGTTGACCACAGATTGGGAAGATCGGCTTATCCGTCAATAGATTCATACCGCACCTTCACTTGAACTAGCTGTAACGTCCGCAGGCTGGCTGTCACCCTTCTTTCGTGTAGCCACTGTACGATGACTGTCGAAATAGGGCCTTAGTGAATGACGGCCCACATATCGATTGGTACACTGACCCCTGACCATTGTCAACCACATCTGGAATGGTGCCACATACTGATTACCTGGGGTACAGAATGGCATCAAGTGGTCTTCAGGGATGGATCTTTCTTCTGCTTGAATCTCGATGATCGGAGCACTCCCTCTTTTCGACGACGTGGGGAACACAGCGGACCCACAGCCATTGTGAAACGCTATATTACACTTTCTGTTGGTGTTAATGCGTAGGAAGCGATCGCTTACGATCGTCGCTCATCGTTGGTTTTCAGACTGAGATTCTCCGTGATTCTGGAACCCGTCGTTCTCTCCTCTTTCACTGGGATGCCTGACGCCATTTCTTATCATGATAACTCCAGCACACATGCAGCACGAATGTCCTAAATGTCTTCACTGTGTGGACGTATTACATTGGCCAGCCATGTCCCCAGGATTCTCCCTAACCGAACATGCTTGGGTCGTGACTGGATGTCATCTACAGACCCATCGAAAGCCATTCGGGACCAGGAGCAAGTGACTTAGTGTGAAATACCGCACAAGGCTATTTGACAACTGCACGATACCATGCCGAGACTCTTAACTTAATAGGCCAGCAACCCAGTGGTTTTGCGTCATATTGATCTGTGCATAGTGAGCATTATTTTGTGTCATTAAATACAACTTACGTTCAAAAAGTTTCAGGACTGACGCAATCAAGAGTATAAAAAAGTACCATACTCACAATTAATGCTGGTCCCCTTAAAAAACCGCCTTTCTGAATCAACACAGTTTCCAGCCTTTCGGGAGATCCTGAAAACAGTACTGAAAGGCACTTTCCGGGATGTCCACAAGTTGTTTTGTTACGGCTGCTTGAATAGATGTAATGTTTGCATGATACTGTCATTTTAGTGCCTGTTTTATCCTGGGGTACAAGAAGAAGTCACAGGGCGATAAATTAGGGGAATAAGGCGCATGTGACAACATATTGATTTGATGGTGAGCCAGGAAATGTTGGATTGACAACGGAACAGATCTATGAAGGAGCCACCTTTTGTTCATCATTCAGAATGTGAGGTACCAATCTGGCATTAAAATTTCGTTTTCCCAAATTCTCGCGTAGAATCTCTTGACAGATAGACTTACTGAAGCTCAACGACTCAGGCAAAGGTCTCACTGTGATTCGGCGATCTTTCTTTAACTGATTTCGCACCTCTTCGATTTTTCTGCTGTTCGCATACTGAAGGGACGCTCAGTTCTCAGGTCATCGTCGAAGGATTCCAATCCGTTAGGAAACCATGCATACCGTTCGAAAACTCTGCTGCGGCAATTCTGTGTCTCCATAAACTTCTTTTAACATTCTGTAATGTAAATTTCTATAGAAAAAAGTTTACTCTCTGCTAAAATCTCAAAAAAAAAAAAAAAAAAAAAAAGACGCTAATGTATACTCTCTGCTCTTCCATAGCTAAACTAAAATGGAAGAAGAACTACACCGGTGTACAAAAATTAAGGACAAAGACGGGAAATTAGCATAACAGTGGAACGAGCAGGAAGAACGGACCGAAAGACGACTCAGAATATAGACTTGGATCCGGTACAATAGGGCATGCAGCATGACGTGGGGGGGGGGAATGTCAGAAGGGTATAAAGCATACACGGGCGGTGTACGCTCAGCCATTCGGTGAAAGCTATTGCACGGTGTACATCGGTTTGAACGACGTCGAGTTGCTGCCACCGTGTGATATGGCCAACAGGCAATCCAGTAGACGACATCTGGATGACTTTACCCGAGGTCGCGTCATTTGGAAGTTGGAAGAAGGTCGAAGTGTAACTAGTGTGGCCGAGGAGTTCGAGATCGCTCACAGCATCATTTAACGAGCTTGGAGAGCATTTCAAACGACAGGAACAGCTGTCCGAGAGTTTAGCAGAGGTCGTCCGCGAGCAACCACTGTGACGGACGACCGATATATTTTCCTACAGGCGAGGAGAGACAGACGGCAGACAGCGGGAGAAATCCCAAGGCACATGCAACAGACAACTGGACGTCTGTTATCGCGTTTTACCGTGGCCAGGAGGCTGCACAAAGGTGGTCTGTTTGAACGACGACCAGCACGGTGTGTGCCATTAACGCCTGCTCATAGGAGACGGCGATTTCTGTGGTGCCAGGAATACAAGAACTAGACACATCAGCAATTAGGTCGAGTTCTCTTTACGGATGAGAGCCGATTTAGTCTGACGAGTGATTCTGGACGTATACACATCTGGAGAGAGCAGGGAACACGCAATCACACCTCCCACATCATCGAAAGGGACCGGTTTGGAGGTGGCGGAGTTCTCGTTTGGGGCGGTATCATGCTTGGTAGCCGTACTGACCACATCTTCCAAGGAGGTTCAGCCACTGGTGTCCGCTATTGTACCGAGATTCTCCTGCCTCACGTGCGTCTGTTTAGAGGTGCTCTGGGTCCTGAGTTCCTCTTCATGGACGACAACGCTACACCTCATCGTACAGTGGCTGTCGCAGAGCTGTTGAAGAGTAAAGATATTCAACGCATGGATTATCCCGCAAGGTCCCCAGACCTAAATCCTATCGAACACGTGTGGGACCTTCTCGGGAGACGTTTGGCAGCACGTCACCAGCTGCCAGCAACGATTCCGTAGCTGCATTTGGCGCTACAAAAGGAATGGGCCGTGATGCCTCAACAGCTCCTTGACAACCTCGTCCTCAGCATGGACAGACGTTGTAAATCCTGCAATGCAGTCAGGGGTGAAGATATCCCCTACTAAAGACTGGCTTTTTCTTGGCAGCCACCTGTCACTTGGGTGTTTCTGTCTTTTGTCCAGTTGTGCTTGAAGCTACCTTTTCAATAAAGTGCCTTCGTATCATTTGGATTCCTTGTTTGGACGAGTTTGCTCACTTGTCCCATATTCTTACATCTTGGGGATCTTATGGTATGATGTGAGTCGATGTGGAGCACTTCTGCACGACGTTACATTCGAAAAATTGTCTCGTCCTTAATTTCTGCACGCCAGTGTATGACTCCCTTAATGCCCATCTGCCAACTGTCGGTACCGGTGTAAACCGGTTTCCAGCTGTTCGCTGATTGGCCAACGACTGTTGTCTTCTGACATACACGCGATATTTTTATTTTACAACTGGGACGTCAGTTATGCAGTCAGTCCTTGAACTTATTGAACGTAGGTTGTATATTCAATGGCATGAGCAAATTTTATCATGCTTTACTTGCCTCCATAGCTGTGATTACTCTAAGCGTAATAAAGCATGTATTCTTCTTCCTTCGGGGTGAGGCAATTTCAATGTCACAGAGTGTATTGTATATATGGTGATCAGAAATGAAGGAGGAAATTATAAAATTTATTTGTTATATGGATACGTTTTATGACCCGAAATTGTGGATAAGAACTTTATACATGAATTTTGTGTCCGTGAAAATTTAATTGTTCAAGCTTTTCTCCCATCAGCAGGATGTTGATACACGGCGAACCAAGTAGCGAAACAGACTTGCGAAGAACTTCGTTGAATGAAACCAAATAAAGTAAATAAAGTGCAACCCAGCATTTTTTTTGACAGCTCTTATATAGATAGAAAAGAGCAAGATGGGTAATTCAAATCCAAAAATAGCAGTAAATAGATAAAGACTTTTGTTAAAAGTGTAAATAAGAAAAAACTTTGGCAAAAAACACTAAAATTTAACACTTTAATCCCTCATGTTTCAAGAAAAGAGAATTAGTTCGTTCCTTCGCATATTCTGTTCGAAACTTTTATTAGAATTGTAAAAAGACAGTTCAGTGGTGAAATTTTTATTTAAATTTAAAACGCGAGCAGATTAATTTTTCTTAGATTGACTGAATCGAAAGGAAAATTCCTAATCTTCAGAAGTTTGTTTGGGAAGTTTGGGTTCCTATATTCAAGACATTTGAATAAGAAAAAACGCATGTCATATGTGGAAACTTTTGGTCAACGATACTTGTCTCAGTGCAGTCTTTCTCGCAAAATTAGCCTGGTCGGCAGTGAAAATGGAACACCAAAAAGGGTGAACCAAACGGGCGAATAATCACCAGAGACATAGAATATACACTGACGGGGGAAAAATCCCAACACCACGAAAAAATAGTTGTAGAGGAATGAAATCGCGGCAATACATTTGTATAGGTAACTATTTAATCGATTAAGGTTTCAAGATCACATCTTAATGTAAACGCGAGAAGAGCCATTTTAAATGTGAAATGCTGGTACATTAATAACCGGTGTAACCGCCAGAATGTTGAATGCAAGCACGCAAACGTTCATGCATTGTGTCGTACAGGCGCTGGATGTCAGTTTGCGGGATGGAGTTCCATGCCTGTTGCACTTGGTCGGTCAATACAGGGACGGTTAATGCTGGTTGGAGGTGACGCTGGAGTTGTCGTCCAATGATGCCCCATACGTGCTCGATTGGTGAAAGATCTGGTGATCTAGCACGCCACGGCAACATGTCGACACTCTGTAGAGCATGTTGTGTTACAACAGCGGTATGCGGGCGAGCGTTATCCTGTTGGAAAACACCACCTGGAATGCTGTTCATGAATGGCAGCACAACAGGTTGAATCACCTGACCGACGTACAACTGTGCCGTTAGGGTGCGTGGGATAACCACGAGAGTGCTCCTGCTGTCAAAGGAAATTGCTCCCCAGACCATAACTCCAGGTGTAGGTCCAGTGTGTCTCGGCCGCAGACAGGTTGGTTGCAGGCGCTCACCTGGCCTCCTTCTAACCAACACACGGCCATCACTGGCACCCAGGAAGAACCGGCTTTCATCAGAAAACACAACAGATCTCCACTCCGTCCTCCAATGAGCTCTAGCTTGACACCACTGACGTCGCAAACGGCAGTGGTTTGGAGTAAGTGGAATGCACGCTACAGGGCGTCTGGCTCGGAGCTGTCCTTCAAGTAACCAATTTGCAAAAGTTCGTTGTGTCACTGTGGTGGCAACTGCAGCTTGAATTGCTGCCGCAGACGCGGTACGATGCGCCACGGCCATACGCCGTGCACGGCGGTCTTCCCTCTCAGTAGTGCCACGTGGCCGGCCGGAACCCGGTCTTCTTGAGGCAGTACCTTCCGTTGACCACCGCTGCCAAAAATCATGCACAGTGGCTACATTCCTGCCAAGTCGTTCTGCAATATTGCGGAAAGAAAATCCACCTTCTCGTAGCCCTATTACACGACCTCGTTCAAACTCCGTGAGCTGTTGATAATGGCTTCTTCGTCTTCTTAAAGGCATTCTTGACTAACATCAACACACTACGTCGAATCTCAACGATAACTAACGCTCACGAACGTTACAGCGCTTATTTACAGCAAACCTGCTTTGCATGTTCCGAGGGGCGCTACTAGCGCCACACGTATGCGCCGAGCGCGAAATTTGCATAGGCGTCATCTTACAGATGTACTCTCACCGCCTACCAACTGTCGTTTATCTAACACAACCCCTTCAAGGTGTTGGGATTTTTTTTCCGTCAGTGTACATACACAGCACGACATGGAGCAATACAGCCTTCTAGCAGTGCCCCGAGGTATCTGAAACTATGCAACATTTACTGGTTTTAAAATTCCGCATCATTCTGGGGCGGCCGAGGAGATACTTTCAAGCCTTGTCCGACTGGGTCACATACATGCTCGATATGTCATAGGACCGGAGATTTCGCTTGCCATGAAGCATTTGGGCTCTTTGCCGACACGCTCGGAAGATATTAGCGGTGTGTGAACGACATTTTTTTGGCTGAAAAACGGTCTCCAGGGTCAACTCAGAAATGGTAACAACACGGGCTGTAAAATATCATCCACGTACCGCCGGGTTGCCGACGTACCCGAGTTGCGTATCAGGAGTAACCGGCTATCGTAATTAATGACCCCCCATAGGACGATGCCAGGTTGTCAAGCAGTGTGCTGCTCGCGATCAGTAGCTGGATTATCCCTGTAGCCACATGGTCCTCTGACGCAGACTTTTGGTCCTCAGACGTAGACTATTGTTCGCACCGATGCAGAATCGGGACTTGTCGCCGTACACGGTCTGGTTCCATTCCTGTTTCCACGCAGTTCTACTGCGTCATCACTCCAGCCGACCAAAGCAATGCCTACGGTCAGTGACAAAAGGATTCCGGGAGCGCAGACCTGCCTCCTTCAATCTTCGGCTGTTCATCTGTGTGTTGAAAGGGATGTTCATAGTTGCGGTTGGAACATATAGAATGCTCTCTATAATGGTTTTGGACGCCGCATTTGCCTTTCTATGAATATACTGATCATGAGTACAGACGTCTGCCACAGTACACCCGTCCAGCTGCACCAATTAGCGGTGCTTTCTTGTAACCATTGTTGCCAACAGCTTGAAACTATTCTGGCTTTCCGATGCACATAGGCCGCGATTCAGCAAATCGACTTGCGAGTTTCAAGGATATATGCGCTCCTCAAACGCGTCCAGTTGGTGACAGGGCTGGCGAGTGGTATAGGCTTCTTCGGTCCTAGGATTTGCCAGTAGCCCTCAACAGTCCGTTTCTTTGTTTCGTTCGACCATGGGCACGGGATACCACATGGCTTCGGCGGCCCATGTTTGCCTTTTTATGTTTCACACATCCCATGCTACTGGTTGCATACTCGAACAATTTGCATGTTCCACCTGTTTTCACACGCCTACCATTTTGCATGTCAATATGCCGCTCCTTCTGGGCTGGCAGATTCAATGTCGATTAGTGTATACTAAAAAGGGTCAAACTCAGTGGAATAGGAAGTCTTGACGGAGAAAAGTAAAGTACCCAAGGATCCGATGTTTATGTCTTCATTTCATGTAGACATAATGATTGTACATTGTACAATCCTCATTCTGAAGACACTGGGGTTCTCGAAAGCAGTGCCTTGGTGTTTGACCTACTGAGTTTCGCATTTTAAACAAACTTGGATACATAGTTTTAAGTGTAGGATACAAAATATAGATCCTTTCAGACTTTTTTTAAAGTTTAATATGTCTTTAACACATCTGCATGGAACATGACACCCGGCGTTCTGGTAGCGAAAGATGACAGCATCTACCACGTTTCTGCGTACTACTGGATCTCAGTTCCAGTTCCAAGCAGCATTTTTCCTTACATGAATTCTAACCACATTTGCTGTGTTATTCATCCATTTACGCGCAAAAGCACTCTTGGACACAGAAAGTGCAACAATATGATGCAGTCTACGGAAGTGCAGGGAGTGAGTCAAACGTTTTGCAATATTTGGATTACTTTATGCCTTCATATCTACCTTTATGACGAAAGCTGACTAGCATTCAAAGTATAGGTCATCGTGTTGCCCCGTCTTTAGCCATCTGTCTGCCAGTTCTTCGATTCCGCGACGGTACCAGTTCTTGTCTTTCGAGGCGAAGAACTTCTTCAGCCCAGTTGTCCTCTCCTACTTGTTGTTGAGGCGCCGCCTCCGAAGTAACTGGGCCATGAACCGGGACAAGTAATAATACGACGGGGCAAGGTCCAGACTATATGCTGTGTGTGGCATTAGTTCGATGCCCTCAAGTTCCTGTAGTTTTGCCAGGGTTGTTCACGATGTATGAGGCCGAGCGTTGTCCTGCTGTAGGAGAGCGCGCTTTATGTTCATCAGTGCGTTGTACTTCTCCTCCAAAACGGTATGCATCCTCTCTAACTGTTCAGAGTAGAGGTTTGCGTTAATGGTCCGACCTTCAGGAACAAATTCGTAATGGATTATTACCTCGAAATTCCACCAGACGTAGAGCATCACCTTGCGCTCGAAGCGCCCACGTTGAGCAACAGGTTCCGCAAGCTAGCCCGGGCTTAACCACTGCCGTTGTGTGTTAGGATTACAGAAATAGACCCCCTTTTCATCGTACGTTACAATTCTCTTGATGAAATTACATCACCCAGGTTTTCTAGGAGTTTCGTGCACACTTCCACTCGGCGGTTTGCTTCAGCTGCGTCAGTTCGTGAAGGACAATGCGGTAGCTCCTGTAGACCTTGCCGTGGTCCTGAAGGTGACAAACCACGGTGGTCTGTTATATGCCCAGCACGCCTGGTAATCTTTGAGTGCTGGCTGTCGGATTTGTCTCTACGGCCTGGCGTACGGCCTCTGAGTCCAAGGTTCACAGCCTACCTGACCTTGGCTGATCGTCGATGTTTCTGTCACCTGAGCGAAATTTCTTGAACCATGTGGTTGCGGTGTTGTGGTCGACGGAACCTTCCCCTTTCTGATGACAAATGTTTCCTGATGCTTGCGCAGCCTTATGGCCTAGTTCAAACTCTTAAAGCAAAAATTCCCTAATTAGCCGGTTGTGGCTGTTCATCTTTTAGACGTTCCAACCACAGACAGAACAACGATATGCAATGCTGTTCACAGCAACGACCACCACTTTATATCCCTTTCTACTGATCGCATTGTGCGACTTGAACTAGTTTAAACACGTGACATACCCGCCGCAGCACATGCGTTTATGCAAATATTGTAGAACTTTCGACTCACCCTCTGAACTTCAAATTAGCAGAGACTTGGAGGATAAGATAAAGTGCCAAACGAAATTTTGGTCCAACACAAGGCCCGCGGGTGGCCTAGTGGGCAACGTTCGTGACTGCAACGGAAAGGGCCTCAAGTTCGATCCCAGCAGGTACGAACGCTCGATCCACTAAATTCCGCCGTGCGTCGGATGGTCACGATAAGCCGTCGGACCCCGGGTACTGACCCCCCGGTAATAAATAAGGGCGTCTTCCTCCCTCTTTCTACTTCGCTTCCGTGTCACTTTCCTATCGGGCACTCTAGCCCAAATCTCCTAGTTTCCTATTTCTAAGGGTTGTTTAAGACCTAGGGTCAGACACTCTCTTCCTAAAGTCTTCTATATATGATCATTTGGTCTACCACAAGGCTTAAAAGACTCACTCTCTCTCTCTCATCTCATGAACCAGGGACTTCAAATTTAAGTCATGTAACTACCCGAAGCCTAGGATGCCCATGTGGTGTCGTTATATTCCAAAGAAGAATTAATACGTATATACGAATAAAATGAAAAATTACCTGAGTAATAATAATGCGTATATATGAATAACATGAAAAATCACCATTTTGTTAAAAACTGATACGAAACCACTTTACGTTTTTGACGGATTTCTTCCAAAATTAAGAAACACCGGTGAAGGAAGGATCTTCCCAAGGCCTACCGTGACATTAACCGCATAACTGTCAAAAAACTCTAGCTGCTGTTTAGAATTGACTTTGTTTGGAGACTGTTGTCATTTTTTATTTACATACGATAATGCTTCTTTCTTGAACGAATTATTCAAAGCGTATGCTTCTTTTTCTTTGTTTATTTGCAAGGCGTTTTTGTTTACACGCTCACGAATTGCTGAATGTATTTCTGTGTGTTTTAAAAATTTCTAAAATCTTTCTTCTTGTCTGTTTAACATCTTAACACGTAACGTCCTACGGACTGCCTAATGCACTTTCTATGGCGCTGTTAGATTTCTTAAATGAGCTCTGAGGAATGCTCAAATTCTATTGCTCTATGAAGAATTTCCATAAAAAAAGACAACATTCACATACGCTGGCAATCTTATTCGAAGCCATAACGAAAAAATAATAACCGCGTGAATGTAAATCGACTCTACGGAGTTATGAATGCACTTTCTCCTCTTCTTCTTCTTCTGCTGAATAATGCTCTAGTGTTGCTCGTGTCTCCCTCTTGAGGAAGTCATTCCATTTGGCGGTTTGCTTCTGCTGGTTCAAACCGTACCCGAGTAAGTGCTTTTCGAACGTCAATAAATGTGTCTGCGGAATGGCCATTCCCTCCCGCAGAGAAATCCTGCCACGCACATCAGTTATATTTTATTTAGAGAGTAGCAGTTTTCTCCGGCAATTTTCATGCGCGATTCGGGAAGAAACGACCTGACTCCAGATGTCCCACCCCGAAGCAAACAGAGGAGAAGAAAATGAAATACAATAAACCGTGATGGCCGCATTCATCTCTCTACCGATAAAAAGTTCCTTTTTTCCCCCTCTTGCTCTTTTCCCTCACCTAAGCATAAAACACTGACACTCTGCCGCTTACTCAAAAATGTGCGGCAACAGTGATATAATTGAGTTTAAAACTCTTACTCCGATTAGAGTTTACACGTGGCGAATTATGAATCAAATGCGATATCTATAACTTATTCAAAATAAGAGGAGGAAAATTCCTTTTGCCCAATGTATGCTGCAAATGGAAATATTAAAAGATTTTTCTTGCATGACACGTATGAAAAAACACATTCACTTTACACAAAAGCATAAAAAACCAGGCCGAAATTTATGGTAAGTAACTAAAAGGAGAACATCATTAGTTTTAGCTATTTTAATTAAAGGGACATTCGGAACTTTTAAAGAACAAATTAAAAGTTCACTTTCAAAATAACTCGTTTAAGTTGTACTTAGGAGAAACGACTGGGTCATTTAAAGACTGCACGTTTATTAATCACTAAACTGCTTCCCAAAATTATTTACTTATCTCTCATTATTTTTTGCTTAAAGATGCAATTTCTAGTCCAGCAAAATGCAATTTGGTTTACGGAAACTGTTTCTCAGCAACATATTTCTCCTGTTAAAAACAGAACATAACTTTAACGACATCGTATTTCTTTCAAAAAAATTAATAATGATCCCGAATTTTACGCAGCCTACATAATTTATTATTCATATTACGGCAATCGATTGATAAATTTTCTCATTTGTAGCATATTAATTATCTCTCTATGATCGTCAAAATAAAACATTGTAAAACTTTGTGAGTGCTCAAAAAGTTATCTTATGTCCCTTTTTTTGCCAAAATATGCAAATGCTAGGGTTTTTTTTCTACGTAGCCGAGTTCGTATCTTTCAACGACATTTACTTTTTTCGTGCGCATGGCACACGAAATAAAAAATCACTGTAAACCACGTGTTCAGTAATATTGTTGACTAACTGAAAAGCAGTCAACTCTACCGGTGTATAATATTTATGATGGAATCTGTATGTTTTAATTTTACTGCAGTGATTTATTGTGTTGTGAGTTCCAACTCCAGAACCCCTAACCACGAGAAATATATTTTTATGTACCACTCCATATGTGTTAATCTTGCAAATAGTGCAGTAATAATGCCTTTGGAATGAATAAGTATAGGCAAAATCTCAGTTATAAAAGTTTATAATGCCTATTTATAGTCTACGTTAATGATCTTTCCATTAGGCGCTTAGATGTTTCTTCTTTTTACCTTTTCCTTTCTTATAGCTCTAGCTGCAGCGATGAATTTCTTTTTTCAGAATGAATGCAATAAAAATGAGTTTGATAGATGCACCTTGCATAATCCGCTATGAGTCGGCGATAAAATAATTTACTCAACTTAAGACAGATAGCAAAGCCCTTCATGCGTCGTAAGAGCTGAGTATATTCGTCTCCTGGAAAAATTTTGACCGCCGATAGAATTAAAATGTCAGAATAAGGGAACATTTTTTTATCAGGATGCAAACGTGACATAACCATTTTCCTTTTAGCGCCAATTAGAAGGCATACAAGCACGATTAAAGTCACATATACACTCTCAGCTGTACGCGTGATTTCCATAGAAATAACACAGTTAATGATTTTGTTTTTAGCAAGCCCCCCGGGTAGAATTTCGACTTCAAACTGGCCACCGTCAATCGGACAATAAAGAACAATCTACCAAATTTTAAAGGGTCTATCTTGATTTCCGAATGTGTTGTGGCTCACACATACAAACACATTCTCTTTTATTGTTATAAATGTGAATGTAAGTGTGGTTCCAAGAAGTAATGAAGTAGACCAGGTGCGCATGTTTGATCGTAATGATACGCGGTCATTTCAAGGAGCACGTTACTCCGAAAGACGCAGTAATAACTCAGTGAGCTCCACCCTGGTCGTCCTCAGGGCTTTCTACAGTACTGTTACTTAAAAGCAAAGGCTGGATGTAATCTAATTCTACAAATCTCAGTAATAACCTTACGAACTGTATTGCGCAAACTGTATGAGAAACATGTTTTCAATGGACAAGATATAAAATTTAAAATGCCAACACCTACTCCAAAGAGTGTAATTTGGAGTAGGTGTTGGCATTTTAAACATACTTCATGACCACATTTCTTCTTTTTTCTTCCTTACACTAGCAGAAATGTATCGTAGGGATTTCATTTGTCCCGTAAATATTTTACGTAGATGCATACTTATTAATTGATCTCACAGCAAAATACAAAATAATGACATGGAAATAGAATAAAGAATTCAGGAAATGATAAGCAAAGAAACAAAAGGGAAATGATAGACATGAAAATCCCCGTAAGGCATTTAAACTAAAGATTTGAGGCTGGTGTTCATTACGCTGAAGTGCCAAAATTCATGGGATACGCTTAATATCGTGCACGACCTCCTGTAGCTCGGCAAAGTGCAGCAACTTGACGTGGCATCGATTCCACAAGTGACCGGAAGACTTCTGGAGAGATGTTGAGGCATGCCGTCGGAATAGCCACGCACAGTTTCCTGGTATTTGTAGGTGCAGAATCTTGGGTGCGAATGGACCTTTCCATCACGTCCCGTAAGTGCTACATTGGGTTCATGTCTGGCGGACGTGCGTGGTGGCGGCAACATGTATCAGAACTGTCCAGAATCTTCTCAAACCAGTTTTGGACAACTTGAGCCCGATGACATGGTGCAATGTCGGCCTAGAAAATCCCATCCTTGTTGGGGTACATGAAGTCCATGAAGGGCTACAAATGGTCACCGAGCAGATCAACGAAGCGATCACCAGTTAATGACGTGTTTACGAGAACCAGTGGACCCAAACCGTGCCACGTAAAGACACCCCACACATATATGAAACTACCAGCAGCTTGCGCAGTACCTTGTTGACAGCTTGGATCCATGGCCGTATGAGGTCTCCGCCACACCCGAACCCTACCATCAGCTCGTAACAATCGGTAGTGTGACTCTTTGGACCACACCATATGTTGCCAGTCTTCCAGGGTCTAATTACCGTGTTCACGAGCCCAGGTGAGGAGCTGTGTCCGATATCGTTGTGTTAACAAAGGCACTCTGGTTGGTCTTCTGCTTCTATACTCCATGGACGCTAAATTATGCTGCATTGACTTGATGGATGTGTCTCTGGTACCTCTTGCATAGAATGTGAATGTTATTTGAGCCAGTGTCGCTTGTCTGTTAGCATGGACAATCCTGGTCAGACATCACTGGTCACGGTCATTCAGCACCCGTGGTCGGCCACTGCGCTGTCCACGGTGGGTGGTAATGCCTTCCATGAGGTATTCTCGGTACACACGATATACCGTAGATCGAGGAATATTGAATGATCGCACAACTTCGGAAAGTTAATGTCCCATCCGTCTGGCTCTCACTACCATGCTTTATTTAAACTCCGATAATTCCCGTCGGCTTGTCATAATCCTATCCGAGATGTAATCTCGTGAGTTCATCCTGACTCACGAGATTACATCTCGCAACTGATAAAAATCGTGGCAGGCGTCGAACCCTTTATATGACGGTTGCGCCAATTGAAAATTTGCATACCATTATTCCATGACATTTGGCACTTTAGTGTATTTCCCGACATAAGTTTATAAACCATTGAGTAAGTTAACAAAACTATTTTCTTATGCAGTTATCAGCTCCTTTATTGCTTTGAAGTTCATCCCGTGACCTGCAAGTGGTGTCTGTGCACTCATTTAGGGACAATGATTTCAAACACCAGTTCTACGGAAGAGAACAATACAACAACTTGTCAGGCAATGATTTTCCCGGGGATCTCCAGATTTCATAGAAAATCGTGAGAAAGCAACGAGCAAAGCAGTTTGCCAACAATATAATTGAACCTGTACCTCCCGTTGCACCACAGAGGTGGATAATCTGCGCTTTACACCAATTATTCCACACCTGAATCCCTAGTGAAACCTTAGAAAAGTATCGAACAGAGAGATTAGATTTGTTATATTCAAGGCACTGCTCTGCTCACAACGTCGTGCCGTTGGTAAAGAGTTCACGATGATACGAACTAGGGACAAACATTATTATATCGTGGCATATGTGACATAATGGTAGCGATCATTTTGCGAACAACTGCTCCATCTGAACTAATCAGTCGTTCCTGAATAATGCATTACGTGAGTAACAATTCTTATAACCAGTGTAACTGAAATAATTAATGTTTTACTTGTAATGACATTAATAGTCAAAACAGTGTCCAGGTGGGACTGCCCTGCAAGAGTCCTTGGGTGATTTAGTGTTCATCAGGTTTTATTTCAAAGTGGTGAAGTCGTGTATCTGGAAAAGGGGTAGAAAGCGGAAAGTTTATTATAATCAGTAACGTCACCGAATATGCATTTCACTGGAACAAAAACTTTTGAATAAAACTTTCGTATAGGTGTGATTTCGATGTGAGGCCACCGGTAGCCTAGTGGTCAGCGTTCGTGACGGCCATGAAGGTAACCTCAGGTTCGATCCTGGGCAGGTACAAATGTCCCGAACCACTAAATACCCGCCGTGCGTCAGATGGACACGTTTAGCCGTCGGACCCCGGGTACTGGCCCACCGGTAATAAATAAGGGCGGCTTCCTCCCCCTTTCTACCTCGCTCCCGTGTCACTTTTCTATCGGGCACTCTAGCCCAAATCACCGAGCTTCCTATTTCTGAGGGTTGTTTAAGACCTGTGGTCAGACACTCCCTTTCTAAAAAATCATCTGCATGTGATATGAGGATGATTTCGATGTGACGGGAATTTTTATTTGGGTTATTCACTGGTAACAGGCTTGACTTAGTCATAGAAATGATTATTTTGAGTCGTTCGTTTTTTATCCTCATTCTCCTCCTTCGTCGCTTACATTTATCTATTATCTTACATTAAACCGAGTTTAATAATGTTTGAAAGTCTCCTACTGAAGTCATGCTGCTAATAACGACTCCAAAACCATGTAAGGGACCCCATTGGACTACGCTTGCAAACCTCTTTCCATGAAGCTTCCGAATGTCGGTGAATTGTGGCACCAGATAAATGTCCCAGATACCCCAGGACGTCTTTAGAGGGCTGTATCACTCCAAGCCGCGCCGTGTGTCGGATTGTATTGCATAACATCATGGTCACACACAGTATTGCTCTTTTTACGTAATCTTGTCTTGTAGCTCGTCAAACTGTTATACTGCCTTAGAAATTATTTCATGTGTTATCCGCTTCATATTCTATATTTCTGGTGATGTTTGTCTCATATGGCTTACTTTTTCTTCGTGGGGTAATTTCAGTCTACAGCAGTGTGAATCGAAATAATAGGTGAAAAGTACCTACGTTATCTTTCTCTGCTGTTTTTTAGCCCGTCTTTTGTAAAAAAAAGGTCCTGCTTGTGTTATCGGTTTGTCCGTCCGTCTGTAAACACGATATCTCTGCAATTGATAGTCCTATTTGAAAAATGCTTTCTGCATTAGGAAGCTCGAAATGTACGAATGCTGCCCTTTATTTTGATTTTTTTACGATGCAGAATTTCGCCGCTAGAGGGCGTAAATGAAGATGATATCGAATTCAAAATACATTTTATTCCATACATTTGCTTTTAAACATCCAATTCAAAAAATCCTTTTGCCTTTCGATTCTACTCATGGCGAAGATTATTTTAGGTATAATCAATTTTTCAAGTTACGCATAGATTCTCCGTTAGGGATGTAAAAGTAAACTACGTTTCCCCCGATATCTCTCCCTCTAAAACTCCGAAATGAAAAATTCTTTTTTGCAGCGGATACAGCTCCGGATGGGAAATCTTTCGCATATATTTCTAGTTTTTGGTATAAAGCGGTTTGGCCACCAGGGGGTATAAGAGTTAATTTCTGCTTCTGATGAATTTGCAACAAAATCTGAGCTTCTAAAATCTCGATTGAAAATTTATTTCGTGGGCCGATACTACTCACGCCGACAAACGTTTTCGGAATATTTCCTTCTTAAAATAATGCATGGTTTCTCTCCCAGGGTAGGGTCATAGCTGTATATCTTATTTTTGTCAATATCTCTGCTTCTAATGGTCCAATTTGAAAAATGTCTTCTTTGTTGGATAGAGTTTCCGGTGCGACATATTTTTCATATAATTTCAAACTTTTCAAGTATTTTATTGACTTTCCGCTAGGGGGAGTAAAGGTAAATTGCGCTCTCTCCGATATCTCTGCTTCTAGAACTCCGATTTGAAAAATTCTTTCAGCACCGGATACAGTTCCTGTTGGAAAATGTTTTGATTTTTTTTTTCTAATTTTTTATAAAATATGGTTTGGCCACCGGTTGGCATAAGCGTTAAATTTTGCTTCGTAAGGATTTCTATCAAAATCTGAGCTTCTAAAATCTCGATTGAGAAAATTCTTTCGTGGACCGATACCGCTCATGTCGATAAACATTTGAGAATATTTCGTTCTTAAAATCATGTATGGTTCCTCCGGCAGAGAGCGTAGATGTATATCCTTTTTCTGTCAATATCTCTGCTTCTAAGAGTCAGATTTGAAAAATTCCTTCTTTGTTAGGTAGCGGTTCCAGTGTAAAATGCTCTCATATAATTTCAAATTTTTGATATAATACATAGTTTCCGCTTGTGGGCGTTGAGGTAAATCGCGTTTTCCCCGATATCTTTGCTTCTAAAATTCCGATTAGAAAAATTCTTTCTGCACCGGATACAGCTGCTGATAGGAAATGCTTTGTCTGCAATTTATAATATTTCATAAGATGGTTTAGCCACCAGGGGGCGTAAGCGTTAATTGCTGCGTCTGATGTATTTGTAGCAAAATCTGAGCTCCTGAAAACTTGAGTGAAGAAATTCTTTCGTTGGACGATATTGCTCACATCGAAAGACTTTTTGAGAATACTTTCTTCTTAAAATAATGCATGGTTTTTCCGCCAGGAGGCGTAAACGAATGAATATCTTATTTCTGTCGATATCTCTGCTTCTAAGGGTCCGATTTGAAAAATTATTTCTTTGTTGGAGAGCGTTTCCGTTGGGAAATGTTTCTCATATAATTTCAAATTTTTCGTGTCTGCCACCAGAGGGGGTAAGTTCACGTTTCCGTTTACAGCAATATCTGCGGGACTAACAGCCCGATTGAAAAACTTCTTTCTTCGGTCAGATACTATAAACCATGCAAACTGTGGGTGTATTTTCTTTCCAAAATAGTGTACAATTTCGCCGCTAGGGGCGCATACCCTTATTTTGTTTTTTTCAATATCACTGATTTAACCTGTGCGATTTAAAAATTTATTTCAACACCGGATGCGATTTACGTTGTAGAACACTTAAGGCTAGTATATGATGAATTTCGTAGTTCATAGTTCTGTCGTTAGGTGGTGTTTCTGCAGTTTGCAGCTGTATCGCTGCTTCTAAAAACGCTATTGAGAAATTTCTTCTTCGCTGTATGCCATTCGCTACAACAGAGATGTGGAGCATTATCCTCTTTAAGTAACGCAAAGATTTCTCACTAGCTGCGTAAAGGTCAAACGCTTTTTCCATGAAGAATAATTTTTGTCTATTTTCAACTTCTCCGCCATGTCAAATTCTTCCGATAGCAGACGTAAACTTATACTGTATTATGTTTCCTTTTTTATATTTCTTCTTTTAACTATTCGAGTTGAAAGTCTCTTTGTCTACGGTACCTTCTTTGTAGTATGAGACACTTATTGCCCGCCATTTGTTAATTTTCGTAACATGCTTCTTAGCCGCTGTTGGAACTAAGTAGATGTTTCTATTTCTGATGTTTTATCGATTGTTGGAACCAGTTGATTATTTTCAAAACCGGTTCTATTGATTTTCAATACCTTTGATAAATTTAATTCGCGTCAGAACGGATTCAAAAGATGTGCTTATTACATCCGAAAATTCGGTGTCATCTTTCTTGCTGTTGTTGTTGTTTTGGTTGGAGATTTAATTTTTTTAATTATTTATTGGACTTGTTTGACAGATACAGCTACATATATATTGAACATATATTGGACTTGGTTGACAGAAATATAGGGTATAGACATTCTGTACTTCAACGACAGCAATGTAGATAGGAAAAAACTCAGCGAATAAAACCCCAAAAGACAAACGCAAACAACTGTGCCTTACCCAGGATTCGAACCCAGACCCCTCGTTAGGTGAATGATCAAAAGCCATCGCTTAGACCACTGCGCCACCGGGGCAGGGTTTCTATGCTGTCTGAGCCGTAAAAAAGAGTTATATTTCAAAGAGAAGCTGTTGTGACGGTTTTGCTGTGAGTATTGTCAAGACAGGGGCTTGCAGAAGTCGAAATATTTTTTTTTAATATTAAACTTTCGTCGTTGTCAAGAAAATACCGACTTTGTATGGATTTAGTACCACTGCATTTTTAATCAAGACACATATAAACATTCGTACCTGAGACAGAAATGGTAAGAAGCAAAAGTGCTGATTATCCAGTTATCAGTTTGGTGCATAAACTTCTTTTAGGGAAAAGGTCCGACATCAGATACTGAAGAGAGAAAATCTGCTATGTTTTATTATTAAGTAATTCTTTTTTGCTATACTTGGCCCAAAGGACACTACTGTTCGTGAAAATTGCAACACCGTGAAGGACTGCTGGTATTAGCAATAAATTTACAGGATATGTACAACAGGTTAGGACATGCAAATGGTTAAAATATCAGTGAAAATGCGCATACGGTTTCGGAACAGCGCCCTTTCCCTTTGAACTGTCTGGTCATCGGTATAAAGAGATGTTGAAATCAGTGAAAAGCCGGCATTGAGTCGAAAGGGTGTGTCTTGTGTCCCATTATATCCCGAGATCACATTATGAACACATGACTGACTTTGAGTGAGGAAGGATTCTTGGGATGAATGAAGCTAGATTTTCCTACCGCGAAATTGCAACTTGTACGGGACAAAACGCTAGTACAGCTATGTGGACGTGGGCATCAGTGGACAGATGAGACGTAGACGTACAGAAACCCACGAAATAGACAGAAAAATCGCACGACTGAACAGGATGGCAGACACCTGTAACGCATGGCAGTGACTGATCGCACAGCGACATCCGCGGTGTTTAGCGTAGCACCGAAGCACTGTCACAGGTCAGGCTTTGTCCGCCAGCACAGTTCGACGTCCTCTGCTTAACAGAGGACTAGTCGCTAGTAGCCTTTTGCAGCGCATTCCTTTGATCCTCAACCACAGACGCCTCAGGCTGCAATGGGGTCTCGAACGCAGACATTGACGTGCTGATTGGCAGCAAGTTGCGTTTTCTGATGAGTCACGGTTCAACTTCATGCACCATAATTGTCGCATACGTGTTCAATGACATGGTGATGAACAGCACCTTGCAGCGTCATGCCGGCCCAACGCCAAGCGTCATAGTTCGGGACGCCATTGGGATCAACTCGCAATCCAGCCTGATACGAATTGAGGAAACCCTCAACAGACAGCGATATATCAAGGATGTTTTAGAGGCAGAAGTGATACCCTTCCTTCAGAGTTGTCTTGGCGCTATACTCCAGCAGGACAATGCTCGGTCCCATGTGACCCGGATCTTCCATGCACGGCAGACGCCGCTTGTTCCCTGGGCTGCACGTTCGCTGGATATGTCCCCGATCAAACATATGTGGGACATGGTAGCTAAGCGAGTGGTCCGTCAAGCGTCTCCGCCAGTCACCACAAATAAACACAAGTCTTGCTTAGAAGCAGTCTGACAGACTTTCCCCAGGACGATATCAAAAACCTATCCCATTCAGTGCCAGGCTGTTATTGTTGCTGGAGGCGAGTTCACATGATACTGAGTTTTGAATGTATAGTAATTAATGTTTTGTTTTGTTGTAAAGCTCTGCAAATTTAATCAGTTATCTCCTGCAACATGATGAATCTGTGATTAAATTGCATTTGAATAGCGCAATTTAAATACAGTAACAATGGCATTACTATATTATCGTTGTTTCGAAAAACAGCTTAGAACTGCTGATATTTGTTTCTTCCCGGATACAATGTAAATTCTCTATGTCTTATAGGCAAACCGCAAACCATTTCATTCGTGTATTGGTAAACACTGAGGTGTCAATGTTTTACCTTCTGTTTTTGAAGTGGACATATCGAATGCGTACATAAATTTTAATTTTTCTCCTTGGATTATTATTGTCACCAACTCATAGTTAGATATTTCCTCCGAATACCAAATTACTAGTGATCTTCTGAGAACCTTAGGTCTTCAATGCGACATTAAGGAACAGCGATGGCAGTTATTTAGCAAGAACTTCGCCTGACCTCATTGCTTGTCTAAAAACATAAAATTCTGTCAGTATCTCACTTCCTTAAAAAAACGTTGGAAATCTCTGCACATCAAGGCATTCGTTTAATTCTCTTGTATCGTGAAAATTCAGTTCAAGTGTGTTTGTGTCTCTCTGTAAATGAAAGTACTTCATATTTCAAGTACAGCATATACAAAAGTATACAGATATTTTCACACATGCACACAAACGTGCATTTGTAGACCCTGACATCTACACGGGGATTTTGTTGGGTGCTGTATATTAAGAGAAATGTTGGCACATATTTCAGGCAATACTGGAAGCGAATTTGCCGTACGGTGCTGAACTGATTGACTGGAAAGCGAATGGTGGTCTGATGCCTCATAAATGAGCAACCAGTGAGCAGTATTGCTACTCTTCTTAAATTCCCGATACCGATTGTCTCTGATGTTCTTCATCAATGAAAAACCGATGGTGCCGCTACAGCAAAGCCACATTCTGGAAAACCTCAAAAACTGAATGCTAAACGAAGCTTATTTCTTAAAGGCACACTCATTCCCGAAACATACCCCGTTGGTTATGCGGAACAAGCAACTGGAAGAGCTATTTGTATCAGAACAGTCCGATCGAAACTGCATGTCAACGATTACCTTAATACATCAACAGTGCACAAACCTTGCATCCCTCCAGGCAATAACAGGCGAAGACTATAGAAAAACTTACCTCGCCATTCATGTGCAACGGAAGAGTAACAAGAGGGTGGCGGATATGGATAACAGAGGAGTGGAACGAAGCACGCTACTCACATTTTCCTCTAGATGAACGTACTTGGAATCTTTTTGCCCTGGAATCTGTTAGGCAGAATTCATTGCCCCTACAATTAGGTTTGGAGGGGATTTGTGATTGTGTGCGAATGTTTCTGCTGGGAAGGAGTCAGTCCTTTGGTGTTGGTTCCCTTAAGCATAACGGCCGAGAGGTATGAAGTTGTTCCGAATAATCCCACGCTGCCTACACTATGGCAGTAATTCGGCACAGATCTGTCCCGCTTTCAGCAAGATCGAGTGCTTTGATACACAGAAAGTCTATCAACGACTGGGTTGAAGGAAGGACATCCAATTGTTGGATTGGCTGTCACAAAGTCCCTACTTAAATCCAATAAAACATCCATAGGACCAACTGGAAAGCCGAATCCGAGCTCTTCCTATACTGTAGCTCTGGAAAAAGCTGCGCAAGAGAAATGGAAGAAAATTCCTATACAGACCTACCGGCATTTCACGGATAGCATGCCCAAAAGTGTCGTTGCAATTATAACAGCGAAATATATGCCGACTATGTGCTGATTTCAGCTAATAAATGGTATTGTTTCCGTTCTACCTAGGTGTCCGAATACTTTTGTCTACATATTGTATATGTCAAGCCGGGAAACATGCGCATAATGAGCAGTCTTTTCTGATTTTCCAGATTTCAATTTTTGGCGTTTCATCTCAGGTAAGTAGACGATTTAATGACCACCGTAAGCAACTCGATGTCTATAAGCAGTCGCTCGTCCCTAATTAAGAACAACTGGCTCCGGAGAAGGGAAACCACCAGTGCCGTAAGACAAACACAACATCCATGCCTAACCGGGATTTGAACCTTGACCCCATCTCGGACGAATAATCAGAAGCCAGGGTTTAGACCACTGCACCACCGGAGGGGCTACTCATCCCCTCGTAGTTGTGATCTACCATTTTATGTCTGGAGGTAATTTAGATCTAATTGTGTGCCCTAAAATCAAAATAATAGTTTTGAGATGAAAATAGATAATTCTGAAATTATTGACCCCTCCAGAAGATCTGTGATTTGTATCAGCACAAAGTACATTAGCCAGTTACAAAAAATTCAGACAAGCACGTTTTCACCAAGACAGTAAAATTCTAAATGCTCAAAAATTCAGAAAGCTTATTTTGATAGTTTTACTATGCATTCCCCATTATATTTTTTGTTTTTTTTTTAAATACAGTGGGTGCTATATTTTCAAAAACGTCTTCTTTAGAACAACAATCATTTAGTCTACTATCCCTGCTGGAGCTTACTCAAAGCAAATTTCAGACTTGGAATAATGAAACTCTTGAAATCATTAAAGACCTACTTCACCTCATTCCACTTAAGTATTTCACATGACGAAAACATTTGCATTTACATTTTCTATTTTCAGAAACTAAAAAACTCTATGGGTAGTCACATCCGACGAGTAAGGAGATTGATCCACAGTTTTCTGGGCTAATAATGCGATTAGTTAAACCCTGTAACAGAGTTGGAGTTGATAAAGCAAGTACCTCATGAGTTTTGCGAAGGAAGTGTTTCTCACTCTTCTTGACAGATCTTTAGTCAAATGAGCTGATATGTACTAGAAGAAGTTTTAGTTTCTTCTGCTCCTCTCGAGTAGTGAAACGAGTTTCATTTGTTTTTAAATAAACAGAGGATGTACCCACATACTGTTCCTCTGTATCAATGTATTAATGGCGTTCAAAGAGCTCATTAATATTAACGCATTGCAACCTCTCAGTCTAGAATACACTGTTGGCCACCCAAAATGCAACACCATGAAGGAAGCATCCGATTTGCCTGAAATTCTCAGCTTGCGTCGCCCGCGAGAGGACATGCAAACGATTAGCATTGTAGGGCATATGCAAATCATGTGCGCCCGGCACGCCGCCAAAAAGCACTATAAGAAGGGTGCACAGAAGGCGGGGTGTAAGTAGTGGAAGTGTGTTGTGCTGCCGGACCTGTGCGTGGGAAGCTTCCTGATGCCTGGTCGCAAAATACGGCAGTCATTCCAGCACGTTTCAGAGTTTGACAGAGGAAGAATAGTGGCTTATCACGACAGCGGTTTATCGTACCGAGACATCGGCGCCCGTGTGGGACGACATCCAGCCACAGTGAGGCTAGTACGGATTCGGTGGGTGCAGGAGGGACGGATGGACCGACGTGAGCGATTGCCGTGCTGACACAGGTTGTTGCGTAACCACCAAAGGAGAGGACCAGCATGTTGTGCGGCGGGCATTGACGGCTCGTACGTACCGCCACATCACGAACGTGAGCGCAGGAATTAGGATGTGTTGCGCAACAACCTGTGTCAGCACGTTCCGTTCGACGTCGACTGCAGGAGCGGGGACTTTTCGCACGGCGCCTATTGCTCCAATTGCCACTGACGTTACACCACCGGCGAGTGCGGCGGCAGTGGGCCGTTGAACGCCGCACCTGGACTACGGAATGGCACGACATTGTCTTCTCCGACGAATCCCGCTTCTGCCTGCAACACACCGATGATCGGATCCGCGTGTGGCGGCACTGCGACGAGAGACTGTATGACGCCTGCATTATGCGTCGCCATACCGGTCCGTCGCTTGGTGTTATGGTTTGGGGCGCAATTGGATATGTCACCCGCACCCCTCTGTAGGCATCACCAGTACACTCTACAACCACCGATACTTCTCCGACGTTTTAGAGCCTGTAGTCCTCCCTTACCTTCAGAACCTGCCAGCGACCACGTTTCAACAGGACAATGCGCGCCCGAACGTGGCACGCTTCGTGCATCAATTCTTCACGGCCCCCAGGTGTCACTGCTGCCGTGACCCGCCTGTTCTCCCGATATGTCGCCCATCGAACACGTCTGGTTGCTGATCGGTAGCCGAGTTGCCCGGCAAACACCACCCGCTGCTATGCCTAATGAAATGTGGCAACGTGTGGAAGCAGCCTGGACCGACATACCCCAAACCCACATCCAAAGTCTCTTTCGTTCGATGCAGCGGTGTGCAGCGGCCATTTTTGCCAGCCAGAGGGGCCACACGAACTGTTGATGTCTGCGTGTTCCGCAAGTCGCGCGGGCCTGTAAGCTCAGTCGTTTCATCTTTGTATCTGTTGTTATGCGTCCAGTAAATCTGGCTTTGCTATCTCGTGTCCTTCTTGGTGTTGCATTTTGGGTGGCCAGCAGTGTATATGAGTGAAACGCTCTGCTTTTTTACTCTTAAAAATTTGTACCGCAAAAATATTTCTTTAGAAAATTTTCCAATGGACGAAATAAACGATTTCCATTGAAATCCCTGAAAAAATAACAATATGTTTAAATTGACTTGCTGGAAGTAACTTTTACTCTGCTGGTAAATAGAAATTCATTTATGCAAAGGTTGAAAAAGAAATTACTATGGCGTTTGGTTAACATAGCGCATGTATATTTATGTATTGCAAATGCATTTATAAAGTCTAAACTGAACCGTTGTAATAGTTG
Source organism: Macrothele yani (assembly GCA_039090855.1). Lineage (NCBI taxonomy): Eukaryota > Metazoa > Arthropoda > Arachnida > Araneae > Macrothelidae > Macrothele > Macrothele yani. The sequence continues at coordinate 77,723,867 of CM077011.1, forward strand.
GCCAGTCAAATTAATCTGAGTAATGACATTTTAGTTGGACCATTCACCCTGAGGCATACTGACAGATCTTCGTAGTAGTGATTCACTAATGTTCCTGAATAAATCGATATACTGCTCAACTTCAAAATGAAAATTTGGATATGGGTTATTGCATCGCAACGAAGTTTATAAAGAAATTTTAGTATATTCTCTAGGAGTGAAGTGTATCGGAAGCAGTGGAGATTTCAGTTGAAAGCAGACTGTAAGAAGTATTAAAGCTTGTATGCAGTGAGCTTCATTACTATCTCCCTAAGTGATACAAGAATCGAGATGGCAGCGCATTCCGTCTGTGCGATCTAAATCGTATCTCAATGGACGCTAATTCATCCAGTATCGACCTCTCTTTGTAAGCTCTCCACGGAACATCAAGTGAGTGGATCAATGTTTATCTCCCTCACAAATAGGGGCGAATCAAGAACATGAGCTTGTTGTATCCAGTTTTTGATGTGTTGCTTTCCAAATGGAGTCAACTTCTTTGAAAGTCAAAAATTTCAATAATCCGTGTAACGTTCTGTACGATATTGTTCGAGCCGATCAATTCCCACATTAACCAATGGAAAACGAACGAATATAATTATCCATCGTCTACATTAACTTGTTAATAGGATCATAAGTGCTTTGTTATACACTATCTACCAACAAGTAATTGGACACACCTGCAATCGACGATATCTGCGGTCCTGATACACGTCACGGCCGCCGCCGTTAAATATCGTGTGGGAAACAACAACGCAACCAGTCGCATGCAAGATGCCACGCAGTTCGGAGCTCTCTGATTTCAAGAAAGGTGTAATCGTCGGGTATCACAGAAATGGCCGATCCATACGTGACATATCCAGCGAGTTGAAGTACCCATAATCGACAGTGGCCTACGTGATTGGCAAGTGGAACATGAGAAGTGACTATCGGAATGTGCCGCGACCTGGCAGACCCGCAAAACTGGGAGATTGAGACCCGCGGGTGCTGGCCAGAGAAATTCGGAAGAACCGCACGAAATCGATGGGCCACATCCGCGAGGAGTTTCAACAGGCATCCGGGAGTGTTCTTTTGATGAATACCATCCGTAAAGAAGCCCATCTGCTCGGTTATCATGGACGTGCTGCTGACCAAAAGCCTTTGATCACCAAGTCCAATAGCGCTGCTCGGCTAACGTAGTGCAAAGAACGTCGACAATGGACCGTAGAACAGTGGAAACAGCTTCTCTGGAGCGACGAATCAAGGTTCACCCTCTACCGTTCGGATGGCAGGGTCTGGGTTTGGCGTCTGCCTGGAGAACGCCTCCTGCCGGAATATATTGTGCCAAATGTGAAGTTCGGCGGCGATGGAATTATGCTATGGGGGTGTTTCTCCTGGTATGGCACAGGACCCTATGTCGGAATTCCTGGTAGACTCAACGCCGAGACCTAGTGCACCATTTTGAATGACCATGCGCTTCCTACGTTGTGGCAGTTTTACGGGGTGGATCAATGTTACTTTCAGGATGACAATGCCACCTGTAATGTTGCGAGGTCCACCATGGCTTGGTATGGTAACAATGGGGTTAATCGAATGGATTGGCCTGCGCAGAGCCCGGACCATAACCCTATCGAGCACCTCTGGGACGAGTTGGAGCGTCGTCTTAAGGGGTGGCCCCACCGTCCGAGATCGGTGAAGGAACTGACCTGTCTTCTCCAAGCCGAGTGGAAGAATATACCGCAGGCCGTCGTTCAACGCCTGGTTGAGAGTATGCCCCGGAGAGTCGCAGCTGTAATCGCCGCTCGTGGAGGCTCCACCAACTATTGAAGGTGAATAAACTTCGTTTTTCTTTGCTATCACAGGTGTCCAATTACTTGTTGGTAGATAGTGTATATGCATATGAATTAAAAAAAATATTTCCGTACGTTTCGCGGGATTTTTCTTAGCATTTGTATAAATTTTAGACGAAGAAAGCCCTAAGCCTATTAGTTTATCGGCCAAACTGCCCACGACGCTGCAGGTGTATAAAGTTTACGATGTAATCTGTATAATTTGCTTTTCAGTATATAGTGAATGATTGTGTTGTGAATATCATCTTCTGAACCTACTGACAACAAACAGTACTCGCTTTTTATTCACTCAGTGTCTGCAAACTTTGTATATGAATACGAAAAAATCGCGTTTATATGTTGATAATGTGGGTGTGTGCAAAGGTTGTACCTGTTTTTCATGATTCAAATTCCTAGTAAATCATTTAAATAACAAGTGCAATAACAGACGGCACGTGTGATGGTCAACATGCTTCGAGGAGCAGGCTATAAAATGACATCAAGAAAGCAGGTGAATCACATTCGTAAACAAGTCACACAAGCGTTAAGGTGTTAAGCAATGAGGATCATATTAGACATTTTTTGCTTTATGAGTTCGACAAAGGCAGCAATGTAGCTGAAGCCCGCTGCAACATTTCTGAGGTGTATGATGAGGATACTGTACACGAAAGCACATATCGTCGTTGGTTCCAGAATTTCCGTTAAAGAGAGACAGAAGCTGCAGGGATCAGTTACGTTCCGGACGTCCACTAGATGCTTCTAAACAGGATCTCATTTAAGCCATTTCAAACAACCAAGATCTAACCATCGAAGAATTATCAGAAAATCATTCTGTACGCAGAACAGCAGTAGAAAGGAGAATGCATGTGCTTGGGTTTATCACAAAGTTCGATTAGTGGGTACTACATGACCAATCCACAAGAAATCGACGAGACAGGATGAACATCTGTCTTTCTTTGCTTACGCATCACAGAAATGAATCTTTCTTGGAATGATTAGTCACGGGAGAGGAAACGTGGGTCCTTTACAGAAATGTAAAGCATCAAAGGACTGTATGCCGAGATGGAGAGCTTGCTCCATCGACTTCAAGATGAGGACTGCATCAGAGAAAGGTGTTGTTAAGTGTATGGGATAACGTGAAGAGGGTAATCCATTGAGAGTTGCTTGCACCAAACCTAAAAATAAATGCTGACCTGTACTTCCAACTGTTGCAAAGGCTGAAAGAAAAATTGAAATCGGAACATCCAGCACTGGCTAGTCGCAAAGACGTCATCCTGCAACATGACAAGGCAAGACCCCATATATCTTTTGTTGTTTTTTTATTGGAGGTTTAACGGCAACCATGAGCAACTCAATGGGCTATAAGCAGTCGCCCATCCCTAATGTAGGGTCACTGGTTCCAGGGAAGGGAGAGAGCCAGTGCCGTAAGGCAAACCCAACATCCATGCCTCACCGGGATTCGAACACGGACCCTTCAGACAAATGACCAGAGTCCATCACTTAGACCACGGCGCCACCGGGGCGGCTCATATGTCTTTAGCCACCCAGAAAAAATTATTGTTAACAGTTTCAATTGTAATTTTTTTCAATTCACACGACTAGTCCACTTTGTTAACTTTATTTACATACCAAAATTAATGTTCGATCACCTTTAGTTCAGAAGTATTGAACACGAAAACAAAAGTACGCTCGCGGCGCAGACCACAAAAATGACCATCCACTTCGGCGCGCTGTCACGACCTGCGATTGATCCGCCGACCACACCACTTATAATTGTTACTAAATGTCATCTATGCGCTATCTACACTGACGGAAGAAAAAATCCCAACACCACGAAAAAATAGTTGTAGAGGAATGAAATGACGGCAATACATTTGTATAGGTAACATATTTAATCGATTAAAGTTTCAAGATCACAGCGTAATGTAAGCGCGAGAAGAGCCAATTTAAATGTGAAATGCTGGTACATTAATAACCGGTGTAACCGCCAGAATGTTGAATGCAAGCACGCAAACGTTCATGCATTGTGTCGTACAGGTGCTGGATGTCAGTTTGTGGGATGGAGTTCCATGTCTGTTGCACTTGGTCTGTCAATACAGGGACGGTTAATGCTGGTTGGAGGTGACGCTGAAGTTGTCGTCCAATGAAGTCCCATACGTGCTCAATTGGAGAAAGATCTGGTGATCTAGCAGGCCACGGCAACTTGTCGACCCTCTGTAGAGCATGTTGGGTTACAACAGCGGTATGCGGGCGAGCGTTATCCTGTTGGAAAACACCCCCCGGAATGCTGTTCATGAATGACAGCACAACAGGTTCAATCACCAGATCGACGTACAACTGAGCCGTCAGGGTGCGTGGGATAACCACGAGAGTGCTCCTTCTGTCATCGAAAAATTGCTCCCCAGACCATAACTCCAGGTGTTGGTCCAGTGTGTCTCGGCCACAGACAGGTTGGTTGCAGGCGCTCACCTGGCCTCCTTCTAACCAACACACGGCTATCACTGGCACCCAGGCAGAACCGGCTTTCATCAGAAAACACAACAGATCTCCACTCCGTCCACCAATGAGCTCTAGCTTGACACCACTGACGTCGCAAACGGCAGTGGTTTGGAGTAAGTGGAATGCACGCTACAGGGAGTCTGGCTCGGAGCTGTCCTTCAAGTAACCAATTTGTAACAGTTTGCTGTGTCACTGTGGTAGCAACTGCAGCTTGAATTGCTGCCGCAGACGCAGTACGATGCGCCACGAACATAAACCGTCCACGGCGGTCTTCCCTCTCAGTAGTGCCACGTGGCCGGCCGGAACCCGGTCTTCTTGAAGCAGTACCTTCCCTTGACCACCGCTGCCAACAATCATGCACAGTGGCTACATTCCTGCCAAGTCGTTCTGCAATATTGTGGAAAGAAGATCCACCTTCTCGTAGCCCTATTACACGACCTCGTTCAAACTCCGTGAGCTGTTGATAATGGCTTCTTCGTCTTCTTAAAGGCATTCTTGACTAACATCAACACACTACGTCGAATCTCAACGATAACTAACCCTCATGAACGTTACAGCGCGTATTTACAGCAAACCTGCTTTGCATGTTCCGAGGGGCGCTACTAGCGCTACACGTATGCGCCGAGCGCGAAATTTGCATAGACATCATCTTACAGATGTACTCTCACCGCCTACCAAATGTCGTTTATCTAACACAACCCCTTCTTGGTGTTTGGATTTGGAGTAAGTGGAATGCACGGCAAGAAAATGTTTTGCATAAGAATAGTGTATATTCCCATGGTATAAAATTACTTATCGGGGAATATTTCCAACTTGATCAGCGACATCATTTCTACTTTTTCGATGACCCCTTTGACTCGTGGCCGGGGAATCTTACTCGCCCTGCCGCCCTCCCTTAATCGCTATATCGTTGGGGGACCAGTTGGCCAAGAGACCAGTCTTCAGTACGTGATACCGCAGTCTCCAGGCCTGTTTCCATCCAACCGTTTAATTTGATTGTAGCTCTTCACCCGCACGGCATCGCATGTGGACTTGTCGATAGATACCATTAAGCATTAGGCCGATATATACTTTTGTAGCTGTCCAATATCCTGTCATGTTGCTCCCGTGGCCACTGCACGCGAAGCTGTCAATGAAGTTCGGTCAATTTGGACATATAAGGCCGATGATCTGCAAGATCTTCTGCTGGACTGCGTGCTCAAAATATTACCCTCTGATATCTGGAATCGCTTGTAGTGCCGGAGAACACGTGGTAGTCGTCGTTCACTGTGGCTTTCAACCAATGGCGGTTTACCCCCTTCCAGAACGTTTGGTGGATATGTGTGCCTTTTGGTACCATTCCAGCCACACATATTCACTGTTGTTTATTTCTAACAGCCAAAAATGCCTGTGATTGCTGAAATTCTGACCTCCACCTTTCCTGCGCTGATAATCATCCCCCTCTAAATATCGGATAAGTTCTTCCCTTTTCTTATTGGACAAACTTCGTACCTGCGAAACTACGTACAATGGGACTCGCCCACTCATGTTGACAGGAGTCATCACCAGTTGGGTAATGCTAATAGAAAAAGTACAGTAATGCGCGTTGCATTTACGTTTTCAATAAATTTATCTTCTTACCTTCCAATTCCGCCTTTTCTCTTCTCACTTTCTTATATTTATACACGGTCGAGTCACATTATTGTGACCACCAGCTAATATCCAGAGTAACCGCCGTGTGCAGCACGGACAGCAGCTACACGGGCTGGGAGTGACTCAAAAAGATGCTGCAAGGTGTTCACAGATATGTGGAGCCATACTGCCTGCAGTGCATCTGACAGCTACTGGAGGATGCGCGGTGGAGGATCCATAGTGCGAACAACAGGATCGAGGTGGTCCCACAGATGCGCAACTGGGTTTACGTCTGGAGAATTAGGGGGCCAGGGAAGTACTTTGAAGTATTCATCGTGCTTTTCCATCCACTCTTGGATATTTCTAGCTGTGTGACACGTCGCATTGTCGTACTGGAAGATTCCATCCACCCAAAGGAAGACAAACAGCACCTATGGGTGTACGTGGTCTGTAAGGACGGAATAATGACGAATTCGGTCCATAGTGCCTTCCACAGGTATGAGTGGACCCAAGGAATGCCACAAAAACATTGCCCAGACCATAACGCTGCCCCTACTAGCTTGTGTTCTTCCAGCAATGGTTGAAGAGTGTTTGTTCTCCGATGTCTCTCGCCTTATATACCAACGCCCATCCGTTCGATGAAGCAGAAAACGTGACTCATCGGAGAAGGCAATCCTTTGCCAATTACCGGATATCCAATTCCGATACTGCCGGGCAAATGTAAGCCTCTTCTGCGGATGCACCTTCATTAGCATAGGTGCAGTGACCATACGTCTTCATTACAGCCCCATACACAACAGGGTTCGCTGAACTGTCGTTTTAGACATACTTCTGGTAGCCCCCTGGTTCGTTCGGCCTGTGACTTGCTCCACTGTAGCTTGTCTATCGACCCTCACGCACCTTCGCAGTCGACGTCACCTCTCACATCAATGGCACGTGGTGCACCTCAGTTTTCAAGTCGCTTATTCGCAATAATGCCATTTCTTCAGTCACGATGCACTTTAACCACAACAGAGCGCGAGCAGTTCAAAAACTGCGCTGTTTCAGAAATAAAGCCACCCTTGACCTGAAAGAAGATAATTATCCCTTTTTACAAATCTGATAAATCGCACTTTTTATCCATGACAGCAACGAGTGATATATTTTCAGATTGCTTACAGCACACTTTATATAACCCCCAAGTCAGCTCACGACACGTGCCTTCTTTCATTGGCTACACGCTGTTCACGGCAAAAGTAGGAGGGGGACACAATAATGTTACTCGACTGTGTAGTATAAAAAAGTGCAGTCATCGGTCCAAATCATACTTCCAGATTTACACGTTTTGGCATTCAAGGAACAAGATTTCACCATTATGACAACAAAACATTGAAATGTTGTGGCCCAAATTGGGGCCGTTTTGGAGGTGCAGAAACTAAAATCATCCCGTATTATCAAGTACGATGTCGTTGGAACCGGAAACTAATTTAGAGTGTAATGGTGAAAGCCATTTTTTACTGGGAGTCTTGGTTCTCGAGATATTTGAATAGGAGCAGTTTGGGTACAGCACGGACAATTCTATTTATAGTCCACCTGAAAACAAGCGGTAGAACAGCCTGGGATTTATTGCTTCGACGGATTTTTTCCGCCTGTGTGAAATGGGCCTCAAGCTCCAGGGAGAAAAGGAATAATCTCCTCTGCTTCGGGCGTAATTAAGGGGCACTCGTAATTGTATTAAATTCACTGAAATTCACAACTAGACTCCTTAATAATGATTAGATTAATTAAATCCCCAATTACAATAATTTCCCACTCTAATATCTCCACCTCAACGTTCTTAACAACAACAGAAAAATGAGTTTCAAGAGACTGCCAACTGAAAATGGATTTAGAGACTAATTCTACCTTCAAACAAATATGGGACGTTAATTCCACTAACTCTGCAGTTTTTCTGTTGCATTTTTTAATCGGAAACGAATTAAAAGACATTCGCATTTTAAAAAGAAAATGAATTTTGCTGTGTAGGATTTACCGGAAGGCGTGCCAGCTAGAAAATAAAATTTCCGGCCCCACTACACCACTGGTCATCACACTGATCTGGCTCAGTAGTGCTCATTTGGCTGCTGTACATTATATGTCGAAACAATAACAAGTTAATTCTGACGTTCCTGAAATTAAACTATCAAATTTACTTTAAAATACCATTTTCAACTCGACTGGAATTTTTAAGATTTGCTGCTGCTATGTTTGTCTTCATTATTATCTGTAGTAAAGACACGCACGGTACGATACTCTTATCAGTAAGGACTGCAAATTCAATATGTTGTAGATCATTCATAGTTTTAAAATATCACATTATGGAACTGAAGTGGAATCACTGCTACCTGGATGCTGGGATTTAGTTGTTTTAGGTTCAAAGCATGAAGTTCAGTTGTACGAATGATTAAGATATTATTGCAGGCGCTGAAATTACTAGTTATCTGCTTTCAATCTCCTTATCTGTTTAAATTCTGCGATCGGCTGGTATTTTTATCATAAATTGTCTGAACATTATGGTCTGTGGCGTATACTCTATTTTAACTTCCGATATTAGCTATCGGTTGTTATTTAAATTGTTTTTGCTTCTCGTGCCTCTTCTTACCTGAACGTCATGTCTGAACTAAAGATAGTCTCTATTCATTTCCCAATACTGGCAGCAGGCCAAAGGTGAAAAATAGAGATGAAATGAGACAGCTCTGTGTGTAAGGTGTGATAATTGACGAGATGTTATTCGAGCTGAACCTTACGTTCTATATTTTGTCTGTTAATTTTTGTACTAACAGTAGTGCTCAGCTGTTCGTTTTTGTGAGTACTAATTATCGCGAGAACAAATCATAGCTCTTTTCACATTGTGCGGAAAGCAATAAACGAAATTATCCTACTATACTCACTTTTTGTTCACCTAAGTGCTTTAAATTTTGGGAACAGGTGGTAGATTTAAGCAATTAGGATTTCAAGTGACTAAAATATTTGACTTATAACTCTGTGGATCCTATGGTACGTACAACAGTAATTGTTGCGGGATAATATAACTATACTAGTGATCCAAATTTATTGGCGTAGATAAAAATCCAAGTTTCCAAGCTTTCGCACATCAACCAGATGGCGTTTTCAAGAAAGGTAGACAGCAAACTGCCTTGTTTACGCTTTCCAACCGTAGGTTGAAAAAAGCGTATATTCTCCAGCTTTTTCGGTCCGTCTGTCGGCACGATAACACACGTAAAAATGGTTCGACTTCGATGAAATTTTAGTATGTGGTAGGGGACCGCCTAGGGACGAACCTTATTGAAAATGGGTGAAGTGGGGTCAAAGGTCACGACATAAGAGCGGAATTCATTCAATTGTCCTTACGCGCCATAACTTGCATAAATACAGTTCGATTTCAATGAAATTTTAGTATGTGGTAGGGGACCACCTGGGAACGAACCCTATTGAAAATGTGTGAAGTGGAGTGAAAAGTCAGGACATATGAGCGGAATGCTTTCCATTGCCCTTATGCGTCATAAGGTGCGTAAAAATGGTTCGATTTTGATGAAATTTTAGTATGTGGTAGGGGACCACCTGGAGAGGAACCCTATTAAAAATGGGACAAATAGACTCAAAGGTCAGGACATAGGATCGGGATCCATTCCATCGCCCTTATCCCACACTATTAAGGTGGGCGTCAAGTAATTTTGCTTCGTATATTTCCAACGGAAAACCTTTTGTACACATTTCCTTCACAATTAGTGTGTTCCCAAGGATGGAAATTTGAACATCGATTAAAATAACTTCATACTATAACTTGGAATACTTAACATTTTCTAAAACATAAGCATAATTATATTAAAAAACAATAACGTTTCCTTTGGTGGTGTTGAAGCCAGAAAAAGGATGGCGCGACCTGTGCTATGATGACGTCAGTGGACAAATAAATGTTGGATTGCATAATTACGGTTATGGTTTAGAAAATATAATTACGGTTACGGTTTAGAAAAATATTAAGTATTCCAAGTTATGAAATGAAGCTATTTTAATCGATGTTCAAATTTTCATTCTTGGGAACGCATTAATTATGAAGAAAATGTGTACAGAAGTTTTTCCATTGGAAGTATAGGAAACAAAATTGCTTGACGTCCACCTTAAAGTAGCAATTCTTGTTGTATGTATGTGTATATACATTTTATTCTGAAAACGGCTCTAAGAATTTTGATGAAAGTCGTTAACCTACCGTTTCTTATATAACGAAGTAAATTTCTCCGTCATTTCTGTCCACGCCAGGATTCGAACCCGGATCTCCTCATTCCGGAATAAGTCACTCTACCAATCGAGCTACGCGGACATTTTATTCTGATTCCTATCTGCCTTTATGTCGTGTGCGTCCTTCTGGCAGGTACGTCACATCTCCTGGTACGTTACATCATCTCCCCTTTATTTTATTTTTTTTCGAAGTGCTGGAGAAGGGATTCTCTTATTTTTCCTATCTCGCGGTGTGGAAATAACATCACACCATTGCGAGATTTTGAACGGTCGGGTCATCCGGATAGTTCGGGCGCCATTATAACGAAGTAAATTTCTCCGTCATTTCGGTCTACGCAAGGATTCGTACCCAGATCCCCTCATTCCGGAATAAGTCACTCTACCAATTGAGCTACGCGGACGTTTTATTCTGATTCCTATCTGCCTTTATGTCGTGTGCGTCCTTCTGGCAGGTACGTTACATCTCCTGGTACGTTACGCTTGGTATTAGAAATCGATTTAGCTTGATCTCGACTTTAGGAGAATTCGTTTAGTGGATTAAATAACCACCCCGAATTATAACGTTTTTACTGTCATGGCGTCGTTCCATTAATGTTTCCAATGCTTAGAAATCTTATGACGTCACAATATCGCGTTTGAGAATGTTGGCGCGCGGTCACGCCATCTCTCTCATTGCGTCACGCGTTGTGTGTGGATCCTATTAAAGTTTTATGACGTCATACACTTGCGAGCAAATGGTCGCTATTCCCATATGCTTTGTTATGTCATGCGTTGTGTGCGTATGTCCGTCCGCACGATAACTCGCGTAACAATCGTTCGATTTCGATGAAATTTTAGTATCTGGTAGGGTATCACCTGGGAAGGAACTTCATTTAAAGTGGACGAAATTAGGTCAAAGGTCAGTACATAGGAGCGGGATACATTCCACGCTCTTATGCGTCATAACTAACGTAAAAAAGGTTCAATTTCGATGAAATTTTAGTATGAGGTAGGGGACCACCTGGCAAAAAATTCTATTGAAAATGGTCGAAATGGGGTCAAAGGTCAGGACATAGGAGCGGAATCACTTCAATCGCCATTGTGCGTCATAACTTACGTAAAAATGCTTTGATTTGGATGAAATGTTAGTATGTTGTAGGGGCCTGCCTGGAGACGAATTCTATTGAAAATGGGCGAAATGGGGTCAAAGGTTACGACACATGAGCGGGATCTATTCCATAGCCCTTATGCATCATAAGTTACGTAAAAATGCTTCGATTGCGACAAAACTTTATCATGTTATTTCGGAGGTATACCGAACCGATTCTTTTGAATATCTTCGATATGGGATCAAGAATCAGGGCACAGGACCGAGATTTATTCCATAGCCATTATTCTCATAACTTGAGTGATAACTTGAGTAATGATTTCTGGTATGTTGGAAAGCGTATTATAATCTATGCATTACATGATTTTACAAACTTGTGTTAGTATTTAGTAATGATTATGTTGTGCGATGAGTATTTCGTACTTGTCTTCTATGCGCGTGTTTGTTTGCTTAATTTTTCCGTGCTACTTGTTCCAAGAACCGCGTTTTTGAAGCGTGGAGAGCCGAACTCATCAGGTCCGCCATCCATCACTCATATGCCAAAGGTGGCTGTTCCTGCTGCTGTCCATGTGATAGATGAACTACTTTATTGTAAAGGCTCACATGGTCATGATTCACGGTAGTCTTTTGCTAAAACGCTCGTTAAATTATAGGTTAGGACTTGGGTAAAACAGCCTGAAATAAATACTGACTGAGACAGAGTATTGAGCCATGCACGCAAAGAGGTTTCGTTTATTAGTACGGACTCGTATTTGCTCTGTGGTTATGACTCCGCAAAGCGGCCGAAATTCGGTTTGTCCAACTGAATATTGAATTAAAATGTTCATTTAGCTTATTCTTCAAAGAACAATCAAGTGTTGGTCGTGCTGTGATTTACAATATCTGTTAAGTACCACATTGGATTATTATCATTATTATATCTCGGGTACATTTTGTTTTTAGTGTTTCATGAATTCATACACTCAGTAGACAAATCATTAGAGATAGGAATGATGGGCAGTTGACATGGGCATCCCCGCGCAGAGTGTAACAGACATAACCAAACGCAGGTGATAAATAGGCGTACAGCAGGGCTTCCCAACGGTGTATCGCAATCTGTGAACATGGGTAAGCATAGTGATCTGAGCGACTTCGATCGTAGACGCATTGCCGACGTAAGACAGATGGGTCATTCCAGCGCCCAAGTGGTAAAAGCCCTAAGGTTTTCCAGAACAACCGTATCAAGGGTGTACCGCGAGTATACCGTCAACGGACGTACCAGTGTCCAGAGAACAAGCGATGGCCGACCACACTCTTGTACAGACCGACCATTTAGAACCGGCGGTGCAAATCACATCTAGGTTAAATGTCGGTGGCCCAAGCACCGCTCACGAGTGTACGGTAGGGAGCATGCTGCGTACCCTGGGCTACTCGTGTGCCATTGTTGACTGCTCGTCAACGGACATTACGCCTCGCCTGGTGCCTGGATTATGAAAACTGGACTTCTGCTGAATGGCGCCGCGTCATGTGATCAGATGAATCCCGTTTTCAGCTGTACTGAGCAAAAGGGAGGGTGCAGGTTTGGCGTCGACAGCATGAGGTCATGGCCCCATCGTGTCTTTTCAGCTGTGTTCAAGACGGTGGTGGCTCTGTGATAGTTTGGGGAGCCTTCTCATGGGACACATTTGGTCCCTTAGTGTGTCCGGAAAGGTCCTTAACCGCTGCGCGCTACCAGCATGTGCTGGCTGATCATCTACACGGTTTCATAGCCTTCGCGCATCCTGCGGCTGATGTTCTGTTTCAGCAGGACTGTGTGCCGCCCCACCGGGCCACAACCACCTAGGCATGGCTCGAGGAACACTTAGCTGAGTTTGAAACCATCCAATGGGGTCAATGTCGTGGCGAGTACAGGCTGTTATTAACGATAGAAGAGCCCCAACAAGCTATTAGGTAGGTATCTTTAATGTTTTGTCCACTGAGTAAAATAGAATAAATTAGACATTCAGAATAAATCAGACTACGATCTGACGGAAGCTTTTCCGTTATCTCCTAGATAAATATTTCTGATGACTGCATTTTATGTTCTATCTCATCTGCGAGAAGCTGGTGTTACAACTTCTACTAACTCATGCTTCTAGAGTGGTTACATCACTTGTGTTCTTCCCCTTCAATTCTGCATTACAGTACTGCACTATCTACCAACAAGTAATTGGACACACCTGCAATCGACGATATCTGCGGTCCTCTTACACGTCACGGCCGCCGCCGTTAAATATCGTGTGGGAAACAACAACGCAACCAATCGCATGTAAGATGCCACGCAGTTCGGAGCTCTCTGATTTCGAGAAAGATGTAATCGTCGGGCATCACAGAAATGGCCGATGCATACGTGACATATCCAGCGAGTTAAAGTACCAGAAATGGAGAGTGGCCTACGTGGTTGGCAAGTAGAAGATGAGTGGTGACTGTCGGAATGTGTCCCGACCCGGCAGACCCACAAAACTGGGTGTTAGAGACCGACGGGTGCTGGCCAGAGAAATTCGGAAAAACCGCACCAAATGGATGGGCCACATCCGCGAGGAGTTTCAACAGGTATCCTGGAGTGTTATTTCGATGAATACCATCCGTAAGGAAGCCCATCTTCTCGGTTATCATGGACGTGCTGCCGCCCACAAGCTTTTGATCACCAAGTCCAATAGCGCTGCTCGGCTAACATGGTGCAAAGAACGTCGACAGTGGACCGTTGAACAGTGGAAACAGGTTCTCTGGAGGGGCGAATCAAGTTTCACCCTCTACCGTTCGGATGGCAGGGTGTGGGTTTGGCGTCTGCCTGGAGAACCCCTCCTGACGGAATGTATTGTGCCAACTGTGAAGTTCGGCGGCGGTGGAATTATGCTATGGGGGTGTTTCTCCTGGTATGGCACGGGGCCCTTGGTCACAATTCCTGGTAGACTCAACGCCGAGACCTAGTGCACCATTTTGGATGACCATGCGCTCCCTACGTTGTGGCAGTTTTACGGGGTGGACCCATGTTACTTTCAGGATGACAATGCCACCTGTCATGATGCGAAGTCCACCATGGCTTGGTATTTTGACAATGGGGTTACTCGAATGGGCTGGTCTGCGCAGAGCTTGGACCTTAACCCTATCGAGCATCTCTGGGACGAGTTGGAGCGTCGACTTCAGGGGTGCCCCCACCGTCCGAAATCGGTGAAGGAACTGACCTGTCTTCTCCAAGCCGAGTGGAAGAATATACCGCAGGCCGTCGTACAACGCCTGGTTGAGAGTGCCCCGGAGAGTCGCAGCTGTAATCGCTGCTCGTGGAGGCTCCACCAACTATTGAAGGTGAATAAACTTCGTTTTCCTTTGCTATCACAGGTGTCCAATTACTTGTTGGTAGATAGTGTATATCTTACGCTTATTTTTGTTTCGAGGCGCGGATATATATTATTCCGTTTCGTTCTTATAAATTGTGTAGGATGTTATCTGGTTCCTTCAAGTATTTTGGATGTTATTCAAAATGCATTATTATTGGTATTTTTTTTGTTGTTAGCATCTTCGTCGTGATCAACAGATAAATCATTAGGTTCTCCATTTTTAACTGTAAAAGCTGTGTTCTGTGAATTTAAGTTAGTCACATTTCCATTTCCACTTAAAATTGTTGACATGAGTTTCCGTCGATGTTCTATGAATTAGGAACGCACAGAAAATATTAAACTTATATCATCATTTTAATAAGGCGCACTATGAAGTACTACATTTCTCAGTTTCGTGCGATTTGAAACCACTGTGGGAAAGTTTTATTATTGTTAATTTAAATTTCTCTCGCAAAATGAAATAAAATTGTACATTATACGAGAATTCTCACAGATATGGATTGATTCTCACCTTCCTGATGTTATTCTGTGCTCTCAATGATGCGCCACGAACCCGCTCTGTCTTTTCCAATTAAGTGGCATAGGAGCGACATCTGTCGAACTCACTGAAAGCTTCAAGCTAAAATTTTAGTCTTTGTCGTCCTCTCGTCCCTGCTTTAACGGAGTTTCCAGGAAGTATTTAAAATAAGTGCGCAAACACATTCTTTACAAAATACATGACAGAATTTTTCACTATTACTAAAATAATATTCTCTTACTCAAACTTACTGGTCATCAACCACTGGCAACTTTTTTAACTTTGAAACCAAATGCATTTGCAAAGTTTCTAACAATCTGTTTTGTAACGCACATATACACAGTAGAGTCACATTATTGTGACCGCCTCCTACTTTTGATGCCAAAAGCGCGTAGCCAATGAAGGAAGGCAAGTGTCGTGAGCTGGCTTGGAGGGTACATAAGGTGTGCTGTAGGTATTCTGAAACCATATCATTAGTTGCTGTCATAGATAAAAGGAGCGATTTATCAGATTTGCAAAAAGGGATGATTATCGGCATTCGGGCCAAGGGTGGCAAAAGAAAACAGCGAAAAAGCGCAGTTTGTGAACTGTTCGCGTGCTGCTGTGGTTAAAGTGTAGCGTGATTGGAAAAATGGCACCATTGCGTATAAGCAACTTGGACACTGCGGAGCACCACGTGCCATTGATGTGAGAGGTGAACGTTATCTTCGAAGGTGCGTGAGGGCCAATCGACACGCTACAGTGGAGGCGAATGACTCAGAGGGCTACCGAAAGTGTGTCTAAAACGACAGTTTAGCGAACCCTGCTGCGTATGGGGCTCCGATGCAGACGGATGGTCACTGCACCTATGCTAACGAAGGTACATCGGCAGAAAAGGCTTACACTTGCACGGCACTGTCGGAATTGGACCTCCGCTGGTTGGCAAAGTATTGCCTTCTCCGATGAGTCACGTTTTCTGCTTCATCGAACGGATGGATTTTGGCGTATTAGGCGAGAAACATTGGAGAACAAACACTCTTCAACCATTGCTGGCAGAACACAAGCTGGTAGGGGCAGTGTTATGGTCAGGGAAATGTTTTCGTGGCA
The DNA here is from genome assembly GCA_039090855.1 of Macrothele yani. Taxonomy (NCBI): domain Eukaryota; kingdom Metazoa; phylum Arthropoda; class Arachnida; order Araneae; family Macrothelidae; genus Macrothele; species Macrothele yani. The sequence goes on from CM077011.1 coordinate 77,740,103, forward strand.
TTCCATGAGTCCACTCATACCTGTGGAAGGCACTATGAACCGAATTCGTTATGAATACATCCTTGCAGACCACGTACATCCGTACGTGCTAATTGTCTTTACTGGAGCGGATGGGATCTTCCAGAACGAAAATGCGATGTGTCACACAGCTAGAAATGTTCGAGGGTATTTGGCAAAGCACGATAAGGACTTCAAAGTACTTCCCTGGCCACTAATTCCCCAACTTAAACCACATTGGGCACCTCTGAGACCACCTGAATCGTGTTGTTTGCTCTATGAATCCTCCACCACGCACCCTCCAGCAGCTGTCAGGTACACTGCAATCAGCATGGCTCCACATACCTGTGAACAGCTTCCAGCACCTTACTGAGTCACTCCCAACCCGTCTAGCTACTGTCCGCGCTGCAGACTTATCAGCTGGTGGTCACTATAATATGACTCGGCCATGTATAAACCTCCTGAAATGCTAACCTAAAGCGTTCCACAAAGTAAATGCCACCCGGTGTTGAAAGAATTTTTTGAATCGCACGTTTATTTTTTTAATCGCAATGTACTACCCTCCGCTGCTTATGGCAGCTTGCCAGCGGTGTCCCATAGTACGCCATCTTTCTTCAGCTCTCGTATTACTCGGGTCACGTTCAATGACAGTTCGTCCAGCGATTCGTTCCGGATGCCACGGAGCCGATTTTTTAACTTTGGGAAAAGATCAAAGTCTGTTGGACTGAGATCAGGGCTGTATGCTGATGGAATAAAGTTTCCTAACCATATTTGGACAAAAGTTCCTGTACCGACGCTGCACCAAGCAAGGTTGCTCCTGCTTCCACAAGTTGGGACGATTTTGACGAATTTTCGACCTCAACTTTTTCCTCAAAAAGTCACGATAATACTGTGTTGACATTTTGCCCTACCAGCCCTCGATCAGAGACCACAACACCCTGGGCATCGTACGAAATAATCATGATTTGCTTCACTTTGGATTTCTGCCGACGACACTTTGAGGAGCTTGGGGAACTTGGATGCCTCCATTCCGCTGATTGTGACCAGTTCTAGCTCAAAATCACGGGTCCAAGTCTCATCAATTGAGACAATTTTGTTCAGGAAAGTGTCACTTTCCCTTTCGTACCTGTGGAGGTGATCTTGCGCAATGCTCACCCTAGCTGCCTTCTCTCGGGGGTGAGTTGATGGGGCACCCAGCGCGGCGATCCCCCCCCCCCCTCAGTGAGTCCGTCAAAATCCGGTGAATAGACATTGTGGACAGATTTGCCTGATGACCAATCTCTTCGACTGTCAAAAGGTGATTCTCCTCGGGAAGTGTTGCTATAATGGTGACAGATGTTTTGTCTATCGCCGTTTGAGGTCGGCCTAAGAGGTGATCATCTTCGATGCGGCTTCGGCTCTACAGAAAGCGCGATGCCCAGCGAGAAATTGTGCTTAGATCAAGAGTAATTTTCCCACAAACTTCTTGCAAAATAGTGTGGAACTGTGTAGAAGTTTTTCCCCGCAGAGTTTCTATTTTCCCGTACGAGCGGTGGTCTAACGCTGTGACTCCATCTAAGAAGCTGCACGCTTCAATTTTCCAAATCTTCCCACATCCACACAGCAAATGATAACGCGTCGTTCTGACACGCACTGTCAAACGGCGATTCGACTCTCTGCGTTGCTGGTAATCGAATCGCCGATTTCAACGGCGATTCGACAATTGTCGATTGCCGATTTCGGCTATCTGCGTTGCTGAGAGTCTGACCTTGACATGACGCAATCATTTTCCCGATTGCATCATACGCTTCCGTTTTAAATTAACGTGTGAAGAACTTTTATTATGAGCCTCGGATATACTGTATATGTACTTTATATGCAAAGAAAGAGGAAGTTCGTAATGACAATTTTACCTTAACAGAGAAGACAATGCCATACGCTGATGGGGGTCCATGATTTTGAACCCATGGCTACGTGTGGTGTGACACATTAAACCAGTGTCTTATTCATATCTTTTCTTCATGAAAGTATTAACTACTCTTGAAGAAAAACATTTTGCTGTGGAAAGCCTCTGGGAAGTCTCTAGGTACGTATGTATCTTTCTTTCTCTGTTTTTCTCAACAAATCTACCTCTTTCTATGCTTTCTGCATTTTTATCTCTCTCTCTCTCTCTCTCTCTCTCTCTCTCTCTCTCTCTCTCACCCTTTGTACACTATCTTTTTTTAAGAGGTGAAGCAGTTTTAGCTCGATTTATTTGGAGGATTAAGTAATGTTCCATTCGCTCACAGAGATTGTTTTCAATACATCCTGAATAATATAAGTTGTTACTCTCATTTCATCCTTTGTGTAACCATGTCGCTTTGGGAAATAGAATTATCATAGTATTATAAGCCACTTTTGTGAACTTCAGTTGAAATGGTGGAAGGGTATATAAATAGGACTAAGTGCTCCTGTGAATGTCCTAATTTTGACTACATCGTGATAAAAGCATACTGTTTATTCCCGTATTTTAGAGAACTCCTCGTTTCCTTACCAGAGGGAATTACTGAAATCCTGGCCTACTTATAGTGACGGTAATGAAACAGAAGCTTTCCTAGGACTCTTAACTATGCTAAAGGAAGCGCAACAACTTACTCTAGGTGATTAAGCTTCTGTCTCTGATAGGTTTTAATTAGTAACCACCGCGGAATTAATCGGCTTAATGTGGTTTTCTGCGGTATTTTTCGATCATGAGGTTAAACCTAGGGGCAATATCTGCGCTACATTCAGTATTCGCGGTTTATAAGCTCCTTTGGTTTCACAATTACGATTTGAATATTTGTCTGTAGTGAGTTCTATCGACCGATGGTAGCGCTGAGTCATTCCCGAACCTTATCGAAATTACGTTATTGGGAATAAACCAATTTTTCTTTTCCATATGTATAAGAGTATTGGAACAACAGTTTGTACCATGAAATAATATTTCTTTTAATGCGGTGATTTCACATAACCGAATAAATTTTACCCTACATCCTAAATCACGAAATACATACTCGTATTTGCGCTAATTGTCTATATATATTTTGTGAAACTCTCATGAAAGTCGTAATGTAACACATGGTTATTTTTCAGTTTTGTTCTTTTAAAACGCGGATTCCTCCGTAGCAGTTTCACTTTCCCCTTATTTAAGTGGCCCAAGATCATAAATTTTCAGATAAATACAATCTGATGAAGACTTTCATGGCTTCGATTTAGCAGGAATGAATCAGTTAGCAACGGTGATTAGTCCTATATTTAATCAGTTGGACAAAGTATAGATTATATGTAACCAAGCAACAGAAAACTGAAGGAGGTGAGCCCAATACTCTCTAATTTACATAGTGTCAAAAGTTATTCACCTGAAATCCCAGGTTTAATTGTTCTGTGAACATCGGGAGTTGTGCTACACGATATTTGGTTACCACGTGCAGAACACAGCTGCGATTTCGGTATGGACTGCAAACCAGAGCAGCGAGCGAACATCAAATTCTGCGTCAAACTCGGCAAAACGGGAACACAGACGCATGAAATGTTGCGGCAGGCTTATGGCAATAAAGCAATGAGTCATGCGAGGTGTTTTGAGTGGCACTCGCGCTTCAAGAGCGGCAAAACGGCACTAGAAGAGGACGAGAGGTCCGAGCGACCGTCCACGAGCAAAACCCCCGAAACTGTGGACAAAATTAAGAAACTGGTGCATGAGGATCGTCGCAGATCCATTCAAGACATTGCTACTATCGTCAATGTGTCATACGGAGCAGTGCAAAAAATTCTGACGTTGGTTTTGAACATGCACCGCATTGCTGCAATGTTTGTGCCAAAGATCCCGAAAAGAAGACGCTCCGTGTCGAACTCCGTCAAGATTTTCGTCAGCAGGTGGTGAATGATCCAATGTTCCTGTCGCTGGTCATCACTGGGGACGAGACTTGGATCTACGGTTACGACCCGGAGACCGAACAACCGTCGTCTCAGTGGAAGAGCCCGGCATCTCCACGACCGAAGAAGGCCCGACAGGTGCGCAACCAAAAGCATGCCCATCGTGTTCTTCGATATTCGTGGGGTTATGTACCGTGAATTCGTTCCCCAGGGCCAGACCGACACCGTCCCCTTTTCTACTGCTATGTTCTGTGGTGTCTTGGGGAGGACATTCGCCGCAAACGACCTGAAATGTGGCACAGGGGCGATTTCCTGCTCCATTATAACAATTCAGCAGCTCACAGAGTGTTAGCAACACGCCAGTTTTGCAGCTGCAACAGCATGACTACTCTTCCTCACGCACCTTACTCGCCAGATTTGTCCCCCTGCGACTTCTTTCTGTTCCCGAAGATGAAACTGAAGCTCAAGGGTCGCCGTTTTGAAACCGTGGAGGAGATTCAAGGCGAATCCCAGATGGTGCTTGACACGATTCACGAACGGAACTTCCAGGGAGCGTTCCAACAGTGACAAAAACGCTGTCAGCGGTGTATCGCTTCCCAAGGAGACTACTTTGAGGGAGATCATAGCCAGACTTAAGTAACGTAAGTACTTTGTTGTATATCTGCCTAGTCTCGGAACTTTTTGTTCGGACCTCGTATAAAAATGGATTAGGACATTTATCTTCAAACATTTCACGTACGCTGCGGGCAAAAGGAGCAAAATGTTGGATCAGAACATACAAAACTAAAAATAATGTAACACATGAAGGCCATAATCAATACATGAATGCCATTTATTTAAATGTTGTGCTTTTATGCAATGTCAAAGGCCTTCGCAATATCAAGTGTAACAATTTACGTTTCGCGAAACCTTCCCCACATCTATCCCAGGTGTGTTTAAAATAGAATGAAATATTACCTATCAATAGAACAGAAGGAAGGCCTTAAAATGTTTCTTTCTTAAAATGGATTTCACCTATATTGCTTGATAACTTATTTACAGATCCCAAAGCAACCGAAATTTCCCAAACTAAGCCAGTTACTCACATCAAAATGACAGCAATGACACGTGCAGGAATCCCTTTCTGTTTGTGTTTCTAGTCTTCTGAAGTATTCTTTGGTGATCAGAAGCCGCTCAATATTTTACCTTAATGTCTCAGTGATGATTTAACCCCACCGAAGAGTGATCACTAAATCCACGAGAATAGTTTACATATTTGATCTTAATTTCTATTGTAGATGTCGTTACATATGATGCTATGGTCCAAATACATCACCATTCGGTTGCAAACATTTCATTTATACATTCCTGAATCGCAAATCGTTCGGGACTAGTTCCATGCTAAAGAGTTTGATTGCTCGTATAACATGTCACACGCATCGTATATGTAAACTCAAGTTACATATTATTAATAAAACCCAACAGCAAACAGGCGCGTGCCATCCTCACTTACGTAAGCAACTACACTGACGGAAAAAAATTCCCAACACCACGAAAAAGTAGTTGTAGAGGAATGAAATGGAGACAATACATTTGTATAGGTACCATATTTAATCGATTAAGGTTTCAAGATCACAGCTTATTGTAAGCGCGAGAAGAGCCATTTTAAATGTGAAATGCTGGTACATTAATAACCGGTGTAATCGCCAGAATGTTGAATGCAAGCACGCAAACGTTCATGCATTGTGTCGTACAGGTGCTGGATGTCAGTTTGAGGGATGGCGTTCCATGCCTGTTGCACTTGGTCGGTCAATACAGGGACGGTTAGTGCTGGTTGGGGGTGACGCTGGAGTTGTCGTCCAATGATGTCCCATACGTGCTCGATTGGTGAAATATCTGGTGATCTAGCAGGCCACGGCAACATGTCAACACTCCGCAGAGCATTTTGGGTTACAACAGTGGTATGCGGGCGAGCGTTATCCTGTTGGAAAACACCCCCTGGAATGCTGTTCATGAATGGCAGCACAACAGGTTGAATCACCAGACCGACGTACAACAGTGCCGTCAGGGTGCGTGGGATAACCACGAGAGTGCTCCTGCTGTCATAGGAAATTGCTCCCCAGACCATAACTCCAGGTGTAGGTCCAGTGTGCTTCGGCCGCAGACAGGTTAGTTGCAGGCGCTCACCTGGCCTCCTTCGAACCAACACACGGCTATCACTGGCACCCAGGCAGAACCGGCTTTCATCAGAAAACACAACAGATCTCCACTCCGTCCTCTAATGAGCTCTAGCTGGACACCACTGACGTCGCAAACGGCAGTGTTCGGAGTAAGTGGAATGCACGCTACAGGGCGTCTGGCTCAGAGCTGTCCTTCAAGTAACCGATTTGTAACATTTCGTTGTGTCACTGTGGTGGCAACTGCAGCTCGAGTTGCTGCCGCAGACGCGGTACGATGCGCCACGGCCATACGCCGTACACGGCGGTCTTCCCTCTCAGTAGTGCCACGTGGCAGGCCGGAACCCGGTCTTCTTGAGGCAGTACCTTCCGTTGACCACCGCTGCCAAAAATCATGCACAGTGGCTACATTCCTGCCAAGTCGTTCTGCAATATTGCGGAAAAAAATCCACCTTCTTGTAGCCCTATTACACGACCTCGATCAAACTCCGTGAGCTGTTGATAATGGCTTCTTCGTCTTCTTAAAGGCATTCTTGACTAACATCAACACACTACGTTGAATATCAACGATAACTAACGCTCACGAACGTTACAGCGCGTATTTACAGCAAACTTGCTTTGCATGTTCCGAGGGGCGCGACTAGCGCCACACGTATGCGCCGAGCGCGAAATTTGCATAGACGTCATCTTACAGATGTTCTCTCACCGCCTACCAACTGTCGTTTATCTGACACAACCCCTTCTTGGTGTTGGGATTTTTTTTCCGTCAGTGTATGATATTAAGTTGGATTTATAAGCAGCTCACTACAAAAGATTCAGACGTGTACAAAGTGTAGATAGAGGCAAGATGGGAAAGACTTGATTTAAGCGACTTTCAAAGAGGCATGATAATGAGCACTAGGCGGACAGTTGCAAGCATAACAAAAACGACAACCCTTCTCAATTTTGAAAGACCAGCAGCACCGAGGATGTACAGTGGCACACAAACAACCAAGTAAACAGTCAGAGGTCTTCCTTTACACGGAAATGACTGGCTTATGTTTGAGAGCAACGGCAGCTGGAAAGGAGTGTACGAGGTAACAGATGAAACCGTACAACAGCGATACCGAGAGGGGAATTATGACGTATTTAGCCAGTCACACATTTCCGTGAATGAGCTATAACAGCAGATATATTTTTAAAGTACCACTTAGCTTTGCAAAACAATCTTCTGCAGTGGGCACGGGAGCATCAAAACTGGATCTTTGACGACTGGTGGAAGGTGCGCTGGTCCGATGAATCATGTTTTTAGTTAATACATGCCGATGAGCGCATCAACAGCACGAGAATCGATGAAACCCACCTCCCAGCGTTGCCTGTACGTGCTAGTGGTGGTGTTGCAATGGCCTGGCACCTATTTTCGTTGAAAGCATTGGGTTCCTCAATACCTCTGGAACAGCATTGGCTACCAGAGGGATCTTAACATTTTTGCCGGCCAGGCACACATGTATTTGTTCATGGAGTTTCCTAGTGGGAGGGGGCTACTTCCAGCAGGATAATGCGTCACACAGCGTCCCTAGGAGTACGACATAGACTCCAACGTTCTAAACTGGCCCCACCAGTCCTCAGCGCTTGAACCAATTGAACACTTGTGAGATGAGATTTGGAGAGCCGTTCTTAACATAGATCCATCTCTAACCGGCATTTAGCAGTTGACGGTCGCCATCATATCCTCATGGTTGAACATACCTGTAGAATGATATTAGCACCTCGTTGAATTCATGGCACATTTAGTCGAGGATGGTTTGAAGGTCAAGGACGGCTCTCTAGATCTCATTAACAGGTTACTAGGTAGGTGTTCCTAATCATTTGGAAACATGTGGACATTGCATATCGAAAAAAACACTCCAAAGCTTCATAATATGAATTATCGAAGAAGCTGTAAAACTCCCTTTTAAACAATACGAGTCGAAGAAATGGCAACACCCCATATGAGTTATCGACGAAACTGCAATATTTCAAATGAGTGGGTAGATTGTCCTCATGATTTACCAACTAAGTGTGTTTCTCATGCTGGACATTTGGAACCATTACCATTGCTCATTTGAGGTCACGTGGTTACCCAGTGTAGGAATAGGAAGACATAACACACTTCATGCGTATAATTCGATTAACGTCGCGACTTCTGGCTTCTTCAAGGTCTTGTTTGTCCAGTGGTTTTAGAACCCGATCGTTGGTCACCGGTATATGATGGCCTAGAATCAGATAATTATTACCGTGGCATCCGACAGCACAGCGGGCTCTCTGGTTGGAAGATGTCATCCTGAGCATAATTCGTATTGATTTAACACCGAGTTCCAAGATTGTAACTACACTGATAAGAACGTCACAGTTCATTTTAGAGAAAACGCCTCATGCATATTAACTGATCGCATATGGTATTAACAGGGTAAAAGTGCTGTCGACATCAGACAGACTCTCACTACGAGCTTTCTTTGATGGTGAGGGTGTGGTTAACGACAACTTTGAGCAAATCAGTGGGCTATAAGCAGCCGCATGTCCATAATTTACGTCCACTGTCTCCAGGGAAGGGAGATATCCAGTGCCGTAAGACTCCGGTATTCGATCCCGGACCCATTTGGTAGATGGGTCCGAGATCGAATACCGTAGCCGTCGAGGCGGGCGAGCTTTTGTAAATGGCTGGTGCACAAATATGCACAACTATGGTTTCACAAAACATTCTGACGACAGATGATGTGAGTCTTGGCAGGACAGTCATTGGGGCTCATTACAGCCACCATGCATGTGCAGATCTAGCTCCAATATTCTTTGGCGTATATGTCTGATGTACGCTAGCGCCCACCCACATATCCGTCACCATGTGTGAAAATAACTCCAGGATCATTTTTCAGACTAGAATCTCGGGCAGGAACTCCAGGTTATTCTGACTGCCTACTTGATGACCGGACTGAATCGAGGTCTCTCCTATTCCTCGAATCACTTCAAGGTTGGTGTTTGTGTCTGCCCTTCTGCTATGAAGAGGGCTTGCGGTGACGCTTGCAAGATGCGGCGGAACATGTCCGCAATTTTCCAGCATTTCTTATTTTGACATGACAATGTTTTTGTATCTCCATGGTATTCTGCCGAAGAATACCAACAAAACACATTTTTCCTCAAACAAAAACGCGTTTCCACGCCTCACTTCACCAATATGCCCTGTTCTTTAGCAGTTTTTAAGTCTTCTATACATTATTGGCATGCAGTTTGCATTTCCACATGCTTTCAGATAGAAACCGCTTACCAACAGAATTAACGGACGATTCTCTACCTCTGTTCGTGGGAGTATATAGAATGTCTTATACACAGACTAAGGAGCTTACACTTCCAAATATCGTTAACACTCTATGTAACTATGTAAGTGCCTTTTAAACTTTTGTTTCTTGGACCATTCTGTGAGTCAAAAGGGGCTTCATAAGATACCAGACAGTGTGGGATGTCTTCCAAACAGAATGGTTGGCGTACGCTTCCAAATATTGATGAAGATCTAATTACGTAAGCATGTCTTTTAGGCATCATGTTTCTTGGACCGTTTTGACTCAGTTCATGATCCCATAAGATATCGGACTAGGTGGAATGTCTTCTACAAAGAGTGGGGTGTACGCTTCCAAATGTCGATAACATTCTAACTCTATACGTAAGTGTGCCTTTTGGTCATCATGTTTCTTGAACCAGTCTGATTCAATTCATGCCTTCATAAAATGCTAGAAAGTGTGAAATGTCTGGAACACAGAGTGGGTATCGTACGCTTCCGAATGTTGGTAGAGATCTAACTAAATATGTGTATCTTTTAGGCATCATCTTTTTCTAGCCTGTTCTGTGAGTCAGTACAGGCCTCATAAAATGCCAGACAGTGTGAGATGTCTTCTACACAAAGTTGATATGGTAGATATACATAAATGCACCTTTTAGGCATGATCTTTTTTCGGAATGTTCTGTGAGTGAGTACGGACCTCACAAGATGTCAGACAGCCTGAGATGTCTTTCCCCACATAAATGTATAGGCTTTCAAATATTGATAACCCGACCCTAGCAGCATAGTGGTCTGAAGCACTGGATTCTGACTGTTCGTCCGATATAGGTCCTAGTTCGAGACTCAGATTTCCCATGGGTGATGCGCACGTGCGATGGCGCTGGCTCTCTCACTTTCCTGCAATCATTGGCTCCAAATTAGTGACAGGTGGCTGTTTGTAGCCCTAAGAGTAGCGAATTTTAATCTTTAAACCCCAAAACAAAAACATTTTGGCAAAGCTCTAACTACTGAACAGTGTCTTTTGGACATCATGTTTCCTGGAAAATTTTGATTCCCTTCATGTCTTGTTAATGGGCCCAAACTTATATGCCATTAAACGTGTTCTAACATAGAGATGATTGTATTTTTATCGGTGTTATTTAGAGGTACTTTTTGTCGCTTTTCGTGAAAACTACCCTGCTGAGCCATTACATTATGACCATCTACCTAGTAAGTTGTAGGACCCACCTCTTTAGCCCGCAAAAGAGCTGCCAGTCGGCGAGGCATCGATTCGATGAAGTGGCGATAGGTATCCTGGGATCTCTGGTACCATAATATCAACAGCAGGTCTTCCAGTTCCTAAACATTTCGGGATGATGGTGATTTAGCGCTAACCCGATTTTCCAAGTCGAACCACAGATGTTCGATTGGGTTCATGTTTAGTGAATTTGGAGGCCAGGGCATTAACTCAAAGTCACCAGCATGTTCCTAGAACCATTCTTTGGTTATTCTGGCAGTGTGACATGGCGCATTATCCTGTTGGTAATAGTAATCACCAGGAGGGAACACAGTTGCCATGAATAGGTGAACTTGGTCCGCAATGATGTTCAGATATCTGACAGTTATCAAATATTATGCTATTGGGATAATGAGGCCTAAAGTGTCCCAGGAGGAAAACACCACCACCGCCGCTAGCCTGTTTCCGCCCAACAGTTCATCCAGATGCCATAGCCTCTGTTGGTAATCGGCGTATCCGCGCTCGGCCGTCTACATGATGCACCAAGAATCTTGATTCGTCAGACCAAGCCACTTTCTTCCAATCATCCACGGTCCAATCTCGATGATCATGTGCCCATCTCATGTGTTGTTGCCGATGACGTGCAGTGAGCATGGGTAACCTGCTGCGTCTTTGCCTATGCTGGCCCATGCGCAGAAGGCTGCGATAAACTGTGTGCTGTGACACATTGCCCTGATCACCACTGTTGTAGCTTCGGATGATTTGTAGCACTGTGGCCGTGCGCTCGCTGTGAACAATGCGCGACAGTCACTGCTCTCCTATGTCATCTATGAGCTGCGTACGACGCACGGCTGGACAACGGTTTGTCGTTTGCTCTTCTGTGCACCACTTTTGATGCGTACTCACTACAGTGGCACGTGAGCAACTCACAAGCCGCGCCGTTTCCGAGATCGTAGTTCCGAAACGCCGTGCCATCACAGTTTGTTCTTTATCAAACCACGATAAATCGGCAGCTTTTCCCATTCTGACACCAAACACTCTACTAACCGAAAGCCGGTCTTCTGGTTGTATATATACTGCTCTGTGAACTTCACCTTCGCCACCGTTCGGTCTCCAGGCGCGCTCATTTCTCTAGGCTGGGGATGGTCATAATGTAATGGCTCATCAGTGTATATTTTAACTTTTCTAGCGTTCACATGCAACCATACGTACTATTGTAATTAAGTAATGTCGGAGATGTTTTCGTCCAATTGCAATGCAAAATATGCTTTCCAGTTAAAGAATTTAAACTTGTTTTGGGGACTTTTTTCTGTGATATGAACATATGTATACAGTATGTGTTTTTTCTCTATTTACAACATATAAATATGGTATTAAAATGTACATTCGGGATAATTTATCCCAAATAGATACGGCATGCATTCTTGTATGCTGTTATTTCATTTTACATCATTTCCATAAAGGAATATAGAGTTGCGCATTTAAACAAGCGGAAGTTAATAGCTTTGCCAATATTTTTCTGACATAATGGATATTTGAATATCCGAAACGGTACTTTCTGTAATAACATGACAATATCTCACCAGTTGAGTGATTCTGAATTAAAAAGAAAGCATGTGCGTTCACGGGGAAATTCCGAATGCATATCCCCGAGAGAACGTTAATTTTATGATCGGGAGAATTTACGGTTCTATTCTTTCGTCAGTGCTCATAGGTATCCATGTCGAATGGAATTCCATTACGGAAAAGAAAAGAATAGCTCTTACAGCAAAAGTCACTTTCCGATACAATGCAAGCGATACTTGAAGACTAATCTGCATCCAGAAGGAGCTCAGCTCGATTCTTCAAGATTAGGTACTTGATCTAATTTCGTTTTCCGATGGTCTAATTTCTCAAGGGTTCCATTTCGTTTTGGTGATTTTATTACGATAAACACGCTATTACTTTCCAACTGAAAAGATTTACACGCACACATGCACATACACGAGAGCATTTCAGGAAATGTTTGTCCTCTTACTGGTCTCTTCGAAACGCATTAGAGTCGTCACGGTTGAAAGCCAGTTGATTATCTTTCTTGACTTCACAAAACAAAAAGGTACAGCGAGAGAGAGAGTCAGTCTGCAGCAGTAATGCAAAGATGATGAAGCAATTTACCTTCGTAACTTCTATTATCGAACTTTGTCAAATGAATGTGTGCTCACATTCATAATTATTATCATATTATATTTAGAAAAGAGTTCTTCAAAGAAACTGCCATTCTAAATGTATGATAAATATTTAGTTTCACGAACAGGAATTTTAATTACTGAATACGGTTATACATTTAGTGATATATGAACACACATATGAGGGCTGAAGTCCTTTTACCCTATCCTCTGAGGGAATAAATAACTGGACAATTTTGGAAGTACTGTACACCGGATGCATTTGAGACGTGCATGCCCTCTAGCACAAGATTAAAACATAACCTTTACAATAGTTTATTTGTTTCTTTCTGATTTCTTTGGCTGTGCTTTCTAACAGCTTAGCTGGGATTGCGAGAAACCATTATTATAAAACGTACTGGCTCCGGAGAGAGGTGAAAGTTAACAAAGAACAAAAGCCAAAGAATCATTTTGAGAATCAGATTTCAGCTGATTCTCAAAATGATTATGTTGTACTTAATAAACACCCTACCCACTCTTCTACCCATTATACAGACCCGCAAACTTCTTTTTTAACTGTGAAGTACTATAAAGTAAGACTTCATATCTGGTGACTCCACAGGTCTGATGTAATGACTGCATTCTTCACTATTGTTTACTATACAGGTGCTCGTGTTATCAATTTATGAAACGGAATACCTGAATCCGATTCATTCATTGCTTGTACCTTTCTTCTTTCAGTACGAAATACAGTTTGGTTACCATTGTGTTTAAGAGTTATAGCACTGAATTGGACTTTAAGTTAAAGCTGTGTGCAGTGCGCCTGGCAGGCAAAAAGGTGACGCGTGTGCTCTTGATGTATCTTTTGGAAGCCAAATTTGGACTGCAGAATGCATTTCAGGATAGCTAGGGTGTCCTCAGTGATGTTATATCAGGGTGTCCTCAGTGATGGTACATCAGGGTGTCCTCAGTGATGGTACAACAAAATTCAAACTTTGGTAGGTAAGAATTTGACTGATGTAGACAGTGCCTTTCCTGCTGGCAAAGATTCTGAGAATTGCAGTGCATCGTTCCTCACAGGTTCTGCACGGATCGTGGTCTGTAGAGAGACAAGAGACAGTTGACAGAAACACATGCCGAACGATGATGATGGACAACACCTTTTCAGAACGACTGAAATTTGTTTTTCTGCAGTTTGCGATCGGACGATCTAGAGAAAAAGAAAAAATGTTCTTGTTCTGCATTTTCGATAATTAGCAATGAACCAGGCACTGTAGTCTCTTTATTACTTGATTCATATCAAAAATATAAATGAACGTAGATGGTGCTTTCGGGATCCTCACATAAAAAGGAAAAGATAAAAATTAATGGTTGGATCTCGTTTAATTCTCATGTATAATTTCGGTTGTACGAGGAAAATTATACATAAGAATTATAATTCTCATATATACAGTGGCGCCCATATGAGTACTTTTACGGGGGAGCTAAGAAAAATCCTTAGCTCCTTCAAGGCTGTCAAACATTTTAGTAAATGTACAAGATACTAAAATACAACAAAACTAATTGATACAATCAATCATTATTATCTCATTATTTTTAAAAATGCTTTAAAAAAGGTTTCGTCTATTTTAGTGTTTTAAATTTATCAAATATTTGGCTATACAAACAGCTGGAGTAGGCTCTAACCCCCCCCTCCATATGTGCCCTTACATATATATTTTTCCGTAATTCCGTATGTAAATGTTGTACTCTGTTTCCATAGCAACAAAGACCAGTTTTTCACAGTTGCGTTACGTCACATGATCAAAGTCATTTCAACGACTCCTTAGAAACAGGAAAACGTTGCTTCACGAATATTCGTTCTACTTGGTCACTCATGGATGACCTTTGAAGAACATATACATGAATTTATAAATATTACAATTAAACGACGTCATATTTTCTTTCACTTCTTTTATGGCTGCACACGAGGCAGGATGGGGTCAATGAATACGTTGAATTAAGGTCCATGCAGATTTTTAATAGTGCGACCTTGAAAGCACAACTCATTCACTGCAGATCTAAATACTTAAAAGTAACCTGACACATAAGACTAACCCACGTTTTCCTGCATTTGTTTATTTGTCGCGGTATTAATTCATTGAGTACACACTGGCTCAATACTATAGTAGTACCCGTTTATAGTGAACCCATATTTAGCAAGATTTCGGATTTAACAAAAAAACAGGAACTTTTGTTTGGCATAATGTTAATTCTAAACTAATTTGATCCTTTTTAATGAACAAAATTTTATGACGATCCCGGATTTGACGAGGGAGAGGAAAGCTAAAATGACCACTTTTAAAAAGAAAAGTGGCAAAATTCAATGAAATTTTATATTTAACGAGGTGGAGAAAATCTCCTACGATTCATCCTAGAGTGGAGGAATAGAAATATTGGCTAGTGGGAAGATGTTGACAGGAAAGCAATGGGAAGGGAGTACATGAAATGCTCAACAAGCGAGTTGTACAGGAGATTCTTTCCGCCACCCACTCCAATGGGCTATGCCTGTGTGTACTGGTCAGCAGAGTTAAAAGAGCCGTCATCTATTCCTAGGCAAAAAGAAGATGGGTTAGGATCATGCACATGTAAATGGATTTTTCAGTGACAAGTACAGAGAAGGATAGGGGAGCAGTAGAACGAGAATGTTATCTGAGGGGAAACATGAGATAACAATAGTTCCTGGAATTGTGTGCATTTCACCTTTCACCCTCCATGTGAGCTTTGCACTGGAAGGATCAGTGCTGCTTTGGCTTCATGTGTGCACTGTAGTTAAACAGTGGTCAACCTCACTTTGCCGTCATGTTGCATACACTTGAGAGATTTAATTAACTACAGTACTAACTTAGTTAATTAAATCTGTCAAGTATATCCAGTTGTTATAGATATGTAATTTAAACATATATCCATATTATCACGTATGCATATTTTTACATGTCTCCCTGGTGGCGCAGTGGTCTAAGATTTCGCTTCTGACCATTCGTTCGACATGGGTCCTGGTTCGAATCCCGATGAGCCATGGATGTTTTGTGCTTGTCTTTCGGCAGAATGGTCATTCTCTGGAACCCGTTGACCTAAATTAGGGATTAGCGACTACTTAGAGCCTATCGAGTTGCCGCCCTTCCCGGAAAAAGTATTTTTACATGGTGGCGAATTTTCCCAAAATCGGATTTAGCGAGCGAACAAATTTAACGAGGATTTTCCTGGGTCCGGAGCTCATCGGTATAAGCGAATTCTACTGTATATTAATTTGACTATAGCATAAAAAAATTTACATACCAACACGCGTTTTCCTGTATTTGTTTATTTAACCTGTGTACTAACTAATTTTGGATACATCGTCGTTATATTGTGGTATACGCTGATGAGCCATTATATTATGTCCACCTATCTAATAAGCTTTAGTCCGCAAAATAGGGGCCACTCAGCGAGGCATCGATTCGATGAGGAGGCAACAGGTATCCTGGTTCCTGGGGTATCTGGTACCATAATGTCAACAGAAGGTCTTCTGGTTCCAGTACATTTCGGGATGGTGGTGATTTAGCGTGAACCCGTTTTTCCACGTCGAGCCACAAATAATCGATTGGGTTCATGTCAGGTGAATTTGGAGGCCAGGGCATTAACAGAAAGTCACCAGCATGTTCCTCAAACCACTCCTTGACGATTCTGGCAGTGTGGCATGGTGCATTATCCCGTTGGTATTGGCCATCACCAAAAGGGAACATAGTTGCTATGAATGGGTGAACTTGGTCCACAATGATGTTCAGATATCCGACAGCTATCAAAGATTGTGCTACTAGGATAATGAGGCCGAAAGTGTCCCAAGAAAATATCGCCTACAGCATAACACCATCGCCGCCGCTGCCCTGTTTCCGCCCAACAGTGCATTCATCTGCCATAGCCTCCGTTGGTAATCGGCGTATCCGCGATCGGCCGTCTACTTGATGCACCAGGAATCTGGATTCTTCAGATTAGGCCACTTTCTTCCAATCATCCACGGTCCAATCTCGATGATCTTGGGCCTATTTCATGCGCTGTTGGCGATGACGTGTAGTGAACATGGGGACCCGGCTCTCTCTTCGGCTATTCAGGCCCATGCTTAGAAGGCTGCAATGTACTGTGTGCTGTGACACAGTGCCCTGATTACCACTGTTGTAGCTACGGGGGATTTGTCGCACTGTGGCTATGCGATCGCTGCGTGACATTCTAAGCTCCTCTGCGGCATCAATGAGCTGCGGAAGACACTCGGATGGCCAAATGACGAACCTTCGTCGTTTGGCCATCTGTGCACCACTTTTGATACGTATTCACTACAGAGGCACTTGAACAACCTACAAGTCACGCAATTTACGAAATCGTGGTTCCGAGGCACCGTGCCATCACAATATGTCCTTTCTCAAACTCCAATAAATTGGCAGCTTTTCTATTCTGACTCCGAACACTCTACTAACCGAAAGCCGATCCTTTGGTTATATATATATACTGCTCTGTGAACTTCACTTGCCCCACCGTTCGGTCTCCAGGCACGCTCACTTCTGTAAGCTGGGGGAAGTGGTCATAATGTAATGGCTCGTCGGTGTACACTAAAGTGCCAAAAGTCGTGGGATAGCAGTATGCAAATTTTTAACTCGCGGTACCGTCGTATAAAGGCTTCGATGCTTGACACGATTTTTATCAGTTGTGAGGTGTAATCTCGGGAGTCAGGCTGAACAACCCCCAGTAGAATTACAGAAAGCCGACGTGAATTATCGGAGTTTGAAGAAGACATCGTAGTGGGAACCAAACGGATGGGACATTCAATTTCTAAAACTGCGCAGACATTCTACATTCCTCGATCGACGGTGAAGGTGTCCCGTGTGTACCGATATACTTCATGGAAGGCGTTACCAACAACCGTGGACAGCACAGTGGCCGACCTCGGCTGCTGAATGACCGCGACCGGCGGTTTCTGACCAGAATTGTTCATGCTAATAGGCAAGCAACACTGAATCACATACCATCCACATTCAATACAGGAGGTACCACAGACTGATCAATCAGGCTAGTGCAGCGTAATTCAGCCTCCATGGGGTATGGGAGTGGAAGACTCACCAGAATGCCTTTGTTAACACTACGACATCGGACACAGTACCTCGCCTGTGCTCTTGAACAGGGTAATTGGACTCTGGAAGAGTGCCGACATGTGGCATCGTCCGATGGGTCACGCTACCAGTTGTTACGAACTGATGGTAGGGTTCGGATGTGGCGCAGACCTCATGAGGCCACGGATACAAGCTGTGAACAAAGCACTGTGCAAGCTGGTGGTGGTTCATTACATACGTGAGGTGTCTTTATGTGGCACGGTTTGGGTTCTCTGGTCTTCGTAAACACGTCATTAACCGGTAATCGCTTTGTTGCTCTGCTGGGTGACCATTTGCAACCCTTCATCATGTACTTCATGTACCCCAACAATGATGGGGTTTTCCAGGCGGACAATGCCCCATGTCATCGTGCCCAGGTTATCCAAAATTGGTTCGAGGAACATTCTGGACAGTTTCGACGGATGGTGTGGCCACCACGTTCGCCAGACATGAACCAATAGGGCACTTATGGGACGCGGTGGAAAGGTCCATTCGCATCGAAGATCCTGAAACTACAAATACCAGGGAACTGTGGGCGGCTATCCAGACGTCTTCTGGCCACTTATAGAATCGATGTCACGTAAAGTTGCTGCACTTTGCCGGGCTAGAGGAGGTCCTGCACGATGTTAGGTATGTATCCCATGACTTTTGGCACTTCAGTGTCTGTATAAGATTTATTTTATTTAATTACGGCTACTGCAAATAACACGAAACGAATTGGGTAACATGCATTCCACACCTGTTACGTCACACCTTAACACAATTTTATTTGTGAAGTAGTTGCAACAACATGAAAAAGGTTAAGCGTAAAGTCACGTATTTTTATTCGGCGGTTTTTTTTTGTTTTTTTTTTTTGATTGGAGGTTTAACGACCACCGTCAGCAACTCAATGGGCTATAAGCAGTCGCCCGTCCCTAATTTAAGGTCACTGGTTCCAGGGAAGGGAGAGAGCCAGTGCCGTAAGACAAACACAACATCCATGCCTGACCGGGATTCGAACCCGGACCCCTTACGGACGAATGATCAGAGGCCAGCGCCTTAGACCACTGCGCCCCCGGGGTGGCGGCGGCGGCGGTTTAACGACAACCGTAAGCTACTCAATGGGGTACAAGCAGTCTCCGTCCCTAACTTAGGGCCATTGGTTCAAGGGAAAGGAGAGAGCCAGGGCCGTAAGACAATCACAACATCCATGCCTCACCGGATTCGAAAACGGTCCAATCTCGGACGACTGGTCGCTTGTACCATTGCGCCACCGGGGCGGCACACAAATACGATACTTATCTCTCAGTTGTCGCTAACTTGATGCTAAACAACATAAACAGCGCACATTTACCAAAAGTGTTTTTTTATTGGGGGTTTAACGACCACCATGAGCAACTCAATGGACTATAAGCAATCGCCCGTCCCTAATTTAGGGCCACTGGTTCTAGGGAAGGGAGAGAGCCAGCGCCGTAAGACAAACACAACTTCCATGCCTAACTGGGATTCGAACACCGACCCATCTCGGACGAATGATCGGAAGCCATTGCTTAGACTACTGCGCCACCGGGGCGGCAAAATGTTTTTACTGAGAAGTTATTGAATTAATTTCATTTCATTCTGTTTTATACCCATCATTTTTGACGGGTTGTGGCTAGCCGTTTATGGAATCTGTGGATGACAATTTAGGCAACAACTTCTTTGTCACTCTAAAATTTATAGTAACGCCAGAAAATGTCACCATGGTAGCCGCGAAACGTTGGCTTCTAATCATCCATTCCCAAATGGACCAGTGCTCGAGTACCATGTAAGGCATGGATGGTGTGTTTCTCTTTCTGCACTGTCTCTTTGCCTTCCTTGAAACCAATGGTCTTATATTCGGAACGGACGACTGCTTTTAGTCCTTGGAGTTTCCAGCAGTGGTTGTTAAACACCCAAACAAAAAACAAAATGCTGTTTTTATATTTTGTATTAAATCTACCATTTCTAATTAAAAGAGTTTGAAATGGAATGTTTCACAAAAAAGGAAGAAGTGTGAAAGCATGTTTTGAGTTTTCTGTTTGGAGCATCACACCGTGCAAATAACACTCACCATGAAAATTTTGTATTTCATTAAATGTCAAAAGAACGCACAAGTAATGGGCACATAAAAATATCCTTTTCACAGTGAGCATTGATTTTTGGTTTCTGGCTTAGCTTTCTCGTGTATCCAAAGTTAGGCTGTTTTTATTATATAACCATGGCACAGATTATTACTACCACCCTTGTCTTCACAGAATATACACCGAGTGATCCCTGAATTATGGCCACCCCTATCAAAAGTGGATGCGGCCCACTGACAACGTGATTTCCGAGAGTCCGCGATTAGTCAACCGACGTAGCAATATAAGGTGTTAGTTAAGTAGTAAGTAGTAAAGTTCGGAGCGTGATGGGAAAACGGAAGCCTCGATTTCCTTTGAGAAAGGACAGATAGTTGGAGCTCGAAGAGCGGGTGCGTTGATTTCCTTTAAGAAAGGACAGATAGTTGGAGCTCGGAGAGTGGGTGCCACGATTGCCTTTGAGAAAGGACAGACAGTTGGAGCTCGGAGAGTAGGTGCCTAGATTTTCTTTGAGAAAGGACAGATAGTTTGAGCTCGGCGAGCGGGTGCCTCGATTTCCTTTGAGAAAGGACAGATAGTTGGAGCTCGGAGAGCGGGTGCCTCGATTTCTTTTGAGAAAGGACAGATAGTTGGAGCTCGGAGAGCGGGTGCCTCGATTTCCTTTGAGAAAGGACAGATAGTTGGAGCTCAGAGAGTGGGTGCCTCGATTTCCTTTGAGAAAGGACAGATAGTTGGAGCTCGGAGAGCTGGTGCCTCGATTTCCTTTGACGAAGGACAGATAGTTGTAGCTCGGAGAGCGGGTGCCTCGATTTCCTTTGACAAAAGACAGATAGTTGGAGCTCGGAGAGCGGGTGCCTCGATTTCCTTTGAGAAAGGACAGATAGTTGGAGCTCGGAGAGCGGGTGCCTCGATTTCCCAAAAGGCTGAACTGGTGTGTTGCGCGCACCAGTTTAGCCTTTGAGCTGATACAGTGTATCAGAATTGGCGTGAAAATGCTCAGACAACGACCCGGAGAAACAACCACACAGGACAACTAAAGGTTGATGTGAGAGGTGATCGCCGGGTCCGACAACTGGCCCAGGCCGACAGACACAGCGCTGTTCAACAGTTGACTATCCAATACAACAAAACTCAACTCGGAACAGAATCTGTCATGACCCTGCGTCGCACGCTCGCAAGTATGGGCTGTAAGAGCAGACACCCCAACGACATATTCTCCTAATCACAGTTCATTGGCGCAAATGACACGCCTAGTGCAAAGATCATGCAAGTTGGACTTCGGATGACTGGATAAAAGTGTGTTGGTCTGACGAGTCGCGTCTTTTACTCCACTCCGCGGATGGTCTTGCACGTATTTGGCACAAACAACACGAGACACTCGATCCATACTACATGGCCTCCACAGTGCAAGCCGGCGGTGGTGGTTGTATGGTGTGGGGCATGTTTATCTGGCAGGAACTTAGAACCCCTGGTGCATGTGGAACAACATATAACTAGTGCCCACTAACTTAAACTGACTCTGTGCACTACGCGATTCTTCACTTTTTTCCGAATGGCGACGATGACTTCCAAGGTGACAATGGTCCGAGACGCAGGTCCAATATTGTGCAGGAGTAGTTTGAGGAACTCAGTTTAGACTTTTAGCATATCGATTGGCCTCCGAACTCTCCCGATATCAAATCCAAACAGCCTTGTGGTACACTATAGAATACCATATCTGGTGTCTGGATACACCAATCACCACCATGTCTGCATTGAGGGTAGCACTACACACAGCTTGGTTGACCATACCTCCCAACTGCTTCCAGCATCTTATTGAATAAATGCCACGTCGGATTGCTGCTGTACTGAGAGCGAGAGGAGAACATACGAAGTATTCGGTAGGTGGTCATAATTCAGTTATCACTCAGTGTATACACCGATGAGTCATTACATTATGACCACCCCCAGCCTAGATAAATGAGCGCGCCTGGAGACCGAACGGTGGCGCAGGCGAAGTTCATAGAGCAGTACTTATACAATCCAAGGATCGGCTTTCGCTTAGTAGAGTGTTCGGAGTCAGAATGGGAAAAGCTGCCGATTTATCGGAATTTGATAAAGGATAAATTGTGATGACACGGTGCCTCGAAACTACGATCTCGTAAATGGCGCGGCTTGTGGGTTGTTCACGTGCCACTGTAGTGAGTACGTATCGAAAGTGGTACATAGATAGTCAAACGACGAACTTTCGTCCAGCCGTGTGTCGTCCGCAGCTCACTGATGCCAGAGGGGAATGGAGACTGTCGCGTATTGTTCACAGCAACCGAAGGGTCACAGTGCGACAAAATCAGCCGCAGCTACAACAGTGGTGATTATGACAATATATCACAACACACAGTTCACCGCAGCCTTCTGCGCATGGGCCAGCGTAGCCGGAGATGCAGCAGGGTACCCATGCACATTGCACGTCATCGGCAACACCGAATGAAATGGGCACAAGATCATTGAGATTGGACCGTGGATGATTGGAGGAAAGTGGCCTGGTCTGACGAATCGAGATTCCTGGTGTATCACGTAGACGGGCGATCGCGAATACGCCGATTACCAACATAGGTTATGGCACCTCGATGCACTGTTAGGCGGAAACAGGCCGGAGGCGATGGTGTTATTCTGTGGGCGATGTTTTCTTGGGACACTTTATGCCCCATTATCCCAATAGCACAATCCCTGACATATGTCAGGTATGTGAATATCGTTGCGGACCAAGTTCTCTTATTCATGGCAACTGTATTCCTGGCTGGTGATGGCCATTACCAACAGGATAATGCGCCGTGCCACACTGCTAGAATCGACAAGGAGTGGTTTGAGAAACATGCTGGTGACTTTCTGTTAATGCCCTGGCCTCCAAATTCACCTGACATGAACCCATTCGAACATTTATGGTTCGACTTGGAAAAGTGGGTTCGCGCTAAATCACCACCACCCCGAAATGTCCGGAAACTGGAAGATGTGCTGTTGCATTATGGAACCAGATACCCCAGAATACCTATCGCAAGCTCCTCGAATCGATGTCTCTCCAAGTGGCCGCTGTTTTGCGAGCTAAATGGTGTCCTACAGCTTATTAGGTAGGTAGTCATAATGTAATGGCTCAACGGTGTATATGCACAGCACGAGCAAGGTAAGTCAGTTCGTCAGTACGATGTCCGTGCAGTGGAGAAAGGGATGGAGTTGTAAGATTTTGAACGGGGATGATCATCGGCACGGAGAAAAACGGGAGCCAACATCTCAGCAGCCGCAAGGTCTGCTGGTTATTAAAAGGCCAAAGTGTGGCGGGAATGATCCAAAGAGCGACACACATCTACCCAACGTGCATCTAAGGAGGAGACAACCACTGGTTGTCCGTCTAAAAGAACGTGTAAAGGCACGTGCTGTACCCAGGGGAAAACCTGCTCAAGATCCCTCAGTAACGGCAGATTAAAGCCACGGCGCAATGGGAAACATTTTCGAGTTCATATTCCACCTGACGCTCTTACGTCATTACCTAACTAATCGCGACTCGTATATGTGCCCATATTAACCGACCGTCGTTGACAGCTCCGCCCGCAGTGGGCACGGGCTGGAAGGCTGGAAAACGGTTTTCCTGTCTGATTTGCTAATATTTCATTTTCAACATATCGATGGACTAATCCGTAATTGACGCCATGTGGATGAACAGCTGCAACCAGACTCCACGGTTTGACAGAAACATGGAGGACGGCGATATCTTGGTATAAAGATTGTTCCCATGGACATCACTGTGCCTTCTCATCTAACTTGAACACGTCCTCACCCGTAGATCTCAGTAAGACCAAATGTTGCAGTTCATGGCGGCCTTGTAACCCACTGGAATTGAACTTTTTCACCAAGACACCGCCTTGTATCACAATGTTCATTACCATTTATATTACAATGCTCATTACCCTGCATCACAATGCTCATTACCGCACAATGCGGTAATGGTTTGAAGATCAAGTCCGCGTGTTTCGTGTGCTCTCCTAGCAGTCTAACCCCTCCTATTTGAATCCCATGAAACATTTGTGGAGCACAGTGGAGAGCAGAACTCTTTGTTCCATGCCAGCATCTCGTTTAGGATCAGAACTCCGGTATGGTACCCCGATGTCGCAGTGGTCTAAGCGCTGGCTACTGACCAATCGTCCGAGATAGGTTGGGTTTCGAATTCTGATGAGGCATGAATGTTATTTTGTTTTACGGCACTGGTTCTCACCCTTCCTTGGAACTAGTGACCCTAAATTAGGGACGGGCGATTGCTTATAGCCCATAGGGTTGTTCTTGGTGGTAATTAATACCCTAAATAAAAAACAAAATAAAAAAACTCCTGTAGGCTGTTCTTTCCAGCTGGTACAGTACTCTTGTGAAGACCTTCTGCTTTCTAGTGGAGTTAATGCCAGAAGTTGTTCAAATGGCTGTCGAGACGAAAGGGAGCCCAACACAAGTTATTATATAGGAGGTCAAAATGCTATTGCTCATAAGTGTATATATACAAATAAAAACTAAGAAATTTCGGAGACCCACCATTGAAAGCCACAAATTTAGATATGCGGTATTTTTCGATTTTCCATTTTGCTGCAATTCCTATTTTTAACAACGGTGATAAACAAATAAATGTCTCAAAAAATCTGTTTTTAGAAGTGCTTTCGATTCCTCTTCTTGTTCCAAGCACCATTTCTTAAAAGACCCGTCATTAGTGTCTTTCTCAGATAACTGCTTTCGTTGGCCAGAAGCTTTAAGAGTAGCTTCACATGAGTAAATCCTCTCAGTGACGATAAACCAGAATGTTATCTCGCTGAGGTCAGAAGAACAAATGGACATCCGTAAACATCTCATTAGAAAACGCATCTTGAACATAAAACCCTAATCTTGAAACATTACGTCTTTTCTTTTGTGAAAGAAGAATGACTCCGAATAATTTTGCCTCATCAGGAAAAATGTGGCTAACGTTTTTCAAAAGAGTTATTTGTACTGCGGTAAAAATTCAGCTGCTCAAATAATCCCAAAATACTTTATTGTGATTAAGATTATATTTAATTCAAGAAGCATCCGAGTATTACTGACCGCATTATGCTATTCTGAAAAAAATTGCGCTGAATGAACTCGTAAAACCACAAAAAATATTTCTATGAGATTTCAGAATTAACTGGCTTCATCTAAAATACCTTTCACTGACGAAAGTTCTTTAAACTTCTCCTGACTTATATATACTATATTAACAAAAGTCACCGGACACCTAGAAGAGAAACACAACATAGCATTTACTGACATACATTACTACAGGGGTCGGTCCACCTTTGGCCTTAATGCATGCAATGACCCTTCGAAGCTCGAAGTGGTTGGGTTTTGAGCTCCGTGATTTTCGTTGCTATAAGGTGTTTATTGAGTGCTTTAGTTTCTGTGGTTGCGTGTATTTTCAAGTTGAACTTCTACACTTTACGTTCGTGTATCTCCCAGGTTGGTGAGTGCCATATTTTCTCATTATTCACTGTTTTATTTTTCAACCAAGCTGGTCTTTTTTCGTTAAAGTCTCGCCATTGCTTCGATGGCGGAGGCAGACAAGGGTGACGCCCACATCCTTATCTTGGCAGATCAGCCAGCTTCCTCTTCTTCCTCTACCGCGGTAGCTCCTGCTCAGCTTAATGAGGTGGCTCCCGAGCGTCATTGCGACGTCATGGACACCTCTTCTTCTCCAGCTATAACTCCCACCAAGTGCGGTCGTGCCAAGTCTCCTATCTACATCTCAGCAGTTGATGACGTATCCGTTATCAGCAATACTGAGCTCACAGCTTCTACTTCTCATCAACTTTCTGATCCGCCCTCACTGCTAGGGGCCGCTTCATCGAATTCTCTGCCCATGTCTGCCCAAGCGTCCTATGCTTCTGCAACTTCTGGGGTCCTCACACCCCCAGTTTCATCTGCTATGCCTTTTCCTGAATCCTATGTCACTGTCGTCGGTTCTACTGCTACAATTGACATACCAGAGGATTCCCGAGCTGGTCACCTTTTTTCCTCCACTATGGAACGGGGCGTCTATTTTGATGCGCTTCCCGACACTAAGCTGTGGCAATATAGCCCAGCCCTCAAAACTATCTTACCAAAGGATGCAATAGACTTTGTAGCTCGAAAACCCAGATCTGTCTTGGTCTATTTTAAGGATAAAGCGCATGCTGACCAGGTCCTTACGGAAGGTCTAACCATCAATGGCGTGCATCTGTTAGCACAACCGGTTGCGCACCGCCCGGTGCAGGTGACCTTCTACCCCGTACCACCAGAAGTATCCGACGCTGCACTCTGCACCTTGCTCAGCAGGTACGGCAGAGTTGTTGGCTCCATAACAACTCTCTCTGCGGCTCCCAGAGACCCTGAAGACAAATCGATTCGGGGTTTCCGTCGCACTGCTCGAGTCCTCTTTTCATCTGTTGCTCAGCAGAAAGCGGTTCCGAATGTTTTGCACATCCGCTGTGGACAGCAACGCCGAAGAGTTGAGATAATCACTTCACAGTATTGCACTATCTGTCAGAGCGAAAGTCACATAAGGGCTCAGTGCCCTTATGTGACTTTCGCTCTGACAGATGCAAACAGCTCCACACACTACATCTTCTTCTACTTTGTCCACCAACGCTTCACAGACTTCTTCCTATTCGAGGAAAGTCGCGGAATCAAGATCTTCCAAAAGTCAGCTTACTGCCATTGGTCAACAAACGACTTTGATGCCTCCACCTCCTGCTGATCCTAATAATTTTCCCAGGCTTCCAAAATCGACTCCCCTAGTACTTTTACAACCACTGCTGATGTACATGTTGACCACTCCTCAGCTTTTACCGTTGGCTCCATGACACGAGTCACAGGTAACGCTTCGGGTTCAGACTCTCCAGACGATCATGAAGCTTTTGTGGTTGCTGGAAAACGCAGTGGTGCTACTCACCCCAAGACGAAGAAGTCAAAAACTCTGGCGTCCCAAAGATCATCTCGCTCTTCTACCCGCTCATCCACTCGCTCCGTCAGCTCTCGACAACCGTTCTCCAGGTCGCCTCTACACACTTCCTCTGAGACAGCATGTGAGGGTGCCTTTCCCTCACTAGATGAATTCACAACTTTTCTTGCTGAAAATGCTTTCCCTGATGAGCCTCTGCCATACGAAGACGTGCTGGATTGCCTTTTAGGGTCCTCTAGCCCTTCTTCAGCACGCACTTCCATTCAGCAGTATGAAGCAGCTCTTCCACAAGTGCTGGTTCAATTACACTCACTTGAAAACACTCTTCGGCGCACTGCGGACGAGGTCCCGTGGAGTGCTTGTTTTCTCCGTCGACTCCACTCCATCACTACAGCCAGTCAATTCCTACTGCATCCCACAACTAAGCTAGACATTCAAGGTATTGTCACTTAATTGTCGTGGTTTTGCGACACCTCTTGCGAATGCGCTGGTACAAGAGGATCTTGCTCCGCTGAATGCTGATATATTACTTCTGCAGGAAACAAACTGTACTTCCACCACCTCTGACAAATCAATATATATAAATTGTAACTTCTCATTGTACAGAATCATGTATATAGGTCGTTTCACGAACCACAGACATCTGTAAACTTTGTCGTTTTTACAGTATATTCTTATCTTCAATTCCTGATTCAAATGTGTAATTTTACTTTTCAACTGTGTAAATTTGTGTTCTCCAATACTCACTGTGATGAGTTGTGTCTTCTCTCTGTATTTTCAGAGATTAGTTTTTCTTTTGTATTCTCAGGAAAATTATTGTATATAACTATTTTTCATATCACCGTTGTATGTAACATGTAGTACCGCGAGCCGCATTCGTCTGTAAATTTTTCATCATCTGTCTTTCGAACTTTTGATTTCATGTTTGTCTCCTTGATCACCTGCAACCTCCTGGTTTTCCAGGTCACCCACAATGTATCACCTTT
Organism: Macrothele yani; assembly: GCA_039090855.1. Taxonomy (NCBI): domain Eukaryota; kingdom Metazoa; phylum Arthropoda; class Arachnida; order Araneae; family Macrothelidae; genus Macrothele; species Macrothele yani. The sequence continues at coordinate 77,767,962 of CM077011.1, forward strand.
CGGTCAGAACTTTTTTTTTCATCAATATTGTGTAAAATTTATACTCTATAGTGCTCATCATTCTGGATTGATTTTACTCTCTGTATTACCAGAGATTCATGTTGCCTCGCCAGATTTCTACTGCACTTAACTGTTGTCATGCAAACGTTGCACCGAATCCTGTGATTAACGTAGCGCAAGCTGCACATTCTGTTAATTTCTCATCACCTGTCTTTTGAATCTATGTCTGCAAGCTCGAATTCTGTATTATTCCTTGCTTCAATACTGTGCAAAATTAATATTGTATAACGCTCTTCAAGCTGAATTGGTCCTATTCTTTGCTTTGTCAGAGACTTTTGTTGCCTCACCAGACACTCGAGTGTAATTAACTGTTTTTTTACTATCATCAATGTACAAAACCGTGTAAATAAACAGTAGCGTAAGCTCCAAGCATCTGTAAATATTTTTTGTCATACATCATTTGAGATGATTTATTCAAGCACATCTCCTGTATCTTTCTTCTAATAAATACTGTGTGAAAACTGACCCTTCGAGACATGTTTTCGACAAGGTTTTGGAACACAGCCATAGGTATGCGCTTCCATTCAGTACATATTGCTGCCGCTAACTGTTGCTTAGTAGTAGGCCTTGGTTCCAAATTTCTTATGCGGAGCTCTAAGTCATCCCATAGGTACTCAATGGGATTAAGATCAGGGCTTTCTGCTGGCCGGTCCACACACGATACGGAATTATCGTCAAACCACGCCGTAACAGTCCTTACTTTATGGCCCTGTGCATTTTCCTGCTGGTACAAATAAGGCTCGGTTCCATAGTATTGCCACATAGTTGGTAATGTATAATTGTCCAGAATATCGAGGTAGACGTATTGGTTAACAGGTTTGTCCACGATCACCAATGGACCGGGAAAATACCACGAAAAACAACCCCACACGAGTACACTGCCAGCTCCAAACTTGACCGTAGGAAGAGTACACTGTGGTAAATAGTGCTCCCCGGCTGCCGCCATACCCACACACGGCCATTAGACTGATGGATCGTGTTTCTGGACTCATCAGTCCATATGACCCGTTTTCATTTATCTTCGGTCCACGATAAAGGTTCTTTACACCATAACGACGAGTAGCATTCGAGTGGAGATGAAAGGCTTATGAGCAGCCGTACGACCATGGTAACCCACAGAATAAAGTTCTCTGCGAATGGTACGTGTACATACCGCGGTTCCAGCATTTTTACTCACCTGTACACTGAGGTCTTGTGCAGTACTCCGTCGATTAGCTGTAACGACTCTCCTCAGGCTTCGACGTCCTCTATCACTGATTTTCTTTTGTCTGCCGGTACGTTTTGCTACTCCAGGCACGCCATGTGTCTTCCACTTATTCAGTAGGCTACATCCAAAACAGTTGACTTGGGTATGTTTAAACGCCTCTCGGTTTCTCTTATGCACAACCCACTAATATAACACACAACAATCTTTCCTTTCTCAAAGTCAATTTTATCCCGCAGCGATATTTTCACTCAACCTCCCAGTGCGATATGATCGCGGTAAGCTGCAGGCTTGTTTTTATATCGTTTGCAGCTGTACCGAGCATCTTAACAACGCAGCGGATCCGTTCATTTGCTTTTGAAGGTATGTCTGGTGTTTTTTGTCAATATAGTGTATTTCAATCGTGGTTGTTCAATGACAAAACCCGTATTGTTACAATGGCCTACCTCATCCAAAACCGCAAGTTAGCTAAGCACAGGGACACCAGTAAATGCTATCTCATTTGTAAGTCATCTATCTATACAAGGCTGCATGCTGTTCTTGTTGACTGAGATGCAGCATACCGACTGCCAGAGAACCATTCAGGAAATGGGTCCGCAGATCACGTGAACAAAATTATCAGGATTTCATTTCTAGGAAAACGAGCTTTCCTTTCCTTAACGTTTTGTTACTTACCATGTGAATGAAATCTTTCAAAAGAAAATATTACATCTTGCATCTTTTATTGTATTATATTTTTTGCAGATCGTTCCACCAACGTTTGCCTCTCGCGTTACATAAATGTGTAACATCATTTTCGCAGATTTTAATATACTTTTATGAAAATTAAAATTAAGTATGTTCCGTAGGTCTTACGCTTATGTAAATTAGTACAATATTCTATTTCACGTACCAAATGTATGTTGCTTTGGAAATCACATTCTTAAGAACAGAAGCTAGTACTGCGGTTAAAATAGCCTAATATATGTACTTAAAAATACTGAATATTTAATTTTGCTCAATCAGAGTAACTGAAATTTGAAAGGCCTTCTAAGTGGCTTAGTGAGCAGAGGAGTACAGTTCTGGCAAGTCTTCAGAGCAGGGCCTGGCATAGAGTATAGGAGGAGACATGGGTTTTCCGTGATATTCTTGCAGCGCTGTCTCTGTTCCTTTCCTGGAACCACTTTCCTCAAATTAGGGGCTGGCGACTGCTTATAGCCCTTAGAGTTGCTCACAATGGTTGTTATACCTCAAAACAAAACAAAAGTCATGAAGTTCAAAGTAAGAGAGTCAGTATTTTGAGATAAAAATATCAACATCAACAACAATAATTTTTAATCCACTGTTGGATCAAGGTCTACCCAAGTGTGTTCTACAGCTGTATACCGCATTTAACTTTAAATTCACTTAGGCATGCTTTCTAATTTCACCCACCCATCTCCTCGTGCTCTTCTTCTGGGTATTTTACCTGCCCCTTGATATCCGGACTAATATTTCAGTTGTCCAACGTTGATCAGTTCTCCCAGCAATATGTTCAGGCCATTCCCCCTCAGACCTGCGGAACATCTTTTCATATCCCTGATCCATGAGTTCCTATTCCTACCTTTCCTGGTTATACAAAGCATGCACACCTTCATGATAATTTCAGTAGTTTGCAACCTGTGAAAGTATTGCATTTTGTAAAATACTCTGTAACTTATTCATAAGTAAGACTGGAATGTTGCATTGATTAGCACTTTTAATTTAAGACATAATGATGAACTGTTTTTTTTACTGAGGGCTTAACAACCATCGTGAGCAACTCAGTGGGCTATAAGCAATACCCCGTCCCTAATTTAGGGCCACTGATTCCAGGGAATAGAGAGAGCCAGTGCCGTAAAACAAAAACAGTATCCATGCCTTACCGGGATTCGAACTCATACCCATCTCGGGCGAACGATCTGAAGCCATCGCTTAGAGTTAAACCACTGTGTCACCTGAGCGACAACGGCAAATTGCTCTTGAAAATTACACTGCTTCTTCCAAATGCACTCAAGCCAAGTTTTATACACATATTAATATGTTCTGAAACGCGGCTTTTGCTTGATGTTTGTTGTTCAAGATAGACGCAGGCAACCGTCACTTCTAAATTTGCCCCATCGACCTCGTAATTTTCAGTTTTAGTAGATCATTTTTATTTTCTGAAAGTTAATCTTAATCCCACATCGCTAAACTTGTCAGGAATTTCTAGGTTCATAAGCAGTATAATTTTAATGAATACTTGCAAAAATGACAATGTCGTCAGCCAAACGAAGGTGGGAAAAACTATATCTATTTATCATTATCATCTAGTCTCGCCAGTTCAGTTGTTGAAAGAAAGTCTGGAATTCTTCTCCTAGACAAATATCAGCTCCTCCTTCTCGTGATGCATCCTGTTCTCACTGGAGGGGCTCTGAAAAAATCGAATAATTGTGGTATAACTATACCACCAAGATTAAAACAAATTCCATCCCACACTCACCCACCAACATGGCCACAGTAGCTGATACAGCGAGGGCTACAGGGGTGACCTCCCCACCTAAAGCAGGTTTTTCTTTGTAACACAAGATTCATATGAGTCTAAATTTTCCTTTGATAGCTTAAATACAAACACTCAATATTGTCCAACCTTTCACACCCCGTTGGGAGACGTTGCTTTGGCTTATTTTTCAGATCTTAGAGTGGTAACAGACAACGTCCAAACGACTCGTTAAAAGAAAAATTTTAGACTCGCGAGTCTTGAATTATACTGGTGTAGTGCATTCGGTAAACGCGCTTCCTTTTCAAATTTCCAATGTCGTAAATAATTAATATATTTATTTCTGTAAAATTATAGTAATGAATGCACAGATGTTCGCAAACGTTTTCATAACTAGTAAAATTTACTGTAAACATGAGAACAATGTTTTGTCCTAGCTGAGCAGAAGATACAATAACAAATACTGGAAGTTCAGAAAGAGAAAAAGCTCAGAACGGAAGTTAAAAGCTATTTTGATTGATCATGAAAAACAATGGGTGTGCTTTGTTCTGATTTTTTGTATAGTCTGGTATCATTAGTAACTGGAAGCAAGAATGGTCACCATGTAGTATACATTTTGTGGAGTGATTGTGATATAGGGTTGGTTACAAAGGGAAAATTGTCACCAACTACGTACCTCGATTTGGGCATAAACTAAAACTCGTAACAAATTTACATGCTGAGAAATTTTCTGTTAAATTAACCCATCTGAATGGAAGGAATCAACTTTTTATTTTAAAAGAGTTCATGCCGACGTTTAAAAAGCGTCAAACTGGTTTCCTCGAAAAGCAGGCCGTTGAACGCCAGGAAAATGGTCCAGATATTTCAGTTTTTGTTTGTAATTTGTGAAAATTTTAAGAATTATTTAATGAAAACATTTAAAATGCCTTAAAATTTCAGGAAGGGGATGCGCTGCAAGTTTATATTGTGTGTGTGTGTGTGTGTGTGTGTTTGTCCCGCAAAGTTTTTCTCTCTGTCTCTCTCACCTTCTCCAATCCCAATTGACTGAGCAATTCAAAACGAAGCCCGACGTCTAGGAATCAGTGTGCTGAAATAAAAGCACGGTCATATCAGAACTCTTCCAGCACACTGATAATTTTAAATAATCAGTAGTGTGAGCCATGTTGACATATCTTACTACACCTAACACTGGAACCTCTGCATTACTCGTAGTAAGAAAACAGCTCATTTCACAGATTTTATATCTGCATGACAACTGTTCTTTATTGTTTTATGCAGTAGTAAAGGCAATCGGTTGTCACTTAATGCGGCAATAAAATGTTCTCTAATTCATCGTCATAGTATGAATTGTATTGAATATAAATCAAATTTATTTATGTTTTGGGACATCTGCCATCTAAGCATCGTTATTCCTCAGGTATCTATCTGAATAAGGAAATAGAATTACATGACAGATAAGAAATAATACAAAAGGCGAAAGACATTCAAGATATATTTCTTGCAATTAGGTCAACAGTCAATGATTAAGTGATTCCAATTTCGACTACCGACAGTACGAAACACATCACACAAGATTGATCCTTTCTGCCTTCTTTTCTATGTGTCGGTCCCACCTTACTCAGGAAGAATCAATATCCTCTAAATCAAGAAGTACGGACATTAAGACAGTGACAGGCAGAACTGACCTCTCAATATGTACGTGAAAGGAAAGGAGTAGATTGCCAATCTGGTTGTATCCGATGTGCTCTGATACTGAGTGGAAAGGAAGGAAGTTCCATTTGCCGTGCTCAGGAGAAAGGAAACAGTTACGAAACTGTCTGCTTATGCAGTCGTAATGAAGGCCACGTCGTATATACATAAATTAGTTGCAGACAATTGTTTTCATATTATTATAGTAAATGTGACGTACTACAGAGATGAAAACATGTGTCAAGACGACAAATCTACAGCGAGACATTCTGTTCGCGTTGCTCAGTTGGGAGAGCGACTTACTCCGGAGTGAGGGGACACGGTTTCGATGTCAGTCGCGGACAAACTTGTGTTTTCACATAAAAATAAATCCTCAGCACAGAAAGTCGTGTAAACGCTTTCGTGAAACCCTAAACATATAACAATTCATAATATGTGAGAAACTCAAATATCGCGTAAATGGAAAAATTTTATAAACCTGAATAGATTATTTTCCTTAACGATGACACAGTGCTTATTCAGTGATTCCATTTTGTGCAATTTATAGGCATCACTTTGACAAAAAATAAATATTTGAAAAGCCGTATTCTCTGAATGAAATCATTGTGTTTATCTTGAAGTCCGTTTCAAACATTTCATTGACAATCCCTTTAAAATATCCTCTCTTTAGCACGTCTTTTAAAAAACAGGACGCATTTATCACTATGTCTGTCCGTCCGACTGTCTGTGGACACCATACTTCCGCCCCTGTTATTCTAATTAGAAAAATTATTTGAAAGCATGAACTGTGAGTACGATGATCCTTGTATTTTGATACTTTTTCGATACATAATTTCCCTGCTAGAAAAGGGTGTAAATAAAAATGCTATCGAATTCAAAATAGATTTTATTTCATATCATTACACCTAAATACCCTATTGAAAACTTTCAGCACCAGTTACAACGAAGACCATTTTGCATGAAGTTTCTTTAAAAATAATGTAGATCTTCGAGATGGAATTACATATTTATTGCGTTTGTATATTTTGCATTTGATATAAGAAGTTGATTTGAAAAACTTCTTTGGCGCCTAATATAGTTCGTGGTGAAGAATGCTTTGCATATAATTTCTAAATTTTTGTAACGAAACGTTTTGCCACTAATCAACGCAGGCGCATATTTCTATCTCCGTATATTTGTAGCAGTACCTGCAATACCAAAAATTCTATTGAAACAATTCATCTTCGTCAAATACCACTCAAGATGGAAAACCTTTTGAGCATATTTCCTTCTTACAATAATACACTGTTTTGCCACCATGGGAGTAGATATATATCATAGTTTTCGCCATATCACTGTTCATAACAGTCTGATATAAAAAGCAATATTTCTTTACCGGAAAGCGTTCTTGATGAGGAATATTTTGCATACTTTATCTTATTTTCTTAACGCACAACTTTGTCAGTAGAAGGTGTAAACACGTACAGCATTTTCTTTTTCAACTTTATCTGCTCCTTTACAAATCTGATTGAAAAATTCCTCTTTTATCAGATAGCGCCACAACAAAAGCATTTTATGGCATCGCCTTCCCAAATGTAACAAAATTTGCCAGATAAGAGGTGCAATGTGTAATATATTTTTCCCGATATCTCTGTTTTTAAAAGTCCGATTTGAAAAATTATTTTAATACGGGATACCATTCACTTCGTGGTACATTTTTCACACACTCTTGGATTTTTAAAGCGCACATTTATGACTCAATGTGGCGTATCTCTTTGCAAGTATATCTTCGCTTTCAATCATCTTATTAAAAAATTATTTCTGTACTGTACAGAAAAGACTGCAAACATTATCCTCTGTAATCAACACACTGTTTTCTCGCTAGTGGGTAGTGTATGAAAAAACGTTTTTCTCACTGTTTCTGCTTCTAAATATCGTATTTCGAAAGTTCTTTTTTCATCACATATCTTTAGCTATAAAAAACATTTTGCGAACATCATCTGGTTTTTCATATTTCTTTATCTTTTCACTGGGGTAAGTCAGTGTATACTTTTATTTAAAAGGTTATATCCAGTTCTAAGAACCATTTTAAAAACTACCTTTTTGTTAAAATACTTTGCATTATTAAATATACATTATATTGACAAACGTCACCGGACACCGCTTCAAAAGCAAATGAACGGATCCGCTGCATTGTTGAGATGCGCGGTACAGCTGCCGACGGTATAAAAACAAGCCTGAAGCTGACCGCGATCATATCGCATTGTGAGGTTGACTGAAAATGTCGCGGCGGGAGAGCACTGACTTTGAGAAAGGAAAGATTGTTGGGTGTTATATTAGTGGGTTGCCCATAAGAGAAACCGAGAGGCGTTTAAACATACCCAAGTCAACTGTTTTGGATGTAGCCTACTGAATACGTGGAAGACACATGGCGTCCCTGAAGCAACAAAACTTACCGGAAGACGAAAGAAAATCAGTGATAGAGAACGTTGAAGTCTGAGGAGAGTCGTTACAGCTAATCGACGGAGTACTGCACAAGACCTCAGTGTACAGGTGAGTATTCGCAGAGAACTTTTTCGTGGTTTACCGTGGTCGTGCTGCTGCTCATAAGCCTTTCTTCTCCACTTGGAAAGCTACTCCTCGTTTAGCATGGTGTAAAGAACATATATCGTGGACCGTAGATCGATGGAAACTGGTCCTATGGACTGATGAATCCAGATACACGATCCATCAGTCTGATGGCTGTGTGTGGGTATGGCGGAAGTCGGAGGAACGCTATTTACCACAGTGGGCTGTCCCTACGGTCAAGTTTGGTGCTGGCAGTGTACTCGTGTGGGGGTATTTTTCGTGGTATTTTCTCGGGCCATTGATTATCGTGGACAAACCTGTTAACCAACACGTTTACCTCGATATTGTGGACGATTATGCCCTACCAAGACGGTAGCAATACTATGGACCGAGCCTTGTTGGTACCAGCAGGATAATACACGAAGCCATAAAGCAAGGATTGTTACGGCGTGGTTTGACGATAATTCCGTATCATGTGTGGACTGGACAGCACAGCGCCCTGATCTTAATCTCATACAGCATCTATGGGATGAATTAGAGAGCCGCATAAGAAGTTTGAAACCAAGGCCTACCACTAAGCAACAGTTAGCGGCAGCATTATGTACTGAAAGGGAGCGCATACCTATCGCTGTGTTCCAAAACCTTGTCGAAAGCATGTCTCGAAGGGTCAGTACATGCATTAAGGTCAAAATTGGACCAACACCGTACTAATGTATGCCAATAAATGCTATGTTGTGTTTCTCTTCTAGGTTTCCGGTGACTTTTGTCAGTATAATGTATTTTACACCAACTATTTTCTTCAAACAACGCACAACTTTCTCGCTTGAAAAGCATAAAGTGATATTACTTTTTCCTCTATATATCTTCTTCTATTTGTCCGATTGAAAATATTTCTTTTGTCTAGAATATCTTCCGCTATGACGAATATTTTATGTAAAGGTGAATGTTTACCTACTGTAGAAATTCTGTGGATTTTTCGTTCTGTAACTGTTTCTATTCACAGTGAAGAACACCACATTGCTTATTATAAATAATGAGCAGTGTTCCCACTAAGAGGAGAAAACGTGTTCTAGTTTTCGCTGATTGTTTTCTTTTCTGAAAATCTACTTTAAGAAATTGATGTTCTAAAGGACTTAAAGAGACATGCTTGTTGCACCCGAGAAATCTCTGTCATCTTTCTTGTTGTATATGAGATCGCAAAGCTTATCTCAAAGTCCTACTTCAGCATTTTAGCAATACTGCCTTTGAAAGGGACAGCTGAAAAGTGTTTAGCACGCCATTTGTAAAAAAAAAGATGGTGCTTATGTTATCGGTTTGTCCGTCCGTAGACACCATATCTCTGCAACTGTTAGTCCGATTTGACAAATTCTTTTTGCATTGGAAAGCTTGTAATGTGAGAATGACGATCGTTGCATTCCTGCTTTTTTCCCTGGTGCACAACTTCGCCGTTAGAGGCCGTACAAGAAGATGATATCGAATTCAAAATATATTTTATTGCATATATTTGCTTCTAAATATCCTATTGAAAAAATATTCCTTCCTTTCGATGGCACTTATAACGAAGATTATTTAGGCACAGTTCCTTTTTCAACTAATACATAAATTTTCTGCTAAGAAGCGTAAAAGAAAATCCGATGTATGTGCTTCTGAAACTCCGATTTGAAAAACTTCTTCCTCCATCGGAAGCAGCTCGTCATGGAAAATGTTTCTAATTTTTTTATAATGAATGATTTGGAAAATATCTAATTTTTTTATAATGAATGATTTGGACACCAGAGGTCGTAAGTGTCTATTTCTTCTGCTTCTGATGTATTTGCAGCAAAATCTAAGCTTCCAAAAACTCGACTGAAAAAATTATTTTGTCAACCGATACCACTCATTTCCAAAACCTTGAGAATGTTTCCTGCTTAAAATAAAGCATAGTTTTTCCTCCAGAGGCGTAGATATTTATCTTATTTTTGTCGATATTTATGCTTCTAAGAGTCCGATTTGAAAAATTATTTCTTTGTTGGAGAGCCTTTCTGGTGCGAAACGTTTCTCATATAGTTTCAAAATTTTCAAATAATTCGTAGAATTTCCGCTAGGTGGCGTAAAGGTAAATTGCGTTTCCCCCAATATCTCTGCATCTAAAACTCCTATTCTAAACATTCTCCCTGCTTCAGATACAGCTTCTGGTGGGAAATGCTTTGGTCATAATTTCTAATTTTTGATAAAAATGGTTTGGCCCCCAGTGGCGTAGGTGTTTATTTCTGCTTCTAAGGTATTTGCTGCAAAACCTAAGCTTCTGAAATATCGATTGAAGAATTTTTTCGTCGACCGATATACCGCTCACCTCGAAACATTTTTTTCAGAATACCTTCTTCTTAAAATAATGTACAGTTTTTCCGCCAAGGGGCGCAGATGTATATCTTATTTTTGTCGATGTCTCTGCTTCTAAGAGTTTGATTTGAAAAAATATTTCTTTGTTTTGTTGGAGAGTGTTTCCGCTGCGAAATGCTTCTCATATGATTTCAAATTTTTCTGAACACACAAGTTTGCCGCTAGAGGGCGTAAGTTCACGTTTCCTTTTACTGCAATATCTGCTGGCCTAAAAACCCGATTGAAAAAATTGTCGTCTTTTTTCAAGCTGCTATGAGTTTAGAGCTCGCCGCCCAAACCAATACGACCATGTTTGCATGACCCAGAACGGAGGTAAGATGGCCTGTCCGGAATCTGTTGCTCCAACGGTTTCACAAAACTGGTTGTCGGAGACGATGCAAAGAGAGACAGCGCCGTACTGTGAAATTGGAGATAGTGATATTGAGGGACATGGCCAAGATCTGTTCCGGCGTGCCAGATGGCCGCACATCCGTAAGGGGTCATCGTCATAAACAACATGCTGCGGCGTTTACAATCAGATGTCGTACAATTCCTTGATGTAGTGTACTGGTGTTGGGTGGAATCCGACAAATGAGCAGGGCATCTGTTGTCCACATTCCTGCCAATCGACGGCGAGACGCTATGTCGATGTAATAGCCAGTCCGATCATACGACCTTTTCCTGTTGCTACACTGGAAAAGATTCTGCAACAAGACAAGACGTGGAAATATCCTTGCAGCAGGATTTCTATCACGCTGGAAATGACCCCTGCAGCAGGATCCTTATCACAACAGACTGCGGTTCTCGCACGTATCCTCATGGGTACCGAACTCACCGGATTTGTCAATCATTGAGCATGCGCGGGATCTTATGGGTATGCATCTCTGGCGGTGGTAGCCGAACTGCAACAGCTCCGTTTCCAGTTGAGTGCTGCTTGGAATCAGCAGATCATTGATGATATTTCATTTATGACATACTTCGTGGTCTGGAGGCCTATTTAATTGTCAGAGTGTAACCATCTCCGCACTGAACAGTACATACTAAAAGCAGATATTCTACCTTCTCCTATTTCATTTTTTGAGATTTTGCGTGCTTCTGTCAACTCCTTGCATCCCGTGGTTTTCCCGACTATACATCAAATTCCTCTCTGTGTTGCGATTTCCAAGTTGAGCCGTGTACTCTAGTAGAGCATGTGAAAAGTTCCCATATTGTCATAAAAATTCAAGCCACTACAGTTCTGCTTTGGGATCACATGACTGGTGACTGCCCCGGTGTACTCATGCCAATAACTTTAATCAAGCTAAGAGGAATAAACCGTATGCAATTTTAGGAACCTTGCAATGAATCGAAACTTTGTCATCTCTTATATTCATTCATTGATCCAGAGAATGGTGAACACAGGAAGCAGGGTTGGAACAAGTTGTGTGGTCCAATGAATCACATTTTAGACTGTTTCCTGCTACTGAGTTTTCAATATATGGCATTACCAACCTTACGAAGGCATGAACCTTCATGTCAAGATACGAGATGTAGTGTGTTTGTTTGGAGTGCATTTAAGCAGCGTGAACTCGGCTTTATGTTGCCAACATACAGACAGTACATTACTAACTGTGATTACGCACGCCTCTTCAACGTCGAGAGGTTTCCATATTCGTTATCTAATTATCACCCTGATCATACCAAAATATTTTAGTGTGATAATGTTCCCTTTCATCGCTCTCAATTCTTCCGCAATCGTTGCACCGTGTCAATGATGTGATCGCCGAACTGTGAGTTATCTAAGGTTGTTTACAAACTAGTTAGTCAGCATGCAATAAGACCCACTGTATACACGCGCACATGCAGGGTTGTCGAAATATTGCAGGAATCTGATTCTGATTTTTACATTTTTCTTTCTTTCTTTCTTTGTTTCTTTTTTCTTTTTTCTTATTCATGTTTTGGAATATCACCAAAATTGAGCTGCAGGTATATCCCATAACTTTTTTCTCTTCAAACAGCTGCACAAACCACATCGAGAAGGGTTACGTTAAATGCTTCCGCAAATCGTAAAGAACTGTGTCAACACAATTTTCATGTTAGGCTTCAGTAAAAATACTCCCATCACATATCGCTGGTAGTTATCGCTTAGTTTCGTGAATAGCTCATATCTTCTGGTGTCTGAAACTGTCGAAAAAGATTCCTTGGAAAGAATCATAACTTTCAAACGTTGTAGTTTAACGGTGAAGCATGAAAGAGGAGAATTTTTTGAGAACTCCGACGCTAGCTTTTACTATTCTGGTGATCGGACTTGGAGATGCCGATAATATGATGCGAAGTTGTTTCGTCATTCAGACCAGTCAGCAAATTGTACGTATGCGTAGCAAACTAGCTCTTGCAACTTTCGGAACCACAACGCTGCATACCAGAAAATGCAGAATGTAACCATATGGATTGTTTGAGTAGACTGGACAGGTGTTTAGATGACTGTAGTGCTGAGCGTCGAAATTTCAAAGTTTTCCAATATTTTGGGGGTTAACTGGTTCGTAGGATTAGTAAATTATTCGCCCCACTTCCACGGTGCAAATGGCAATTCACTGGATGAAGCCCATCATTTCTGCAGCCGCAAAAGGAATGGTGGGCATTTTCTGCTGATTCTTACCAGAGCTTTTTCAAAGGAATGACCAAACGGGAAAAGTCTGTATCATAATGTAACACGTTAAACGTAGATTATCATAAATTACTGTTTTCTGAAACGTTAAAACTTTCCGATGGTTTCAAATACATTGCGGACCCGCATACCATTGTGTGCACTGCGTATAAAACACTAATATTTCATAACCATATTAATTATGATTTTACTTGGATATTCGCTGTCATCTATGGCGTATGGCGAGAGGCAACAATGTGATTTTAATTCATTATCGAAGAAAATCAGTATATTAATAAAACCATCACTGTAGAATAAGATATCTTCGAACTCAAAGCGCTGCGCAGATATTTTTGATCAAAATTCAATCGGAAGAGACATGTTTCACTAAAGTAGTAAACGGAAAAGGCTGCTAGCATTCGTTAGAAACTGAGCCTTGCGTCTGTTTTTGACTTCCCATGTTATCTTATATTCTGATATCGATATGCATGAGTGTTGAATTGAAATGTTTTCCAGGTCGATACCTCGGTATTTAGTTTTCTTGAACAAGGAAAAAGGAAAAGAAAAATAAATACAGTATTAATCTATAAAACAAATCATGGAACTGAGTACTAAAACAAAACTTTCCCATGTGCATTCATCTTCTACATGAGAAGGATCGTTTGGTCTCTAGTTGAAATCGGTGGAGAGAGAAAAAACATTTGTTCAAAACACAGGATTTTATGACTGACAGTTAAAAAATACCGCGTGCTGAACATTTGTGATTATTCAAAGCTCACTGCAATATGAGACTGGGAAATATCATATTTTAGCTTCTTTTTATCTTACTTTGACTTTGAACCCTTTCAGAATAAGAATTAAAGTCAGCTTGCCCATTATATCCGCGGAAAATAAATAGGACAGCAATTTGATTAAGATATTTTAAGCATTTCCGTAACAATTACATGAGCATCACGCTCTCTATTCCGTAATTACATAAGTATAGCTGAGGGAACCCAGAATGCAGTTATTATCGAAATTTTCCTGCTGGGCGAAGTTTAGTGACAGCAAACCTATATCGCTCTAAGTTTTAACCCACAAACTCATTAAGTAAGTTCTAGGTGCGATAATGGGGCGAGATGAAAGCAGCGTTTGAAGCCGTGTACGTGGAATGTCGCTGATAATACTCCCCTGGCGCCTGGGTATCACTGTGAAGCATCTCGTATTTCTATGGAAATACCTTCAGATGGAAGAGATGCTCGCGACAAAGCGTGAGAATTCCAAAATGCATCAGACCATGCATTCAGCGGATATTTACATGCATGAAATCCAAACAGATGCGCTCAACTGACCAGCAGTCATTTGGAAGGAAGCAATTGATAGTGTCGTGATCTTTGTAATCTATGTTTCATGAGGTATATTTGGCGGCGGTCATTTGTATCATCCGAGAGAGGCGGAGTTCTCGCTACCTAATGACTATGTACTTAACCAAATGCTCAAATACATATCACATCAAAGTAGCTACACGTTTTGCGTCAATACCAAAACTACTCAGTTCTTGCTAAACGCAACGAACATGAAATTCGGTGGCTGCTTTGTCCAATACTGTTTACATTTATATGTAATGTTGATCTGATATAATGACAGGTAAATATTCTTAATGGGATAGAAATTATATATTTTTGATACTTATGTACATGCAGTCACATATATAGACAGCGCAGCTTCAAATAGACACCTACTGAAGTGTTTAACTTCCAATGCCGCCTTAAGAGAATCCGAATCTTAATGTTGACCATATCCTAAATTGCCTCCCCTAATTTTTAGGAGGTCTTTAGAAAAAAGAGAGCATGCTTACGTTATCACTGTATCTGTCTGTTTTTAGACACAATATTTGAGCACCTATTAGTTCGATCTAAAAATTCTCCTTCAGTTGGGAAGCCTGAACTGTAAGAAAAATAGTTCTCTCCATTTGGTCTTTTTCCGATGCATTAGTTCGCCGCCAGGGGGAGTAGTGCTAAAGATGCTGACGATTTTAAGTATGAAGCAAATGCTGGCGATTTTAAGTAAGAAGCAAATGCTGACGATTTTAAGTATGAAACAAATGCTGACGATTTTAAGTATGAAGCAAATGCTGACGATTTCAAAGTAAATTTGATTCCACATCATTGCTCTTGAAAATCAGGTAGACGTCTTTTTTTCCGTACCTTTTATTCAAATAATGCACAATTTTTACGCTAGTGTGTGTAAATGTGTATTGATTTTTCCAATATTTTGGCTTCTAAAAATCGGATAAAGTTAATTGTGAAGAATGTTTTTCATATATTTTCTAATTTTTTGTAGAGAAGAGCTTTGCCACTAGCGAGCATACGTGCAGATTTCTGTTTCCAAAATACTTGCAGCAGTACCTGGGCTTCTAAAACCTCGATATTTAGTGAAAAACATTTTACTTATAAATTCCAACTTTTCTTAAAGCACAATTTTGCACTAGCGATGCGTACTCCAGTTTGAAACATATTTACAGTCGTGTCTCAGCGTCCAAAAACGCAATGAAAAAATAATTTTCGGCCAGATTCTGCCGTCTAAGAAAAACTTTTACGCGCATTTCTTGCTCAAAATAATACACAACTTATCCACTGTGAAAATATATATATTTTTTCTCGATATCTGTTCCTAAATAAAGGTCCGATTTGAAAAACACTTTTAACAAAGCATTCCATTCATTTCATGAAACATTTTGCATTCACTCTTTGATTTTTATAATGAAATCACGCTAGGTAGCGTCAGTGTATATTTGCAACTGTATTTCCGCATCTGAAAATCCTATTGAAAAAATTGTTTCTGTATTGTATGCTATTAGCTATGAAAAAGGTTGCGAGCATTATCCTCTTTAGGTGACACTCAGCTTTCCCGCAAAGGAGGTACATATACATTATATTGACAAAAGTCACCGGACACCCCGCCAAAAGCAAATGAACGGATCCATTGAGTTGTTAAAATGCACGGTACAACTGCAAACGGTATAAAACCAAGCCTGCAGCTGACCGCGATCATATCGCACTGTGAAGTTGAGTGAAAATGTTGCGGCGGGAGAGAACTGGCTTTGAGAAAGGAAAGATTGTTGGGTGTTATATTAATGGGTTGCCCATAAGAGAAACCGAGAGGCATTTAAACATGCCAATGTCAACTGTTTTGGATGTACTAAATAAGTCGAAGACACATGGCGTGCCTGAAGCAGCAAAACTTACCGGCAGAACAAAGAAAATCAGTGATAGAAGCACGTCGAAGCCTCAGGAGAGTCGTTACAGCTAATCGACTGAGTACTTGCACAAGACCTCAGTGTACAGGTGAGTAAAAATGCTGGAACATCGGTATGTACATGTACCATTCGCAGAGAACTTCATTCTATGGGTTACCGTGGAAGTGCGGCTGCTTCATAAGCATTTCATCTCCACTCGGAATGCTACTCGTCATTTAGCATGGTGTAAAGCACATTTATCGTGGACCGTAGATCAATGGAAACAGTTCATATGGACTGATAAATCCAGATACACGATCCATCAGTCTGATGGCCGTGTGTGAGTAAAGCGGTAGTCGGGGGAACACTATTTACCACAGTGTACTGTTCCTACGGTCAAGTTTGGAGCTGGCAGTGTACTCATGTGGGGTTGTTTTTTGTGGTATGGTCCCAGCCCATTGGTTATGGTGAACAAACATGTTAACCAGCACGTCTACGTGGATATTCAGAACAATTATGCCCTACCAACTCTGTGGCAATACTATGCAGCCGAGCCTTGTTGGTAGAGTAACATTGTGTGTACTGTTAATTAACTTTATTTGTGTGACAACATGTTGTACAAATTTCCTTTTTTCTTACATTGCATATTATATGTGATTTTGCTCAAGAACATATTTTTATCCTGTAGTATGTCATTGTGTCTTATTAGGTGAGTCGTGTTCTGTGACGATATTATCTCCGTTAGCATCCCTGTATTTTCTGATCAAAGTTCTTGTTGTGTCACCGACTTTGCGATGTTGTATCTTGTGTTTTGTGTATTGTTTTTGTTTATTACATACATCGTTGTATTTACTTACATTCTCTGTTCTAGCACACTCTCCCGAAATCATTTTGTTATTTGCTCTCATATGCAAAATATGCTTCTTGTGTTTCTCTAGTTGTATTTCACGTATTATGGGGCTGCACTTGACCCCAGATTCCTGTACCATTACGATACTCATAGAATGCTTGCCTGCATTCGTGTTTTTATTATTTTAATCTGGGTAGCTTTACCCTCTGTCATGTGTACATATCCTTATAAATGTCATGTGTATTTTTATGCTTTTGATAGGCGCAAACAATAATGATGTAACAGCCTATTTTCTTAAATAAAATTTGTTGAAAAAAATCAGCAGGATAATGCACCGAGCCATAAAGCAAGGACTGTTACGGCGTGGTTTCACGATAATTCCGTGTCGTGTGTGGACTGGCCATAACAGAGCCCTGATCTTAATCCCATTGAGCACCTATGGGATGAATTAGAGCGCCGCATAAGAAGTTTGGAACCAAGGCCTGCTACTAAGCAGCAGTTATCAGCAGCATTATGTACTGAATGGAAGTGCATACCTATAGCTGTGTTCCAAAACCTTGTCGAAAGCATGTCTCGAAGGATCAGTGCATGCATTAAGGCCAAAGGTAGACCGACACCGTACAAATGTATGTCAATTAATATTATATTGTGTTTCTCTTCTAGGTGTCCGGTGATTTTTGTCAATATAGTGTATATAAAACTTCTCTTCTCGCTTTTTTTGCTCCTGGAAGTAGCATTTGAAAAATTATTTTTCTCAATGTTTTTTTTTTTTGATTGAAGGTTTAACTACCACCGAGAGCAACTCAATGGGCTAAAGGCTGTCGCCTGTCCCTAATTTAGGGTCACTAGTTCCAGGGAAGGGAGAGAGCCAGTGCCGTTAGACAAACACAACATTCATGCCTCACGGATTCTAACCCGGACCCAACTCGAACGAATGGTCACAAACCAGTGCTTAGACCACTGCGCCACGGGGACGGCTCTAAATACTTGTGCAAATGGTTATTGCTATAAAGAATGTTTCCCGTATATTTTACATTTTTAATTATTTACAACTCTGCCGCCAGAGGGTGTCAGTTTATATTGATATTTGTAAATGAGGTTTCTCCGATTACAAAAGCCTCTTGAGAAATCTTTTCTTGGTAGGACACCCTTAAATACAAATAATATTTTGCTGCCATTTTATTTTTCATATAACGTACAGCTTTCCCACTAGAGACCGTGAAGTGATATAAAGTTTGCGTCTGTATCTCTTTCTCTAATTGCTCGATTTGAAAACTTCCTTTTGCATCAGATGTCTTCCCTATGAATAAGATTTTGTATAATCATCATCATCATCATTGCCAACCATTATCAATCCACTGCTGGATGAAGGTCTCTCCAAGCCTCTTCCACATCGGTCTGTCTTGTGCCAGTCTCCTCCATGTTACTCCCGCGTACTTTCGAATTTCATTCACCCATCTCAACGTGGTCTTCTTCTGGATCTTTTCCTGTCCCCTGGAATCCAATCTAAAATTTCGACTGTCCATCGTTGGTCTGTCCTTCTGGCAGTATGTCCAGCCCATTGCCCTTTCAGGGATTTTACTCTGATCATGATGTCTTCTACTCTTGTCATTTTTCTGATCCAGGAGTTCCTCTTCTTATCTCTCCTGGTTACTCCAAGCATGCACCTCTCCATGCTGCTTTGAGTTGTCTGCAGCCTTTGTATGTCTCTTTGTATACAATTTGAGAATTTTTGCAACACACATCTTTGTCGCTAGTAGATGCACATTGCTATTTGTATTTGTGAATGTATTACCGATTGTAGAAATTTGGCTCGATTTTTTTTTCTGCAACTGATTATCACAAGTGTCTTCAGGGCCCGGGTCTTTTAAAATTGCTTCTGGAAATGACCAAATCATTGTTGAATTTTTATTATTATTATTTCTCTTATCGTCCACTTTCTCGGGCAGAGCCGGTAAAAAAAAGGCGGAGATATTCATTTCAAGCGTGGTAATTCGGAATTTTTCTAATGATATGACAGGTTTGTAGAATAAGTCCCTTTTGGACTGGATGAAACAGTCTCTGTGGAGATTCTAATTCCTCCAGAATTTTTAGAGAGTTACTTGGTACTACTGAGGTTGCCGAAATGACAACTGGTAGGATCTGTCTTATGCTTCGTTTCCCCTGGATTTTTCGCAGGCTCTCATATTTCAAGATTTTGTCAGATATTATTGTAGAAGTAGAAGATTCCACCATTTTCTTCTGGGATCTTTTTTGCTCTTCCTTCCGGGGTTGATACGAAGTACCAAGTCTAAGAATTGGCATTTTTCTGCCTTCTGTAGTTCCATGTAGGTGTTAGGATATTATTAAATATTTTATTATAGTAATGAGATTCCACCTCTTCCTGAGGGTTTTCTTCTCTTCCTTCCGGGACGGATAGGACGTACCAAGTCTGGGAAGTGGTATTTCTTTCTCTCAGTTGTCCAGGAACTTCCTCACTATCCTACACGTGTTCAGGATATCTGCCTTCTGTAGCTGCATGTAGGTGTTAGGTTGAAGGTCTAGTGTCTGTATAGAGCTGTGAATGGTCTTACGTACAACTCCTGTGGCTGATATTACTATGGGGACGGTGGTGACGTTTTCCATATGCCACATTTCCTTGACTTCGTATCGCAGGTCGCTATACTTTGACAGCTTCTTTCCGTGCGTCTTCTGGATGTTGCGCGTGTTGGGCACGGCAATGTCAGTGAGGTATGTTGATTTCTCCTCGTCGACCAGGACGATGTCGGACCGATTGTGGGGGGATGGTCTTATCTGTTCGGATCGATCTGTCTCAGTACATCTTGCAGGTGGTGTTCTCCAGAAATGTTGTTGGCTCATACTTGTAGTATGGGACAGGCTCAGTTGTAATGAGCTGGTGCGCTCTTGCCAACTTTCTGATGGACAATCTTGGCGACTTGATTTTGCCTGTTCGTGTACTTTCTTTGTGTGAGGACTCTGCACCCTGCTGTAATATGCTGGATGGTCTCTGGCGCTTGATGGCATTGCCGACATGTGTCGCTTTCCACTGACGTGTCCTTCAGGATATGCTTCCGGTAGTTTCTGGTGTTTACAACTTGATCTTGTATAGTCATTAGGAACCCTTCGGTCTCGGGGAAGAGTGATCCGTTTGTTAGCCATGCATTGGAGGCAGTCGTATCCACATTGTCCGATTGCAAGTGGTTGTAGTGCCTTCCGTGTAGGACTTTCTTGCCCCAAGCTCCTTTTTTTGGCTCCCTCGTTCCAATCTCGATGTTCTGAGTAGAGAGGTCTAGGGCTGTGTACTTCTTGTCACTCTGGTTTATCGCTTGGTGAAGGGATCCCCTGCTCTTATGGAAATATTTTCTGAGACTGCTGATTTCTTTGTCTCGGTGTTCCAGGAGATCAGTCATTCCCCGTCCTCCTTCTGTCCAATGGTCAGACCTTTCAATTGCTGACTTCGTGTGGTACTGGCGATGTTTAGTGAATGTTGTCCTGGTATTGCGCATTATTTCCTCAAGCTAAGTTGTGGTCCACTTGGTGATTCCGAAGGAATACGTGAGGACTAGAACTGCGTATGTGTTGATAGTACGAGTGATGTTGCGAGCGTTGAGCTTGGTCTTCGTTAGTTTCCTCAGCCTTTGGTTGTATTTGGCGGCTAGATTGTTTTCGATTTCTTTGTGCTCTAGGCTTTGTGCTTGAAGCATACCGAGGTACTTATAGACTTCTCCTTTTTCCATAGGTGCGGTCTGTTCTCCGGTCTTCAATTGGTAGCTAACCGCATCATGCTTTCCTTTGTAAATAAGTGTTTATCAGGAATTAGGTGTGCAACTTAATTCTCGGCCCCTAACCACAAGCTATCATAGAACGTCGGCAAATGCAAATAGCTGTGTGCGATAATGGCTGATTACAGCGCCATCCAACAGCTTTCCAGTCAACCGTAACCGCTCACTGTTGTAGTGACAGAAGGGACGAAAGTTGACGATGAAAGCAATGTCGTTCGAGAAGCAACATTTGAGGCACTGCCTCCTGTTCACATTTCAGCTGAAAGCAAGTGCCGCGGAAGTCCAGAAAAGGGTCTTGCTTTGCGTGACGGCTGCTGTGTGCTACAGTACGTGTAAGAAGTGGTTCTAGCTGTTTAAGCACGGAAATTTCGATCTCCGTGGTGCAGAACGTCCAGGATAGCTACAGAACGTTGACCATGAGGAACTGACCAACTGTTGGACGCCGATCTCAGTCGCACACAGTCAGAGCTCGCCCAGGAACTCGGGAAAACACGACAAGCCATCGCATAGCGCCTACACAAGCTTAGACGGATTCACAATTCACAAGGAGGGCCGTTAGGTGCCCCACCAACTCACAGCTGCGAATACGTCTAGGCGCTACAATGTTGCTGTGTCCTTGCTCTTCATATTCAAGAAGAAGGATTTCCTCCACAAGATTTTGACCTGTAATGAGAAGTGGATCCTGTATGATAATCCTGATCGGCGCAAATTGTGGATTTATCCATGTCAGCGTACCACCAGTACCGCCAAACCGAATATCCATGCCAGGAAGTTGTTGCTGTGCATATGGTGGGATCAGCGCGGTGTCGTACACATGAGTTACTCAAACCTGGTGAAACGGTCAATCCTGAGCGTTATTGTCAGCAACACATTCGTGTGAGTGACGCAATGGAGGCGAAAAGGCCATACACCGGCAAGGGCAGAAAGTTTGATCCTGTTGCTTCATGATAACGCGTGTCCTCACACCGCGAATACGACTTTAAACACGATCACCGACTTAGGATGGGTGATTTTGTGCCACCCGGCGTATTCTCCAGACTTCGCCTCGTCGGATTATCACCTCTTTCGCTCCCTGCAACATCACCTGAGTGATACGCACTTCACTTATGCCGAGGAGGTCCACACAAGTATTGATGACTTTATCAACTCGAAACAGCCCTCTTTTTTCCGCAGTGGCATTCGGTAGCTCCCTGACCAATGGCTCAAATGTTTCCAACACGACGGGGATTATTTCCCTGATTAGGTACTTATTCGATTTGCTATAATTTGCTGTCAACGTGTCGTGCCTGTGGCCGAGAATTAAGTTGCACACCTATTATTAGTATTATTATTATTATTATAAATGTGAAAGTAATATTTTATATGAGATTTTTCTGCACTCTCTTATTGGTAAAGAATATGCAAATGATGTAAATCGCGTTCCAGAAAGCTTTTTATTGCGGGAGTGAGTACATTTCAGTTCAACGAGATATCGCGCGGAGCAGAGCTTAATAGCTATTTCAAATCCGTATATTGCCCGGTAATGCGTTTTCAGAACTGAGCACAAATGCTCTGATTTTACTTCTTTAAAATAACATTAAATAACAACGAAAGACAATATGCATTAAATAGAAGTTTCAGAGCATACCATGCTTCAGGTGACAATGTGTTTTTACAAATACGGATCAAAAAAAAAAAATACTGATGAACGTTGTCCGTTTCCTTAGAAGAGCTGCAACACCGTCACCCAGGGCCGTCCTGGTGGCCGAGTGGTTAGAGGCGCTGGGGCACTGGCTCGGTCCCTTCCCATAAACCGGTTGCCCTAAATTTGGAAAATCGGAGTTTTAGAAGCAGAAATAACGCAGAAAACGCAATTTACCTATTTACCTTTGTGCCCCTTAGCGGAAAGTCTATGTGGCCTACCAGATCGCCTGATCTCTCGCCCATTGAGCACATGTGGAACCAGGTAAGACGCCAGCTTTCTCCATGTTCCAGTGTTCGTGATTTACAGTGTCAGTTGCAAGATGTGTCGGCCAATCCGTCTCAGGATAACATACGGCGTCTCTTTGACTCCATGCCGGACCGCATCCCCGCATGTATCCGAGAACGAGGCTGTCTGATTATGTATTAACGCTGACCCGAATGTGTATCGTATGTCCACGGAAATGGCCCTGCTGCTGTGATATTGTAATCACTTCTATCCTTGGTATGTACGATCTCACTACTAAAATCTCATTTCAATCCGACGCCTCCTTCTTGGTTCGCGGATTTTTATGACAATGAGTGTATTAACACGGCATTTCTCCAGGAAGCTGTCGGCACTTATTTTACTTGCTGATGTATTTAGCTGCGTTTCAAGCAAGGTTACCTATTACCAGTTTTGTGCTCAACTGAATAATATCCAGTTAATACAGACACTTGACGTAAACCAGGAACATCAAACAGAGGGCATCGCTCTTTCCACGTTTATAAGTGAGTCACGGAAAAATTATCATTGGAAGCCACCGGGAATCGAACCCAGGGTCTTCCAGTTGCGCGCCGGATAAGCTTCCATTACACCACAGCGGTCTCGAATTCCTCCAGACTCACATACACTAACTGCCAAGCCAATTTGGCAGGTTGCTTCTTGGAGCCCAGCACAATGCTGGGGATTCACCTAAGATGGTAAGCAGCATTCGCATTCTAGTTATTTGTTCAGTTGCTGCTTACCATCTTAGTTGAATCCCCAGCATTGTGCGATTCTCCAAGAAGCAACCCGCCAAATTAGCTTGGCAGTTAGTGAATGTGAGTCTGGAGGAATTCGAGGCCGCTGTGGTGTAGTGGAAGCATATCCGGCGCGTACTGGATGACGCTGGGTTCGATTCCCGGTGGCGGCCAATGAAAATTTGTCCGTGACTCACTTATAAACGTGGAAAGAGCGATGCCCTCTGTTTGATGAATAATATCCTCTTTAATAGCTTTACTAACTCATCATTCATGGAGCCACTAGTTCTAGAGAAGAGAGAAAGACAACGCCATTAGACAAATGTACCACCCATGCCTCAGCCGGGACTAGAATCCAATCCCATCTCTGACAAAAGGTCAATAGCCACTATCTCAAACCACTCTGCCACAGTGGCGGCATTAACAGGTTTCTTTTGATACGTTCTACGCTTTCAAAAAGGAAACAAAAATTATCATAGTTCGATTCACTAGAGTTTATGTCTTCCATTATATACTTAATCTGACGAATACGTTTTTTCCTTAACCCTTTGAGCGGCCGAAGTACCTAATCATATAGTGTCCCAAATTTTCTGCACTTTCCAAACAGAAATGTTCACAAAGCGGCCGGGTTTTACGAAAACTACGGCAAAACGATTTCTTTTCTCCACTCATGTCAGCGGTACAGGAAATAAACCTCTCATTTGATAAGATATCGCCCCTAGTCCTATATTCTCTGCTCCATGACCCAAGGCATGATGGGAAGATGTAGGTCCTCTGCCACAAACATCGTGCCACATGGCAAAAACAAGTGACTGAAACATCGTCTATCTCCTTTCGTAGTTTCTTCGCCATTGTTACAGCACATTTAGTAGGTAATCAGTCAAAAAGGATTAGCGTCAAACCTCCCCGTAAATGATCATTTTCTTTGAACAACAAAGCTAAGGGGAAAGCAGAGTTTTCTGATGCGCAGGTTCTCTTGTTTCAGTCTCTTTTCAGACAGCGAATATATTTTTAGAGATGACTTCAGCCCATTTTGCTAACCCCGAGTTAATTCGTTCCAGTCGGTTAAAGAATGAAGGAAAGCCATTGCCGATCTTATCTCAGGATTTCGTCTGATGTTCTATACAGAGATCCAGCTCTCTTTAGAATTAGTGACATTTTTGAAGTTTTTGAAAATAATTTATGGGAGATTTTCATTAGGTCATAAAAGCTGTATTCTTAATTCGGATAGCAGTTCAGGATGATCAGTACAATAGTGTGTGTATCTAAGTTCAAACAGAAATATGTTTACTGAAGAAAAACAATTGCATTTATTATATTTTCCGTAAGAGAAGCTAATCGTGAAAGGTAACAACTTTCACCTACCCAGCATAACACCATCATCAATGTTATTTTCCAATTTTGGAACATGAAGCTTCTCAAAAGTCGTATCCTTTTTCTGTAATTGGGCCAGAACTTGGGAAATGCACATATCACTGTCACCTGTGTGATTGAGGGCTGGGCCGGCTGGACCATAGGGGCAACCGGGGCGGTCGCCCCGGGCCTCGCACCTTTTTTGAGGGGCCCCGCAGTTTAAGAAAAAAAATTAGTTAGAATTTTTTACAATTATTATTTTTTGTGTGTAAGTTTTCGGGTGCGAGGTCCTTAAAAAGATATTTCCTTTTTTTTTTAAGTTTTTTTGTTTGTTTGTTTCCAACTCCCGGTTTTCGAATAGGTTATCGCCCTTCGCCGTACAAATACGGAGATCTATAGATTTCAAGTGATTTTTCTAACAACCTTGATATTTTCCGAATTCATGAAATCGCGAATTTAATTTCATCATTTTCTGTCCCTTGCTTTTATGTATTTAACAATTTGCGTGCAAACCAGATACTTAAATTTAAATAAAATAAAAAAGAACAATATCAAAGTTGGTTTCAGGCTACACATGGAACCCCTTTATTCAGTGACTTTAAAAACATTCCCGGAATTTTCCTTAAAAAAACCACATATGAGCGCGTATAAAAGTTAAAAAAGTCACTAATTTGTCAGTTGCTCCCCTTTGCATTAAAAGTCAATCATTAAAGCATGCATCAAGAGAAAAAAAACTACTTATACGAATTTATTATTTATTATTTCTACACTAATATATTCGCAATCCAAAAAATTTCGCTACGCACGTAGCTTTTTGTCATTTTGTTGAAGCAGTGTTTATACAATAAGTGAAAATACAACCTCAATCCCATCTCCTCGGAAAGAAAATCGTAGATTTTAACAGTTTTTACTCTCTCTCTCTCTCTGAACTTCAATACATATTCTGGTCTTTTTCTTGAGCTTAAATCTGCTTTTTTGAGGTAATCATTTTGTCTTTACGATAGTTTTCATTTTGAAGTACTACAGAGGTGAAGCACATGTCAAAAAAAAAAATCACAGTGATCAGTTCCGTCTGTGTACCTTAATCGCTAAAGCATTCAGCTCCGGAGCGCAGAGGTATGCGAATTCGTCGCCGTCACAGGCAAATTTGTGGGTTTCACATCCTGCGTATTCTTTACGGACATCTTTCACGTAACGACTTTATTAAAAATATGAGATTTACTTCCTAGTGCAAACAATGAAGTTTTCCTCCGGGGCCTTGCAATGAATTTTCGCCCCGGGCTCCGCAAAAGCTCCATCCGGCCCTGATTGAGGGCTCTGTGATAAAAAAATCAAATTGCTCTGTTGTGCACAGTTTTCAAAACGCGGATTTCATATTGAAATGCTGCTTACACATTTTTACCTTTTCATAGAGATTAACATTTTCACTCAAGCACCAGTGATCCATCCTTGGATTCGCGAACAAAATAGCAAAATGTCCAATGATTTAGGTCCATGCCAATCGCACGTTGAATTTATGGTGATTATCTAAGAAAATGACACACTCTGCTTTTCATTTTGTACTTGAATCTTCTTCTCTGTTTAAACACAACTTATTTTTTAACTACAAGCTCATCGTTAAACATCTACGCTAAACTTTTTTTAATAAAAGTAAAAATAATTGTATAACTTCTTGGTGTTCCTTTTACTCCATTTCCTATCTCCGTATGTTGGCTTCATTATCTCTTCTGAGTTTTGTGGCATGCCACTTCATTTGTTTCTGTTTCCGTGAGTCTGTCTATCTCTCCCTTCCTTTCACTCCTCTTTTCTTTGCTGTCTTCTAACGTAATTCTGGCCCTTGGTAGATGATGCTAAACAGAAGTAAGTCTTTCATCTGTGAGCTAATCACCACCTGCTCGTGCATTTCCACAGTACCTCACTCTTATTGGCTGGAAGTTCCGACACTATGAGAATGTAAGGAGAGCAGAGGTGGTAAAGACGTCATCACCTTAAGAATAAGTTGCGATATTAATAATGGGCGAAGTAATGTTAAATGGAAGTGCATCTTCCTTGTGCAGTTATTTAAGCACTAGCGATCATGCCGTTCTGTTAATCGTAAAATCCAGCGCAGTACGTGCAGAGAGATACATTCGTTCGTAAATGAACTGTTCATACACAGTCCTATCAGAATAATATGACAATCTTCCTAATAATGGGAATAACCACCCTTGGCCCGGATGACAGCGACGAGATTGCGTGGCATTGACGCAATGACGACCTGGAAGGTTGCCAGAGACATACGTGCCCATTCGGACTGCAGCACAGCACGGAGGTCCCGGAGATGACGTGATTGTGGGTCGGCACGACGAACCTGTAGGTTCCAATAGTTCCACAAGTGCTGTGTGGGATTGAGGTCGGGTGATTTCGCCGGCCAAGGTAGAACGGATACATCGGTTTCGTGTTCCTGGAACCAGTCACGCACACCCTTAGAGACATGGCAGGGCGCATTGTCCTGTGGTGGACACCATCACCACCAGGGTAGACGTCCAGCATGAAGGGATGCATGTGGTCAGCGAAGATGGACAGGTTTGGCGTTCAGGCATCCATGCAATTGTGCCAGCGGTCCCGGGTCATACCAGGAAAACATTCCCCAGGCATGCACACTGCCACCGCCGGCATGTACTTGACCGACAAGTGTGTCCCGGTGTTGGTTCTCGTGTGTCTGACACCGTTTCCGCTACCGACCGTCACTTCTGTGTCTCAAGCAGTATCCGCTACTATCCGTCACTTCTGTGGAGTAGAAACTTCGATTCGACGGAGAAGGCAACCTTTTCCCACTCTTCCACTGTCCAATGATGGTAGTCTCATGTGAATTGCAGAAGTCGCTGACGATGGACCTGGGCTCACATAGGCGCCTTGGCGCAGCGTCGACTTGGGAAACCAATGCGTACCAGAGTTCGCTCTACTATTAGCGGGGACACGTACCTGAGTGCCCCAGCTTCCACTTTCGTGAACAATTGCTGCACTGTTGCGCGTTGATTGCTCTTTACCAGTTGACGAAGGCGGCGTATTCCTCTGGGGTCGATGGCCATTGGTGCTCCGCAGTTATGACATTCGGGTGGTACTCGTTGTGCCAGCGGCCCATTCTTGGAACACCCTTACTACAACACCTCGTGAACAGCCCACTAAGTCTGCTGTTTTTGAGGTTCTCCCACCCTTGGCGCGGTAGCCGATGATCATTCCTTATTTGAACGTCCGTCAAATCCCTACCTCTACCCATTGTGCTCACGTCACACACTATGAATTATCTGTCCTGGACGGCCGCTTATATCTCCGTGTGGTTGACCCTGTCACGTGCATTCTGTGGCGCGCCTGGGCGGGTACACTGTGCTTCCGGGGGTGTTCATATTATTCTGACGCGATCGTGTATTTTTAAGGTGTAATAATTAATTAAAGTATATAAGAAATATAAGTCGAATTCATACAGACAAAAAATTGCAGTCTAAATGATTAAATCAAATTTAGGATTAAGAGTTTGCATTTAGTAACCTCTAAAAGCTTCTATTTTTTCATTTTCTGTCAAAAAAGTTATTTTACTAAATATGAAAAGAAGTTAAAGAAGTTTTTCATTTTACTGCACTGATTTTAAGGTAAATGAAACGAATTCAAGTTGCATACATAATAAATCTGAATAAAATGTAAAAGTGTCACACTCAAAGTGTTCTTACAAAATAAATTATTAAAACAATTTGCAATAAATGATCGATTTTCGTTGAATTTTTCCCCTTTAGCATTTTACTGGGTTTAATTTGCAATAAAGCAACGGAAATATTACTTAGAATGCAGAGCGCACAAAATGAAACGACGTGAGATAATAATTTAGTTTCCTATATTTTGGGCGCCTCTTAAGACCACGTTGAGTGGTTCTGCAGGTTGTAAGCATTGCTCGTTTCTAATTTAGGATATCTGATTCTAACCGGCGTAGGGGCCCGGACCCATCTTTGGTCGAATAGTTTTTGGAGGCAGATGTTTCAATGAAAGCAATGCTGTTATTCAGGGTCGGCTTCACGTTTTTTTTGTTTTGTTTTGTTTTTTGGTGAAATATACTGTATATATGAAGGGCAAAATACCGTTAAAGTATTGTAATTCTAGACGATCAGCAGTATTCTAGGCAATGATCTAGCCAGGCGCAGTTCAAGGCAGGTCTTCCGATGACTTTTCGCTAGAGAAAATGTAGGTAATGTTTTCGAATTCCATATGCGCAAATGCATTTGGCTGCCCCTCCCCCCCCCCCCTCAAAAAAAAAAAAAAAAGATTGAGATTGAGGTAAGGTGTTTTAATCTCTTTCAAGTATACCTTGACATAAATTGTCACGTGGTAAATGATGGTTTCATTCACATTAACAGATCTCGATAAAACGCTCTATTTATAAAATGGGACAAATCAACAAAATCAAAGACAGCATTTTAACTCTTTTTTCGTACACAAAATTTTAACACCTCTTAGATTTGCTTCAAACAAAACATATAAATGCTGTTCTTTGTTTCTTCATAAAGAAAAATAGGGAAAGGGATTGAAGATGCATTGCAAAGGTGGCAAGCAAGATAGCCTGTGGCCAAACAGGAGGCAGGATATATTGGTCAGTACTCTTTTGGGCTTTATAAACCACTCCTTGTTTTCCTTAGCTGTAAAACGAAAAAGTAGCAACAGAAAAATATTCCCTACCCCCACCCACAAGCACACACATAAACTGCACTGCTCAAAACGATTAGGAGATATCGTGACTTTGATATGAACTACTGACATCAACTGTTTGTATGCTAAGAGAAATTGAATGATCTAAGCGATGGCTTCTGATCATTCGTCTGAGATGGGTCCGCGTTCGAATCCTGGTGAGGCATGGATGTTGTGTTTGACTTATGGCACTGGCTCTCTCCCTTCCCTGGAATCAGTGGCCCTAAATTAGGGACGGGCGACTGCTTATAGCCCATTGAGTTACTCGCGGTGGTCGTTAACCCTCCACTCAAAAACAAATTGAAGGAAAGTGATCAGAATGAAACTTTTGCATACTTACAAACACCTGAGTATGGAAAAAATTTTGTGACGTTAAAAAGGGCGTGTTTCCGTCAGCAAAACACGCCTCACTTGCTTGAATGTATCTTACTGATGAACATCCGAACAACGTGATTTACCCGAATCTAAAGCCTGGACGGACGGCTATCAGTCGCTTAGAAGCGGCGGTTCAAACCCAATCGCAAGTAGCGGAAGCCATCGGAGTGTCTCAAAGCGTGATTTCCAGACTTTGGAATCGGTTTTCAGATACCGGAAATGTAAGGCGAAGCCCTTGCCAAAGTCGTAGAAGAGCAGCATCAAGAATGATCTGTTTTTAACAATGACTGCCAGGAGAACCCGGAGTATGAACGCCACTGTTCTGTAACGCGAACTCCGTACGGCTAATGGTTTAAATGTTTCAACTCAAACTGTTCGGAACCGACTTTACAGTTTTGGTCTGTATGCTCGACGACCTATGGTATGTGTTTCTTTAACCGCACGCCACCGTGCTGCCCGCAGACTTTGGGCACAGGACCATGCCGATTGGAGAAGAAATGAATGGAGCAATGTTCTCTTCTCATACGAGTCGCGCTTTGCTGTACATCCTGACAAAAGGCGACTCATCATTTGGAGGGAACGGGGTACTCGTAACAACCCGTTATTTGTGCAAGCAAGTGTTCGATTTGAAGGAGGCGGAGTGATGGTGTGGGCCGATATCTCTATCAATGGTCAAACCGACCTGTGTATAATTAGAAACGGAACACTTACTGCTCAGTGGTATACGGATGAGATCCTCAGACCCTTAGTCATCCTTTATGCTGCAGCAATCGGAGATGAAGTCATTTTCGTGGGAGATAATTGCAAGCTACATCGCGCTCGATGTGCGGACGTCTTACTGTTTGACTAAGGAATCATCCGAATGGACTGACCAGCATTTTCCCCAGACATGAACCCCATCGAACATGTCTGGGACGTTCTGGAGAGAAAGGTTGCTGCTCGATTGACCTTTCCACTTACAGTTCAGCAATTGGAAAGTGCTCTTCTGCAGGAGTGGGATAGAATTCCCCAATACCTCATTAATATTCTGATTGACTCCATGCCTCACAGGTATAAAAATTGCTTTCTGTCAGGAAAAACCATACCCCCTATTAAATCCAATTTTCTTGGGAAAAATTTGCCTTTACTTTCATTTTTATCATATGTTCATAAATATGCATTTTTACGTTCGTCTCCTCAAAAATTATTAAATTTAAATTACTAATTGTTTCTGCCATATTTTTTTCTCACATAGCATACTATGTCTGTAGTTCCTATTCCAATCTCCGAAGTCTTCCGTCACTCATAGCCTTCATACAAAATTACGATATCCTCTAATTGTTTTGAGCAGTGTACTTAACATTTAAAATTTTATAAGAGTTGCGTTGTTAAAGACGCCACTCCAGACAAGGACCCACGATGCTTTGCTCACCGTCTTGAGTCGGTCCTGGGTCTGACTGTCACTGAAACAATCAAAAGCATCACAATAGCGTACTGTTACAATTAAGATAAAAGAAAAGGAGTGTTGTTTTTAGCAATGATGTAGAAATCAACGCGAGTGACCTAGTGGCTAGAGTATTTCCCTCCAAGCACAGTACCGCGGGATCTATCCCAGGCAGGCTGAGCGCCATGAGAGGGCCTCGAGTGGCCCAGAAGTTAGAGCAGTCAGCTGGATTCCAGGCTAGCTGGGCTGCTCTGAACCACTAGTCACCCGCCACTCGCAGGATGGACACGCCAAGTCGTCTGCCCCGGGCATTTTTTCCCCAGCCATAAACAATGACATTCGTCCCCCAATCTCGGAACAGCCCGGCTCGACGCCACAGTCCGGAATTCCCCAACTGGCATCGCCCTCCGCATCCGAGCCCCTAGGATTTATTCATTGCAGCTTCGCTCTGATTCGAAGCACAAAATTTCCATAGGACATAGATACATAGTAGTTGAGTCGAAAAATTTCTGAAAGTTGCTCAGTGCCCCTATGAAAAAATGTTGGGTGCCTTCTGGAGAGTCACGTGAGTTGAGACAGTTCGCGAATCATCTTGACATATTTCGCATCTTATGTAAATTGATAATGTAAAAATGTTTGTGTCAGGCTGCTAATTCTGTTTTTCAAATAATATTAATACACTGGCAGAAAGTGAAAAAAGAACACCAAGAAGGAATTGGCGGAAGATCATGAAATTTACATATGTTAATAGGGTCGAGTTTACGTAGGTGGGATGTTAATTTCGAGACCAACCGGTGAGCGCTTACGCCACAGCACGGCATAATATGCAAATTATCGTCGGTGGTATTTAAGGAGTACGGCGAAGTGAATGTAATCAGTCGTCGGCGTACGGACACGTGCGAAGACCTTGAAGAAGCTGCAACGCCAGGACATGGAAGACGTGTACGATTTCAGCAGTTATCGGACTTTGAGCGAGGTCATCTAGGCGGACTCCGCGAGGCCGGGTGGTCGTATCGTCGTATTGCGGAGCGAATTGGATGGGAAGTATCGGTAGTGGTACGATGGTGACGTAGATGGCCCGAGGAATATTCCCACACTAGAAGACGTGGAACCGGGAGTCACAGACGGACTGATGAGCGGACCGATCGACGCATAAGAAGAACGGCGTTGTCAAGCAGAACATCCACTGCGACGCAAATCCGAGCTGCCGTTGCACCTGAGGTGACTGTGCGAACAATCCGCAACCGTCTGGTGCATGCAGGACTACGTGCACGTGTGCCTCTGGCATGTGTACCTCTGACTCCATCCCACCGTCAGCAACGGCTGCAGTGGTGTCGTTAACGTCTGCACTGGAAAACGCAATGGCGATCTGTCGTGTTCAGCGATGAAATCATATTCTGCTTGGGAGCCTCCGATGGCCGTATGCGTGTTCGCAGACGCACAGGGGAGCGTCTCCAACCTTCTTGCATCGACACACAGGGCCTACACCTGGTCTCCTGGTGTGGGGACCGATCAGCTATCACTCCCGTACACAACTAGTAATTGTACCGGGTACGTTAAACAGCACCTCCTACATCAACAACATCATTCAGCCCGTTGTTGTGCCATTTGTAAGGTCGGTTCATCGTGGTGTTTTCCAGCAAGATAACGCACGCTCACACACGGCACGTGCAACGCAACATGCACTTCAGGGTGTGAGACAACTTCCATGGCCTGCACGTTCACCGGATTCGTCCCCCATTGAGCACGTGTGGGAATTTATGGGACATCGACTTATCCGGTCTCCACGGCCAGCCACGACCATCCCCAATTAACGCGTCCAGGTCGAGGATGCTTGGAACTCAATAACCCAAACTTACATCCAACATCTGTACCACAGATTCCATGCCAGAATTGCACAGTGTGACGCAGTTCATGGCGGTTCAACCTCGTACTAACCATGTTACATGGAAATGTTATTTTTCAGTTTCCCAGCAAATACAGCTGTATTTTGTTTGATCACGTTATCCTCTGTATTCCGTTATTATGCTGTATAAATTTCGTTGGTATCGGACGTCTTCTTCTTGGTGTTCTTTTTTCACTTTCCGCAAGTGTATTTGCCTAATGCTTACGCATTTTCTGTGCTAATATCTGAAACTATAACTTGAAAGAATGACTTCAGAAATGTTATCAGGAGCACAAAACCTAAGAGAAAAGCGGAAAGGCAAGCACAGGAACCGA